>OX637697.1:7500000-10000000 GCA_951802165.1 Adalia decempunctata
TCAATTGAATCTTTATTGTACTACAGGCTTAATACAATAGCGTGTGCCGTGTACTCGTCAATTTTCAGCATAAATAACGCATTATTAAAATATGTAAATATGGACATAAAATGAACTTACAGTCTAGAGCCAATTATACTCATATCACAGATAGGTTTGTGTCGCAGAAAAACTCTGAGAGCGAATAATACGCTTTTGTTATAAGGAGCGCCTTCAATTCTCTTTTAAATTTAATGAAACTTAATAGTTTCCAATGGTTCGGCAGTTTGTTGAAAACTGCAACCGAAATATAAGAAGGTGACTTCTAAAATTGAGAAATTATTGTATCGAGCACTCTATTGAAAATATTTATTTCGGAAAATTCTCCCCTGTTTCGAAATCGGTGATCGGAAGCTAATTCATCGAAATATTTTTTATCTTTTTTTGTCTCTTTTCTTCGAAATGGGAATCTTTTCCATATGCTATGACATTTTCTCTAGCCTTGCACTTGAAGGACTCGAAGTCACTCCTATAATTTTTTTTCTTTGTATTCGTCTCTTCTAAAGCTCTGCATACGTCGTCCAAACTGACATCGCATTTTTGTAATACTTCAGACGCATAATTGATATCATGGAGAATGCGGTGCATTAAATCGCCGAGGAAAATAAATTCAAAATTCAACATTTTTTTTTAATTTCTCCTTGTTTTTGCTCTTATTTGCAAGAATTCATTCTTCTATTTCAGCTAATGCACGAATGATATGAAAAAAATGAAATTTGATTGCCGAAATTATGTTAACCCTACTGGACCATCTAGTCGGATTTAGTTTTTTTAAATAGGTGTCCGATTCACCAGTGAATTTTGGCAATAAATCCCTAGATTTGATGATATTTCGGAAAAAACATTTTTCAACAACTGAATATAATAAAAACAATGTTATTTACATAATAGATCACAAAGAAAAATCAAAGTTTGAATTTTTTTTTAAGTTCAAACGCGATTTGATGGTCAGCGCTTGGGGGCCCCCTGAGGTCAGGGGCCCTGGTGCACTGCACACCCTTGCACCCACGTAGCTACGCCGCTGGTGGTAGTCGGGGGTTTCTAGTGCTGGGGGCTTAATCGTAACCTATATACGCATAGGGTAACAATACGATAGATGTAAAGTGTAGACGTATTTCCCCTAAAGGGGAGGTGCTACTCGTCCGAGCTCCCTTCAAAAATTGGGCTTTTTATTTCTATGATATCTCAGTTCGTATGCGGCATAGACCAACATTTTTTTTAATTAAAGCTCAATCATTTCTCTAGAATGTGTAAAAGAAAACTTGGTTGAAGATATGACCAATGAAGTTCCTACTTTATAATTTATTTAAAAATTCAGGTGGCAATAAACAGAAAAACTGATTTATACACATTTTGCAAAATATTATTCCGCATGTACCTATACTGAAAATTTCATACATTTATCCCGAAAATTGACGGAGATATCATGGAAATAAAATCGTTTGTCCAGATTTTCATGGAATTACATCTCACCAGGTTTTTTTCCTAATATACGAAGAAAAACGGAAAAGCGAGTAATACACATTCTAGAAAAATGATCAAGCTTCAACTAAAAAAAAAATTGTTGGTCTACGCCGCATACTAACTGAGATATCATGGAAATAAAAAGCCCAATTTTTGAAGGGAGCTTGCGAGCTCGGACGTGTAGCACCTCCCCTTAATACGTCTGTAGTTTACTGCGACCTGCAACTGTAATGGCCTCGACAAGAAACAATGTTAGTTGTTCATGATCTTCAAGAAAAGATGAAATTAGGGTTGATTGTTGACTGCGTCGAGTGTATACAGGATGTTTCTAAGTTCATACGAAATAATTTAGGAGTTGATTCCTCGTATGAAATTGATATGGGTCTTTTCTATAACAAAATTTCCTCAGTCCACCTCTTTCCGAGATATCACCCTTGAAAGGTGGAGCTATTGGTTTTGGGAGAAAATAGAAGAACAGAAAATTGTTTTTAATAAAACGAGGATTTTAATTTATATAATTTTATTTCATGAAACTTCATCTCTAAAAATACCTCATAGCTCTGGAGCGATGAAAAAGGGTTTCCCAATAAGAGGTGTTATTTTGAATAGCTCGCTATTACGGTAGATGTCACTTTTGAAGCTGAAATTTTTTGACATCTGGTGAGTTTAAACTACGCCATTTATAAAAAAGTAACAATACATGCAACAAAAACGGAATGAAATGATTAAAATTCACCAATAATAATGTGAAAATTAGGCAGAGACGGTTCGTAAAACTCGAACATTTTTGGGTAGTCGTGAAGCAATACTGAAATTGTTGGAAAAATTTGAGCTGTTCGGTGGAGTTAGTGATGTGAAGAATAAAACCTGAGCACGTCGCTCAAGAACACCCTAGAATATTGCTGCTATTGCCGAAGTGTTGAGGAAAACCCAGGTTTGTCCATTCCACGTCGTTCTTTGGAACGACTTCATTACACCTCTGCATAAAGATTTGGGTCTCAACGCTTTTAAAGTTCATTTAGCTCAAGAACTCAAGCTGGCCTTGGCATTGGGTCCTTGAAATGCATGAAAATGATCCGGAATTTCATCGAAAAATCATCTCATGTGATGAGGCCCATTTTCATCCACGGCGGCTTCGTCAACAAGCAGAACAGGAGTTATTGTTGAAAAGCCTATCTATCTTTTCCATTTCAAAAAATATATCGTACAAAAATAAAAGGTCAATCAGTTTCGTCCTTCAGACTCAGCTTATGTAGAGGAAATGTAAACTGGGCACCACATAAATCTACGTACAATGCAAGAGCACAAAATGAAGCCTCAGCACACTGTCTGTCTGCCCGTATGGGTACAGTGACATGAATTTATCAACAGATTATGCTGACATTTAGGTTGCAGGGCCTTTTCGACTAGAGACAAAATTCCCTCGGCTTGTTCGACTGAATAACTCGAAAATATAGTTGGAAGAAATAAACAGAAGCTTCCTGCTAAAAAACCCATTCCACAAGGTTTTGTCTTGATCAAAACGGTCTTTTGACCAGGTTCGATCTTCCAAGCGATTATTCTTCACTTCTTTAGGAGTTCGAAGAACGCAGAGAACGCTATACAGGACTCTTATTTTTGGGGATCATCTCCCTCAGTTTTGAATTGTTTATTTTCATTCAAGAATGCATAAAATGCAGGAATATATTGAAAAACTTCATACTACATTGTCGAAATGACAAATCCGAATCTACCTACAAGATGAACGAGCGCTCATAAGCTCCTGACTTAAGGAGACCCATTTTTCATAGAAGTATAGTTCTAGAAATTTCTCACCAATTAAAATAAATTTCAAAATTATTGCATAAATCCATAATCCGTATCAGCATTCTGGAATTTCAACATAACAAAAAACTGTCTTATGAGAATTGTTTATCACATCATAATTTGGAGCATCTCCATTGCCTATCGCTGTTACTGAGCAATAAAGATTTGATTTCGTCTTCAGAATCAAATCGCGTAAAGACATAATTCGAGACGTCAATCAAATGAGCTTTGGATATCTTGAACAGAAGACAGTCTGTCTGGGAAAAATAATTGGGTCGAACTTCTATCATTATCGATGAAATAATATGGATGTATCAAAATAATAGAATATGGGTGTTTTGAGGTTGGCCGATAACTGAGTTTATTAATTGTGCAATATATTCGGGTCGATATTTTCCAAAGAATATGAGAGTTCCTATGATATTCGATATGAATAATGTGAAATGGGAAATAACCTTCTTCTTGAATGTCATTTTTTATTAGAGAGGCAGGCACAGAATGAGATTTTTATACTATTCGATAGTGAATCTATTCGTTTTTGTACATTTTTTACACAAAATCCTTTGACACATGGAAAAAATTTTTACTCAGAATTTTCAACCACCTCATAAAACTAGAAGTAGAGTGGAAAGTGAAATTTTTTTAAACAAATCTTATATTCTGCCGCTATGACTCCAATATCTACTTGGATATTTAATCGATGAAATTATTAGCCGAAGTTGGTGTTACTCGAATAACACTAACTGGATATTTATTCTGGTATCAAAGTTACAGTCTTGCCGACCCATGAATCCACGAAAGAATACTATAAAACGTTTTATATTTTCGAAAGATTCATCGAAAGATCATTTCGGAAAATGAATTTTTTTTGCATAGATCGCATCGTTTCGGATGTGTTCCTAATTTTATCCCATAAGATTTGTCGAAATTTCAAAGACAATTCTGCTAGCAACAATGGAATTTGAATTTTGTGAAATATAAGCCAAACCCTTTTACCAATGTAGTCGGTGAGATTTTCGAATTATAATCAATACATTCAGATATTGCTACACCACATTAGTAAATTTATATCATCATATCTTTAAAACTATTGCAAATATTGGTCAAAATATTCCTACAATGAATTGACCATTTCCTCTATCGCTTTGTTTGGAAACAGTTATTTGGTGAATACTGCGGTGAACATGAACATTTCAACAACACCGACATGAACGAAAACTGAAATAAGCTACATTTTAACCATGTGATACAATTTAGTTTGAAGAGGCCCTAGTTAGATGACATGTTAGATATAAAAAGTTTTCAACATATGCCTGAAGATGACCCTATTTTTGAGAGGGTCGAAACATATGTAGCAGTTCTATTGATACTTTTTGGAGCAGACACGAAAGTTTCCTTTTTATATCAAAGAACCTCCAATGAATAAGATGGATAACACATCTGGTATGTTAGAGCTTAGAACTGGCCTTATGACGGCTATGAGTAGCTGTTGCCACGGTATTAGAGGGTAAAATAGATTGACCGGCAAAGCTATCAAATCAACTAACTTGATCTATATTCCATTCACTTTTATAATGTATCCCGGTTGGCCATGAAATTCTGACACATTTCACAGAGTATATTTTGAAAATATTAGGTTTTAGTAATTTTCCTGCCAGATGAATAAGCAATGCTGTCCTTTCTACATAAAGGTCGTAGAAATTACGTATTTATAGAAATCAAGATCAAATGTTTATTTATTTTGGGAAAATAATGAATTTGAGAACATATGTATTATGTGAATTCAATAATTTCGAAACCTGGCGAATGCTGAAGAAACTTTTTTCTGTTAATACTGGAAATTTTTCACGTATATAAACATGGTTGGAAGAATGAGTTATGCTATTTTCTTATACGGAAATTAAGATTCGAGTGTTGAAATTTTACAGAAAATAATGGACAGTATAGTCCGTTACTTTGTGATAGTTCATTCGAAAAAAAAGGAATAAAAGTACTTGAATAAACCGATCGAAAAACTTTACAAACAAGCAGTGAAATTCCTCATTTTTCCAAATTCGCAAGAAATACGCCTACAGAAGACATTTGAATGCCTTTTTGCACAACTTGAAACACTCTAGTGTGAAAATATAGTAGTACTACGAAACCTGTGTCACAGTTAAATCTAAAAAGAACTAACTCCATTAACACAGTTGGAAAAGACTCAATAGAAATTAGCATTGGCAACGGCTCTGAGAATCAGTTGACATTTAACGAGTACCAACCTGCGTCAGTAAGCCTAATTCTCAAAAAACATTTTTGAAGACAAGCTTTTATAATAACAACATTCATCCACCATTTTGAAGCCGCCATCTTGAATTCCTCAATTTTGAAGATTCGTAATTTCCGACCTAGAAAACCTCCAGATAACAATTTTGAATAGCATAGGATCATAATTATAAAAACTCGTCCGCCATATTGTGGCCGCCATCTTGAATTTCCCAATTTTGACAGAAGTATCATCATTTTCGAACCCAAATACCCCCAGATACTAATTTTGAATGGAATCTGATCATAATTACAAAATTCATCCGCCATTTTGTTTTTTCTATAAAAAATATTTTATGATGCATTGTCACCAGAACTACATATGTACACCCACAAAATTCCAAATCAATCGGACGATTAGGAGTGTCGAAGTGTGTCATATTTAACTTGCAAGATTTGATGACAGACAGACAGACAGACAGGCACCCGGACAGGTGAAACTAAATAAAAGCTTGAAAAAACTTGATAAACCTAAATCATGGCTAACCGGGATACATTATAAATGTCGTAGGAATTGAACGACATTATGAAAGTGTATTGTTATTATTATGAATTATTCGAATAAATTAAAGAGAAATTGCCTATATAATATTTCTGGATTATGAATCAAAATATGAATAAATAATTGATGCTTACAAACATAGCTGGATTAATAACAAAGATGATTTGCTTCCTGGAGGAAGACATAGGGCTTTTTGATTGAAGACATGAACGTGAAAAGCTTGCGTCCGGTTTCACAAAGCGTAATCACCGGTGATCGCAGGTTGATCTAGAATCAACTCGATTTGACATCAGAAAAATCAGAGAATTAAGGTGGGCGTTCAATGTAGTATGTTTTTATTTTAAGTTGCATTTGAAAATGGTTTCACTTTGAGAACTGAAATTTTGTGGGTAAACTCAGAAGGGATTGGAGTTCTTAATGAAATAATTCGAATCGATTTCATTTCGACAGTTCATTTTTTTCTTTCAAAAATAGAAGAAAATGAACCAACTCATGGTTCCATTTTATTTCAAACGGAAGACCCATGAAAATAGTTCAACTTTCGATTGAAAGTGAATCTACAGATAATTTCGTTCAGAAAAACAACTTGAAATACGGAATTGGCAGAGAATGGCCCAATTCAAATATATGGGGGGAAAAATTTCTGCTTTACCAACATATTCACTAATTTCATAGTTCAGCGATTTTCGGATAGAGAGCGCCATTGTACATTTCATTCATAAGGACAGATATTCATAGAACTTATAGTGATAATGTAAGTTCTAAGGGGATATTCCATAAAATGCACGGCGGCGCCTCTTAAGGGGCAGTATCACCTTTTGAATAATCGTGGTACATCTCCATTTAAAAACGGTCTCTTTATTTCACGAGTAAGTAGGTACCCTAATTTACGAAGTAGAGACTTGATTTTTTTAAATTGAAGTTGAAGAACGTCTCGAGGGCAAATAGTTTTCTGTTTTTCGATTTAATTAGTTTTTCAATTAAAAAAACCAGGGTAATCGTTAGATCTGGGGTTTTTGAATATGTTTTTCGTTTTTCATGGGTACAAGCTATATTTTTGAAATAATCATCATGAAAATTTTTGTAGATTATAGAAGATTAAATTGCCGAAGGCAAATAGTTGCGATTTTTTCCAAAAAATGATGAATAACCGTCGGAAAAAAATAGTTAAGTGTAGTTTCCAAAACGCTGAAGTTCAACCTGTTTTTTTTAATTGAAAAACAAAAATTTAATCGAAAAAATCCAGCTATTTGCCCTCGGCAATTTAATTTTCTATAAAAAATTTTCATGATGATTATTTCAAAAATATAGCTTGTACTCATGAAAAATGGAAAACAAATTCAATAACCCCAGATCTAACGATTAACCTGTTTTTTTAATTGAAAAACTAATTAAATCGAAAAAAAGAAAACTATTTGCCCTCGGGACGTTCTTCAACTTCAAAAAAAAAAAATCAAGTCTCTACGTCGTAAATTAGGGTAGTTACTCGTGAGACCACTTTTTGAATGGAGATTTACCACGATTCAAAAGGTGATACTGCCCCTTGAGCCGTTGAGGCGCGTACTTTTCAATGAAGCCGAATGGAAAATAAGGAAAAGGTTCCTAAACATTAACCTTCAGAAAAAATGTACAAGTGGGATTCTCACCCTGAATAATAGTAAATTATTTTATGAGGAAGAGAAGTGTAATTTTTCATGGTGAGCTTGAGTTTACCCGCCAAACGCAGTGAGGCGGGTAATTGAAAGTGACCCATGAAAAGTTACTTCTTCATTCGAATGAAATATGTTACTTTATTTTCAAACGTTTTCAAATTAATGAAAATCTGAATATCCACTTTTGGATTGATTAACATTCATGATCGTTTTAATTGAGTGAGCAATATGACATTTGCCTTGTTATGGTTGTCATCTTTTGCATAGCAACCCTTTTCCCTCCGCCGCAGGGAACTATTTCTCCTCCTAGGCGAAGAAATAGAACTTTTCGATTATTCTGTCGTAAAAGGGAGGTTTGGAAATAAATTATTTGTTTTTCTGAAATAGTCTTCCAAGTGGGGATATTTCAAAGGGAATTAATGAACAATTGTGTAAGAGTTTGCAACCGTTTATCATTTCGATTTAGCCTCAAGGTTCAACACTCACCTTAATCCTTGATACATCGCGGAATATACTGGAAATCCATATTTATCCTTGCCCACATCATCCGTATAAACCCAAGTACCACCAATTTGAGCCGCCATTTCAAAAAGTTCGCACTCATGTCCTCCGGACTTTACATGTTTGGCCGAAGAAAGACCAGCAGCACCACCGCCAATGATTGCCACACGCATTTTTAAAAAATAAAAATAACAAGTTTCGAAGTAAACGTCGAAAAGACAATTAAATAAAAACGAAGAAAAAAATAATAAATAGAACAAACTGAACGCGTTTAGCTAAAACATAAACGAATGTTATTCGAACGAGGGAGAAGATCGATTAACCGTTGGATAGTTGGTCGATATCTTTTATAATTGGTGAATGGAAGTATGTGTGCACCGACTGATTTGAGCATATTCTCCATCTTCTTTCATCACACCCAGTCTTATCATCTGGGATGTGACTATTACGTCAGACAAGGAATTCTGAATAGTTTGGTCTTTGGTTTGTTTTTCTGATCATCAACTGTAATAACTGTTTTTTGGAAAATCCAATGAATACAGTCTTGTCCATGTTGATTCCAATGACGAAATGGATATATCGCTCTAGTGTTTTATGAAAAGGTTCTGTTCCGTAGTTTCCTGACAGAATGGAAACATTTCTGAGCCAGCTTTCTAGGAATTTGAGGGCTTTATCAATTCGTTCGACTCAGTGATGACGAATTCGTGGTCAAATTCAATTCTGTCCGTCCACAAATAAGATATCTTCCGAACGGAAAAACCTATTATTTTCAGGGTAGGTGCGTATCTCGTATATACTCCATTCACTTTTATAAAGTATCCCGGGAGGCCAAGTTTTAGGTTTATCAAGTTTTTTCACCAGAAAAAATCGCAGGTTGGCACTTGTGAATGACATTACGTCAATTAATAAATTTCAGAGAGGTTGCCGATGTTTATTCATCATTATTAAATATTAATTATCAAGCCTGAAAACTAAGAATGCCGAAGGTAGTTTCGAAAAAGCAGAGGTAACGTATCAGGAAATGCTATTTAGAATTGAAATCTGCGCATTCTAAAAGTAACCCTGATAATTTGGTATCGACAGTTCATGACCAGCTATCCAACATTTTCGACGTATAAGTGAGTGAAAACCAAGGTTTTACATTTTATATGAATAGATATTCATTTTTTAGCTGCACATAAACACAATTAGGGGGAGTTTAAGTGAAAGAGACGACAAAGAATTTCCTACTATTGGGGCACCCAAAAAGACACTGGGTGAAGACTTTATTTCGAAGAAAGATCTGCAACGACAAATTTGGAATTATAATTTGAAAACACTTTTCGATTGATACACTACACTTTTGCGAAAGAGCTGCCTTTTTCAACAGAACCCTATGCAGTGTGAAAGACCTAACATTTGGGTTTTCTAGTATTGCAAAAATGTCGAATACCCTCCTCATAAAACTATTACTATATCGAAGATTTTCTACGATCAAGGAGGTTCAACTGAATCAAACAAAATGAATTATATTATGGATATGGAAGTTGCTGCATACCACCTAGATAGAAAAATAACCAATTGGGAAACTTTGGGAAA
Organism: Adalia decempunctata; assembly: GCA_951802165.1. NCBI lineage: Eukaryota > Metazoa > Arthropoda > Insecta > Coleoptera > Coccinellidae > Adalia > Adalia decempunctata. Next base: position 7,509,847 of record OX637697.1, read on the forward strand.
GGCTTTCTCTTTATAAGGGACATAAAGCTTCTTCGTAAACCTGAGGATCTCAAAAATAATTGCTTGGAGGACCAGATATGGTCGGAAGACCTTCGTTATCAAGAATGTGGGTTATATACTATGTCCTGATGATTTTCTATCTCCTTTTCTGTTGCAGATTTCAAGATATTTTGTCAGTGTCAATCCAAAAGAAAGATGAAATGATGTTCCTGAAGAAGATTCTGTCCGTTATGAATATGTCAGCCTATTCTTTGAAAAAAAATACAAAATCACTATACTTATTCAGATGTTTTTATCTTTGTGCTCATGTTTCATAGGTAAAAATGTATGGCGTCCTGTTCAAATCTTTTCCTAATACTGCAATTGCTTTGAACATGCCATATTGTTTGATACATTAAAGAATCTAATGCTCTTTCTCAAAAAGAAATATATACATGTAACGATGTTAGAAATTATTATGTTTTGTGATGGAAAATTGTTGAAGTTTTTTTTATTATGTATCAAAACCAATTTCTTTACTGTGTTCCCGTTTTCTCAAGTTTTGTATCCAATCATATGGCAGTTGATATGATAATTAAATTCAAGACGTTTAACACCCACCTGGAGATTGAATATTTGAACTGACTTCGAAGTATGTCCATGAAACATAATTCCATATTTTGCTTTCGACTCGAATACTGTATGATAGATGGTTTTTATGCAGAATTTATCCAGATTCTGGTCATTACACCCAAAGATAACAGACTGAAGCTAAGGTGCATCACAGTTTAGAAATACGTTCTTCTTGCTTACGGTTTACCTATCATTCACATAGATTCCCACGAACTTTGTTAATGGAGTTAGTTTAACAGTGACACAGGTTTCGTAGTACCACTACATTTTCATACTGGAGCATTTAAAGGGGTGCAAAAAGGTATTTCAATTTCTTCTGTAGGCTTATTTTTTGGAAAGTGGGGAATTCCACTGTTCGCTTATAAGTTTTTCTGTAGGGTTATGCGAATACTTTTATTCTTTTTTCGAATGAACTATCACAAAGTAACGGACTATTTTGTCCATTATTTTTCAGTAAAATTTCAACTCTCGGTTCTTGATTTCCGTACAAGAAAATAACATAACTGATTAACTGAATCTCCCAACCATGTTTATATACGTGAAATATTTCCAGTGTTTAGGCGAAAAAAGTGTCTTCAAAATTCGCCAGGTCTTTGGAATAATTATTGAATTCACATAATATTTTCTCGAATTCATCATTTTCCCAAAGTAAATAAACATTTTGATGAATACGTAATTACTACGACATAAATGTAGAAACGGCAACGTTGCTTGTTCAACTGACAGAAGAATGACCATAACCTAACATTTTCAAAATATACACGGTGAAATGTGTCAGAATTCCATGGCCAACCGGTATACTTTATAAAAGTGAATGGAGTATATATTATTTTGAGGTTAATTCTGGGAATTCATTAAATGAAATTGACTCTCGGTAGTTAGTAGTTCATGAATAAAAAAACTTTCATTTTATCGAAGCACGAAGCATTATGATTCCCACTTTCATCAATTTTTGTCGTAGAATCCAACGCGATCATAAAAATGAGGGTTCTCATTGCAAAAAAAAAATTCGAATTCTGTTCAAAATTTTTGACACATTTTAAGAAACATCCTGTCAGGAAATTCTTCAAGTTCAAAAGATGAACAGCATTCCCAGATTCTTCGACTTGAATGTGAAGATTACGCTGAAGATTTTGAGAATGCAAGTGATATAAAGGGTCCAATAAGAGTTGTTATTTTGACATTCAAAGAAAAATGCCATTTCTTTAGATAAATGATGTGGCATGCAGCACCGTCTTGTTGAAAGTAAACGTGGTCAAGATCAATACCATCAAATTCCAACCATAAAAAACATTAATCATCTCTCGAAAGCGCAGTCCATACACCGTAACTGTTGCTTCAGCCTCATTCTCGAAAAAGGAGAGTTCAATGACCCCGTTGGACCATAAACCGCACCAAAGAGTCACACGTTGAGGATAGAGAGGCTTTTCAACAATAATTCTTGGGTTTTCCGAACCCCAGATGCGACAATTTTGCTTGTTGACCAAGCCACCGAGGTGAGAATGGGCCTCATCACTCAAGATGATTTCTCGATGGAATTCCGAATCATTTTTATGCATTTCAAAGACCCAATCAGCCAAGACACGACATTGTTCTTGTATTAACTGAATTTAATAAGCCTAAAGACACAAATCTTACTGTCAAATACAGGGTAATGACAAATGACGTTCGTGGTACGCTAATTCCAAAGAACGACGAGGAATGGGCAAACCTGGGTTTTCTTCAACACTTTCGGCTATAGCCGCAATATTCTAGGCTGTTCTTAAGCGACGTGCACGGGTTTTATTCTTCACATCACTAACCCGCCCGAACAGCTCAAATTGTTCAACTTATTTCTGTATTGCGGTTCGACAAGGTTCTTCACGACGTCCCAAAAATGTTCGAGTTTCACTAACCGTCTCTACCAAATTTTAACCATTTTTTTAGTGAATATTAATAATTTCAATGCTTTGTTGAAGCGTGTATCGTTCTATTTATTAATGGCGCAGTTTCTACTTGTCAAATGCCAAAAAATTACAGCTTCAAAAGTGACATCTACCGAACACATCTTATATTGGAAAACCCTTTATTAAGGGAAAGTATCAACTTTGGAATCGTGGTAAATCTCCATTCAAAAAGTGGTCTCTTTATTTCACGAGTAACTACCCTAATTTACGAGGTAGAGACTTGATTTTTTTTAAATTGAAGTTCAAGAACGTCCCGAGGGCAAATAGTTTTCTTTTTCGATTTAATTAGTTTTTCAATAAAAAAAAACAGGTTGAACTTCAGCGTTTTGAAAACTACACTCAATGATTTTTTTTCGACGTTTATTCATCATTTTTTGGAAACAATCGCAACTATTTGCCCTAAGCAATTTCTTCTATAAACTACAAAAATGTTCAGGATGATTAGTTCAAAACTATAGCTTGTATTAATGAAAAACGATAACATATTCAATAACCCAAATATTGCAGAGATCTAACGATTACCCTGTTTTTTTTAATTGAAAAACTAATTAAATCGAAAAAAAAACTATTTGCCCTCTGGACGTTCTTCAACTTCTATTAAAAAAAAAATCAAGTCTCTACGTCGCAAATTAGGGTGGTTATTGTGAAATAAACAGAAAACTTTTTGAATGGAGATTTACCACGATTCAAAAGGTGATACTTCCCCTTAATGTATGGATGTAATTTGTTTATTGGAAGGTATAGACGAGAGCGACACCAGAATCTATTTTAATGTTTTCACATTTATTAAATACAAATATTGTCTTCTATTTGCAAATATAAAGAAATATCTGCCGATTCAACCTCGGATGCTCGAAATTCATTTCGATTTGACTGAAGTGATCCTTTGAACACAAATTCCATTTCTGACCTATTTCTTTCTCCTAGGATGTTCGTGTTTCAAGAATTTTAACCCAAAACCATTATATCACCCTCTGATCTTGCCCTCGACATTTGATGGTAGATATTTCTCTCCAATCTCATTTCCAGAGATACGAAAATTTCATCAGCCATAGTGAAACGGATGATGTAATATACCTTGCTTAGGCTCGTAGACTATTATACTTGAGCCATGGATATGTGAACATTTAGGGTGAAATCGATTCACTTCTGGGAACCTAAATTTCGCAAAGATACGAACAAGATTTCGAATAAATTTTTTCGGTAGCAAAATCAATTATTTTCTTTTTTCATAAAACCACTCCCATATGAAAGAAGAACTTCAAGGAAATTAGTTTAATGTTTGCGTGAAATTGATGACAATGATCGAAAAACCTTTATTTTTAAATTGAAGGTATATTATCTGTTTATTTCACTTTAGAAACGATTGCTATAAATACACTCATAACGCCCTAGGGCATTTTTAGCGGGCGTTAAGGAAATTATTTATTTTGCAGAATTTGTATACTAGTACAAGCCACAACTCAACAAAGTCTCACTTAATTAAAATTAAAAGTGCAGTTTTCGAATTTTCCGGTAAAAATATGTAATCGTGAATCTTCGGATTCTTGCAAAATCTCAGGAAATCTTGAACACAAGTACTCTGAAGTTCTTTCATAGAGAACCACTAGAAAATTCATGAGGATCTGTAGACTGTAACCGAATTTATAATCATTATTGGTACTTTGTTTTCAGGAAAAATAGTATTTTCTATCTCTTCCATCTTCCGTACATTCTCAATGTTTCATACGACGCACCATCCTCAGTTAAAAGAGTTGTCGAAGTCCGTCTTGAATAATGTCCTGTTTATTCATTTGCATTATTCAATTTCATGTATTTGGCAATCATCGAAGGCATACTTCCTATGGTATTTTTGCCAACGTGAGGAAAAAAATCTGAGATTTTTCACTCCACTGGGTCTTAAGTATATATATTTTCTCTATTTCAGTATCGTAATGATTTCATTGCAGTACTAAAAACAGTGCTGTAATGAAATCATTACAGCATCGTTTTCAGTTACATTTTTCGTTTTGTGGTTGTCAGCAATGACTTCCGATCCTTTTGAATTTCAGCAGACGTCAATTTGGAAATGACAATTTTCGTATTTCCTAACATTCACACCAACTGCCAAGATACAATATGAAAGTCACTAGGACCTATAATTTGAATTTTTTCATTGAATTTCACAAAATTTGAGTGAAATAGAGAAAATATCGTCTAATACTCGTTGCAGAATGCAATTCCAACACTCATGCGTTCGAAAACTCGCTCCTTCGTCGCTCGTTTTCGAATTTCGCATTCGTATAGGAATAGGAGCCCATTCTGCAACTAGTTTTAGAATATACTATTCTGACTATCCTCAAAGCTCCAATTTTCCTTCCCCTACAAAACTATATCCTTTTGACATACCGGTTTTAGTTAAAATACCCGAATTTTAATAAGTAAATAGCTACCCTTATATTCTACAGGGTGTCCCAGAAGTCCCGCACTTCCTTGAGGGGATCGAAAGTGAAAAATATTCTAAGCCCAAATATCCATGTTTGAAATTTTATGGTGAAGTAGTTAATCAGTAATTAATTAATGAATGTGACCAATCAGGAGCGCGCTATAGAAGAATGAGCAAGTAGTTGGGGACGCGAGAGTGAGACGCCAGTCTCGGTTTACTGGGTGAAAAGCCGACAGCAGCTCTGGCGTCTCACTCTCGCGTCCCCAACTACTTGCTCATTCTTCTATAGCGCGCTCCTGATTGGTCACTTTCATTAATTAATTACTGATTAACTACTTCATCAAAAAATTTCAAACATGGATATTTGGGCTTAGAATATTTTTCACTTTCGATCCCCTCAAGGAAGTGCGGGACTTCTGGTACACACTGTATATTGTTAATAGACATTTTCAATAGTTCATCTCTCCTTACCCCTCCAAAAACACCCATCATGAGAACTACTTCATGTGATAGATGAATTTCATCCGGAGCTTCATTGATGAATGTATGAACTTGATCTGCTGTCAAAGCCTTGGAGTTTTTCGGAATCTAGATTATATTTTTCAGAAACGCTGTCTTCCGGGAGAAATGGGAATTATTGATATTTTGTTTGACAATAATCAGTGTAGATTTTAAAAGAATATTTCGTTCACAATGAATCAGGACAAGATTTTTCGTTACTGAAAAATAGAAAAAATAAAACACATCAAACTTAATGAAAAACAAAACAACATCAATTTTTGAAAGTACGCCAATAACAAGGTCTCATCTATTGCAATGATTTTATTCCTCAACTTTCATTGATTGAATATTTCATAATCCTTGTCGTAAATTAGTCTGCATTTTCCGGTAATAAATTATTCGCAGCTTGGGCTGCATTTTATATGATATTATTTGTTAAATTCTTATTCATTTTCATGTTCTTTTGAGTCTACATAAAGAAAACGGTAATGAAATTCACCTAATATAATGATGACAGCAATACGCAACGAATTTTACTACTAGAAGTTGAATGGAAAGAAAATCATAAGAACAATGAATTAATTTTAAGATCGGTTTTAATTGTATGCACGAGTGTTATTAGATCCTAACGCCCATCGGGCAACATTCATCTCACGGGCGTTAGGATCTATATACCTACAGGGTGTATTTCAAGGTGAGGCTTTTCATTTGATAGGTGATAGAACTCTTCAAAATAAGTCATTTTATCGAAAAGGACCCCGCACTTTCCTTATGGCAAATGGCGTTCCGTCAAATGTTGTGATATTAGAATTAGAATTACCCACTTTTACTACCCTCGTATTTCGGAACAGAATCGAATGAACTTGAATTTTTTTCAAGAAACATTTCATTCCATCCCTAGGGAGCAACACTATAGACTATAGAGGAATATGACCGAAAATCGTTACGAATACAGCCTACAGGGTTATCCATAATTGAATGCATGCCCGATTTTGAAAGTATAAAATATGTCAGTTCCAGAGCGAGAACGTTCGCAAAATGAACTATTTCACTGGATATGTTGTTGTTACATCGAAAAAACCTGAAATACCCAGAATTCATGCTGGATGATCCATTATTATAGAAACTATTCACAATGAAGGTTAAGTGGACACCCTGTATTTTTGAGTTGATTTCATATGTTTGTTTGATTTTTTTAGAACGTATCATCATGGACTTCAGAGGATACAGTGTGATTCAGTCATGAAATAAACTGTGAACCTCAGGAAAATACCCAAAAACTACCTTTTTTTCATCGGTCTCTATTTCAAGATCAATAGGTGGGAGTTTTCTTTCACCACTGTACTTGAATACTTGATAAAAAACATCAATACGTCTGAGAGTTTTCATCCACTTCCTATGACAAGATTTTATTTTATGCTGGAATAAGAATAGAATAACATAAATAAATAATTTTCATATTACATTGAAAAACTGGTCATAGGAGGGCCTGTATTTGAATATAGAGGGAGATAAAACAATTTTATAAAGATAAAACTTCCTATCAACGAAGATCTTTCTGTTCATATTGAAACAATGACGAAGAATAACTTATTCTTGGTCTAAGTATAGAAAGTTATATTGTATAATCTTCTGCAGTTATGTTCAACTGAAGTAACAAGTTTTTCAGTCTGAAAACTGATTTCATGATCACATTTTATAAGCTCAAGAAGATGACGAGATGGTTTGAATTTGTCTTGTATATCATGTAACATACCTACATATGAAGTTAACAAATGGAGAGTAAACGTTCTTTTTTGCCTCTATAGAATAAGCCATCGACCAAGAGTCTTTCAGCCTGACAAATGGAAAATTCATAAAATTAATAAATACGAAACAAACTTTATGTAATATATAATATAAGACGTTCAGGGCGGGGGCATAATTTTTTTCAGGGGAGGCATAGATTGAATTCTTGAAAATATTGGGATCTATCCTTCTATCAAGGGATTATTGTTAATTTCGAGGTCCAAAAAAATAAAATTCAAATAATGCATAGGTACTGTTATCGTTCAAAATATCATTTCAAAATTCATTCCGATCTATTGAGGCCAAATTAAAAATGAAAGATATAGATTATTTGAAGTTTGTACATAGACCATGGATTTTGTATAGTTAGGATTGGATTAAGAAAATCAAGGATGTAGAAGAGGTTTTGAAGTATGGAAACCAGGGAGAGGAAAAAGGGGACGGAATTGAGAAATCAGAAAGAGAAGTCAAGAAGTTAAATTGAGAAATCAGAAAGAAAAGCCAAGAAGATAAATTGAAAAATCGGGAAGAAAAGTCAAGAAGATAAATTAGGAAAAATCAGAAAAAAAAGTTTAGAAGAGAATTGAAAAAACAGGAAGAAAAGTCAGAAGATAAATAGGGGAAAATAAAGGAAGTCAAGAAAGAAATTGGGAAAAAATATAACGAGTAGGTACTAAGAAGATTGATAATAGAAAACAGGAATATAGTGAATGAACAATTATTTAGATATATGTGAGTTTAATTTTGTTTAAGGGATAGAATAAGATGTTTATTATTTTTGAATTTGAATTAGAAGTAGAAATGATATTAAATTTCATTTAAATCTAAATTTTTCATTTTGAATTGGATCCTCAATTGAGAGAAAGATAGTTTACCGGGCAAAATTGAAATATTTTTTCTCATTGATTTGTTTGATTCCAAATTTATTAATATTCAGATAACAAAGACGACATATGAGGAATCATAACAGTACCCTCGTTTAATAGGAGCTTTGAGACCTTCCCAAAAACAGCAAAGGAAATGGATGCATATTGTAGGTACCTACGTTTTGGATAATTATTTTTGGGTTCTCATTTGGTAGTGATAGAAATCTATTTTCGAGTAAACACGATCCTTTTTTACGGGATGAGAAGATTGAGGAACTGACAAATAACAGATTGCCAAAATTTAATCTTCCGGGTTTAAGATCTTTTCACATCAATATCGTAGATTTTGACAAACCTTCGATACCAATGCATTTTTGCGTTTTCTCTTGTTGATAATTTGAAATTCTGGAGAGGTTATTTTTCACATTCATTCCCCTGTCAGATACGTCCACGCCGTTGTCGTTTCTGCATTAAAATCGTAGTAATTACGTATTTATAAAAATGTTAATTTACTTTCAGAAAATAACGAATTTGAGAAAATATTATGTGAGGGTTGAAGGACCTTAGGTCGATGGCTTTTTGCTTCTGCAATAAATTCCTTTTATTATTATTATTATTATTATGTGAATTCAATCATTTCAAAGACCTGGGGATTGCTGAAGAAACTTTTTCTCTGTTAATACAGGAAATATTTCACGTATATGAACATGGTAGGAAGATTCAGTTATGCTATTTTCTTGTACGGAAATCAAGAATCGAGTGTTGAAATTTCACTGAAAAATAATATACAGAATAGTCCGTTCATTCGAAAAAAAAAATAAAAGTACTCGAATAACCCAGCAAAACGAACGACGAACCTATGGAATTCCCCACTTCTCAAAATTCTCAAGAAATACCTACAGAAGACATTTAAATACCTTTTGGCACAACTTGAAATACTCCAGTATGAAAATGTAGTAGTAATAGGAAACCTTTGTCACAGTTAAACCTTGAAAGAACTAACTCCATTTACAAAGTTGAAAAAGAGTAAATAGAAAGTAGACTTGGCAATGTCGCTTGATTTTCACGAGTGCCAACCTTCGTCAGTTTTAAGTGAAAGAACTTGATATACCTAAATCAAGTCTAACCGCGATACTTTATGAAAGTCAATGGAGTATAGTCACAGTCATCTACCGAAGCAGCCATCTCATGACAGTAGGCGTTATAGAGAAGTGGTGAACGTCATAGACGTGAAAGTGGTGAGCCTTGTGGATGACCTTCGTCGATGGTAAAGGTTTGAAATGTGCAGTTCCCTATTTTCACAAATAGTTTTCTAATGTTTGGCTGCAGCGATTTCCAGTGGCGGCTCGTGACAGTTTGAGGCGGTGAGGCACATCGGAGAAAAAAGATTCCCTGCCGTGGCGTTGCCGTGAAAAAGGCTATTGCAAAACTGATGATTAGAATAATTCTTTATCGCTAGCATACTCAAGGTCATCTTTTTCGAGAAACATTTTGCTTCGTAAAATATTTACTTCTAGCGATGAAGAATTATCTTACTCGAAAACTAAACATTTTAAAGGGTGCGTATAAAAAGTAATTTGAAGCCAGTTGAAGAAAATGAGCATCCTTATTGAAATTCTTCAATTTTGGACCTTGTTAAGAACATCCTCTACAAGCAAGTTGCTTTTCATCATATCATCAGATTTGAAACACCCATTAACTAGAACATTGAGAATATTGAAGTTTATGCCACTCTGATAATGAAGTAAAATCTTCCACTTTCCCATAATTTTTTCGTTATATGTTAGCCACGCCGAATAAATTAAGAAAAATGTTGATGCCAATGAATATTGAATAGAAATACTAATTTGGCACTAAGAGATGAAATAATATGAAGTGGTTACCATTAGAACAAACCGACCTAATTCTGATACCAGTAATACCGCTTCAAACGAACACCCTGTGGCCGGTACTATTATTTTAGGCTGATATATCAGTGCTAGAGCAACCATTTTTGCAGTAAAATTATTCCGTAACTGACGTAGGTAATGAGATTATCTACTTCATTGCACTAATGGGACACTCTGTTTATGTACATATACCTATAAATAACTAATTCTAGTGAACTCTCTTCTTCGTCAGTTGCGTAATATTCTCAAGACATTCACTCAAATCTGGAATAGATCGCTTTACTTCTTGAACTATATATGATTTATCCCCATAAGAATTACGCCAAAAACTTTGCTGATTAGCTGAAAAATAAAAAAAAATCACAAATCTTTCGAGCGTTTACCTCTAACTGGGGAATTCGTGACGTTCCATCGGTCCCGTTAAATACATTTCGCCTTCGGGTCTCCGATGGAAATTGAATTCAGTAATAAGATTGAAAGACATCATATGAACACTGAGACAAACCTAAATCTACACGAAAAACAGATAAAACTATTTTTACAAATCGAACCCAATTTGAAAACTGACCCTAGTTCATAGATTAAAGAACTGTTAAGAACTAGTTCTTTAGTTCCCGAATAGTGCAGAATAATTACAGTTTGCCCTTCGCGAGAGAATATCAAGACTAGTTAGAGGCTAGCCTCAGACTAAACGTAATATTTGTCGTTTAGGGGTACGGTTTTCTGGCCTGCCGTCCGTTCCCTATGATGTAAAATTGTAAAATGACGCGTAAAGAAAGGCAGTGTGAGGCGTGCCTCTGCCGTTTACCTAGAAATCGTGAGATACGGAAACTTAGACCCAACCGGAGACACATTTTATTGCTATATAATGAAGGGAAATTTCGATATAAATGCGTATGGAAGAAGATAATGAAAACAATTTTAATTGATTGAATAAATAATTAATAAATATATGATATTTATACGTGTAATTTTAGACGTTTATTGGTGAGGCACTGCCTCACCTGCCTCATAGGACAAGCCGCCACTGGCGATTTCGGCCTGTAATTGTTTATTTTCACGACATATCGGATCGGGTTAAGATTTGGCAATCAGCTGTGCAATAACGACTTCTGAGTGTTTACAGAATTTCGAAAAGATCGTATGATTATGAGAATTCTATGACCCATTCCTGTGAAGGAATAGCTCAATTCACATTTTGAGGCAATTTAAATCATATTATAATGGAATATAATAAGGATGACCTCTGATAATATGTTTACAATACAAGTGTTTCGCTTGACACACTTAAAAGTTCAACGTTCTGATTTCGAATTATGCAATAACATTTCAATATTTTCGATAAAATTTGACGTCAGATGATTCGACAAAGCCTTCGCAATTTTTATAAGACAACAAAACTTTTCCATTATTTCAAATACATTTTGCAATATGTATATGTTTATCTAAGATAGAAAAACAAGATTTTCAAAATAGGAAATTCGAGGAGAACAAGATGAAATTTTTCCACTTATGATATATTCCGTGTAATATTTGATGGCCGGATAATTGTAACTTTACTTGTGAAATTAAGTTTCTAATTTTCAGTGAGTGTTTCATCTTACAATGTTCAATATTCACTGAATTTGAATGCCTTTCATGAAACGATTCGATCCAACAAGTTTGTTGAGATATACATGTTTTCGCGAATCTATAAAATGAGCTATGATTAACTTTTTATCATCGAATGAATATCTTCAACGATCTTTTTTCCATGTTGAACTTGATTGTTGGTTTATTCCTAATGTGAGACGCAAAAACGCCATGACCTATTGATATCACATGGATTTCGTAGGAAAATCGCTCCTAATCTTCTTGAAGTTTTTTTAGGATTGTCTCAATGAAAAACACGAGGTTTGAATGAACTAATGAATATAATAATATGCAATCATGTTACAGCTAAAGGTTGGTTTCACACAGGCCTGTCAACTCTGAAATCAGTTGATTGCCAATCAAATGTGAATTTAGAACTGCCAAATTGAATTGTGAAATTCACCAGGAGTACCTAATTTGAACAATGCACGAGGATACATGAAGCATTCGTCGATCAATCTAGATAAACTCTTATCGTTTATGTATGTATGTTGTGTGTATGTATACTCCATTCACAATTATAAAATCACAACTCTGGCCTTGGAAATTTGACACATTCCACTCTGTATCGAAGTTATGACGTTTTTCAAAATATTTTTCGAACTGAAAGTTCAAAACTTGACGACATCAATATTGTTGATTCTAATCAAGAATTCATTAAAAAAAATCAACTCGAAGATATAAGATGAATTGATGGGTAACTACAAGAATCGAGAATAATGTCAATTTTATTTTGTTTATAACTTTCTTAAAATCAAATTTGGGATATAAAACTCGGCTGCGTTTGTTCAAACAACATCTAAAGAATACATTTTTACCATCTCGACCTTTGAAAGGCGTTTCTTATAGGAGAATTAGGTCTAAGTTCCACCTCATTAGTGAGATACCTAACTTTTGCAAATCTGCTCAGATATCGCCAAATTTCTTGGAAAACCTGAAAAATATCATCCTAATCGACCTCTCGAGGCTCCATCCGATCCAGCTACTGAGATATCTGTCCAAATAACAGCTTTTTCAACGAAATTCCCGTGTACCCCTTCAACCTCGAAATGTAAACATTCGTCCTGGTCTTGAAAATCGTCCTCACGCTCCAAACTGGTGCTAAAAACAATAAACATACGTTAATCTTGGATATTCGACGAAAAATTCACCTGCAAATATCGATTAAACACCAAAAATCTGCGAACAATTTGTAAACCTAACAACATGTGGAATATCTTTGATACTTTTACTTTGATGTAAACAAAGAAACTGGCAACGTCGTTTTGTCATTAACGATATTTTCTGTGCGCGCACTGACTTTTCATCATACGTTCTGTGCTTTTCATCAGGGGCACCAACTCATGAAAACGAAACTATGACCTCCTATGTGATTAAATAAAAGTGAATGGAGTATATGTATGTATGTAGGTATATGCTTAATTTGCCAAAGAATATAAACAAAAGTTACAATCGTCAATGCAATTTCTGACAAATTGGGACTGCATAACGATTAAGGTCGCCGTTCAGAGCGAGTCGAAAAACGAATCGGATAGAGGCGCCACCGTGCAATTTTATAGAACATCTCCATAGTACATTATCATTATGAGTTCTATGAATACCTATATCCTTATGAATGAAATGTACAATGGCGCCCTCTATCCGAAAATCGCTGAACTATGGAATTCGTGAATATGCCTGTAAAGCAGGAAGTTTTTTCCGCCATATATTTGAATTTGGCCATTCTCTGCCAATTCCGTATTTCAAGTTGTTTTTCTGAACGAAATTATCAGTAGATTCACTTTTAATCGGATGTTGAACTATTTTCATGGGTCTTTCTGTTGAAATAAAACAGAAGCATGAGTTGGCTCATTTTATTCTATTTTTGAAAGAAAAAAATGAATCGAAAAGTTAATCGAATTGTGAGGTTATTATTATTTTCACCTTTTCTAAATTTTGCTCAACTTGCTATTTTGAACTTACAAGTGACAACTTTCAGAATCCTTGGTATGATAATGGCGAATACGCCGAAACATGTAACCTGATGATTTAAAAAACATGGTTCCACTACTGAAGTGCATTTATAGACTTTTCTTTCCTCTTCATGCTCAGCATTTCAAAATGGAATTTTATGAGCATATTTCCTCCCATATCTCGAATTAAAAACAATGGATATCCTATACAGGGTGAGTCTTTGACTTGTACATATATTTTAACTGTAGATTCTCGAGGCTAAGGAAATCTTTTTTTCATTTTTCCGAATTCGGCCATTTGAGTCATATGAAAAAAAAATAGGGCTGAATACGTGCCTGATATTATTCTCTACAAACACATCAAAGTTCATATTTTTCGATTGAAATTGATGTGATTAATCGATATTCTGGGTGATACATTTAAAAAATACTCAAGCACTAACCTTATATTTGAATAAGAAGGTTACAAACACGATATTTCCTAACAAAACACTCAGTTCTGTCCGATCATTTCGGCAATTGAAAAGCTATATTTCTCACTCCAAAATAAGTTTCTTCTTCGATTGTCCTGAAGATTAGTTAATAGACACTAATAATTTGTTCAGATTTTCCTCGATATTTTGAAACGATCTCATAAAAATTGGTTTCTCACTAACCTATCCTAACTCCATTAACCAAAGTCATATGATTCGGGGTCAATTACCTAACCTTACCCATCCTCTGTGATATTCACCCACAGAAATCTAGAGAAGACGATGCCAGATTGCCGATTTTCTCTTCAAACAATGGTATAGGCGAACTCAAGAAAGCGGTACGTCCCCTATCGTTAGCGGATGAACTGTCACAATCGCGAAAGGCGTCTAGGCGTTGCTCTTTGGAAATGCCAAACGAGTAGTTCTGATTCTCGCCAATATAGCGCTACGTTCTTAATTTCAGTCGCCACGGCCTACTCTTTCCTTCAGAAGGCCGTGGATGTAGCCGCCACCCAAGACAAACCGTTGTTCTGTGTCTCCAACCAGTCCAACCTAAAACGTTAGTCAGTGATCCCATACACGGCATAAATGAAGTTCACGCTTTACATTCACAGAGAATAAAGCAAACAGGTGATGATTATGTAAATGACTTTCAGTGAATTGATGTAATAGTAGTGCCGTTCTGGTGTCGAGTTATATTGTTTCGATAGATATTTTGCTGAAGGACCGGTAACAATGAATTTTAAATAGAAACTGCCTATAAAATATATAATTTCATGCTTCTTAGAATTCAATTTTATGTCCCACAAATGTGGAATTTTATTATTACATAATTATCTCTACATCAAACGTTTTTTCATCATAGAGATTTTAGTCTTGACAAAGTTGATAAACATTCTGACAACGTTGGTAACTTGTTGAGAGACCAGAGAAGAAATAATATTCGATGGGTTTTAACTCAGGACAGCATTCAGATTATTCTTGAAATTCATGATTTTTTCTCTAATTCAGTCTTATACAATTAGGAATAACTTGAGAACGACGCGTTTTATTGAAAAAATATAAGAATACTTTTGTTTTCTAAAATAACTAATTCTTTCGAAAACGTGAACCGTTTATCTTTTTCAAGTGGTTTTATAGTATTTTTGCGTGAATTTATGAGTCGACTATACTGTAACTTTTTTACCAGGAGAAATATGGAATTAGTTTCAATTGAGGAATATGCACCATGAATAGAGTAAACAATCAACCAAAATTCAGTTAATTCGAAATATCGTTCCGAATATATGGAAAGAATGGTGTTAATTTCATGGATTTTGGACACCCTATATCTTCCAAACGAAACCGAATTTTGAAAAATGGTATGGAAAAAAAGTGTTTCTTTTGATGGGAGGAATCTACAGTTAAAATATATATATACAAGTCAAAGACTCACCCTGTATAGTAAGTCATCAGACTTTTCAAAGTTAAGTTCTCATCTGAGTCGCCAACTTTGGAAATTGCCATCTCAAACGCCCCAGATTACCCCAGCGAAGTATGAGTATCCGGTTTTGATTCGGAGAGTATCACTAGATGTTTTTTCCATCATTCTGGAATCGCTCCATGTAGGAATTGGTTTTTTCCCCGAGCGTGTGGCGGCCGCATCCTTATTATTTGTTTTAGGAGTTTATCACTATTTTCAAGGTGAAATTTTATAATGGAAAGAAATCTGTATAGTAACATCACATCAAAGTGATAAAGATTATGTTTTTCTTTGATTCTGTACTGACATTGAAACAAAGGGATTTCTTACGATAAGAGTTCGTGAAAAATATTTGATTAGAAAATAACATTATTGATCAATAATTGCCGAGTTCAAAAAGTACGTTAATGTTTCGCGAAATAATTCAAAATTTAATTTATTATTTTAATTTTTTTAATATTCTGATTTCTAAAGAAGGGTACTTGAGAATAAAGGTACCATAGGAACTATAGAAGTATTCAGTCTACTATTTTTTATAGGATAGTTAGGCAAACTTGACGCTTTAATATTGGATCACGATTAATAATAATATTATTTCTAATAATGATATAATTATTATATGAGATACATGGTAAGTCACAAAAAATTTTTCTGTGTAAACGACATACAACACATGAACTATCTAAAATTTATAATTTAAGAATTCTTCCACGGTATAAAACCATTATCAACTGATTTTTCAACGATTCATTTAATTTTTCGATCTAATTTTCTCAGGAAGTATTTTTTTGTATAACTGGCGCACATATAATTGGTACCTACTTGCTTAGGTTCTTTCGAAGCAATGTTGGAAGGTGAGGAAAGTTTATCAAGGATTTTCCAATAAGAGGTGATATTTCGACATTCAAAGAAAAATGCCATTTTTTAGGATGAATGATCGGTTGTTCATTTCATTATAAAGAGGAAGGTATGCCGTTAATAATGGTAAACAACATCAGCCGAATGACCACCACGACCACGACTACAAGACCATATCATTTTCATGAAATTTTCCATAACCAAATCGCAAAGTGGCTGCCCTATGTCATCGATAGCCTCACTAATTCCATATTTGAGGTCTTAAATCGACGCTGGGCTCTTGGCGTAGACCTTCTCTTCCACATGGCCCCAAAGGAAGAAGTCGCAAGGTGTTGAATCACAAGATCTCGGTGGCCAATTGTGATCACCTCTTCGAGAGAAAACACGGTCCGGTAGAAGATCAATGGTTTCGTTGCTTGTGTGGCACGTAGCATCGTCTTGTTGAAAGTAAACGTTGTCCAGATCAATATCATCCAATTCTGGCCAGAAAAATCATTGATCATCTCTCGATAGCGCAATCCATTCACCGTAACAGTGGTTCCAGCCTCATTCTCGAAAAAGTAAGATCCAGTGACCCCGCCGGACCATAAACCGCACCAAAAAATTAACACGTTGAAGATAGAGCTTTTCAACTACAACTCTTGGGTTTTCCGAGCCCCTGATGCGACAATTTTGCTTTTAGACGAAGCCACCTAGGTGAAAGTGGGCCTCATCACTCAAGATGATTTTTCGGTGGGATTTTGAATCATTTTTATGCATTGCAAGGACCCAACCAGCAAAGATACGACGTTTTTGATGATCGGCCGGCTTGAGTTCTTATGTTTACTGAACTTTATAAGCCTTAGGACCCAAATCTTTATGCAAAATACGGTGTTATGGCGTTTGTGGAAAGCCTAATTCCAAAGAACGACGAGGAATGAACAAACCTGGGTTTTCTTCAACATTGTCGGCTGCAGCCGCAATATTCTCTGCTGTTCTTGAGTGACGTGCACGGATTCTATTCTTCACAACACTAACTTGTCCCATCAATTCTGTATTGCGGTTCGACAAGGTGCTTCACGACGACCCAAAATTCCGAATTAAGTACCACATTTTGAAGTAAATTGAATGATACGTGTTATTATGAATTGCTGAGGAATGCCCTCAAATTCTGGAATTATTTTATTTCAAATTATTTATGAATATTGGTATGATAAAATCTTGGGGATGTTGATATCAATTTGAAGGAATGCCCGCGATTTCAAAGGGACAGACTGATTCAAATTATCCATGTATGGAAATATCCGTCGGCGACAATATTTACCGAATCTTCTTTCGAATTCGTCAGTTGAAATTTCCCAATAAAGCCTATTCTATTTTCAATTCGAAAAAAAAAACAATATATCAGTATTTCTGGCATTCAATAGGTAGGTACTGTATGAGTAATGTCGGCTTCCAACGATCAAGAAATTTCTTGACGACCCCTGACGCGCTCTGAGGAAATGCTTTTGTGTTCGTCAGCGGTTGTCAGGAAATTTCCTGACCATTGGAAGACGCCTTGAGAACGGCACATGTTTTAGAAACGTGTACGGATTCCCCTGGAATTTCTTCCAAAGTTCTGGCCAATTTTTTTCAGAAATAAAATTTCAACCTCCTGTAATGGGGTTTTCTGGTAGAAACCTTACCTCGAGCGCCTGCTATTCTTTTTGCTTATAGGGTAGAATAGCAAACCTGCCAGGATAGCTGCTTAGCCGGAGACAGAGTTCGGTTGTATCTAGGGTGTTAGCGATAACTAAGAAATCGTAAATAGAGCAATTCACACAATTTATTCAAACGGAAGAAATAGTGATACAAAAGCAATAATGTCAAGAAAATATCAAATATGCAATAATAAGAAAATATCAAATATTCACTAATATCAAGAAAACATCAAATATGTATTAATCCCAATAAAATATCAAATATACACAGGTAAAGAAAAATGCTTCAGTTTTGTCTGGCTGCGAGCATTCATTCAAAAGAAATATTTCACGGTACGAGTCAGCCAGAATAGAAGGGGGGGGGGGAATTTGAATTAAACGGAGAATTTAAATCTACAGTTGCAAAATGTGAAACGGATATGAAAATGTACAGTGATTATTTTTGTCCGATATTCTTTCAGTCCGAAAACTCAAAAGGGTTATATTGTCTACTTAGCTTGTTTCACGTCTAGAAAGGTCGGGTTTGGCCAGGTTAAATCTAAATGGTCAAACAGGACGCACCGAACTAGGGGCGCGAAGGATCGGTACCGACCAGGATATTATTCGACTGCACGTTCTATAGCATTGGTTTACATGGGCCCTCCAGTCTGACTATGAGATTACTCGCCATAAAGGACAGACACTAATCGGGCACCGACTTACTCGGATAAACGTGCTAGAGCCGGAGTCCTGAACGAGTTAAGGAAGGTTTAATACGGATCTCGACGTAACAGCTATTTTTGATAGACTCAACGAAGATACAGAAAAATAGGACTGAAATGAATTGAATCGGTACTTTGGTGCACTGATACTCACTCGGTAAATGCAAAAAATAAGAAATTAATACTAGCAGCAATGACGGTAAATCGGCTTTTTCTGACTACTGACTCTAGAATCGCTATACCTACTTTTAAATCAAAAAGGATGAATTAACTCGAAAAGCAAAAGAAAAGAAAAGTACTCTACTCAAGACGAATCAAAAGTGAATAATGGATGACAGATGAGGGGAAAATCGCCTTTTATAATCTCCCTGAGGGGGACGGAAACGGCAGGCGCACAACTGCTACTTTTCTAGAAAAGTAGGAGAGGAGCTTTCTCAAAAAACAAACGGAGCAATTCTTTTTATGTTTATTTCAAAATCAGGACAACATAATTTCATTTCCGGTTCAGAATATAACCAATTATTGCTGATGCATCTCCAAGTGTACGGAATCGAGAAGATAGAATTAATAGCAAAGAAATCTTTTTTAACAGCTTTTATTTAAATGCTCTAAAAAGAAGAAAATAAAATTTCCCTTTGAAATTTCAACTATCAACTAAAAACCTCATTGTTCACAATTTATATGATCATAAAAGCTTGTCGCGCGATTTACTTGTGTGAATAAACCTAGATCTTATTAAATGAGTAACTTAATCTGCTATTTTCATTTTTTTTTTGAAGTTCAATTTGATTGAATACTTATAGGTACTTACGCAGTCATTGCGACAAGCTTTTATGCTCATATAAATTGTGTATAATGAGGTTATGAGTTAATAGTTAATTTTAAAGGATAATTTCATTTTCTTTTTTTGAGAGCATTCAAACGAAAGCATTTTTGAAAACGTTTATTGCTTCTAATTTATTTGTCACTTTTCAGTTATTTCTAATATTTTATGGCAAGCACTTTCATTTACTACCCATATCGCAGAAGTGCATGAAAAATAAGTATTTCGCCCTGTTGAAAGTTCCACCATACTGGATTTAGGAAGACATTAAATTATTTTTCGAGTTACTCTCAACAAGCTCTTTCATTTGATACCCATATTATAGAAATGCATTACACATAGGGGAGTGCAGGGTAATGGCAGCCTAATAAGGGAAAACTTTCATAAAAACCATATTTATTGACATTCCCATAATTTTTAATTGGGAATAGTAATACAGGTATGTTTTGATCATAGTTAGAATTAATTACAGCCATGTAACAAGTTTGAATAAAGATTTTGCAAAAAAAGTCAATCGCTCTCATAACTCGACATGGTGGGGCAATGGTGCTCATTTCACGCTCACATGGGAAATGGGAGCCATCATGTTAATTATTGCGCAAAAGTTGAACACTTCGAATGTGATTTTAATTAGTCACTACGAACTATTCATTGTAACAAAAATAAAATAATCTACTTTTCGAGAAAAACAAAAGAAATAAACACAAAATTATTGAAAAAGAACATATGACCCAGATCTCACGGATCCAAACAGATGGAAAAAATATAAGAAACTGAACCATCACTTCCAGAAAATCATCATGGGCCCATTTTCCGCAATTTCTGCATCAGTACCACATCTGCCTGCTTTTTCATGAGTCAAAATATCCTAGGCTCCCATTTCCCGTTGACTACCATTTTGAAAAGTAATAAAATAAATAATGTAACTCTAATTTCAATCGCAATTGAGTGGCTTAGATGCAGAGGGGTACAAGTGGCAAATTTTGAAAAAATGAACTAACTTCATATTGTAAAACTTAAAATTATTAATAATTTTGTGGCAAAGAGATACAAGTGAATTCCCCGTTAGGTGATGCCATCTATTGAAAATAAATTTAACTACTTACCGAATATCGTGGAAGTGTTTGTGGCAGAAGGATACAAGCGCACTTGTACCCCTTTGCTTTTAAATTATTCCAAATGTTCATAGAGTTTACAACAATCATCCTACAGTAGCTTTATACAAGACAGTGGCGACAATAGGGTCATAGAACACGTTTTTGCCCAAACATGGCGGATATTTGTTTACATTTGAGTGTCGTGCTGTTTGACATTTGATTCGATCTTGAGCTTTATGTTTAGATACATGACAACAAAACAATGAAAATTCGCCATTAGTGGTCGAAAACAGTCCGACCAATCAAAACGTGAACGTCTATTGTCGCCACTGTATTGTATAAAGCCACTGTAAATCATCCAGACCGTGTTACTAGTGTTTTTTGTGGAAAAAAACAACTATAAAGATGAGTGAAACACTAAGAGACAGTTCAAGTAAGTAATAACAAAACAGTTGTAAGAAACCTTTGATTTACTTTTCGTTTTGTTATTTTAATATTGGAGAGGTTATGTGTATATTTTTCGAAAATGATTGATACGATTGATATTGAAGTTCCACTTCATGGAAGTAAAAGTATGTGTTGGAAACACTAATAGTATTCAATAACTAACATTATATGTCGATAGTCCTGCATATATTAATAATATAATAATAATAATAAATCCATTTATTGTAAAGTCTCACAATATGGGACAACAAAAGGCCTCATTATCAGAGTTCCAGTAACCCGGACTCTGCTAGGGCCTCAATTTAAATAACAAAATTAAAAATCATGAGCAACCAATAACAAAAAATATCAATATTCTCACCATACAACAAAAAAAAATCTTATTTAGAATACAATAGAAAAAAAAATAAAATTTACAAATTCCAGAAGCAGTCGTGAACAGAGATCAACAATTTTGAAAATATCGAGCGAGCAAAAAAAACAATTTTTAAGTTTGAAAATTCCGATGAAAAAAAAATAAAAATTTACTTGGAGTTGAGATAATGGGATAATAGAGGGAAAAACTAAGGGATGAGGAGGCGTAGGAGATAACCAGTGAAAAATGGCAATTATTCATTGCTTACGTTTAAGAGATCTCGCTTACACCTGTTCTTGAATGATTGTATCGACCAGGACATATCAAGATCGTTAAAAGCATTAACAGTGTTTGCTATGTTGTAAGAAAAGGATCTCTTAAAAATTTCCTTTCTGTGCCTAGGAATTGACAATATACCCCTCCTCCTCAGATTCAAACTATGTACATCCGTTCTGAATTTAATCTTGTTGTAAAGATAAGGTGGTGTCTTGAACTTGAGAATTCTGAAAAAGAAGAGCATATCGTGCAATCTATGCCTATCCGACATACTGAGCCAACCCGACTTCACAAGAAATGGTGAGATGTGACTTCTCCTCCCCACGCCGTATAGTAATCTCAAACAAGAATTCTGAACTTTCTGAATTCTATAGCGATCATAAGCATCCAAACAAGGCACATACACGGAGCTGCAGAAATTGAAGTGTGACAGGACAAGAGAATTCAAAAGTTTTTCTTTAGTTGAAAATGGAAGACAATGTCGATGACCGTATATTATCTTCAAGTTACTGTAAGCAATTCTCAGCTTATTAGTAGTATGCTCCCTGAATCGCAGTCTCGAGTCCAATAACAAACCCAAGCTCCTACCCGATTCCGAATACGACAAAGGAATTCCATCCAATTTTAGTGTAACATTGCCCTTGACATATTCTATCTGAGAACTGTTTCCAAAAATGAGTACCACAGATTTCAAGGAATTCAATCTCAGAGAATGACCAGTTGCAAAAGCATGAAATGATCTCAGTTCATGTTCAATAACTTCCTCGGCCCGGCGTACATCCTGCTCTGAAAATGTGTAGTAGATCTGAGTATCATCAAACGAATGGTACCTACAGAGGTTTAGAGAAGTATGAAATCGACAAGTGTAAATAATATAAAGTAAGGGTCCCAGTCTACTACCTTGAGAGACTCCAGTCTTCAAGCTCATCCATTCCGAACGCTCTCCATCATAGACTACCTGCTGTGTACGGCCCTCCAGGAAGGATGCCAACAATTCACGAGCGGTATCATCAAAACCTATATATTTTAGTATGGACAACAAAATCTCGTGATCCAACGTGTCGAAGGCTTTACTAAAATCCAAAAGGGTAAGCATTGTGATGCAATTATTGTCATAGCCCGCAAGAATATCATCCACTACATCAGACAGAGCAGACTCACAACTATAACCCTTCCTAAAGCCTGACTGCCTGATGGGCAAAACATCCAATGATTGAAGGTACTCATACATTTGTGCATACATAACTCCTTCAAGAATCTTAGAAAGTGTTGGTAAAATACTTATAGAGCGTATCTGAACAAAATCAACAGGATTACTGACCTTAGGTAAAGGATTTATGATGGCTTGTTTCCAAAGGACTGGAAAATCTGATTTGAGCAAGCATTCATTGATTATATGAGTTATGAAGGGAACTATGTAAGGACAGCACAAGTGAATCATAGAAATGGTAATTTGATCTACACCAGATGCTTTAGACTTAATTTTGAGAATTATTGTGCGTATCTCCTCAGTATCAACAAGTCTATACCTGAAGAGGTTCTCAATCTGTGGTAGCCTATGGTTATTGTAGAAATGCAAAGTTTCTTCCTTCCTCGGATTATTGACTGCAGCGATATTGACAAAATGCTCATTTAACCTATCAACGTTACGCAGGTGTGGAGGTAATGAATGTTGTTTTCTTTTTATAATGTTGAGTTTCCTCAACTCTGACCACTCAGAGCTGGACCTGCCACCCTTTATTATATTCTTCAGATAAACTTTTTTCTCCTTCCTGATTGCGGTCGTAGTGAAATTCCGTAGTTGTTTATAATAATCATACACACCAGGATCCCTGTTTTTCTTAAATTCCCTAAGTGCATCGTTTCTCAATTTTTTCAACAATTTAATATTTTCAGTGATCCATGGAGCATACGGTCGAGAATCATTCCGTCTAAAACTCCTGACAGGAGCATGCCTATCGAAAAGGCTCAAAATACAGGTGTTAAAAAAGTACACTTTATCATCAACGCTTTCCATGTGAAAAATTTTATGAAGTGGCATTTGCTCAAGATCCGCCAGAAATAAATCGTGATTTATTTTGTTCAAAGGTCTACAAGAAATAATCGTCGGCTGAGAAGTGAATTCTCCCTGGATTAACTGTAAAGAAGTCACAAAATGATCTGCTATATCAGCATCAATCACAGCCACACTACCATGGTTTTCGGCATTAGTAAAAATCAAGTCCAAAAGGGACATCCGACCCCCAGAAATTCGTGTTGGCTCTCTGATAACCTGAACCATTTCAAATGCCGAGAATATACCTTCCAATTGGGATGAGCTAGTACTATTCATATCCAACATGTCGACGTTAAAATCACCTAAGCATAGAATGCTATCGTACTCCACATATATATTTGAGACGCAATCCTCCAAATGAGAAAAAAACTGAAGCAAATCAGAATTTGGAGGCCTATAAACAACACCAACAATGAAATCTTCACCCTTTCTCTGCAACCTGACCCAAATATGCTCAATATAGTCACAAATCTCAGCAATTAAAACTCGGCATTCAATTTCCTTCTCAACGTAAACTCCCACGCCCCCTCCTCTCCTTTGCACCCGATGATGTCCGAAAAAATTAAACCCCTCGACATCTACAACCTTCAAATCAACACCTTCATTCAACCAAGTCTCTGTTACCCCCATAATATTGTAACTATTTTGCAAAACATGACTTTGAAACGAATCGAAATTTGCCGTTAGTGATCTCACATTAAATTTTAGTCAGTCACCCTTTGTTATTTTTTCCTTTCGAAGCAAAATATGTCGTTTGTGTGCATTTCTAATGCAATATTTGATTGCTGCGTCTTGGTTTTATGAGGCTCATAGTTAGTTATAAATATTTTTTATGCTGTTTTTATTATTTTTTAGACGAGCAGGAGGGAGAAATTGATGATTCGGACCGTGATGGAGATTTTGAGCCGGATGAAGAGAGTAGTTCGGAAATGGAAAATGTTTCTAGAGAACCTCAAAGAGTTAAGAGGAAGAAAAGGAGACAGGAAGAATGGAAAGGACAGCAAACTAAGCGTAAAAGAAATAGTGGTAAAGAATACGTTGGACACAAAGGAAAAACTCATGCAGCCAAAAATATGAGAGCATATCCACATACGTGTCGCTATAAGTGCAACGATTTCACCGAAAACGAAAAATTAAGTATTTTTCGAGAATTTTGGGATTTAGGGGATTGGAATCTGCGAACTGCATTTCTTCATTCTTGTATCAAAACTAGAGATCCTCGACGCTCTTCTCAACAAGCAGTACATCTAAAAAGAGTATCGACTCTAATTTGTCTTACTGGAAAGAGAGTCTGCAAAACTTTTTTTTTGCGCACACTGGACATTTCAAATAAAAGATTTACTAACGTAGTAAAGAGAAAATCTGCGACAGGTGTAGCGCCTATTGATAGAAGAGGCAAACATGAGCCTAAAAACAAGTTAGATCCCTCTGTTACAAACTTCGTTAAGAGACATATCAGCTCGTTTCCAAAGTTTAAAAGTCACTACACTCGTCACCAAAATCCACATCGTAGATACCTTGATCCTTCCCTCAATTTAAGTAAAATGTACGAACTCTATAGGGAGTTATGTATTCAACAAAATGAACAGCCAGTGAAGTGTAGTTATTATCGAATGATTTTCAACACTTGTTTCAACCTTAGTTTTCACCGGCCTTATACAGACACTTGCACATTATGTGACAAACTCACTAACCGAATCCAAACTGGAGACCAGGAAGATTCGACTCAAGCAAATATTCAGAAAGAAGTTCACCTAAGAAAGGCGGAGATGGCAAAAAAATCAAAGGATACGGCTAAGATCGAAGCTACTTCTTCACCCAACAAAGTAGCGATATGCTTTGATCTCCAAAAAACTCTCCCAACACCACTACTTACCAACAGCAAAGTATACTACCTTCGGCAATTATGGACATATAATTTTGCAGTCCATGATCTTGCAAAGGGCACTGCTCAAATGTTTATGTGGCATGAAGGCGATGGATCAAGGGGATCACAAGAAATAATATCATGTCTTCTAAAATACATTTTAGGACTACCTCGGACTGTCATGCATATTGAAACCTTCAGTGACAACGCAGGCGGGCAAAACAAAAATAAACATATGATAAAATTTTGGAACTATATTGTACTTAACACACAGATTGAAACGGTAGACCACAAATTCTTGATTTCAGGCCATTCGTACATGGAATGCGATCAAGATTTTGGAGTAATCGAAAAATCCAAGAAAAAAACATCTTTCCTGTTCACTCCAAATGATTGGATGGATCTCGTATCCAAAGCTAGTAAAAAGTTTATAGTTACTAAGATGAACCGAGAAGATTTCAAAAGCATTTTACCTATGAAGGACGTCATGAATGACACTGTGAAGGGCCTGAGAAAAATTCAGTGGATGCATTTCGAGAAGAAATCACCCTGTACAATTTTTTTCAAAGATACTCTTTCGAATGATTTTCCATTCACAGTGACTGATTTAAAGAAAAAAGGACGTTCTGGAAGACCTCCCAAATATTATAATGTCGAACTTGGCCCACTTTATTTGGAACCACTCAAGATCAAGTTACCCAAATATAAAAATTTATTACAGCTTTTGCCGTTTGTACCGCCCATTCACCATGATTTTTATCGTTCACTAAGACATGATGAAGCACCTAATCGACATACTAGAGCCACCAATGATCTCGAAATTGAAGCATTCGACGTGGACGAAGAACAAGCCTACGATTCAGATGAAGAACAAGAACAAAATTTGGTTTCTGACTATGATTATTTTTTTTTTATAAAGAGTTTGAATGAATAATTATTTGCGTAACAATTTTAGTCTCATTTTGGTATATTATACTGAACCATTTACATAAATTAGCTAAGATCAAAAAGCGTATAAGTAAAAATTTTGTAGCAAAAGGGTACAAATACAAAAACTTTTTTTGGAGCTAAGTAAAACTATTGAAACCTGTTGGTAAGAATGGCTAAAATATTACTGAAAAACTTACAAGAAGTTCAAGTTGAATCCAAAATGATTGTTTTCCTGAAAAGAAGTCATCTGAATTTATTAGAATTAAAAAACTTTGACTGGCTTTTACTCGAAAACGAGGTTTTTTCACTTGTACCCCTTTGCATCTAAGCCACTCAATTGAACAAATAGCTTTAGTAACTGAATGAATCTACGGATTTAATGGATATATATAAACATAATGAAATAAGATTGAAATTTCATGCTTCTCTGGCGGTGAAAATCCACAGTTTTTTATAAGCGCGGGGCGAATAACAAGCAATTGTCCCTCCAGACTGAACGCTGGACACCAAGGACTCATACAGCCCAGGTGAAGTTTCTCGAAGGTTGGCGAAGGCGTCCTTGTGTTTACAATCACGTGAATTTGCCTACATTTGGTTAAAGCACTATAGCTCCCATTTCCCGACCGCTCCAATTACCCCGCACTTCCCTACCTATACCGCCATCTTGGATGTTCCGCCATATTGGATTCAGAATGACGTCAAAATTTTTTTCCGAGTTACTCTCAACAAGCCCTTTCATTTGATACACATATTGCAGAAGCGCATAAATAATAACTATTCCTCCATCTTGGATGTTCCGCCATATTGAATTTAGAACGGCGTCAACGTTATTTTTCGAGTGACTCTCAACAAACCCTTTCATTTGATACCCATATTGTAGAAGTGCATAAAAAAAACCTAATCCGCCATCTTAGATGTTCTGCCTTATTGGATTTAGAATGACGTCAACATTATTTTTCGAGTTACTCTCAACAAGCCCTTTCATTTGATACCCATATTGCAGAAGCTCATAAATAATAACTCTTCCGCCATCTGGGATGTTCCGCCATATTGGATAGACAGTGCTAGTCAAAAGTCCCCTCCCCCCCTCGTATCATTTGAACGGGTATACTTATAATAATGAAATTTGGGGGGTGGAAATAAACGGATGTTGTTTGGGACATAATGGGTAGAAGTTTTGGAAATTTACCTCAGCCCCCACGGACTTTGGCGGCTCTTATAATTTTCGTATTTCTTCAATTTATCAATCAAAATCAGCCGAAACCCAAACAAAATTGGTATGACTGAATAGGTATTTTCAATACCTTTCAAACGAGCTGTCACTTGCCATAGGGTCCCATTTAAAATTATTGGTCACAGTGGCCTTGTGACGTCATTTATGACCAGTTGAGAAGCCTACATCCGTTTATTTCAACCCTCCAAATTTCATTATTATAAGTATACCCGTTCAAAAGATACGAGGGGGGGAGGGGACTTTTGACTAGCACTGTAGAATGACGTCACACAACCTATCGTGTATTGTCATCCAAATTGAACTTTAACGTGTATACAAATTTTCAGCTCAATCGGTTGAAGATACCTCTTTCAAAATTAAGCAGCAAGATTCCACCCGAAGAAACATACATAGCGGAAGATGGGGCAATCGTGATCAGCAGGCAATGGTGGTCATTCCCACAGCACAGCTGAGAAAATTGAAGTTCTCTATGCATGCGAAGTGTGGTAACTCAACATTATCCACAACCCCGAGTCTCCGAACACCCTCGGTCATTCCACACGAATCATTCACATATGACGAGTGTCTTTCGTTTTCGCACTTAATCGATCTTATTTAACGTAGTTCTAAGTTATCAAGGTAAGTTATGAAATTTTTTTTCTTTACTGAATCATTGAATGTTGGTTGAAACTGTTCATCATAAATTTATAATAATGTTCAATTCGAATCAAAATATGGCACTATTCTTTTTTCTGTTCACAAGTTACCCTATCTATTACGGGTAATTGTGGTCAAGAAATTGAACGGAAAGGAAAATGCAAGGGGAAGGACAAAAAAAAACCAAAGAGTTGAAGGAAAGAATCAAAAAGGCTGAAAGGAAGAAAATGACTCTTCATTGACTGACGTAGACATTGACGATCCCTGCGTCGATGATGATACTTTTGATGAAGATAACTCAAAAAAAAATTGTCTTATATGCAGGGAATTTGGCCGAAACAACGAAGTAAGGTACCGATGCACTTCCTGTGGGCTTTTGACTCACTTTGCCCTCACGTCAGTGCAATGGTGGTCAAGAGCTGTCTTTTCTTCAAACTATTTTTACTAATTAATCGTACCTCCAAAGCTTATACTCTGAAATCAATTAATAGTCCTTTAATGCAGAATTGTGATGTTATGTTCCTAATAGAGCTGTGATTTATAATTTGAGTTTTATTCCAAAAAGAGCTTAACTGACTGCCATTACCCCTTTTTTCCTACACACATACATTGCAAGTGAAATAAAAGCTCTTAAAAAAGAGTTCTTGTTCAATCCGAAGGATGGCAAGTTACAATACTGAGTTGTTTCCGATATTGCCCTTTGTTGTAATAGTAGGTATATATGTCGCAGTCGGATTCTAAAATCTGTCAGTTTGCAAAATGACTAGTCATTTTGTGAACTGACGAACGTTTCCTAAAACGCTTTCAAGATACAGATCGTTTTACAATCGGTCTGAAATTTTCAGTCGTTTTGTGAACCGCGTATAACGTATCAGACGGATTGTCGTATCCTAGTATCCTTTTAAACGTTCCACCTGAAACTACTTGATCCGAAAAATATATGAGCTACAATTATCGATGGAAAAAATGGCACTTATCAAATAGGTACTGAAAATGGTATTGAACCGGTGGTTTTCGAGGGAGTAGCTGATACCGAACAGGTCACTCAATTCTGTAGAATTCAACGTTCGCATTGAAAAAACAATTACATTAAGGGAAGCAGTAGCGAATTCCTCAAAGTTCGGCGGCCAAGGTTTCAAAAAAATGTGCTTGCCGTCCGAAGAAAAATCATTGTAAACAAGGAGGTGCTTTTGTTTCAAAGCATATCAAAGATGCTACAGCAGGTGCCATTTGAGCGACCTCTAGGTACTGAAATAAGTAATAATAGTTTTATTTTTTGTGGTCTTTCGAGAATGAAATATTGAAAGAACATGTGTGAATAATTATTACTTCTGTATCCAGAATAATGAAGTATAGCTGGTTATACGAATATAACAGTTATTCAATTTGCAACAAGATACGAAACGTTTTCAGAATACGCTTCAAATGATTTGACAATCCGTCGGATGCGTTGTTTGCAGTTTACAAACTGATTAAAAATTTCAGACCGATTGTAAAACGATCTTCATTTCAAGAGCGTTTTAGAAAACGTTCGTCAGTTTGTAATGGGGTTTTCTCGTAGAAACCTTACCTCGAGCGCCAGCTATTCTTTTTGCTTATAAGGTAGAATAGCAAACCTGCCAGGATAGCTGCTTAGCCGAAGACAGAGTTCGGTTGTATCTAGGGTGTTAGCGATAACTAAGAAATCGTAAATAGAGCAATTCACACAATTTATTCAAACGGTAGAAATAGTGTTACAAATGCAATGATGTCAAGAAAATATCAAATATGCAACAATCAGAAAACATCAAATATTCACCAATATCAAGAAAACATCAAATATGTATTAATCCCAATAAAATATAAAATAACCAAAGGTAAAGAAAAATGGTTCAGTTTTGTCTGACTGCGAGCATTCATTCAAAAGAAATATTTCACGGTACGAGTCAGCCAGAATAGAAAGGGGGGGGGGAATTTGAATTAAACGGAGAATTTAAATCTACAGTTGCCAAATGTGAAACGGATATGAAAATGTACAGTGATTATTTTTGTCCGATATTCTTTCAGTCCGAAAACTCAAAAGGGTTATATTGTCTACTTAGCTTGTTTCACGTCTAGAAAGGTCGGGTTTGGCCAGGTTAAATCTAAATGGTCAAACAGGACGCACCGAACTAGGGGCACGAAGGATCGGTACCGACCAGGATATTATTCGACTGCACGTTTTATAGCATTGGTTTGCATGGGCCCTCCAGTCTGACTATGAGATTACTCGCCATAAAGGACAGACACTAATCGGGCACCGATTTACTCGAATAAACGTGCTAGAGCCGGAGTCCTGAACGAGTAAAGGAAGGTTTAATACGGATCTCGACGTAACAGCTATTTTTGATAGACTCAACGAAGATACAGAAAAATAGGACTGAAATGAATTAAATCGGTAATTACGATTTCGGTGCACTGATACTCACTCGGTAAATGCAAAAAATAAGAAATTAATACTAGCAGCGATGACGGTAAATCGGCTTTTGCTGACTACTGACTCTAGAATCGCCATACCTTCAAATCAAAAAGGAAAGCAAAAGAAAAGAAAAGTACTCTACTCAAGACGAATCAAAAGTGAATAATGGATGACAGATGAGGGGAAAATCGCCTTCTATAATCTCCCTGAGGAGGACGGAAACGGCAGGCGCACAAATGCTACTTTTCTATAGAAAAGTCCTCCGGTAAAAACTTCTTCGAATCTGCCTTATCGTACGTATGAACTAGAAAAACAGCGTTATCTACATTCTACGTGGTTCTTATGACTCTTTTTACTAAGTTCTCTGCATGCAAAACAATATCGAACGTACCATATTCGATCTTCTCGGTTTAATTCTGAACGGAAATGAAATGCAGGAGTTTGAAATAAAAATCCGGAAAAATTAATTTAAAATGAAGGCCGATTTCATGATCGGAAAATCGGAATTCATTACACTCCGACTAAAAATGATTGCAATTTTTGATAATCCTGGTAGACATGCATCATTAAATCTAGGTCGAAGTTTGAATTTTCCACCTCTTAATGAGAATGTTGAGGAAATCTTTTGCATAAACAATTTCAGAACCTATTGATAAAAAAGCTTCACTTTGAAATAATTGAATCAGAGGACCAAAGAACCATTTCGTCTTCCTACATTGGAGGAGCTTTCTCAAAAAACAAACGGAGCAATTCTTTTTATGTTTATTTCAAAATCCCGGCAACATAATTTCATTTCCGGTTCAGAATATAACCAATTATTCCTGATGCATCTCCAGGTGTACGGAATCGAGAAGATAAAATGAATAACAAAAAAATCTTTTTTAACAGCTTTTATTCAAATGCTCTAATAAGAAGAAAATAAAATTTTCCTTTCAAATTTTAACTTTTTAACTATCAACTCATAACCTCATTGTACACAATTTATATACTTTCATTTAATACCCATATTGCAGAAGTGCAAAAAAATAAGTATTTCGCCCTCTTGGAAGTTCCACCATACTGGATTTAGGAAGACATTAAATTATTTTTCGAGTTACTCTCAACAAGCTCTTTCATTTGATACCCATATTATAGAAATACATCACACATACCTATATACCGCCATCTTGGATGTTCCGCCATATTGGATTTAGAATGACGTCGCATTATTTTTCGAGTTACTCTCAACAAGCCCTTTCATTTGATACCCATATTGCAGAAGCGCATAAATAATAACTATTCCGCTATCTGGGATGTTCCGCCATATTGGATATAGAATGTCACACAACTTATCGTGTATTGTCATCCAAATTAAACGTGTATACAAAATTTCAGCTCAATCGGTTGAAGATACCTCCTTCGAAATTGAGCAGCAAGATTCCACCCGAACATACATACATAGCGGAACAGTGGCGTAGTGACCAGTGTTCGGCGTGTTCGAAGAACACAGGCCCGGGCCCCTAAGGGCCCCGCGGGCTTGGGATAACTAGAGCTAATAGGGAGGGTAGGGGCCCGGAAAATATCTTGAACACAGGCCCGTGGTGGCGTAACCACGCCACTGTAGCGGAAGATGGGGCAATCGTGATCAGCAGGCAATGGTGGTCATTCCCACAGCACTTTTGAAAAAATTGAAGTTCTCTATGCGTGCGAAGTGTGGTAACTTAACATTATCCACAACCCCGAGTCTCCGAACACCCTCGGTCATTCCACAATCCACACGAATCATTCACATATGACGAGTGTCTTTCGTTTTCGCTCTTAATCGATCTTATTTAAAGTAGTTCTAAGTTATCAAGGTAACTTATGAAATTTATTTTTCTTCACTGAATCATTGAAAGTTGGTTGAAACTGTTCATCATAAATTTATAATAATGTTCAATTCGAATCAAAATATGGCACTATTCTTTTTTCTGTTCACAAGTTACCCTATCTATTACGGGTAATTGTGGTCAAGAAATTGAACGGAAAGGAAAATGCAAGGGGAAGGACAAAAAAAACCAAAGAGTTGAAGGAAAGAATCAAAAAGGCTGAAAGGAAGAAAATGACTCTTCATTGACTAACGTAGACATTGACGACCCCTGCGTCGATGATGATACTTTTGATGAAGATAACCCAAAAAAATTGTCTTATATGCAGGGAATTTGGCCGAAACAACGAAGTAAGGTACCGATGCACTTCCTGTGGGCTTTTGACTCACTTTGCCCTCACGTCAGTGCAATGGTGGTCAAGAGCTGTCTTTTCTTCAAACTATTTTTACTAATTAATCGTACCTCCAAAGCTTATACTCTGAAATCAATTAATAGTCCTTTAATGCAGAATTGTGATGTTATGTTCCTAATAGAGCTGTGATTTATAATTTGAGTTTTATTCCAAAAAGAGCTTAACTGACTGCCATTACCCCTTTTTTCCTACACACATACATTGAAAGTGAAGTAAAAGCTCTTAAAAAAGAGTTCTTGTTCAATCCGAAGGATGGCAAGTTACAATACTGAGTTGTTTCCGATATTGCCCTTTGTTGTAATAGTAGGTATATACATGTATATATTGTCTAAGCCTTAGGAAATTCTAGAGTCAGCGTTACTGTATGGCCAGTAATTGAATTATTCGTTGTTGCCTTCATAAATGTGAAGCATTTGAAAAACATATTTTTTTTTGAAAAAGCAAAAATCAGTCAGTAGGTATAGCACCTTCTCCTATTCGGGAGTTCACAAAAGGTCAGCATGCTGAAATATATGAGAAGTTTTGTTGATTTGTAATCTAAAGCCGTAATGGTTCTGGCATTCAAAATTTGTATCGAATTCAATTACCGAAAACAAAAGAGGAATTACCTTTAATGTTTTGCTTTGAATTGAGTATCGTGAAATGTACTACAAATCGTCAAGATTATTTATCAGAAAACAAATATTTTCAACGATAGATCTACACTTCATTTGAAAGATTCATACATTAATTACCGATTATTCATTATCCTCAGTTAGTGTTTGAAAATTACATAGAATGATCTGTCTGCCTACATGAGAACGTAAAGTTTTTGAAGGAAATTTTTGGTGAGTATACCATTCGAATACAGAGCCGTTCTAAGATATTTGGCGCCTGTGAAAATTGTGCCGCGATAAGAAATTATCAGATTATTATTGGGCTCCGTCATTACTCTGGGTTGTAATTATCAACGTTTCGTCACATATTCGCCTGTCGTACTCAGATCTCAACAGTCTTAACACTTTAACTAACAATAACATCAAAATCTATTTATTATTTCAATAGCATTGACATAAACGAAAACATTGAAATCATATAAAAATTAATAAGTCTAAATCTACATACAGTATGCTTCACTTCGAGGGATGACAATTCATTATTTCATACCGGGCCGATAAATTCACAAAAAAAAACTTTTAGATATAGTACGTTGAAACTTTTGAAAGCTCTGTTATCCTGGTAAATGCAATATTTAAAGATTCGTCTCTTCCGCAGTCCACAAATATAGAAAAAATATACGGTACTGAAATTCGTGGAATTCGGAAGTACTTTAGTGGAAAGAGCTACCCGATTTCTCGTTAAAAATCCTACTAGTTTTCCGTCGTTTATCCGATTTTCTTCTATAATTTGGTAGGCTAAGGAAAAGGCGAATATCGAAAAAATACATACTAGGATCATATAATTTCTGGGAAATATTTATCGGTAGTCTTGTTTTTGAAATATTGTTTAGTCACCAATCAAAGTGAAACACACTGTATATTATATAGGGTTAGTTTTTAATTAGCACATTCTATAGGTTTCTTCGACAAAACTTTTTTTTCTGTACCTTTCAGCCTAGCCATCAACTCATAATTTCAGGTGAAAATATTTTGGCCTTCGAATTATTCAAAGTATATTTGAAACCCATGCAACCATGAGACCAGTTTGATTTTCAATTAAAGGGTTGTCAGTTTTTGACATTTGACAAGTAGAAACTACGCCATTAATAAAAAATGGATGCACGCTCCATCAACGCATTGAAATTAATGAAATTCTCTATAAAAAGGTGGAAATTTGGCAGAGACGGTTCGTAAGACTCGAACATTTTTGGGTCGTCGTGAATCACCTTGTCGAACCGCAATACAGAAATTGGTTGAAAAATTTGAGCTGTTGGGACAAGTTAGTGATGTGATGAATGAAACCTGTGCATGTCGATCAAGAACGGCCGAGATTATTGCTGCTGTAGCCGACAGTGCTGAAGAAAACCCAGGTTTGTCCATTCCTCATCGTTATTTGGAATTAGGCCTTTAACAAACGTCATCACACCGTATTTTGCATACAGAATTTGGGTCTTGGGCTTATAAAGTGCGGTTAACTCAAGAACTCAAGCCGCCTGATCATCAACCACGTCGTGTACGTCTTTCTTGATTGGGTCCTTCAAATGCATGAATTCCATCGAAAAATTATTCTGAGTGATGAGGCCCATTTCCACTTCGGTGGATCTGTCAAAAAGCAAAATTGTCGCATCGGGATCACGGAAAAGTGTTATTGTTGAAACGCCCCTCTTTCCTCAACGGGTGACTATTTGGTGCGGTTTATGGCCCGGCAGAGCCATTGGACCTTACTACTTCGAGAATGAGGCTGAAGAAACAGTAACGGTGAATGGATCGCGCTATCGACGACGATTTCATGGCCGGAATTGGATGGTATTGATCTGGACAACGTTCACTTTCAACAAGGCGGCGCTACGTGCCACACAAGCAACGAAACCATTGATTCTTCACGGAAAAAGTTTCCATATCGTGTTATTTCTCGAAGAGGTGATCACAATTGGCCACCGGCATCTTGTGATTCAACACCTTGCGACTTCTTCCTTTGGGGCCATGTGGAAAAGAAGGTCTACGCCGTACTAAGAGCTTTCTTCATTAAGACGGTTATGGCTAAGGTTTAATAACCGGTCACTTTAGCAAATAACATAACTTTATTTCTCTATTTCAGTATCGTAATGAGTTCATTACAGTACTGAAAACAGTGCTGTAATGAATTCATTACACTATTACAGCATCGTTTTCAGTAACATTTTTCGTTTTGTGGTTGTCAGCAATGACTTCCGATCCTTTTAAATTTCAGCAGACGTCAATTTAAAAACGTCAATTTTCGTATTTCCTAACATTCACACCAACTGCCAAGATACAATATGAAAGTCACTAGGACCTATAATTTGATTTTTCATTGAATTTCACGAAATTTGAGTGAAATAGAGAAAATATCGTCTAATACTCGTTGCAGAATGCAATTCCAATACTCATGCGTTCAAAAACTCGCTCCTTCGTCGCTCGTTTTCGAATTTCGCATTCGTATTGGAAAAGGAGCCCATTCTGCAACTAGTTTTAGAATATACTATTATGGTGCATTTTGAATGAGTTACAGAAACAAATAAGACATTTTGAATTTTCATCTTGCAATTTTTTGTTCAATTGATACATTTATCATTACTAGAGGTACCTACATACCAGCATCGGTCATAACTTTATAATTTTCAAATCAAAATACTCTAAAAACGGTACACAGTGTCGAGATCTACCAGGAGTACCTTTCTGGTTTGAAATTGAATGATGTCTGAGTTCATTTAAAATTTTGATTGACAAATCTCATATTAAACAAGTCATGTTCAAAAATACGAACCGTGTAACTATAGCGCCCTCTATGAGGGTCAGTCATAAAAACCAATAATAATAATAATAATAATAATAATCCTTTATTCCATTGAGACCATTTACATGATATTGGAAAAGTCAGTTAAAAAAGAACACGTAAGACATATTATAACATAATTAATACATATATTACACTAAGAGATAAAATAGTATCAAAAGTTGCATTCCATAAATTCATTCAGATTGTAGAATGAGTATTGCAACAGGAGATCTTTGAGAGATTTCTTAAATGCATTAAGATTTTGGATTTCTCTTATAGAGATTGGTAGTTTATTAAATAACTGTATACCAGCATAAGAAGGACTTTTTTCATAGAAGGTTGTCCGATGAGGGGGTATGCGAAGAAGACTACCGTGCCTTGTCTTATATTTATGACTGTCAGCACTCTTAGTGAAGTCGTCCAGATTTTTTCTAACGAACAGAGTAAGTCTATAGATATAAATTGAAGGTAGAGTTAGAATTCGGTTTTTTTCAAAGAGGCTTCTACTGGAAGTTCGCTTATGAACACCAAAGATGAGACGAACAATCTTCTTCTGTAAAATGAACAGTTTTGTCGAGAATCTAGAGTTGCCCCATATTATAATATTGTAGGAAAAATGAGAATATGCCATCGCATAGTAGATATTTATTAGTTGTTGTTGGGTGAATATATTTTTCAGTTGTAATATTGCATAGTAGCTGCTACATATCTTCTTAGAAATTTGATCAATGCATGACTGAAAAGAAAGTGAGGAATCTAGGATAGTTCCAAGGAATCTTGTTGCTTCAGAAGACGTCGCATCGATATTTCCAGTATGCACTTCAAAAGACGTGTTGGGATCATTCGTTATATTAAATTTCATAAGAACCGTTTTACCATGATTTAGAACCAAATGATTGCTTAAACACCACTCGGCAAACCTATCATAAAGCAAACTTAAATTATCTGCCAGTTCTTCAGGAGAATTTCCACAAGTAGCAAATGAAACATCGTCCGCATATATAACCTTACACTTCGTTTTCATGAATTCTGGCAGGTCATTAATAAATAATATGAATATCAGTGGACCTAGCACAGAACCCTGTGGAACACCCAGATTAACAACTGCCTCATTTGACTGAGTTTGATTTATTTTGACTACTATTTTCCTATATCTTAAGTATGACATCAGCCAAGACAATATATTCCCACGAAATCCCAAAGCATACAATTTCTCCTCGACAAAATCCAAATTTAGGGTATCAAATGCCCTAGTTAGATCAAAGAATAGTGCACCAACCGTTTTCTTATCATCAAGTTGTTTATATATAAATTCCACAAATACATTGGATGTATCAGCTTCCAAAACATATTCGTATAAAATTTCATTACAATGTTGCCAGTAGTTTCGACAAAATCCTGAAAAATGTGTATATTTTTTCTTCCTCAACGCCTTTCATCTTGACTACGGATGGCGTCAGTGGCGGATTTACGATTTCAGGGGCCCTAGGCTTCAAAACTTCTGGGGCCCCTCTGAAACATTTTTGATTTTTTTCAAAAGATTTTTTTAATTAAAACTCACTTCTTCAAAAACAAAATATAAAGTTTATTAAGGTGGGCGTTCAATGTAGTGTGTTTTTATTTCAAGTTGCATTTGAAAATGGTTTCACTGAAATTTTGTGGGTGAACTCAGAAAGGATTGGAGTTCTTGATGAAATAATTTTAGTCGATTTCATTCCGAAAGCTATTTGTTTTTCTTTCAAAATTAGAAGAAAATGAGCCAACTCATGCTTCTGTTTTATTTCAACAGAAAGACCCATGAAAATAGTTCAACATCCGATTAAAAGTGAATCTTCTGATAATTTCGTTCAGAAAAACAACTTGAAATACGGAATTGGCAGAGAATGGCCAAATTCAAATTTTGGCGGGAGAAAATTCCTGCTTCACCCACAAATTGACTTATTTCATAGTTCGGCGATTTTCAGATAGAGAGCGCCATTGTACATTTCATTCATAATCAGAGTGATATTCATAGAACTTGATAGTGATAATGTATGTTCTATGGAGATATTCCATAAAATGGACGGTGGCGCCTCTATCGGCTGAGCTTTCCTACTCGCTTTAAACGCCGACCTTAATAAAATACAAGGTATGTATATCAAAACAAAATATCGAAGATGAATAAAAATCTTGAAAAAGGGAAAAATACCACAAAAATTAAAATACAAAATATCTCTAGAATATCATATCTGCCAATTTTTTATTGCGGCATCGAAATTAAGGAATAAATAAAATCATCACAAAAGATACAAGTATCGTAAAGCTGCATATCCGTTACCTACAAAATGAAATTGCACTAAAAAAATTGGTTTTTTCTTCTTTTAATAACAGCAAATTCTTTTATTGCAGAATTATAATCGAGACTCCTGGTTATATCACTTTCGATAGAAAGTATTCCTAAAAACTGCAATCTATTTTCTGTCATAACAGTTCTATATTTATTTTTTATTCGAGGATGTAGTGTTATGGTATGGTCCGGGATATGTTATTTTTCACTTTACAACCCTAAACCAAACAACATCTGGTCGGTCGTTCTGTAGCACATTCCTAGATTTTAGAGGAAATGCCGACAAATTCATGGAATTATGATGTAATTGTCAACATTGGAATTCGGCCGCCACCCTTGACGGAATTTATTGCAGGCAGACAAGATAAGTAGGGACAGTACGCTGAATCTCGAATGGTGTGTTTTTTTCCAACATCGGTGTTTTGCTCTGAGGATTTTGTTATTCATTGCGTTTCATGTGAATGTAATAATCCATAATTCACAAGTTGCCTCTGAGCTTCCTATAAAATATAGTACAGCCTGACTATTTTTTTTCACACTTACAGACTGAATTTTTATTCTAGAAAAAAAAATTAATTCGATCGCTGGGTGCCCCTTTGGACCTCGGGGACCTACGCTGCAGCGTACTAAGCGTACCGGTTAATCCGCTACTGGATGGCGTTACGAAAATTTTTTACTGAGCAAACCCCAAACATTTTTCTGTTTCCTACCTATCCTAGATACAGGGTCACCTTTTTTTGAAACCCTGTATACTGTTTTTGAATGTTTATATGCCAAATTATGATCGACATCCACTTTCTAGAATTGAAAATGAGGATTGCTGTAGTAGGCGCCGGAGCATCTGGTCTTGTTGCCATCAAATATTGTATCCAAGATGGACATGAGTGTGAAGCATTTGAGCAAACAGAATCTGTTGGTGGTACATGGAATTACACAGATGAAGTTGGATTCGACAAAAATGGACTCCCCATACACACCTCTATGTATAAAAATTTAAGGTAAGAAAATCTACTGAAACATGTAGGTAAAGGGTGAGTCTTTGACTTGTACATTTATTTCAACTGTATATTCCTCTTATCAAACGAATCACTTTTTTCCTATACC
The DNA here is from genome assembly GCA_951802165.1 of Adalia decempunctata. Classification (NCBI taxonomy): domain Eukaryota; kingdom Metazoa; phylum Arthropoda; class Insecta; order Coleoptera; family Coccinellidae; genus Adalia; species Adalia decempunctata. Next base: position 7,549,913 of record OX637697.1, read on the forward strand.
ATTTTTTTTCAAAATTCTGTTTCCTTTGAAAGATACAGATTGTCGAAAATCCATTAAAAAACACTTCTCTTTTCATATCTTCTTCATATCTATTATTTCAAATGAACTGAAATTTAGTTGATTGTTTACTCTATTCAGCGTAGCCGACTCGCGAATCCACGCAAAAATACCATAAAACCACTTGGAAAAGAAGGACGGTTTATATTTTCGAAAAGATCAGTTATATTAGAAAATAAAAGTATTGCTATTTTCTATGAGTTATTCCTAATTGTATACGATGAAATTTGAGGATAAAATCCATGAATTTGAAGAATAATTTGGATGCTTCCCTGGATTTTGAATTTAATCGAATGGCAGAAAAATTAATCGCACTACAAGTTAACAATGATGTCAGAATTAAGATTTAAATGACGGAAAAACGTTTGATGTTGAGATATACAGGGTGAGTCTTTGACTTGTACATATATTTTAACTGTAGATTCCTCTCATCAAACGAAACACTTTTTTCTTTTCCCATACCATTTTTCAAAATTCGGTTTCGTTTGAAAGATACAGGGTGTCAAAAATCCATGAAATTAACACTATTCTTTCCATATATTCGGAACCGATATTTCGAATGAACTGAATTTTGGTTGATTGTCTACTCTATTCATGATGCATATTCCTCAACCGAAACTAATTCCATATTCCTCCTGGTATAAGAGTTACAGCCTACTCGTCTCATGAATGCATGCAAAAATACTATAAAGTTACTCGGAAAAGATAAACGGTTCATATTTTCGAAAGAATAAACCATTTCAGAAGATTATATTATCCTTATATTTTTTCAATAAAACGCGTCGTTTTCGAGTTATTCCTAATTGTATACGAACAAATTTGAGGAAAAAATCATGAATTTCATAAAAAATCTGAATGCTTCCCTGAATTATATATCATCGAATATTATTTCTTCTCTGGTCTCGTTAACAAATTAACAACGTTGTCAATGTTTATCAACTTCGTTAACACTAAAATCTCTATGATGGAAAAACGTTCGATGTAAAAATTGAATGCTGAGAAGCATGAAATATGAAATTACACAGTTTATAAGCACATTTTCTATTGAAAATTTATTGTTACTGGTCCTTCAGAAAAATATCTATCTCAACAATATCCTCTTGCAGTTTTTAATCGACACTACACGGTCTGCACATCACAATCATCACCTGTTTGCTTTATTCTCTGCAAGTAGTGCAAGTAGATAGATAAATATTAAATAAGGTTATCCCGTTTAAGCGTCGTTCATTGTGATGGGACTCGTTGGCGGTTGGAGACACAGAAACAGAACAACGGCTTGTCTTGCGTGGCGGCTACATCGCAGCGGAGCGGAACGCGATTGAAATTAAGATCATAGCGCTAAATCGGCGAGAATCAGAACTCGTTTGGCATTTTCAAAGAGCCATGTCTAGACGCCTTCAGCGAAAAGTGAACAAAACTGGTGTCCTTGTGTTAGTTCATCCGCTAACGATAGGGGACGTACTGCTTTCTTGAGTTCGCCTATACCATTGTTCGAAAAGAAAATCGGCAATCTGCCATCATCTTCTCTAGAGTTCTGTGGAATATATCACAGAGGTTGGGTAAGGTTAGGTCATTGACCTCGAATCATATGACTTTGGTTGATGGAGTTAGGATAGGTTACTGAGAAACCAATTTTATGAGAACGTTTCAGAATATCGAGGAAGATATGAACAAATTATTAGTGTTTATAAACTAATCTTCAGAAAAATCGAAGTAGGAACTCATTTTGGTGGGAGAAATATGGCTTTTCAATTGCAGAAATAATCGAACAGTGTTTTTGTTAGGAAATATCGTTTTTGTTACATTCTTATTCAAATAAGGTTAGTGCTTGAGTATTTTCCAATTGTATCCCCAGAATTTCAATCGAAAAATATGAACTTTGAAGTGTTTGCAGATTATAATATCAGGCACGTATTCAGCCCGTTTGATTTTTTCGAATGGCTATATCTCTTTAACAGAGCAGAATTAGGAAAAATGGAAAATGAAAAAAGGTTTCCTTTGGCCTCAAGAATCTACGGTTAGAATATATGTACAAGTCAAAGACTCACCCTGTATAATAATAAAATCCCACAAATAAGGGAGATGAAATTGAACACCATAAAGAGCATGAAATTGTACATTTGATACGCACAGTTTCTATTAAAAATTTATTGTTACGGGCCATATTGAAAATAAATGTCACTGAAACACAAGGTTCAGATATATGAATGATGATTGTCGACACAAACCACCTATTGAATTGAAATTAATGAAAAATGAAATAATACTATAGGCACCAAATGATCTGTGGCGATGTTGGTGTCTAAACAATATCCTCTTGGAGTTTTATAAACCCCACACTATACGGTAAATATTACATTAATTCGCTCGAAGATTGTTCAATATCACACTCGTTTGCTTCGGCACTAATAAACAGAGGAAAATGTTGCAAATTTTGACGCGATTTACTATTCGAAATTAGAAGATTATTCAAAGTTTTAGAAGATTTTTAATCGTAATAATCAACACGGCAGAAGAAGTAATAATAATAACGTCACATGTCGATAACCGGCGAGGTTCAAACCAGCCAGTGGCGGGAACAACAATGCCGAATCAGGTTCACGATGTAACAGAATGAGTGAAAGAGTCTTTCAAATGAAACAAAATTGGCGTCAATTTTAATTTGAATGTTCAACTAAAAGTTCTATCAATCTGAAAAACACACCCGATGGCCGATAGTTCTAAAAATTAAGGAATTTTTTGTGAGAATTCATTCCATGTTTTCATTTCAGAACAAATCTACCAAAAGAGCTGATGATGTTTGAGGACTTCCCCTATCCGGAGAATCTAAAACATTCCTACCTATTACAGAATGAAGTACTACTGTATTTGAACGATTACGCGGGAAGACTGGACTTGAGGAAACATATACGAGTAAGTACAACACATGATTACTCATCTACATTCTGTCTATAAGAACTTTTTCCTTTAGTTTCTGACTCAAGTGACTCATGTTGAACCCGGAATAAGCAATAAATGGGAAATTGAAATCCGAGATGTGATAACCAAAAAGAAGGAGACAAGGATATTTGACGTCGTTATTTGTTGTAATGGAAAGTACAGTGTGCCCTATTTGCCTGATATACCTGGATTGAAGTCTTTTACAGGAAACTGCGTACACAGTCATAATTACAGGCGCGAGGAGCCTTACAGGGATAGAAAAGTTCTTGTAATTGGAGGTGGACCATCTGGAATAGATATTTGTAATCATCTGATTAGAGTTGCTGAAAAGGTAAATTTTACAAAATAAACAGGAATCAAATTGAACAATTTCATCGCATATTCCGAATAGAAGCCCTTGATAGGAAAATAACTATATAATTTAGTTGGGCGAGTCGATAAAGTCGAGGTAATACGCATTTTTTGAAAATAAAAATATATCCCGTAGAACTATTTATCGGACAATTTCTGAATACGAGCATGTTTTTTCTTGTATGCACCTTGCAAAAAGTGGAAGACCTAGAATTTTTGCCCAGATAAGGAAATAAGATTGGTAAGAAGAGCGGAAACAAGGTTGGTACATCGCCAAGAAAACCAGCACGTCAATATAGGATATCTAACTATATAGCTAGTTAATTTTATTGAAACAGAACACACTGGAGACGATATTAGGTTCTGGCCAGATCTTGCGTCCAGGCCCTATGCAAGATAAACACAAGATTGGATAGCCGACCAAAAAGTACCAGATCTGCGCTTGTGCAGCAATATTGAGAATAAAAATAGTTTCTCTATTTCAGTATCGTAATGAGTTCATTACAGTACTAAAAACAGTGCTGTAATGAATTCATTACAGCATCGTTTTCAGTAATATTTTTCGTTTTGTGGTTGTCAGCAATGACTTCCGATCCTTTTAAATTTCAGCAGACGTCAATTTGGAAATGTCAATTTTCGTATTTCCTAACATTCACACCAACTGCCAAGATACAATATGAAAGTCACTAGGACCTATAATTTGAATTTTTTCATTGTATTTCACAAAATTTGAGTGAAATAGAGAAAATATCGTCTAATACTCGTTGCAGAATGCGATTCCAATACTCATGCGTTCGAAAACTCGCTCCTTCGTCACTCGTTTTCGAATTTCTCATTCGTATTGGAATAGGAGCTCATTCTGCAACTAGTTTTAGAATATACTATTACTAATTCAGTCTCTCTCTGACACATCGTTATATGTCGTGAATCATATGTTATTCATAACTTCATTTGAATACTCCCGATCATAACCTTTTTATTTCATGTGAAATGTTTGAATCGCTTGATTTCGTTTACTTCAAGCCCTGAATATAATTTGTAACTCCTATTCATATTTAAGAATTGAACTCATAATTTTTGAGGAACATATTTTCATCCTCGATATCTATTATCTTGTCTATTGTCTTTCGGAATGGATATACATACCCTCTTTATTTCTCGCAATTTTTGAATTTCCAATTGACGCAATTCTTACCAAAAATTTGACTCTGCTTTGTGACTGCTAATAGCAGGAGTATGAGCCATATTATATCTTTCCTCACAACAAATATGAATCAAAATGTCAAGAATATGAACACAAATTATTGCTTGAAAGAACTATCGAGCATTAACACAACCTGTTCACCAGAATGAATTCAAATATTTGAAATAACTAATCAAAATTAGTGCTTTCGGAAGTGGAAATAACTAAGCTTTTCTAATATTCTCAATGTTGGCTAATCAAAACCTTATTAGTGCTCACACCATCATTACATCTTAGCCTCAAGGAGCTCAGCTAAAAATAATTGGTGAACATCTCAGTTGGTGGATACCGAGATTTCCATGTTTCCGGGATACAGAGATTTCCATGTTTCCATGGATATGAGCTGTCATGCAGAACAAAAACACAAAAATAACACACAATTACTAATTATGGCCATTTTGGATTAAGTTATTTCCGAAAATATTTTTATAACCCAAACAGAAATTCAGAAACATTTCAAAAATTATGAGAAAAGATGAGAATGGACAACGCACGATTGAAACTCGATTTACTTGAATTTCGATAAACATTCACTGTGATATTCACCCGCTTCTTGATCTGGTACTATTAGTACCACTGTACACACTAATTGTATACAGGGTCTTTCACGAGGAACCTCACCCATATTTATACGGGAAACTACTGAACGTATTTTCATGAAATTCAGCACTTATAAGTATTTCACGATCGATGCTGATGAAATCTAAAATATTTTCAAGGCATGAGCACCTCCGGTTTTTCCGGAAATGACCTCAACTTCCGTTTTTCAAATTAGAACACCATTTTTTTATTGCAGAAATAGATTCCTTAGAAAATTTCAAGTTATTTTGAAGTAACATTTTCAGTTTTGGTTGAAAAATTCTCTCTGAGCGGGAAAATTCGAAAAAAAAATCGAAAATAGAGCTCCGCTGAAACAAGAATAACTTCGAGGTTTTTGGATGGAAAATTTTCATTTTTGGGATTTTTCAAGATGTGAGATTGATGTATCCACTTTGAAAATCGAAATCGCGATTCATGATACAGGGGGTGAAAAAATCGCTTTCAAAGTTAGGGATGACAAAATCGTGAAAAATCAATTTTTTCAAACTAGAACCCCATTTTTTTTATGGCGGATATTGAATCTACGTTAAAAAATAATGTGAGTGTATGTATCACACCCTTGCCCTAAAGTGGATATTTTCTGAGTAATTCACAAAAAACTGTTTTTCGTCTTGAATTTTCAGCTATTTCTTTTCCCTTCACGCCAAAAAGAAGAAATTTTCAGGAACTGTTACTTAAACCATGTTTTAGATTTTACTACCCTAATATGCAACAGAAAAAAGTTACAGGTTGTTCCTAAATAGATGGCGAATTTGGATTCGAATTTGTATCGGAAACCTCTTTATTTCAACTAATCGGCCATCGGTTTTCTCTCCAGTGATAAATAAATAATTCCTTATGAACCATATGCAAAAACTTACCATGTTTTACATTCTTTTTTTTTAATGATAGATATCATTAATTACATTATTCCTCTTTATTCAGTAGCATTTTGTGTTTACTATTAATTTGGTGATAATTCGTATTAAGTTATTAAATCGATCACTATGCCTAATTTTACCAATGAAGATTATTTAAATCTCATTCTACTTCATGGAGAATGTAATAAAGTTGTAGATAGAACGATTCGACTGTTCATTGAGAGGTTTCCTGACCGACCCAGACCAACGAGAGATACCATTAACAGAACCATGACAAACTTGAGAAATGTCGGATCTTTCGTTAAGAAAACTATACACAGAGAAAAAAGTGTAGTAGAAGATGAGAACAACGAAATTACAGTTCTTGCATATTTTCGTGTGAATCCTCAAAATTCTCTCGAAGATGAAGAGATTGATCTGGGATTATCTCAATCGAGTGTTTGGAGAATATTGAAAAAACATAAAATGCACCCATATAAATTCAACAGGGTACAGAATTTGAAGGAAACTGATTTCGTCAGGAGAACAGAGTTTTGCGAAGCTATGATGATTCGATTTCAAGAGAATGAAAACTTTTAGGACTGTATAATTAGGACAGATGAATCTAAATTCACAAAGAATGGTTCTTTCAATAGGCATAACAGTCATTATTGGGATGAAGAGAACAACCACCACTTCAGACAATGGAACTTTCAAGAGACCTGGAGTTTCAATGTTTTTTGCGCCGTCAAAAATAATGCAATTCTTGATGTTCACATTCATGATGGGACTTTAACTGGTGAGATAGAACACTACACATGTTTGCATTATTTAAAGAATGTTCTCCCTTAGGAGATAGATATTCGGACATATTGACTCAAATAATTGAGCCGCTAGTACAGAACCATAATGACTTATGGTATCAACAAGATGGCGCGCCTCCACACAATTCACTCAATGTGTCAAATATCCTCTACAGGCTATTTGAAGATCTAGGGTTGGCGAACAATGGTCCACATCTTTGGCCACCGCGTTCTCCCGATTTAACTCCTTTAGACTATTATGTTTGGTGTAGGATAAAAAATATTGTCTACTCAACTCCCCTGACTGATAAAGAGGACTGCATAGAACGAGTCAGAAATGCGTTCAGGTTTGTTTAGATTTTTAGATTCATAGTTTTGAGACTCAATTTGGTTTTTAAACACTTTTGCAGATCTCTTCCTCCCGATGAAATAAGAAGAGCAACGCACGAAGCATTCCTGAGACATATAAATAAATGTCTAGAAATTAACGGTCAAAACTTTGAGCATCTTCTCTAGTTATAACTGCGAGAGTTTGTCATGGTTCTCCTAATAGTAACTTGAAGTCGGTTTCAAGAAGGGGTGAAAAATAACAGTTCCTGAAAATTTCATCTTTTTGGCGTGAAGGGAAAAGAAATAGCTGAAAATTCAAGACGAAAAACAGTTTTTTGTGAATAACTCAGAAAATATCCATTTTAGGGCAAGGGTGTGATGCATACACTCACATTATTTTTTAACGTAGATTCAATATCTGCCATAAAAAAATGGGGTTCTAATTTGAAAAAATTGATTTTTCACGATTTTGTCATCCCCAACTTTGAAAGCGATTTTTTCACCCCCTGTATCATTAATCGCGATTTCGATTTTTAAAGTGGATACATCAATCTCACATCTTGAAAAATCCCAAAAATGAAAATTTTCCATCCAAAAACCTCGAAGTTATTCTTGTTTCAGCGGAGCTCTTCTATTTTCGATTTTTTTTTCGCTCAGAGAGAATTTTCCAACCAAAACTGAAAAATGTTACATCAAAATAACTTGAAATTTTCTAAGGAATCTATTTCTGCAATAAAAAAATGGTGTTGACGTAATTTCCGGAAAAACCGGAGGTGCTCATGCCTTGAAAATATTTTAGATTTCATCAGCATGCTGAATTTCATGAAAATACGTTCAGTAGTTTCCCGTATAAATATGGGTGAGGTTCCTCGTGAAAGACCCTGTATACATCGGACATCGCCATCTAATGGTGATAATATCAAATATAGTTCCTTCACGATTACCTTATTCTGTTTTGAATAAATAAAACTGTAAAAATAACTCATAATAATCAGTCATAATGTGTGAATAGCGGCACCTGAAGTGGTAAGAACGAAAATTCTCTCATATCTCAACGAAATCTAATCCTTTTAGACAGTCTGTACTCCTACGCTAAGACATTTTCGTTTTAGTCAACAGCACAGAGTTCGAGGCAACCCAAATTACACGCTATTACAGTGACAGTACACACTTCATGTTCACATCGCCATCTAATGGGGAGAATATCAAATGAAGTACCTACGAATAAGCCGTAGCGTAACTGTAAATGTAGCGAGACCTAGTGGTCCTACTCAAAAGAAGGAAAAGCATTTGCTGTATAAGTAAAATTTTCATCGATTTTCTCAAAGTTTAATGGTATTTTATAATAACCAGACCGTAGACGAATCCATTTATGAAGTTTCATCACAAACAGTCCTTCTGATCTCGAGTTATAAATGGTGTAACCAACATCTTTCTTTAATATATATAGAAGAAGAAGATATGGGAAGATTCGTTGAATTATCTGTGTTCTTCACGTGGTATGGTCTTGAATTGAACTATCTATACGAAATGAAAAATGAGATATTTTATTGGTTTATTCTCATGTAAATAATTCAATTTTCAACGGACAAAACAGCAATCATTCATAATTTGGATTTCAGTGACCTACCAAGATGATGTCGTATAAAAAAAACATTGAATTCAAAATATTTTCCTGAATTCACATGAATCTCTTCTTGAGTCCCAACCAAAGACCCCCTTTGGGAGACAGATTGAAAGTTCTGTGATTCAGGACTACGTATTTCGTAGTTTTCCTGGTCGGAACTATTTCGAAAATCGTCAATATTTCACTTGTTATTATTTTGATCTGCATTATGGCCATTTTGGAACCCGGGCATGATCTGGGACCGATACCAAAAGGAATGAATGTGTTCGGACATCTTTCATTATTGTTCTCCGGCGAGAACCGCTCAGGATCAAACACTTCTGGGTTCCTCCAGTACTTGGGATCACGGTGAATGGCCCAGATTGGAATCCAGACAGAGTCACCATGTGATATTTTGACATGCCTTTCGTTTTCAAGGTTTAATGTCTTGTTGCAGTATCTCTCGGTGAAGTAAAATGGAGGCCACTTTCGCAGTGTTTCTGTAAAACAGGGTACGTAAGTAAATACAAGATCACACCCACGATTGATGGTATCATAGACGTTTACGTGCCATCGACAATTGATTATTGAACAAAGTGCCAAATTACTGAATATACAGGGTGGACGAAATCGTTGACTATACTGAAGGAATCTCAATAACTATAACAGCTATAAGAAAACTGATAACACGTTCTCGAGCTCTTTTTTCTTGCTTAATCCGAAATCTGAAAACAGATCCAGCCTATCGTTTATACTCGTAGATTTTGAGTTATGAACTATGGAAATGAGGAAATTGTCATTTTCAATAACCCTGAATAACTCTCTTGTTTGAACTAGTGGTCGAAATCTGTTGTTTCATTTTACAGGCACTTTTTTAGGAGCAATTCGAATATGATATGATTGAATTTTCTAATCCAGCTATTTCCGAGAAATGAGAAGAATTTATGATTTCACAAACGTAACTAAACTATAGTCGAAAGTTATCTTGTCTTGCTACCAAATATTGCTGATTTCAAAAATGTATCCACATGAATATGACATGTGAAATTTTTTTATACCTTTGTCTTGCTTTTTGATTCACTGTTGAACTACAAGCTTAGACCATAGAAAGAGGAGGCACAGCATCTAATTCATGAATTCGAGAATTGGTGAAGACAAAATTTATTTAGTATTCAGTGAGTGGAACGAAGATATCATAAAGGGTAGCAATAATATCATCAGATCCGGCTGTGGCAACATTGCGGAATCTAACTTTCGGAGGTACAGTGAGGAATGAAAATAAAATAACAAGTGAATTAACTCTTTTTGAAGCATTCAGACAATACATATTTCGAAAATTGAAACAGATTCTGAGTTAGATAAACAAACACTCAGTTGCAGGAACGTCCATTATAATTTAAAAGTGTCATTAAAATCCTAATGCCACATTAAACATGTTTTCCTGCCATAGAATACCATGTTTAATGTGGCATTAGGATTTTAATGACACTTTTAAATTATAATGGACGTTCCTGCAACTGAGTGAAAGTCAGCTAAATTCAGAATTGATTTTCCTCCTCTCAATATCAAATACTTTAGTATACAGGGTGATTTTTTTAAGTGTTTCATTAGACGTTTTCGAGGACGGAATTGCGATACAAATTCAAAATTTTGTATTTTTGTTTCAGAGTACATGAACTCAATTTGTAAAATATTTTCAAGCGGAATCTACTTCCGGTTCTACCGGAAACGAATGTGAACTTCGTTATTTCAAATACAACAACCTGTATATTTATACATTTTTAAATTCTTCGTTTCATTCTGCAATGATTTGATGTATGATATGCGCAACCATATCAAGCGATTGTTGAGTTATAGCCTGATTCTCAAATTTTTGGACAGAAAGATGGTCGCAAATTAGTGTTTATATCTCCAAGACCACTCAATGTAGGAAATTTTTTTCTCAACAGTGGAACAAAAGAAAGTACGCTGGTACTGCTTGTTGTATAAATTACGAGGAATTATTATTCAGGGTGTCTGAAACAGTTTCCCTTGTCTAATCATAGGTTTATTAAGATAATTTTCAATAGTTAATAATAGTCAATAGTTAGAATATATCAGTTCATTCATAATGCATTGTTGAGAACTGTCATTCATACTTATTACCTGTTGTTTGAGTTCGGGCAATATGCAGAATCAGAATTACAGTAACAGTGATGTATTGAATATGTTCTTCATTTATGGTGAATGTAACAAAATATTAGAAAGGGGAGTCAGAATTTCTAACGAAAGAAATTCACATTAAACACCTTTAACAAAATCGAAGTTTTAAGAAGAATAAATATAAATGTTTGGAGGAAGAGAACCAACATTTTGAAAATTTATTGTAATAGCTATTGTTAAATTTCTGTCAAAGTTTTTGTTAGGAAAATAGTTGTAATAGTTTCAACCTATTTTTTTTCTTTAGTCATCATTCATAATCTGCTTTGTTTATTTGTCACATTCGCTGCAAATAAAGGACAGGCTTTTGATATTTCATTCTATTCTAGTGTGCCTAATTATAATTGCAGGTTCTCCATTGTGCTTGATGAATAAAAATACATAAGAATGACAATTTCCAACATAGCCTACTTTGTGAAAGACGTGCATACCAATGAATTTGACTGAGCGAAACCTGGCTTTATTCGTGAAATTAGAATTTTATTCGATAACAGCAAAACGACTGATTTCAGAGACATGAAATGTATGGAACACTCTAGCTAGTTCTTGACGAGCAATCGATCGGAATTACAAAATTATTTGGTTCCCATTTGAAAAAAATTACATTTCATAGTTTTGTTGAGGCTAACTTTGTATTGGCGTACTTTCCTTTGTTCCACTGTTGCGAAAAAAATTTCTTACAATGAGAGGTTTTGGAGATATAAACACTAATTTGTGACAATCTTTCTGTCAAAAAATTTCAGAATCAGGCAATCACTCAACAATCGCTTGATGTGGTTGCGCATATCATACATCAAATAATTGCTGAATTAATCGAAGAATTCGAAAATATATAAATATACAGAGTGAGTTCATATACTCTAAAACAAAAATTCAAAAATTCGAATTTGTATCGCAATTCCTTCCTCGAAAACGTCTAATGAAACACATAAAAAAATCACCCTGTATGAAATTGGGGCAATTCAGGATATTTTGAAGAACAAATACTTATTTTTGACGTTTACGCAACTATTATGCATATTCGCTATGGTAAATCCAGCATACTTATAATTCAACAGTGAATCGAAAACCAAGACCAAAGTATAACATTCATGTAGTACCGACATATGATGCATTTTTTAAATAAAAAAAAAATTTGTAGCAAGATTTCGCCTATAGTTCACATCTGAGAAATCATAAATCCTTCTCGTTTTTTGAAAATAGCCGGATCAAAGAATTTCATCTTATTATATTTGAATATCTTTTGAAAAAGTGCCTGTAGAATGTAACAACATATTTCGAGTACGAGTTCAAACAAGCCAGTTATCCAGCATTATCGAAAATGGCAATTTCCCCACTTTCGTTCATAACTCAAAATCTATGAACCATAGGCTGGATCTCTTTTCAGATTCGGATTAGTCAGAAAATAAGAGCTCAAAAATGTGTTTTCAGTTTTCTTCTAGCTGCTATAGTTCTCGAGATCTCTCCAGTAAACAGCGACTTTTGTACACCCTGCAAAACTGAGTAAAACTGTGACAACGATGATTGTCACATTTTGTCGGAATTGCTCACTTCACACGATTCTATTGAGTCTTCGATTGAGTTTAAATATCTGTACCTGTAATCACCATACTCAGGTAAGGCAACTCGAACAGATTATCGAAAGAATGTCGTATGACTCTTGATGAATCAAGTTCTCTTATCAGCTTCTCCTGAATAGAAGGATTGTTTGCCAGTTCGTAAAACAAGAAACACAAGACTGTGGAAATGATATCAAATCCGAAGTAGAAGAAGGTCATCGCTTGGGAAACGATGGTTTCTTCGGTTAAATCAATGCCAGCCAATAACATATTTCGTTCGACATCCTCGACGGTTGCTTCAGATCCGGGTTCTTCTTCCGCCACAGTGTTCAATATTTGTCTGTTCATATCTATCTTCCTAACGTTCATGAGTAGTGAGATCAGATCTGGCTTCTCAATATCGAAGTTTTCCCGGTGGCGCATTATTCGTGAGGATATATCATTGAAGAAGGTGCTCAAATTTTTACTGAAAACGCGAGCTTTCCACAACTGAAAAAGAATCAAAACATGAAACGAAAATCAATAGAACATAACATAAAAAATTGTTCACTTAAAGCAATGACGTTCATTCACCTTGTAGACAGATTCGCATTTTTCCAGTTCAGGAATACAATTGAGAAACATTTTGACAGCGAACAAAAAAAATTACAGCATTTGTCAAAGGAATCGTCAATGACGCTGGATCTGTTCTCATAGAAACATTGGGATTTTTTTGATTATGGCTAGATTTTTATATGGCTGATTTTAATCCATCTGGACAAAATTTTGTATATACCTCCTTCTGATCTTCATACAAAATGTACCCCTTTCGAAATAGTATTTTTGAACTTATCAGGAAAACAAAAAAAATTGGGTTGTTTTGTGTGTTCGTGTTTGTTTTTGTTGGTTTTGATAGTTCTTGAAAGTTTGCAATGGATTTTGTTTATTTTCATACATTTCGTATGTTTTTCTTTGTTTATCTTCAATTTCGTTTGTTTCCATTTATTTTGTCCGTTTGTGCGGAATTTTGTTCGTTCCTTTCATTTATTTATTTCTTTATTTATTTATTGAAAGAAAAGAGTCGAAGTAAAACCTATAAGGCTCAGCATAAATTAATGAGAATGAACACAAAATCACAAAATTTCTATGAGTAACCACAAAAGTACAAAAAATTAAAATACAGCAAAACAAAAATCCTAGCATACTAATCTAACTGCCATATGTAAGGAAATCAAATATAAAACTCTTGAAAGGATGTCAACAAATAACTATACACACCACGTATATACCATCATTGAAAGTTAACTCAGTTTACCACCAAATTGTCCGAGAAGATCCAACCTTCTTTTTTTGATTTGAATTGGTTTTATTCGTGATGGTTTTGTTATATTAATTTCTGTCGAATTTTGTTTGAAATTTTAATTGTTCCTATTCTTTTTGTTCGTTTTCAGTTCTGTCTACAAATTTTGTTTTCCCCGATTTATTATTGGTTATGGCATCAATTCGATGAAGGAAATCATCTCTACATAAATTGTAGTACCACCATTTTGTTCAATACACATTCTTGCCCCCTTCAAAATATGTCTGATACTTTTTTTGATCATGTCTGGATTATTACGATTATTACGAATTTCATTGCAGGCGATTTCGATACGTTGCATGAGGATATCCTCACTTCCTATTTCAGATGAATATACTGAACATTTCAAATAACCCCTAATGAAATAATCAACAGGATTGAAATCTGGTGACCTAGCGGGTTTTTCGAATTTTCAGCCGGACATTATCCCAACGATAAGGTCCGACCCGCTGATGAAAAATCCGGGGTCAAATTCTATTCTATTCGTCTTTCAGACAGGCCATCAGCAACCACGATTTCTAGTGCGCAGAAAGCTAGACATTTGAAAGTTCTTATAGCTTCCAAGTTCTTGAATTGGCAAAATTTCACGATTTTTCGAAAATATTGGCATTTGAATTTTTGTTTTCCTCATAAGTTCGAAACTACCACTTCTATCTAAATGAATTTCGTATTGAGTTGCAGAATGAGGTATTCAAGTTTTTTGCGATATTTTGTCCAAATCGCATTACCAGAACCATTGGAGATTCTTACTTATAATAGAGAAAAAAATTGTATTTATCTTCCAGCAGATCTCTTATCATTGATGATTTTTTTTTATAGCTGTTGAAATTTGTTTTTAATCAGTTCCTTGAGCTAAATCCACCTATAAGGTGGATAAACGACAGTCAGAATCTGCTGACCTTAAGTGCTTCTTAATTTTTTTGTTTCTGTTTATTGATATTTATTTATTTGTGTTAATCTTCTTTCATTTCAATTTGTTTTCTGTCAGTTTGATTTTTTAAATTGGATCCAGGTTGTTTTTGTTTAAGTTCGTTTATGTTTATTTGTGTTAATGGTTTAATGGTTTTAATGGTTAATGTTTTTTTTGTTTATTTTGTTGTTATGCCGGGTTTTGCTTTTGTAGTTTGTTTGTTGCTTCTTTCATTCATTCATACCTTCGATTATTCGTTTCTTATACTATTTTTGTATATATTCAGAGTAGTTCCATCCTCTATCCTCTTCATGATTCCTTACCTTTCCAATGCAGGGAAACGTTTGTCCTAATAAAGCTTTGATCAAGGTCTCAGTTCCGAAATTCTCAGTAGACTCTCTCATATTTCTATAAAAAGTTGAATCCATTTTTGTGTACGTTTTATTCTTCAGGTCGAAGACACTTCGTGCCATAATTTCGGTTACACATTTCGCAAAAAGTTCCTTGAAATCGGCCTCAAATACGTTGATTCGTACTTGCACCAAAGAATTCGTAAAATCGCAGGCGTATGATTTTGTTACTTCGATCAAGTTCCATTGAAGTTCTCCGCTGAGGAAGAAATTTAGGTGTTTACGTGCGTTCGACCAGTTTTGACCTGTTTGAAAGATTATTTTGTGAAATAAACGAATTAAAAATATAGAAAATAATGATAAATAATAATAACAGTTGAAAATTTAAAATACATATACACAAAATTGAGGATAAAGAGGAAAATGAGATAATCACCTTTGAGTGCGAAAATGGTCTTATTCCATAAAGGATCACAGCATGGTGGTACAAGATTTGTATGATTTCGAAAAAAGAAGAAATTTTTTTCACATACGGTATCGATCAGCTTTGGATCTTTTATCATTAAAATTGGCTTATGGAACTGGTAAAATCCAACACATCTGCAATGAGGAATAATACAAAACTATGTCTTTCAAGGCGGTTGAATTCATCTAGCATTTTCGTTTTCCACAATTATATTCACCCTGTACCAATGAACCTATTGTAAATATCCATCACCATGTCACCGAATGTTTGTTTCTGAATAATTTTTTTCGTCAAATCGTCTCCGAAAGGGTATGCCCATTTTTGCTTTATTCCTTTTCTTGTCCAGTAGGTGAAATGTGTAAATATTAAAATGGCGGCCAGCGTCAGAAAAATACTGAGAAGAACCCAAGTTAGATATGAATTCGCCCCCTCCTTGCTAAAAACCAAATAAATGTGTGCAATTTTTATATAGAATTCTTCTCTCGTTGAAATCTCGAAGCCACCAATGAACGTTGTTGTCGAATAGAAAGACATTTAGTTGAAATATACAAGGTGTAAATGAATGAATGCAAAAAAAATATCGAAGGACGAGTCTCTGTCGTAAAATAGAGGTCTTTTAAATGAAAATATTTTATTTCAAACTCCTGTTCATTCTTATACACCCTTAAATATATATCATTTCATAAGGAGGAGAATTTACTTTTCATGGCGAGCTTGAGTTTGAGTTGAGAAAGCGAGTGTTGTTTCCTTATTTATATTCTAGATAAGTTCGAACCTAATTTTTCAGAATGAATCAAGCTATGTATAGAATGAATTTTCAAATGATATGATATGAATAAAAAAAACCTGTGACAAGAGTATGGGTTCTTTTTTCTTTCAAAAACACTACGAAAATATTTTTCAACAGTCTTCTATCTCACAGAATATGATCGTTTAATTTTATTCTTTGGTTTTAAGACAAAATTGAAAAACTGCTTTTTGGTGTCTTCTTTAGAGGGCTATATCTAAACATAGGTTGGTCCAATAATAATTTTCTATGTAGAAGACCCACAATATTTGTCATCATTCCGTAAAATTTTTGGCATATATTATTTGAATAAAAATTAAGCTTCGTGTTCTCATTCGTTTACAATATAATGTACGGAAACAATTTGCATTGTGAGATGGTATAAGATAGGTGAATTAGGTAGATCAAATTTTGGGGAGAAAGCTGAATTCAAGATTTTTGAATGAACGCAATTTTGGCGTTGATAATTTCTTTCAAAGGGTTAGTCAGATTTCCCAAAGCATATAATTATCTATAAATAATCTAGATATACCTATGACTTACATTATGTGAAAAATAAATTTCATTTTTGAATGTGAACCAAAATGAAGAATATATTCTTATACCACAAAATGAAACAAATATCAATAAAACGCACAAACATTGGTTTTTTGAATTTGTTTCGAACAATAATTAGAATGAATTGTTGGTTAAAAGTATGAAAACAAAGATAACAAGTTGAATTCGAACAGGCATATGTAAAATTCAAATTTCAGATAAGGCATCTCGATGTTGATGGATCAACGAGTTTATTTTCATGAACACCATTTTGTTTGTAGTTGAAAAAGTTTGTTGAGGATTTCATTTTCGTTGTTAATGGGGAATATTGATCGGTTGAAAGATTTTTTCACAGTGGCCTTTTCATTTCAAGTATTGTTATTGCAC
Source organism: Adalia decempunctata (assembly GCA_951802165.1). Taxonomy (NCBI): domain Eukaryota; kingdom Metazoa; phylum Arthropoda; class Insecta; order Coleoptera; family Coccinellidae; genus Adalia; species Adalia decempunctata. The sequence goes on from OX637697.1 coordinate 7,567,216, forward strand.
TTTCAGTTGTGCATATTTCTGAGCTCAGGTTCTTCGCGGGGTATATAGCAAGGGCGTACCCAGCCTTTGAGCTAGGGGGGGGGGGGGGGGCAAAAAAAAATCAGAATAGAAATAATGAACTGATTTTCGTATATTATGCTATTATTTCATGAGTTTTTTAGGGATTTTAAAGCTCTAGGGGGGCAGCTGCCTTGGGTACGCCCATGGTATATAGGCTGTTTCAAAAAGAAGGTGACCACGTTTCTAGAAAGGGTAGCAAACTGAAAAATCATTGGGGTTTGCTCAGTATAGAAATCTCTAAACGTTTTTGAGATTGGAGCAAAAAATTTTTTTACGCTTTTACCGAAACATCTGGCAACATTGTAATGAAATTTTATACGCGGATATGTTCTGGAAGCTGATTCATCCACTTAATTTTTATTTATGTCTGCCTCTCATAGAGGGCGCTAGTTACACGGTTCGTACCAAGAAGTATTGAATATAACTTTCTCAATGTTTGTTTTATTAAGCAAAATTTCAAGTGAACTCAAACATCATTCAATTTTACACCAAAAAGGTACTCCTGGTGAAGCTCGATACTGCGTACAGTTTTCGGAGTATTTTGATTTGAAAATTATGAAGTTATGAACGATGCTGGTATGAAGTTATGATAAATATATTGATTACTCAAAAAAATCACAAGTTGAAATTTTGAAAAAACGGCTAATAACATAAAATAGAATTAATTTAGGGTTGGTGTTCAGAATAATAATAATACTCATTTATTTACCAAGATAACACCTTATAATTTCATGTATTGTTCTCTTGAAAGTTGATTCATTTGTGATGTCTTGGATGCCATAAGGAAGATGATTATTCATTTTCAAAGACATATACACAAAGTTTTTTCGCGTTGTTGTGAGGTCATACTTCGGAAGCAATTGAAAACTAAGCACTCCCTTATACAGTAACAGTATGGTGCAAATGAAAGGAATAAATTCGTTTTTTTGTAAATCGGTGAATTTAAGGAAAAATCCTGAAACACGTCGATTTTTATTTTAAAACGGGCTACTCGTAAGGATATCTTTTTGTTTTTGACGTCATCTATATGAGCGTGATGACGTCATCGCTAGAATTTTTAAATGGAAATGTGGGTGTTGTGATACATCATTTGAAAGGTATTTCAAATACCTATTCAGCCATGACTGAATAGGTATCTAAAAGACCTTTCAAATAATGTATTGCAACACCCACATTTGCATTTAAAAATTTTAGCGATGACCTCATCACGCTCACATAGATGACGTCAAAAATAAAAAGGTATCCTTACGAATAGCCTGTTTTAAAATAAAAATCGACGGGTTTCAGGATTTTTCCTTAAAGTCGCCGGTTTACGAAATAACGAATTTATTCCTTTCATTTGCACCATACTGTATAGAGACCAGAAACAGTCAAGATTCTATTAATTTTGAAATGTCCTCAGTTTTCACGAATACACAAGCTAAAAATCAGAAACAAAACTTTATGAATCTATTATTGATTATTATTATGATTATTGACAAAATTCTTCATAGATTTATGAAGAATTTTGTCATGCTATTGTAACTTTCAATATTTGCGAACAATGAAAGTGTGAAATACAGGGTGTATTAACTCATCAAAATAAGTCATTTTACCGAAAATTTCTTATGTGAAATGTTCAATTTAAAAAATTTATAAAAAATTTTGGGCATCAATACTTTAATACTACCCTGGCCTGCATCTCTCTGTTCCAGGTTTATGAATATCCGTGATTTGGATGATTTCTTAGCGGAAATCTTGTTCTGTACAACTTATACGCTGAACTGGCATTTTGTTTTGATTCACCATAAATTAAAAGCAGATCAACATGTTCATTATTTGAATAAACGTAATTTTCATCTTGTGATTTTTTGTTGAATTAATACACTGATGAGGAAAACAATTTATTAACGCAATGTTAGGTTGTTGACGTTGCGACTCGGCTATTCGCTTGAATTTGAATATAGCACAACAATATATATAATTTTTTGTAATTCTCTATTTCTAATCTTGAGAACCAACGATGACAAACTCACTATAGAAATATTTATTCAGCAATCGATGATTCCAATCATAGAGGATCAAGAAAGCTAATGCATATTCAACGGTTGCTATGGTAACGCCAGCCTACTTATAATTCAATAGTGAATCAAAAAGCAAGACAAAAGTATTAAATTTTTTCAGATGTGATATTCATGTGAAAAGCGACATATGATACATTTTCGAAATCAGCAAAAATTTTCGATTTTTGGAATTAACAGAGTTTGCAGCTAGATAAGAGGATTTTCGACTGAAGTTTACAAGTTGAGAAATCATAAATAATTCTCATTTCTCGAAAATAGCTGGAATAAACATTTCAATCATATCTAATTTGAATTGTTCCTAAATAAGTTCCTGTAGAATGTAGCAACATATTTCGAAGACGATTTCAAACAAGAGTATTTGGCATTCTTGAAAATGACATTTTTTCCATTGTCTTTCATAACTCCAAATCTATAAATGATAGGCTGGATCTGTTTTCAGATTCGGATTAGTCTCTGTACAAAAAAATCCAGTGAGGCTGTAAACGCGGTCCTCTAGTTAGTATTTTTCGGTACTAGGTCAAAATGGGCTGATGTTTAACAACAAGAGTATGTAGTTTTTTTGGTTTGATTGATCACTCCTGAAATTTTTAGGTGTTTCTGAGCCTAATGTCATCACCATTCACTAATATGCCAGATGGAATAATTCGGAAATCACCGGTCCACAAAATCACAAAAAATATTGTAGAATTCGAAGATCAGTCTTCAGAAGAAATCGACGATATCATTCTTTGCACAGGTACGAAAAATGACAATGCATAATCCATATAATAGTATACTGAATTGTAGGTTACGTTTATAACTATCCATTTCTGAGTGAAAAATGTGGCATAACTGTGAATGATAACTATGTGAGCGGATTATACAAGGAGATGATCTGTGTTAATTATCCTACAATTATTGTCATGGGCATTCCAGGACGAATATGCCCGTTTCCTACCTTTGAACTTCAGGTGAGTTTTTGATGAGTCACAATACGGGAAATTTCTGCATACAAATGAAGAGATCACAGGAATAATTCTTAGTCGAAACTAAAATGTAAGTGCCATCTGGTGGAGTTTTCCAAGAGCTATCATTTGCTTGTTACCGATTTATAAAATTATGCTCAGCGTCCAAGTTATAAACGTTTTAATAACCACTGGTTCACGCAAAAACGATCATAGTCCACTCGCAACTTCACAAAAAAGATCAGAGTTCAGATGCTTTGGAGTGTACTAGCTGTTTTTACGTCTCAACAGTAATACAACTGGGTTATCCATTATCCTATGTTTTAATATTATCAATGAAGTTAGAGAAATAGTATAATAGGTATCGACAATTCCAATGAAAAAATATAATGGGAAGAGGAATATTCTAATAAGTCCAAATTAACAAGAAAATATCCGAAACATTTTATTTCGCATTTGTTGCCTAGCAACCACTGCAATATTAAATTCGGTACAAAATGTAGCTCATTATGATTCAATGAACACTCTCGATATGAATATTTTTCGATGTTTTCGTGAAAAAACGACAATTTTGCAATGAAAAACTTTGACTTTATCCATGTTTCAGCAGAGCCCAGCATTTTCAGATTTGTTTTCATCATTTCGCGTTGAAAAACAACTTCCAGGAAAAAATTTGAAAATGGACATTGTAACCACTTTTATGTTCTCTTACGAGGAATAAATTTTCGTAATGAAATAGATATAGTACTACCCATTTCCGAAGAAACTCGAAGTTTCACGAATCTCAAAAAGTTCACAAGGATTTCTCTAGTCAAAGCTTAACTCCATAATCGCAAACGTGAATATTGAATCTTTCCCAAAATTATTTGAATGTATAGAAAGATTTATATTTGGGATAACTCTGGACTATTGCAATGAAATTAAACATGTTTTGAATCAGTGGGAACATCTCATTTTCTTCAGAATTAGCCAAACTTTATTATATTTTGACTGTTTGACTATTTATTGAATATAATTTTTATGTAATAGATTCATCACTTGATTGTTTTTAAGATGCGTTTTGTGATGAAAATGATCAGAGGAGATCTTCAGTTACCATCGAAGAAAGCTATGACGAAGGAGATAGAGAAGGAAAGGAGTTCGAAGAATTGTCCTAATAGACATTTCCACAACAAAGGAATAGAGGGGGAACAACAATACTGGATCGATTTAGCAGAATCAGCCAAAGTTAAAGGAATTCCTAATGTTTTGAATAAAATGCATGCGTATGTGATCAAACACAAACGAGATGACAAACAAGCATTCACGATTTTGAACGATGAAGAATTCGAATGTTGTGAGATATAATCATCAGTATCGGAAACAGGGTCAATTTTTAACGTGATATAAGTCAGAAAGATATAGATAGATAAATAGCCTAATGTCACAGTAATAGTAGGGCGAAAAGAACAAAAGAGAAACAATAACAATAAATAACAATTAGCACAAATAGTCATACCTACATTGAATAAGGCATTATTTCAATCCTCAACTTTCTTTCTCAATTATTCTCAAGTTTAATTTCTTTTTTATATCTGAAATCATAAATCTTCAATATATAAGAATAATGTTTTTCAGATAACGACAATTTATGTATCGGGTAATGAAAAGTTTGTGATTTTAGAGCGTAATCTCAGGCTCGGATCTACGATTTTTTCTGACCGGGGCAACAATTCATTATGGCGCCCCTCCCATTTGTGTAATATATGAATTATTAAAAAATAGCCAAAAATAAATGATACAAATGAATAATAAATATAAATAATGAAAATAAGAAAAATATGACAAGGAAAGAAACTAGATTCTTTTTCTTCACACCTTCACGCGGCGCGATTTTTTTCCGCGAACGCTTCTATCAGCTCCTCGAAATTTGTTTCGGAAACAGTTTTGTTTTGCATAGCTAAGATCGAGAGACCAGAAAGACGTTCCTGACTCAATGAGGAACGCAAATAATTTTTTATTATTTTCAATCTGCTGAAACTTAATTTGTAGCGGGTCTAATGAAGTCGATCTTTCACTAATTTCAGGAACCAGCTCTTTGAAAACCACTAGTTCCTGACAGAAATCAACCGCATTCAAGTCTCTTGAATATTTTTGCGCTAAAAGGGTCCCATCTTTCTGCAGATCCTATTTTTGCGTGTTTAGAAGAGCATGGCCATGGAGGAAAGCGAAATTCGAATGCTGACGCTTTGCGCTTTCTAATCTCTTTTCTGATTTCTGACAATAATCTGCCGAATACAACCTTTACTTCTTTCGAGAATAAACCAACTAGATCTAGCTCCACATCAAATTCTTCAGAAAGAAGTGTAGCTTCCGAGATCCAGTTTTCAATAGGTTTTTCTCTCATTCCTTGCAAGATCTTCACAAGACCTTGCAACAATGATAATGAACGTAAAATAATTATATCATCTTTATGAATGTCCACGTTGACCCTATTGATCCGCAGAATATGATTGCAAATTGTTAGGTTCAGGATCTAAAATCCATCTCAGCATGAAGTAACTGTCCAGCTCCATACTTGGATTCTGCGGCTTGTGAGGATTCTTTGATTTCTTCCAGAGCCTTCACAACTCCCGATAAATTATTGAGCAAGGAGCAAGGCATTAACAGCTTGATGTTCAGCTGACTATCTTGGTTGGCTACTTCCTTTTAAATTTATTTTCGTGCACTTTTTCATAATTGTCCATCATGTGGATCAACAAAAAAAGAATACAGTTTTTCTACAACACCAAATAAATCTACTGCTTCTGAACATGATGAAGCCGAATGGACACCCACAAGATCCAAAGAGTGTGCTAGGCATGGAACTAATACTGCCAGCTCGTTCATCTGTAGAATTCTGGATTGGACTCCTTTATGTATGCCAGCCATATTAGATCCGTTGTCGTAGGATTGCCCACGACATTTGCAGTTTATCTAGAATTCGCTGTGAGATTATTCTCCAGTCTTTCCGTCAATTTCTAGGAAGTCAATAAAACTTTCCTTGTTCTGTGTGAGATACATCTGGTATGGGGTGCAGTCGAACATAATAGTGAAGTTGTTGGCCTCCTTGATCTCATTAATAATGTTATTCCGAACTTTGGTGGCCATCGATAATTTCATTTCGTATAGTTTTGGAAAGCTAGGATGTTTATCCTTTTTTAGGTGTTCTAGATGGCACTAGTCGGGTCATATTTAATAATAATAATTTTTTCCGAGAAAATCAACATTAAATTTTTTTTAACCTCTGGTTGTTTTTGGCGCCCCCTCAAGCTGGCGCCCAGGGCAAGCGCCCCGCTTGCCCCCCTAGATCCGGGCCTGCGGTAATCTTTCGTACTATTGTGAACCTTTTTGGAAAAAAACATTCTATTAGGGAAATTGAAATAAAAATTGTGACTAACCCATTTTTTCCGAAAACTCCTGCACATAATGGAACCTCAACTCCCTTTCCCGTGTGATGAATAATCTTTATATCCCTATACTTGACACCCAGAAAATATTACCATTGAAGCAATGATTCAAAGTTAACAATTTCATTATTTTCTGTATTTTTGATCTTTATTTTTCGGTTATCAACTTCCACAACCTGAATCAACCAAGGGCGGTCCTACGGGTGGGGTATAGGGTGTAATTACCCCCCCCCCCCTCCCAGAGCACTACAACCAATTCGATTTTTTAAATTTTATTCATGAAAAAACTAACAAAAAAAAGTTATATCATCTTTGAGAAAAAATCGCAGGGCTATATGACTTCGGCTTTGAAATAATATTATAATGATATCTAATTAACAGAAAAAAATAAACAACACAGATAAATAAAACATTCTGGAGTTATAGGTATAAACTTCGAAAAAAATCACAGAGTTATGACTAAGGCATTGAAATATGAAATAAGATTAACATAAAACAAATAAAGAGAACAGCGGAATTGAAAAATCCTTAAGTGATATGAATTATGAATCAAGTCACAGATCATGGAATATGGCTTTGTGTTTTTATACAGGGTGCTGCAAGTTCGAGTGCCTATTAGACGTTTCTGAAGAACTGGACATATTTGAAATCTGAAAATTGGGATTATGATATTGTTCAAAATTCTCTACAGACCTAAAATATTTTGGGAGCCTGATCACTTCCGGTTATACAAGGAGTGAAAATAAATATGTTTTCGTCAATGATATGATTGAGTATTCAATGGTTTATACATTTCTGCATTGTATTCAATCAAATAGTTTTCAAAATATCGAAAAAAAAAACCTTAGAAAAAGTCGAATATTCATAGCTAGTATCATGTTTATTTTTCTTCTTCTGAACATTCCAAGTGCAAACTGTTCTCACAACGTCAAAGTAGAGGAATGTGGAAAGGTCATGCTTATTTTGAATTTCATAAATACCTATCATCACAGGGTGTTTCAAATTTTGTGTCGGAAACTATGATCGAAAATTGGCCATAACTTCTGTTTTTCAAATTAGAACCCTATTTTTTATGATTGCGTTGGATTCTGCGGAGAAAAACAATAAACAATATCATAATCCCAATTTTCAGATTTCAAATATGTCCAGTTCTCCAGAAAAGTCTAATAGCCACTCCAACTTGGGACACCATCAGTACGGATACGTACGTGTATGTACACGTAAGACCTTCAAACATGGGACTGCAAATGCTTCGTATTCGAGATACCTAAAGGGTGTTCCTTTTAGTTTGAAATTTCGATTGTTCATCCAATTATTGACCCCCCCCCCAGAAAATCAGCCTAGGACCGCCCTTGGAATCAACAAAATATATATATCAATATAGAGAATTTATCTAAGTGTATAAGGGCCAATAATCAGTTTAGCCCGAAAAGTTACTGCGTTTACAAAATAGAGACAAAGCTGTCACTAAACTTAACATCTCATATTTTTTGACAAAATTTGCCTATCACACAATTGAACGAAAGAAATTAAGCAGAACAATAATAACGAGTTATGATACTGCTCGTAGTCAACGGTTCGAAAATTAAATCTGTCTGAATCTACTAACAATCAAATTTCTAACGGCCGTATTCGCCGTATACTATTAAGCCAAGCTTAAAGCTTAAGCTCGCTTAACTTTATGAATTTGTATGCTCCGTATCCATGAACGCCTTTAGGCTGGCTTAACTCTAAGCGTCCATATTCGGCAGCTTTATATTTTAAGCCAGGCTTATGCTGACATCATAACGTCACTTTTTTGATATTGTCAAAAATATAAATATTAGTATTTGCCCTTTTGGTATTAGGAGGTGAAGAAGTATACCAATGATGAAATTAGAAGATGAAATCCTTCTGGAAGATGTTATTGATTTCGGATTTCCACAAAGAAATTTCTGGAGGCCCAACTAGATGGATGATATGGCCTTCAATAGAAGATTCCGACTGACAAAGTCTACAACACTATAAGTGCTGGAGCTCTTAGAAGATGCTTTAGAATTCGAAAACGAATTGTATACAAAACATTTATATCTTTCACCTTCTTTAATCAATACAATGTATAAAGACAAAACACAATATCACTAGAGTAATGCACAATGGCATTACCCCACCTCCAGTGTGCCTGAATATGGAGGAATTGGAATATTGAGTCCAACAAGGAGACATACCCCGATTAATCCTCACAAAAATTTATTGCATCATTTTAGAAATTTTATTATAGACAATTACTTTGGAAATCTGTTATTAAAAGTATATGAAGTGAATAAGTAGTAGTATTTATGAATATAATCATGTTGAAATTCTCAGTGAAAATGATTTCCAGTTTCCTAGTCGATCATGGCGATGTCTCCCTTCCAGAGTATGTGTTTTCTGCGTTTTTATCGTCTACTATATATTCCACTTCTTCTTCATCTGGGTCTCTATTCAGACTAGTGCTTTCATCTCCATCATCATCGAATTTGTTCTCAACACCAACCAATGTATTTTTATCGATATTCGACATTGAAAGACCGTCAGTTTCATCCCTTTCTAGCTTTGGTAGTGGGCCACCGTCAGTAGTAACTTCCTTCTTCTCTTCGGCCAAGGTTTTCCTAAGCTCTTTTTTCTATCTTCGTAGCATTTCTTCAAAGAAACCATACTGCGTAATATACCACTATACCAGTAGATGAAGATGCGTTGAACTCTTATGTGATCTGCTGCTAGGTCTTTTCCTTTTTCTCTCCAGAAGCCTTATTGGTTTTCTCATCCTCTATTATGGATGATATGATACTACATAACTAGATACGTAAATATAAATGAAATCGAAATCACGATCCATCACTTTCAATTATGACTTTTCACGTTTGACACGTGAAATATTTTTGAAACGCTTGAAAAAAGCAATGTTGCCCAGTTTTTTTCACGCTTAGCTGAGCCACGTTTATCGTACTACGGTACATAACGCATAAGTTTAAGCTTGGCTCAAGTTTTAAGCGCGCTTACGGAAGCTTCGCTTAAGATGGAAAACGGCGAATACGGCCGTAACAGATTCTTGAGTTTGTGACAGATGCCAATATGATGTCATAAGGATAGGTATGTCATAGAAAACAGACATGATGTGTTTCTTGACTTTTCCTCTTTTATTAGCCACTCATTTCGCTGGAACTGGTAGAGATGCAGTTGACCAGATAATAATATAAATTCTGATTTATTTAATTTACTCTTTTCGCCATTAGTGTTTCTGGTGAGAAAACTTGCTTCATTCTATTGGCTACTGTGTCCATCTCCAAATGAGTATTTAATTGTCCCCAATTTTACACTTTCCTCATGAACATGTAATATTCAGAATGCAACCTGCTCAGAGACTATATTGTAAGCGCCAATAATTTTGAAACATTTACTCATCGGACTACCTTTAATGATACACAATCATGTTTCATGGGTTGCCTAATCTAATGGCACTCGACCATCAATATATTTGAGTTCAACACCGGCAGTGTTTTTTCCTTCTTTTTTCACCCATGTCGATCATGCTGTCGATTTTATTTGAACATCTCGATTTGCCTCCTAACGAGCTTGATATCGTCAATTAAATTGATCAAATTGAAAAGAGACTAAATCCTAAAGTTTTTGTTTTTTTTGCCGTATTGTTCGACAATAAGGAATTCGCCTGATTTGGTCAACTTTTTGAAGCATTGTATGTGATCAAGGAATATTTAAAGTGACCGTTCAAAGCGCGTAGGAAAACTCATCCGATAGAGGCGCCTGCACCGTCCATTTTAGGAATATCTCCATAGAACATACCTACATTATCACTATCAAGTTCTATGAATATCTCTATCCTCATGAATGAAATGTACAATGGCGCTCTCTATCCGGAAATCGCTGAACTATGAAATGAGTGAATTTGTGGGTGTAGCAGGAACTTTTTCCCGCCATATATTTGAATTTGGCCATTCTCTGCCAATTCCGTATTTCAAGTTGTTTTTCTGAACGAAATTATCTGTAGATTCACTTTTAATCGAAAGTTGAACTATTTTCATGGGTCTTTGGTTTGAAATAAAACAGAAGCATGAGTTGGATCATTTTCTTCTACTTTTGAAAGAAAAAAAAAATGAACATCCGAAATGAAATCGATTAAAATTATTTCATTAAGAACTCCAATCCTTTCTGAGTTCACCCACAAAATTTCAGTTCCCAAAGTGCAACCATCTTCAAATGCAACTTGAAATGAAAACTACATTGAACGCCCACCTTAAAAACACATATTTTCAACTTAAATGACATAACATCTACTGGAATTTTCCATTTAGGTACCCTCATTGGTAAACCTCGTCCCAGCACAAACTCCATCAAAATCGAACCATGTCTGATTTCTGTGACAGATTCTTATAGCATCTGTAACAAACCCAAGTACCAGCTAGAAGTTTGGTTGTTGTTGTTAGTCTTGTGGCGACTCACCGTCCACCAGCGTATTTAGAAATCTGCACACGATTGCTTTGTTAGTGGGTTTTTGTTAACATTTTTTCTTCGTATTTATAATGGCCTGTTCTCTACTTGTTTCTCTGGAAGGATCAATGAATATTTCTACTATTTCTCATTATCGGTCTCCGAGTATCAGCTAGGGCTGGTATTACTTCTATGAACCAGTGAAAAACGCTTCCAAAAAAAAACGCAGGAAATCTCATAAAAAAATATAGGCAATTCATGAGATTTCATAAAGATCTATGAGAAGAAGCTGTATCCTATACCTACGTTATCCATGACATGTAAACTTTTTATGAGGATCTACATATAAGTTTATGTAATTTATAAGCATAACCTAATACAAGGTGTAGGAGTTTCTATCCGATAGTATTCGTTTAAGGAGGCTATGAGATTCAATAAGGTATTCCAATTTCAATCTGAATTATGTTTTATGCTCATTCACAAGCTTGAAAACCGGTAAATTTCCAGTTTAAGTCCCCCTCGATTTTGCGATGTTTTAATTTTTTTTCGTGAAAAACAAGTGATTTGGTATGATTTACTACTAGTTTCAATGCTGGCAAACAAGTAATTTTGCTGTTTTTCCAACAGGATCTGGAGTGAATAGGGGTGCTGGGTGGGTTTGATTTTTAGAAATTTTCTTCAAAAAATGACAATTTACGGAAAGAATTAGTCTTGAATCGTCTAAAAAGATCAAAATTTGTCAAAAATGTCAAGGTAATTGACCTATTCTTTCAAGGACATGACCAAGAGAGGAATACGAAAAATGTACAATTTCATTGGCGCTGAATCAATGAAGATATTAAATTTTCTCGAGGCTATAGTTTCTGAAAATTTCAAAAATAATTTGTTTTTTCGAAAGTCTCCGACAGTATCCATTTATAAAAATATGTCGACCAGAAAGCATATTTTCATTAAATCAAGATGAGATTGCTCCAAAAACATACCTTGAAAGATACTGACTGAAGTATCACATTTTCGGTATCCTCTTTTCTGTAAGTATTGTTTGTAACCGCAACTTGGAACACACACACACATTCAAATCTTCCATTGTTACACTCACACTTGAAGAACTTCTGACAAATTACTATTTTATAATCTAAGGAAAGATGAATGAATATCTCGAATGACTTTTCAACTTTCATCTCATGAATTATTATTTTGAAATACCTAGCAACGATACCCTACGCTCGTGATTTGGACGGGAAAAATTTTGTTTGAATTGAATTCAATGAAAATTCAGCGTACGATGCTTGTTGCCACGTTCAATCAATGCATTTTTATTGCTAAAAAAAATGAAACCGAAGGTTTTTATATCATATAGGTATTGGATATCTCATAGGAATGGAGCAAGATATGAAAAATAGATTGGACAAATTTCATTCAGGCGTCGTTTTACGAATGTAACGTTGCTTTCTCGAGGTTAACATCATAATATCAGTTGAAATAATATGTTATCATTGCAGTATATATTAAATTAAGCCATCAGACTCCGAACTGACATAACCTAACCTTACCGAACTGGTGAAAAACGATAAGGCCACCAAAATTTCAGGGGGAGGCCCGCTGAACCCCCCCTCGTGGGCGCCCATGCCCTCGTTTGAATAGAACCAAAAAAGTGCCGCTGTCATCGGGGAACAAGGGGATAAATGTCTAAAGACTAACCCAACCTGAACCTAACCTAACTGCTGAACGATAAGGCCACCAAAATCTCAGGGGGGGGGACACGCCCCCCTGAACCCCCCCTTGTGGGTGCCCATGCCCTCGTTTGAATTGAACGAAATCAGTGCCGACGTCATCAGGGGATAAGGGGATAAATGTCTAAACTCTAAAGTCTAAAGGCTCAGCTCTTGAAAATCCACCTGCCCTGTGTGGAAGTTCTATGTTTATCTTAGTATTTAAGACATTACTGAGATTTGGCAACACCGTCTGTTCGTGAAAAAATCACCTTACGGTATTTTACACTGCCGACGCGATTCAAATAAACATAAAGTGTAAACGCAGGTGGAAATATTCACAATCTTTTTTATTTTTTTTCTCCGAAACTACTTGTTTGCCAATGCTGAAATTAAAACTGTAGGGTGTCTTCACCATATACAATCACGAGACAAAATATTTTAAAAATCGGAGAGGGGGACCTAAACTAGATATTGACCACTTTGGTAAATAAAAATGACATTTGAATTGGAAGTTTTTGTATTCTATGCATCTATGTTCATGGTAACCAATTAATCTTTTTCGTAGTGACACTTTTTCTGCCGCCGCGCCGGAGGGCAGAATGCCTTGAAACCTGGCATTAAATCAAAAATTAAAAATGCATATTTCCATACCGCCATTTGTCGAAGCGACAGATCACTACCGTAAGCGACAAAAAAGCACAATACTAACCCTTCCTGATCCCCACCTCGCTCCCGACAGCTCTTCTTTGTAGCCATTTTTTGGCCAAGTCGAGACGCCTGCAAAATTTTTCCGTAATTGCTGTAGTTTTACAACGTCACTCTGTTAACCAAATCACTATTGTTACGAGTTTTTTTGATGGCAGCCAAAGACAACTTGTTGTCTATGATGGCAGCTTCAAGTTCAGGTATGTGTAGATAATTTAAGAACTTTGGATGAATAAAAACTTACATAGAATAATAATTAATTCTTGTTGATGTTGTCTATGATTGAATCTTTAAATTTTTATCGTATTCTCAGAATCATGAAGGTTTTCAGTTATGTTCCAAGGCCGTCCAAATTTTGATATTTACATTTCTGCGAAGCTTCATCCATGCTCATTTTAGAATCATGAAAATTTGTTGCCCATATTCTGCCTTTTTTCAGAAAAATCAATTTTAGACAGCGAGGTGAGCACTCATTGATAATCGATTATTTCTTCAAGATTTATTTCTCCTTTAGTAACGACTTCGAGGGCAATGATTTTTGAAGGAAAAGAGCTCATAGATATAATGAGGAGTTGCGGAAACAGTTAAATTGAAAAAAAATTGATTATTTGAACGGAGAAATGGAAAAAAAACGTACGAAATGTAATGCAGAGCAGGGGAAGGAGCTTCTGAAAAAAAATTATATTTGAAGGCAGAGTATGAGTCTCGTTACACAAAAGCACGAAGAATGGTTGTACGTTTCCAAAATTACAAAAAAGAATGACTGGAGAGGTCGAACTCGTTTCCTAGTATAACTGAGAAAAGGCTTGATCGTCCTGAAGTTACCTTTGATGATCGTTAAGAGAGATGAGAAAACAAAATGGTTTAAAACTAAAGAACTTTAGGATACGACTCACGTATCTGTATTGACATAACAACAAAAATGAGTCTAAGGTCAGAAGGCTAAGTACATGCATCAAAAATTCTTCATGAAATATCTTCTACGTCTCAAAAACGGGCCACTAAATAAAGAAATGCCATGATATCTTCGTTGGACTCACAACCAAAATCTATGCCTGGCTAAGATGCTCTAGAGTCTAGCTGTTTTGATAACAGCAAAGTTATCTCAACATAAATATGGAGCTGTGAGGGATAGCGCTCCTCAAATATTCCCTTCGTACAAGACTGTCCAAGCAGCAAAGCAAAGAAGCTCTGCTATCCGAATAATATATACGTGTTACAGAAACTGTCGCCTGCGTCAAGGGCAGATTTACGAGGGTGGGTGTACGGGTGTACCCCCCCCCCCCCAATGATTATCGTAGACCTTGGAAAAAGTTTGGTGCACATACAATATTTCATACATTGTGTACCTGATTTAATGGGTTTCAATCGTTATTACCCTCACTCAAGATCGTTATTAACCCTCCCATGAAAAACAGCTATATCCGCCCTTGGCTAGCGTCCCACTACAGGATTTTAGAAGAAGACTTGAAGTCATCAGAATATTCCAGTGTTTCCGATCTATCCGAATAATGAATCCAAATCATCATCCAAAAGGTCTTGAATTGTAGGACACGAACACTGAAGTTGAATGATAGTCTTGAATTGTGTTATGATGTGTGATTACATTAATTCAGATGTTAATAAATATTTGTAGGATCCAAAATGCCTTTTATCTTTACAAATTAACATGTAAAAATTAGAATATATTGTATTTTTGAACTAAACAAACACCTAAATATTTAAGGTGGGCGTTCAATGTAGTGTGTTTTTATTTCAAGTTGATTTCGAAAACGGTTTCACTTTGAGAACTGAAATTTTGTGGGCGAACTCAGAAAGGATTAGGGTTCTTGTTGAAATAATTTTGATCGATTTCATTCCGACAGTTAATTTTTTTTCTTTCAAAAATAGAAGAAAATGAGCCAACCCATGCTTCTGTTTTATTTCAACAGAAAGATCCATGAAAATAGTTCAACTTCCGATTAAAAGGGAATCTACTGATAATTTCGTTCAGAAGATCAACTTGAAATACGGAATTGGCAGAAAATGGCCAAATTCAAATTTTGGTGGGAAAAAATTCCTGCTTTACCCACAAATTCACGTATTTCATAGTTCGGCGATTTTCGGATAGAGAGCGCCATTGTACATTTCATTCATGATTAGAGAGATACTCATAGAACTTATTGTGATAATGAAAGTTCTATGGAGATATTCCTTAAAATGGACGGTGGCGCCTCTATCGGCTGATCTTTCCTACTCGATTTAAACGCCGACCTTAATGTCAGGTTTCAAGGTATTCTGCCCCACTGTGCGGCGGCAGGAAAAGTGTTGCTACGAAAAAGATTACTTGGTTACCATGAACATAGATGCATGGGTAGAATATAAAAACTTCCAATTCAAACGTCATTTTTATTTGATAAAGTTACACTAAATGTACAATTTTCATGAATTTGAAAACGCTTGGAAATAAAATAGCATATTTCATTCGGAGAAGAAGTGACTTTTCGTGGCTCGCTTTCAATTATCCGCCTCACTCCGTTCGGCGGATAAACTCAAGCTCGCCACGAAAAGTGATACTTCTCCTCCTAATGAAATAATATACTATTATTTCCAAACCCTTCATTTTTCAACGTTTCAGTTTCTTTATTTTTGATGGAGAAATTTGAGATATTCAGACATTATTTTCGTTCGTTATGTACCTATGTGATTTCACTACAGAATAACTCTTGTGATCCCCATTACTTCGATCATAAATCTCTGAATTTCCCATTAAGCCTCTTACCCAGAACACCCGTAGAATAAATTTATTGACACTTTGAGGCTCTTTGCGCGGTATTACCAACGCAACGGCGTTGAAACAAAGTTTCATTTGACAAATGTTCAATCACGTCGTCCGACTCTTTATGCAGCAGGAGTACGGTCGGCAGGAACGGATGGAGTCAGCAGGAGTTCCAGCTCTCGGGTCATATGTCACTGCGATCTAACAGTCACGTCCGAAAATATAGATTGCAAGCACGTCACAAGGAATAGCTGGAGATGGAGAATCGAGAATTACGTGCTTGGTGGCTTTTTCCGAGTTATTTCCTATACGACGGAAACGGTCATTTTGAATAGACGTCTTACAAGGTTTCTTGTGGTTTCCTGATGTTTGGATTTATATCTTTTCAATTTCGTGGTGATGGTTTGAGGATTAAAACAGGAAGATAAATCATCACTTTTTCAAATACTAATCGGTTTAATTTATTAAGGAAAAGTTGCCTAGATCACCTGTTGAGGATAGTTACGTCACAAAGGCTTTCCGAACTGGGACCACATCAACCTCAGACCATAATAATAATAATAATAATAATAATAATATATAATAAACCGCACGGGTGTGGTTTGGTTTCTGCCACGCCACATGGGGGGTGACGTCCCCACGGCCCGAGTTACCTGGGCCACCAAGGGCAAATGGTGGCAAATCCATGAACGAGAGGTGGAAACCGATATCATGGCAGGAGATCGAGATGCCACTCCACCTGCTGGCTCGACCACCGTGAGGAGGACTGCCCGCAGGGGAGCTCGCAACGCACGTATCCAGTGTAGCCGCGAAATGAATATTGAAGTGATGCGAGCTTTTCATTACGTGAACAATTGCGAGGACAAACCACTTCCTGGATGGAGAAGAGAAATCTTCAAGGGATCGAATTATCCCGGAATATCGCGGGATGTGCACAGCAGGCTGTGGATTTGCAAACCTGTTACATCGTGCGGAAATTTATGAACTGGTGGGAGGAACTGAATTGTTTTTTCACTGGTTCATAGAAGAATAACCAGCTCGGGCTGAGAACGGGAGACCGATGAGGAATAATAATAATGTATTTGTCATCCAGCTTGTACATGACAGGTCATAATATATCAGAATACATGTAAACTGAAAAGTACAAAAAAAAATACTCATATAGCAGTAAATTCACAGATATGTCACATACATATATACAAAATCAAAATCTCCCATCACTGATACCTATTCTCACAAAATGATCATAGAAAGAGGGGCATCTCACTCATAAATTCGAGAATTGGTGAGGCCAAAATTTAGTCAGTTTTCAATGAGTGGAACGAAGATGAAAGGTCCAGTCGAGTGGTTTCATCGGTATTGAAAAATGGAAATCAAATTTAACAGTAACAGTACCTACAGACAACTGGCTACAGATCTATAAAACGGTGCTACTATAACGTGCCCATACATTCATTATCTGAGGCTTTATTATATCTCATGTGAATAATGCACAATATTTGACGAAACAAATACTCATTTCTGACATTCACGCACAAATGAGTAGATGAATTTCAATTCAAAGTCCTTTGCATTTTGATTGAGGGGTTTATTCATACGTAATACCACTAGAGATGGAATTTTGCCGGCAAAATTTCTCGATTGTGATATGAAAGTTTGTTGCTCGGAAATTTCGCGAATGACAATTGTATCAAAATCACGAACCGTCAGGCGAGTGATTTTGGAAAAAATGTCATGAGCGAAATTTCCGAAAAGCAACAAACTTGAATATTACAAGAGAGAAATTTTACCTGCTTAAATTTCATCTCGAGTGGAATTCGGCTTGAGTATTCCACGAGAAAATAGGGTAATGTTCACGTTTGACGTGTATTGCGCTATTTGGCGAATTAGAATTCATCATAGATTAACTAAACCACTAAACGTTGTTTGTTCTCGCTATGATATTCATTTCCGAAGCATCTATGAATTCGAGAAACGTCAAAAATTTTGTCGCTGAAAAACCAACATGTTGGTTTTTTCGGGATGAAACGATCGTTGCTACGGAAACTTCCTCACTAAAAATGGAAAGAGTGGAATAATCATCAGAAAATTCAAAGAACGTCACAACGTTGCAAGCATTTACACTATACAGGGTGAGTCTTTGACTTGTACATTTATTTTAACTGTAGATTCCTCTCATCAAACGAAACACTTTTATCCTATACCATTTTTCAAAATTCGGTTTGGTTTGGGAGATACAGGGTGTCGAAAATCCATGAAAAAAACACTTTTCTGTTTATATCTTCGGAACCGTTATTTCGAATGAACTGAATTTTGGTTGAGTTTTTACTCTATTCATGGTGCATATTCCTCAATCGAAACCTATTCAATATCTTTACTAGTATAAAAGTTACAGGGAAGTCGACTCATCAATACACGCTAAAACACCATAAAACCACTTCAAAAAGATAAACCGTTCATATTTTCGGAAGAATCAATCATTTAAGGAACTAAAAGTATTTTTATTTCTTTTTCAATAAAACGCGTCATTTTCGAGTTATTCCCAATTTTACCCGGAGAAATTTGACGAAAAAATCATTAATTTCAAGAATAATCTGAAGGCGTCCCTGAATTAAATATCATCGAATATTATTCCTTCTCCGGTCTTTAAACGAGTTTACAATGTTGTCACAATATTTATCAACTTTGTCGAGATATTTGGATGATAAAATCAAAGAGTAGACACAAGAGACCTCACTCCCCCTATTTATGAATGAAATCGTGAACATCGTTTGTTTGACCTTGAAAGTCATTTGTGAATGACGGGGTCTAATCGAGGGGTGCCAATAACAGCCCTGTATCGGCGTAGTATTATTCAAGGTCGAAGAACTGATGTTTGCCGCCAAGCCTAAGTGATTTCTCTTGTGTCTACTCTTTGATAAAATCCCACAAATGTGGGAGATAAAATTGAACACCATAAGGAGGATTTAATACGCACAGTTTCTATTGAAAATCCATAGTTACCGGTGTCCATATTGAAGTTAAATGTCGATGAAATACAAAATTCGGATATGAATGATGAATCTCGATACAAACTACTTATTAAATTGAAATGAATGAAAAATAATACGATACCTGATAATCTGTGGCGATGTTTCTATCTGAACAACATCCTATTGGAATTTTATAAACTCGACACGGTTGAAATTATATTAATTCACTTCACATAATAATCACATTAGAACAATAAGTCACTGAATGTATTCAGATTATTCAGAACTTCACATAATGTTTACTGTTTGTTCAGAGACTCTGGTTTGTTATTGTTTAACGTTGGCCTTCAGATAACCATACTTCGGTTTTCGCTCTACGCATGCGTGGTAAAATTTGGCGGCAAAGTCGATTTATGATGGAATCGGCAGAATTCATAGATATTTTTACCACGGTACACAAATGTATCGTGATTTATACCATGTTTCGTAAAAAATCCTTAACCTCAATGGAAATATCAGCAAGCTGACAACATCTTCTTGAAATTTCTGTGCAAAAATTCACAGAATCGATACAAATTAGATAAAGTTAGGTTGTTTAATAATAAATCGAATGAAAAGTCTCTCTTCATGATATTGTTTGGGAATTTCGAGGAAAATATGAACAAGTTATTAGTGTGATTCTTCTTTTCAACGTCTTTTTACTTTGTGTATCTTTGCAACAGCATCGGGAATATAATATGTAGGTACTCACAAAATTCAATTTGCTTTCATGGCTACGTAAATTGAGATTAATTTTTTCAATTCGTTTCAGAAGTGGGAGGCCTAACTTATGAATGCAACAAAAGTAACTTGGTCAATAAGAACAACTGATAGAACACCCCTCGTACAGTTAAAAAAATACCATATAAGAGATGGTTTCGATTATTCTTTTCGCTTCAGTAAAAATCTATTCTAAATACATATACTTGTTTCTTCATCCCAATAAATTAATAAGCTGAAAGCATTTACTCTTGAATAAGAGGTAGCAGTTATTATTTATGAATATGGAAAAAAAATCTAATTGTTATTATTGGAACTGAAAAAATCAAATAATCGAGGTATCATTATAACGTACAATCTCAATTCATATTCCACGATTGATATCGCCAAATCAGATGCGATCACGCACGTGGTTTATCGCGTAAGCTTCGGCTGACTCCGTACTGCGATACGCTGCGTGGGATATGCGGGACGCATATTCATATCCCACGTACCGTATCGCAGCTCGGAGACAGCCGAAGCTTACTCGATAAACCACGCGCGTGATCGCGTCTTATTTGGCGATATCAGTCGTGGAATATGAATATGAAATACGTTATATTGATACCCCGATTCTTTTAATTCTTTTCAGTTCAAATAATAACGATTAGGTTTTTTCCATATTCCCGAATAATAACGGCTACCTCTTTTTCAAGAGTGAATGCTTTAAGGTTATGAATTTATTGGGGTAAAAAAATTAGTAAATTTAGAATAGATTTCATACTGAAGCCAAAAGAATGATCGAAATCTTCTCTTTAATGGTATATTTTTTTTTACTTTTTGAGGGGTGTTCTAATAGTTGTTGTCATTGATCGAGTTACTTATGTTGCATTCATAAGTTCGGCCTCCCACTTCTGAAACGAATTGACAAAATTAATCTTAATTTACATAGCTATCAAGCAAATTGAATTTTGTGAGTAGGTACATATTCCGTTGCTGTTGCAAAGATACACAAAGTAAAAAGCCGTTGAAAAGAAGAATCACTGAGCTTAATGTACACAATTGATAGGGGAGTTATGAAGTTCAAAAGTTGTCAAAAGGAGAATGGTATCAAAAGAGAATATCATTTAATTGAGATAAGTTGTCCAACATACGAAAGACAAAAATAAGGATCATCGTTGCTTGGAAAAATTTGTGAAAGTGAAAGTATGATTGGAAGACTATTCAAAAAGTTAAGGGGACAGAATTTTTTCGAAAATTATATTCAATTAATAAGATCACTCCACATTTTTCTCAAATGGTATAGTTATATCAGAACTAAATTTTGGAATACCTAATTAACAACATCCAATAACTCTGTCCAAATGATGATTCAGATCGTTATAACAAAAAGTAGTTTGTAAGGAGTAGGAGTAACCCCATTTTACCTGAATGAATAGGAAAATGAGGAGCTCAGCTATATGTCGATATAAATTTCATTCTATATATAATCCGCAATCCCTCAGTTGCCTGCCCATATATTATATTCAGCTATTGGTAAAAGGAATTTATAAATATGAAATTTTTTTGGGTATGATATGTTAAGATTATTAAAATCTTTTCACAATTAACTTTTTTACAATTATTTCCATTCATCAAATAAATGATGATTCTTTATGTTGACTTAGATACTTTTATCCATTCAGAAACTGCACTTACCAATTCATTATTCAGTCTCCTATTTTATTTAAAGATTTGATTTTTTTAATTGTAGTTAAAGAAGGTCTTGATGTAATTCCCTCTCGTTTTTTGATTCAATAATTTTTCGAATTGCTACTATGGAAATATTACGCAAAACCCCTCACCTCAGTTTCAATTTCCCCTTCTGTGGCTGTTTCGTTCTTACTATTTAATCATCTATTTGCAAAAAAAATCTGCGCTTATTTTCTTCAAAAACTCTATTTAGTAACAATGCGATAGCGATCCCATACAGGTCATAAAATACGTTCAAGACCGCAGGAACAGACGCGATCTCTTACGTTGAGTTTACTTCGGCTTCGGGTGAATTCGGACTGCGATACGGTACGTGGGATATGAATATGCATCCGAGACATCCCCTGGACTTCCCCGAGCTTGCACACCGGACATCCCCAGCGGTTAACCTCTCGATGTGTGTCTTGCGTAGTTTCAGGAATATTGGTGAAGCTGGCAACATAAATGGATTGAAAAACATTCTTTATGAGATATCGAGGAAAATATGTTATTAAGTTAAGTTATTAGTGTTCACAAACTAATCTTTAGGAAAATCTAATGCCGGGTTTCCTCAAGCGGACGGGTCAAAACAAAACACGAACTGTCCGTTCGGACAGAAATTTCGAACAATTTTGTTTGGAAAATGTTCGAAGACTGTTGGGGTTCCCAACGGACTTTCTGTTTACACCAGTCGCGGACAGAAATGAATGAAAACTGTTCGTGTTTTGTTTAAGTTTCATTCAGTTTACATAGAGACACCGGACATGTAGTTGTGAGAATGTGGAGCGCTGCAAACTTGAGAGAACAAGACGACGAGGATTTATTTTTGCTGGCAGTTACATTTCACATTATTAAAAAGAACAAAACTAAACGCCGGTTTTGGATTAGGCCATCCTTAGAGCAAAAAAGGGGAAATGTGACGTCTAAACTGTAACAAGATCTCAGAGGAGATGATATGAGTATAGGAGGAAACTTCGATCAAGTTTTAATAAACATTACGACTTCTTCCCTTCACGCACCGAATCAAACTACCACATTAGATCGCAACAACGTAAATAAAAACAAATTGGGCGTTTAGACCAATCTAACAAACAGTCCTAGAACTCGTAAATCCTTTGAAGTTTACCGACATTGGATGGGACTCTGTTTGTGTCCGTAAAAACGCAATTCGCGGACTTTCGAGTCCGGAAAACAATCCACAAGTTCTAGAACAGTTTGCAAACAGTTCGCGGACTGTCACAAACGGACTGAGTTCGTGTTTTGTTTTTGTTCTGTCCGCTTGGTGGAAACCCGGCATAAGAAGGAACTTATTTTAATGGGATAAATATGGCTCTGTACAAATAACAGGTGTAGGTCTTTGGTTAAAGAAAACTGCTATGATTGAAAGGCCAACGTTTCGATATATTTAATATCTTTCTCAGGGCTCTGAAACGATACAAAAACCTACTTTCAAGTGGAAACCAGAATATCTCCAACGTATACAGGGTGAGTCTTTGACTTATACATATATTTTAACTGAAGATTCTTGAGGTCAAAAGAAACCTTTTTTCATTTTCCATTTTTCCGAATTCGGCTCTGTTGAAAACAAAAATTATTCTGATTACGTCCCTGATATGATACTGTGAAATTGATTCAAAGTTCATATTCCTCGATAGAAATTGAGTTTATACATTTAGGGAATACTCAAGTACTAACCTTATTGGAATGAAAATGTTGCAAACACGATAATTTCAACAAAAACAGTTAGTTTCATCGGATTATATCTGCAACTAAAAAGCCACATTTATTTCACCAAAATAAGTTCCTTCTTCGATTTTTCTGCAGATTAGTTTGTAAACACTAATAACTTATTCATATTTTCCTCGAAATTCCCAAACAATATCATGAAGAAAGACTTTTCATTCAGATTTATTATGAAACAACCTAACCTAATCTAATTTGTATCGATTCTGTGAATGTTTGCACAGAAATTTCAAGAAGATGTTGTCAGCTTGCTGGTATTTTCATTGAGGTTAAGGATTTTTTACGAAACATAGTATAAATCACGATACATTTGTGTACCGTGGTATAAATATCTATGAATTCTGCCGTTTCCATCATAAATCGACTTTGCCGCCAAATCTTACCACGCATGGGTAGAGCGAAAACCGAAATATTGGTTATCTGGAGGTCAACTATAAACAATAACAAACCAGAGTCTCTGAACAAACTGTAAACATTATGTGAAGTTCTGCATACATTCAGTGCATTATTGTTCTAATGTGATTATTATGTGGAGTGAATTAATATAATTTCAACCGTGTCGAGTTTATAAAATTCCAAGAGGATGTTGTTTAGATAGAAACATCGCCACAGATTATCAGGTATCGTTTCATTAATTTCAATTTAATGAGTATTTCGTGTCGAGATTCATCATTCATATCCGAATTTTGTATTTCATCGACATTTTACTTCGATATGGACCGGTAACTATGAATTTTCAATAGAAACTGTGCGTGTTAAATCCTCCTTGGTGTTCAATTTTATCCCCCACATTTGGGGGATTTTATCATCAAAATATCTCGACAAAGTTGATAAATATTGTGACAACATTGTAAACTCGTTTAAAGACCGGAGAAGGAATAATATTCGATGATATTTAATTCAGAGACGCATTCAGATTATTCTTGAAATTAATGATTTTTTCGTCAAATTTCTCCGGGTAAAATTGAAAAAAATTGAATTCTTTTAGTTTCTTAAATGATTGATTCTTTCGAAAATATAAACCGTTCATCTTTTTAAATTGGTTTTATGGTGTTTAAGCGTGTATTGATGAGTCGACCTCCCTGTAACTTTTATACTAGTAAAGATATTGAATAGGTTTCGATTGAGGAATATGCACCATGAATAGAGTAAAAACTCAACCAAAATTCAGTTCATTCGAAATAACGGTTCCGAAGATATAAACAGAAAAGTGTTTTTTTCATGGATTTTCGACACCCTGTATCTTCCAAACCAAACCGAATTCTGAAAAATTGTATAGGAAAAAAGTGTTTCGTTTGATGAGAGGAATCTACAGTTAAAAGATATGTACAAGACTACAAGTCAATGACTCACCCTGTATACAACTAAAATATTACGGTTTCATGGGTTTTTTTCTATTTGTTGTCGAAAAATAGTTTTACTTAATTCCGATTGCAAAATTTGTCCAATATTTTAGTTGTATATGCGTTGGAGATATTCTGGCTTCCACTTGAAACTAGGTTTGTGTATCGTTTCAGAGCCCTGAGGAAGATATTAAATATATCGAAACGTTGGCCTTTCAATCACAGCACTCTTCTTTAACCAAAGACCTACACCTGTTATTTGTACAGATTTATCATATCAAAAGTCGTCATACATCACAATTATGAATATGGCTTTTTGATTGCATTTTGAATCGGACAGAATTAAGTGTTTGTGTTAAGAAATGTCGTGTTTTTAACATTCCTATTCGAATAAGATTAGTACTTGAGTACTCCCTAAATGTATCAACTCAATTTCAATAGAAAAATATGAACTTTGA
Organism: Adalia decempunctata; assembly: GCA_951802165.1. NCBI lineage: Eukaryota > Metazoa > Arthropoda > Insecta > Coleoptera > Coccinellidae > Adalia > Adalia decempunctata. Next base: position 7,592,341 of record OX637697.1, read on the forward strand.
GGTATTTGCAGAGAATCGTATCAGGCACGTATTTGGCCCATTTTTTTGTTTTCAATAGCTTCAATTCGAGAAATGGAAAATGAGAAAAAGTTTTCTTGGCCTCCAGAATCTACCGTTAAAATATATGTACAAGTCGAAGAAGCACCCTGTATATAGGTGAAGTACATACATAGTTCAAGCATTTCAGTGAATCTGGATTTTTCACAATTAATGGTGAAATTTACTTTTTCTACAATCAGGCCTCTGTCTGTGAATAAGTTCTGATGCGAAATGACAAACATGAAGATCTGTGTGGTATATCCTTATAATTAAGTATCACTTGAATATTCCCAAAATGTTAAGCGGTAAATTCATCAATTCAACCTCAGAACTTGGCCACTGAATACAACCTTCCAAAATATTTGCTAAAAACTTAATCCCACCAAAAACATTCTGTAAAAACTAGCCAAGTCTCGATAGAGTTGCATATTTATCTCTAAAAAGTAATGAAATCTAGAAAAAGTCGAGCCAAGTTTAAGGCTCCTTACTGCGATTTCTTTATTATTATAGTTAATGTTGTGTGACTTGGCCGTTGAACATTCTTATACGTTAGTGGGTACAACTCAATTTTGTTTACACGTAATGCTATATCTGTTGTAACTACCAATGTTTGTTAAGCGAGATGATAGCCCATGCTGGTATTGGTAATTGGACGCTAGTGTCTCATTTTAGGCTGTTGTTGATTGTGCAACACATATGCATTCAGCATTGACAATGCTGACTTCTGCTCTCTTCTTTTTGGAGCGTCAAATCGACCACCGATCTAAAATAAAATAGACGTAGACGGTCTTCTATCAATGATTAGAAGTCCGTCTGTACTGGAAATAATTTTTTATACTGTTTGTTTCAGGCTCGTATTATTGAATACGCAGCTTCATCAAGCCTACAATCGACTGGTTATTGAATGAACGTTTTCCAAGTGGCAATTTTCCATTGTCAATGTGTTGTGTTTCTGGCGACAGATTGGTGCAATGGTGTCATGGAGCACCTGGTTTTGTACCCTTGTGTACCCTTCAACGGCCAAGTCACACAAAATTAACAATAATAATAAAGAAATCGCAGTAAGGAGCCTTAAACTTGGCTCGACTTTTTCTAGATTACATTACTTTTTAGAGATAAATATGCAGCTCTATCGAGACTTGGCTAGTTTTTACAGAATGTTTTTGGTGGGATTTCACTTCTTTTTGTAGAAACGTGGCATATTGATCTATTTTATTAGATTTTCTTATTTGACACTTTTTTAAGAGTAGTTTTTTTATTACAAATCTTTATTTTTTTCGGTTTTGAACTGTGGTAGATAGAGCCTCCGATTATTTTTTATTGATTTCAGCGTCCTCGAAAACCTATAGTTTGATACCAAACTTGTCCATATAGCCCATCTCTTACCCGATTCTTTTTCGGATTCAATTTTTTCTCTCCCAATCTAACCACCGCAGATGATGTTTTTTCTGAAGAGCAATAGACGTTCTATATTGCACATAAATTTCATAGCATTTTCATATTCAGTGATACAGAGCGAAACACAGTTTCTTCTTCATCAAGCAAGAGCTTCCGAAGACGGAATGGAAAGAAGATATAGAGAACATAACTGCTATTACAGTTGCTGGTGATTCTGATAGAAGAGATTTGATTCACCAAATAAATAAACGAAGAGAAGAAGTGGGAGGATTACCTCAAATAGTAGAACAATTGTTGAATGAGCACCCAAGCTTGTTGTCGTACATTCTGATCCCTGTACTCTGATGAAGAATGATCATAGATCACTTCATGAAGCCTGACAAGTTCGATCAAATTTTCATCCATTTTCACTTCATCAATCACTTCTCAAAATATCCGACGTGATATCACTTACGGTTAGAAAATGTAAATTTGCGGGTAGTTCTGGTGTGCTATCAAGTGACAGCAGATGCTAACTTCGTGAATGCGTGAAATTATAACAATTGAAAAAAGGATAATAATCGGGTCATCAGTCTTGTACACAGTGATAATTTTTACTGTCTCATTTATTGTTCCGGCCTAGCTTTCGAAAACCTATCGTTTCCTTGAACAATATGAGACAGTAAAAATATCACTGTGTATAAGATAAGACTGATGACCCGACTATTATTTTTTTTCAATTTATATTCTAAAGTCGATATTCACATATTGAGTATGATAACAATGTGTTTCCAAGCGCATAAACTTCCATACATTATTGTGGTTGCACATTTTGCGAAGATGACGTGATAGCACGTGAGCTCACGTGACGTGCCAACAGATTTTCGATTATCCTAGTTTTTATAATTTTCCCTTTATGTGGCCATTAAACCCTAACTATGTACCAAATTTCAGCTCTCTGAGTTTATGGGAAGTACTAGTTCTATTTTGATGATCATGAGTGAATTAGGGTCGAAAATGCGAAACTTTGCTTTCGCGTAACTTCGGAACTAAATGACCTGCACACTTGAAATTTTGGATTTTGAGTACGTGATTATAGCTTACTGGATGACGAAAATTTCGGCGTTCTGGTCTCATCCGGAGGTTCTCAAATAGGGGCTTGAAAATGCGGCGAAATGGTTCGGGTAAAGATAGTACGGCAGTGTTTGCTTCGCGCTCGACTTGGCGGGGCCACTGCCGTGCCCTCAAATATATTCACTAAAAATATTGTTCGCAGTTGTTCGAGAAACAACAAAAAATCTTTTCAGCAAGTTTTCTACATCAATAGTTTATCCATGCTTTTCTTCAGTCCAATTTTTCCAATATAGCGAAGGCATTAGTGATAAATAGTACTAAGGCATCTTTCTCAGGAAATTTATGAAAACGTATAGACTTGTGTTTATTTTTCCTTGAAGAGCAATTGAAACCACAACAGTTGAATACAGTTTTTTTTTCAGCACTAGAACTAAGCTTACTCATTGTTCTATAATCAATGCACTGGCCTAAAATTAAACATAACATTAGCATTAAAACATGAACCCCTTTGCTCAGATACTTCACCTTATTTAATTCCCATCTTACAGAATAATGAAGGCACAGCTCAGTACCGTGAATTTACGATGATCAATTTCGTAACACTCTAATTGATAATTGTGGTATCAACCTTTCTCATCAGTTAAAAGTGCACCAGAAAATCAAACTCAAACAAGACGTCTGGTAACCTAAAACATGATAACTTTGTGAATAATATTTTAAATTAATAACACCGATATAAATACCTTCTCAACAATTTTTATTTAAGTACTAATTAATCTGTTCAGAACACTATAAAAACTTCCAAATTTCACTCAAGAATACCTGGATATGAAACAAAATATTATTGCTCAAAAGCACGCGAAACATAGAAGATCTCGAAGCATTACTGGTTTCGATGTTTGGAAATTTTGCCGAAAGAGGGCGCTTTGATCTTTGGATTCGCCAATTGCCGCAGTAGCGCTAGGACTGTGAATTATGGCGGATTATTGCGGAACTGGACCAAAATCTGAAATCTAGATTGCCGTTTTGATCTACAAATTTTGGTCACGATTTTTAGTAAGGAGTCGATACACCAGGTATTCTATGCATCTATATTTATTCCTATGTCATCATTATCTATGATTTTCCCTAGAAAGCCAACTCCGCTCCGCGTCGTTCGGGCAACGGCAATCTAGTGCGGGAAAGTACAACTTTCCGCCCTTGATAGGAAATAGTATATTTCAAAGAAAAATGATGATATGGGATCATCTGCTGAGAAGGCAGCTACCTATATAATTCAAAGAAATAAGACACAAATCATTTGCCATTATAAATAATGACAAATGAAATGTGAATACGAACTAGGTCTCCGATACTGTTCACCCTTATTCGAAACACTGACGTCTACTGTCATCACGCAATCGTTGCTTTGTGTCTCAGCATAGATGCATCTATGTCTCAGCCCACGGAAAAGGGTCACTTTCGGTGCGGCCGCATGGAAAAGGGTCACTTTCGGTGCCCTGAATCGACATGTTTTGATGGGGTTTTCAGAGCGGTGTAATGAAAATAACTGTTTCATCATCATTCGTGAAATATTTTACTTTTCGTAACCAGTTTTGAAAAGCTAAACGTTTCGAAACGTCACATCATATGTCCAAATTAGAACGAAAATTATTAGTTGATTACAAACAATGTTTCACCTGTATTTCAACTGAAAAAGTTTCAAACCGCAATGCGAAAAAGAAAGATTGATAATCAGCTACTTGCAAAGTACTTCAGGTCTTCAGGATCAACGAAAATATCAGCACCAACTTTCATCAGCCTCTTCGTTCTCAAATATCAGATTGTCAGACCGCAGCGGCGAGGATGTTCAAATATTCATGAGCGTGCTCTTTTCGAAAAAGCACCTTCTCATTCAGTAGTTACGGATTCGCGTCGTCGGCCGATTTAAGAAATTAGGTACCAAGAATTCTCGTACTGTTGTAACGGTAAAAGGTAAATAAATTCGAGCTTAAAGGCTATTGTATCGGAATCGTGTACTTTGCAAATGAGAAATTAATTCAAGAAAACAGTTCGCACTCAGCATTTCCGAGTACGTATTTCAAATTATCACTAGATCTGACGTGAACAACACCTGCCCTCCTTGCTCGGCTCGTTGGTTTACTTAACTCTCGGATGTAAAGTTCTTCGGAATTTCAACGAACGTTGGAGGGATCGAAAAAGAATTAGGAAGTCAGATTGATCCAAGGAACTAGTGATTCAGCACTTTGCATTTTGCCAGAGCTTTGGATTGGGAAACCATATTAGAATCATCATAAGAGTGGAGGTTTTAATTTTATGAGCTCAAACCAAAACAACAATAAACATACAGAGAAACTAATATGAAATCAATACTAAAAATCTGACTGACCATTTCACTTGCTTCTTATATTCCGGAGTATTTCCTTCTTGGCTGCGATAAAGATGGATTAGTATGAAAATTATTACGTAAACAAAGTAAAATTGGTCGATGTGTGGAAAATTACTGGTAACACAAAGAGTTTTTATATTGAAAGGGATAATGCACAAATCAGGATTATTTCCCATAATCTTGGAGAATGGAGAGAAGGGCTTTTTTGGATCAAAAATCAATTGGAATTCATGAATTTCCATCCACCATGAATAAAGGGTATCTTCCTCAAAATTTTTCAGTCAAAGACAAGAAGGTTTGTGAATTTAAATGACAAAATGCTACAATGATCGAAGATATGTACCAAGTGCGTTATATACAGGGTCTTTCACGAGGAACCTCACCCATATTTATACGGGAAACTACTGAACGTATTTTCATGAAATTCAGCACTTATAAGTATTTCACGATGCTGATGAAATCTAAAATATTTTCAAGGCATGAGCACCTCCGGTTTTTCCGGAAATGACGTCAACTTCCGTTTTTCAAGTTAGAACACCATTTTTTTATTGCAGAAATTGATTCCTTAGAAAATTTCAAGTTATTTTGATGTAACATTTTTTAGTTTTGGTTGGAAAATTCTCTCTGAGCGGGAAAATTCGAAAAAAAAAATTGAAAATAGAGCTCCGCTGAAACAAGAATAACTTCGAGGTTTTTGAATGGAAAATTCTCATTTTTGGGATTTTTCAAGATGTAAGATTGATGTATCCACTTTAAGAATCGAAATCGCGATTCATGATACAGGGGGTGAAAAAATCGCTTTCAAAGTTAGAGATGACAAAATCGTGAAAAATCAATTTATTCAAATTAGAACCCCATTTTGTATGGCAGATATTGAATCTACGTTAAAAAATAATGTGAGTGTATGCATCACACCCTTGCCCTAAAGTGGATATTTTCTGAGTTATTCAGAAAAAACTGTTTTTCGTCGTGAATTTTCAGCTATTTCTTTTCCCTTCACGCCAAAAAGATGAAATTATCAGGAACTGTTACTCAAACCATGTTTTAGATTTTACTACCCTAATATGCAAGGGAAAAAAGTTGTTCCTAAATAGATGGCGAATTTGGATTCGAATTTGTATCGGAAACCTCTTTATTTCAACTAATCGGCCATCGGTTTTCTCTCCAGTGATAAATAAATAATTCCTTATGAACCATATGCAAAAACTTACCATGTTTTACATTCTTTTTTTTATGATAGATATCATTAATTACATCTGCCAAATTCCTCTTTATTCAGTAGCATTTTGTGTTTACTAATAATTTGGTGATAATTCGTATTTAGTTATAAAATCGATCACTATGCCATATTTTACCAATGAAGATTATTTAAATCTCATTCTACTTCATGGAGAATGTAATAAAGTTGTAGATAGAACGATTTGACTGTTCATTGGGAGGTTTCCTGACGGACCCAGACCAACGAGAGATACCATTAACAGAACCATGACAAACTTGAGAAATGTCGGATCTTTCGTTGAGAAAACTATACACAGAGAAAAAAGTGTAGTAGAAGATGAGAATAACGAAATAACAGTTCTTGCATATTTTCGTGTGAATCCTCAAAATTCTCTCAAAGATGCCGAGATTGATCTGGGATTATCTCAATCGAGTGTTTGGAGAATATTAAGAAAACATAAAATGCACCCATATAAATTCAATAGGGTACAGCATTTGAAGGAAACTGATTTCGTCAGGAGAACAGAGTTTTGCGAAGCTATGATGATTCGATTTCAAGAGAATGAAAACTTTTTGGACTGAATAATTTGGACAGATGAATCTAAATTCACAAAGAATGGTTCTTTCAATAGGCATAACAGTCATTATTGGGATGAAGAGAACAACCACCACTTCAGACAATGGAACTTTCAAGAGACCTGGAGTTTCAATGTTTTTTGCGCCATCAAAAATAATGCAATTCTCGATGTTCACATTTATGATGGGACTTTAACTGGTAAGATAGAACACTACACATGTTTGCATTATTTAAAGAATGTTCTCCCTTAGGAGATAGATATTCTGACATATTGACTCAAATAATTGAGCCGCTAGTACAGAACCATAATGACTTATGGTATCAACAAGATGGCGCGCCTCCACACAATTCACTTAATGTGTCAAATATCCTCTACAGGCTATTTGAAGATCGATGGTTGTCGAACAATGGTCCACATCTTTGGCCACCACGTTCTCCCGATTTAACTCCTTTAGACTATTATGTTTGGTGTAGGATAAAAATATTGTCTACTCAACTCCCCTGCATAGAACGAGTCAGAAATGCGTTCAGGTTTGTTTAGATTTTTAGATTCATAGTTTTGAAACTCAATTTGGTTTTTAAATACTTTTGCAGATCTCTTCCTCCCGATGAGATAAGAAGAGCAACGCACGAAGCATTCCTGAGACGTATAAATAAATGTCTAGAAATTAGCGGTCAAAACTTTGAGCATCTTCTCTAGTTATAACTGCGAGAGTTTGCCATGGTTCTCCTAATAGTAACTTGAAGTCGGTTTCAAGAAGGGGTGAAAAATCTACAGCATGGTTCACATAACAGTTCCTGAAAATTTCATCTTTTTGGCGTGAAGGGAAAAGAAATAGCTGAAAATTCAAGACGAAAAACAGTTTTTTGTGAATAACTCAGAAAATATCCATTTTAGGGCAAGGGTGTGATGCATACACTCACATTATTTTTTAACGTAGATTCAATATCTGCCATAAAAAAATGGGGTTCTCATTCGCAAAAAATTGATTTTTCACGATTTTGTCATCCCTAACTTTGAAAGCGATTTTTTCACCCCCTGTATCATGAATCGCGATTTCGATTTTTAAGGTGGATACATCAATCTTACATCTTAAAAAATCCCAAAAATGATAATTTTCCATCCAAAAACCTCGAAGTTATTCTTGTTTCAGCGGAGCTCTATTTTCGATTTTTTTTTCGAATTTTCCCGCTCAGAGAGAATTTTCCAACCAAAACTGAAAAATGTTACATCAAAATAACTTGAAATTTTCTAAGGAATCTATTTCTGCAATAAAAAAATGGTGTTCTAATTTGAAAAATGGAAGTTGACGTCATTTCCGGAAAAACCGGAGGTGCTCATGCCTTGAAAATATTTTAGATTTCATCAGCATCGTGAAATACTTATAAGCGCTGAATTTCATGAAAATACGTTCAGTAGTTTCCCGTATACATATGGGTGAGGTTCCTCGTGAAAGACCCTGTAGATTCTAACGCCCGGAAGGAAACATTCGGCCACAAGAATGAATGTTGCCCCATGGCCGTTAGGATCTAGTAACGCTTGTGGTGCATACAATATTTTATTTTTTTTTATTACAATTAAAATCGATCTTAAGGGCGTTCAATGTAGTGTGTTTTTATTTCAAGTTGCATTACTTAAAGAAATGAAGGGAATGAATACGAATTCACCAGAGAATATTTTAGAAAATGCAGCCAAAGCTGCCAATATTTTATACTGAAAAAATCCAGACTAATTTATGACAAAGAGTATAAAAAGTCAATAAATGGAAGTTGAGAAATAAAATCATTGCCCTATATGAGACCGTGTTATTGGCGTACTTTCAAGAATTGGTATATATGTTATTTTTATTTTATTTAGTTCATGTGTTTAATTTTTTTCATATTTCAGTTCGAAAAATATTACCCTGCGTGATTGTGGACGCAATCTACACTTATAGTCGATGAAAATGAAAATATCTATAATTTCCATTTCTGCCCGCTAAAGCGTTTCTAAAATATCTAAAGGATATATTCCGAAATAAAGTTGTCGTTTGTTGAGTTGTCGCTCGTACTAGTATCAAAATTCTGCGAAATAAATAATCTAGCGTTTGCTTGTCGCACAACGAGCGGGCGTTATGATTCATAACGCCCGCTAAAGATGCCCTAGGGATTTATGAGTATATTTATAGTGACCGTTTCTGAGGGAAAATGAACAGATAACACAGTGTGACAATAAAAACCTCGGACAAACTCATTTTCATTTAACTTTGTTAAACAGAAGGAATTGAACAAAACAACAACAACTAATAATAGCTTGAACATTTGTTAATAATATATTTAAGCCGGTTCGAAGTGGCTTCCTTTGGCGGCGATACACAGCTTCAGACGCTTCTTGAAATTTTCGGCAATTTTCGCAGCTCCTTGGGCGTTAATCGGTTCCATTCCCGGTGCAGCGACTCCAAATTTTTGTGTTTTTTAGCACAAGTCCTGTGCTCCAAAATCGACCACACGCTGTAGTCCACTGGGTTGAGATCCGGTGAGTAGGGCGGCCATTCTGCAGATGAGATGAAACAAGGAAAATCGGTCTTACACCATTCTTGCGTCATTTTCGCTCTGTGAGCAGAGCGGAGTCCTGTTGAAAGGTCCAATGCGTACCGCCGAAGTGCTGCTGTGCCCACGGAAGTACCATGGCCTCGAGGATGTCGCAGCGGTAGACTTCTTGATTGATTTTGACCCCTTGATCCACGAAAACTGAGGGAGTTTTACCACTGCCGCAAATTCCGCCCCAGACCATGACGAATTGCGGATTTTGACGGAGTTCGACGATGGCCGATGTACCGGGAGCCTCTACGGACTAGGCTCTGTCGTTTTGGTGGATGTGGGATTGTTCTACGGTGAAAAGCTTCTCGTCGGTGAAGAGAATTCGCTCCCATTGCTGACCGGTGGCGAGACGAAGGAGTTGGCGGCACCTTTGGAGTCGTACGCGCTTGTTTTCCTCCGTGAGGAGTTGAACTTTTTGGAGCTTGTATGGCTTGAGGTTGAGCTCCTTTTTGGCAATTTGATGGACTGATTCGCGATTGAGACCGGTCTCACAGGCTATTTTGCTCATGGAAACCCTCGGATTTCGATTGACTCGCTTCTTGACGATGATGCGATTGCTAGGTGTATTGACAGTGCGTTTTCTACCACTTCCTGGACGACGACCATCATGGCCAATCTCCTTGAAACGACGAATTGCATCGGACACGGTTTGTCGAGGCACATTGAGCAAACGAACAATTTCGCATTGACGCCTACCTTGACGAAACAGCTCCAAAATCGCAATACGTTAGTTTGACATTCTAAAACTCTGTGAAATGAAATTATATCAAACTGAAAATTCACATATTAGTACAGGAAAGTGTAGAGAAACCAAGAGAACAAAAATTATTTGGCTACGCTGAAATACTTTTGTTCCAGACCACAGCAAAATTTGTCCGAAGTTTTTCTTGTCACCCTGTATACAAGTGAAAAATGAAATAACTTGTCAACTTCACAATGAGTTACGGATTCTTGAATTAGTTTCTCAGCATCGGCGCATTCTCGATGGTAGTAACATCGCCAAGTTTCGTCCGACTAATCTGTTGTCTGGAAGTTAGAACCGACTAGAACCTCACGCAAGGTTCAGAGGTGAACGGTACCAATGCCGGGACTACTTCCGTATATGAAGACGAACGTACATAGGATTGTCGGGATTTATTTCATCAGTTTAACAAAGGAAGAAAAAAACAACGTGCCGGAATTTGAACCCGCTGCAGGACACGAATGCAGATGATACATAGAGGAGCCACAGTCTACAGACGGTTCAGAAAGATATGGCCACTTCGAGAGTATGTAGTGCCAAAGAAAACATTGTAATCGTTATTCACAATTGTCTTCATAACATAGATTCCATTAGTAATGAACATGACCTCAGCTACAGACGTCACAATTGCCTAGTACAAAAATCCAGTAAATTTAAGAAAATGAATGGGAGATCCATAGTTACAATTCCGTTTGAATATTCATCATCATTCAGAACAAACCCTTCATTAGTGCAACCTCCAAACTAAATAATTAATTGAAATCTTTCAGAGAGTTCTGATTGTATCAAATTTGGAGAATTTCAAAGATAATATGCCAACAAACCACCTTGTAAGTAGATCCACCAAGTAGGTAGATTCGCTTCAAGGAATCCAAAGGAAACATATTTTGACAAGTATCGTGAGAAATTCGACAGCATAATATGTCGAATAAATCGTTCATGGAAATTTTTTCATACGTAATACCACTAGAGATGGAATTTTGCCGGCAAAATTTTTCGATTGTGATATGAAAGTTTGTTGCTCGGAAATTTCGCGAATGACATTTGTATCAAAATCACGAGCCGTCAGGCGAGTGATTTTGGAAAAAATGTCATGAGCGAAATTTCCGAAAAGCAAAAAACTTGAATATTACAAGAGAGAAATTTTACCTGCCTAAATTTCATCTCGAGTGGAATTCGGCTTGAGTATTCCACGAGAAAATAGGGTAATATGTTCACATTTGACGTGTATTGCACTTTTTGGCAAATTAGAATTCATCATAGATTAACTAAACCACTAAACGTTGTTTGTTCTCTCTATGATATTCATTTCCGAAGCTATCTATGAATTCGAGAAACGTCAAGAATTTTGTCGCTGAAAAACCAACATGTTGGTTTTGCCGACTTGAAAATTTTTTCGGGATGAAACGATCGTTGCTACGGAAACTTCCTCACTAAAAATGAAAAGAGTGGAATAGTCACCATAATTTGATAGAATTATGGACAAAATTGCACATGTAGCTCAAATACGTCATTCCCTATAAAGGGGAGTCTTTGACTTGTACATATTTCAATTTTCAACTATCGATTCTTGAGGCCAAAAGAAACCTTTTTTGTTTTCTATTTTTCCGAATTCGGATCTGTTATAATATACAATAGCCATATGGAAAAATGAAAGTGCCGAATACTTGTCCGGTACGATTCTCTGCAAAGACCTCAAAGTTATTTTTATTGATATTGAAATTGGGTTTATGCATTTGGGGAATACTCAAGTACTTACCTAATTTGAATGAGACTGTTAAAAACACAATATCTGCAATTGAAAGGCCATATTTCTCCCAGCAAAATTAGTTGTTCATATTTTCCTCGATACCCCAGAAATATATTATGAAGAATGGTTTTTCACTCAATTTATGAAAGATTATTATATTAGGAATCGCAATATAATAACATCGATTTATCAGATACTCCGCGTTTATTGATATAAATATCAACAATCGCCATGATGTAGTTTGCTCTCATGGCGATCTTTAGTGTTGTCTTGATGACCATCGCTCCACTCCAATTTCATCGAAGTAGGGTTATGTTGTTCTGAAGAGATCAAAACAAGACTGAAACCTAGGTCAACTTCTACCTGCTTTGATGAGGTTGAAACGTTCGCTGTAGTTTCCCTGGATCCTGGATGATGATTTGTGGCAAATTCGAGTGGGATCCATGGCGGTTGTTGATATTTATATCAATGAACTCGGTATATCTGATCATTCGATGTGACTCAATTTATGATTAATCAACCTAACCTATCCAATTCTGCATCCTGAAACAATAAAAACAATAATCTCATATGAATATTTCACGGAGCCTTTGAGAAGACGATGCCTGATTGTTGAAGTAATTATATTAGGTGTTTTCCTTCGATCTTTTGATGGTTATGTCATGATTTACTGTGAATTAAAGAAATATTAACCGTGCAGAGTCGAGACGATGTTAGTCAAAGAATTACTTCCAAAGCGACTCATAATTATTACATGGGCCGAGTAGCACTGTTTTAAAACAATATTGAAAATTGATAATGAAATTATTAAAAAAATCATTTATAGTCGTCTTATGGTGTCCTAGGAGATCATAATTACCTTTGTTTTCAAAGGTATTGTAATTTTTGGTGGCAATGCCACGGGTGAACTGCCATACAGTTTTTCTATATATAAATCATTTGTAAATCAAAATTGGGCGTTTCTGATCGGTGTGAGATAAAACGAGGGAAATAGTCTAGTTTGGAATTGTCCTTTTTGCAGGATATTTTTTGCGATTTTCAAAAAATACATCTACATCGTCGAGAGAATCGAAATTTCACCCACCCATATAAAAATTTCCTCACTGTATCGCATCTTCGCTGCGATTTAAAAATTCTTCGGGTTCCACTTTTTCGTCATATTCCTTCGGGTCGGTTTTCCTAGTTACCATTTTTGTGTAGTAGAGATTGAAAATAAAATAAATGAAGCATTTATAGGAAACGTTAACTTCGAACGTGGATCCACCAGTTGTCGATTTCTTGTCAAGTCAGACCACGAAATAAGGTAGTCGGATATATGGTACGTATACGACATACTTCCTTATTTACGTTATCTTGACGCATACCTTCCCCAGAGAGTTATTTTGTTCAATATCGATACAACCTTATTAACTTCTTCGATATTTTATTCGCTCAGTTATCTCAGAATTTACAGCGATACCCAGATAGCTAAGCCTTGTATTCCCTCTTGAGGTAGTATAAAATGAGGATGTGCACCGTGAGTTATAATATGCAAATAGTAAGTAAGCTCTTCTTGCAACGGCGTTGATGAGTTAGTGCAGTTCAAGCTCGCCGAAGCGGCGTCTTTTTTAAAATTCCCGATCATAGGATGCTGCCATGCACGTGTTTCGAGCAGCTTTCTGCCGATGTGGGCACCGTGAGAAAGTTGATTCGAGAAGTTCGATCGTGAAAAAAATCGCAGTAATCGATGTTGCGGAGCAAGTTTCAGATATTCCTCATTTCTCAAATATTCGATAATGTTTGTATGGATCGCTCACTCGCGTTCATCAATTAGAGCAATTTATTTATGAAGGAATAACTTTGCCTTCACGGCTCTGCTCGCGTACGTTACAAGATTTGTACATTGCATAAATGTTTCAACGATTGAAACGAAAAGCATCGTCATCTGCTATCTCGGTAGATGCCACTTTTGGCGCTGTCATTTTCTGACATTTGACAAGTAGAAACTATGCCATTAATAAAAATGGAATTATACACTCTTCAACAGCACATTGAAATTCGCTATAAAAATGGTGAATATTTGGCAGAGATGGTTCGTAAAACTAGAATATTTTTGGATCATCGTGAAGCACCTTGTCGAACTGCCAAACGAGTAGTTCTGATTCTCGCCAATATAGCGCTACGTTCCTAATTTCAGTCGCCACGGCCTACTCTTTCCTTCAGAAGGCCGTGGATGTAGCCGCCACGCAAGACAAACCGTTGTTCTGTGTCTCCAACCAGTCCAACCTAAAACGTTAGTCAGTGATCCATTTATTTACAGAGAATAAAGCAAACAGGTGATGATTATGTAAATGACTTTCAGTAGTTTCAGTGAATGGATGTAATAGTAGTGTCGTTCTGGTGTCGAGTTATATTGTTTCGATAGATAATGTAACATGAATTTTAAATAGAAACTGCCTATAAAATATATAATTTCATGCTTCTTAGAATTCAATTTTATGTCCCACGAATGTGGAATTTTATTATTACATATCTCTACATCAAACGTTTTTTCATCATAGAGATTTTAGTCTTGACAAAGTTGATAAACATTCTGACAACGTTGGTAACTTGTTGAGAGACCACAGAAGAAATAATATTCGATGAGATTTAACTCAGGACAGCATTCAGATTATTCTTGAAATTCATGATTTTTTCCTCTAATTCAATCTTATACAAATAGGAATAACTTGAGAACGACGCGTTTTATTGAAAAAATATAAGAATACTTTTGTTTTCTAAAATAATTAACTCTTTCGAAAACGTGAACCGTTTATCTTTCTCAAGTGGTTTTTTATTATTTTTGCGTGAATTTATAAGTCGACTATACTGTAACTTTTTTACCAGGAGAAATATGAAATAAGTTTCAATTGAGGAATAGAATCTACAGTTAAAATATATGTACAAGTCAAAGACTCACCCTGTATATGATTTTAAGCTAGTTTCAATTGATGTAATTCTATCTCTAGTTGTAGATACGGTTTAAAGATGTGTGCACTCGAATGCCCCATAATTTCAATTAACTCATGTTGCTCATTATCTTTTCGTGCTCATTTCAATATTTTTTGCTAATGTCCATTTTGATATTGAATTTATCCCCGGAGGCTATGTCTTTGTATCAAATTTCACATAGTATACAAACTTATGGGTTGCCTAAAAAAGTTTGTCAGTTGTTGCATTTGAATTTGTGTTTTTTTTTCATGAGTTTGAAGATAGCGGCGAATGACTCATCATTATAACGATTGATTCCTTAGACCATAGAAAGAGGAGACACACCTTTCAATAATAAATAGTGAAGCCAAGTTTCAAAATCATCAGAACTGAACTGGGTGATTGTAATACTACGGAATCAAAATGTAGTAGAAATTTTTGCAACGTTGTGACGTTCGTTGAATTTTCTAATAAATGAACTCTCAATCAAAATGAAAAGTTTCTTAAATTGAAATTCATCTACTCATTTATGCGTGAATGCCAGAAACGAGTATTGGTTTCTTCAACTATTGTGCATTCTTCACATTACATATACTTAAGTATATGTAAATGTTCGCGAAACGGATCGATCTTTTTGCTCCAGATTAATGTATAAAAACGTTTGGCAATACGGTTTTTTGAATCTATGTCCAGTTCATTCATTAATTACGTGCCGCCATCTTTATTCTATGAAATTTCTGACAATTCGAACAGTGTTGTCAACAAGATTTTGAGCTTCATTGTATGTTAAAAGCGTTATTTGGATTTATTTTTGAATATCTCCAGCTAAATACGATAAGAAAATGGTTCGTAAGTATCTTGTGTGTGGTAAATTGGACTATTTGAATCCTAACTTGAATTTGCAAAGGTATGTTCTAATCTTTTCATACTTAGTATCAGAGGCGTAGATTTTTAGAATTTCACTTTCCAGATTACATTCTGATATTGAGAAGAGGAACAACTGGTTCTCAATCCTGAATATTACTTGATGATCTTTCTCAGAAACTGTTTGTATGTTCCGAACACTTTGAGCTAAAAGATTTCGTTATTCGAGTGAATGGTACCAGATATCTCAAAAATGATGCCAATCCCCTTCTTGCCAAACCAATCTTCGAACTTTCGTCCTTAAGGTAAGTTTCTGGGAATTTCCAGAGAAAGAACCAAAATATTGAAATCAAATATTAGCCATTTCACCAAAAAAATCTTCATTGTGCCGGTACTCTGGAAACTCAACAGAGGGATGGATCAGATATAAGCATCTCACATATGATAAACTCGATAAATTGATAAGTCTCTTCCCAGTACCTGTTCTCCTACCGGCAGGTGGAATGGTTGTAATTTTTGTTGCATTAGTGATTAATTATATCTGGTGTAATCTGTTTTGCAGAGTTGAAAAAAATGAGCCAGTGGAGAAATGAGATTCATCTTCCCGTTTCACTGAGGCACCATCTTCTTCTAAAATTAGAAGAATAAGGTGAATATTTCATTTCAAATCTCTTAAATTCCATTAACTCTGACAACTAAGTCATGATCATATCAAAAAATCTTCTCTTCTTTTCAGGCATTCATTAATTCAGGAGTTGCAAGAGATTCATTTCAAAGAATGTTGAAAGATCCAAGCAAGCAGGAGTACAACGTACAACCCATCATGGAAAGCCTTTGCATTAACATTGGCCTCTTTTTTCCCCAAGAATACAATTCATCAACAGCCCTCCCCTTTTAGAAACTATCTCAAAGTATAGATCTGTGGATGGAAGTCCAGGTATCATAAAAGAAGCATTGACTGCTCTGGTCCAAAGACAAGAAGAAGTTTCATATCCCTGGTACTGGTACAAGATTCTCAGGATATGTTAATATTGGTAGTTGGTACCAACTTGGATTCTGCCTTCCAAATAGAACTATGGCTATCGAATGTATATATGGCTTTGAGAGGAGCAGTTAACAACAAATGGACCTGTTTTCAATTTCAATAACAATGTTTATTTTAATATCGCATTCAGTAGATTTACTATGGTTTTATGATTGTGTTATGTTCTTCTTCATGATGTGGATAGTGGACGAATAAATGAGGTTCATTTTCTTCAAGGAATTATGCTAAATTTTGTGAATAAATAAAGAAGGCATTAATTATTGTTGCTTTTTTCATACTGAACGCCGTTCATAGGCATATAATGTACGCTCGGCAATTCGCCGCCCCGTAGATTTTCATCTCAAATATTGATGACTCGGTTTGATGCTTTTTGCAGCCATTACTTATCATACTTGTAATAACGTAATAAAATACCTCAATTAATATAAAATCTCGTGAAGAGGAAAATCTGATTCCTTCACATGAATTTACACATTTTTGTGGTCAGTTTCAGCATTTAATGAATCGTGCAGTTTATTTTATATACCTTAATTGACTTCCTAAAGAATCAATTGTTTTTCTATAATTTTTCATACTTATTTTCACTAATTCCAAGTAATTAAAAAACCTACGCATTTTGGTATGTTCAATAATTCATTTGCATCAATTACGAATCTTCAAATATATTTATAGTACAAAATAATTTCACATTTCTATAAACCGCCCTCGTACCAATATTGAAAGAATTCGCTATAAAAAGATTATTAACTCGATATTTTATTTCCATTCTTCAAAATCAATAACTCCACGCCACTGGATTTTTTAAAGTTAGATTCTGCAATGTTGCCACATAAATGTAAAATGATATTGCTATCTTCGTCCCACTCATTGAATTCTGACTGAATTTTGGCTTCATCAACTCCCGAATTTATGAATGAGATGCTGTGTCTCCTCTTTCTATGGTCTAAGATTGATTCCATAAGGTTGTCGAACCACCTTTGGTTGTTTCGTTTATAAAGAATTTTCCAATGAGGAGTGTTTTTGTGACAGTCGAAGAAAAATGCCATTTTTTATATAAAAATGATCGGATGTTTATTTCATTATAATGACGAAGGTATGTCTCTTCCATATGGAAGAAGTCGCAAGGTGTCAAATCACAAGATCTCGGTGGCCAATTGTGATCACCTCTTCGAGTCCAGAAACTTTTCTCTTGAAAAATAAATGGGTTCGTTTCTTGTGTGGCACGTAGTGTCGTATTGTTGAAAGTAAACGTTGTCCAGATCAATACCATTCAATTTCGGCCATGAAAAATCATTAATCATTTCTGTATATCGCAATCCATTCACCGCAACTGTTGCTTCAGCCTCATTCTCGAAAGAGTTAGGTCCACTGACCCACCAGACCTTAAACCGCACCGAACAATCACACTTGGAGGATATAGGGTCTTTTCAACAATAGTTCTTCGATTTTTCGAACTCCAGCCACAATTTTGCTTGCTGACGGAGCAACCGAGGTGGAAATGGGCCTCATCAGTCAAGATGTTTCTTCGATGGAATCCTGGATCATTTTCATGCATTTCAAGGACCCAATCAGTTGTTGATGATCGGCCATCTTGAGCTCTTGTGTCAACTGAACTGCCTTGAGACCCAAATCTTGATGTAAAATACGATGTAATGACGTTTGTGGAATGCCTGATTCCTATGTTGATTATTGTAAATCAACCCCAATTTTTTTCAACTTATTATATCATTTCAGACTATTGGCATGTAACCACTTCTTGGAATCGGAAGGCGTTTTTCTGATCTCATTCGACGCGTCTGTATGAGTGCATATTTCGTCAACTTCTACATTCCCATATAAATCGTTCATGAAGAGGATGAATAGAGTTTCATTACATAACCTTGTGATACTCCTGCTTTTATATTTTTTGACTTCTAATATGAGCTTTTGTTAGCCACATATGTTAAAATTTCCTCCTTCTCTACGATTATTTGAATCTTGACTTTCACTAATTACTGTCCATGATGGCTTTTATTCTTTATATATTTTGTAGGAACGATAATACTTCTCCTTCGCTGAGGAATTTTCAATTTCTGACCCTCGCTAGACTGTCATTTGTTCTTGGATATGGTCATCTCAAATTGGTGTGAAATTTTTCGTCTGCGTTGAAGTGGGACATAAAATAGCATATTCCCCATTCAAAACCTCGTCGTTTGTTAAGCTTAGTCATTTGCTGTGCACATTTAAAATTACTGTTACATCGACGCAGTTATAGTGCGGCAAATTGAACATGATCACAGCGAGCATTCAATTATTCAAAACAACGACTCTTCGTATTGTTCAGAATTTGTGCGTGAAGTATTAAACGACCTGTGCCTTTCAATACATAACAGGCCCTGACTTTGTCGTTATTCGAGCGCAGTTTTTCAACACTTTGTAGCAAACAAAATGGATTATTAATAACAGATGAAGAATTTCGGCTCAACGATGTCGAGAATTAGTTTTTTTTTGTTGATTTGGCTTGATTCGTAAGCTGCCAACAACTTATCGGAAACAACATGTTGCTCTCTTTTAAGCGGTCCCTAAACGCGCAATATGATTGTGCAAACCGGGTTGCACAATATATTAATGGCAGCCCCTAGACGCTCAATGTTATGGCACAATTTTATTGCGAAAAGTTGTGCCGTGTGAAGGCGACATCGTAGGTAGTGCAATATATTGCGCAATGTCACATTCAGACGTGGAACAATATTGTGCAAACAGAGCCCATCAGGATTCCATCAGGTCAATATGTCGACATATGTGACAGTGAATTGTGATTTTTTTACAGTCGAAAAAAGGGATTAATCGATTCATACGTGTGTCAAATTTCGATTCTCCGGGCGAAGTAGAACTACATATTTTCAAAAAATTCGCGAAAATGGCGAAAATATCCGACAAAAAGGGCCATTTTAAAAAGACCGCTTTAAGCGGCCTCTAAACGCACAATATTATTGTGCAATATTCTGGTTTGTACAATATAATGGATCATGTGAGGGTGAGATTGAAAGATTGTGAAATATATTGCGTGATTGACGAAGACTCGTCAATATATTGCGCAAACTGCAGAGCCGTCTTAGGGCAACATTGCGCAATATTCCTCCGGCCGTAATCCATACTAGGGCAGCTCAGGGTAATGGGAGACTACTTAGGGAATCAGTTTGATCGATTTTCCTGAAGAAATGGGAAAATAATGGGAAATATGAATACCAAGCTAGTTTGCATTAACTTTTTCTCCTTCGATCCGTATATTTACATCACGGTCAGGATATCTATGAAAAAAGTTTTATCGAGTTTAAAATGGCCCTTTTTGTCGGATTTTTTCGCCATTTTCGCGAAACTATACTTCATCTTCGACTCCTTCAGTGAAATTCGGATTAATCTGCATTTCAAATATTGATAACGGTTGTCAAAAGCGATCTCTGTGGTCGAGAATCGAATCGATATCGAATCCCGTTGAAAACGTCAAAAATTAACGTTTTCCAAATGCAATTTTTGGATATTCAGACCCAAGAAAATGGCGAGAGCGTTACCTTGATGTCTGAAATAGAGTTCCCAAACGATTCGACTCACTTATTAATTTCGTTAGTAATTTAATTTTTCTTATTTGTGTAAGAGTGAGTTACAATATGCGTGAGTTATTGCTCAAGCTATTGGTTTATAGAGACTATTACAGATCAAAATCAGTTGAATATTGGATATATATTATTCTATGGGAGTAGATGAACATTATTAAACTAATCGTTGTTCTTCTGCGCAACGATTTTGAGAATTATTTCATTTATGAAGATGATAACGCCCCACCACATGACGCGTTCAAAACATTCTTCAAGAGTGAGAAATGGACTAGCAGAGATCTAGTTTCCGAAGTACACCATCAGTTGGTACCACCACAGCAAGACAATGACATACCGGTTTCTGGCTTATTGGCCGTCATCAGTGCCATATAGCCCTATACTGTGGTAGCAACCAACTGAAACGGCAGAAATTATATTACTCCATAGCAGGAACAATTGAGTACAGTTAATGTACAGTGTTCTACCAGAGAATACCTAACTACACAGAAGCATCTTTCCGCCTTCCCGCCAAAACTTTATTTCATGACGCTTGTGCCTTGCTAGGTAGTACAAATGTCAACGTGAAATTTAAACTTCCTGCTGGATCCATAGAATTATAAATAAAGTATATAATTATGTCACAGAATACCCTAAATTAGTTAGGTTTTCTGTGATTATCCGCTCAAAAGTGACATATGTACTACCTAACAGAGAATGAAGGTCACGAAAATTTGCCCCTTGAAGATCAAAGTGCCGACGCTTAGTGACGCTTCTGTGTAGTTAGGTATTCTGTGGTTCTACCTAGCATATTCGATTTCCCTCGGTACCCTGCATAAAACTCCAAAGTTAGTTGTTGCGGGATTCCGTATGGGAAAAATGAATGTACGTAAAGATCTAGTTTTTGAAAGAACCTCCGGGAAGAAGCGTAGACATTTGCCCGCTAGGTGGAACAGTGTACATAACTGTACTCAATTGTTCCTGCTAGGGAGTGATATAAGTTCTGCCGTTTTAGTTGGTTGCTACCGCAGTAGAGGGCTATATGGCACTGAAGATGGCTAATGAGCCAGAAACCGGAAAAAAGTGTTTTTTGCCTATTCAATCGTTTCAATTCAACATTTCAATTGAGTTCATATAGTTCAGGGATGGAGCATGACCAACTTTCTGGTACAGTGAATCATATGATCAGACATAATTTGGAAACGGCATATAATTTATTGACGAATGTACAAAAAAATTCATGATCTAATGTGCTGTGACATTTTACTACTCTCGACTTAAACTCAGTACGATGCCATAGCACTCTAGACAAATTCTTTGAAGGCTGGTTATGATGGAAAGATATTTGGATTTTTTTCATGGTAGAATGATGGAAAATATCAACAGTACTTATGGAGGTATTGTATTGCAATACATGAAAATATGAAATTCGTCATCTACCATTAAAAATTTTTTTCAATAAAGAAAATATGATATTCTTTGATTCATTTAGTCTGTGCCTACTTGGTTCAAAGGTGGAGTACAAATATTCAGAATCTTTGTCAATAATGATGTGAGACCTAATGACGAATGTCAAAGAGTCTGCTAATATTTTAGGTAACTCCCTATTTCGAAGACTTTCTTTCAATTTGGGCGGGAAGCTAGTAATCATAGACACTTAGAAAATAGATAGGCCATAGGCCTGAGAATATGCACGTATGAGCTCTATGGTTCATTCAGAAATAAACGGAAAAATTTCATGAAATGTGGACAAAGTATGTGAGTTATGAAATGTAATAAAGCCATGATAAGTATTTCTACTTGTCAAAACATTTAATAATCAACATTTCGCCTATTCAATAAATAAAAATTCACGCGACTGAAAATTTATCAGAGACTGCCGAAACCTTAGAAGTCTGAATAAACAACTGAATGTTGAATGTCGTTCATAGAAGCGATATGAAATTTTATGATTGGGTCACTGGCGGATTTTTTTTGGGAAGGCCATGAACAGAGAGAAATTTTTTACCAACGTTTTAGGACTACTAATAAAGGGATTATTATTTTGAGGTCCAAGGGGGGAGCGCATGGCCCCCATGGCCACCCCTGTATCCGTCAATGGATTGGGTAATCGGCATCACGAAGTAAAAGGTCGAATTAGGTAACCATAGATACATAATGACATGTTTACGACGCATGCGTATAGCGCATATTCTATGGCTTCGTTGAGTCATCATTTCCCGCGAAAATTGGCTATGAACATGAGCTGATTCGGTCAGCTAAATGACGATTAATTTGGGTGACCATACGATTTTTAACATTTTTTCTCTATTTCAGTATCGTAATGAGTTCATTACAGTACTAAAAACAGTGCTGTAATGAATTCATTACAGCATCGTTTTCAGTTACATTTTTCGTTTTGTGGTTGTCAGCAATGACTCCCGATCCTTTTAAATTGCAGCAGACGTCAATTTTGAAATGTCAGTTTTCGTATTTCCTAACATGCACACCAACTGCCAAGATACAATATGAAAGTCACTAGGACCTATAATTTGAATTTTTTCATTGAATTTCACAAAATGTGACTGAAATAGAGAAAATATCGTCTAATACTGGTTGCAGAATGCAATTCCAATACTCATGCGTTCGAAAACTCGCTCCTTCGTCGCTCGTTTTCGAATTTCGCATTCGTATTGGAATAGGAGCCCATTCTGCAACTAGTTTTAGAATATACTATTAATTCGGGCACGAACTTTACATAACGCTTTTTTCGTGGAAGTTTTGAGGAAACATCTGCAGGCTGTTTTGAAGTGCATTATTTCTGGTGCTGTTTTTGGAAAATGGAGGACATTTTTCAGATAGAAAAATCGTTAAGTATCATTTAATTTTTCATTAATTCCAATTAAGTACGTGGTTTGTACTCATGATTCATATACCTGAAATTTGTATTTCATATCATTCATTTTCAATATCTTCTCTCAAAGGACAAACTTCTTTGGATCATAATAGATGCATAGAATCAGTGGCGTAGCTAGACAGTCCGGGGCCCTGGTGCAAAAATCGAAAAGGGGCCCCTTAATGAATTGTTTTCGAGTCAAAATATAAATACTTCGAAGATGCAAAGTTACTTACTCAAGGTACAGTTGAGGAATATACTTTAATAAATTATGTTGTTATCTATGTATTTCAGTAGGTATTATAGTATATTCTAAAACTAGTTGCAAAATGGGCTCCCAATCCAATACGAATGCGAAATTCGAAAACGAGCGACGAATGAGCGAGTTTTTGAACGCATGAGTATTGGAATTGCATTCTGCAACGAGTATTAGACGATATTTTCTCTATATCACTCAAATTTTGTGAAATTCAATGAAAAAATTCAAATTATAGGTCCTAGTGACTTTCATATTTTATCTTGACAGTTGGTGTGAATGTTAGGAAATACGAAAATTGACGTTTCCAAATTGACGCCTGCTGAAATTTTAAAGGACCGGAAGTCATTGCTGACAACCACAAAACGAAAAATGTAACTGAAAACGATGCTGTAATGAATTCATTACAGCCCTGTTTTTAGAACTGTAATGAGCTCATTACGATACTGAAATTGAGAAAATTCATTATATTAATGTGGATGGAAAAAAAGGCGTTGAAAACATTTTTTATAGATATTTACTATATGTACAAATATTCACAAAAAATTGTCATTGTCATCATGACCTTCTAGCCTTATTTTTTTTATTGATACGTTAGATTATTTGGTGAAATCACAATAAGAATAAACTATTCGAGAAATTAATTCAAATTGATTATTGGGGATTCGAACCTAGAGGTCAAGTCTAGATTCGAAGTCATTTATTCCTTCGGAAAAAATATGTTTACAACCTCTTTCTAGACCTAGTCTTT
This sequence comes from Adalia decempunctata, assembly GCA_951802165.1. Lineage (NCBI taxonomy): Eukaryota > Metazoa > Arthropoda > Insecta > Coleoptera > Coccinellidae > Adalia > Adalia decempunctata. The sequence continues at coordinate 7,616,399 of OX637697.1, forward strand.
GCGAAAGATTCAATGACTTCACTCAAATCTAGACTTGATGCAGCTTCACTTCCAATTGATAGGTATAAGCCATAAATGTCGCAGTTGAGCTTGTCTCATAGTGTTCCGCAAATAATTTTATATTATTCTTAATTTGCTGAAAGATCTTTCAGCTTCTACAGAGGTGATAGGAAGATTGTATGGAACAGTAATATTGCTGTAAATACTTCTGTTAGATCGCATTCCAGCATTCCGTATTTCCTTATTATTTTCATACACAATTCATGAATTGTCCATGACTTATTCAATTCAGGTAGAAATAGGTGATAAATATCAAGAACTTGAATTGAAAAGTTGGCCCCTTTCATATCGCAATATTTTCTTTGAAATTGCTCGAAGCTTTGAATTACAGTTTTTTCGTCTACCTTTATCTAGTAGAAATGATGGTGAAAATTCAAAATTTTGTTCACTGCAGTCATACCCCGAAACTTGAATTCAATCAATCAAATCTTTATTGTACTACAGGTTTAATACAATGGCGTGTACTGGTCAATTTTCAGCATAAATAACACATTATTGAAATATGTAAATATGGACATAAAATGAACTTATAGTCTAGAGCCAACTATAGTCATATCACAGATAGGTTTGTGTCGCTGTCGCAGGAAAACTCTGAGAGCGAATAATACGCTTTTGTTACAAGGAGCGCCTTCAATTCTCTTTTAAATTCAATGAAACTTAATAGTTTCCAATGATTCGGCAGTTTGTTGAAAACTGCAATTAAATATAAGAAGGCGACTTCTAAAATTGAGAAATTATTGTATCGAGCACTCTATTGAAAATATTTATTTCGGAAAATTCTCCCCTGCTTCGAAATAATCGAAATCGGTGATCGGAAGCTAATTCATCGAAATATTTTTTATCTTTTTTTGTCTCTTTTCTTCGAAATGGGGATCTTTACCATATGCTATGACATTTTCTCTAGCCTTGCACTTGAAGGACTCGAAGTCACTCCTATTCATTTTTTTCTTTGTATTCGTCTCTTGTAAAGCTCTGCATACGTCGTCCAAACTGACACCGCAGTTTGTAATACTTCAGATGCATAATTGATATCATTGAGAATGTGTGCATTAAATCGCCGAGAAAAATAAATTCAAAATTCAACATTTTTTTTTAATTACTGCTTGTTTTTGCTCTTATTTGCAAGAATTTATTCTTCTATTTCAGCTAATGCACGAATGGTATGAAAAAAATGAAATTTGATTGCCGAAATTATGTTAACCCTACTGGACCATCTAGTCGTATTTATTTTTTTTAGATAGTTGTCCGATTCACCAGTGAATTTTGTGAATCCCTAGATTTGATGATATTTCGGAAAAAACATTTTTCAACAACTGAATATAATAAAAACAATGTTATTTACATAATAGATCACAGAGAAAAATCAAATTCAATGCAAACGCGATTTGATGGTCAGCGCTTGGGGGCCCCCTGAGGTCAGGGGCCCTGGTGCACTGCACACCTATACACCATACCTGGTGTATCGACTCCTTACTGAAAATCGTGACAAAAATTTGTAGATCAAAACGGCACTTTAGATTGTACATTCGGCTCTAGTGCCCGAATAATCCGCAATATTTATCGGTCGTGGCGCTACTGCGGCAACGAAAAAAAGTGCGACCCCTTTCGGAAGATATGAAAAGAAGTACGAATTCTCAGATTTTCGATCGACAAGAAAGTCTTAAACAAAATCTAATCAGTGACAACACCAGGTATTCTAAGCATCTATGGATCAGATTATGATTGACATACTGTCACCAATAAAACAACAAAAAAGTCGACACGGTTTGCAATTTCGCTCGACGAGAGGGAAGCGGGGCTGATAACTCGTTCATACATATTTTCCCCGATATCCTACAAATATCTTATAAGGAACGGGTTTTCACTCAATTTATGATTAATCAACCTAACCTAACCCATTTTGCATTCAAAACAATAATCATCTATGGACATTCCACAGAATTTTTGATAAGACGATGCCAGATCGCTGATTTTTCGGATAACGGTGTGTCTTGCGAGGTAGCGTGAGATCTATGAATCGACCCATCTCAAACGTCAGTGTCTGTGAATAGTGCATGCAAATAGTGACAAGTTGACAACCGGCGAGATCTGTAAACAAGTATGGAGAAAATCTTTTCTAGAGCTTCGTTGTTATAAAAGGGAAAAGTGATTATTTCAGTTGTTTGAATTAATATAACATTAACCGTGTAGTGCCGAGTTTATAAGGATATTGTTTAGATGGAAACATCGCCACATATTATTCAGTGCTGAGTATCATTTTATTTTTCATTAATTTCAATTTAATACGTGGTTTGTATCGACATTCATCATTCATATATTTGAATTTTGTATTTCATAGACATTTATTTTCAATATGGACCGGTAACAATAAATTTTCAATAGAAACTGTGCCTTTTGAATGTATAATTTCATGCCCCTTGATGTTAAATTTTATCTACTACATTTTTGGCAATTTATAAATACATATCCTTACATCAAAAGTTTTACCATCATTTAAATTTAAGTCTCGCCAAGTTGATAAACATTCTGACAACTTTGTTAACTTGCAGTGCGATTAATTTTTCTGCGATAAGATGATATTCAAAATCAGGGGGAGCATCCAGATTATTCTTGAAATTCATGAATTTTTCCTCAAACTTAATCGTATACAATTAGGAATTATTCGAAAACGACGCGTTTCATTGAAATAACATAAGCACACTTTTATATTCTAAAATGATTGATTGTTTCTCATGGTATTTTTGCGTGGAATTATGAGTTTGCTATGCTGTAGCTTTCTTACTGTGAGAAATATTGAATAAGTTTGAATTGAGGAATATGCACCATGAATGAGGTAAACAATCAACCAAAAGTTCGTTTGAAATAATATTTCCGAAGATGTGATGGATTTTCGACACCCTGAATCTTTCAAACGATACCGAATTTTGAATTTCGTTTGATGAGAGGAATCTATAGTTTGACTATGTGTACCATACACCCTGTATTTAGAATGAACTTCAAATTAATTTCCAATTGCGAATATTCTCACTGTGAATGCAGAAATGTTTCATATGAAGATGCTGAAATTCTGTAGAAGCCCGCTTGTCCAGCAAGAAACTAGTTCTGGTTTTCTGCCTTCTTCCTTAAAATTGTCTCGAACCGAAATACGTCTCTGCGCCCACTACAAATTTATCCGACTTTGGTCGTCCTGAAAAGCAATAAACAGCTAACCATATCCAATTCCGATTTGGTGAGCTGTGGCGGTGATTCGGTTGCATTTAATTGGCAATATGGGTGGCGTAAAATACGCGTTCAGTACCAACCCGCACGTTTTCACATATCCCGAGGTGTTACTTCACATAGACGAGCAAAAATTTACCCAGCTCGGCTTGTACGTTCCGCGTCATCACTTTTACAGTACCGAACAATTATTTGGAATTATTTCTCGGAATTATTTGGCAAAAAATTAAGGCGTACTTAACGAGAATAATGAGAATTCAATTTCAATTTGTAATTATCGGTTTGTTTATTGGAAATTTCAATGTTCTTGTCTGGGGGTTCATAACAAGAAAGTACCTACTTCTCGATTTTCAATAAGTAGTAGGTATATTATGCAACGAACACAACATGATGCACATTTTGCAATTCAAACAAAACTGCTATTTTATGTACTTTTTCTACGAAAACAACCATTTTAAAAACATACAAAAGTACAAATATTTTTTTCATTACTTCGGACCCATGAAAACTATTTATTGTTGAAGTTGAATGTACAATTAGTGAAGATCACTTTAGGAGAATTTGTGAAATGATGAATACTAAAATTTTCTTGATATTTGTTTTCTATTGCCGAAGTATATTGTACCTATGTTTGAAATGAATTTTATTAGTGTTGGGTAGAGTTTCGGTTAGCCAACTGAGATGTGGTTCAATTTTATTTAAGGAAAAATTTACCAAGTTTCCGACTAGAAAGATAAGAGAGCTAATGGACTGTATGTGTATATAAAATTTCATTGAAACTCAACACAAATGAAAGGATAAATGTACCCAAAGTAAGAGTTGAAATATAGTCTTACCTATTTCAGCAAAACGGTCTACGGGATCTTGTCGATGACTCCTATTTCCATGAAGAGAGTGATCGAGCTCGACAAACGAACATGGAATGAAGCTGACGTGGAAATCCGTTGCTAAAAATGTCAAATTGTGCACACTTATCCTTATGGTAATATTAAACAACCACGCCATTGGTAACGGTTTTGTTCGAACTAAATTCGCACAAATCAATGTTCTTGAAAGAATGTAATTCGATGAAATCGAAATCACTAGTACTGCGAATCACGGGAAAAACTGAAATTTTTCGAATTCACTAAAGAAAACAGAAGAAATATTGAATATATATTCACGATTAAGCCCATAAATGAACTAGTTGAATTATGGAAATAAAAAAATATGCGACATAATGATGCTCTACACAGCTGACCGGTTCTTTTCGCACCTAAACACATGGGATTCCCCCTGGCATGGAGAAATTAATTTAAAGGGAATGAGAATTCTGAAAATTCAGAAATTTTCATCTAAACCGTTCACTTAGCGTGAACAATTAGCTTCTTACCTATATTCTTTTCCGACTTATCGATATATTCCTCGGCGACGGCTGTGGACTTCCAGCCACCGTGACGCTTCAAAGAAGTTATGTCACCACCAGCATCCACAAGAATTGTGGCAGAACCGCGAAAGCAGTGTCCGATGTGGAATTGGTGGTTGGGCAATTTCAAATATTTGGCAATCCCTTTTTCCTTGCCTCCAAGCTTATTCACTCCTATTCTTCGGACGGTACATTTTCCTTTTTGATAATTAATGAAGAAACATGGACTATTTTACTATTTACATCTGATTTGCATAATTTTTGTAAATTTCATAGTGAGGAATAGTTACAGTAAAATTTCGTACAACTGTGGTTTTAGTGTCTGGTATATTTACTGAAACAGCTGAACTCATTGAGAGAAGTCATTTTCATTTGATGTAATTCATGTCTTCTACATGCGCCCATTATGATTATGATGTAATAAAATAAAACTTCTAGAAAAAAGGGTTGATTCTTTGTTTACTTTGTGAAAGTTTAATTGAACCATAATATTAAACTGTAGGTAAAGACACACATTTAATTTTGTCAATCCACCATGAATCATGATCTCCAACATTTAACCAAATGACCATTACCGCGAATTCAATACTTCACTTTATTTACGATTTTTTCAGTGAAATTCGAATAAATCTGCATTTTCAGAATTGAGAACAGTTGTCGAAAGCGATCTCTGTGGTTGCGATTCGAATTGCCTAGAAAACGTCAAAAATTCAGGTTTTCCAAATGCAATTTCTGGATATTCAGACCAAAGGAAATGTAGGGACGAATACGGTCTATTAGTATGACGTCACCACGTCCTGAGAGTTGTCTATGGTCAGGGATCTGAATCTAAACAAAAGGAGTTTAGTTTAGTAGTTATGAAGAAGTTTCATTCATTTTATAAATAAGAATATTTAAAGAAAACTCCGATATATATTGAATAATCCGACCAAACAGGATTAATATATTTTAGTATGAAATCTGTAACATTCTTTATTGTGTGTTAAAATCCGTTTTTATAAAGAGGGACATAACCTCAACTATCTTGTTAAAAGAATCAATTCTTTCTAAGAACAACTAGTTTTATTGTATAAATCGGTTGGCCGAAGCCGAATTATCCATATTTATTCAATTTCTACTGTAACAGAGACAAAATATAATACCCAGAAAAACCTATGAATGAATATTGGAATAATAAAGATTTTCTCTCACTTCGTACGCGTTTAATTTTTCCTATTTGTAATAGAGTGAGTTATAGGCGTGAGTTATTATTACCCACGCTATTGGTTTATAGATACTATTACAGATCAGTTGAATAATGGATAATATTCTATGAGAGTAGATAATAGCGTATTGTTCAATGAGCGGTATTGTAAGGCATAACACACGCACTCACGCAGATGAATTTTGCACCCGAGCAGTCAGGCGAGGGGTGTAATTCATCAAATGTGTTATGACCATTACCGCGAATTGAACACTATACTTTATCTTCGACTTCTTCAGTAAAATTCGAATTAATCTGCATTTTAAAAATTGACAACAGTCGTCGAAAGCGATTTCTGTGATCGAGAATCGAATCGATATCGAATCCCGTATAGAACACGTCGAAAATTCACGTTTTTCAAATGCAATTTTTGGATATTCAGACCTAAGAAAATGTAGCAATGGATGGCGAGAACGTTACCTTGATGTCTGAAATAGAGTTCCCCATTGACCCGACCTTTTTATTCATTTCGTAAGCTACATTCTTCCTATTTGTATAAGAGTGAGTTATAAGGCGTGAGTTATTATTGCCTCACACTATTGGTTTATAGAGACTATTACAGATCAAAATCAGTTGGATAATGGATTTATTATTCTATGGGAGTAGATAAAATATTAATATGTACACGACAAAGCATAGAATTATAAATATAGAATTTGAGCGAAGTAGGTAGGTATATAAAGTGTAGTCCTCGCACATAATTCTATACCTATAATTTGATCCTTGAATTAAAAGTGAAACATCTAAATTCTAGAGGGTTCTGCCACAACCTTCTATAGTTGGGGGTTGTGGTTCTGCCTAAAGTCATTGAGACTATTGCGCATGTGCGATAACGGAGAGTGGAAAAATCATAGAATTATAAATATAGAATTTGAGCGTTGTGGCTAATAAGTATACAAAAGTGAAGCCCTTGTTCCCCTTAAATCCAGGGTCAGTTGTCGCTATACCATAGAACTTATAGAACATGGAATGCCATTAGCCTTGCTGCTTAGCTTAAAAAAATGGATACACATCTCCAGTTGGAGGACTACTGAAATTTCCATGTTGCCATGGTTACGACTTGTCATACAGAACAGAAACACAGAAATACTATGAATTTAATCGTCAAGATCCGATTCACTTGGCATTTCGGCAAACATTTCTGTGTTTCTGTTCTGTATGACAAGTCGTAACCATGGCAACATGAAAATTTCTGTATTTCACCAACTTGGGATGTTTAGCCACTTTTTGATCTGGTCATAGCATTCCATGTACTATAAGTTCTATGCGCTATACGCATGCCTAGGGAGAAGAGAAGGGACATGTAATGTTGTATCCATGGATACTATAGTGGCTCAATACAAACAGAGACTTTAACAAGAACTGCTCTAAAGCTGTAGCTTCCAAACAGGCAGCATACCATCGATGGCAAAAAAATCCAGGCCCTGAGACTAGAGCAGAATATGTGGAGGCTAGAGGCATATGCAATGAGACCATCAAATCTTCAGAAGATGCTCACAATGCCAAAATAAGATCTAGACTTGTTGAATGCCCTAACGGATCCCGTTCATTTTGGTCCTTCGCCAAAGCTGTAGGAAGAAACTTCACTTCCAGCTCGTTTCCCCCTCTAACCAAGGAAGATGGAACACTAGCAACGACTGCCCTGGAAAAAGCCAACATCTTTGCGCATTTGTTCGCTGAAAATTCCACTCTAGACTCATCTGGAAAACAACCCCCGAATATTACATCCATTGACAGCCATATGCCCGAGATAACCTTTCGCCCACGTACTATCGGAAAGATTCTGTTGGGTCTCAACACCAACAAAGCCAGTGGATCCGACGGAATCCCACCGATTGTTCTCAAAAAATGTGCCCCCGAACTAACACCTGTCCTCTGCAAATTGTTCAACCACTCTTACAAATTGGGTGTTTTTCCATCCAATTGGAAAACCGCAAGAGTACAACCAGTACCTAAAAAAGGCAAAAAGACCCTACCTAGCAACTACAGACCTATCGCTCTGTTATCTATTATTTCAAAGGTCATGGAAAAAGCCATCAACTTCGAGCTCATGAAACATCTTGAACACTCAGGAATTATCAACGATAGACAATATGGTTTCCGTCATCAGAGATCCACTGGTGACTTGCTCGCTTACTTCTCACATATATGGCAGCTTTTTACCGAGAAATATGGTGAAACCCTAGCCGTAGCACTGGACATCTCCAAGGCATTCGATCGAGTCTGGCATCAGGGACTCCTCGCCAAGCTTCCATCTTATGGCGTGCCCCCAAAGCTGTGTTCTCTGATAGCTAGTTCTCTCTCAAACAGATCTCTCCATGTGGTGGTCGATGGAGTTTCGTCTGACTCTCTACCCATAAATGCTGGTGTTCCGCAGGGATCAATTCTGGCTCCAACACTATTTCTACTTCACATCAACGATTTGCTGGAAGCAACTTCGTGTCCAGTGCACAGCTTCGCGGATGATAGTACCCTCCATACCGCCTTTTCTTCTAGGGCTCCAATACCAGCCCGCCAAATCAAAAACGAACGAGGAAGAAATGTTAACAACATAAATATGCACTTGGCAGCAATCCTTGAATGGGGATCTAATAACCTGGTAGAATTCAACGCAAACAAAACACAAGCATGTCTTTTCTCTAGAAAAGCCGATCTTACTGTGCCCAGCATAAAATTGTCGGGAGTGACCATACCATTGAAGTCATCCATTTCGATGCTTGGCATTACTGTCGGCAGTAACCTTTCCTGGGAGAATCACGTGAGATCCATTGCTAAAAGTGCATCCCAAAAACTTGGTTTTCTGTTTCGTGCCAGGAGCTATTTCACCTCACGTCAGCTGCTTATGATCTATAAGGCACAGATTCGACCTGTCCTGGAATACTGTTCCCATATTTGGAGTGCTGCACCTAAACACACCCTAAAACTCTTGGATTCCGTACAAAAAAGGGCAATTCGTCTCGTCGGTGATGCATCGCTTACAAGCTCGCTCACTTCTCTGGAACACCGTAGAAAAGTGGGCGATCTGTCTCTATTTTATAGGTATTTCCATGGGCGATGCTCTTCTGAATTATCAGCAATCGTTCCCCCTCTGGCAGTCCCTTCCAGACTAACCCGTCAAGTTAAGTCTTCACACCCCTTCGTGGTAACTTTGGAGACCTGCAGAACATCTCTCTTCAAAGACTCGTTCATCCAACGAACAGCGAGGCTTTGGAACACGTTGCCTAGGGAGGTGTTCCCCGAGGCATATAACCTCCAGAAATTCAAGAAGAACACCAATTCCTACCTGCTTGCCCTTGGTTCTCACGATGTTCTCTGAACATTACAGGATGTTCCTTTTCGTGAAAACCACAACAAAAAAAAATAAAAAAAAAAATAACAAAACTGCATCCGCTGATCGCCACGATGCCCCACTCTCCATTATCGCACATGCTCAATAGTCTCATTGACCCTAGGCACAGCCCTCTAGAGGCTTCACTTTTAATTTCAAGGATCAAATTATAGGTATAGAATTATGTGGGAAAAATAAGGGCATCGTGGCTATCAGCAATTGGCAACGGAAGCAGAAAACCTGTTGTTTTGTGATTTGTCTCTGTTCGTATTGAGCCACATATGGTATCCATGGATACATGACATGTCCTTTCTCTTCTCCCTAGGTAGCGTATAGCGACAAATGACCCTGGATTTAAGGGAAAAAAAGAAAAAAAAAACACATGCTGATATGCGGAATGAAGCTGGTGCCGGAGGAGAAAAAATCGTACGCGAAACTTGTGGGGCATATATTAATATTTCAGAAAAAAATACTGAATACGGCATTCAATGAAACGCGTGAGAGCATAAAATGAAAAAAAAATTCTAATATGATCAAGGATGGGGGAATTATTATCGGAGAAGAGATGTTCTCTGAATCTGATTTCAAATATTCGGCCTGTCTGTCGGTTGTTGAGCGAGAAACAGGGTGTTTATTAATTAGTGTCAACTTTGAGAAATATTCTGATAACTGTGGTGAGTTATGCGTGACATTTGAAATAACGGTTTCTGGTCACATCTCAGTATATTTTAGTGTTCAATTCAATTGTGATGTAGAACTCTGGAGAACAAATTTCAAAATGGCGGAAAACCTGCAAAGTTTTTAATTTTCGATTTCCGAATTTTATAGCATTATCTCAACTAATTCGATTTTCTAGGATTTGCCGTGAAAAATTTTTCTATGATTCGAACTAATTTTTTTTCACATGTCTTCAGTGAAAAAAGAATTCACCTTTAATGGTTGAAATACATATTTCTCAAAGTTGAAATTAAACACCCTGCATCTCGCATATGCTTCGAAACCGGGCATATGATAATTATGGAACAAATTCATGTTCTTTAAAGGAAAATATTTGGCAACAAAATCCTGAAACAGGTCAATTTTTGTCTCACTTTTACCAAAGTTTTATGCATTTTTGAAGGGTATTTCTTGCACCTTGTGCCATCCCCATCAATCCTCTAAATTTTTTGAATAGGGAAAGTGCTAGTTTTTGGCAAGGTCTTTGTATCTTCTTTACAGGCGTGCAGAAATTCTCAAGAAAATTAAAAAAAAAATCTATTATTTCAAGGAGGTTTTCAGTATGTGCACTTTGTCAGGACTCTTTCTATGAATTGAATGAAATATTTGATCGAAAAGTTTCAACTTCAGGAAAAACGTACTGATAACAAACCTACTTAAGGTCATAACTGAAGCGCAGTGTTTCATACATTCTAATTTTTCACGTGAAGCATGAACAAAACTGTTATGGTCGACTTTCATTCGGTGACAAATTTCATCAAGTCTCAAAGTAAATGAGCCATGACAAAGAGCACAATATACTGAAAACCTCTTTGAACTAACTAATTTTCCAAGAAAAATTCTTTTCTTAAATTTCTGCACGCCTGTCAAGAAGATACAGAGACCTTGACAAAAATGTTCTACATGACCCACTTTCCCTATTCAAAAAATTCAGAGGGTTGTTGGGGATGGCAGAGGGTGCAAGAAAAATCCTTCAAAAATACACACAAATTTGGTAAAAGTGAAACAAAATTGACCTGTTTCAGGATTTTGTTGCCGAATATTTTTCTTCTGAGAAAATGAATTCGTTCCATAATTTTGACGCGCACTGTATATGTTTGTCCAGTTTATGGTGAAACACTCTGTAGACCTATGGAGTAAAACGAGCGCTCAACGAGATAACATTTGGAAGCTTTTTACGTCTATCTTCAGTTTTTAACCCAGATCACCCCACTACTGCATATTTATGAGTTCACTCAATTCATCAGCTTCGAACTACTGCAACTGAGAGAGTCGAGCTTTTTGTACTTCCAGACATTATTTCGAGAGGTCTCAATATCTCTTGGTGTGGTCCCACCAGCCTCTTCGCCGTGTTTACCACCTGGTTGTAGCCATTCATCTTGACTGGCATCCTTCCTGTTCTCCATTTTTTACACGAAACGTCGTCTCAACTTCGAACATCGATAAATACGTCATGTCGCCAACTTAGATCGAAAGAATATATTAACACTCATTCTATGCGATTAACGGGGTAAAATCATGAAAAAATACGGGCTTGGGAATCCGGAAAAGAAACTCAAGCAAGACAAGGTATTCCGCAGGTTGGTCATTCCTCTGTGTCTATTTGGCGATGATTTTTCAAACGGATATGTACTTTTCGTGTTTGCGAATGGGAAATTATTCAAATTCGCTCCATCGTGTACGTATGCTTCTTGCTGGTATAATATTACATCACAGATTCGAGAAAAAAAGATTAATTTGGAAGATTAATCTTTAATATATTCAGTGAATACGTGATCACATTTCGCATGAAGAGAATAACTGTTTAAATTTACTGGTTTTAATTGAGTTAGAAGACTATGCATAGATTTTCGATTTTATTTGCTAACAATGATACTTGATTTCTTGAGCAATTATGGCCATGTCATTGAGAATGCAGAAAAAAATTGACAATTTTTCGTCAGACTTGATATCATCAATAAAAATATGAATATAATATATAATAGAGTTTTTCTAAATTTAATCATAATAAGCTACATTTTGTGCCGAATTTCATTTTGCACTGGTTGCTAGGCAATAAACGCGAAATGGAATAATTCGTAATCGACCTGCTATTTTCAATGACAAAGGAGCTTAGACAATAGGACCACAGTACACAGTTCTGTGAAAGGACGCCAAACGACAATTTCATCAGTTCGTCACAGTTTGTGCAAATAATTTTGTTGTTGTAACATACCTCCTTTTGAAGGCACGAAATATTATTTGAAAAGGAGAAACTCAAAGCAAAAAACTTTCTTGCATTACAGATGAAATGTAATAACCCATAGAACAATTATACGTAAGACAGGAACTGGTGGTATGTAGGATATGGAGCTTCCTATACCTAGGTAAGATGGTTACTGGCACAATCATGATAAACAGCAAAATATAATACAGCTACAGTTGTTCAAAGGTGATAGGCATATAAAGTGTGTCATTTTATTGTAACGCAGCGCTCTTACACCTCCATGTGTGAGAATCCTTCATTCCAAATGTGTGTGTGTAATCCTATTCGCGTTGGTTTGTCAGTGGACAATAAACTCTTCAGATTTCCTGTTGACTGATGAACGGTGGACCCGGGACTAAGCAATCCTTCCGTAGGATACTTGCCCAGCTCACCAAGGCCAATGACCAAGGCTTGTTTTGCTGAGGATGTTCTTTCACAGAACTCTCAGAGGGAAGTCTCCTCCACGATGCTAGGGAAGATGTTTTCCTTAGGCACAGGCGATGTAAACAGGTTTACCTTAGACCTCCAAACCATATTTCCCTACGTAAAATATTATCCAATTGAACAGTTAAATGTGCATTAGTTCTTATCGGATGTATAAGAATATTCTACGGGGATTGATAGCAGTAGAACGAAGTTCCATAATATTCAATAGAAATGAAATAATAAGATAGAATAAGCTTACATGAGATTGAATCCTGTGAATGGAAACAGAGTTATATTAGATGGGGGCAAATGTACATACCAGAGAACAAAAGGGTAGCGTTTTAAAATATACTAAAATGGCGGATTCCTAGAAGATGACTTCCATTTTAAAGGAACACTATTGTGAACCAGAATGAAAGTGAAACGAATAGCATCAAGAAGGCCGCAGAAGTAAAGCAAGAGTGCTCTAGATTTTGGTTCCGTTTCGGAGGTTAGTTTTTCTTCCACAGAATCGTATTTCTTCGATGGTCACAGAAGAACAAGAGTACATCTTGGTGGACCTTCGATATGATTCAAATCTCCTATCTATAAAGATGCGAATTGCCTGAAGTTTTGCTTGAAGTCGTACTAATATTCATCATTCATAGAGAAATAAAATAATAAATGAGTTTCGTCCACCGTTGTTCCACGTTCCGACAATACTTAGACGTTGCAAAGTTGCAAGCCATGATGTAAGTAGCATGATAACGGTGCATTTCATTTACTTAAAGGGTAGGAAGTTCAGAACTATTACATTGTTCAAGAGATTTCTCATTGAAATGATTAGCTGAACAAACTCTGTTATACGATAGATGCATAGAAACCCAGTTGTAACGACTCCTTACTAAAAATTGTGACCAAAATATTTAGATCAAATCGGCACTCTAGATTTCAGTACTGGTCCTACTTCCGGAATTATCCGCAATATTTCTCGGTCGTGACGCCATTGCGGCAATGGAAAAAAGCGCGACCCCTTTCGGGAGAAATTAAAAGCAAGACAAATACTCAGATTTTTGATCGACAAGACAGTCTTAAACTAAAGCTAATCAGTGCGAACACCAGGTATTCTACGCGTCACAGGATAACAGAATATGAGAGCATGAGGAAATTGGAGGAATTGGATTGAATTTTTGACGTTTTCTGTGCGATTCGATCCTCGATCACAGAGATCGCTTTTTTGCCCTCCTAAGCCTCAAATTTCCTTGTTTTAATATATAAGAAATTTCAAAGAATTTCAAAACCGTACCTAACTTGTAAATTTTTTTTTGTACAACTGCCATCAAAAGTGACACTTTTAATGACAGCAAACAATGTTAAAATTGATTGTTCACGTGAAAGCGTATTAATATTATATTCTAAAACTAGTTGCAGAATGGGCCCCTATATCATCGCTTGTTGAATGATATACTATTTCCATACCGTGATCTATACATTTTTCCGTCAGTTCTGTTAATGAAAATCATTTCACAAATACATCATATCGTTTTCGAGAACTGGAGAAGTTTTCATTCCTCACATAAAAACTAAATGCAATAAAGCTCAGATTCCACGACTTTTCATGAATACCTTCTTAACACCACATCATTTCCCGCAAAAACTTAATCAGAAGTGACTTCTCACAGGTCGGATTCAAATGAGCTATGTTAAATATGAATAATACCCAGTGAAGCATGAAATTCGCATTCTCCAGGCTCTATAAAGTTTCCGCTTATAAAACAGTAGCAAGTTATCTTCCATAAAAACTCGGAATACCTACTCCGCGGCATGCAAACCGTGAAATGAGACCTCAGCTAACCTGATGGCTAATGGAAAATTCATCCTCCTATACTTGAAGGGTCGTATTTTGTCACATCGCAAGCAATAATTGCTTCTCGGTATCGGTAAATAATCAAAAGAAGACTTTCAAGCGTTACTTTGTACATTGAATAGGCGACGAAATATGTCCGTTATTAATAATCCAGTTGGCGCACCGGATAAAATAAATTCTACGCTTTCAATAAAACATAACACGTTAAGAAGTTTCGTAATAAAAGCCGATGTTCGAACGAAATTCATAAATTTGAAATTCCTAATTATCTGTACGCGGGGTCCTGCGAAACTAACCGGTTCTGAATGAATTGGTTGAATTTAATTTTTCTCTTCTTTCAACGAAGATTGTATATGTGACAACGAGTGACGGAGGAATATTTCTATCGTGAATGTTTCGTATTTTCTGCACGATTGTATATTATTATTGTCACTAAGGAAAATGCGTATTTTGAATGGCTGCTAGATATTACCACTTACCACATCTTGACGTCAATGCTGTGGTTTATTCTTGAAGATTATTTAACCCTCACAATACTATCCTATTGCACAACTAAATATACAAGGTGTCCCAAAAAACGTATATGTTTAGAAGTGGTACATCCAATGAACTTGTTCTTATGTCTGACTCTCATTGAGGGCGCTAGTTACACGGTTCGTACCAAGTAGTATTGAACGTAACTTTTTCAATATTAGATTTATTAAACAAAATTATTGTAATAATCAGTTTGTGGCTTGAGGACAGGGCAAATGAAATTTATCTTTTTCGAATTGTCGACGTTTCGATCCTATGTTCGGATCTTCTTCTAGACTGAAAATTTTTATTACCATAAATATAAATACAAACATAAACTTTGACATGAACCGATACACGAACACTAAGATGTTATCATTTAGAAGAAGCCAGGTAGCTCAAGACAAAAAACACTATCAAAACTGAATTTACCTTTTCAAATAGATAAATGAGGCAAAAAAGAGTGCTCATGAAAACCATAGGTCATTTTCTGTAAAATTACTGCATGTCACGTAGTCAAATTATAAACATCCATCTCTCATGAAAACAGAATCAACATAAATGAGGAGGTAGGAATGAGATGTTTTGTTTATCGATTTCGACACATATGGGACCATAGAAAGGGCGAACCAGTCGGATGAATTATTTGTTATTAACTTTTTATTTTTGTTAATAGGTTGCTGTACACAACATTAAGGGACTCAACATCACTTCTCAAATTTATGGTGTCATTTATTGAGATCTGAATCATTTCACTGATGCATCGTTTAAAGTAGTTATTCTCCCGGTCTAGTATTTGTACATTTTCAAAATCAAAGTCATGTCCATGCGCAAAACGAAAATAAGATCAAACACTTGTTGAGAAATAACAATTATCCCATAAGCCTAGTCAATAGAGTTTTAACAAGGTATAAACACCAAATCGATTCATTGGAGAAGAAAAAAGACAATAGTCACAAAGTTTATTACATATTCCCTTTCATCCCTGAACTGTCTACAAGAGTCAATGAACTGGTGAAGAACATTGTGCCGGACTGCCAACTGGCTTTTTACCCCCTAAAAACAGTGGGAAGCATTTTTAGTAAACTTAAAGATCCCACACCTAACCCTTTGAAATCAAATTTGGTATATTTGATAAGATGCAAGGACTGCAGTGGTGCATATGTCGGTATGACTAAACAATATTAAAAAAAAGAATATACCAACATAGTTATGATTGTAGAGAAATTAACAAAAACAAAAATGAAAAAACAGCCTTAGCCACCCATCATTTCGAGAACAGTCATGACTTTGATTTTGAAAATGTACAAATACTAGACCGGGAGAATAACTACTTCAAACGATGCATCAGTGAAATGATTCAGATCTCAATAAATGACACCATAAATTTGAGAAGTGATGTTGAGTCCCTTAGTGTTGTGTACAGCAACCTATTAACAAAAATAAAAAGTTAATAACAAATAATTCATCCGACTGGTTCGCCCTTTCTATGGTCCCATATGTGTCGAAATCGATAAACAAAACATCTCATTCCTACCTCTTCATTTATGTTGATTCTGTTTTCATGAGAGATGGATGTTTACAATTTGACTACGTGACATGCAGTAATTTTACAGAAAATGACCTATGGTTTTCATGAGCACTCTTTTTTGCCTCATTTATTTATTTGAAAAGGTAAATTCAGTTTTGATAGTGTTTTTTGTCTTGAGCTACCTGGCTTCTTCTAAATGATAACATCTTAGTGTTCGTGTATCGGTTCATGTCAAAGTTTATGTTTGTATTTATATTTGTGGTAATAAAAATTTTCAGTCTTGAAGAAGATTCGAACATAGGATCGAAACGTCGACAATTCGAAAAAGATAAATTTCATTTGCCCTGTCCTCAAGCCACAAACTGATTATTACAATTCAATACAAGGACGCGAAGAAGATAATATGAAACAAAATTATTAAAAATATGCATATCATGTATCCGACAAAAAATGAAGTGAAATGAATGGTGATTACAATGATGAAAAAAAATTATATGCATTGCATTTGAAAAAATGAAGAAAAAGCGATTTGCAATTCGTCATGTGGATAGTCTTTTTGTGGACACTCCATATGCTATAGATGCTTAATTTAGCTGGCTGGATACTTCGAAGTCTTGTCTTTCAATCCAAAGAAAGCTGTTATTGGTATGTGCAAATATAATTGGATAACATAGCCTCTAAACTCCATTCACTTTTATAAAGTATACCGGTTGGCCATGGAATTCTGACACATTTCACCGTGTATATTTTGAAGATGTTGGGTTATGGTCATTCTTCTGTCAGTTGAACAAGCAACGTTGCCGTTTCTACATTTATGTCGTAGTTTATTTTGGGAAAATAGAAATTCGAGAAAATATTATGTGAATTAAATAATTCCAAAGACCTGGCGAATGTTGAAGACACTTTTTCGTCTGAATACTGGAAATATAAATATGGTTGGAAGATTCAGTTATGGGATTTTCTTGTGCGGAAATCAAGAATCGAGTGTTGAAATTGTACTGAAAAATAATGGACAGAATAGTCCGTTACTTTGTGATAGTTCATTAGGAAAAAGAATGAAAGTATTCGCATAACCCTACAGAAAAACTTATGAACGAACCGTGGAATTCCCCACTTTTCAAAAAATAAGCCTACATAAGAAATTGAAATACCTTTTTGCACAACGAAATACTCCAGTATGAAAATAGTAGTACTACGAAATCTGTGTCGCTGTTGAACCTTAAAAGAACTAACTCCATTAACAAAGTTCTTGGGAATCTATATGCATGATAGGTACACCGAATTGAGAAGAACGTATTTCTAAACTGGGATGCACCTTAGCTTAAGTCTGTCATCTTTGGGTGTAATGGCAAGGAATCTGGATAAATTCTGCATGAAAACCATCTATCAAGCAGTATTCGAGTCAAAAGCAAGATATTAAATTATGTTTTATGGACATACCTACTTCGAAGTCAATTCAAATATTCAATCTCCAGGACTCCAGGTGGGTGCTAAACGTCTTAAATGACAAATTTAAATATCATATCAACTGGCATATAATGATTGGCTACCAAAACTTGAGAAAACGGTAACAAAATAAAGAAATTGTTTTTGATACATAATAAAAAAAAATTCAATAATTTTCATGTATTTGTTTCGTTTTGAGAAAGAGCATTAGATTCTTTAATGTATCAAACAATATACCTAGCATGTTCAAAGCAATTACAGTATTAGGAAAACCGATTTGAACAGGACACCATACGTCTTTACCTATGATACATGAGCACAAAGATAAAAACCTCTGAACAAGTATAGAGATTTTGTAATTTTTTTTAAAGAATAGGCTGACATATTTATAACGGACCGAATCTTCCTCAGGAACAACATTTCATCTTCATTCTGGATTGAGACTGACAAGATATCTTGAAATCTGCAACAGAAAAGGAGATAGAAAATCATCAGGAAATAGTATATAACCTACATTTGGTCTTTGACTACGAAGGTCTTCCAACCATATCTGGTCCTGCAAGCAATTATTTTTGAGATCCTCAGGTTTACGAAGAAGCTTCATGTCCCTTATAATTAGAAAGCCTTTCCCAAAGTTTCCTAATTGGTTATTTTTCTATCTAGGTGGTTTGCAACAAATTCCTCTTCCATATCCATAATATAGACGTTTTTTCATTTTGTTTGAGTCAGTTGAACCTCCTTGATCGTAGGAAATCTTCGATACAGTACTAGTTGAATAAGGAGGGTAAACGACATATTTGCCATACTAGAAAACCTAAATGTTAGGTCTTTCACACTGCATAGGGGGTTCTGTTGAAAAAGGCAGCTCTTTCGCAAAAGTGAGTAGTGTATCAATCGAAAAGTGTTCATTTTTCAAATTATAATTCCAAATTTGTCATTGCAGTTTTTTTTTTCAAAATAAAGTCTTCAGTCAGTGTCTTTTTGGGTGCCCCAATAGTAGGAAATTCTTTGTCGTCTCTTTCACTCGAAATCCTCCTAATTTTGTTTATGTGCAGCTAAAAATAAATATCTATTCATATAAAATATAAAACCTTGGTTTTCACTCACATACGTCGAAAATGTTGGATGGCTGGTGATGAACTGTCGATTCCAAATTATCAGGATTACTTTTAGAATGCGCAGATTTAAATTCTAAATAGCACTTCCTGATACTTCGCCTCTGCTTTTCCGAAACTACCTTCGGCATTCTTAGTTTCCAGGCTTGATAATTAATAATTAATAATGAAAAATAAATGTCGGCATGGTCTCCGAGATTTATTCATTGACGTAATATCATTCACAAGTGCCAACCTGCGATTTTTTCAGGTGAAAAAACTTGATAGACCTAAAACTTGGCCAACCGCGATACTTTATAAAAGTGGATGGAGTATACAGGTATAATTTTCTAGTCAAAATGATTTCGAAAACTGTTGAATGAAAATATGTGAAAAGTATACGAAAGCATGCAGGAAGTTTCAGAGAATTGAAGAACACTACTGAATATATGGGTCCCATTTGAAAATTCAAAGTCACCTTCTTTTCCTCCGTTGTGGGACACCCGATATATTCGAAAATATTTTTAGGTTGTAATATTCTTGGAGTATAGTTTGCATCAAAAAATTCTACCAAACTCAGACCGTTACGCTTATATCGTCCGCTGCAGCACAAGTGCAGGGACAACCAGTATACCTATCCCATCGGAACAAATCAAACGAATAGTTTCAATAGCCACATCTCCGTATATCGAAGAAGCATCGCTCTAAAACCAATTAAAATGCGAAAAACTTATTAGTACTTTGATCCCCTACAATTGCGGTTATAAATCACATATAATAATTTGCAAGTTTGCGAAGACAAGTTGGTATCGGAGAGATTATGTGACATGAAGGACATAAATTTGCTTCGATATCGGCTTTTTGTCGTTGTTATTTTTGTAGTTCATGTCCCATTTCGGAATGCCTGGAATTATAAGGATTTTGAAATACAGGGTTCTCATAAAGTATGGAACCAAGTAAATATCTTCAAAACGCTCGTGCCCTTTAGGTGTGGGTCGGTCACTTTAGAATCGCAAGATGATACGACAATGATGAAATTGAATTGAATTTGACGAGTGAAGATAAATAAGACATGAAATTCTTTGACCACCCGTTTTAAAGGAAGTGAATCAAAGCCTGCTTAGATTTTGTTGAACGAAAAGCGTTTTTCGAGTGTTTCATTAGACGTATTCGAGGAAGGAATTGCGATACGAATTCAAAATTTTGTATTTTTGTTTTGGAGTACATGAACTCAATTTGTAAAATATTTTCAAGCGGAATCTACTTCCGGTTCTACCGGAAACGAATGTAAACTTCGTTATTTCAAATGCAACACCCTGTATATTTATACATATTTGAATTCTTCGTTTAATTCTGAAACGATTCCATGTATGATATGCGCAACCACATCAAGCGATTGTTGAGTTATAGCCTGATTCTCAATTTTTTTGACAGAAAGATGGACACAAATTAGTGTTTATATCTCCAAAATCTATCACTGTAAGGAATTTTTTTTCACAACAGTGGAACAAAAGAAGTACAGCTTTTTGTATAAATTCAGGGTGCCTGAAACTTCAAAGTGAGCGTCAACAAAACTATTAATTCTCATTTTTTTCAAATGGTAACCATATAATTTTGTAATTCAAATCGATTGCTGCTCAAAAACTAGTTCGACAAGGGTGATGACCAAAGATAGTAAGTTTTCCCAGCCCATAAATCAATTTCAGTGTTACGGAGAAATATTATTGTGAAATGTGTTTTGTAACTTTGAATGTCCTGTATTTTTTCAATATTGTATTTGTGTCAACAATTTTGTACTCATTTTTATTTCAGCCTATGAAGAAGCAATAATAAAGTTAGCGAAACGTTAGGTTATCTCTGAATTTTTATTCACCTACCACTACGTCCTAGCTGCCCACTAATTTGGCCACATATCATAATATTTGGGACGCAAAACATCAATACATAAGATTTTTTTCTCTATTTCAGTATCGTAATGAGTTCATTACAGTACTGAAAACAGTGCTGTAACGAATTCATTACAGCATCGTTTTCAGTTACATTATTCGTTTTTTGGTTGTCTTCAATGACTTTCGATCCTTTCAAATTCCAGCAGACGTCAATTTGGAAATGTCAATTTTCGTATTTCCTAGCATTCACATCAACTGCCAAGATACAATATGAAAGTCACTAGGACCTATAATTTGAATATTTCATTGAATTTCACAAAATTTGACTGAAATAGAGAAAATATCGTCTAATACTCGTTGCAGAATGCAATTCCAATACTCATGCGTATACTCATTTCGCATTCGAATTGGAATAGGAGCCCATTCTGCAACTAGATTTAGAATATACTATTATTTAGCCATCATTATCATTCATTATCTGCTTTTATTTTGTCACATTCGCCGCAAAAAAAGAACAGACTTTTGATATAACATTCTAATGTACCTTATTATTTTTCCTTGTTTTGCATAGTGCTTGATCAATAGCCAAACCTGGCTTTAGTCGTGAAATTCGAATTTTATTCGATAACAACGAAACTGCTGATTTTAAGACATGAAATGTTTGGCCCACTTCAACTGGTTTTTGACGAGCAATCGATCGGAATTATATGGTTACCATTTGGAAAAAATGAGATTCCATAGTTTTGTTGAGGCTCACTTTGAAGCCCAGTTTCAGACACCCTGTATAATATTTCCTCATAATTTATACAAGAAGCAGTATCAGCGTACTTTATTTTGTTCCACTGTTGTGAAAAAAATTCCTTACAGTGATAGATTTTGGAGATATAAACACTAATTTGTGACCATCTTTCTGTCAAAAAATTTGAGAATCAGGCTATAGCTCAACAATCGCTTGATGTAATTGCGCATATCTATATCTATACTAATATTATATAGAGGAAAGATTTGTATTTTTGTTTGTTTGATACGAATAGGCTCAAAAACTACTAGACCGATTTCAAAAATTTTTTCACCTTTAGAAAGCTACATTATCCCTGAGTGACATAGGCTATACTTTTCACCCGAAAAAATTAAGGATACCTACTATAACTTCAATAATTACAAAAAAATCAGCCAAAATCAGCTATTTTCACGTGCGATGCCAAAACCGTAAGACTTAAGTGGATACAATGCATGACGGAAATGTACCTCTTAAGTAGTTCTCCAAAAAAGTCCGCGATAGCGTATATCTATCTCTCAAGATTGACTTGCTATTACCTGTTTATGGTAAACAGATGTTTTCCAAAATTATGCACTATTTGGGAGTGTGTTTTTATAAATTGGGTATTGATCCTAATCCAACCTAATAAGCTATTTATCCCCAGTATTTAATTTAGAACAAAATTGCCCTTCACCTCATACAATTACAACGAGTACATCAAAAGATATGGCAGGTTGAATTTTTGAAGATGAAACCGCCGCGTGGAACAAATTTCTACTCGGGCGAAGCTGGAACGGCCTGCTTGTCATACATAAAATCATTGCAGAATTGAACGGAGAATTCAAATATGTATGGGGTGTTGCATTTGAAATAACGAAGTTCACATTCGTTTCCGGTAGAACCGGAAGTAGATTCCGCCTGGAAATATTTTACAAATTATGTTCATGTACTCTTAAAAAAAAATACGAAGTTTTGAATTTGTATCGCAATTCCTTCCTCGAGTACCTCTAATGAAAAACTTAGAAAAATCACCCTGTATAGTGAACTCGGAAGTATATCATTTTATATCTCATTGAAATCGTTGAAGGGAGATCAATTTGGAAATGTCACTATGGTTTCCATTTGAAAAAAAAATTGTTGTTGTAGGTTGAAGCTCCAAAAGAACAGATACAAAAAATCCAATAGCACCGATGAAAAGCAGTAAAAAGAAGTGCCCTTAGGATGTGTTCATTTCGAGACCGTAGATCCTATAATACGGAAGTTATTGTCAATTGACCATATTCACCGTCGCCATATTGTTGTGCGACAATACCAACTACCCAGGGTCCTCAACATCGAATAACGAAAGTCACTAATTTCTTAGGACCGCGAAAGTTTAAATGGACATATTTTGGGGTCATTATGAATAATGACAAATGAAATGTGAATACGAACTAGGTCTCCGATACTGTAATCCAATTCATATTCGTAGAGAGTTCTATTTCCACCAAAATTTTCAGAAAAGAAATTCGTACAGCCTCCAGTTTATCAAATGAAATTCATGAAAGTATTCACAGCGTGATCTTTGGAAGGCTACATAAAGAAAACCAACTGATATTTTTCTCTTCCTGTTTTCACATCCGTATCAAGAATGAAAGAAAGTTCAACCATCAAAGATTCCAACAATGTTAGGTGAACTTTTTTTCGCCGAAAACAAAGTTGAGTTTTGCAAAAATTTGTTCACGGAAAATTTTTATAATCGAATACGTTGAATAAATGCGTTCCAGATTGGCAACCGAGAAAAAAAATCCAACTTTGCAAGTTTTTCGCCATTATCAATTTTTTTCCAGAATTCTACACCACAATTAAATTAAGCACTAAAAAATACTAAGACGTGACCAGAAACTGTTATTTCAGGTGCTACCATAACTCTCCAGTCATCAGAATATCGCTCGAAGTTGAAATTGAATACCCTGTATCTCGCTTATGCTTCTAAAATGAGGCAAAAACTAGTTTCTCGGTCTCATCTACACGGCTCTATATGTTGGCCCAGTTTATGGTGAAACACCCTGTATACTTCAATATAAAAATGAAAAATTAAAGATAGATGGACTAGACTTGTGGAATGATTAGCACTTTCTCAAAGTTTCTCGTTTGGATACATTTTATTCGGCATTCCCTGGGATGTACATAAAGTTAGCCAAACAACTTTCGCGAATCAAACTCGGAATAGCTCAAAATTTTGCCGTTATTTATCCGTAATTTATCCGTGAAAAAATAAATTTTGCCGCCCTCATATTTAAAAAGATATGGGGTGTGTCGCTAAGTTGATATAAAGTTGGCGACACAACTTATCAAAAAATGGTTTCAGCACGAAACGAAATAGCTCATCTTTTTCAGTGATTTATCCGTAATTTATCCGTGAAAAAATAAATTTTGCCGGTCTCATATTTAAAAAGATATGGGGTGTGTCGCTAACTTGATATCAAGTTGGCGAAACAACTTTTCGAAAAATGGTTTCAGCACAAAACAAAATAGCTCATCTTTTTAAGTGATTTATCCGTAAATTATCCGAGAAAAAAGAAAATTTGTATCAATCAAGATTTTGAAGAAAAATGACAAAATCTGATTGATCGATCAGCAGCCGACGGAACATGATTTATGCATTTTTCTCGAAAACTACGCAAGCAATATTGTTGATATTTGAAAAGAAGATGTAGCTTTTCATCTTTGATTTATCCGTGAAGAAAAAAATTTTGCCGCTATCGTTTTTAAAAAAATATCACGTGCGCTGGTATGTGTACATCAAATTACCAGGTGACATATTGAAAAAATGATTTCAGCAATCAACAGATAATGCAATTTCTTTAAATGATTTATCCGCAAATTATCCGTGAAAAAATAAATTTTGCCGCTCTCATATTTAAAAAGATATGGGGTGTGTCGCTAAGTTGATATCAAGTTGGCGAAACAACTTTTCAAAAAATGGTTTCAGCACAAAACAAAATAGCTCATCTTTTTAAGTGATTTATCCGTAAATTATCCGTGAAAAAATAAAATTTGTATCAATTAAGGTTTTGAAGAAAAATGACAAAATCTGATTGATCGATCAGCAGCCGACGGAACATGATTTATGCATTTTTCTCGAAAACTACGCAAGCAATATTGTTGATATTTGAAAAGAAGATGTAGCTTTTCATCTTTGATTTATCCGTGAAGAAAAAAATTTTGCCGCTATCGTTTTTAAAAAAATATCACGTGCGCTGGTATGTGTACATCAAATTACCAGGTGACATATTGAAAAAATGATTTCAGCAATCAACAGATAATGCAATTTCTTTAAATGATTTATCCGCAAATTATCCGTGAAAAAGAAAATTTGTATCGATCAAATGACAAAATCTGATTGATCGATCAGCAGCCGACGGAACTTGATTTATGCATATTTCTCGAAAACTGAGAAAGCAATATCGATGAAATTTGAAAAGAAGATGTTGCTTTTCATCTTTGATTCATCCGTGAAGAAAAAAAATTTGCCGCTCCTGTTTTTACAAAAATATTACGTGCACTGATAAGTGTACATCAAATTGACAGGTGACATATCCATATCGAAAAAAATTATTTCAGCAATCAACAGATAATTTAATTGTTTTCGATGATTTATCTGTAAATTATTCGTGATGAAAAAAACATCGCCACTCTCATTTAAAAAAATATTAGATGTTTCGTTGACTTGATATCAATTGAGTGAAATATCCGATATTTTTTAAAATACAAGAGTGGCGATGTTTTTTTCTTCACGGATAATTTACGGATAAATCATTGAAAAAAATTAAATTATCTGTTGATTGCTGAAATCATTTTTTCAATATGTCACCTGGTAATTTGATGAACACTTACCAGTGCACGGAATATTTTTGTAAAAACAGGAGCGGCAAAATTTTTTTCTTCACAGATGAATCAAAGATGAAAAGCTACATCTTCTTTTCAAATATCAACAATATTGCTTGCGTAGTTTTCGAGAAAAATGCATAAATCATGTTCCGTCGGCTGCTGATCGATCAATCAGATTTTGTCATTTTTCTTCAAAACCTTGATTGATACAAATTTTATTTTTTCACGGATAATTTACGGATAAATCACTCAAAAAGATGAGCTATTTTGTTTTGTGCTGAAACCATTTTTTGAGAAGTTGTTTCGCCAACTTGATATCAACTTAGCGACACACCCCATATCTTTTTAAATATGAGAGCGGCAAAATTTATTTTTTCACGGATAATTTGCGGATAAATCATTTAAAGAAATTGCATTATCTGTTGATTACTGAAATCATTTTTTCAATATGTCACCTGGTAATTTGATGTACACATACCAGCGCACGTGATATTTTTTTAAAAACGATAGCGGCAAAATTTTTTTCTTCACGGATAAATCAAAGATGAAAAGCTACATCTTCTTTTCAAATATCAACAATATTGCTTGCGTAGTTTTCGAGAAAAATGCATAAATCATGTTCCGTCGGCTGCTGATCGATCAATCAGATTTTGTCATTTTTCTTCAAAACCTTGATTGATACAAATTTTCTTTTTTCACGGATAATTTACGGATAAATCACTTAAAAAGAAGAGCTATTTTGTTTCGTGCTGAAACCATTTTTCGAAAAGTTGTTTCGCCAACTTGATATCAAGTTAGCGACACACCCCATATCTTTTTAAATATGAGACCGGCAAAATTTATTTTTTCACGGATAAATTACGGATAAATCACTGAAAAAGATGAGCTATTTCGTTTCGTGCTGAAACCATTTTTTGAAAAGTTGTGTCGCCAACTTTATATCAACTTAGCGACACACCCCATATCTTTTTAAATATGAGAGCGGCAAAATTTATTTTTTCACGGATAAATTACGGATAAATAACGGCAAAATTTTGAGCTATTCCGAGTTTGATTCGCGAAAGTTGTTTGGCTAACTTTATGTACATTTCCCTGGGTGGATATTTTGTTTTGAACCACTCTTCCCTAGCCCTCGTTCAAGCAGAACCAGGCCCGGATCTAGGGGAGGGGCAAGCGGGGCGCTCGCTTGGGGGTTGAGGGGGCGCCAAAAACAACCAGAGGTTTTTGATTTTCACAGAAAAAAGTATTATTATTAGATATGATCCGACTCTGAAGTGCCATCTTGACCACTCAAAAAAAGGACAAACATCCTATTAGTCCAAAACTATACAAAATGAAATTATCGATTTAATGGCCACCCAAATTCGGAATAACATTATTAATGAAATCAAGGAGGCCAACTATTTCACTATTATGTTTGACCGCACCCCAGATAAACAAATAAACCAGGTTATACGATATTTAAAGAGAACGGAGTCTGGATATGAGATAAAGGAAAGTTTTATTGACTTCTTAGAAGTTGACGGAAAAACGAATTCTAGATAAACTGCAAGCTGATGATTTAGATGTCAGAAAATGTCGTGGGCAATCCTACGACAACGGAACCAATAGGGCTGGCATGTATAAAGGAGTCCAATCCAGAATACAGATGAATGAGCTGGCAGGATTAGTTCCATGCCTAGCACATTCTTTGGATCTTGTGAGTGTCCATTCAACTTCATCATGTTCAGAAGCAGTAAATTTATTTGGTGTTGTACAAAAACTGTATTCTTTTTTGTTAGTTCAACCACACGATGGACAATTATAAAAAAGTGCACGAAAACAAATTTGAGAGAGAGTAGCCAAGCAAGATGCGCTAAACATCAAGCTGTTAATGCCTTGCTCAATAATTTACCGGGAGTTGTGAAGGCTGTGGAATAAATCGAAGAATCCTCACTAGTAGCGGAATCCAAGTATGAAGCTGGTCATTTGTTTCATGCTGTGATGGATTTCAGATTCAATCTGAACCTAACAATTTGGGATCATATTCTGCGAAAGATCAATATGGTCAACGTGGAAATTCAGAAAGGAGATATAATTAGTTCACGTTCATTATCGTTGATGCGTCTTGTGAAGATCTTGCAAAGAATGAGAGAAAACCCTATTGAAAACTGGATATCGGAAGCTACACTTCTTAGAAATAAACGTGCTTCCAAGAGGAAAAAGCAGGTCGACGAAATGTGCGAGGAAGAGTCAAGATTATTATCAGGAATCAGAAAAAGATTAGAAAGCTCAGAGAGTCTGCATACGAATTTCTCATTCCTCAATGGCCATTCCCTCTTAAACATGCAGAAAGAGGATCTGCAGAAAAATGCGACCCTCTGAGCGCATAAGATAAGATAAGATAAGATAATTTATTGGTGCTCTCTTACAAAGTACATCGTATTGCACAAGTCAGTAAAATTTAAAATCAATATAACAATTTTAGGATGATAACCATCTCTCATCATTGTCAGAAATACATATAAAAAATGTGTATTATAAATACAACATAAATCAGTCAACATCAGAAATAGATATAAAAATGTATAATATAAATGCAACATAAACAGTCAACAAGGATAAAAAGTCCAGGCAATATAACATATATATATATATACATATAAATAAAATTGGAATAATACAAAACACTATTCCACATCAAAAACAAACTACAGTTATTTAATAAATTAGTTTAAAATATTAAAATTTCAAATTACTGGACAAGAACTCTTGCACGTTCCAAAATGCATTTTGCCGCAATACTTCATTGATTTTCTTTTTAAATTCCTTAAGATTGAGCCTTTTAACCTCTTCAGGTAACTTGTTGAAAAGTTTATGAGAAATGAAATTGGGACCATTCTTTGATTTTTCGAGTCGCATATACTTGGATTTTATATTATTCCTGTGTCGTGTACAATAGTCATGGGTGTCCCCATATTTTGGAAGATCCCCGACACTATTATAAGCATAGACAAGGCATTCATAAATGTATATTGATGGAAAAGTAAGTATTTTAAGACTTTTGAAGGCGCTCAAGCAATCATCTCTATATCCCAGGCCTGCCACTATTCTAACCGCTCTCCTCTGTAGTCTGAAAATGCTTTCCTTACTGGAACTGTTACCCCAGACAAGCACACAATATCGCAGATGCGATTCAATGAGGCTGTGATAGGCAACCTTTACAACCTTCTTGGACACGATGTTCGCCAGGTTACGAAGCAGAAAGATATTTTTGATTATCTTTGAGGATGTTTCATTGCCGTGAGAAATCCAAGTGAGACTGGAGTCCAAATGAACTCCCAGAAACTTTATTGACTCATTGGTATTATTATCCTTGAGTCCTCTCAGGTTGAACAACATGCTGTCTGTCTTCTCTTCATTGCATACAAGCTTGTTTGATGCAAACCACTCCTTGGCCCTTAATTCTGCTGCATATGCAAGCTGCTGAGCTCCCTGCAGCTCCCTATGCTCCACGGTAATTCCAGAGTCATCAGCCCATAAAAGATGTTCGTAAGCTGCCATGAAAAGAGAGAAATCATTCATAAAAATGATAAATAAAAGGGGTCCTAATATGGAACCCTGTGGCACCCCGAGACTCAAATGACCCTCTGTGGACCAAGTGTTATTGCAGAAGACCCTCTGGGTCCTGTTGAAGAAGTAGGACTGGATGAGTCTGAGACCAATCTCATCGAAACCATACTTTGACAGCTTGCTAACAAGAGCCTGTGGAGCCACACAGTCGAAGGCTCGACTCAGGTCTAAAAATATTGATAATGAAAGTGAACCCCTCTCAAAACAATCTAGAGTGTACTCAACAAAACGTATTACTGCATCACAGGTACTTGACTTCCTTCTATATC
This sequence comes from Adalia decempunctata, assembly GCA_951802165.1. Taxonomy (NCBI): domain Eukaryota; kingdom Metazoa; phylum Arthropoda; class Insecta; order Coleoptera; family Coccinellidae; genus Adalia; species Adalia decempunctata. Next base: position 7,645,875 of record OX637697.1, read on the forward strand.
CATATTGGTTCCTGTGAAATAGATTCTCATTCTCAAAATGGTTCATTATTTGTTCATAAATGATCTTCTCGAAGACCTTTGAGAATATGGGGAGTAAAGAAATCGGTCTATAGTTTTTTTTGTCATTTTTATCACCTTTTTTGTGTATTGGGATTACCTTCGCTACCTTCAGACAATCCGGGAAAACTCCCTCCTTAATACAGCGGTTTATTATTTTAGTGAGAGGACTCACTATATGATTGATATTCCTTTTTAAGAGTGTTGTTGACAGACCATAGTAGTCTCTTGATTTACTTCCTTTCAGGGAACATATGATATCCCTTATATTGTTGAAGGATACTTCATGAAATTGAAAACCACTTGCATGTTGACAAATAGCTTCCATGGATATGCTAGGCCCCGAAATATCAACATTTGGTAAATTATTTACCAGTTCATGTGGCAATGAAATGAAGTAGGAATTCAAGTCCTGAGAGCTCAAGGGTATAGATGGAATTACCTCAGAACGTCTCTTACTATTTATTATTTTCCACATATTTTTGCTAGGGTTACCTGAATTCAAGATGAAACTCTCATTAGCTGTCCTATGTGCTCTGCGCAGAGCTGCCCTGTATTCACCATGTACTTTGTTTCTCAATTTCTTCATGTCTTCACTTTTGGAGTAATTATACATATCGTTGTAGAGTCTCACCTTTTCTCTCATCACACGTAACTCAGCAGAAAACCATTTTACCCCCGAGTCGCAAGTTCTAGCCTTTATAACAACCTCTGGGAAAGATTCGTGATATATTTCTATGAAATGATTATGAAAAATTTCAAAACAATCGTTAGGTGCCAAAGACATATCATCTACAAAGGTCCAATCCTGTTCGCTCAACAAATTATGCATCCTACAATAGCCTACCTGTGTTAGAGGTCTGCACCTACTACTGGTAATGGAGGTGGAGGGTGTTACAGGCTTAGGGATACCAATTCGTTGTGCATCATGGTCCGAAAAATCTATTCTCAGAATTTTGGGGAAAAAACTGCCCATCTCTGTATTCCTTACAAATATATTATCTATACAATTATTTATTCTCGTTGGCTCAAATATTGTCTGTTTCAAGCCATAAGACTCAAAGACTTCCAAAAGTACCCCAGCGTTCCTGTCCAGTATACAATTATCATACATGCTAAAACACACATTAAAATCACCTGCAATAGCAAGATCATCATGAATATCCACCAGATTTAAAACTCTCTCAAGTATTTTCAAGAAATTACCGAAATCACCATTAGATGAGCGATAAATTGATATTAGGGTTAAGTTCTGTTTTTTTTATTGCAGCTATTTCACAATCAACCTCTACTGACAAACTCACAATTTTCCCAAGTACCTCATAGTCCTGGTTTCTACTCAAAATCATGGAGCCTCCACGCAATTTCTTCTTTCTTGAGAAATTGGAAGCCACATGCCACCCGCTTGAAGAATATGAGCCAGCTACCTCTGATGTGAGCCAGTGCTCCGTCACACAAATAGCATCGTACATTTCATGCTCCACAAGAAATAGGTCCCATTGATTCACCTTTTGGGGAGCCAATCCCTGGATATTTACATGTACAACCTGGAAAGTACATGAGTTATCTTCAGTCTCGTTGTTGATCATTGTAGGCCCCTTTGTGCAACTTTCCTGTGGAAAAAAATCGACACATATGCATCTTTAGGCCAGAGATCGCTAGATTTCGCTTTCTCCAGATTATCTGCATTAATGGAGACTTTATAGGAACGATAACACTCAGGATGTTTGGAAATTAACTCTGTGCATACTGCCTCCGTAAAGTTCTGCTTCACCATATTTGTGAAATCAGATGATGTTGTTTGTGAGTTAATTCTGGAAACGAAAAGGGATATAGTTTTAGGTATAGCTTTTATACAGTTATCAGTCGCCTTCCCCATAATTGACCATTTATTATTTTGTTTACTAATATGTTTCCCTTTTGATTTGACAGATGCCTTGTTTGTCTGTGATCTTGGACTCTTATTCTTGACATTCTTCGACGTCTGCTTGATGTACAAATTTCCATCGGTTGTTGACATTGAGTCTTTTGAACTACTAGACTTCATGTTTACTTCATTCTTGATTGTACTATCGTCAATTGATAAGACGGAAATTTCACATTTATCGTTGCCCGTTGTAGGAATTGAAGGCACATGTTCCACCAACGCGCGAATGAATAAATATTGAAGAGACTTGAATGCAGTTGATTTTTGTTAGGAACTAGCGGTTTTCAAAGAGCTGGTTCCTGAAATTAGTGAAAGATCGATTTTATTTTAGACCTGCTACAAATTCTCCACAGTCAGGATTAGCAAGAAGCTTTCCCTAATGTCAGTATAGCTTTAAGAATTTACTGCACATTACCACCACGTCTGCAAGATGTGAACGCAGGGTCAGCAAATTGCAAATAATAAAAAATTATTTGCGTTCCTCAGTGAGTCAGGAACGTCTCTATGGTCTCTCGATCTTAGCTATAGAAAACAAAACTGCTTCTGAAACAGATTCGCGGAGCTGATAGATGCGTTCGCGGAAAGAAAATGACGCCGCGTGAAGCTGTGGGGAAAAATATTTTCTTTCCCTGTGATATTTTCCTTATTATTATATATTACACAAATGGGGGTGGGGGCGCCATCATTAATTTTTGCCCCGGTCAGAAAAAATCGTAGATCCGGGCCTGAGCAGAACGAGCGCTCAAAACGTAACCACAAGGATAAAATACCGTATTCTATTTCCTGTAATGAACATTTTCATATCGAAACATGTAAGTTTCCTCCACCGATCCAAGTAATCAATTACATAGCGAGGAAATCATTAACGTGGTTAGGATCACAATCAATCATTTGTATTAGATTTCGAGCGAAAAATTCGCACGAATCCATCAGAGCGAATCAATTTTATGTGCACCCAGATTCGAAAGCGTTCACCATTCTTGGTGATTTTCCCATTCAAATCAGCGAATTGGCTTCGCCCATCGGAATTGAATAGGTGTTGCTCTTCTAGGATGTTGGCGCTATTATGTGATTGAGGAGAGAAAACAGTTTATTGGTCACGATTGACATTTGAGGCGATAAGGTGGTGTACAAACAAATGGGTTTTGGTTCGAAAGAGCTGAGAGAGATTTTGAATTAATGGTAAGATTTTCGTTGGTGATGGATCCATAAACGAAAATCATCTCAAATAATTTCCTTCATATATCAGGAGCAAGAAATCATCAAGAGTCTTATGAATGCTGGGCATAGATATGATACACATTCAAGAGTTTCTAAAGATAGTTCTATAAAATTGTTATGCCTTTTGTTACTTCTTTGGGAGATTGGTGTGAGCTCCTTATATCCTTCAATTTTCCGCCACCTAATTAGTTCCACCGAAGTCTTAGCGATATCCTTAGTGGAAATTCTGAAACAAGTCACACTGGTAGTTCTGTGTGACATTCGCATACAACACTAAACACTTCTCAACAGCTGCTTTTATTGAAATCTACAGATTTGGAAATATAAGTTGGAAACATAGCCAATTCAGCGTAAACGAGTGGATGAATATCGTCTAGTGGACCAGTAAAATGATCATAATCCTCGGCGCGTTGTGACAACGAATGAATGACTGACCTCACTCAATGACATAGGAAACTGGAGAAAGGGATCTTCGAGCTCTCGCTAGTCTTGATGCAGTTCCCATGCCATTGAGTGAGGTTTTATGCGTGTCGCATCGCGCCGAGAGTTCTGATTATTTTTCTGGTGCACTAGACAATATTCATCCACTCGTTCAACGTTGAATCGACTATGTTTCCAACTTAAATTTCTGAACCTGTATAAGAGCTTGCATGAAAATGAGTTTGCTGTATTCGCAGGAAGTGCTTCTGTCTTGGTCTCGGGGAGTTCGCAGTGGACGGAGAATAATATTATCTTGACGGGGTTTTCAATGAGAGGTGTTATTTTGACATTTAAAAAAATGCCATTTTTCGGATAAATGATCGAATGTTTATCTCATTTTAAAGAAGAAGGAATGCCGTTAATAATGGAAAATAACATCAGTCAAGTGACCATCACGACAACGTCTAAAAGAAATCGCCTTATGGCTGCCCTATGTTCTCGATAGCCTCACGAATTTCATCTTTAAGGTCTTGAATCGACGCTGGGCTCTTGGCGTAGACCTGCTCTTTCACATGGCCTCAAAGGTTTTCAATCACTACATCTCGGTGGCCAATTGTCATCACCTCTTCGAGAGATAACACGGTCCGGAAACTTTTCCCGTAAAAGATCAATGATTTCGTTACTTGTGTGGTACGTAGCGCCGTCTTGTTGAAAGTAAACACTGTCCAGATCAATACCATCCAATTCCAGCCATAAAAAACCATCAATCATCTCTCGATAGCGCAATCTATTCACCGTAACTGTTGCTCCAGCCTCATTGTCGAAAAAATAGGGTCCAATGATCCCGCAGGACCATAAACGGCACCAAACAGTCACACTTGTCCTAAAAGCTCAAATTTTTCCAACAAATGACGGATTGCGGTTCGACAAGGTGCTTCACGAAGACCCAAAAATGTTGGAGATTCACGAACCGTCTCTGCCAAATTTCGTCATTCTTGTGGTGAATTTAAAAATTGCATTGTTGAAGTGTTTCGTTGCTTTATCATTAATGGCGTAGTCTCTACTTGTCGAATGTCAAAAAATGACATATTCAAAAGTGACATCTACCAAAATAGCGGGCTATTCAAAATGAAAAAAAGGATTCTTTTGACCTCAAGAATCTTCAGTTAAAATATATGTACAAGTCAAAGACTCACCCTGTATAGCTCATGTCTTTTTATGATAAATTTGTATTATAATGTTGATGAGTTTAGTATTTCCCATACAGTACAACAAAAAAATAATACTCTTTATAAAATAAAACGAAATTTTCGACCCGGTGCAGATTTTGCATATTAATGGACCCACGTGATATCAGGTATTCATATTCTATGCCTCCTAAGACATTTATGGACCTTCCATGTTGATTATTCACCGATCTCAATAACTGAAGATTTTCTGTGCAATGATAATGATAATTATATCGATTTATAAATCCATTTTCATTAAATTTTTTAAAGAAATATCCCAATTGCAAATGTTGCTGTAAAACGGTTTCTCTATTTCAGTATCGTAATGAGTTCATTACAGTTGTGAAAACAGTGCTGTAATGAATTCATTACACCATCGTTTGCATTTACATTTTTCGTTTTGTGGTTGTCAACAATGACTTCCGATCCTATCAAATTCCAGCAGACGTCAATTTGGAAAGGTCAATTTTTGTATTTCCTAACATTCACACCAACTGCCAAGATACAATATGAAAGTCACTAGGACCTATAATTTGAAAGTAAAGAAAAGATCTTTAGATTGCGAAGATGAGCTGTGAGGGGCATTGGAAATCTAGAAGTACATATAGGGAGAAACTTTCATTAAACTTCAAATATTAACGTTTTCATCAATTATCATCTATGAGTGTTAGATTTTTGCTCCTAATCATCAAAAAATTTTAACAAAAAAATGGTGATTTTCATGTTCATAACACCATGAAAAAAAATTATATCCGACCAAATTTTTTTAGACTTAAGATGCCTAAGATACTTAATAGTACAAATTTCTTGTCTTGCAAGTTGTTTAACAAGTTACCTCATTACATAAGGGACGCGCCTGCTATAGAGTTCAGAAAGAAGATAGAGTCTTGCCTCCTACACCGAGCTTTCTATAGCGTGGATGAGTTTCTGTCCTCCGACATAATGATATAGCTTTTTTTTAATTGTGATGGATTATAAATTATAAATTTTTGAATTTCAATGTGATAGTATTGTGATTTTATTTTGTTTCTGTGTTTATTTGTTCTGTATACATCTTTTCTATGTATTAGTAGATAATGGTTTTCTCCTGACTTGTGCAATACAATGGAAAGAATTTTTGTGAAAGGCACCAATCAATTACTTACTCACATATAATTGTCCTGATTTTTTGAGAGCTTGTGGATAGTTACCTGTTTCCTCCATTCGATTTATTATATGAGTTGAAGGTTTCATAAACATTGGAGTTTTTGTTTTACTAGTGGGCTCAAGAAAATGCTCTTGTCATAAATTTTGAAGTATTCTGTCGCATCAGTAGCATCGTTTTCGGTTTCAATTTGTTTCAGGAAATAAGATTTCATTTCATTTCATTCCACGAAACCTTTTCATTGTTTTCTGGAAAAGACTTGAACAGTGTGTCACTTTTATGTTTACCCATAACTGCAAAATTGTTTATTAGTCCATGTGGCTTTAATCATCTTTTCTCAGTTCCTGGTAAATGAACGTTCAGAGTTAATTTTGAACTGCTTGACAACACGTTTCAATATGCTCGAATATTGCCTGTAAAATTCTTGTGTTGTCATACATCTTGACATTTTGTTTTGAAGTTCTCTTTTTTGGTTGCTCGAGATTCTTAATTCGAGGGTGATACAGATTATTCACTGTTATGCATAATATGTATAATCATGCAACTATCATGAAGTATGGGTCACCCTATATCATGAGCATTATTAGAATTTGTTCAATTACACATTTATCGGAATCTATAAATACGAAAAACAATCACAGAAGTTAATCTGAAATTTGTACGTTAATGCTATTGAAGCGGCAACCTACGATTGTACGAGGAATGTAGGAAAAGGCAAAGGTCATGAGTCAATCATAAATCTATCGCAGGTGTGCGTCAGTTCGAAATTTCTTCTAAAATAAAACTTGTACGTGTCCATACTGCATAATTCCTTGTCGTAATTAGCCGTAATATTTCTTGTGGAGCCTGTTCATACGTGTGAGCAATTAATCAAAGGTAGTTGTGAATATTTACGTTACCTTTGATTCGTGGTACAAGAATCGTAAGCACTGATAGATGACATGAAAAAGACAGTTACGAAAAATTCTGTAACGGGCATCAACTTGATTGCGTTGCTTGAAATCTTGCTGCTTCGGTCTTGATATACATTACAATAAACTGAGATGAAAAAGGATAGAAAATGAATTTTTGAGGTTTTCACACTTTAAATTAACTGAAGTATATGTTACCTACTAGTCCTACTACTAGTATCAGTAGAATTCGTTTCCTTTACCGTTTGCAGACACTGAAACAACAAAGGATTTCAACAGACGTTTTGTATATTCATTGAGTTGAAATATACATAGACACATAACCCAGTTCAACGATTTGAAGCTGAATTTAGTGTAGTTCCTTCACCGGTTTATAGATGGATAAGTGTGTTTCAGAGAAGCGAAAATTTTTACCTCCCGCATCTGGCGGTGAGTAGCTGAACAAGAAAGCACTATTTCCGAAGCCGAATGCGATGACGATCAGGAACGGCGTAAGAAATATTGGATGTTCAGTATTTCATCACACCTGATTTTTTGGATGCAATAAAACGACAATTAATTCTGCCTATGATTCATAGAACTAGAGGAAAATAAATATTCTACAGATTTCTATAAATGAGTAGTGACAAAATGGATCGACTGATTATTGTTCCTTTAGTAGCTACTATGTGCCGCCACTAAAGTTGGCAAGTAAACTGCCGAAAATTTTTGCGTCAAATCGTTCAAGGGGGTTGTTCCTCTATGTATATTTAAACTCAATGGTATATAAAGGATCATTACAAATTACTACAAATGTTCAGAATTGACTTTGACATGAAGAAAAAATACTGTACCTCAATATTGAATAATTTTACAATTGTTGACAGCAACTCACTATAAATAATTATAAAAATCATTCGAACTCATCAAATTCGTTAAAAGTGATGTAGAGACCATTTTGGGAACTGCGTTTGAAGAACTAAGTTCAAAATCTCCATACTAAAAGAACCAATATCCGATCTTGAATTTATAGAATTCGGATGACTCTTTATGCATCTCTTAGAAATTTCGTTTGAACAAATTTGTCTTAATTGTGAAAATCATAGCATTTCCGAAGTCGAAATTATGTTTCTCATATCTTTGCTTTTTGGGAAAGAGCAACTGATTCAGACTGTTTTCTACTGTCCGTCTGGTGTTGTCTGGAGTCTGGAACCAAAATATTGACGCGTTTTTCCAATGTACGCACAATCACAGTCAATTTTGGAAATTAAACTCTCATTCGTTCACTATCCTTCAAAGGAAAAATCAGACCTCCCACATTTTTCTCATAATATGATTTAATCGAACATATTGAATTTTTCATCATCACCATGTCAATCTTTGACCCAACATGGAAAATAAATGAACTTGAAAAAAAAAAGATTAATGAGATGATTGAACGTTAAGTTCTTATAATAGTCATACGCAGAAAGATGTACGCGGTATTTGATGAGGACATGTGTATTAGAAATTATTGAAGTTAGTTAGTATAAGTATGCGATTGAATAGAGTTCTTTTAGTCGAATATCAAGAAGAGATTAAATTGTAAAAAGCTCCATAGATGTTCAATTTCAAAGACTCCACTCTGACACCACCATTGACATTCCCACTTCCTGTGGACTAGATAAAACAGCAGTTGAATGATTTAACTGAGCTATAATTGAGGATACATATTTCAAGATTGCAAAGAGTAGGATGATAATTGTGAAATCTAGATTCAATTATATCATACCGTTTCCACAAAATATCCAGATTTTATTATTCGACTACTCGAAAATGAGAAACTGAAAGGGCAGCTTTTGAGTGAATTTAATTATTCAATAAAGCCAAGTGTAGTATAAATAACTGTGGAATCGAATCGAAATGAAGAAGAGAAAATTACAAATTTGAAGGACTCTAAATGAAAGACCGAATGGATTGAGTTTGAATAAATGATATTCCTTCAAGATGAGTGTTTCCTACTTTTCACTAAATGACCAGAAGTATTGGACAAGAAATATCCAATAGATCAATATTGCAAATTCAAGTAAATTTTCTCACATGGGAACCATACCTACCTTTATCAGAAAACCTGATAAGTCAATATGTTCACCTCATTGTTTCATTCGAATTTTGGATTCTAATTAGTAAAAGTTGCACGATTTCAGAAATGAGATGGCTACTTATGTGAAAACAATTCAAATTGAATTATTTTTGGTAGAAGAGGAAAAATCTCCATTAATTTTCGACAATCTCCTGAAAATTTTCTTACTCATGTACCTACAAATATGATAATTCCATGCATAATAGGTATAATTTGTTATTAATTTGCTGAAATTTCAATTCGATTCAAAATTCAGCAACAGCTTGCTGATAACGCATTGTATTTCTCCAATTTCTTCGAAAATGTATTCATCAAGAATAATCCTACCATTCAAACATTAAATTCGTCATGTCTATGAAGTTATAGCAGTGCCACTTGCGAGAAAATCAATGAAACCTATTGCACTAATAGTCGAATAATTGTCGAGAATTTGTCGTGAAAGAAAAAAAATTGTCGCGTTCTTAGTTTATTTTCTACGGGGTGGCTTTGCTAACTTAACGTTAAGTTAGCAGAACCACTTTCTCAATATCTACCAAATCTCATAAATTTTTTTTTTTTTTTATGGAATTTATTGAGATTTACAATCTACTTTCAAAAGTATTAAGTAAATGTGTTGTATGTAGAGACTAAGAGAAAGTATTGAACATTGATAAATTCATAGTAATGATTAGCCAGTTAGGTCGTTTGGCCAGGTCCTTTTCAGCCTTCGTGAATTGAATGGATCCTCTGTCAGTTGGTCGATCAGTTGGTTGGCATGTCCTTCCAGCTTCTGATGATATTTTCTCGAGTAATTTTCTATTTCTGTGGTGACATATGGGACTTTCAAATCTTCATGAATGGTGTGGTTGGAGACATACCAAGGGGCATTAACCAATGAACGTAGTATTTTAGATTGAAGTCTTTGGATGATTTGAATATTTGATGGTTTAGCGCAACCCCAGAATTGGATGCCGTACGTCCATATTGGCTTGATGATTGCCTTGTAAATAAGTAATTTATTTTGGAGGTTCAATTTGGACTTCCTGCCTATAAGCCAATACATTTTTCGGATTTTCATATTCATTTCATTTTTCTTTGCATTGATATGTTGTCTCCAGTTGAGGCGCTGATCTAAATGTATGCCGAGATACTTTGTTTTGGTGTCAACTGGTATCTCCTTTTCGAATATTTTGACAGGGGGACATATATCTCTTCTTGTTGTAAATGTTACTTGTACAGATTTAGCCTCATTGATGCAGAGTCGCCATTTTCGATGCCACTGTCCAAGGTCATCCAAGTGTTCTTGTAGATGTTTAGAAGCTGTTTCGGCGTTTTCATGAGATGCAAGCAAGGCTACATCGTCTGCAAAAGATGCTATGGTGGTATTTTCATTCTCCGGTATGTCTGAAGTATAGATGATATATAAAAGTGGTCCCAAGATACTTCCCTGTGGGACTCCGGATTTGACTTTGGAAGGAGTGGATATTGCTTCCCCATATTTCACGGCAAAACAACAGTCTGCTAGATAAGACTTCAGAATCATGTAATATGGTTGTGGGATGAGTTGTTTGAGTTTGTATAGCAGTCCGTTGTGCCAAACCTTGTCGAATGCTTGGGATGAGTCCAGAAATACTGCTGAGCAAAATTTTTTTTTTCGAGGCTTGTTGAGATTGTGTTCACAATGCGGTGGATTTGATGTGTTGTCGAGTGGTTCTCTCGGAAACCTAGTTGGTGGTCTGGTACTAGTTGGTGCATATCCATGTCATCTTTCAGCCTTTTAAGGAGCAGCTTCTCAAAAAGCTTACCCAGGATTGGTAGCAGGCTTATAGGCTAACCTCAGCATACTTCCATATGATGGGGAAGTAGGATATGCTCATCATTCTATTGAACAGTGTTGTGAGTGTAAAAATGGTTATAAATAATTGTCGAGTAATTGTCGTAGTCCATATGAAGTAAAAAAAACACAAAAAATCCATTCCTTCTTGTTTATTTTACGTCTTTTTCCCGCGAGTTTGAGATATTTCTGGAAGTATCGCATTTTTGGCAACAGCGCATTCGTAATTGACTTTTTTCCATTGCCTTAATTGTCGAATACCTGCCTCGAATTTTTCGTGAAAGAAAAAAAATTGTCGCGACACTTCGTTTTTTTTCTACTTGGTGGCTTTGCTAACTTTATATTAATTTAGCAAATAGTGGTCGAATATCATCAGGATGATCATAAAAGATTGTCGAGTAATTGTCGATGTTCAAATAAAGTAGAAAACACAAAAAATTTAATCTTTCTAGCAATTTCCACTCCATTTTCTCGCGATTTCCCATTATTTCTGAAAATGTCCCTTTTTTGCCAACAGCGCTTTGGTTTTTGACTTTTTTTCTATTGCATTAATTGTCGAATACCTGTCCCGAATTTGTCATTAAAGAAAAAAATTTGTTGCGACCTTCGTTTTTTTTCTACTAGGTGGATTTGCTAACTTTATATTAATTCAGCAAATAGTGGTCGAATATCATAAGGATGATCATGAAAGATTGTCGAGTAATTGTCGATGTTCAAATGAAGTAAAAAACACAAAAAATTTAATCTTTCTAGCAATATCCACTCCATTTACTCGCGATTTCCCTAAATGCGACATTTTCAGAAATATAGGGAAATCGCGAGAAAATGGAGAGGAAATTGCTAGAAAGATTAAATTTTTTGTGTTTTTTACTTCAATTGAACATCGACAATTACTCGACAATCTTTTATGATCATCCTGATGATATTCGACCACTATTTGCTAAATTGATATAAAGTGAGCAAAGCCACCTAGTAAAAAAAAAACGGTCGCGACAAATTTTTTTCTTTCACGACAAATTCGAGGCAGGTATTCGACAATTAATGCAATAGAAAAAAAGTCAATTACCAATGCGCTGTTGCCAAAAATGCGATAATTCCAGAAATATCTCAAACTCGCGGGAAAAAGACGTAAAATAAACGAGAAGGAATGGATTTTTTGTGTTTTTTTTACTTCATATGGACTACGACAATTACTCGACAATTATTCATAACCATTTTTATGATATTTGGTAGATATTGAGAAAGTGGTTCTGCTAACATAACGTTAAGTTAGCAAAGCCACCCCGTAGAAAAAAAAAACTAAGGACGCGACATATTTTTTTCTTTCACGACAAATTCTCGACAATTATCGACAATTAATGCAATAGGTTTTATTGATTTTCTCGCAAGTGGCACTGCTAACTTCATAGACATAAATTCGTCAAGTCAGCCTAGTCGCAACCAAATCAACACCAAACTTCAATGATGCTACTTCATTCACGCACTCCATATCGATGAGAAGAAGTATTTGAACCTCGCAGGCTCAACAACTCTTACATAACCAATTTAAATGGTAGGTATGCAAGGTGTTCAGCAGTTGCGGTTCTCCAACATGACTTAAGTGGGACTAGAACAAAGGCGGAGTCAGTTGATCACGATCAGAGAATGCTGTGTCCCTTCTAATACAATAACTTCTACCAGGTTGAAACCATTGGTCGTTCGTGTTCAAATATCATCCAATTAATCTTCTGCAAGTCAAAACAAACATTTACATTCACCGCGTTTTGTCTCGCAATGAGATATTGTCATGAGAGATTTGCTGGGTACTTTCCACATGGAAGAATATGATATTCTGCAAACGTTCGATTTTATCTTCTTTCGGACATCCTTCATTGAAAATGTACCTACAGGGAATCGGTCAATGAATAACAAAATTAGAGATATTCGTCCTAATTTATTTCAACTTTCTTCCAAAATGATACAATGACACTAACGAATATTCCAATGATACAATCATTTTTCAGAAATCGAGTTTAGTTCCCTCTCCTCATCTTTTATGTCTTCAACCGCCTGAGACTCGAACTGGCAATTGGAGTTTCTAAAAGAGAAAAAGCCATATCAGGATTCGATGAGAATTGTTGTGTTTTTGGACAAAAATTGGTTCACGATTATAGTCGTTTTGAAATCCAATACCAGTCCTAGTTTTCATAAACCCTGTTCAAATCTATTCGAGTTCGTTTTGAAATTTCACGTTTTCAATTACACCGTTCCAAAAAGTTCAGAAAAATTGTGAGCTTTTCAAAAGTTGCCTATTCTTGTCCAACGGATGTTTATTTAGGTATGAGAAATCCTTAGACCATACAAAGGGGAGACAAATCTCATTCATAGATTCGGGAACAGTTGAAGCCAAAATTTAGTCAGAATTCAATGAGTGGGACGAAGATAGCATAAAGGACACCAATATCATTAGATAAGGCCGCGAAATATAACTTTGAGAGATCTAGTGGCGTTGTATTATGGTTATTGAGGAATGGAAATAAATTAACTATTTTTGACGAATTCATACAATGTTCCGAACATTGAAACAGATTCTGAGTCAGGTGAACAGAGTCAGCCAAATTCAGAATTGATGTTCCTCCTCTCAATAGCAGAAGGCAATCTGAAAAGTGAAATTAAAAAAATCGAAGAGTCCATTGTTACTTATAAATAATAAGAGGAGAACCTACCTATGTAAACTCGAATCAGGATTTAAATGGTCCAATTTACCACAAACATAAGAATCATTTTTTCAACGTATTTTGCTAATAGTATTCAGAAATAAATCAAAATTTTCCTACGCGGTATCCTGATGACAACACTGTTCCAAAACGTCATAAGTAACACAAAATTGAAATAGTGAAACAAAATTAAGATATAAACTGGCCATAGATTCAGAAAACGGTACTGCGATAACATTCATTCTCTGAGGCAAAAACGGCCGAGCCGTTTCGCGAACATTCCCATACTTAAGTATATGTAATCTGAGGAATTCCCAATATTTGAAGAAGCAAATACTCATTTCTGACATTCACGCACAAATGTGTGAATTAATTTCAATCTAAAGTACTTTTCATATTGATTAAAAGTTTATTTATTAGAAAATTCAAAGAACACCACAACGTTGCCAAAATTTGTACTACATTTCGATTCCGTATTATTTAAGTTACCCAGTTTAGTTCTGATGATTCTGAAAATTGGCTTTACTATTCATTATTGAAAGGTGCCTCAAGCAACACAAAGATATCCCAGAGATCTCCCTGCGACTTCTTTTTAGGAAGTTGTGACACCTTTTGTGACTTCTTTGGGAGGTCGCAGCTCTATATCACCTCCAAATGTCCGCCACAAAAGAGTTCCCAGAGAGCTCTTGGCGATATCCTACGTGGATATTCTCAAAAAGGCCACACTGAGAGTTCGCATACACCTCCCGCGGCGAGGACTTTGAGAACTTCTCATTAACCTCCTATAGTGAGATCTATGCGAGCTCGCATTGCGAGATGTATAAGATATTCTCAAACAGGTCGCATTGCGAGATGTATAAGAAGTTTCTACACAGGACGCTTTGCACAGGTATATACAGGTAAGTATATAATGTGAATAGAACATCAAAAACTAAGTCAGATTTGTCCTATTCCTATGATGAGAAAATGTATATTAGCTATATTATTGAATTGAACTACACAACAAACAGCGTTGAAAGTTATCTATTATTTCGGCTGCAGCATAAGGTATACTAAAACAAGCCGCAAGCGAAAAAAGGTGAATACAGACTATTCTGACGTGACGTGATTCCACGTCACGTCAGACGTGTAGCAGTGCTCCCATTGGCCTAATATGAACGTGAACGTCAAAATGTGAGTGATATAAAAATGCAACACATCGTTCTGTGCGTTCACGTTCATATCAGGCCAATGGGAGCACTGACGGTGCCTGACGTGACATGAAATCACGTCACGTCAGAATAGTCTGTATTCACCCTAACTCCTTCCATCATTATTATTAACAAATAGTAACAGAAAAATATAGAAAAAATTATTCAAAACATTATGTTCCTTTATTCCTCTGGATAGGTACAATGTCTCAGCCAATCTTGAGAAAATACTCCTCTGTTGTACTCCACGTCTGCTTCATTACATCTGGAAGAATAAAAATGACATGTAGAGTAATGAACATTTGTCAGTTGTTTATACATTCATCAAAACGCAAATGAACATTGTTTCAAGTACTTCTGGTGCAAAAATTGAACAAATAGGATTTCAACAACAAACATTCAATGCCCATTCATATAATATCAGCTCCAAACTAAATGAGATATTATTCCAAAAAGTTCATGTGAAAGTGTCGAATCATCAAAATTCTCATAGAAGTGTGACAAAAATGGTTTCCACAGGAACTTGTAAACCATACCAATTAAGAATGGCCAATAATTTATTAGCTTGAATTTTGGAAATATTCGACACTACCAACAATTGTCGTAAAACCTGTTGTAAGGTTTTTTCGGGATGGAGATTAGTTTCTATCTGATGAATCATCAGATCTCTCACTGGAATCATCCCTAGACAAATCTCTCGAACTATCAATCAAAAATGTTTGATTTATGTCTATATTATATGCCCTTTCACATTCCTGTGATTCAAGGCGGCATTCACATTATTCAAACAAAACTAACTTGAATTTTCTGCTCACATCACCTCATTTCAATGTTCCACACATGCGTTTCTAACACAGTTTGAAGAGTCTCCAAGATATCGCATGGAGAGGTTTCAAAGATATCGCATGGCGGGGGTCACCAAGATATCGCATGGGCACATCAGTGGGAAATTCGCTCAGTAACATCACATAGAGATCTCTGGGACCTCGCGGTAGCAGCTCCCATAAAAGTCGCATTGTAACCTCTCAGAGATATCGCGGAGAAGTCTGTGTTGCCTGGGGCGTCTCCTCTTTCTATGGGTAAAGGGGAAATCAAATGTTTACCCTGTTATATCAGAAAGTTTTTTACTTTTTCTGCTTCAGGCACGATTTGTCGTTTGCGTTTCTGGGAATTTTGGATCCGTTACTGTCTCAGGTCTGTCTGTGTCTATCAATCAACTTTGACTCATTGCGAATTTGTTTTGTAATGATTCCTTGACGTATACTCAGTGCGGAGGAAGCCAATCAGGCTATTCGTATGGTCGAGGCGAGACGCGTTGTTTCCCTGCTCGTTCCTCGATATCAAGAAACTGGAGTCGTGACCAAAAGACCGAGTAGTGGGCGCCAAAGATCTATCACTCCCGCACAAGATAGGTTTCTCACTGTGTCCACCTGCAGAAAGCCTTTGAGTATCTGTCAAATCATGCAACATCGGCTTTTCAACGTTTCTGATTTTTTGGTTTCGATTGAAAAGTCCGTCGAATACATTCTTGTGACTGACACTTACTCAAAATTTCAGGTTATTTCGATTCGAGTTATTCTGTTGTGGAATCACCATAATTAATCGAAAATTAAAAAAAGATGCATTTAGATTTTTTCTCATTTTTCCTATTACGTCTAATCTTGCATGAAACAAATAGTAACAAACGAAGATTATCTATCAAAAATATAGCAGTTGAAATGGAGGAAAATATTCATCTCATTTTCAGAACATATATATATTGTTTATTTCTTAATGACAATGAAGTGTCAGACGTTTTTCGAATTTGCTCTTGCTTTTTTGCTGATTTTTTGCTAAAAACAACCACTCTAATCTATGGGAGATGATCCCCCAACATAAGGGGCCTGTAGCGTTCCTCGAACACCTGAAGAATAGAAGAATCATCACTTGGAAGATCGGACCTGATCGAAAGATCCTCCCGATCCATGAGAGAGTTAGGGCTTTGTGAAAAGGTTTTTTTAGCAGGTGAAGTATTTTTTTCTACTGCTTCTTTCTCGTTTTTTCTTCTTTTTTTTCTTGTTACAGATGTAATTTCAAGATATTTGCCTCCAGTTCGATGAAAAGGCATGTTTTCAAGCACAAGGAGCTCTGTAACATGGATAGCAGCATATTTTTTAACAAATTCAGTATCACCACACATACACGGGGAGACAGAGTTTTTTCAGAGGTTTTTATCTGTTCTCGTGTATCATACGCATAATTGTATGGTACCCCGTTTACATTCCCTCTGCTAACACTCAGATTTGGAGCGGGAAACAGATTTTATTCTTTTATACAATCTGTTCCTTGTCGCCATTTCTTCACACGTGCCATATGCCATATATTGTTTGATATTACAAAACAGTATGTTATTCTCTCTTTCAAAAGAATATATATATATATTTCTTAAGAAACCTAGGGGGGTCAAGACTTCTGAAGATGTGTGTAGTTTATAATTCTTCTGTTTATTTTTTTATATATCTTTCAATCGGGGGCTAGAATTTTTTCCGGTGGGTCATGAATTGATTTTCTACGAACACTATATGTATTAGTTGAAAACTTAAAATTAAATTTTTTTATTGGAAGTAGTAGGGTTTGATTCAACTACTACGAATGCGATTATTCCTCGTCGATAACCCCCTTCACACACCAATAGAACTATAATTATAATTATTGAATATCTCACTAGTCGTAGGAATTCAAATTGCAGGTAATAATACTGAGACTAATTCGAATTTCACACACCTGAAGTCGTGCTCTGCCACTGATTCCCATTAAATGATAAAACCTGATGTAATTATGTTGATCGGTAGTATTTCGCAATGTGAACATTTAATTTCTGCAGATATTCTCAAATTTCTGAAGATCCCTCAACCCTGAAGAGGAACGAGGAAGTCATGTTTTCTAGTCGAAGCACCTGGAAGCAGGATTTCTGTCTAAGTGTCAGGTCATCGATGTGAATCAGTTGGTCTGTCGGATGTTATTTATTCTTTGTAGAATATCACGAAACATTTTTGTTTCCGCTGTCGCTTGATTATACATCAATTATAAATCTAAAGGGTTTTCCAATAAAAAAAAAACAGGGTAATCGTTAGATCTGGAGTTATTGAATATGTTTTTCGTTTTTCATGAGTACAAGCTATATTTTTGAAATAATAATCATGAAAATTTTTGTGGTTTATAGAAGATTAAATTGCCGAGGGCAAATTGTTGCGATTTTTTCGATTTAATTAGTTTTTCAATTAAAAAAAACAGGTTGAACTTCAGCGTTTTGGAAACTACACTTAATGATTTTTTCCGACGGTTATTCATCATTTTTTGGAAAAAATCGCAACTATTTGCCCTCGGCAATTCAATCTTCTATAAACTACAAAAATTTTCATAATATGTAATATTATTTCGAAAATATAGCTTGTACTCATGAAAAACGAAAAACATATTCAATAACCCCAGATCTAACGATTACCCTGGTTTTTTTAATTGAAAAACTAATTAAATCGAAAAAAAGAAAACTAATTGCCATCGAGGCGTTCTTCAACTTCGATTAAAAAAAATCAAGTCTCTAAGTTGTAAATTAGGGTAGTTACTCGTGAAATAAAGAGACTAAAGGTCTTCGAAACTAACAAAAATGGACTACAATGGAATAAGAGAAACAGAATAGTGATGGTAGTAATTGCAGTTATAACGGAACAAGAACTATACCGGAAGAGGGATGCATACAGCTTGGGCTACAACAAGGGAGTATCTTGGCTTCTGTGTAGAATAATGATGATGATACAAAGTATTAATGACAAACAAAATCGATCATCGCATGATAAACTACTCAGATGATTTCAATTAACGATCTCAAATCTGGTTCAAAGCACTTTAGAAGCTTGATATGAATAATTGTAGAAAACACATGTGTCATTCTTATGAAGACATGCTGGTTTGCAAACACTATCCCACATCCACACTGTAACATATCTGAATTTCCTACCCTGCAACGAAATAAAATGCGCCGTTGCCAGACTCCATGGCTTCCAGCTTTGCAACGTCTATTGTCGAAACGTGGAACTACGTTGAATGAACTTATTTGCTATTATTTTATAATTCTATGAATGATCAATATTAGTACGACTTCAAGCAATACTTTAGGCAATTCGCATCTTTATAAATAGGAGATTTTAATCATATCGAAGATCCACCATGAAGTAAACTCGTTCTTCTGTGACCATCGAAGAAATACGATTCTGTGGGAGAAAAATTAACCTCGAAAAACGACAACGAATGGAAGCTCTCTGTTGGTTCATTCGGCGTGGGTATATAGTGTTCCTTTGAAATTGAGCCTCTTCTAGGAATCCACCATTTTAGTATATTTTAAAGACGCTTGTTTGTTATCTGGTATGTACACGATCTCCATTTAAATAACCATGTTTCATTTCACAGGATTTAATCTCATGTAAGCTTGTTCTATTTTATTATTGCATTTCCATTGAATATTGTGGAACTCTGCTCTGCTACCAACCCATTTGGAATATTCTTATACTGTTCGTAAGGCCTACTGCACATTTAACTATTCACTCGACACTATGGTATAGGCATTTGGAGTTGTTGCTTTTAGGATAATATTTTACGTACAATAATCACTGGTTTGGAGGCCTAGAGTAAACTGTTTATATCGCTTGTGCCAAGGAGAACAGCCCCCACAACAGTGGCAGTGCCAACTCCTCTGGAAGTTCTATAACGAACGTCTCCAGTAAACATAGCCTCGTCTTCGGGCCATGGCGAGCCAGGCAAGTGAAGGATTGCTTCGACCTGGTTCCACCGTTCATCAGTTAACAGGAAATATAAAGAGTTTATCGTCACTTCCAAACCAACGCGGCTGCTATGATCTCACACATAACACTTAGAAGGAAGGATTCTCACACTAGGAACTACAAGGATACTGCTTATGAATTTCATTAATAATCAGGTGACACACTCTATATGCCTATAACCTTTGGATGTATTGGATTCTGCTTTTTATCACAATTGTGCCAGTAATAACCTTACCGGAGTATAGGAAGCTCCATATTGTACATATCACCAGTGCTCGTCTTGTTAATAAGTGTTCTATGGATTTGTAAACATATCATCTGTAATGCTAGAAGGTTTTTTGCTTTGAGTTTCAATTGATTCTCGTTCGTTTTTCCTTCATAGGCTATGGTTCCCCGAACTATGGCGCTGGACGAATAAAGGGCTCTTGTTCCACCTCTATGTCCAATCTAGTGTTTTATTTATCAATTTTACCTCATTATTTCCCATCCTATATTTCACTAATCTGAGTTATTACGAATCTGAATTACTACGACATAAGATAGAGTTCTACCAATCTAGGCGATCACATCACAAGCCAAAAATATAAGTATAAAACCCCCTTTAACGTAATTCTACCCTCAGCTCTTCAGAGCAGGGTTGCCCCTTTTCTCTTTTTCATAATGTTCCTATGATTTACAAACTTGGAATGTTACAGTGGTTCCGTGACCTCGGATAACTCAAACGATTGTGAAATGTGGAAATATGAGGTTGAAATTTATTGTTATTAATATTCTTATTTCTGTTGTGTTTTTCAGTTTATCTGCTGTTTAATTTCTGTTCTAGAAATAGGTACCCATCGACCAACTGCCCACAGATACTTTGAAACTGTCTCTGTAGAATTCCAAAAGATATGTGATAATCAGTGGTATCTGTAATGTCTTCAATCTATATCCTTTTTCTACACGATCTCTTTGTGCATACTTTTATTCGAAATAACAGGTGGAATTGACACAATAAGGTACAGAGTGTTTATTTAATTTTAAATAATAAATGAAAACGTTTTGAATTGATCTGAATATGGTTTCTCTTAGCATGTGCAGTTTTAGATTATGTATTTGGTGTTGGGAATGGTTCGGAGATAAGAAGTTGATTTGCAAATGGAGGACGTCTGACATTTGAGAGTCAGTTCTTTTATCTCGGTTCCATTATCGTAATGAAGCATTCTAGAGATAGCGTTATGTAGTTATAGTAGGGGACCCAACGAAGCTTTTACAACCAGTAGGTTACCATTGAGAAAACATATTCAATCAGGTATCCATTTTGTATTGCACTTGTACTATATGTGTCATTACACTTGGGACTTCACAAGATGTATGCTACATATTTCGTTAAACCTTCTGCCATGTTTTTATCATATCCGGAGAGGGAACATTCCTGCCGATCAACCACCATCAACTCACTCATGATTTGTTAGAGTCCTTCCACCATTTTAGGATAATCACGATACTGAGGAGCCACCATTTTGTCTGGAGGATCCCATGGATATTTCATAAATGTTTTCATAGGTACATCTATTGCTCCGAGTGTTTCAGAATTGGCAGACAGGATAGACGAAGGAAATCATTTTAACCAAACCTCTTCGAAAGATGGCAGCCAACCCAATGTCTTCAGAGTCTTCACCAATGGGGGTCGCAACAGTTTTGATTGTCATTAAATCAAAAGGATTTTATTCTTCAGGAACTCATCTGGTGAAACCTTTTGGTATTTTATCACAGCCACTTGTGATGATTCTTCTTACCAATGGATACCTACTTTCCACTAATTTCATTTTGTCATTCTTTAGATACTTGATTGAGGCCAATCAAACTGAGGCACTCGTCATGCCTGTACATAATTCAAGAAAGAAGTTTATCCAATAGGTTCATGAAGTTTTTCAAGTCTGGGGTCGTAGGGCTGTGATGTTCGACACCACAACGAAAGGATGCCACGAGAAGCCACTTCTGGATGCTGCCGATGAACCCATAGCTGAGAAGTCCTTAGAAGCTGGGGGTCGTATAGGTTTCAATCTTCTTCAGTAGGATCCAGTGGAAACAAGAACAAGAAGGGATGTGTGATTTTCAGTGCTCCCTTTGTGAAGATGTCGATTATGCCTGAAGTAATGTGAGAAGTGTAATTGTTTTCTTAAAGATCTATATTGGTGAGTTAGTCAACTAGTTCCACTACGACAGATGCCCAGTTCTATGTCACGATATCCATCTTTGAATTAATGCTGACCCAACTTTCATAATGAAGAATCCTGTTTATCTTTTTGGTAACTAAGGTTACAACTGAGGCCTCAACGCACCCACCATTTTGACATTTTAACCTACAATCACTGCGCAACTTCTGTTGTTCATTATTTCAGATACCACTGACCATTTTTATTTCACTTATCCATTCAGTATTAATTCTCACCATTCATTTTCAGTCAATCCAAACCACAGAAAAATATTTCGACCTATACCTACTTCTAAAAAAATGGAAATTCTCTTATTATTTTCGAAGCTTCGCCCTTATTCTCTTTTATCATAACGTCCAAGCTTCTGGAGTCGACTGTAACATATCTGAATTTCCTACCCTGCAACGAAATAAAATGCGCCGTTGCCAGACTCCATGGCTTCCAGCTTTGCAACGTCTATTGTCGAAACGTGGAACTACGTTGAATGAACTTATTTGCTATTATTTTATAATTCTATGAATGATCAATATTAGTACGACTTCAAGCAATACTTTAGGCAATTCGTATCTTTATAAATAGGAGATTTTAATCATATCGAAGATCCACCATGAAGTAAACTCGTTCTTCTGTGACCATCGAAGAAATACGATTCTGTGGGAGAAAAATTAACCTCGAAAAACGACAACGAATGGAAGCTCTCTGTTGGTTCATTCGGCGTGGGTATATAGTGTTCCTTTGAAATGGAGCCTCTTCTAGGAATCCACCATTTTAGTATATTTTAAAGACGCTTGTTTGTTATCTGGTATGTACACGATCTCCATTTAAATAACCATGTTTCATTTCACAGGATTTAATCTCATGTAAGCTTGTTCTATTTTATTATTGCATTTCTATTGAATATTGTGGAACTCTGCTCTGCTACCAACCCATTTGGAATATTCTTATACTGTTCGTAAGGCCTACTGCACATTTAACTATTCACTCGACACTATGGTATAGGCATTTGGAGTTGTTGCTTTTAGGATAATATTTTACGTACAATAATCACTGGTTTGGAGGCCTAGAGTAAACTGTTTATATCGCTTGTGCCAAGGAGAACAGCCCCCACAACAGTGGCAGTGCCAACTCCTCTGGAAGTTCTATAACGAACGTCTCTAGTAAACATAGCCTCGTCTTCGGGCCATGGCGAGCCAGGCAAGTGAAGGATTGCTTCGACCTGGTTCCACCGTTCATCAGTTAACAGGAAATATAAAGAGTTTATCGTCACTTCCAAACCAACGCGACTGCTATGATCTCACACATAACACTTAGAAGGAAGGATTCTCACACTAGGAACTACAAGGATACTGCTTATGAATTTCATTAATAATCAGGTGACACACTCTATATGCCTATAACCTTTGGATGTATTGGATTCTGCTTTTTATCACAATTGTGCCAGTAATAACCTTACCGGAGTATAGGAAGCTCCATATTGTACATATCACCAGTGCTCGTCTTGTTAATAAGTGTTCTATGGATTTGTAAACATATCATCTGTAATGCTAGAAGGTTTTTTGCTTTGAGTTTCAATTGATTCTCGTTCGTTTTTCCTTCATAGGCTATGGTTCCCCGAACTATGGCGCTGGACGAATAAAGGGCTCTTGTTCCACCTCTATGTCCAATCTAGTGTTTTATTTATCAATTTTACCTCATTATTTCCCATCCTATATTTCACTAATCTGAGTTATTACGAATCTGAATTACTACGACATAACATAGAGTTCTACCAATCTAGACGATCACATCACAAGCCAAAAATATAAGTATAAAACCCCCTTTAACGTAATTCTACCCTCAGCTCTTCAGAGCAGGGTTGCCCCTTTTCTCTTTTTCATAATGTTCCTAGGATTTACAAACTTGGAATGTTACAACACCAAAAACAACAAAGCTGCTCTACAATATTCTGGATCTCGCTATAGATGGCAATTTTATCTGGTGTGATCATATAACAATACTGTGCACACAGTTTGCTTGGTGTCTTTGGGAATTGTTTACACTATGAAATAGATTTATCAGGCAACATTCGAATCTATACTGAGATCAGTCGAGGATCTAGTGGCCAGAGGGGCATGTCGGGAGGCTAGCTTCGGGTACCCCATATAATCCCTTTTTCAAATTGAAAACAAAATACAAGGACTTGAATCAATTCAAAAGTATATTTTGCATAATTCGAGCTGAACTACATATATTGATGATGAATATAAGAAAATCGAAAACAGCATTTTACATTTTCATTGATACTTAATGAATCGAACTAAGTAAAGATGACCATATCAGTAGTTATACTTCACGAAGAATATTCTGGAGATTCCAAGATGACGCCGTATTTCCTCTTCCATTCTAACCATCTATGTTTGGTCTGAAGCTCCAGAGGATTCATATCCAAATTGACCATTGGCATAAAATCAGTGTTGATGAAAAACAGATAATTTGACTTCAAGTTCACATAGCCCACTTCGGTGAACTTGAACAAATCCCTGTCCAAAAACATCAGGTCGTTATAGCTCAAATCTAAATGATCTAAATTTTCGACGTTATTGAAAGTCCCCACATCAATGGTCCGAAGATAATTGTAACTCAGGTCGAAATGTGACAGTTTCTTCAATTTGGGCAGAGCAAAGGTATCGATAGATTTCAAGTTGTTGTGGCCAAAAAGGATATGATGAAAGATTCTTTGATGGTGTGGTAATTCTAAATCATCCAGGAATTTGAAAGAATCTTCTGGTAATATTTCCAGTAAGTTGTATCGCATATTAATTCCCTTAACGGCAGTGCCTTCAAACCAACTCCAATTCCAGCTTCTGATCCTGTTATAGCTAAGGTCAATGAAGTATAAGTGGTTTAAATTTTTGAAGGCGCCTTCTTCAATTTTATATATCTTATTGTGGGACAGGAATAGAAATCGAACATCAACATGAGGGAAAACGTCAGATCGTACCACTCTGATTAGGTTTGAGGAAAGGTTCAAAGCCTGGACATAGCCCAAATTTCCAAACGCACCTTCTTCGATCCCTTGGATTCCATTAGCAGAGAAGTCAAATATAGCTACATTGGAAATATCGGTTACTGACTTCTCGTAGAGCATCGGTATTTCCTGGCCATTCACTCGTAAAGTGTCCGTCTTGTTGCTTAGAATGAAGTCCCGCAAATTTTTAGCTTCTTCGATGAAAACAGTGAAGTTTGTTTTGTGCACTTGCGAAATTAGGCGAACTTTCACATTTTTGAAGGTGATAGGCTCATTTTCTTCATCGGATATGAAGCCCGAACAAGATATTATGAGAGTGATAACTGAACACAATATTATTAGAAACCGCATCTTGTACTAAAACGATCTACTTCATGATTAATTTGTTTTTCGAAATATTTGGTATGAATGGATCAAAACTAAGCGACGAGATAATTATTATTGGTACTCCCAGAATCAATGTGGAACGAATTTATCTCCGTTCTCCTTTATCTGAAATACTTGTGTGCCATTTTCTAAATAGACCTCGAATAACATGAATTATTGAATAATTTTTCTTCATTCGCTATACAGGGTCTTTCACGAGGAACCTCACCCATATTTATACGGGAAACTACTGAACGTATTTTCATGAAATTCAGCACTTATAAGTATTTCACGATGCTGATGAAATCTAAAATATTTTCAAGGCGAGAGCACCTCCGGTTTTTCCGGAAATGACGTCAACTTCCGTTTTTCAAATTAGAACACCATTTTTTTATTGTAGAAATAGATTCCTTAGAAAATTTCAAGTTATTTTGATCTAACATTTTTCAGTTTTCTCTCTGAGCGGGAAAATTCGAAAAAAAAAACCGAAAATAGAGCACCGCTGAAACAAGAATAACTTCGAGGTTTTTGGATGGAAAGTTAAAAAATAATGTGAGTGTATGCATCACACCCTTGCCCTAAAGTGGATATTTTCTGAGTTATTCACAAAAAACTGTTTTTCGTCTTGAATTTTCAGTTATTTCTTTTCCCTTCACGCCAAAAAGATGAAATTTTCAGGAACTGTTACTTAAACCATGTTTTAGATTTTACTACCCTAATATGCAAGAGAAAAAAGTTACAGGTTGTTCCTAAATAGATGGCGAATTTGGATTCGAATTTGTATCGGAAACCTCTTTATTTCAACTAATCGGCCATCGGTTTTCTCTCCAGTGATAAATAAATAATTCCTTATGAACCATATGCAAAAACTAGCTGAAAATTCAAGACGAAAAACAGTTTTTTGTGAATAACTCAGAAAATATCCATTTTAGGGCAAGGGTGTGATGCATAGACTCACATTATTTTTCAACGTAGATTCAATATCTGCCATAAAAAAATGGGGTTCTGATTTGAAAAAATTGATTTTTCACGATTTTGTCATCCCGAACTTTGAAAGCGATTTTTTCACCCCCTGTATCATAAATCGCGATTTAGATTTTCAAAGTGGATACATCAATCTTACATCTTGAAAAATCCCAAAAATGAAAATTTTCCATCCAAAAACCTCGAAGTTATTCTTGTTTCAGCGGAGCTCTATTTTCGATTTTTTTTTTCGAATTTTCCCGCTCAGAGAGAATTTTCCAACCAAAACTGAAAAATGTTACATCAAAATAACTTGAAATTTTCTAAGGAATCTATTTCTGCAATAAAAAAATGGTGTTCTAATTTGAAAAACGGAAGTTGACGTCATTTCCGGAAAAACCGGAGGTGCTCATGCCTTGAAAATATTTTAGATTTCATCAGCATCGTGAAATACTTATAAGTGCTGAATTTCCTGAAAATACGTTCAGTAGTTTCCCGTATAAATATGGGTGAGGTTCCTCGTGAAAGACCCTGTATAGAGTGAGAAAAATATAACGCACAAAATTCATATCTACGTTATTTACTATTATGTGGAACATAACATTTTTAACATTTTTTCATGTTTGATTCTTGCACCCTCTGCAAGAGGTGGGGGGTAGTTGACTTTCTTTAAATCGCAACCCTACTTTATGTGCCAGAAAAAAGTGTTTTCCAATAAGAGGTTATATTTTGAATAGACCACTATTTCGGTGGATGTCTCTTTTGAAGCTGTCATTTTTTGACATTTGACAAGCATGCTTCAACAACGCATTATAATAAAAATGGTGAAAATTTGGCACAGACGGTTCGTAAAATTCGAACATTTTTGGGCCGTCGTGAGGCACCTTGTCGAACCTCAATACAAAAATTGGTGGAAAAATTTGACCATTATGAGATGTGTTGATAACATAGGATTTAAAGTGTTTCATAAACCAACACAGACAGACACGCTTATTAATTTTCACTCCAACCACTCTATTCCACATAAGTTGGCTTCCTTCCGTTCATCAGTCAATAGACTCTTGACTGTCCCAATGTCATCGAAAGATTTCAGATTAGAGCTGGATTTTATAAAACAACTGGCATACAATAACGGATTCAATCCATCAGTTGTCAATTCTTTAATGAGAAAAATAAAACATAAAAAAATGGTCGCATCAGCATACCCTTCTATCGTAGATTCCAAACCAAAAAAGTTTTTTTCGCTTACTTACTTCGACAACGATATTTTTGATAGATCAGTTGAGACCTTAAAAAGAACATATGACAACATTGAAATAGCCGCGAAACCAGCTAACACATTGGGAAAATTCAATAAATGTTTTCAGGAATTTGGACAACTTTATTTATTTGAATCGTTTTTAATACATTGCCAACGTTTCGAATTGATTTCATTAGATGTAGTCGCTTTATACACCAACATACCTAAACAATTAGTTATGGACACCCTGAAAACCCAGTGGCATCATATCAAGCATTTCACTACTTTGAGTGAAGACGAATTTTTACAACTAATAAATTTGTGCTTTGAAGGTGGGTATTTTGTATTCAGTGAGGTTCACTATAAACAAACAGAAGGTACAGCAATGGGATCTCCAACAAGCACAACATTTGCCAATTTAGTAATGCACGCATTGTTTAAATTCGCAATCTCTAGATTGAATTTCCTTATTCCATTGCTAAGGCTCTTCGTAGACGACACATTACTTTTAGTCCCCAAAGATAAAATCGAAGAAACCCTGAAAATCTTCAACTCATTTCACCAAAAAATACAGTTCACGCTTGAGAGGGAAAAACAACAAAGTATTCCATTCCTGGTCATACTAGTCATCAGAGAACAAAATAGACTAAAGACCAATTGGTACATGAAGTCAATTAACTCAGGCAGATGTATTAATTTTCATTCGAACCACAGTGTCACACAAAAGAAGAATGTAGCAATGAATTTGATAAATAGAGCACTATCTCTAAGTAGTAATGAATACAAAAAATACAATTTAATAAAAGTAACCAAAATCCTCAAACAAAACAATTACCCAGAACAATATATCAGAACATGTATCCTTCAACAGAAATAACACCAACAAGAACGCACTGATCATGACCACAGTAACACAGGGCACAGGAGAAGAACAAAATTCACAATCCAAAAAATATTCAAAACTAGTATTCTACCCTATTTTATCATATAAGATAAACAGAATATTTCAAGAATATAACTGTACAGCTGCATTCTATAATACGATTGACAATAGGAAAATATTCTACACAAGATTGAAAGACAAAACACCGATCTTAAAACAGTCAGAATTAGTTTATAAAATAGATTGTGAAAATTGTCAGAAATGTTACGTAGGACAAACAAAACAACTACTAGAGGAACGAGTAAAACAACATATAAATGACACGAAAAAGTTGAACAACACACATAAAACAGCTCTAACTACGCACGTGCTCACTGATGGACATATATTTAAGTTTAAAGATGTAAAAATTTTAGATCGGGAAACTAATTACAGCAGAAGACTAATAAGCGAAATGATACACATCAGATCAAACAACACAGTGAATTTCAGAGAAGATATCCAACATCTAAGTCTGGTTTACAATAGCTTAATACTAGGTGATAGTGTTACTCGGACTCGAAACTCAAATTGAATAGAAAAATTCTAAGTTGCAAAGAAAGTGTTTAATTGTATTTTTAATATCGTTTCGTCCCATATACAAGAAATATTCTATGTACGTTTGTAATTGTGAGTTAGCCAAAATTCGTTTTAGTTGAAATATTTTGAGTTTGTTTTAATAATTGTTGCTATGGTGCGCATATGAGTTCATGGAACAGGCTGGGAGATAGATTTGTTTCTCACTGATAATACGATAACATAGTTCACCGGAATACTTCGTAAAAGATGTTTCAGAGTTTCTTATTGATTTTCTGTACAAAGAGAAAATGAAAATTTTAATTAATCAGACACATTCCGAATCGAATTGAATACGAGGTGAGTGACAAATCCCTCCCAATAACTGTGCACATCGTCTATATTACTGTTTTCTATTTTAGCCTTGAAAAAGAACCACGAACGGTTCGAAAGGTTCTTCTTCTTATTGCGCCGTCTCCCTCCGAAGGTTGGCGATCCAAACGGCAATTGTTGTCTTGGAAACGGCAGCTCGAAAGATTTCAGCCGATGTGTGACCAAACCATCTTCTGAGGTCCTTCAGCCAAGAATTCTGGCGCCTTCCCACAGATCTTTTCCCTTGTATCTTCCCCTCTATTATAAGGCGAAGTAACTCATACCTTCCACCTCTCAATATATGTCCCAAATATCGCATTTTTCTCTCTTTTATGGTGTTAAGTAGTTCTTTATGTTTGTTCATGCGTAGGAGTACTTCGACATTGGTAATTTTCTGCATCCATGAAATTCGCAGCATCCTACGGTAAATATACATTTCGAAGGCCTCTACCTTTTTCTCCGTTTGTGCGTCCATTGTCCAGCTCTCGCATCCATACAGCAACACTGAGAAGACATAACATCTGACCATCCGAGTTCTTAGTGCTAGACTGAGGTCTGATCTTGTGAAAAATGTCTTCATATTAATGAAGGTCTTCCTCGCTTGTTCAATCCTCGAATGTATTTCGCTTTTAGGGTTGCACTGGTTGTTAATATTGGCTCCCAAATATTTGATGGATGATACCTGTTCAATTGTCTGCCCCTTTACGCATAGATGTACATTTGGTGTAGATAGTGTTTTTGAGAAGATGAGAACTTTGGTTTTGGATATATTGAGGTTTAGGCCATATGCTTCGCTGCGACTTACGACGGAATCTATTAATTTTTGTAGCTCTTGCATGCTGTTTGCTATTATTACGGTGTCATCAGCGTATCTTATGTTGTTAATTATTGTTCCGTTAACTTTTATTCCAGCCTCAGCTTCTTCCAGTGCTTCTCTGAATATAGACTCCGAGTACAGGTTAAAGAGTATTGGTGACAAGACGCAGCCCTGACGGACTCCTCGTCTGATTTGTATATCCTCCGATGTCATTTGATCTATTTCGATTGTTGCTGTCTGATGCCAATAGAGTTCAGAAACCACGTGTATGTCCTGTTCGTCGATCCCCGTTTCTCTTAGGATTTGCATCATTTTCTCATGACTAACGCAGTCGAATGCCTTTCGATAGTCTATAAAACATGCATACATATCGACATTCATATCTCTGCAACGTTGCGCCAGTACATTTAAAGAGAAAAGAGCCTCTCGCGTTCCCATTTCATTTCGAAATCCAAATTGGGTGTTATCCATTTGGTACTCACACTTTTTATATATTCGTGCATGGATGACTCTGAGAAAGGTTTTAAGAACGTGAGACATCAGACTTATTATTCTGTAATCATCGCAATGTGTGGAGTTTGGTTTTTTCGGTAGTGGTACAAATGTTGATCTCAGCCAATCTGATGGTATTTTTCCTGAGTTATATATTTCGTTGAACAATGCTGTTAACAGATCTAGGGTTTTGCCCTCGTTCTCTGCGATCAGTTTGAGCACCTCAGCATTGATTTTATCAGGGCCGGTTGCTTTTCCCTCTTTTTGAGCTTTTATTGCGTGTATGACCTCCTGTTTAGATATTATGGGACCTTTTTCATTTATTTCCTTATTTATGGATGGTGAAGCATATGGTCTATCATCGTCGAAGAGTTTTTGGATGTATTCTTTCCATCTAACAAGTTTCTCCTCTGTCCCTACTATCAGTTCGTTATCTTCACCTCTTAAGTTTGTTTCCTGTCTTTTTCGCCGCTTGCCCGTCATCTCTTTTATTTTCTTGTGGACGTTGAAGTAGTCATATCTTTCCTGGAGTTGTTCAATTTCCTGGCATTTTGCTGACATCCATTTTTCCTTGGCCTCTCTGCACTTCCTTCTGATGATTTTATTGTATTTTTTGTATTCAGTTGGATTGGTTTTGTTGACCCGTCTTTCACCCATCAGATCCATGATTTCTTCCGTAATCCATTCCTGCTTTTTGTTGTTTTTCGTGAATCCTATATCTACTTCTTGTATCTTAACAATTTTCTCTTTGATGGTGTTCCATGTTTCTTCAACATTATCCACGCTTATTGGGTTCGTCGTATTACCCAACTCTTTCTCGATTACGAGACTTATTTCTTGTCTTTTCTCAGGGTTTTTCAGCTGCTTAGTATCAATTCTACTTGTCTCCCGTCTCTCAACCTTCAGAAATCTCTTCATTTCAAAATCCATAACAACCGGGTTATGGTCGCTATGAATGTCTGCTCCTGGGTATGTTTTTACCGATTTTATATTCTTTCTAAAGTTCGATCCCACCAGGATGAAATCAATTTGATTTCTTATAATTCTGCCGTCTTTTTCTGCAGGTGACTTCCAAGTATACAGTCTCCTAGGATGTTGTTTGAAGAAAGTGTTGGCTATTAAAAGGTCGTTCTCTACACAAAACTGTGCCAGTCTATTTCCTCTATCGTTTCTTGTACCAAGCCCATATGAACCCACATTGTCACCCTCAGCACCGCAACCAATTTTGGCGTTGAAGTCTCCAATTACCATCGTTATCTCTCCTCTCTTCGTCAACCGTAATATCTCATCTATTGCGCTATAAAACTCTTCAGTTTCTTGGTCAGACTTGTCATTTGTCGGGGCATAAACTTGAACTATATTCATATCTCTGTGAGTTGTTCTCAGCTTCAAGAACGCTGTTCTATCATTCAGAGGGATGAAGTCTATAACTGATTGTGCTATTCTATTTGAGACCATTATTGCTGTTCCATATTGATGTTTTGGATCAGTTCCTCCAGAGTAGTAGATGTATCCTCCCTTTGTCTTCTGCTTCCCTGAGCCAGGCCATCTTACCTCGCTCAGCCCCAAAATGTCTATTTTCATCCTGCACATCTCGGCCTCAGTGTTTGCCAGTTTCCCAGACTGGAATAAGCTGCGTACGTTCCATGTGGCAATACGTACTGTCTTGTCATAAACTTGTAATTTTACTTTGCTTCCTTGATTCTCAATGGTAGGCGACGGGGGGATTCTTAGCACCCTCTCCCCACTTAAGGGGTGCCCCGGACTGAGGGCCATTTTCTGGTTTTCGTCTGCCATTTAGATTTTTTGGAAGTGTATAATACAGTAAGGGTTCCGTTCCTTTTCTGTATCGCAGTGGGCAAACCGTTTTTGCTGCTTCAGCTGCGCTTTTCCGTATTCGGTGCCATACCGTTTTTTTTTCGCTATAGCCCGATTTTGATGAAACTGCTGACTTTCACCAATGCTAGTTTTGGTCCGCCCCGGGTATTTAATTTCCCCGGTACCACTTATATCTAAGAGGCATTCCCCTATCCGCCACCTGGGGAGGCGCCCGATGGAGGACTAGCAAACCCCACACGGGTTGGCAATGTATTAAAAACGATTCAAATAAATAAAGTTGTCCAAATTCCTGAAAACATTTATTGAATATATAACCATGGACGTTAACAATCAACACAATTGGGAAAATTGTTGATAAATTCAGAGGACCGAATTAACCACCTAGACAGAGGTGGGGTATATAAGCTAAGCTGTAATGACTGTGATGCCACGTACATAGGAAGAACCTGCAGACCTTTGAAAGTAAGAATCTCTGAACATCTAAGATATCCGGATAAGTCTGTCTTTGGACACCACATCAGTTTTAACTCCCATTCATTCAGCCCTCAGAACAACGCAAGAATCATATTGCATACTAACAGTAAGAACTATACAAAGTTGGATTTCCTGGAGAACATACATATAGAGGATGAAATTTCAAAGAACAACAATTGCCCGAATCTTCAGACCAACATAAGTTTGAATAAGTCCTACATCCCTCTGTTCAAGAGACTGTAGGACTTGAGTTGGACAGTTACTTGTTTGACTCCTTGTTCGGGTTTGTGTTTTCATTTTTCGTTTGTTTTGGTTGTTGACTGACTTCACCCTTATGTTTTTAGTTTATAAGATATGTGCGTGTATACGTGAAATTTTGAGTGGGAGCGAGTGCTCTTGTTCTGTGATATTAGTTTTAATCTTCGTGTTTTCTTTGACTTAACCTCAACTATTTGTTTACCTTTATTTTCCTACATGTAAATAGCAGGAGAGAATTTTTGATAATAACCAATGTAGAGTTGGTCAGGATATCATTCATATTGTGGTTGGATACTGATTTAATGATTGCAAACTTTCATATCGATTTTGACATGTAAGTTGTGTAATTTAAAAAAGGCAACCCATTTCATCAATTATTTGTCATTTTAGAGGTACTGAGGATGGCGATTAGCCGAAAGGGCTCTACCTGATATTATTAAATTTATTTTAATAATACTTGGAGTACTTATTCATTTGACACCTATTAAAATTTGAGCTGTTGGGACAAGCTAGTGATGTAAAAATAAAACCAGAGCACGTTGCAAAAGAACATCTGAGAATATTGCTGCTGCAGCCGAAAGTGCTGAAGAAAACCCAGGTTTGTCCAGACAGTTTTTCAGGAGGGGGCATGAATTCTTTCAAGGGGGCGGCATCAATAGAAAGACATTTTCCACCAACGTTATAGGACCACTAATAAAGGGATTATTCACTAATAAAGGGATTATTATCAATTTCGAAGTCTAGGAGTGGGATATCAAGGTAATAGTCATTGGGTATAATCAATAGCACAAAGAAAAATTCCACATAAAGTAACATTATGACATGTTCCATCTCTTCTCATGCTTATAGTGACAACGCTCAAATTGAAAGATTTCATGATTTTCTAGATATATGCTTAAACCTCATCCAACACAGAACTTCGATTTCCAACATCGATGGAAAAATAACTTCATCTATGATCTACGAAGTATGTGGGAGTGGCCTTAACGGATAGATCATGAATCGAGATCTTCGATAATAATAGAACGAATAGAAGAACGACTTGCTAGGAAGGTTTCGCCTAGCGTTTCCCATGATTACGTGGATTGATCCGATGGAGAGTAGAAAGGTGCCAAAGAGAGGGAAGTGGAAACCTTATTAATCTACTATTCAATTATTTGTGGATTATGGGTTTCACAAAAGAATATTGAACTTGAAATAATGATGTTCAGTAAACTCTCGCTACTAACTTCATGAACTGGCAGGGTGGTCGTCTAAAATACGAAAAAAACTTGATTTAGAAGGATCCTGATGACACCAAAATTGCTCCGCAAATGATAACAATCTGGGGAAAATAATCAACTATGTACATAATTATGTTCATGACCACATATTCATTGTCTGAGAAACAAGACTTGTTTTATACACCTTAGTATTAGTGCAGTACCATTCCTTGTGGAGTATTTGTTGAAGCTGGAAAGTCACCATCCAATATTCATTTGCCTTATGTTGATTTAACTTTTCAGTATGAACAGAGATCGTAAAGGGAGTGTTTCATTTTCCTTGAATATATTTCTACAGTTAACCCTAGGTTTCAAGTCAAATATTATCGTTATTTTTTGCATGATAAACACTCTATGAGAATCAAAAAAATTACCCCATATAACATTTCATTTCAGAAAACTATAAACTTAACTATAATAAATGACAGTGCTTCCTTAATCCTACTAATAGCATTAAAAGAGCTGGCTAATCTCTTACAAACAGATTCACAATGATTGTTCCATCTCAGTGAGTTATCAAAAAATTTGTTACATAATTTTTTGATACAATCTGATGGTTCCTGTATCTGACAATCACTCATTCTATTATTGAAGCGAATGCATTGAGACATTGAGTTTAAGTATACATAGAGCTACATCGCCCTTGAACGATTTTATGCAAAAAATGTTGGCAGTTTACTGCCAACTTTTCGTGGCGGCACATACAGGGTGAGTATTTGATTTGTACATATAATATAATTTAACTGAAGATTCTTGAGGCCAAAAGAAACCTTTTTTTCATTTTCCATTTTTCCGAATTCGGCTCTGTTAAAAAGATAAACCATTTGAAAAAAAAATTGGGCTAAATACGTCCCTGAAATGATACTGTGGAATTGATTCAAAGTCCATATTTCTCGATAGAAATTGAGTTTATACATTTAGTCCCAATTTAGGGAATACTCAAGTAGTCAAGTAGTAACCTTTTTGGAATAAAAATGTTGCAAACACGATAATTTCAATAAAAACAGTTAGTTTCATCGGATTATATCTGCAACTAAAAAGCCACATTTATTCCACCAAAATATATCCCTTCTTCGATTTTTCTGCAAACAATATCATGAAGAGAGACTTTTCATTCAGATTTATTATTAAACAACCTAACCTAATCTAATTTGTATCGATTCTGTGAATTTTTGCACAGAAATTTCAAGAAGATGATATTTTCATTGAGGTTAAGGATTTTTTGCGAAACAGTATAAATCAGGATACAGTTGTGTACCGTGGCATGAATATCTATGAATTCTGCCGTTTCCATCATAAATCGACTTTGCCGCCAAATTTTACCACGCATGCGTAGAGCGAAAACCGAATTATGGTTATCTGGAGCTCTGGAGGCCAACGTTAAACAATAACAAACCAGTGTCTCTGAACAAACTATATACATTATGTGAAGTTCTGAATAATCTGAATGCATTCAGTGTTCTAATGTGATTATTATGTGAAGTGAATTAATATAATTTCGTGTCGAGTTTATAAAATTCCAAGAGGATGTTGTTTAGATAGAAACATCGCCACAGATTATCAGATATCGTATTATTCTTGATTTCAATTTAATAAGTAGTTTGTATCGAGATTCATCATTCATATCCGAATTTTGTATTTCATCGACATTTAACTTAAATATGGACCTGTAACTATGAATTTTCAATAGAAACTGTGCTTATCAAATCCTCCTTGGTGTTCAATATTATCTCCCACATTTGTG
Source organism: Adalia decempunctata (assembly GCA_951802165.1). NCBI lineage: Eukaryota > Metazoa > Arthropoda > Insecta > Coleoptera > Coccinellidae > Adalia > Adalia decempunctata. The sequence continues at coordinate 7,681,871 of OX637697.1, forward strand.
GGATTTTTTCATTAAAATATCTCGACAAGGTTGATACATATCGTGACAACATTGTAAACTCGTTTAAAGACCTGAGAAGGAATAATATTCGATGATATTTAATTCAGAGACGCATTCAGATTATTCTTGAAATTAATGATTTTTTCGTCAAATTTCTCCGGGTAAAATTGGAAATAACTCGAAAACGACGCATTTTATTGAAAAAAAAAAGAATACTTTTAGTTTATTAAATGATTGATTCTTTCGAAAATATGAACCGTTTATCTTTTTAAAGTGGTTTTATGGTGTTTTAGCGTGTATTGATGAGTCGACTACTCTGTAACTTTTATACTAGTTAAGATATTGAATAGGTTCCGATTGAGGAATATGCACCATGAATAGAGTAAAAACTCAACCAAAATTCAGTTCATTCGAAATAACGGTTTCGAAGATATAAACAGAAAAGTGTTTTTTTCATGGATTTCGAACACCCTGTATCTCCCAAACCAAACCGAATTTTGAAAAATGGTATAGGAAAAAAGTGTTTCGTTTGATGAGAGGAATCTACAGTTGAAATATATGTATAAAACAAAGACTCACTCTGTATAGTATCTACTAACGAAACTATCGAGGGAACTATAATCTGCTTACTATTCTCATTCACAGAAATCTGCAGGATATTCATTTTCCTCTAGTTCTATGAGTCATAGACAAAATCAATTGTCGTTTTATTGCATCCAAAAAATCCGGTGTGATGAAATACTAAACATCCCACATTTCCATACGCAGGTCCTTGTCGTCATCGCTTTTGGCTTAGGAAATAGTGCTTCATAGTTCAGCTACTCACCGCAAGATGCGAGGTTAAAATTTTTCGATTCTCTGAAACACACTTATCCATCTATGCACCGGTGAAGGAACTACACTAAAATCAGCTTCAAATCGATCAAGGGCGATGTACCTCTATGTATATTTAGACTCAATGGTTTTATGTAAGTTCAGATTTGAAGAATTTGATTTGCACCAATTCAAGAACAATATTAGTGAATTACAAATTTCAAATAATCACACAGATTTGTAGAGGAGACTACCACAGCAATGTAATCAACAAAAATGAAATACATAAAAAATTGAAATTTCAGGATCTATATAATTGAATAGATCATTTATAAAAAAGAGGAACAACAAGGATCCCAACCCCCAAGCAAAACTTTTCGGACCAATAATTTTGAAGCTCCAAAAAATTGATCTTTTTTTCAAAAATGACATCATCCATTGGAAAAAAATACCACGAAAAGCTAATGTGTTCATTACAGTACTAAAAACAGTGCTGTAATGAACTCATTACAGCATTGTTTTCAGTTATATTTTTCGTTTCGTGGTTGTCAGCAATGACTGCCGATCCTGTCAATTTTCAACACACGTCAATTTGGAAATGTCAATTTCATAACATTCACCAACGACCAAGATACAATACAAAAGTCACTAGGATGTAAAATCTGAATTTTTCATTGAATTTCAACAGTATTTCACGAAATTTGACTGAAATAGAGAAAATATCGTCTAATACTCGTTGCAGAATGCAATTCCAACACTCATGCGTTCGAAAACTAGCTCCTTCGTCGCTCGTTTTCGAATTTCGCATTCGTATTTGAATAGGCAACCATTCTGCAACTAGTTTTAGAATAAACTATTATATAACGGATTTCTCAATAGGATACAATGGTTATAATGGCAACACTGTGTATTATTATTTGACAATTCTTATGTCATTTGTGTTTAATGAATTATGCCATTTGATCATGTAAAGGTAAACGGTTCAACAATGTTTGTAAATTGTTAGATTGAAGAATAAATTCATTGACGACATTATCTAGTTAGTCGACTCACTATACTCCATTCACTTTTATTTATCACATTTCTTGTCACATAGGAGGTCATGGTTTCGTTTTCAGGAGTTGGTGCACCTGATGAAAAGCACAGAACATATGATGAAAAGTCAGTGCGCGCACAGAAAATATCGTTAATGAGAAAACGACGTTGCCAGTTTCTTTGTTTACATCAAAGTAAAATTATCAAAGATATTCCACATTTTGTTAGGTTTAAAAATTGTTCGCAGATTTTTGGTATTTAATCGATATTTGCAGGTGAGTTTTTCGTCGAATTTCCTAGATTAACTTATGTTTATTGTATTTAGCACGTTTGGAGCGTGAGGACGATTTTCAAGACCAGGACGAATGTTTACATTTCGAGATTGAAGGGGTATACGGGAATTTCGTTGAAAAAGCTGTTATTTGGACAGATATCGGATGGAGCCTCGAGAGGTCGATTAGGATGATATTTTTCAGGTTTTCCAAGAAATTTGGCGATATCTGAGCAGATCTGCAAAAGTTAGGTACCTCACTAATGAGGTGGAACTTAGACCTAATTCTCCTATAAGAAACGCCTTTCAAAGGTCGAGATGGTGAAAAATGTATTCTTTAGATGTTGTTTGAACAAACGCAGCCGAGTTTCATACCCCAACATTGATTTTAAGAAAGTTATCAACAAAATAAAATTGACATTATTCTTGATTCTTGTAATTACCCATCAATTCATCTTATATCTTTGGTTTGATTTTTTTTAATGAAGTCTTGATTAGAATCAACAATTGATGTCGTCAAGTCTTGAACTTTCAGTTCAAGAGGATAATGAACATTAAATCATAACAAGCATGTATATGAAAATTATGTGAAAGCAATGCAATTTTCTTCCATGGCGAAAAATAATATATGTCAACAGTGATCTCTTGTACTTTTCATGCAAATAGGTAACTAGAATAGGAATCCTTTCTATCAATTCATATAAACGTTAATTATTTTCGTCCATCACATCTTTTCCAATTCATTCATTTTCCGAATGAATTCACATTCTGAGAAATACGCTAAGAATGTAGAAAGGGCAACATAGTGTTGACTTGGAACATGAAAATATTTTGAAAAACGTCATAACATCGATACAGAGTGGAATGTGTCAAATTTCCAAGGCCACAGTTGTGATTTTAAAATTGTGAATGGAGTATACTCGTCGTATAGTGCACAAATTTGAGAGTGATGTTTTTTCACACGATTCAAACAAAACAATAAGATGCGTAAGTGAGCTCTTTGTTATGTTGTCACTATTCGTAGCACCCTGAAGAAGGAAATGAAAATTTCCGTAAGCTTGGTCAAGATACAATAAATGAAATTTCAACCGAAATTTCTGACTGTTTACCCGATGCAAGTTTGAACTAAAACAGTACGATAAAGAAAGGAGGACGCAATGTTACATTGATTTGGTAGCAGCAAGTGTGAGAGAAAATTTAAATTCACCGGGTCCATAGTTGTTATCAACAACATGAAGCATTTTGAGAAAAGATTCAGGTTTACATTACTACAAAATTGTACTGGGTCCAAAACTGAAGCCATTTGACTCCAATAAAAGTTTCTCATTTTCTGAATTTGTTCTTGAACAACTGGATAATGATGAACAATTTCATCGAAAGATTTTGTTTAATAATGAAGCCGATTTTTTCATTCCAGAATTCGGAGTTATGAAAATCCACAGGAAACTATTCAGACACCAGTACATTCAGATTCAGAAATCACTGTGTGTTGTGCAATTCTTGCTGGCGGTGTGATAGGCATAAGTTTCTTCGAAGAAAATGTCCTAAAAGTAATAGTCAATGGAAAAAACACACAACAATCTTGAATGAATTCTTCTTCGAATACGGGTTCCGTAAATATGGCGGTCGTTAATTTCAAAAGTACAGATTTCATCGAGATATTTTGGCTAAGATTGCTTAATCGAAACTATTGAAATACTTCCAAATTATTCGAAAAAATTCAAATATTTCTGTAACATTTTCGGGATCATGAACAATTTCTTTGAAAACTGCTGACAAGAATTTTCGTTGTTGGATTCTTAGATGCGAATCTACCTACAAGATAGATTTACTCCCAAGTTGGATGAACGGGTGCTCAAAATCTCCTGACTTTTTATTTTTTTCACGACCGAATTCCTGAACAGTTCCCTTATCTGAAAATTTACTTGGGATCTTCACAAATAGATCACTCATTAACCTGCACCACAACGACCTCCTCTAGCTTCGCTAAATTACCTCTCAACGTTTCCGCAATAATAAACCGACTAATTACTGTCTTGCATCACTGAATCTGGTGGAGCCGATTTTCGAATTTCTGTGGTCGTGCTTCGTGACCACATAAAGAAAGACAAAGACAGACGCAAGAGACATGCCCTGCTGACCTGCGACCTCGAGAGAGGCAGGTACACTGCATTCTGTGAGTTTTGCCCTCGCCAGTCGCCTGTCAATTTAAGATTTCTCCTTCATTTGCTACAGTTGCTCACGCCGCGTCCCGTACAATGATAGAAACTATTCGTCGAATGCTTCGTGAGGCATGGGAGGAGTTTGCAGGGTTGGTGCAGACCGAATGCCGAAATGATTACATCTGCTAATACTTGACTAATGAAATATTGTCTATATTCAGAACTACACTCATTCCTAGCCGCACTTTACAACGGAAATATTGTTATGGTCAGAATATTTATGAAAATTAAAAAAAATATCTTTTTGGCCTAAGAATATAGCTATACTGACACTAAAGGCGAGTTTATACAGCAACTAAAATAAAATAAGAACTAAAATAAAATAAGAATGTCACTTGATGCATTTCAATGACAGCGTTTATACAGGAAATAAGCTGAAATAAGGAATAATAATAAGAATATTCTTATTCCTTATTCCTTATTTTAGCTCATTTCCTGTATAAACGCTGTCATTGAAATGCATCAAGTGAACATTCTTATTTTATTTTAGTTCTTATTTTATTTTAGTTGCTGTATAAACTCGCCTTTATTGTGATCGTTTCGAATACAGTTTCAATTGAAGCAATTTTTAAATCAATTACATAGGAAGATATTTGTAATTGAGCCGAATCAATTTTTATAAAACCTTGTTCTGAACAGCTAGTTGCCGCATCCAGCATCATTTTAAAAGCTTTTGTCTATTTCAGTATCTTAATGAGTTCATTACAGTACCTACCTATACTCCATTCACTTTTATAACGTATACCGGTTGGCCATAGAATTCTGACACATTTCACCGTGTATATTTTGAAAATGTTAAGTTATGGTCATTCTTCTGTCAGTTGAACAAGCAACGTTGCCGTTTCTACATTTATGTAGTAGTAATTACGTATTTATCAAAATGTTTATTTACTTTGGGAAAATAATGAATTCGAGAAAATATTATGTGAATTCAATAATTCCAAAGACCTGGCGAATGTTGAAGACACTTTTTTCGCCTAAATACTGGAAATATTTCACGTATATAAACATGGTTGGGAGATTCAGTTATGCTATTTTCTTGTACGGAAATCAAGAACCGAGAGTTGAAATTTTACTGAAAAATAATGGACAAAATAGCCCGTTACTTTGTGATAGTTCATTCGAAAAAAGAATAAAACTATTCGCATAACCTTTCAGAAAAACTTATAAACGAAGAGTGGAATTCCCCACTTTCCAAAAAATAAGCCTACAGAAGACATTGAAATACCTTTTTGCACCCCTTCAAATACTCCAGTATGAAAATGTAGTGGTACTACGAAACCTGTGTCACTGTTAAACCTTAAAAGAACTAACTCCATTTACAAAGTTCGTGGGAATCTATGTCAATGATAGGTAAACCGAATCAAGAAGAACGTATTTCTAAACTGGGATGCACCTTAGCTTCAGTCTGTTATCTTTGGGTGTACCTAATGACAAGATATCTGGATAAATTCTGCATAAAAACCATCTATCATACAATATTCGAGTCAAAAGCAAGATATGATATTGTTTTATGGACATACTTCGAAGTCAATTCAAATATTCAATCTCCGGGTGGGTGTTAAACGTTTTAAATTCAACTATCATATCAACTGGCATATAATGATTGGATACAAAACTTGAGAAAACGGTAACACAATGAAGAAATTGGTTTTGATACATAATAAACAAAACTTCAACAACTTCAACTGCGATTTTTTTCAGGTGAAAAAACTTGATAAACCTAAAACTTGGCCTCCCGGGATACTTTATAAAAGTGGATGGAGTATACTAAAAACAGGGCTGTAATGAACTCATTACAGCATTGTTCTCAGTTATATTTTTCGTTTTTTGGTTGTCAGCACTGGCATCTGCTTCTATTAATTTTTTAAAGCACGTCAATTTGGAAATGTCAATTTCGTAACAGTCAACAACTGCCAAGATACAATATAAAAGTCACTAGGATGAGTTTTTCATGGAAATTCAACAGTATTTCACGAAATTTGACTGAAATAGAGAAAATATCGTCTAATACTCGTTGCAGAATGCAATTCCAACACTCATGCGTTCGAAAACTCGCTCCCTCGTCGCTCGTTTTCGAATTTGGCATTCGTATTGGAATAGGAGCCCATTTTGCAACTAGTTTTAGAATATACTATTATTTAACTTGTAATGTATGTAGGTATGTAGGTATGTATGTAGGTACAATTTTGAAGCAGATACCTATCTTCAACCGATTGAGTTGAAATTTTGTATACACGTTTGATTTGGATGACAATACACGATGAACTTTGTGACGTCATTCAATATCCAATATGGCGGACCGTCCAAGATATTGTTATAGTTATTTTTTACGTACTTTTAGAATATGGGTATCAAATGAAAGGGCTTGTTTAGAGTAACTCGAAAAATGATGTCGACGTCATTCTAATTTCCATATGGCGTAATATCCAAGATGGCGGAATAGTGATTTTGTAGACAGACACTTTTGCAACAATGGGTATCGACAGAAAGGCTTGTTGAGAGTAACTCGAGGAATAATGTTGGTGTCATTCTAAATACAATATGGCGGAATAGGTATTTTTTATGCACTTCTGCAATATGGGTATCAAATGAAAGGGCTGGCCGAGAATATTAAGAAATAACTAAAAAGTAAAAAATGAATGAAAAGCGAAATAAACATTTCGAAAAAAGCTTTTATTTAAATGCTCTGAAAAAAGAAAATAAAATTTTCCTTTGAAATTTGTTACAGTATAGATTATGATCAGAGAATTTTATGAAAATTTGAAGAGAAAGCTAGTTGCAATGAATTTCATTTTCACTCATATAATATTAAAGTCAACCCTGTATGTTCGACACAGAATCGATTGATAAATTTAAATTATATTTACTATTCATAGAACATGTAAGGAAATATTGTTACGCATGTTTATAATTTTTTTGCGACAATATGTTTCCAAGAACAAGCCCGATTCTTAATTCCTCTTTCTTTTGCGTTCTGAATTTGTTCAGAGAAGTAACGAAATAGGAGTAAAAAACGGCAAATTTTCGATTTCCTTAGATTGCTGGATAATTCCTTTTGTTAGGCAAATATTTTCGGCTCTGCCGGATAAGCCCTGTTATTTTATCGATAATTCAATTCGGTGGTGAAATAAGTTTGTGAGACTGAGGGTAAGAGTTATTTTTTTTCGATTTTTCTTTGAAGCGTAAAACATGCCTTTATCCAATTTAGATTTGTCTGCCATTAAAAATCTTCATTTATATCGTCGATTCAAGAACATCACTTCAAGTCATCCTGCATCAAATTTAATACCATAGCTTCGGATATTGGACGAGCCATATTTTGAGATTTTTCGGGATTTCGCTTCCGACAAGAAATTCCCTTGCAGATTGTAACACGAGATTCCATCATCCCCTGGAGATCACATCGTCTGTCCAAACGAGCTTGCAGCAGCCCCTTCGTTCATTTGAAAAACAAAAGATAAGTGAAATTGAAAAAAAACAGCTATTTTCTGTATATGTATTTCTTTTGTTGAAATTCACCTGGTTCACCTAATAATTGTGAAGTTGAATTCATTTTTGAAGTTGAGGCCTGTTCTTGTTAGAACAGAGAACTCATACCCTGACATTTGAGATTTAAAAGTTGGAAATATAAAATAACAGTAAATATAACAGTAATTCTTTCATATTCAAATTTTGTATTATTTAAGCATAGGTATAATTTATTTTCTTGCTTGTATTATTTCCATTTAAAATACCTGTAGAATTGCATGTAACCTTGATGAAATTTGTGAAACAATAAAATTTGTAAAATTTGTACACTCATTTTTTCTGAAAAGGTTAGCCGGAAAACCGTATCAAATTTCAGCTATCAACTCATAACCTCATGATACACAATTTATATGATCATAAAAGCTTGTCGCGCGATTTACTTGTGTGGATAAACTAGTAACTATTCAATCGAGTAGTATCTGAATTTGCTAAATGCAATTTTTATATCAATCTAATTAGATACTTATACCTACTTACACAGACCTCATCGCGACAAGCTTTTATGATCAAAAAATTGTTTATGATGAGGCTATGAGTTGATAGTTGAACTTTTAAGGAAAATTTCATTCTCTTTTTTTAGAGTATTTAAATAAAAGTTCTTTTCATTTCCAGATTAGTTTCGTTTCTGGAAAGATTATTGATTGAGACAGACCCTTAAGGTTGGATTTCTTCTTCTTGACAAGACAGAGAGCTACAAAATAAAGGCAAACAAAATAATCGAGCTGAATCTTCATTTCGATCAGTTGATAATGAGGTACCAACAGGCACAAAAGATTGATATATGAAACAATTTCCATATCTACTATAATGCAATAATGACTAATATTCAACTCAATTTAGGAATGATAACGCTGACATCATATTCCATAGGTCATCGCATTGATCACAAATAATAAACATTATTTATCGAACAAACTCCATCAAGGATGCGTGTTTCGAATTTGTTGATATTTGTGATTGTATTTGTCACAGCTTCTGTCCAGTGCCACTCGCGACAATCACCGCGGTACACTTTTCAAAATGTGACAGTTCATCTAAAGGTCGCTAATGAAACACAACCGTGGCACAAGATTTTCATTCCCGAAGCAACAAGTGCGATAAGTTTCCTGAGCAAAGTGAATGCCAAGATAAAGGTTATCCTGTTCAAGAAGCAGAAAATTCCAGTGCTATTCAAAAATTCTTTGAGTGAGGTGAGGAGAGTGAGTAAAATAAAGTTGAACGCTTGTGGTATTGAAGATGTGCAACCTGAGTTCCTGTCCAACAAAACAAAAATCTTCGAGCTTGATCTCTCTGAAAATGAAATACGTGATATCAAACATGGCGTTTTCACAAATATGTACATCACTAGACTGTACCTCAACAACAATAAAATCCATGAAATCCAAAGGAAAGCTTTTGCCAACATGATGAATCTAGAAATGATTATTTTAAACAACAACAGATTGTCTGTCTGGGACAGTAGCTGGTTCACTAGTACACCCGTTAGACATGTTGATTTCTCTTCAAACTTCTTCGAGGAACTGCCACAAGGAGCTTTCGATTATTTTCAAGAATTCAAGAAGAAATTGTATGGAGAATTTTACTACATCAACTTCAGCAATAACTTACTCACCAAGTTACAGAAAAAATCGTTGCCTGAAATCAACTATTTATGGTTCCTGTTTTTAGAGAAAAACTTCATCGAAGAGATTGAATATGGTTTTTTCAGTGGTATAGAAAAGATGGAAGCGCTCAAATTGGGAAACAACCGACTGAAAACATTTCGAAATGAACTGCTCGAGGATTTGAATTTGAGATATCTCAAAATTGATAGTAATTTAATACAGAACATCGACGTCAATATAACAGAAATATTGAACATTGAGAATAATCCTTTGAGTCTTGAATGTAAGGAGCAATGGGATGAGAGAAAAAAGAGAGACAGAGCGCGATTCGAGAGATATTTTTATGATTCATGATAACCTTTGAATTCAGTGAGAAAATTGATTAAATGAATGTGAACGACCAATATGATTTTTATTATCTGCCTTTATTTCACCTCATGTCTCAATTCGTGGAATACAAAATGAGCCATTTGGACCAACAATACTCGTACATTGTCTATCGAACTAACGAACTTAAATTCAGCATTTTGTGCAAAATCTTGACGTACAGAGTGACGATTTGAAAAACTTGTCAGTCCAATTATGCCCCGACAAGGATGATTTCAGAAAAAAAAGCTAGAACAGGTCAATTTATTTTCGTAGGGGGACATATTTCGAGCAGAATTGTAGGCCGAAATCTCCTCAACCCTAAGTGTAGGTGCTATCAGCCCTAAATTCTCAATAGGGAATAGAGGGTGAGCAAGACCTCAATAGGAAGATCACTTGACCCTCTCTACAGTCTACATGAACATATGGTTTGAAAATTTTCATTGAGGTTTAGCTCCCCCCTTATTTCATATGAAGAATTTAGGGGTGATAGACCCTATGCCTAGGTTCGACGAGATTTTGGCTTACAATTTTGCTCAAAATATGTACCCCTCCCGTTAAAAATTGACCTGTTCCGGCTTTTTCTTGGAAAATATCCTTGTCGAGACATAATTGGCCTGGCAAGTTCTCAAATTGTCACCTCCTTTGTATACTTCAAGGAATCAATAAAAATTTACAAACCATGGTATTCAAGTAGAGTGTTATCGATTTTGTCTATATTTCTTTCTTTTATACGAATATTATCGAATTCTAGTTGAAAGCCCTTGAAATTATATACAGTGAGATTACAAATCAATAATCATTTCCAATAAAATATATCACATGGAGGGACAAGTGATCTTTCAATTGAGGTAAATCTCACCCCCTACTCCCTATTAACAATTAAGTGGTGATAGCCCCTACACCTAGGGTTGAGGAGATTTCGGCTTACAATTCTGCTCAAAATATGTTCCCCTCCGAATAAAAATTGACCTGTTTCGTCATTTTCTCTGAAAACATCCTTGTCGAGACACAATCGACCTGGCATGTTTTTAAATTGTCACCCCGTATAAATGTCTAATGGCGCGTTTACATTAGTCAAGTGAGTTGATCAAGTCAGTTGAATTCAAGTGACTTCCACAAAGTTGACCGTGCTTCAACTTAGAAGCCGTTCAATTCAGCCGATCGAGTGAAACGAATTGGGGCGTTTACACATTCAATTCAACTGACTTGATCAATCACTTGACTAATGTAAACGCGGTGTAATTCGCTTCAACTCAACCCGCTTTGGTTGTATAACTATCTTAAATTTTAATATGGTTTAGAATTCTGAAGAAAAAAATTCAAAATGATGGTAAATCAAAGCTGAATTTTTTCTCGATTGCCAATTTGGAAAGCAGTATATCAACGTTTTCGATTTTCTAAGATTTTCCGTGGAAATCTTTTTTACTGTTCGACAGTGAAAAAAAAAATCACCCAAAATTTTCGGAATCTTTCAAGGTCAACCTCTTTCATTTTATTGATTGCTGATGTGAAAATAGAATGAAAAAAGAATCATTGGTTTTCTTTTTGTAGCCTTCCAAAGATTACGCCCAGAACAGCTTTGGCAATGGACATTTATAAGATCAGAATAAATTCTCGTAGAGAGAGAGAGTTCGATCCCTACCTGTACCAAAGTTAAGAAAATATTCAAACTCTCAAAGTCTTCCTCCACAACTATGCATTTATGTATTCTACATATGTATACATTTCGAAGACTGCTGTCTTCATCTTCAGTGTTACATAAAAACTGTAAATAGTACAAGGTAAAAACAGAAAATTGACCCCTCCATAATATACAAAGCTTACCCCAATGGAAAAAGAATCAAGGAAGAAGCATTCACCTCTATCGAAATGAAATATGTGTTCGTAAATAGATACTCTTAACCACGGTATTTAACCTTTTCAGACTAGTCATACAGACATGTCCCACTATAAAAAATTTTTATTTCTCAAAAAACTACTATCCGCATATATCAAATAACCTTATCGTCACAATGTACGTTGAAAACGAAATAAACTGTCCAGTCGGTAAAAGAATTGAAACCAAACACTGCAGAGACATCTGAAGGGTGGTGGCTTAAGTTGTTAAAAATTCTAACATAAATCTGAGAAACCAACATGAAAACCTAAAAGAAGGAAACTGTACACCGAAGGGGGAAGAAGGCAATATTATAATTAAATTTTCTTTTTTGTTTTTATTTTTTGTTATTTATTTTTCATTGATATTTTTTGTTGTTGATATTTTATAAATATTTAAATGAACTACAATGACCGAAAAAACAGCAAACGAGAAAAACTCCTGATCATTAACGCACTCATATGACTCAGAACTCCCCTCCCTGTATATATGTAAGATTTCTAGGATGTTACGCTGTCACAAAAATGCAAAAATTCAACGTTTTCATTCTTATTGAAATCCGTTTGCCCCGACTGTATCTAATGATAAAGGTATAATTGGAATTAAAATTATTTCTATCTTTGTTCTTATTTAGGGATCTAATGTGTTCTGAAATGCGTTCTGAGAACTTTCTGTAAGTTCTCCCCACATAGGATGCTGGACACTGGGCAACTCAAACGATAAACCCCTGATCTATCCCATGGGTTCATTCTGTCTTCAACATTGACTAAGTGTATTCTCAAGGAATTTTTTGTTTGGAAACTAATTTGAATATTTAATTTGTTGAAAATTTCCGCTAACTTGTGGGACGATGTGTTAAAATAAGGAAGTGACCTATAAACCACATCCGATCTTTCGAAAGGCAAAATATGCCGATTCAAAAATTTGTTTCTGTATTTCTTAAATATTTTTTCCATCAAAGATTGTGGTTTATAGGTCGCTTCCTCATTTCAACACATCGTCCCACAAGTTAGCGGAACTTTTCAACAAATTAAATATTCAAATTTGTTTCCAAACAAATATTCCTTGAGAAACTTAGTCAACGTTGAAGACAGAATGAACCCATGGGATAGATCAGGGGTTTATCGTTTGAGTTACCCAAAGTGTCCAGCATCGTATGTGGGGAGAATTTACAGAAAGTTCTCAGAACGCATTTCGGAACACATTAGAATCCTGAATAAGAACAAAGACAGAAATAATTTTGATTCCAATTATACCTTTGCAAGCAATTTGATTCAGTCGGGGCATACTGATTTTAATTAGGATGAAAACGTTGAATTTTTGCATTTTTGTGACTGGGGTACCAAGCTTAACATCATAGAAATTTAAGGGATATACAGGGAGGTGAGTTCTGAGTGATACGTTAATGATCAGGTGGATTTTTCTTGTTTGCCCTTTTTTCGGTCATTGCAGTTCATTTGAATATTTATTATTATCAACAAAAAAAAACTTGAATAAAAAATAAATAACAAGAAATAAAAACAAAAAAGAAAATTTGATTATAATAGTGCCTTCTTCCCCCTTCGGTGTACAGTTTCCTTCTTTCAGGTTTTCATGTTGGTTTTTCAGATTTATGTTAGAACTTTCAACAACTCAAGCCACCACCCTTCTGATGTCTCTGCAGTGTTTGGTTTTAATTCTTTTACCGACTGGACAGTTTGTTTTGTTTTCAACGTACATTGTGACGAGAAGGTTATTTGATATATGCGGAGTAGGTTTTTGAGAAATGAAAATTTTTGATATTGGGACATGTCTGTATGACTAGATTGAAAAGGTTAAATACCGTGGTCAAGAGTATCTATTTACGAACACATATTTCATTTCGATAGAGGTGAAGCTTCGTCCTTGATTGTTTTTCCATTGGGGTAAGCTTTGTATATTATGGAGGGGCCCATTTTCTGTTTTTACCTTGTACTATCTACAGTTTTTATGTAACACTGAAGATGAAGACAGCAGTCTTCGAAATGTAGGTATACATCTGTAGCAAAATTAAATAAATGCATAGTTGTGGAGAGACTTTGAGAGTTTGAATATTTTCCTCATCTTTGAAACTTCACTTTGAGAAGGATGGACTATTTCCGAAGAACTGTACCAAAGTTTTCGAAAAAAATTTTAATGGTTCATAAACTATTTCTATCCATGCTTTTGCATCGAAAACGGGTTATATGTCATAAGGCAGAAACGACTTTCTCGGTTTCATTTACACCCTGTATAGCACAGCTCCAAATTACAACTACTATACTATTCCGCCTTATGAGATTATTAAATCGCTCAAAAACTGGCGGTTTCACTGAAAAAGTTTCACCGCAAACCATTTGATTTTTAAATCGCGTTTCCGAGAGCAATGAAGTCGGTGTTTATCGACTTCATTTTACCGCATATTTATGCGGTACGCCGCACAATTCCATCCCACGAAGTCGGCATTATCGATTGATGGAAAATGAGTGGGTTCTTTAACATGAGAAAGATCACAAATTGATTCGTTACATTTCTATTTCCTTAATGCATATTTAATGAAACGTTCGGTTTATATGAGTTCTTCAGATTTTTAGATACAATTTCGATATCGTGAATCGTGCTGCAATGCAAACTGTCTTTCCTTCGACACCGTACCTAGGCTAGGCTAGGATTATTCTGGATGGCAAAGGTACTCACAGTGGCCGCTTGCCATAGAAATGGTTGGCTTTTGAGACAATCAAATATTTTCTTTTGTATTTATTTTGGCATAGAATGTTCCACAACCAAAATCGACGAATGGGATATATCAATATCGAAAATTGATTTAAAAGCAGAAGGGAAAACAATTTGTTTACTCCGCTAAGCTCTGGGTTTCAAAATAGACTCAAAGTTGCCAGGAACTCCAGAATCTGCCAGAAGTTTGGATATAATTGTTGTTAGTAGTTTTGAAAACGGAAACGGATTTATTCTACGAAACGATGACTAACAATATACATACTTTTTGATTTCATTTTTCGATTTGCATATTTCGTATGAAAATTCGAAAATTGACTGAGCAGTTTGTATCTACAGGGTGTTTCACGATAAACTGCAAAGTTTTTTTTGTTGATTGCCAATTTGGAAAGCATTATTTCAACGTACTTGATTTTCTAAGATTTTCCGTGAAATAGTTATTTGTGATATGAGTGTTAAAAGTAAAGTTTTATTTTGTGAGTGAAAAAGTTTGTGAAATGAGCGGAGCAAATTGAACAATTTCACGAACAAAATAAAATCACTTTAAACACAAATACCATACAATATTTTTTGAACAACTGCCCTTTTCTGATAATGAAATGGGCGAATTTGCAATAACAATAAACTTCAAAATGCATTTTAACATTCAAATAATGAAAAGGTTGTTGTGAATGGCAAACATTGCCAACGTTATGATTACAAACAAATGAGAAAAGACGCTGTCATTTGAATTTCGTTCCTGTCCAATTTTCGTCTTGGGTTTTTAAGGGTCTACATCCCTGAAAAAGAGGGAGTCAGAAACGATTTATTTCTTTCTGATTGATGAAGCGATGTATGAGTGTATAAAGAAAAAAATAATAAAAAAATAAATAAATAAATATTTTATAAGTATTAAATGAATGAAAAGGATATTCCCCATCATTTTTGGTAATTTTTCTACATTTCCACCATCAAAACGAACAAATATTTTTGTGTTTTTTCATTTCAGTATTGAAGTCTATCGTTTAGTTAATTAAACGTCTATCTCCTTTTTCTTCCAAAATTTACCGTTTTTTTGTATATAATATTGCAATAATGTGTTGTTTTCGCGAAATTGATTTCCTTGAATTTTTCTATTCGAAATGATAAATATCCATTTTTGCCAACGACGTTTAATTAAGGATTTTATTAGCCGTCGATTAGTGAAAATTAATTGTTTCCTTCAATTGTGGATTCTTACATGGAATTGAATTTCTTTTAAATGACACGCCCCGCAGGTATCTACTCCCAGATGACTGGTGAAGGAAAATAAGTGTATCATACATCAGTGTGAGATCTAGTTCAGGGTAGGATTTCTTGTTAATATTCCCTGCGCACCAACATTTGTTCTATTAAGCTAAATAATCCAATAAATAAAAATTAATGCACTGCACCGCCATCTGGCGGTATACGTTTCCAATTTTGAAGGCTGAAGACTCTTAACTGCTTAGTATGTTTGTCGAGAGTCCAATTATTAATAAAAATGACGATTTGGTTGTTCCTGTGGATATTGAAGAGTCTGCAAGAAGAGCAAATCTGGAACATCTATCTAACAAATCTGTTCAGCAGTACGATATTGCATACAACAATTTCCTGGCCTGTTGTAAATTGAAAATTGTAGAAGGGAACTTCAGTGAACCTGTTTTCCTGGCTCAGAAGAAAAATAAAAAATATGGAGTTCATCAACTTTGTGGAGCAAATTTTCAATGATAAAGTCAAGCGCCCTTATTAAAAATGGTGTGGTTGTTGGTAAATATTTTAAGGTAATAGCATATTTAGAACGGAAAAGTCAAGGATATCGTCCCAAAAAAATCAAAAATTCTCACGCGTGAACAAGTTGAAAAGTTTATAAATGAGGCACCAGATGACAAATACTTGACGGTTAAGGTTGCAACTATTTTCGAATTATTTGGAGCCTGTCGGCGTGAAGAATTGTGTAATTTATCAGTGGAAGACATCGAAGTAACAAATGATCATTCAAACACAAAACTGAAAGTCAGAATTATTCGGAAGTATGTTGACTATTTTCATAAGTACTTTGCATTGCGCCCTTCTGTCATCAAACATCGTCTTTTTTTCCTAAAATACATGAATAATAAATGCACTGCCAATCCAGTTAGTATCAATTCATTCGGGAAAATTCCATCCATTGTTGCCGAATTCCTCAAACTGCCAGAACCAAAGCAATATACAGGTCACTGTTTTCGAAGATCCTCCGCTTCAAATTGTTGCAGAATCAGGAGCAAATATTACGGATATAAAAAAACATAGTGGATGGAAGCCGAGGGCTATGTTGATCATTCCATTGCATATAGAAATGTCATTGCTGAAAAAATTCTCCCAACCTCAACAGATTTTGGATCATCATCATACAATATTGTACTTCCGGTTTCTACAAGTACTGATGGTTCTGATGATTCTAATAATGTGTTGCGAAGCTCCCTAACGTCACAGGGCATTTATGTTAGTAATTGTTCTAGTTTTACGATTGTTCATAAGTAATGATTGTTAAATATTGATTATAAGAATTTGCAATTGCTGAATTTTTTTATCTGATTCCATCATAAGAAAATGGAGTGCTAAAAATATTTTTAACACCAATGTTAAAAATACGCTTCCACGTAAACAATCAATTTTAACATTGTTTGCTGTCATTAAAAGTGCCACTTTTAATGGCAGTTGTACAAAAGCATTTTTACAAAATTCGAACTAAAATTTCTTTTCACATGTTTTCAGCGAAAAAAAAATCACCAAAAATTGTTGGAAACTGATGTGAACACAGCATATAAACATTTCCATTGGTTTCTTTGTAGCCTTCCAAATATTATGATCGGAGTAATTCACTAATTTTTAATGAAACAACGGGATGTAACCACTTCCCGGACGCTATCTCTGAGAAAGTAACATTTCCCGGCCTAGTCCGGAAAGTACGTACTTTCCGGACTAGGCCGGCAAAACGCACGTCGTTGTTGTCATTGTGATGATCATCACAATAGCAACGAAATAACGGATGATAGTTCTGTTCTGTTCAATTCAAATAATAATCAAAATGTATAATAAAGAAATGTGTCGTCTCATTGATTTGTAATTCTACCCGGTTGCCGAAAAAATATTGTACGCAACACGCCCTAAAATAGTTTTTTTGGACAGACAGACTTCCAAGACTCGCCTCCGGCTCGTCCTAGAATTTTGTCTATTCTTCCAAAAAAACCCTATTTTCCGGACTTGTTACGTAAATTACTATTTCAGCTGCTGTCAATTTTTTTTCGTGCTATGCCTCTTCTACAATTGCTTCGCGATGAATTTAATTGGCACAACACTTTGTTAGCGCACCATTTCCCTCCAAATCAGTACGTTTTCATCAGAAATGGAGCAACATAAGAAGAACGATCGGGCATAAAATAACGATTGAAATGCATGAAGGGTAGATTTACAAGTTAATAATTGTGGTGTAATTGGTCAAGAGTTCGCTGAGCTGCATATATGTAGCCAATGATGGGCAGTTTACAACTTCGGCACGTAGACGATCAAGATAGGTCCATTCGTCAAGAACAGTTTGGAGTAAAGATATTTTTATTAACGAATGCCCGCTGCGGATGACGCCATTATAAAAGTTAATTCATTTTCCAGATGTGATATGATCATAACATCGATATTCGTTATTGGATATTACTACTGACAATGAAGTGTCAGAAGTTTTTTGAATTTGCTTTTGCTTTTTTGATAATTTTTCGATCAAAACAACAACTTTGAAGCTATCCAGCTTTGATGGTTTCATCACTAGAAGTAATACTATTTTTTGTATCATACTGTTAAGTTTGAGTCTTCTCCTATTTATCAGGCTATCATTGCATTCAATCATTTGCCTGTCAGTTTGAAATCATTGAATATTAAAAAATTCAAGAATAAAGTAGAAAACATATCACTTATGAAAGTTTATTGTAGTGTTGGCGAATATTTGGATAATGATTCTTTTTTCGTTTTTGTAAGTTGTACACTCTGATGACTTTTCCTATGCAATTGTTTTTTTGTCTTACTGGATCAATAAATGTAATAATAATCATTATTATTATTATGGGAGATGATACCCAACATAAGGGGTCTGTAGCGTTCTTCGAATAGCTGAAGAACAGAAGAATCATCTTTCGGAAGATCAGACCTGATCGATAGATCATCTCGATCCATGAGAAGGTTAATTTTTTTTACTGCTTCTTCCTCTCATTTTCTTCTTTGTTCTTATTAGAGATATAATTTCAAGATACTTGCATCCAGTACGATGAAAAGGCTTATTTTCAGGTACAAGAAGCTCTGTTACATGGATATCAGCATATTATTTTAAAAGCTCTTATTTTTTTTTAACTTGCAATGTATGTATGTATGTATGCATGTATGTATGTTTGTTCGGGTGGAATCTTGCTACTCAATTTTGAAGCAGATATCTTCAACCGATTGAGCTGAAATTTTCTATTCACGTATAATTTAGATGACAATACACGCTAAACCATGTGATATGGCGGACCATCCACGATGGTGGAATAGTTATTTTTTATGCACTTTCAGTATATGGGTATCAAATGAAAGAGCTTGTTGAGGGTGATTCGAAGAAAGATGTTGACGTCATTCTAAATCCAATCTGGCGGAACATCCAAGATGGCAGAACATCCAAGATGGCGGAACATCCAAGATGGCGGAATCTTTATTTTTTATGCACTGCAATATGGGTATAAAATGAAAGGGCTTGCTGAGAATATTCAGAAATAATCAAAAAGTGAAAAATAAATTAATAGTAGAAAATCTTTTCGAAAATAGCTTTCATTTAAATGCTCTGAAAAGGAGAAAATGAAATTGGCCTCAAAAATTTCAACCTTCAAGTTTTAACCTCATTATAGAGAATTTATATGATAATAAAAGCTTGTCGCACGATTTATTTGTGTAAATGAACTAGTACCTATTCATTTGATTATCTTAATCTGCAAAATGCAACTTTTTTCATATCAGTTTGATTATACAGGGTGACCATTTGAAAACGAAACAGACGAGATTACAGACGAAATAAATTTTTTCGATAGAAATGCTCGGACAGGTCGATTTCTGTTTCGAGGGGGACAACTTGAGATGTAGGTTACGGACGCATAGCGCTTCAACCCTTGCTACTACAACCCTCACCCCCAATTTTTGAATAGGGAAGATGGGGTGAGTGATACCTCATTTGAAAGGTATTTTTATACTGATTTCAGCACAGTAATTGTTTTTTTATTTTATACATTAGTTCTCGAAATATTCTTAACTGGGTATTTGATAATGAAGTGGTGTTTTCATGGCACTTGTACTGTTTTTTTGTGAAAAATCGACATTTTGAGCTTCAAAACAACCATGACTTTGGCTTCCTTCCTCCAATCCACTGACATAGAAATCTTTAATCAAGATGTCGATTTTTCACAAAAAAACACTACAAGTGCCATGAAAACACCACTTCATTTTCAAATACTTAGTTAAGAATATTTCGAGAACTAATGCATAAAATGAAAAAAAAATTACTGTGCTGAAATCAGTATAAAAATACCTTTGAATTGAGGTATCATTCACCCCATCTTCCCTATTCAAAAATTGGGGGTGGGGGTTGTAGCAGCAAGGGTTGAAGCGCTATGCGTCCGTAACCTACATCTTAAGTTGTCCTCCTCGAAACAGAAATCGACCTGTCCGAGCATTTCTATCGAAAAAATTTATTTCGTCTGTAATCTCGTCTGTTTCGTTTTCAAATGACCACCCTGTATACTTATAGGTACTTACACAGACCTCGCGACAAGCTTATATAATCATAAAAATTGTGTATTGTTCACGCCAAGTGAACGGCTCAGATAAACTTTTCTGAGTGTTCATAATTTTAATTGTATTTTAAATTAATTTAATTTCTCCGTACTTGGCAAGATTCCATGTCTGTGAAAGAAACCCTTTAGCTGATGTGTAGCGCATATGTCGCATACATATATTTTCAATTTTCATTCAGTTCATTGATTTTAACGATCGTGAATACTTCTGCTTCCGATAAGTGCTAATTCTGTTTCCTCTCGCGATATTCTGAAAATTTTATTTTTTCTGTAATTCGCATCTTCAGTGACTTCGATTCATTCGAATTACATTTAGTTAAGAACATTCATTCATTTGTGCGCATTTAATTCGAACAAAACTGTTTTGAAGGAAAATTTTATTTTCTTCCTTTTAGAGCATTCAAAGAAAAAAGCTTTTTTCAAAAAGGTTTTTTTACCTTCAATTCATTTTCATCAAATTCAGTATCACTACACATTTATGCAGAGACAGAGTTTTTTCAGAGGTTTTGATCTGTTCTCGTGTATCATACGCTGAATTGCTTAACCGCGCAAAAACGAATATTATAGCATTGAATAGCATTGATATTCTGTTTTTCACAGAAAGCTACTACATTTTTGGGTTCGGCTTCAATGATGTAAAAGAAAATTGGTCGATAATGACTGGTGGGCTGAACATATTCCATCAATTTTTCTGTGTACTGATGTTCGAGATTCATATCACTTCATTTGAATACGAATCATCCACATTCATATGAAACATGGTTTCTTCAACAGTTTTCGAAATCACTAGAGAAGTTGCGCCTATCTAATTTGCCGATGAAAAATACGCTCCTCTAATCATTTCCTCTTTCTCAGGTTGGGCGTTGTGATAATTTACGATTATTTTCCTGCTCTCTTTCACACGTTTTACATGATTGGGGCGACCATTAATTTCGGAATAAATGCTACCTTTGCTTCTGAATCGGTGTACAAAATGCTATCTGCCGGTGCTTGAAAGGAAAATTCGATTGAATTATTGCCGAACGTGAAGAATGGGTTTCCGAGACATTTTTGAGTGATTGCATTTCGAGTAACACGTTAATTATGTCGATGGTTGGAATACTGAATGAATTATGGCTGTGAATTAGGTACGACTATTTTTGAGGTGAAATCTGAGCCTCAAAAGTTAGGTGTGACTCGTCTGAGCCATCAAGTGCGAAGCATTCGTTACATAAAACAATTCATTCTATGAGTACCTAATCACCGCTGATTTCTTTTGAATCATCAGTTCAAGATAATTATTGTTGCTGTCTATCAGTTTGCCATAAAACAGTATTGAGAGTGAAAACCATTTATGAATTAAAATCATCAGTGGCATTATTCTTGGAATAAATAATATTTTCTAAGATTTTCCGAGACAATTTTTTTTATAATTTGAACTCAACTTTTTTTCACATGATAAGGTAAAGTGGGGCAAGTGCAATCACAAAAAAGCAAAGTGATACTTATACCTTGAAATTTATGAAAATTCATTACAACTTTAACTTCGATTTATGCTTGTATACAAGATACGATGTTCCAGTATACCCTGAACCAAACATTATATTTCATTTCACTTTCAAAATACATTTAAAATCAATTTTCATTTTTGTAGTTTGAAATAAAAACGGGAAAGTGCAATCAGGCAACATTATTCACGTTAAACTCTATTTATAAGATCTTCGGTTGAGTGCAATCGAAGAGGTGATAAAAAACCATATAAATTTTATATTTTCTTTATTAATCGTCAAAAGACATAATATAATAACAAATCAGATATTTCTCTAATAACGTTCTTTTTGCATTTGGTTCAATATTATTCTTTAAAATGATAACGGCCCCTTTTTTCAGTTACAGGTAACCGAAATACCTTCATTATTTGATCCTGGTGCACTACTGACAGGTCGTCTTCATTAGGGAATACATAATAATTTGATTGCAATCACTACTGATTGCAGTTTCCCTTCAAGTTATGATTGCACATTCCCCACTAACAATTTTCGTGGGGTAAGTGTAATCATACTTTCAATACTTGAAATACAAAGTGAAACTGAATAGTCCCATTACATATATTAACAACTAGCTGGCCCGGCGAACTTTGTTCCGCCCTAATGATACGGGGATTTCACAAATCCACTCTGATTTTTGAACTGTCAAATGTTTCCATGGATATGAGCTATCACACAGAACAGATACACAAAAATAATATGTCAATCACTAATAATGGCAATTTTGGATTCAGTTATTATCGCAAATATATTTATTACCCAAACAGAAATTCAAAAACGTTTCAAAAATTATGAGGAAAAATGAGAACGGACAATTCACGATTCAAACTGATCGACAAAATCCGATTTACTTGAAGTTTCGATAAAAATTCAGTGTGATATTCAACCGCTTTTTGATCTGTTAATAGCCTTTCATGGTACTATAAGCCTTATGTAAATTAATTGATGTCATATGTTCTTTTTTCGACCATTTCAAACCACGACGACCGAAACGCTCGAAAAAAGAACAGATGACATCAATCGATGGCCGCGAAAGCCTCAACAAATTCATCGTCATTTAATTGTGATAATGTCAAATATAGTACCTTCACGATTACGTTATTTGGAATAAACAAAACTATAAAAATAACTAATAATCATCAGTCATAATGTGTGAATAGCGCCATCTGAAGTGGTAAGAACGAAACTTTTCTCATATCTCAACGAAATCTAATCATTATAGATATCTGTACTCCTACGCTAAGACATTTTGGTTTAGCCCAACAGCGCAGAGTTGTAGGCAACTCAAATTACACACTATTACAGTGACTATAGAGGGAATATAGTCACTGTACACACTATTTATTTATATCGCCATCTAACGCGGAGAATATCAAATGAAGTACCAACGAATAAGCGGTATCGTAACTGTAGCGACATCTAGTGGCCTTACTCAAAAGGAGGAAAAGCATTTCCTGTATAAGTAAAATTTTCATCGATTTTTTCAAAGTTTTATTGTATTTTATAATAACCAGATCGTAGACGAATCCATATATGAAGTTTCATCACAAACAGTCAATGCGATCTCGAGTTATAAATGGTGTAACCAACATCTTTCTTTTATATATATAGATAAATCATACACAACCGGCCAAAATGGCAAAACAGATACTTGACGTGAAAGATTGTCAATTTACACACAAGCTAAAAAATTTCGTCCCACTTGACTTCGGACCGATCCGTACAGCGCGAAGATCGTTTCGGTACTGAACTTCACAGATGCTGCGCAGGGTTGTCAAGTATTAACATTAGGTAGAATATACCATTTTCTGTGTGCATGGTCAATAAAGGTTGCGTATTTGCTCATAATTTATGGATGATGGTTCCTGATTGCAGTTACCCCATGATTGCACTTACCCCACTTTACCTTACAGTAAAAAAAATTCGCCCAAAATTGTTAAAATTTTTCATGGTTGAAAGATCTTTCATTCTGAATACTAATGTGAAAACAGAACGAAAAAGGAGCTATTGGTTTTTCTTTTGTGCCTCCCAAACATTATGCTCGGAATAATTTCATATTTTTTATCCGAAAAACTGTAAGATCTTATGAAGGACAAAATTGGGTCAATGGGTTGCCAGAATGACCTGGATAGAAATATGAATTTATGAACAAAAAAGTGTTTTTCAAAAATTTGAGAATCGAAATCTCCACTTTCGATTAACTATCGTTGCTTTGGTAACGGAGATTTATAAGATAAGGATGAATCTTATTCATACTCTTAGAGAGTTCGATTCCTACCAAAGTTCCTGTGAAAAAGTTTTTTGGTTTAGAAATTCATATATCTTTCCATGTTATCCTGGCAGCCCATTAGGCTAATTATGGCCTTCGTACGGCCTCCAGTTTTTCAAATAAAAATTATGAGAGTACTCCGAGCGTGATCTTTCCCAGGCAACACAAACTTCTCCGCGCTATCTCCGAGAGGTTACAATGCGACTTTTATGGGAGCTCCTGCCGCGAGGTGTCAGAGATCTCTATGTGATGTTACTAAGCAAATTTCTCACTGATGTGCCCATGCGATATCTTGGAGATCTCGCCATGCGATATCCTTGGAACCTCTCCATGCGATAACTTGGAGAAGCGAGCTCACCATGCGATTGACAAGGTCAATCTGTTCACGAAGGCGCTAGTTATCTATCAAATCGACTTGTATAAACAGCGAGTTTACCATGACATCGAGTTCTGTGGATAAATTAGTTAGTTGTGTTTATCGGTGGTACTGTGCTGTGCGAGGTTCGTTATTGTGTGAAATTTCGATGATGATATTTGTGCTCCAAGTAAGTGTTATTTTCATTAAATTCTGGAAATTTCTCAGCTATAAGGACATATACCGTAACCATTTTCATCGCCTTTTATCCGAGTAATTCAACCACCAATAACGGAATTGATTAATTTACACTAAACGATATTCTACTAGTATATTGGTGATCAGGATATTTATTTCTATGAAGAATATGGATAAGTGTAATAACTTCACAACAGATTTTACAAGAATGGTTGGTAGAGTCGAATATTCCCAAAATTCAAGCTAATAAATTATTGATAATTCTTAATAGGCACGGTTTACAAGTTCCTGTGGAAACCATTATGGCAATTCCAATAGTGGCAATAGTAATGAAACAGATCACTTCCATGAGAATTGTGATGATTCGACAATTTCACGGGAACTGTTTGGAATTATATCTTATTTTGTTTCAAGCTGATATATGAATGGGCATTTGAATGTTGTTGTTGAAATCCTTTGTTCAATTTGTGCTCCAGAAGAACTTGATACAATGTTTATTCACGTTTTGATTAATGTATGAAACAAAACCACTAACCTCACAAAAGTGTTACCATTTATACCGATTTTACATAGATCTACCGAAATTTGATGGAGTGAATGTATGTTCTGATATTTTAGGAAATCATAACTCATAACGATATTATTTTGAAGATTTCCTAAGCATACCATAATTTGGTATATTAGTTGAGTTATACGTTGACAAATCTATATTTTTTTCAAGCAATTTGATGTACATGCTCTTATTTGCAGCAAATTTGTTGTTTTGAGTACCTGTTGGGACATACTGTACATATTGTATTTATTCGTATTATCAAGTTACATAAACAATTTTAGTTGTATGACATAAAAGGTTGTCAAATAAAAAGATCGTCAAAAAGTCACCTTCCAAATTATTATCATCTTACAAATAAAAAGCAATCCAACATAATTGGCATCCCTGATAAATTTGAAGAAGAGCATGCAGTCCTTGAAAACAGAAAGGAGGATTGTCAAGGACGCTGCAAGGAAACATTTTGAAGATATTGAGAAGGTAGACCAGGACGACATGGAAAAAATAAAAGAATTACTGCAACAAGTGTCAAGCAAAGCAGAAAAGGTATTTTTCCTAGATAACAATATAAAAGAATTGCTTTGTAACGAAGAAATCAGTGACAAAGATTTTGGTGAAGAAATAACAGAGGAGATGGATTTTTGCACTGAAGTAACAAAGTATAAAAACAAATGTAATTGTTTATTAGAAAAAATAGAAGAAGCGAAAACGGAGGTTAAAAACGAAAAAAGAAAATCAACAAATAATTTCAACTTGCCTAAATTAGAAATAAAAAAGTTCGACGGAAATGTCAAGATTTGGATCAATTTTTGGGGCCAATTTCGCAAGATCGATGAAAATTCAGAGTTACCCAATGAAGACAAATTTCAGTATCTTCTACAATCAACCGAAGAAAACTCGCCAGCCCGCAACTTGGTAGAAAGCTTCCCACCCTCAGCAAACAATTACAAAATTGCCGTCGACCAACTAAAAACTAGATTTGCAAGAGACGAGGTTTTAATTCAGGTCTATGTTAGAGAGCTTTTAAGCCTAGTTTTAAATCAACATATTTCACATGAAAAATCAGGTATGGCTTTATCAACTTTGTACGATAAATTGGAGACTCAGCTCAGGGCGTTAGAAACATTGGGTGTGACTAGCGACAAATACGCTGCGATGCTTTTACCATTGGTTGAGTCAGCTATACCACAAGAATTGCTAAAAATTTGGGAAAGAAACCGTTTAACTAATAATAAATTTGTTAATGAGTTACAGGGTCTACTGCAGTTCCTAAAAGCCGAAGTGGAAGCAGACGAGCGAATAAAACTTGCGCAAACCAGTTTTTCTTTGAAAAAAGGAGTAAAAATGGGTCAGGATGAATGTTCTGTAGAAATGTTGCATGTGAAAAATACTGAGAAGAAAGGTAAGCCCAATTTTTCTTGCATATTTTGCGATTCAAGCACTCATAATAGTCAGGATTGCATAAGAGCACAAAAAATGACGTTAGAACAAAAAAGGACAACTGTAGTAAAGAAAAGAGGTTGTTTTTCATGTCTGAAACCCAATCACACTTTTAGAACTTGTAAATTTATAGTAAAATGTGTTAAATGCACGCGAAAACATCATGCTCTTATGTGTCCTGATCTGCATGAGAAAGAGAAGAAGGACGCAAATAGGCAGGAGAGAATTGAGCAAACGATGACAACTGTCAATTCAGAAACTTTGCTTCAAACAATTAATGTAAAAATTGTTTCTGATAATAATAGATCAAAAACAGTAAGGGCTCTGCTCGATTCTGGCACACAGCGTTCGTATATTACAACAAGATGCGCTGAAGAGTTAGGACTTTTAAAAATCGGAGAGGAAAATATTGTTCAGGGCATGTTTGGCGGCTTACAAAGTGATCCAAAAATTCATCGCTTATTCAAAGCAAATGTTCAAAATTTAGAACGAACTTTTAGCATTGGTATGTCTTTGCTTGAACAGGATAAAATATGTAATTATATACCAAAGCTAAATGATATCAATATTATTTAAGAGTTAAAATTAAAAAACATACTTGTAAATGACTGTGCTTCTAACGATTTCGAAGTAAACTTGTTAATAGGAGCAGATATTTTTGGGAAAATTCTTACAGGAAATATAATCAAATTAAATGATTCTATAGTAGCTGTGGGAACAAACTTTGGATGGACCTTAATGGGTCAACAAAGGTCAACAAATAATGTGTTTGTTTCTACTTATTTTTCTGATTCTTCTTTGGCAAATTTATGGAATTTAGACGTGTTGGGCATAAAAGAACCAGCAGAAAAAAAATGCAGAGAGGAGTTGGAGATCCAAACACTGGAAAAATTCATGGAAAGCACAAGAATAGATGAAGAAAACAGATACGAGGTGTCTTTACCATGGGTGGACGGTTTTCCTAACATAACATCAAATTTTAAACTAGCGGAAAATCGATTATTTTCAAACACAAAGCGTTTACTTTCAATAAATAAATTTAAGGATTACGATAAAGTTTTTAATGAATGGGAACAAATGGGAATTATCCAAGAAGTGGAACAAGATGAATATGAACAAGGACACCACTATTTGGCTCATCATGCTGTCATAAAGGAAGCAAGCTGCACAACAAAAATAAGGCCAGTATTTGATGCGTCACAAAAGGATAAAAACGGTAATTCTATTAATGATCTACTAGAAAAGGGTCCTAATATGATTGAATTAGTTATTCCTCTTATCTTAAAATTTAGGCTACATAAAATAGGGGTAACAGCAGATATCGCCAAAGCATTTTTACAAATTAGCATTAAAAAAGAAGATAGGGACTATTTGCGCTTTATATGATGGAAAGATTACGAACAACGACAAATTAAAATTTTTAGACATTGTAGAGTCGTTTTCGGGTTAAAGCCTAGTCCATTTCTTTTAGCAGCTACACTAAATTTACACTTAAAAAACGAGGAAAAATTTAAAGAAACTGCAGATCAACTTTTAAATGCGTTTTATGTTGACAACTGTGTTTACAGCGTCAAAAACGAAAAAGATTTGGAAAAATTTAGAGGGGAGTCAAAAGATATCTTATTAAGAGCAAATTTTGATTTGAGGGGGTGGACTTATAACGATCGAAATAAAGAAAATTTGATAAACCAGGAAAACAGCGAAAATAAAATTATTTCTATTCTAGGAATACAATGGAACTTTGCAAATGACACCCTAAAATGCGAAATAAAAAATTTGGGTTCTCTTCAGGATATTCCAAGGACAAAACGGGGCATTTTATCAACAACTCAAGCTGCAGGAAACTTGGAGCTTGAAGCTTATGTGGGATGAAAAACTGCCTGAGGATTTAGAGAAACGATTTGAAAATTGGCTGAAAAGTGTAAATCTTTTAAGTTTTTGTAGTATTCCTAGATGTTTGACAGATAATATAGAGATTGAAGACATGATAACAAAAAAATCGATTCATGTTTTTGTAGACGCGTCAAAAGTATCTTATGCGGCTTGTGTTTTTCTTAGGTTT
This sequence comes from Adalia decempunctata, assembly GCA_951802165.1. NCBI lineage: Eukaryota > Metazoa > Arthropoda > Insecta > Coleoptera > Coccinellidae > Adalia > Adalia decempunctata. The sequence continues at coordinate 7,710,568 of OX637697.1, forward strand.
GAGTACCAAAATTCGGTTTTCATCAGACTTTTGTTAGCAAAAACTAGGTTAAGTCCAATGAAACCAATTACACTCCCAAGGCTCGAATTGATGGCTGCTTTAATTGGGGTAAGACTAGCGGAAACGGTTAAAGAAGTAGAAGACTTCAAACACCTAGAAACTACCTACTGGAGCGATTCCATGATTGTTTTGACCTGGATAAAAACAAAAGGGTTGTGGAATACCTTTGTTGGAAACAGGATCAAGGAAATTAGAAAATACAGTAGCGTAGATCAATGGTGCCACGTACCAGGAGAAATGAATTCAGCCGATGTTTTATCACGCGGTTGCAGTGGAAAGCAACTTATGGAGAAAAAATGGTGGCAAGGACCAGAATGGCTAAAAGAAAGTAAGGAAAAATGGCCTAAAGGAAAATTATGTGCCTCAGAAGATGAAATTGAGAAGGAGCGAAAAAGGATCATCAATACAAATATAGTAGAGAGTTTAGTAGATGAAGCATTTTGGCAGAAAATAAATCAAATTTCAAAATATAATAAAATTAAAAGAGTTATTGGATGGATTTTGAGGTTTGGCGATTGCTTAGAAAGAAAAGACAAAAATAAATTCAAATATTTGAGTACAGAAGAACTTGAAAGAGCAGAAACATGTCTTTTAAGAATAGTACAAAGGAAAGATTTAGGAGAAAATTTAAAAGGTATGCGTACGTTTGAGTATTTGACTGACGATAATGGGATTTTAAGAATAAAAACAAGACTTGAATTTGGAGATTTTAACGAAAATTTTAAATACCCGATCATTCTTCCAAATAAAAACGAAATTGTTAGGAAACTACTCATAGAAGAACACGAAAATAGTTGTCATGCAGGGCCGAAAATTTCATTAGGTGTTATCCGAAAAAGGTTCTGGTTACTAAAAGCCCGTAAAACGATAAATTCCATAATATTTTCCTGTGTAAATTGTAAAAAATATACATCTAAACCACTTGAAACTCCTTTTGCGCCTTTACCAGCAAACAGAATAAACGACGCGGGGGTTTTTGAAGTTGTGGGTGTTGATTTAGCAGGACCCTTACTACTAAAAGATGGTAGCAAAGTATGGATTGTATTGTTTACGTGCGCGGTCTACAGGGCAGTTCATCTTGAACTAGTCAAATCGCTTTCAACAGAAGCATTTTTATATTCGCTAAGACGCTTCATCAGTAGACGTGGTAGACCAAAAACCATTTATTCTGACAATGGGACAAACTTTCGTGGAAGTGATAATTTGTTTGAAAAATTAAATTGGGAGAAAATTGAAAATTTTTCGGGTCAAAAAAGAATTAAATGGATTTTCAATCCACCTTCGGCTCCGTGGTGGGGCGGATGGTGGGAGAGATTAGTAAGGGTTGTAAAAGAACTATTGCGTCGATCGTTGGGAAAAGCATCGTTGTATTATGTTGAGTTATACACTGTGCTTTGCGATGTAGAAGCAGTAATTAACGAACGACCACTCACCTATGTTTCTAGCGGCGATGAGTGGGAGGTTCTTAGTCCTGCAAGGTTTTTAAGGCCTATACAGTCGCAGTCGGTAGGAACAGATTTTTTGGGTGAAGTTGCGGATTTAGACGAGGTAGACGCGGTATTTTTCAAAGGTCGTTTTAAACATCTGCAAAATGTTCGAAATTTGTTACGTGAAAGATTTAAAAATGAGTATCTTGCAGAGTTAGTAAATAAAGGTCACAGGCAGAAGACGCAGCAAATCAAAGTGGGTGATGTCGTTTTGGTCGGAGCAGACAATCATTAGGCACACACGAAAGGGAAATCTGTAAGATCTGATCGGCAGTCCAGATCTGTAACAGATCTGGACGGCGGATAGAATCGCTCCCGCCGATCTGGTCTGTCGCGGATCAATAAGATATATGATCCGCGACGGACCAGATCGGCGGGAGCGATCCTATCCGCCGTCCAGATCTGTTACAGATCTGGACTGCCGATCAGATCTTACAGATTTCCCTTTCGTGTGTGCCTTGCTAATGTGAAACGGGTGCTCTGGCCAATGGGAAGAATACTAGAAATATATGATGGAAAAGATGGAGTTAGCCGAGTCGCAAAAGTGAAAACAAAGAACGGAATAATAGTTAGGCCATTCCAAAGGATCTTTCCATTAGAATTGAGCACGGCATCAGAATCAAACAGTAAAGAAGTTATAACTATAGAAGGGAAACAAAAGAATAAGGAAAAGGAAGAGAAGAATGAAAATCCAGTCCAAAGATCAAGGTTTGGTCGAATTTTGAAGGTTCCAGCAAGGTTTGGAGAGGAATAAGCTTGGGGCCGGAGAATGTTGGGACATACTGTACATATTGTATTTATTCGTATTATCAAGTTACATAAACAATTTTAGTTGAATGACATAAAAGGTTGTCAAATAAAAAGATCGTCAAAAAGTCACCTTCCAAATTATTAACATCTTACAAATAAAAAGCAATCCAACAGTACCTATGTGTTAATTTTTGAATACCTATTTATTTTGTTAGAATACTCATTTTTGTTCGTAAGATTATTTTTCGAACATTAATTCTGTGAATAAATGAAATCCATTTTCAATTTCGCTTCAATCGTAAAATAACTTTCAAATCCAATATTTCGGATAAATGGTATTTCAAATTGAATATCCCAAAAAATATACCGAAATCTACCGTTTGTTCAAAAATCTACCGAAATCTACCGATATCTACCGATTTTTTCCGAATATGTAGGTACGGATGGTGGCAACACTGCATACGTGGAGGAGATTGGCTAGACATTGTACCCAGAGGAAGGAAGAAATATAGTGTTTTGAATAATCTTTTTCCGAATTTTTTTTGTTGCAATTTGATAATAAAGATTGAAGGAGTTATTCGCATGTTTTAGATTTCTGTTGCAGCCGAAAATAATAAATAACTTTCAGCACTTTTCGTTATGTAGTTCAATTCAATAATATAGCTAATATACAGATTCTCATCATAGGAATAGGACAAATCTGAATTAGTTTTTGATGTTCTATTCACATTTCGCAATGCGACCTGTATATACCTGTGCAAAGCGGCCTGTGTAGAAACTTCTTATACATCTCGCAATGCGACCTGTTTGAGAATATCTTATACATCTCGCAATGCGAGCTCGCATAGATCTCACTAAGGGAGGCTAATGATAAGTTCTCAAAGTACACGGCGCGGGAGGTGTATGCGAACTCCCAGTGTGGCTTGTTTGAGAATATCCACGTAGGATATCGCCAAGAGCTCTCTGGGAACTCTTTTGTGGCGAACTGGCGGACATTTGGAGGAGATATAGAGCTCCCTGCGACCTCCCAAAGGAGTCACAAAAGGCGTCACAACTTCCTAAAAAAAAGCTGGGATATCTTTGTGTTGCCTGGGTTGAAAGGCTACAAAAAGATTTCTCTGGGATAATGAGGAAAAGCATAAAATATTAGGTGAGGCGCCGCCTTACTTGTCTCACCCGACGAGCCATCACTGTTTTGTATATACCAATGCCTGTGAATCTCTCTGATTTTGATCCATCGTTAAACGATATTGATGACTTTCTGTCCATTCAATTTTGGAAACTTATCACACTAGGACGGTCAGCTGTGACCGTTTCAAAGGGCGTTTCAAAATCGAGGATTGTTGGCATAAAATCCGATGATGGGATTATCATAGTATATCATCTCTTTGATCTCAATTTCCGCAAGAGTGAAATTGTAGAGTGGTTGCCAGTGTTGCCACAAATAATTCATTCTTTTGTAATTTACTAGCCAATATTACCGAAGTAAGAATTCACTTCACAATCTTTCATGCCAGATCCCTATATCTCCATGCTTTCTTCGAAACTGATGTGGCGACGGTCATTGAAAAGTTACATTCGTTCTTGATGTTGGAAATATCTTTTGGGGTTTGATCAAAGCCAGCGGTTGCCAAAGAACCAGGGAGAATATGTCAAGAGATTTGATCTTTTCAATGACGAACTCAATTTAATTCGAGTCGGAGGTCTCCTTTACTACCCTATCAGAATAAGAACCATGTTCTTCTTCCGAAAATAATGCATTTTAGGACTTTCCATTCAATATTGTCCAATTTGACCCACTCCGTACAGATAAAATACTATTTCAGAGATTCATTGTCAAATCTGGAGAATGCAGCCTTGGTATTGGTTTATTGACGACTGTAAAACGAGGCACCACTTTGCCACAATTGGAAAACAGAAATCATCATTCAATAACAAAATACAGAAATCTCAATTCTGAATCTACACCTTTTCCAATTGTAATTCAGAAAACGTGAAATGTAATTTAGAAAAGCAAATTGAATTTCAGAAAATGGAAATTGTAATTCAGAATAGTAAGTTGATATTCAGAAACGGTTATTTGAATTTCAGAATAGTGATATGTAATTCAGAAAGGGTAATTTGAATTTCAGAATAGTAATATGTAATTCAGAAACGGTAATTTGAATTTCAGAAAATATAAATTGTAATTCAGAATTGGTGATTTGAAATTCAGAAATGGGAAATTTTAATTCAGAAAAACGAAATTGTCATTCAGAAAGAAGAAATTGTAATTCAATTGCTTGGTACCCAAACTACTTTCTCTAATATTATGTATGTTATTCAAATAGAGACATGATTCCATTTAAAATGGGTGGCGAAATATATTAATAATGATTCTTGAGGTCATTTTCCGATTTTCCACTCTCAAAGTACTGAGAAATATAATAACAATAACTTTATTTCCAAGAATAACATGAAGGTAACAGTCAAAACCGGAAACAGGAAAAAAACAAACTTGAAAATGCGAAATACTTAAGACAAGTTCGATGCCACATTGTCCTAGATTCCTATGTTGCATCACTTGATACCGAGCTCGATATTATTCTGAATTACAAATTACATTTTCTGAAATTGAATTGATAACTTCTGAAATACAATTTTCCTTTTCTGAAATTGAATTTGCCATTTCTGAATTTCAATTCACTATTCTGAATTACAACTTTGTTTTTCTGAATTACAACTTCCTAATCTGAATTCCAATTTCGCTTTTCTGAAATTGAATTAACTATTCTGAAATTCAATTTCTGTTTTCTGAATTACATATTGCTATTCTGAAATAAATGTTTCCTTTTCTGAAATTCAACTTTGAATTTCTGAATTACAACTGTGAAAGGTGTAGATGGTTCGTGAACGTGAAGATCTCCAGAGTTTATGTCGAGTCTATCGTTTGGAGTAATTATTGAAGCCAAATTATTCTAGATCTAGAGGACCGAGTGGGTGGCTGCAATAGATAAAACGGTGAGCCACAATTATATGCGGCGATTGTATAAACACGTTCTTTCATGCGCGTTGCCAATATTTACAGCGCGATGGCTAGCTACCCAGACACGACATCGTGAGTGCCTTGCCAATAATTAAAACGAGGTAATTACCTCTCCTTTTGGTAAACACTTCCTTGATTTTGATTGCATCTTTACCGTGTTGCTATTTTTGTTGAATTTCTCCAGAGCTGCAGAATGGGTGCCGATGTATTGTGAGAGGAAACAGGGCTACTGGAAAGAAGGAGAGATCTGTCTGAAATGGGGCTTTTGGTCCTAAGGAATGTTGCAGGTGAATTTCCCGTTCACTCTCCCAATTGTTTGATCTCTCATCATTTATTGTTTCATCGGAATAAACAACATTATACAGGGTGTTTGGAGGGTGAGTAGCCATAGGTAAATGGTGGATAGGTGATGCTCTTGGCTACTTGTTGCGCCTAATAAGATAACATTTTGCCCAAAGTTCAAGGTGTTATAATTTTTTTACCATTTTTCTAGAAATTTCCCATTTTTCTCATTAAAACCTTGAATTTTTTCAAATTTAATGCTCGAGGTGCCTGTAAAATGATTTATTTCCTTAGTCTAGTCTTGTCTTATTCAGATCGAATCATAATTTCATACAAACGTCTTCAAAAAACTTTACAGCGTCGTATCAAACATCAAAATGAAAAAAAAATGTTGTGTCCACTTTACAAAGTGAAATAAAAAAAAAATTACATAGTGTTGGGTTTTAAAATGGCTTTGAAAACTTCTCTAGTTAATACTCTTTGCAATGGTATGTAACATGTACCATTAATAATCAGTTAACTCAACAAAAAACCGTTTTGTCTTCAAGGATGCCTTGAAAGGATGATGACAAAACTATTCCATTGAGCAGGCAAAATCTTTTCTCTCATTCTACCACAGCTAAAAATAGCGTGCTCTCTCTTTCATCGGCTAACAATACTCCCAAGGGCTTCGCCAGGGAGGGGGCAGCTGCCCCCCGTGACCCCCCCAAATAGAATAGAAAAAATGAATGAATATTATGCTATTATTTCATAAGTTTTTAAGGGATTTTTGAGCTCTAGGGGGGCGCAGCTGCCCCCCGTCCCCCCCCCCCCCAGCTCAAAAGCTGAGGGGTAATTAGTACATTTGCAAGTCATTTCAAAGGCCTGCAGTAAAGGTGCAGTAATGCAGTTTTGAGTTCACTCAACATTTCGTCATCCTTTCAAGGCATCCTTGAAGACAAAACGGTTTTTTGTTGAGTTATCTGATTATTAATGGTACATGTTACATACCATTGCAAAGAGTATTAACTAGAGAAGTTTTTAAAGCCATTTTAAAACCCAGCACTATGTAAAATTTTTTTTTATTTCACTTTGTAAAGTGGACACAACATTATTTTTTTTTTCATTTTGAAGTTTGATACGACGCTGTCAGGTTTTTTGAAGATGTTTGTATGAAATTTTGATTCAAGCTGAATAAGACAAGACTAGGCTCAGGAAATAAATCATTTTATGTTCGACTGCTTCATAAACACTTGATTCATGAATTCGTTCAGCGTCCATAATTGACTACTTTATTGGACACCACTTTATTGGACACCACTTTATTGGACACTACTTTATTGGACTCAACTGTCACAGTCTTCTCCCGATTTTGCAATTTTCTTCGTTTCACACCACTTTTTACAGGCCGAATACAAATTTTCAGAAGCACTTTTAGTGGGTAGGAGAGATTCTTCGGCACTTGCGGCTAAATTATTCACGCTTTCCTCTTCCGAACTATCCATTTTCGGGATTATTATGACGTTTGTCACAGAATTAACGAAGTAAACAACTTTGTTCAGTGAGGTTGCTAAGGTCGCTGATGGTTACTAAGGTAAGATAAGCAAAAGCACACTCAATGTATTGCTTGAAATAAAGCGACGAATATATTAATTGCCATTTCAGAAAATGAAATGTCTGCATTGCAGTCAAACATAAAGCTTTGCATGCAACTCGTACATAATTAGGCTTATGGACTTGCCCAAATTATTGGCCTCGCTCGCTTTGCTCGCTCTGCCATAAACTTTGGACTCGTCCATAAAGACCTAATTTATGTACTTGTTACATAAATAGTTATTATAGGCACCTCGAGCATTAAATTTGAAAAAATTCAAGGTTTTAATGAGAAAAATGGGATATTTCTAGAAAAATGGTAAAAAAATTATAACACCTTGAACTTTGGTTGTTATTTCATTAGGCGCAACAAGTAGCCAAGAGCATCACCTATCCACCATTTACTTATGGATACTCACCCTCCAAACACCCTGTATAAAGTCTCGAATTGTGCGTATTGAAACTAGTTGTTACTTGGCAACAGCGCTATGAAAAGTAAATTTCGCTCTCATGCAATCTCTTATCTTTCTTCGAGTAAGATTCATTTAGTTCTAAAATTGCGATGAATGTGTTTCAAGGAAATAAGAAGAATTTTTAAATCTTCCTGGATATGCTCCCATATCTTTTGGCAACAAAATGAGTCTGTAGTGCCCTACAAATATATGTTTTTAGTTTCATCCTGTATGGAACAGGTTTCCGCAAAGATGAAATAGAGAAATGAGTTTTGTCAAATAGTTTTGAATTGATTATTCCACTCTTTTCATTTTTAGTGAGGAAGTTTCCGTAGCAACGATCGTTTCATCCCGAAAAAATTCTCAAGTCGGCAAAACCAACATGTTGGTTTTTCAGCGACAAAATTTTTGACGTTTCTCGAATTCATAGATAGCTTCGGAAATGAATATCATAGAGAGAACAAACAACGTTTAGTGGTTTAGTTAATCTATGATGAATTCTAATTTGCCAAATAGCGCAATACACGTCAAATGTGAACATATTACCCTATTTTCTCGTGGAATACTCAAGCCGAATTCCACTCGAGATGAAATTTAAGCAGGTAAAATTTCTCTCTTGTAATATTCAAGTTTGTTGCTTTTCGGAAATTTCGCTCATGACATTTTTTCCAAAATCACTCGCCTGACGGCTCGTGATTTTGATACAAATATCCTTCGCGAAATTTCCGAGCAACAAACTTTCATATCACAATCGAGAAATTTTGCCGGCAAAATTCCATCTCTAGTGGTATTACGTATGATTATTCCACTCTTTCCATTTTTAGTGAGGAAGTTTCCGTAGCAACGATCGTTTCATCCCGAAAAAATTTTCAAGTCGGCAAAACCAACATGTTGGTTTTTCAGCGACAAAATTTTTGACGTTTCTCGAATTCATAGATAGCTTCGGAAATGAATATCATAGAGAGAACAAACAACGTTTAGTGGTTTAGTTAATCTATGATGAATTCTAATTTGCCAAATAGCGCAATACACGTCAATTGTGAACATATTACCCTATTTTCTCGTGGAATACTCAAGCCGAATTCCACTCGAGATGAAATTTAAGCAGGTAAAATTTCACTCTTGTAATATTCAAGTTTGTTGCTTTTCGGAAATTTCGCTCATGACATTTTTTCCAAAATCACTCGCCTGACGGCTCGTGATTTTGATACAAATGTCGTTCGCGAAATTTCCGAGCAACAAACTTTTATATCAATCGAGAAATTTTGCCGGCAAAATTCCATCTCTAGTGGTATTACGTATGATAAAACTCCTTCAATCAAATCCTTTCATTTGATAGTTTGAATAAACTACAAGTTCATTATTTCCATTATTCGACTGATTTTAATCTGTTATGTTATCTCTAACGAATAGTCTGAGTTTAATAACCCACGCCTATAACTCACTCTAATACAAATAGGAAAAATTAAATTACTTACGAAATGAATAAAAAAGCAGGATCGATCGGGAACCCTATTTCAGACATCAAGGTAACGTTCTCGACATCAATTCCTACATTTCCTTGGGTCTGAATATCCAAAAATTTCACTCGGAAAATGTGAATTTTTGACGCTTTCTACCCGATTTGATCGCGATTCGATTCTCGACCACAGAGATCGCTATTGACAACTGTTGTCAATTTTGAAAATGCAGATTGATTCGAATTTTGTTGAAGGAGTCGAAGATGAAGTATAGTATTTAATTCGCGGTAATGGTCATAACACACGCAGATGAATTTTGCAGAACGAGCCGTCAGGCGAGTGGTTTAATTCATTACTGTCGTTAATAATATATGTATGTACCTACTAAGTGTTATTTTGAGAATTTCACAAAGAAAAGGTACAATTGAAAAAGATAACTGCCTAAGATTGTAGAAATTGAAAGTATTATCATTATTATTTTTACAATCACTAAATCGTAATGGACTTTGCAATGGGGAGTTACCACAGATTTCTTTCTGTTATTCGTACACTATGGACAGTATTAGACTCGATGTCAGTTTCTCGAAGAGGCGAAGTGACGGCTTTCGAAGAACTGCTGATGGCATCAATAATTTTTTTGGCAACTTTCAATATGTTCGTCTGCCACTCTGGACCATTTTCAACCCCCATGTCGCTTCGGAGAAGTCTCCTCCTGCATCTACTAATATAGTGCATTTATCCGAGCATTTATCAGGATCCTTAATATTTAAACTCTAGGTATATTTCCAATTTTGTTAATGCCCACTACTTTTGTGCATTTTTTGTCCCTACAATCAAGAAACAGGCGTGTTTCGGTTAAAGGCGGCTTCAGGTTGGCATATGTTTCATATATGCTATAAATGTTACCAGTATAAGTGAACTTGCAATAGCATTTATTTTCTGTGATAATAATTTGAATGACAGCCTCAGTCCACAAATCTTCAATGTTATTTATACATTATGGGGTGAGTTTCTGCTTTCAACATGCACCAGAAATACCCATAATCAACACAACCTAAAAAATCCATAATTAAATAAATGTATACCTAGATATAAATTAGATATTCAGGGCTATTCACTAAGTGAAGTGGTTTTCACAGTTGCTAACCATAGCAATTGTGATAACAACTTTTGATAACCACTGGTGACCACTTTCAGTATTCTCTCTAATAAACGGTTGGCAACTGTTGCTATCATATCAACCTTCCGTGAAGGTAGACGTGGCAGCACCGCAGAATAGTTCGAATGTACTGGTCATAGAAAATAGGAGTCTTTGATATAACCTCTAGATGTTTAATGTTTCGGCTTTCGTCACTGCACTAAATATTTAGATCAGGATTGAGTTATATTTTTTTAACGTGTTGATTTATTCTATTGTATTACTTGGGTTTGTTTAAATATATACCCAGAGTTAGCAATGAAACTTACAAATTTCCAATAGCATTTTATTTTGTGAATTATAAAAATAATTAGAATAATTGAAAAATAAGGTTACATTGGTTACTACATATTTTGAATAAGATGATTTCTTATTATGATATATGACATGTACAGAATCTCCTAAATGCCATATTTTTACATTCAAAATATTTTTGCTCCATATTTTCTCTGATAAAGGACATTTGCCATACAGCAGCATCATGAGTTGACCCTGGGTAACGAGTATTTATTGAAGTTATACTTGTACTATGTACTAGCATACCTCTTTCGGTTAAAATAAACAGCACCAGGGCGAATTTCATTTTTCCCTGGAGGATTAATGATCGCAATATGAGTACTATCTATGCATCCTACAACAGCCCCACACATACTTTTGTATTAATTCCTGAATTATTAAAAAGTCCATCTGCACCAGAAATGCCATTTTTATAGATTCAAAATATTTAAATGTTCACACAAATACGGAAAAAAAACATTCCAAACTAGTGCCCAACGCACGTGGTTTTCGTTGACAACACCTCTAAAGCTGCTGCCAGTGAACCACTTCTCATAGCCACTGGTTGTTATCCATAGCAACTTACACAAATAGTGAATACCAATTTCGCGCTTAGCAACTGACTGTGAATATAACGACGATTTAAAGTTCACTTTCAAAACCTTGTGATACCAGGAGTCTATCTCCCTTAAACATAGAATCATATAACTATAAATGCACATATCGCTCTAGACTTCTAGAGAGTTATTTAACATTTCATCTCTAGGGTGATATTTGTCATTTTCGAAGTACCTAAATAGTGTGCTACTCGTATTAGTCATTTTCACATGTGGTCGTACGAAAAGTTGGGTTCATTACTGTCCTCTTTCGTCAAAGCTGAGTTATTTTCGCTATAATTAGATCTGAAAAAACCAGAGTATACAAATACTCTCCCTGAATGTTGGTCTTACTTGTGGCGTTTGTAAGTACATATTTTCATATCGAGGAACGTGATGAATCTGATTATACGATGTTTATGTCACTAAAATCTGATGCGGCAACAATCCAGAAGAATATTATTCCTAGCGGCATTATTCCATCGAAGATGATTAATGAATTGAAAAAAAATAATACGTCATATAAATGGGCTTCTTTCACTTTTCATAATAATTTTTCGGATAACTTATCCTTTATATTTCATTAATTCAGCGAAAATACCCGCAACTTCTTCAATTCAAATAAGCCACCATTCTAAATGTTCAATTCGAATGCATCCCATGTCTCTTGCTTCTGGTCGACATCAGTCTATTTAATTGACACAAAAATCTCACATTATACCCTTTCACAGAGTTAAGCCGCTTTTGCGACAAACGCCAAGAATTCCTTCGAATTTTCAAGTCTATATGAGACCGAATCTGTCCGACAGAGATTCGTCGATGTCTTATGTTAATGACGACACGGCCATTGGGCTTGGTTTTAATACCGAACAATTCCGAAGATTGACTGCTACAATCTCAGTTTCCGCCAATTATGAGTAGCTTTGCTGGAAGTTCGAAATGAGATTTTATGTCAAATGTCATTATGGATAAATAATGTTATGACCGAATCCGACCTGTTCAGAGATCCAGGTAAATTCTTACAAGCTCATCGACGGAATCCATATTATAGTGAGTTGAAGAATTCAAAGAACACTTTGTATTGAGCCATAAAAAATTCGTAAAAATTCAAATTTGGCATCTATCGCTACGAATAAAACGTTTTTCTACAACCTGGCTTAACTAACTACGGCAATCTAGTGCGGGAAAGTACAACTTTCCGCCCTTGATAGGAAAATAACTAATTCATCAATGTGGGTTAGGAATAGGCACAATCAACCTTTGAGATTGAATCTTGGTATACCGCAGGGAACTGTACTTGGTCCAAACTTTTTTCATTTTTAAGTGATTGGGTGATTCGGGTTGGGCTTGGATATGGTTGCATATGCTGTCGACACTGTCATACCTTTCAGATGGCACACAAGGGAAGAAACCTACCAGAAGGCATTGACTGGAATGAACACTGAATGATCCAACTATCTGTTGAGTCTCAATACAGAAAAAACTATACTCCATTCACAATTATAAAATCACAACTCTGGCCATGGTTTCGTTTTCAGGAATTGGTGCACCTGATAAAAAATCTGTGCGCGTACAGAGAATATCTTTAATGACAAAACGGCGTTGCCAGTTTCTTTGTTCACATCAAAGTAAAAGTATCAAAGATATTTTGACATGGGTACTAACGGCAAATTTGAATTGGACCAAAAATCGATTTATAAGCATGAATAAAGCAAAAGTAAGTACTAATCGCCTTTTTTAAACTTGATAACTTAGTTTTTTTAGGTATCTGGCCGTTTGGAAACTTCTTACGAACTTCTAACGGAAGTGGCAATACCGCATTGACGAATATATTTTAGTTGGGTGCAGAATATCCGATAATGCACTCATGCAAATTTTCAAACCGATCCGATCTGTGTTTCGCCAGAAACGTCTAATGTGCCATCCACCGTCAATCACCCTGTATATATAAGCTATACATTGTTAAAATATTATATTGATTAAAGATACTTTCACATGTTTCTGTTTGTTTTAATTTGGATATTGTTCTTAGACATCTTTTTTGTAGAATAAAAACTCTATTGGCCTCAACCTCAACTGACCTGGCCAAGAATATGATTCCATATTTGATTCTGGATTGCACATAGCAATGGTATGCTGTAAGAGCCGCACCAAATGTGTTTGTCAATATTCTTAGTGCATAGCAACATTTAACTACCGTAGATGCCACTGATTCAACTTGTGGCCGCCAATTTAGTTCACAGTCGATGTGGATGCTCAAAAAGAACAAAGTATCTACCGTTTCAATTCTTATATTTTGAAAATCTAAACTGATATTACTGGAATTCCGTTCCTTCAGCATTAAAATTTTTGTTTTAGCAATATTTAAGAGTAGATTATTATTAGCGAACCATGTTTCCATATTTCCTAGATATTTCAATTTTTCTGATTTGCATTCATCCTCAGTACTTCCCTCGCACACCACTGACACATCATCCGCGAACATGACGACATTGTTTGATGTTATTTGGACTAAGTCATCGGTGTACAATATGTAAAGGAGAGGACCAAGTATGGAGCCTTGGGGTACTCCCGCTTGCACTCACAATCCATTGGATATTAGTTTTTCCCCATTTGAAGACACTTCCACAGTTCTTTGAATTCTGTTTGATAAATACGATTGGAATAAACCATGAGCAACACCTCTAATATCATATTTTTCCATTTTCCGCAACAATATTGAGTGATTTACCATATCGAATGCTTTAGTTAGATCTAGGCACAAGGCCATTGTGATGTGATTTTTATTTGAAGATTTTATTATTGATTGAATTGCTTGGTAAATTGCATTATCTGAGATGCGGTGAGCAGAGAGATTGAAGAAAATGATTTATAAAAAATAAAGGGTTTTCCAATAAGAGATGTTATTTCGACATTCAAAGAAATATGCCATTATTTTAGATAAATGATCGAATGCATATTTCATTGAAAGAGGAAGGTATGTTGTTAATAATGACAAATAACATCAGCCAAATGACCACCACGACCACGACGACAGGACCATATCCTTTTCATGAAATTTTCCATAACCAAATCGCAAAGTTGCTGCCCTATGTCCTGCAGAATGCAATTCCAACACTCATGCGTTCGAAAACTCGCTCCTTCGTCGCTCGTTTTAGAATTTCGCATTCGTATCGGAATAGGATCCCATTCTGCAACTAGTTTTAGAATATACTATTATAATTCTACTATGATTGATGAATTTAGTACGACTTCAAGCAATACTTCAGGCAATTCGCATCTTCATAAATGAGAGAATTCAATCTTATTCAATGACTCTTGTTCTTCTGCAACTATCGAAGACATTGCGATTCTGTGAAAACCTAACATCGAAACGAAAACAAACGGAGGGGCTTCTACTTCATTTTCTAATTTTATCTTGATTCGATTCACTTTTACTCTCATCCTGGATTTCAATAGGTAATCTTTGAAATGTTATTCGGAGGCCTAGGATAAACTGTTCAGATCGACTGTGCCAGAGAAAACATTTTCATTCTGCTTGGAGACTTCCCCTGAGAGTAGGAACGATCATTCCCAGAAACATAGCTTCGTCTTCGGGCTCTTGCGAGCCAGGCAAGTAGCCTATGGAAGGATTGCTTCGATATGGTTCCAACGTTCATCAGTTAACAGGAAATATAGGGAGTCTATTGCCGATTCCAAACCAACGCGACTTGGAGGAAAGGATTCTTACACATGTAGCTGCAAGTACACTGCGTGAGAATTTCAATAATAATCAGGTGACACATTATAAACCTTAGAACTTCAGATGTCTGGGATTCTGTTCTTTACCATGATTGTGCCAGTAATAACCTTGCCGGGATATAGAAAGCTCTATATTGTAAATATCACCAGTTCTCGTCTAACTAATATTGGATTCATGGATTGTTGACATTTTATCTGCAATGTATAGGTACTAAAAATGGTTTTTGCTTTGAGTCCAATGATAAATTGGATCATGTTCATTTTTCTCCCTTCAAGGCAAGTGGTTCCTCGAACTATTCGCCTGGATCAATAAAGGCTTGTTCCACCTTCGAGTCCAATCAAGTATTTTCCAGACTAGGTTCACGCAGGTGACATGACCTTGGACTTCTTTTTTAGTACCGATACCAAGCAGAAGATGTCGCTATACGCATATTTGAAGTGTTTATTGAATTATTTTATCCCAATAAGTAAAGTACACTGCGCAAAAAAATTGACGCACATTCTGAAAATCTCAATTTTAATGAAAGTTAACTCTACATTGAATTTATAACTTATTTTTTATGTTTTCTCGGGAAGGTTTTGAACGAAACAACACACATTAAATGGAAGAAAAATTCCGGATTTCACCGAATCTTATGTAAAAGAAGAGAAAAAAACAATTTTCAAAATACTGAAATGCTGATAAGTGATTTAATACTTGGTATTTTCACCCCTTGCGTTAATTACAGCTCGGCAACAACGGTTCATATTCAAAATGAGTGATCTTAAAATGTTCTGATCTAATCCTTTCCAGATTTCTCCGAGTTGGATTCCTAAGTCATTAAGAGTAGCTGGATGATTTTCTGAACTTCTCAGCCTTCTATTGAGGTTGTCCCAAACCTGCTCAATCGTATTGAGATCTGGACTTCTTGCTGGCCATTCCATTCGAGAGACTTCAACCTCTTCAAGGTACTCCGCACGATGGGGTCTGGCATTATCGTCCATAAAAATGAAATTTTCACCAATGTATGGGGCAAATGGCACTACATGCTCTTCAAGAATGTTCCTTATATACTTATCAGCATTCATAGCTCCATTATCAACGACCACTAGGTCTGTGCGAGCAGTCAAAGATATTCCACCCCATATCATAATCGATCCTCCCCCGAAGCCAGTAAAATTCAGGAAATTGCACTGAGCATATCTTTCATGTGGACGTCTGTATACAAAGGAACGTCGATCACAATGGTAGAGGCAGAATCTAGACTCATCTGTGAAGAGAACTCTTTCCCAATCGGCCTCTTCCCAATGGATATGCTCTCTCGAAAAATCCAAACGCGCCCTTCGATGGGCTGGGGTAAGAGCTGGACCTTTTCTTATTGTCTGAGTGCTAATTTGCACCTCATGAGTTTGCTCAAGCTGATTTTGAAGGAGGCGAGCGGTTGCAAACCGTTGTCTCAACGAAGAAACTCTCAAGTAACGTTCTTGAATGGCAGTTGTTACCCGTGGTCTACCCTGTCCTGGTCTTCTGACATTCATACCTGTCTCCCTGAATCGCTGCAACATTCTAGACACACTTGTATGGGAAACTCCAAACCTTTCGGCAATTCTTGTGTATGTCCACCCTTCTTCTCGCAAAACTACCTCTTGGGCACATTCCTCGTGTTTCGCGTTGCATAGCGACCGAGTGTAGAAAATCAAACGAAAGAAAAACTATTGATCACTAGAATTGATCGAGAACAACTGATTTTAGAATGGAGCCAATACATTCAAAATCTGATAATATCATAATTTTTTATTCCTGCTGGGAGAAAACATCTGTATTGAAGAAAAACGTTGAAAGTGGATAACATATGCATGCATAATTCTGATAAAAATAATTATCATTGAGAACACCTTCAGTTGTAGAACAAATTTGAGATTTGCATAATGTGCGTTAATTTTTTTGCGCAGTGTATATCTGAGTGCAATAGTGAATTCCCTAATCCAATGAAGGATATAGATAGGTTCAGGAAATAGATGCAGTAGATTTTCAAGTTATGAAATAGATGTAAGCCGATTTACAAATGTTGAGGGTGTTAGTCGGAGTGTAAATATTTATCCATTTTTTTTCCGGGATATGTCAGTATAAAGATTTGCCTATTAATTTTGTGAACTATATTTGACTCTGTTGTATTTTGGACGAATAAATTGAATTTAACTGAATTGAATCAGAGATGTGTCTGCGCTTGCGCTCTACCTCACATAATTCGAAATCTTCAAGCGCGACGGTTCGGTCAGCAGAACTTTTTATCACTCTAATTGCTGCCATAGACTACCTAGCTGCGATCGTTTCATCCCAACGATTACGAAATAAATTGGCTCAAGTCTTATCGGATGAGAGAGGCGCAGAGAAGAGCATCTCAGGTGGCTGTGCGAAACGAGAAGAACCTCGCAGATCTCAAGTTATGGCTCCGTCAAGGGTTCGTTTAATGCCGCATATATGCGACCCAGTCAAGTGTGGAATTGTTTATTCTGCATTCACACATAGGCGTGCCTCCTCTGATTTCTTGTGAAAGGTCAATTCTTTCTATAATTCACCAGCGGAGCATCCATTGGTGGATTGTTCCATGTACATCTCGCTTTTATGGTAACGCTTCTCATGACTTCGCTACGCTCTATTTCATTTGAACGATTGCTGCTACCAAATGCTTCTCATTACTTCAGAATGATAGTCCGATTTTGTAATTCTGAGAAGACATTCGATTGATTCATTGTTTCTCTGGAGTTGACGAGGTTAAATGTGCCCAATCAGAGAAAACAAAGAACATAAGCGATATTCCCATAAACCATAAACTACGGAAACAACCCGTTTCTCCGAATGAGAAGAATATAAGGAAGGTGAGACGGTCAATGCAATTTCTTGATGAGATATTCTATGTCTTAGATTTCTCTTCATATCGAGTTTTCCATAGAATTCGAAATGATTCAAATGCCAACTCTGTTTACAAGGTGAGTCTTTGAATTGTACATATATTTTAACTGTAGATTCCTCTCATCAAATGAAAACCTTTTTTTTTGTCAAATCATTTTTGAAAATTCGGTTTCGTTTGAAAGATACAGGGTGTCGATAATCCATGAAAAAACACATTTCTTTTTATATCTTCGTAACCAATATTTCAAATGAATTGAATTTTTATTGATTATTTACTCTGTACACCTTTTTTCCATACAATTTTTCAAAATTCGGTTTCGTTCGAAAGATACAGGTTGTATTCTTTCCATATATTCGGAATCGATATTTCGAATGAACTGAATTTTGGTTGATTGATTTCTCTCACGGTGCATTTTCTTCAATCAAATCTTTTTCAATATTTTGCCTGGTATGAAAGTTACAGCTCAGCCGACTCATAAATCCATGCGAAAATACCATGGAATCATTTGAAAAAGATAATCGGTTCATATTTTTTAAAGAATTAATCATTTTAGAAAATAAAAGAATTTTTATGTTTTTTTAATAAATCACGTCGTTTTCGAGTTATTCCTAATTTTATACGATAAAATTTGAGGAAAATGTCATGAATCTCAAGGATAATCTGGATGCTTCAAAGGAATATAAATATCATTGATTCGCCGAAAACTTAATAATTCTCTGGTTGCTGTTGAAAATGTTATCAGAATATTTATCAACTTTGTCGAGACTATAATCACAATTATGGAAAAACGTTTGATGTAGAGATATGTAATGATAAAATCCCACAAATGTGGGAGATGAATTCGAACACCAAGGATCATGAAATTATGAATTTAATACGCACAGTTTTCATTAAACAGATTATTCTTACCGGTCCATATTAAAAATAAATGTCAATGAGATACAAAATTCAGATATATGAATGTCGAAACAAACCAAGTATTAAATTGAAATTAATGAAAAAAAAAATACTCAACACTCAATAATCTGTGACGATTTTTTATCTGAACAATATTCTAATGGATTAATCTGAGATAAAATCGGTGTGATCCTTTCCTATGACAAGAATTACCAAATTTCCGAGCTTGAAAATTAAAAAAAAATTGTGTTGTTGTCTCGTGTATGTTATACAGGGTGTTTCATTGGTAAATGAACATACGGTAACCTGAGCTAGAGCTACCCTAGGCGAGTCCAAAAGACTGATATATGATAGGTCTAATCAATTCCATAACCAAAAATTTCAATAACTCATAACTCTTGAACCAACCAGTATAGTCGGTTGATATTTGAAACGTATGATTCACTTCTACAAATCGATCAATTTACTTTCGAATTTCCAAAAAATTCCATGTCCGTATTTGAAAAATATGGGACTTCTTCCAAGCTGAGATTGAAATTTTGGGATTTGATTGAGATATTTGAAAAGAGCAGAAAATTTTCAATGGAGTTCAGTAGATTTCATTGTCCCGCACGTCATTCTGCCCAAAGAGAGCTTCAGGGAAAGATCCAATTGGATATTGGAATTTCACAAAATTCTCAGAAAAATCGTACATTATGATCATATTGAATTTTTTTCGTCCCACTAATTGCACATTAGAATTTCATAATATTCTGGGGAATCATTTGGAGTTATTTCCGGAAAAACATTATTCATCGAGAAACATTTATTTGAAGTCAACAAAGAATAAATAACTGAAGAAACATAAAAACTTAACGTGAATTACAGAAGGTGCCCGAAAGTAACACCATTTTCTTCAGTACACATTCTTGCCCTCTTGAAAATACTTTTTTTGATGATTTCTGGATTATTACTTATTTCATTGCAGGCGACTTCGATACGTTGCATGAGGATATCCTCACTTCCTATTTCAGATGAATATACCTACTGAACATTTCAAATAACCCCAAATGAAATAATCAACAGGATTTAAATCTGGTGACCTATCGGACCAGCAATCCACCTCTGCCTTTCTACATATTTGGGGAGTTCTGATCTAAAAATTGTCTGACCATTACTCTAAAATGGGGTGGAGCCCCATCTTGCTGAAAATGTATTCCTGCAATGTCCGTACCTTCGAGTAATACAGGAAGATGATTTTGGAGGAAATCTAAGTGAACATCACCCGTAAAAGCCGTCTTGGAAGGACTTGGAATCAATCGATTTTTATAAACGCCACACCATACGTTTTTTGAAAATTTGTATTGGAATTTCGTATGCCTGACTGCATGCGGATTTTCCTCAGCGCATTCATGCGAATTCCTCATATTGAAGACTCCATTCCTCATGAATATGGCTTAATCGGTGAATGAAATTCTGTTGACCATTCTTCCATTTCGTAAAATCCAGCTACTAAAGTTAGTTTTTTCTAATTTAATCACATGGTTCTAATCGTTGTACCTCCTGGAATTCGAATGTGCAATTAGTGGAACCAAAAAGTTCAATTTGAACATAATGTACGATATTTCTGAGAATTTTGTGGAATTCCAATATTCAATTGGATCTTTCCCTGAAGCTCTCTTTGAGCAAAATGACGTGCGGAACAATGAAATCTACTGAACCCCATTGAAAATTTTCTGCTCTTTTCAAATATCTCAATCAACTCCCAAAAATTCAATACACAGGGTATTGAATCTCAGCTTGGAAGAAGTCCCATATTTTTCAAATACGGACATCGAATTTTTTGGAAATTCGAAAGTAAATCGATCGACCTGTAGAAGTGAATAATCATACGTTTCAAATATCAATCGACTATACTAGTTGGTTCAAAAGTTATGAGGAATTGAATTTTTTGGTGAATACATAAACCACCCTGTATCTCGGTTATCATATCATATATCGGTTTTTTGGACTCGCCTAGGGTAGCTCTAGCTCTGGTTACCGTTTGCTTATTTTACCAATAAAACACATTGTATAATTAAATAGGGTATCTTAGGGAATTGGACCAGTAATTAAAAGTTTTTCAAGACTCGTTATGGTTATGCTGAACACTAAAAATTAAAATTGAAAATAATTTTTTGAATATAATAAAAATTTAAATTCCGGAACAATCTGATTGTCCAATCTGGATCCTAAATATTTCAGTTTTCAGTATTCAACATAACCATCACGAGCTCCGAAACGTCGACGAAGTTATAGAGAAAACTTTTGATTACTGGTCCAATTCCCTAAGGGCTGGTATTATAAAAGGAGAACCGAGGGTTGCGTTAACAACCAAATTCCTTAGTAAAAATACGGAATCTGGTAGTTGACGCGCGGTTCAACCCCTGGTTCTCCTTTAATAATACCTGAGAATAGGTTTAACGTCTGTAAATATAATTAAGGAAAGAAATAACGGCATGCAGACAATTGAATATTTTTGAAATTCCTGCACGGTGTGTGACTTTTTCCGGAATTTCAAAAATATTCAATTGTCTGCATGCCGTTATTTCTTTCCTTAATTTAATAATACCGGCCTTAAGAAACCTTATGTAAGAAAAATGTTATCCTTCTCACATCTTAGGCATTCATCATTTTCACAACTCATCAAAATTAACATGGTAGTATGTAATCAAAATTATTAAAAATCAAGAGATCCTACTAGAACTGTGTGTGCTCCAGGAACACGGGGAAATTTGGTCACTATAAAATCTTTTCCTTCTCGGTTGATTTCTTGGCATTCGGATAAAATGATGAAATAAGCACCAGAATACCTTTTGGTATTATCAAAAGTTCACAACTTTCTGAATTTTTTTCTGATGCTGATTTGCAAATACCACTAAAATCTTCAAATATGTCAACAACTCTGAAATTATCCAGTTTATTCACTTATAATACCACAAGAGCTTCAAAATTATCGGGTATTTCCCGATAGGTTCGTTTCAAACAAATGAAGGAGTCAAGTTTTTCCTGAAAAACTTGACGACTTTATTTGTTTGCAGGGAACCTTGAGGGAAATGCTAGATAATTTTGAAGCTCGTGTGGTATTCGGGGGATTTTTTTCCCGTCCCAAATGTCGGCCAATAGAATTGCACCATGAGACGAAATGTACAGTTTACAAATAAGAATTTCATAATGAATAAAACAACATTTAATTAAGATAAAGACTAGTGCAATTAAAAATACAATTGTTGTAAACATTGGTGCATGTTTTCTTCAAGTCAGAGTTATCGGTAATGGTCCCAGAAGAGGTAGATGGCATGAGGTTTATGCTGTTGATGGCATTTTCTGCAGTAGGCTCACTCCTTCGCAGTTTCTTGACAATTAATTCGTGGTGTTCCTGGTCGAGTTGGAGATACGGCTTGATGGAGTTACTGTTGGCATGTCCAGTTATTTTGATTATCTGCTGCTCTCCCAGGCCCGATTTCGCTAGATTGGAGACGGCTGTTGCACGACTGGAGTGATTGGTGATTTTTTTGTTACCAAGGTCAAGCCCAGCTTTTTGTGCTGACTCCTTAACCCACTTTGAAATCGTGTTTTGGCCTACTGGGGAATCCTTGTACCACCTAGCGCCTGGAACTTTATTCCAGAATGGATTTTGGGTCAGGAATAGTCTGTCGCTCTTGATATTGGCATCTCTCTTCTCTCTCAATTTCTGGAACAGTCTCACTGGGCACTTGTCAGGGATTTCCCGATTCTCCACCAGCCACTTGCTGTCTGATAATTTTTTATCACCACCTTGTGTGGTCTTGCTGAAAATTGGATTGTATTCAATTCTCCCAGTTGTTCCCCCGTCATTTCGCTGTTCTGCCTTGAAGTGATGTATTGACGCCATGCTGCCCTCACCACCTCTCCAAGCCAATTCCACTGATATTATCATGAATAATTTTTTCTGGAGGCCATCAGGAGTTTCCTCGTCCCAAACAGTGGTCATTGCATCCCAATCTTTTTCCTCCAACGCTGCTGCACTTGCCCTCCGTTTTTCCGGAATAGATTGTAAAGCCTTACGCTTGGCATCACGAGCTCCTCGAGCGGTCTTGAATGCAGCATCCGAAAATGGGTTGATTTTGATGTCGAAATCGTTCAAATACTTTTCTTGAAGTAATTTTGCAGTCTGATTCCACATTGTTTTTATTGTACCTTCCTTATAGTCTTCTCCATCCATTTTCTTCATATTGTAAGCGTAATCTTTCATAATGTTTGCCAATTGCGCTTCACTCGTTTCAGCACTCAATGTGTATTCCCTCTCAGTACAAAAAGTAGTAAATTGGTTCCAAACTGTTTTTTTTGACTTCTCCGTATTAATGGGAACATTTCCTTTGACTTTTTTATCGATGGTGGACAGAGAACAAACTCCAAATCGACTCATTTTCATGCAAAATCTCCAATTTTCACAATTGAATTCAACCTGTCAGTTTGACGTGTGATTAATTTGACTGGATCATGTTTTGTTTTTTATATATAGCAACTACCAGAGAAAATTTTCAAAAAATTATCAGTATAATACCATGTAGGTTGTACCATGTGACGTCGAATGGTGCAATTCTATTGGTCGATATTTGGGTCGCAAAAATAATCAAGGTTATTTCATCCACCCAATAAAACAGTTTTTGTGTTTGACCGAAAACTCATTCTTCTTTTCTCTTCTTTGTCTGTTGTTTGGTCGATACTCATTTTGAATACCACTTTCTTTTTACCTCATTCTTCATTGAAAGATCAAATATGTAAATCTGCAAATTCTGGTCGAATAAGTTATTATTATTATCATCACTACCGATTTTGTATCCACAAAGAAGCCTGATGGCAGTTCTATTCCTCGAAGACAAAAATTGTAGTTTAAATTTAGGAATATCTTTTCAGACACAGAAGATGAAATATGGATCCTTAGCCAACCTACAGGAGACTGTGATCATATTAATATAATATCATATACCTAATAAACTGCTCCACATGAGTTAGGGATATTGACTTAAATTGCAAAAAATATAGTAAAATAAGATTTTTGTGATGAAAATTCATATTAATATGATTTCAAGTTGCAAATTAATTTTAGCCTGTAGGTCTGCAGCGTATACAGGATGGTTTAGAAAAATCGAGTAAAATAATGAAATTTTATTCCCAGAGAATTAAAGCATTTTAAGACTATCAATACAATGTATGCTTAACATCTTCCTTGCATACTACACACGAGGTTGTTGAACATTTCTTTAGGAATTTGGTTCCATATTCCCAGGACAAAGGTGTAGATCTGTGCGCCCGTTGAAACATATCCCGGCCCATACCATAACACTACCCCCCTCGGAATGGATGGACTTCTTGGACATAGCGACGATTACGGGGTATGCGTGGGATTGTCCATACCCTTATTCTTCGAGAATCTGAAAATCGTCCATATTTGGATTCAGCAGTGAAAAGGACACTACGCCATTGATCGTTCTAATTGATATGTTGCCTTGCCCATTCCAGTCTTTGACGCTATGGGTAACGTGTTAATGACTCTCCTCTTAATGGACGTCTAGAACCTAGATTCACCTCTCTCAAACGTCGTCTGATGATTTTGATGGAAACTTGGACCCCATCTGCATTTGGACAGTACTCCGTAGCATTCTACACGTAGATGTAGGGTTTCTTCTCGCCGAAACGGTTATGAAAACGATCCTGAGCAGGTGTTGTTTTTCGTCGCCCACCAAGCCTTGGTCTTTCCAACACGGAACCTGTCTCCTTGAACCTATTCCAAAGTCGAGATATCACACTTTGGCTGACTTGGAGCCTTTCCGCTACAACAACCTGAGTTAGGCCACACTGTAGCAATCCGATAGCCCTATCAGCCTCAGCGTTTGTTAATTTACGTCTTGGCATTATCAGAAAACTCTGTTTGAATCGAAGCCGTTTATAAACTGTCTTCATTTTAAAATAAGAACATTCATGAGGCATATGCAAAGAACCAAACTCCAGAAAAAAGTCGACCAGATTGACGAAATGTCTCATAGGTACTGATTTTTTTTTGGATCGATTCAAGTTGTTATTGAGTTTTGAATGATTTTACAGCGCTTTTCTCGAATATTACATACTTTTAAAAACGATTGAATACGATATACCTAACTCTTGTGGAGCATTATATGTAGGTATTTCTGTTTGTGTTTGGATTTTCAAATCCTTGTACTCTCATTGATCGCAAAATAATATTGATAGGGAGAGTTCTAAAACACTCTTGGAGTATTATGAAGAAGACCTATTATTATTATTAGCGAAGCAAGCATCTCATCAATTCAAGGAATATCTTGAACTCTTGAAACAAAAAAAAATACTAGTTGTTTAAAGATGTTGAAAATAATATATGATAAGGGAATGATAGAAGTATTCTCAAATTTATGTATTGCTCTAAAGTTATTCGTACCTAACGGTGCATATCACAAGTTGTGAAGCCCAGCGCTCATTTTCCAAACTGTCCTTGATAAAAAATAAATATAGAACTGTTATGACAGAAAATAGATTGCAGTTTTTAGGAATACTTTCTATCGAAAGTGATATAACGAGCAGTCTCGATTATAATTCTACAATAAAAGAATTTGCTGATATTAAAATAAGAAAAATACAATTTTTTTAGTGCAATTTCAATTTGTAGGTAACGGATATGCAGCTTTACGATAC
The DNA here is from genome assembly GCA_951802165.1 of Adalia decempunctata. NCBI lineage: Eukaryota > Metazoa > Arthropoda > Insecta > Coleoptera > Coccinellidae > Adalia > Adalia decempunctata. The sequence goes on from OX637697.1 coordinate 7,735,966, forward strand.
TTGTATCTCTTGTAATGATTTTATTTATTCCTTAATTTCGATGCAGCAATAAAAAATTGGCAGATATGATATTCTAGAGATATTTTGTATTTCAATTTTTGTGGTATTTTTCCCTTTTTCAAGATTTTTATTCATCTTTTATATTTTGTTTTGATATACATACCTTGTATTTTATTAATAAACTTCATATTTTGTTTTTAAAGAAATGAGTTTTAATAAAAAAATTCTTTTGAAAAAAATCAAAAATGTTTCAGAGGGGCCCCAGAAGTTTTGAAGCGTAGGGCCCTTGAAATCGTAAATCCGTCACTGGAAGCAAGAGTGGGAGAATATAAAAGGTGTTTCAATAAGAGCGCAAGATTTGAATTGCGTGTCAAGTTTGATAGAAATAATGTCACAATATTTTGACGTGGCAGATTGAAAGTTGACAGATGGGGGTAAACATGTACCTAGCATTACACTGTAAAACAACGCGTCCTGATGATTATCAAAATCAATATCAAAATATGTATGTATGTTTTGTGTCCCAAATATTATAATGGTCGAATTGTAGTAGGTTTCTAGGACCGATGTGGCAGGTAAATGAAACTAGGAGATTACCTAACGTTTCGCCAACTTTATTGTGGCTTCTTCAGAGGCTGAAATATGGAAATTATTGTTTAAACAAGAGAGAAATTGCTTAATTATGTACAACATTAAAATATAAGCCACTAAAATATATGACATTAAAATACAAGAACATTTAAATATTATAGACCTATTTGAAGAAAGTAAAAAAAAGAGCAACAACAACATCATTCTACTAGAATGGCATTACATAATGTTTTGACTGGGAAAACTTACAATCTCTTATTATCACCCTTCTCATAATATATAAAATCGAAATCATTAGTCGAGCACACGGAGATTCAATTTGGTGAGTAATTTTAATTTAAATTCAACGATGTTTCCAACTTTCTCTTAACTAATTTATGTCATTTCCTCCAATTGTACCATGTTTTCTCTGTCATGTGAATTTCGTTGCAGATATCTGTACATCTACAGTTCTCTGTTTTTATTCGACACTCTATCGTGAGGCTCCACTTCCGTCCGTTGGATGTCACTTCAGAACTTCTATTTTTGAATTTTATTTTGTCTGTTTCATTTACCTTATATGTACTTTTATTTATGGGTGTTTATGCATTAATTATCAACTCAACAGGACTTTATACATTGAGTTTAAATAGGCCGTGTCTATCTTGAAATTGCAGCTGCTTTTGTCCTTTTGAATTTCTAATATTTCCAAAATTTCCTTTTTTTCTTTGACATGCTCCGTTGCAACGATTTTTACATTTTCGAAATCAAACTCGTGTTGAAAATGTTTTGCATGCTTTGCGAGTGCTGTGTTTTATTTTTTATATTATTTGCATGTTGTTTCGCTCGCATGTAGCAGTACTTGCTAGTGTTTCTTATGTAAACTTTCGGGCATTTTTTACAAGCTATTTTATACACAACATTCGATTTGTGCATATTATCTGTTTTGGCTTTCAGTTTGGTGAATATCTGGTTATAGTTGTTTTTTTTTGGTTGCGCAAAGCTAGTTTTATTTTGTGTTTACTTAAGCTTTTTTGTACTTTCTTGTCTACTATGCCCACTGCAGGAAATTTGAAGTATTTGATTTCGTCATTTTCTATTTTTGTTCGTCTTTTGGAGTCGAATATTTTATTAATTAGCTGTTCTGGGTAGTTGTTTAGTTTCAATATTCTTCTGGCTTTATGAAAATTATCAGTGTGGAATTTTTCGTGACTGATGAGCTTGAGGATTCTATGTTTTATGCTGGTGATGATCAAGTTATCACATGAACTGAACAAGATTTTACCACCTGACCTGATGAAAAGTTGGCGCCTGACGGCCTGACCTTTGACACTCATGCAGATAGGATATTCAAGAAAATAAAAATAAATAATCAAAGAAAACTCAAAAACCTAATAGAAATGCAAGAACCATTCATTAGACAAGAAATTAATAACTGGGTCAAAAACTCGACCAACGTTGAAATACCAAAAGAAGTACTAAACATCATAAGCTTCGGCCCAAAATTTGCATATCCTTTAACCAACACGGAGTTTGAGATGATGGTACCAACGATCATCAAAGACACTGAGTATGTGCTGCGAAAGTCAGAAATAGAGTGCACGGAGCAAAATAAAATCGGAGCTAAACTAATCACAGCCATAAACAATCAAAAACACTACAATAAGAACAATGAAAATGAAGTAGTTCCAATCAATAAAGAATTGAATAAAGCCAAACAATTCTTAAAACAACACCCTGAAATAGTAATTACCAACTCTGACAAGGATAAAACCAGCGTAATCCTAACAACAACAATGTACAAAGAGGGCATACAAGACATCTTAACTGACTCTAATACATACAAGAAACTAAACAACGATCCTACTCTGAAATCACAAAGACTATCTAATAACTTAATATCCCAATTGTACATACACGAACATATAAGTGAATACAAGGCAAAAAATCTCAAAACATACAATAGCATTCCAGCTAAAATCTACGCCCTGCCGAAGACATATAAAGAAGGTCCATTATTATTATTACCCTACAATCTGAAAAATAGCTATGAAGCCAAAGATCAAATAACACGTGTCAGTGTACCTGATGACTTTGTATTGATGTCTCTAGTCGTGGTGAGCCTTTTTCCGTCAATTTCCAAAAACCTTATGATAGAAATAATCAACAACAAATGGAGTATAATAGAAGCTTATACATACATAACCTCTAAAAATATGTTCCTTCACCTTATAAAACACATCTTTGAAAACAGCTTCTTTCAATATGAGGGTGAACACTACCAACAGCTAGATGGATGCAGTATGGGAAGTCCATGTAGTCCAAGTCTCAGTAATCTCACAATGGACTACGTAGTCAACAGAACAATGGAAAATAAAGACAACATCAGAATTGAATGGGTAAGATACTACACTACTGGAAAAAATTAAAGGATCAAAAAAAAATTCCAAATTTTTCGGCAATTTTCAACATGCCGTAACTTTGAGAGGAATGGTCGTACAAGGAATTCAAAAATAGGAAATTGTAGCTCCAAGTGTCTAGTTTTTGGATGAGAACTTCAAAAATTTTAAGTTTCAGTGGTTTTCCAGTAATGATAGAAAAATCAGCAACAAAAAAATTCTCAAAATTTTACCACTTTTTTTTTCTTGTCTACGAGCGTGGTAATTTTATTTTTTCATAATCGTTATAATGATGGGATAACCACCAAAAGCCTTTTTTTTGTTAAATTTTCATATTGATGCGACATTAAGAAAAAAAAAATTCTATGAATGAGCAATGGTTGTTCATTAATGGGAGTTCATTTAAGGTCTTAATTGAGACCCCCCTTCAATTTTCTGTGCGATCATTGGTTGCTGAGAAATCGATAATCAAAGACAAATGGATCCTTTTCCATTTGAAGACCGATATCTCGGCGAGAAGTGGACGTATTGAGGTCAATAAAAAAATAAATTAAAGCTGAATTAACAAAGTATCCCATCATTATAACGATTATGCAAAAATAAAATTACCACGCTCGTAGACAAGCAAAAAAAGTGGTAAAATTTTGAGAATTTTTTTGTTGCTGATTTTTCTATAATTACTCGAAAACCACTGAAACTTAAAATTTTTGAAGTTCTAATTCAAAAACTAGACACTTGGAGCTACAATTTCCTATTTTTGAATTCCTTGTACGACCATTCCTCTCAAAGTTAGGGCATGTTGAAAATTGCCGAAAAATTTGGAATTTTTTTTGATCCTTTAATTTTTTCCAGTAGTGTATGTAGATGACTTGGTTTTAATAGATCACAAAGATGACATCCAAAATACATTAGACTTGTTCAACTCCATACATGTCAAAATTAATTTAACATTAGAGCTAGAAGAAAACAACAGATTACCTTTTCTGGATCTACTACTGATAAAAGAAAACAATAGGATAGTTACTGACCTATACATGAAACCAACCAGTTCCAGCAGAGTACTAAATTTCCGTTCTTCTTGCCCGATGTCACACAAAATCTCGATCATCACCAGCATAAAACATAGAATCCTCAAGCTCAGTCACGAAAAATTCCACACTGATAATTTTCATAAAGCCGGAAGAATACTGAAACTAAACAACTACCCAGAACAGCTAATTAATAAAATATTCCACTCCAAAAGACGAACAAAAATAGAAAATGACGAAATCAGATACTTCAAATTTCCTGCAGTGGGCACAGTAGACAAGAAAGTACAAACAAGCTTAAGTAAACACAAAATAAAACTAGCTTTATACAACCAGAAAAACAACTATAACCAGATATTCACCAAACTGAAAGCCAAAACAGATAATATGCACAAATCGAATGTAGTGTATAAAATAGCTTGTAAACAATGCTCTAAAGTTTACATAAGAAACACTAGTATAGCCAGTACTGCTACATGCGAGCGAAACAACATGCAAATGATATAAAAAATGAAAAAGAAAACACAGCCCTCGCAAAGCATGCAAAAGATTTTCAACACGAGTTTTATTTCGAAAATGTAAAAATCCTTGCAACGGAGCATGTCAAAGAAAAAAGGGAAATTTTGGAAATATTAGGAATTCAAAAGGACAAAAGCAGCTGCAATTTCAAGACAGACACGGCCTATTTAAACTCAATGTATAGAGTCCTGTTGAGTTGATAATTAATGCATAAACACCCATAAATAAAAGTAAATATAAGGTAAATGAAACAGACAAAATAAAATTCAAAAATAGAAGTTCTGAAGTGACATCCAACGGACGGAAGTGGAGCCTCACGATAGAGTGTCGAATAAAAACAGAGAACTGTAGATGTACAGATATCTGCAACGAAATTCACATGACAGAGAAAACATGATACAATTGAAGGAAATGACATAAATTAGTTAAGAGAAAGTTGGAAACATCGTTGAATTTAAATTAAAATTACTCACCAAATTAAATCTCCGTGTGCTCGACTAATGATTTCGATTTTATATATTATGACAAGGGTGATAATTAAGAGATTGTAAGTTTTCCCAGTCAAAACGTTATGTAATGCCATTCTAGTAGAATGATGATGTTGTTGCTCTTTTTTTTACTTTCTTCAAATAGGTCTATAATAGTTAAATGTTCTTGTATTTTAATGTCATATATTTTAGTGACTTATATTTTAATCATCATCAGAATTGGACTAGTAGAGACCCAGTTTCCGAAGCACACCACCAGGTGGCACCACCACAGGAAGACAATGCATTACCGGTTTCTGGCTTATTGGCCGTCATCAGATGCATGTAGTCTTATCCTGAGATGAGAGCCAACTGAAACGGTAGAACTCATATTGCTCCCTAGCAAGAACCATTGAGTACAGTTTTGTACAGTAGTTCCACCTAGGGGGCAAATGTCTACGCTTCATCCCGGAGGTTACCTCAAAAAACTAGATTTCTACGTGCATTCATTTTTCCCAAACGGAATCTCGCAACAACTCACTTTGGAGTTTTATGCAATGTACCTAGGGAAGTCGAATACGCCCGGTTCATACGGTTTTGGAGCCCGCAAATAACAATAATGAAAAGGAAGATAATGTCCCTAAGTTGGAACAAACTACAATACACATCAGAATTGGACTAGTAGAGACCCAGTTTCCGAAGCACACCACCAGGTGGCACCACCACAGGAAGACAACGCATTACCGGTTTCTGGCTTATTGGCCGTCATCAGATGCATGTAGTCTTATCCTGAGATGAGAGCCAACTGAAACGGTATATTTTAATGTTGTACATAATTAAGCAATTTCTCTCTTTTTTAAACAATACTTTCCATATTTCAGCCTCTGAAGAAGCCACAATAAAGTTGGCGAAACGTTAGGTAATCTCCTAGTTTCATTTACCTGCCACATCGGTCCTAGAAACCTACTACAATTTGACCATTACAATATCAAAATAGTTCGGTCGAAATAGTGTACTGAGAAGAATATTTTTTTCCGTATCATTCATTAAAATCTGTATTTCCGGCATGAAAAGTGTCGAATGGGAAAAATCAATGTTGTTATATAGAAAGGAAGAGTAGGCGGTTGTCTTAATATTGAGAAGTCATTTACAACACCCACAAGATCTTATCACAACTTCCAAATTATCTTTTACTAATACACATTTTCTTTGAACCTAATAACCAACAACGACTTCGAGATTCACGATCTTCGATAATGACCTCAGAAAATTGAGAACTGGATTTCTCGCTACTCCTACGAATTCCGATCCAAATTCTCACTTCAATAAATCAGTTTCCTCCTGTTATTTCCTTGGAGAGGCCCTAATGCCATTTACTTCGGATATGCATAACAACAAATTAATTTTCATTTAATTATCGGCTGGCATAGGAGAAGAATTATAAAAGATAGGTGTGCCATCGTGAAGGAGACGCAATTCTAAACTATTCTAATCTAATTAAATCCATGATTCATAATATGTAAATGGGAGGACGTAAATTTCACTAGTGCGAAATGCTTTGATTGTTTGAGAGATAAGGTCGGAAATTAATGGAAACTGGTTTGAAAAGCTAGAAATACCTTTGATCAACATGTTGATACGTGAATGGGAATCGAGTTCACCCAAATAAGATTCGAAGTTGTTTTCCTCGAATTTCACCGCTATGTTCTTATGAAAAAATGACTTAAGGTACTGATTTTCTATACGAATTGGAAGCCCTCCTGAGAGTTTGACAGGAATCTTGGCAGTATAGCATGTTTGTTCATTGATCCAATGTGATCCAATAATCATAAAAAAACTCGTTATAATAGGTAATCTTATAGATAGATGTCTAGAATACCTGGTGTAACGACTCCTCACTAAAAATTTTGACCAAAATTTTTATATCAAAACGGTACTCTAGATTTACTGGTACTACTTACGGAATAATCCGCAATATTTTGGAGTCGCGGCGCTATATAGCGGTAATGGAAAATAGCGCGACCCCTCTCGGAAGAAATGAAAAGCAGGACAAATACTCATATTCTTGATCGACAAGAAACTCTTAAACAAAATCTAATCAGTGCCAACCATATCTCTTTACTAATATTATAAAGAGGAAAGATTTGTATTTTTGTTTGTTTGATACGAATAGGCTCAAAAACTACTAGACCGATTTCAGAAATTCTTTCACCCTTTGAAAACTACATTATCCCTGAGTAACATAGGCTATACTTTTCACCCGAAGAAAATAGGGATACCTACTATAACTTCAATAATTACAAAAAAATCAGCCATAATCAGATATTTTCACGTGCGCTGCAGAAACCGCAAGACTTACGTGGATACAATGTATGACGGAAATGAACCTCTTAAATAGTTCTACAAAAAAGTCCGCGAAAGCATATAGGTATCTATCACTCAAGATTGACTTGCTATAACCTGTTTATGGTAATCAGATGTTTTCCAAAATTATGCACTATTTGGGAGTGTGTTTTTATGAATTAGGTATTGATCCTCATCCAACCTAATACGATATTTATACCCAGTATTTAATTTAGAACGAAATTGCCCTTTACATCATACAATTACAACGAGTACATCAAAAGATATGGCAGGTTGAAGTGTTGAAGATGAAACCGTCGCGTGAAACAAATTTCTACCCGGGTGAAGCTGGGACGGCCTGCTTGTATCTAATAATTCCTATATGGGGAATGAGCCATTCAAAACTGAAGCTGGGCTTTGGCAACAATTCAGATCTGCGCTTGTGCGGCAATATTGAGAATAAAAATATTTTTTTAATTCTGTCTCTCTCCGACACATCGTATTATGTCGTGAAACGTATGTCATTCTTAACTTCATGCGAATAGTTTCGATCATAACCTCACAATTTCATGTGAAATGTTTCAATCGCTTTATTCCGTGTTCCTCGAGTCCTAAATATCATTGTTAACCCCTATTCATATTCTGAAATAGAACTGAAAGTATTTAAAGGACATATTTTCATTCACGATATCTATTTTCTTGTTGTCTGTCAGAATAAACATAACCTGCACATTTCTCGCAATTTTTGAATTTCCAGTTGACGCAAGGGTACAACTCAATGCTTACCGAAGATTTGGCTCCACTTTCTGACTGTGGAAATCAGGGGTATAATCCATATTGATGTTATTAGATATCCAGAGTGTAACAGCCAAATGGAATAAATTCGATAACGAATAAATGAGAGGGTGTTAAGGAAAACGCTCGGACACGTCGATTTGTAATTTTAAATGCGCATATTTTTCAAGAAAATAAAATTATATAGGGTGTTCCACGCGACCGTGCCCAATACCAACTTTCTTATTTCAAATGCATATTATTTATTTTTTGCATTCTTCAGAAAATTCTAGACATAATTCACGTACAATTTTCTATACCTATCTTCAACTTTTTCGGAAATATTAAGTGTTTTCAGATTATTTACAAAAATTAACATTTTAAATTAAAATTATTTTCTCTATTTCAGTATCGTAATAAGTTCATTACAGTACTAAAAACAGTGCTGTAATGAACTCATTACAGCATTGGTTTTTTGGTTGTCAGCACTGGCTTCCGCTCCTATCAATTTTCAACGCACGTCAATTTGGAAATGTCAATTTCGTAACAGTCACCAACTGCCAAGATACAAAACAAAAGTCACTAGGATGAGTTTTTCATTGAATTTCTACAGTGTTTCACGAAATTTGACTGAAATAGAGAAAATATCGTCTAATACTCGTTGCAGAATGCAATTCCAACGCTCATGCGTTCGAAAACTCGCTCCTTCGTCGCTCGTTTTCGAATTTCGCATTCGTATTGGAATAGGAGCCAATTCTGCAACTTGTTATAGAATATACTATTATTTCACAAATTCGATACGTTACACTCAATACTTATTTCCTCTTCACCTCTTTATATGAAGAAAGTAAGCAAAAACCTCGGCAAAAACCATTACTGAGAAGAAATTTATAATGTTTTTTTTAATAACTAAGAAATAATCAGTATTACTTATCAGGTTTTGAGTGTAATGTACCGAATTTGTGAAATATAATAATTAACGTAACAAGTCCGGAAAATAGGGTTTTTTTGAGCGAATAGACAAAATTCTAGGACGAGCCGGAGGCGAGTCCTGGAAGTCTGCGAGTCCAAAAAAACTATTTTCGGGCGTGTTGCGTACAATATTTTTTCGGCAACCGTGTAGAATTACAAATCAATGAGACGACACATTTCTTCATTATACATTTTGATTATTATTTGAATTGAACAGAACAGAACTGTCATCCGCTATTTCGTTGCTATTGTGATGATCATCACAATGACAACAACGACGTGAGTTTTTCCGGACTAGGCCGGGAAATGTTACTTTCTCAAAGAAAAAGCATCCTTCCCGGACGGTTGCCGAAAATAATAATTTTTATTCAAATCGTTGATTTTTGCAATAAATCTGAAAACACTTAATACTTCCGAAATAGTTAAAGATAGGTATAGGACATTGTGCATGAATTGTGTCTGGAATTCTGTGAAGAATCCAAAAAATAAAAAATATACAGGGGGTTGCATTTGAAATAAGAAAGTTGGTATTGGCCACGGTCGCATGGAACACCCTATATAATATTATTTTCTTGAAAAATATGCGCATTCAAAATTACAAATCGACGTGTCCGAGCGTTTTTCCCAACGCGCCCTCATTTATTCTTTATCGAATTTATTCCATTTGGCTGTTACACTCTGTATGGTGCCAACACAAGGTATTCTATGTTATAGAAATGATTTGAAATGGGTTATAATGGCAACAGTGTGAATTATTTTTCGACATTTCTTAGGTCATTCGTATTCAGTATTTTATCATGGAAAGATAGACGCTTCAGCAACATTCAGAATTATTTAATTGTTACATCGAAATAATTGCAAATAATTCATCATACTGGGACGAATTTGAGAAAATTCATTATTCAGTTATTATTATTATACAGTGCGCGTCAAAGTTATAGAACAAATTCATTTTCTCGGAAGAAAAATATTCGGCAACAAAATCCTGAAACAGGTCAATTTTTGTTTCACTTTCACCAAATTTTTCTGCATTTTTGATGGATTTTTGTTGCACCCTGTGCCATCCCCATCAACCCTCTAAATTTTTTTAATAGGGAAAGCGGGTCATGTGGTACTTTTTTGGCAAGAACTTGGTATCTTCTTCACAGCCGTACAGAAATGATCAAGAAAAATTTTTTTTCAAAGATTACTTAGTTTAAAGACGTTTTCACTTCTTCTGAGGTAGTCCCTCTCTACCGCCTTATAGAGTCTGCGTTGAGTGTCCACAGCTCTGAGCTATAACACAATACATCATCGATTCCACCAGTGCAAGGCCAAGTCGTTTTTTGGTTTCAGAGGATATGTTTCGTTCCCACCAAATTACTTTCTTGCTGTTCTGAATTCTTGTCCTCTCCTCCACACCAATGCCGTCTTTATTGATTATAGCTCCGAGGTACTTGTACTTGTTAACTTGCTGGATTTGAACATCATTTTTGAGGAGTACCTCAAAACGAGCGTTGGAGTTAATGATCAGGTTTTTACAGACTAACTTGCAGTGAGTTTGGACAGAATAGTCCGTAACTTTGTGATAGTTCATTCGGTAAAAGAAAATAAGTACTCGAATAACCCAGAAAAACGAACGGAAACAGAATTCCCCACTTTTCAAAATTCTCAAGAAATACCTACAGTAGACAACTAAATACCTTTATGCACAACTTGAAATACTCCAGTATGAAAATGTAGTAGTTCTACGAAATTTGTGTCACAGTTTAACCTCAGAAGAACTTACTCCATTTACAAAGTTAAAAAAAGTAAATAGAAAGAAGCCTTGGCAATGTCGCTTGATTTTCAGGAGTGCCAACCTGCGTCAGTGAAAGAACTTGATAAATCTAAATCATGGCTAACCGGGATGCTTTATAAGAGTGAATGGAGTATAGATTAATCAACAGCAACTTAAATGATAAAATGGAAAGGGATCAGCTTTCGAATTTAATATACACTGTGTATTTAAAGGTGAGGCTTTCCTTTTGACAGATGGTAGAACTCATCAAAATATGTTATTTTACCAAAAATATTTCAAATGAATTATGCCCCTGTTTCGAGAAAATGAAATGAATATGTTCTAGTTTCTAGCTGAATCTAAAAATTCCTCAGTCCGAACCTGCTCCCTCGCCTGCTCCACCGTAGATATCAACATGAAGATCGATTGTGATCAGTAATCTTCGATCGAGTAACGGCGAGGGTACGAGTGTTTTATGTTTCGAAAATGCCGCACGTTTATTCAAATAATGAACTTGTTGATATGCTTTTAATTTATGGTGAATCAAAACAAAATACCAGTTCTTCGTATCAGTTGTACAGATTTCCGCTAAGAAATCATTCAAATTCGCTGAGATGTAGAGAAATGATGAGCAGAGAGATGAAGGCTAGAGTAAGTATTAAGCTATTGATGCCCAAAATTTTTATGAATTTTTCAAATTAAACATTTCATATAAGAAATACACCCTGTATAATAGGTATCCCTTGTTCTTAATGTGATATTAAGTTTATTGGTCAAACTAGGCAGTATTTAAAAAACAGAATGTAACAACACATCTATGACTTGAGAGATGTAAAAAATAGAGAAAAAACAACCCTTTGCTCACATAATTTCAATAGAAGGCATTCTATTAATTTTAGTGATGTCAGGATTCGTGATAGGGAAAGAAATTTCAAGAAACGAAACATTCTAGAGATGTTCAATAGGTATGTATAACTTTGTTAGAATCCATGAATTTTAGAACAGATCTAGCCTCACATTACAGTTCTATCATTTCAAAATATAAAGACATAAAGAAATATTTAAAATTGTAATGACTAGATCAATATTATTGGATGTCTTGTGTAGTCTTCTAGTTTTGTGTTCCTGTTATGCAGATTGCATTCTGCTATTTGTACTCTCTGGAATATATTCAGTTGCCTGTTTTTCTTGTACGCGATCGGTGATCTACGTCTGTGTTTTTATTCTTTGGTAGACATTATTGATTGTTGAATGTTGGTAACGTTATCTATGATAGAGTTCTTATGGAAGCTGACCTACTATGTTTGTTTGGACAGCTTTATCTTGTTTATGGTGTTCTTGATATGCTATTCTTTCTGGCGAATGTGTTTACTCTTTTTTTCTTTGTTGTTTTTCATTAAGAAAATGGAGCACGCTAATTATTATGACAATCTATATTACATATTTTTTAGAAATTGATGAACGGAATCTTTTTATGACGCGTCATAAGTAAACTTTCGGAGGAGATGTCAACATATATTCGTTTTTGTTCAAAATTCCACACTGAACCCTAGAACAAATATAATTTTATCTTTCCTTCATAGAGAATGAAGGGAAGAGCAAAAACACATTAAATGAAAAAACACTCCGAATATGAGATAGTATCGGAACATCAATTCATCAAACACAATATGAAATATAACAATCTGAGTACACCTCTGAGCAGAATTAACATATTCAATACTTCCATAAAATGTTCAGTAATTCCAGTTTTCAACTGCACCATCTAACCTGCACTTTAATAAATACCAGGCTACAATGATGTATGGATCCGCAAATAGAAATAGAGTGCGCTGTTCGGTTCTGAGATCATAGAAAGATATTAGTCTATTGTCATTCAGGATAGCCAGGGGTGTTACATACGGTTCAAACGGCGAGAACAGTATGAAGTGCGGTCACGCAAAGAGCCAGAAAGCCTGCACGGACATTCAAATGAATCCATATTAAAGGCTTCCTGTGGAGATAACAGTTTGAAATCGGCGTATAAGTGGGATTCTGTCACTTCGAAAGATGATCTTTTGATACCGTTTCTGTTCCATGGGGATCTAGCACTGTTCTTTATCTGATCCATATATCTCCGATTGTAGGCGTAGAATTATTTTCTCTCATGAAATAGGAGGTTGCTGTTGGACTTCCTCCTTCTGCTTCATCTCAAATAAATCTTCTCAGTATGCACAGCATAACTAGGAATAAATTTTTCAATGCTAAAATAGAGCCGGGCAATATACCAGGACTGATAGGTTACCTACTGTACTTGGATTTACGATTACGACTAAGTTTCATAAATTTCGTCTATTCCAAATCCAGATTGAGCTCCATTTCCACGACTTGATTACTAACATCTACCCAAACCGGCTAATGGCTACTACGCCACCTACAGATATGGAAAATGTAATTGGAAACACTGGGATTTCAGTACAAAATTCGAGCAGTCTTCTAGTCCAGTTGAACAGTGGAATAATCGAAAAATCAGTGCGATTCGATATCGAATAAGCGGCTGGTCTAGTATAATAGCAGTTTTGATCGTAGTGGGGATGCCTGGGATCTCTGCTCCTCTTCGCGGATCAAAGATCGATTTCAGTCGCAATCCGAACTTGGATGCGATTGGCTATACCGTTTGAAAATAAATTAGATTCCGCGTGAATAAAAATGTTTACTGTTCAAGAGCAAATTCAAATGAAGAAATGGTATTTCGGTGGTCAATCAATTGCGGAGACAATAAATTCGTTTATTGATGCCTTTGGAGATAGGCCGATACCTTCACGTTCGGCTATTTTCAAACCAGTTATGGTCAAAAAGACCTGAGCACTAATTTTCAAAGGAAATTATTTGTATTTGTGTCATTCATTGAGGCAAATTAATTCCTCCGATAAGGGTGGAATGAAATTGTCGTATTCATTTTCAACGGACATGATAACACCCATCGCTTCGCGCGTTGGGAGTGTTACTGATTCCTCTCTCTAATCTAATTCGATCCGAGATCCTAGATCGTTGCGCTCTGGCCTCTGGCATCCCCACTACAAACTGCCATAAAACTAGACCAGCCGCTTATTCGATATCGAATCGCACTGAGGTTTCGATTCTTCCACTGTTCAACTGGACTAGAAGAATGTTCGAATTTTGTACTGAAACCCCAGTGTTTCCAACTACATTATCCATATCTGTATACTCCATTCGCCTTTAACACATCCAGGTTGGCCATGATTCGGTTATATCAAGTTTTTTTACTTGAAAACGACGCAGGTTGGCACTCGTTGAATGTCTAATGATTTTTGCAGACGTTGCCAATGGTAACTAGGTAAATGGAGTAAGTCTTTTAAGGTTTAACTGTGACACAGGATTCGTAGTGATACTACGTTTTCATACTGGATTATTTCAAGTTGTGCAAAAAGGTACATATTCAAATGTCTTCTGTATAGGCTTATTCCTCGAGAATTCCATAAGTCCGTCAGTTATTTTGTTGAGCTAGTCGACTAGAGACTATAGTTTCTCCGAAGTTTTTCTTGTGACACTGTAATTCTGAGCGACGTTGCCAAGACTACTTTCTATTTACTCTTTTTTAACTTTGTGAATGGAATGGGGTAAGTTCTTTAAAGGTTCAACAGTGATACAGGATTCGTAGTACTTCTACATTTTCATAGTGACGTATTTCAGTTGCGCAAAAAGGTATTTAATTGTCGTCTGTAGGCTTATTTCTTGAGAATTTTGAAAAGAGGGGGAATTCCGTAGGACCATCTGTTCTGTTCGTTTAGAAGTTTTTCTGTCGAATGAATGAACTACCACAAAGTAACGGACTATTCTGTCCATTATTTTTGAGTAAAATTTCCACACTCGATTCTCGATTTCCGTACAAAAAAATAGCATAACTGAATATTACAACCATGTTTATATACGTGAAATATTTCCAGTATAAACAGAGGAAAAAGTTTTTTCAACGTTCGCCAGGTCTTTGGAATTATTGAATTCACATAATATTTTCTCAATTTCATTATTTTCCCGAAAAAATGACAGAGTTGCCCGGAGACTAGTGTCTGGACGTCTCAGAGTAACATCTGCAAGGAGAGATTGGATTATATTATTTATTCATTCTCTGGGACAGGTTACAACTGTGAAGAATTCGTCAGAAGGAGCAACATGATAAGAAAAATCAGATCAATATCATAATAACGAAGAATACATAATAATAAAAAATATATTAGAAACCTAAAACAAAAGAACAATTCAAATATTCACCTACCCCATAGACACAATCATGAATTCTTTCATCTCCCTCTTGAATTCTCTGTGCTCCAAAACCAAAAGCCTCTCTGGAAGATGACTGAATAATTTTAAACCACAATACACAAGCGAGTGCTCAAATTTTGTTGTTCTATGTTTTGGAATACAGAGAATTTCTTTATGCCTTCTTTCAATATGTAAAATGAAAAATCGAGTATGTAAATGCAGGGAAAGACCATTATTTCGGTTGCATTAATCGAATTTAAGGCAAGAAGACCCTGCCAAAAATGTCTCATAGAAACTGATAGAAAATTTATGTATGAGAACTGATGAGATCCTAATTGGATAGTGAAACCGCAAATCCGTATAAAACCATATACGATATTCATCAGTATTTAATGGAGACTACTGATACACATTGCTTTAGTTTCTAATGGCATTAACTAACGTAAATCATATACGTTTCTATAAGCGATTCCTACATTGAATGGACCTTGTTCCTACGAGTTTTCATAAGACTCTATAGTTTTCAAATGTGTTTTTCACACATAAGTCCTATCTGTTCCTAATGTGTTTTTACACATAACCCATATCCGTTCCTACGAGTTTTTATAAGGATCTATAGTTTTCAAATGTGGTTTTCACACGTAATACCTACCTGTTTCTAATGTGTTTTTGCCAGTTTCTATAAGAATCTATAGTTTTCAAATGTGTTTTTCACACATAAGACCTATCTGTTTCCAATGTGTTTTTATACATAACCCATATCCGTTCCTACGAGTTTTTATAAGGATCTATAGTTTTCAAATGTGGTTTTCACACATAATACCTACCTGTTTCTAATGTGTTTTTACCAGTTTCTATAAGAATCTATAGTTTTCAAATGTGTTTTTCACACATAAGACCTATCTGTTTCTAATGTGTTTTTACACATAACCCATATCCGTTCCTACGAGTTTTTATAAGGATCTATAGTTTTTAAATGTGGTTTTCACACATACTTAATACCTACCTGTTTCTAATGTGTTTTTACCAGTTTCTATAAGAATCTATAGTTTTCAAATGTGTTTTTCACACATAAGACCTATCTGTTTCTAATGTGTTTTTACACATAACCCATATCCGTTCCTACGAGTTTTTATAAGGATCTATAGTTTTCAAATGTGATTTTCATACATAAGACCTATCTGTTTCTAATGTGTTTTTACACATAATCCATATCCGTTCCTACGAGTTTTTATAAGGATCTATAGTTTTCAAATGTGGTTTTCACACATAGTACCTACCTGTTTCTAATGTGTTTTTAAACATAGGACCTACCTGTTTCTAATGTGTTTCCACACATAACTCATATCTGTTTCTACCAGTTTCTATAAGAATCTATAGTTTTCAAATATGGTTTTCACTCATAATACCTACCTGTTTCTAATGTGTTTTCACACATAACTCTTATACGTTTTTAAGAGTTCTTATAAGAATCTATAGTTTTCAAATGTGCTTTTCACACATTAAAGGTACCTACCGGTTTCTAATGTGTTTTTACACATGCTTCATATCCGTTTCTATGAGAATCTATAGTTTTCCAATGTGGTTTTCACGAGGGTTTTCACACGTAATACTTACCTGTTTCAAATCTGTTTGTACACAAAATTAATTTCTGCTGTATGTTTCTGCGAGTTAATGAGGTTTGAGAATAAATGAGAATGTATAAGATTATATAGCAGTCACAAGTTATAAGGATCTATACAGGATGTCCCAAGTTCGAGTGCCTACTAGACGTTTCTGGAGAACTGGACTTATTTGAGATCTGAAAATTGGGATTATGATATTGTTCTAAATTTTCTACCGACCCAAAATAGTTTCAAGGCCAGAGCACTTCCGGTTATACAAGGAGTGAAAATAAATTTGCTAAAAAAAATTTTTTTTCAATCTTTTCGTTCCTGATATGATTGAGTATTCAATGCTGAATACATTTCTGTTAAAAACATTGTATTCATCCAAACAGTTTTCAGAATATCGAAAAAAAAAACCTGAGAAAAAGTAAAATATTCATAGCCAGTATCATGCTCATTTTTCTTATTCTGAACATCCCGAGTGTGAATCGTTCTCACAACGTCAAAGTAGAAGAACGTGGAGAGGTCATACATCTTTTGAATTTCATAAATATCATCACAGGGTGTTCCAAATTTTGTGTCGAAAACTGTGATCGAAAATTGGCCGTAACTTCTGTTTTTCAAATCAGAACCCTATTTTTTTATGATTGCGTTGTATTCTGCGAAGAAAAATAATGATAGCACTCTCAGATGCTCTTGCTCCTAAAATCAGTAATTCTCGAGTTATTCGAGCTTTTCTAGATTCATGTAGTCATGTAGATTTGTATAGATTCAAATTCATCGAATCTGGTTCAGATTCGATGGAAATCTTTATGAAACCATAGTAACAACTTATAATTAGACCTGCCACTTGTGAATTATCAATGGAATCATTCATCTTCTATGGTCACAGAATATTCTCATGTAATATTTTCATGGAATAAAATCGAAAAGTATAAAGATAAAACCTAAAATTAGACCTGTCACTTGTAAATTATTAATGGGAAAATGTATCTTCTTTGGTCACAGAATATTCTCAAGTAAAAGATCAGATGACTTTGATTCTACGTACAACATGAATCCAGAAAAGCTCAAATAACTCGGGAATTACTGCATTTAGGAGAAAGAGCATCTGAGAGTGCTTTCATTACTTTTCTTCGCAGAATCCAACGAAATTATGAAAAAATAGGGTTCTAATTTGAAAAACAGAAGTTATGACCGATTTTCGATCAGCGTTTTCGACACAAAATTGGAAAAACCCTGATATTCATGCAAATTTATTTTCACTCCCAGTATAACCGGAAGTGCTCTGGCTCTAAAAATATTTTAGGTCTGTAGAGAATTTCGAACAATATCATAATCCCAATTTTCAGATTTCAAATATGTCCCGTTCTCTAGAAACGTCTAATAGGCACTCGAACTTGGACACCCTGTATTTCTCAAATTGTGTTTCAGATGGCAATTCAGAAAATTAGGACAATATGGTTCGCATGTGTTTTACCAAGAGGATAATAGAAGAGAATGTACGACATTGAAGTTAGAGTGAAAATGTAAATTCATATCGTACCATCACCGATATTCGCCGGAAATCATAATAATTCACACTTAATCATTCGCTATTGAGAATTTGACAGTTTGAAAGTTTACTTAAAATATCCATATGTTTCTAACTGAAATTCCTAGGATTATAATAATACGTTTTTATATGGTTATAGCTACCTATCAAATCAAATCAAATATGTTTATTATTACCACCACAATCAAATACAATCATTTACAATGTTCGAACTATTGGTTGGTGGATTTAGACAGTTGGAGTGATAGAATTCATAGCGGCTTGAAATGATTATTTCTAATCCGTTAATGAGATGCTTGAATAGGTACATACTGAATTATTACGTATTTCACTGACCACAGTGACATTGACATTTCATAATTTCATTGAGGACAATATATGGAATAATTTTACAGAAGTAACTTGAAAAGAACACATAATTACGGAAAAGCATACCTATTTATATAATTCACATCATATTCTAGCTTGTTTTTACAATATAACCTCACTTCACACAAAATACAATGTTCTCTTTTGAACGAAAACACATAAGAGTCTTTCATAAAGGCACTAATCCATCACATTTTTCTTCTAAAAAGATATAATTCACATCAGATTTCAGCTTGTTTCTACAATATAACCTCACTTCACACAAAATACAATGTTCTCTTCAGACCGAACACACATAATAAAGTCTTTCATAAAGGAACGTATGCATCACATTTTCATTCTAGAAAAGTGAAATTAATTATTATTGTAATTTCCCAACAAATAAGAAATAAACTTCTTTATACGTCAATTTGCATCATACATTCACACGTGTTTCACGTTTCATGGCGGCGACGCTCCACGGCAAGAGTGAGACGGCGTCATAATCTGAACTTTCCGATGCGCACGCATCAGGCTTGTATAGTACATGTAGTACGATAAATAAATAAATATAGTACATGTAGTATGTATTAGAAACCGGTTCCCATCACTGTACTAAAAGAAACGTTTCCCAATCTCTATTCTTAATAGTAGATGTACTAAAAGACCGAATAATCTTTTAGTACAATTACGGAGAGAGCATAGCATTTTAGTCCTTATATACGACGGCATAAGGTTCATATTTGCTTAGCGCTATGGAACTATTTGGAATTTTGTGTCTTTTAGTACGTTGAAAGGAACGGAATTTGGTCCATATCCCAATGGAAGTTGGAACATACGGGTCACATTGTCTTAACGTTTCCCTTATTCGTTCATTTGTGTCTCTAGTACATCTGGGATCGCTTAGCGCTCATGAAAGAACGAACTATTGGGATTTGTTCGGTCTTTTAGTACATTCAACGGGACGGGAATTTGGTCCTTATTCCATTGTACTTACGACTCATATTGCCTCAACGTTTCCCTTATTCATTCATTTGTCTAGTACTCTAGTACATTTGAGATCGCTTAGCGCTCAAGAAAGAACGAACTATTGGGATTGGGATACATTCACTTATTCGGTCTTTTGGTAAATTCAACGGAAAGGGAATTTGGTCCAGTACACCCCCCCCCCCCCCCCCCGTAAATCCGCCCTTGCTGCTTGTTACACACTCTTATAAAATCGACATTCAATCGACATTCCTCATTGACACTTGTGAACTCTCAGATAATTCGAGCCACATTAAAACTCATAAGATTCGCATGAAATTGGATAAGGAATTCCTGATAGAAACCATCGAATCCTTGAACCACTCTCCACACAACAAAATTCCCAATAAAATCTTGAACTCTCATTTGAGCCACATTGAAACTCATAAGATCCGCCTAAAATTACATAAGGAATTCCTGACACATTCCACATATTTCTCATATGTTTTCAGGCTCGTGAATAAGCATAAAACATTATTATGATTGAAATTGGAATACCGTATTGAATCTCGTAGCCGCCAGAATCTAACAATGCCTGATACAAGACTCTTATACTTCACAGCCGAGATTCCTCACTGAAACTTTTGAATTCTCGGTTAATTTGAGCCAGATTAAAACTCATAAGATACGCATGAAATCACATAAGGAATTCCTGATACATTCCACATATTTCTCATAGGTTTTCAGGCTCGTGAATGAGCATAAAACATTATTATGATTGAAATTGGAATACCTTATTGAATCTCGTAGCCGCCAGAATCTAAGAATGCCTGATACAAGACTCTTATACTTCACAGCCGAGCTTCCTCACTGAAACTTGTGAATTCTCAGTTAATTTGAGCCACATTGAAACTCATAAGATCCGCATAAAATCACATAAGGAATTCCTGATACATTCCACATATTCCTCATAGGTTTTCAGGCTTGTGAATGAGCATAAAACATTATTATGATTGAAACTGGAATACCTTATAGAATCTCATAGCCTCCTCAAACGAATACTACCTAATAGAAACTCGTACAACTTGTATTCGGGTATGCTTATAAATTACTTATATACTCCATTCACTTTTATAAAGTATACCGGTTGGCCATGGAATTCTGACACATTTCACCGTGTATATTTTGAAAATGTTAGGTTATGGTCATTCTTCTGTCAGTTGAACAAGAAACGTTGCCGTTTCTACATTTATGTCGTAGTAATTACGTATTTATCAAAATGTTTATTCACCTTGGGAAAATAATGAATTCGAGAAAATATTATGTGAATTCAATAATTCCAAAAACCTGGCGAATGTTGAAGACACTTTTTTCGTCTAAATACTGGAAATATTTCACGTATATAAACCTGGTTGGGAGATACAGTTATGCTATTCTCTTGTACGGAAATCAAGAACCGAGTGCTGAAATTTTACTGAAAAATAATGGACAAAATAGTCCGTTACTTTGTGATAGTTCATTAGCAAAAATAATAAAAGTATTCGCATAACCCTACAGAAAAACTTATAAACGAACAGTGAAATTCCCCACTTTCCAAAAAATAAGCCTACAGAAGAAATTGAGATACCTTTTTGCACCCCTTTAAATACTCCAGTATGAAAATGTAGTGGTACTACGAAACCTGTGTCACTGTTAAACCTTAAGAGAACTAACTCCATTTACAAAGTTCGTGGGAATCTATGTGAATGATAGGTAAACCGAATCAAGAAGAACGTATTTCTAAACTGGGATGCACCTTAGCTTCAGTCTGTTATCTTTGTGTGTAATGACAAGATATCTGGATAAATTCTGCATAAAAACCATCTATCATACAGTATTCGAGTCGAAAGCAAGATATGGAATTATGTTTTATGGACATACTTCGAAGTCAGTTCAAATATTCAATCTCCAGGTGGGTGTTAAACGTCTTAAATTTAATTATCATATCAACTGGCATATAATGATTGGATACAAAACTTGAGAAAACGGTAACACAATGAAGAAATTGGTTTTGATACATAATAAAAAAAAAATTCAACAATTTTCCATCACAAAACAATAATTTCTAACATCGTTACATGTATATGTTGCTTTTTGAGAAAGAGCATTAGATTTTTTAATGTATCAAACAATATGGCATGTTCCAAGCAATTACAGTATTAGGAAAACAGATTTGAACAGGACGCCATATATTTTTACCTATGATACATGAGCACAAAGATGAAAACCTCTGAATAAGTATAGAGATTTTGTAATTTTTTTCAAAGAATAGGCTGACATATTCATAAGGGACAGAATCTTCTTTAGGAACAACATTTCATCTTTCTTTCGGATTGACACTGACAAAATATCTTGAAATCTGCAACAGAAAAGGAGATAGAAAATCATCAGGACATAGTATATAACCCACATTTGGTCCTTGACAACGAAGGTCTTCCGACCATATCTGGTCCACCAAGCAATTATTTTTGAGATCCTGAGGTTTACGAAGAAGCTTCATGTACCTTATAAAGAGAAAGCTTTTCCCAAAGTTTCCCAATTGGTTATTTTTCTATCTAGGTGGTTTGCATCAACTTCCTCTTCCATATTATCCATAATATAATTCATTTTGTTTGATTCAGTTGAACCTCATTGATCGTAGAAAATCTTCGATACAGTACTAGTTTTATAAGGAGGGTATTCGACATTTTTGCAATACTAGAAAACCCAAATGTTAGGTCTTTCACACTGCATAGAGGGTTCTGTTGAAAAAGGCAGCTCTTTCGCAAAAGTGAGTAGTATATCAATCGAAAAGTGTTCATTTTTCAAATTATAATTCCAAATTTGTCGTTGCAGATCTTTCTTCAAAATAAAGTCTTCAATCAGTGTCTTTTTGGGTACCCCAATTGTAGGAAATTCTTTGTCGTCTCTTTCACTTGAAATCCTCCTAATTGTGTTTATGTGCAGCTAAAAATTGAATATCTATTCATATAAAATATTAAACCTTGGTTTTCACTCACTTATACGTCGAAAATGTTGGATAGCTGGTCATGAACTGTCGATACCAAATTATCAGGGTTACTTTTAGAATGCGCAGATTTCAATTCTAAATAGCACTTCCTGATACTTTACCTCTGCTTTTTCGAAACTACCCTCGGCATTCTAAGTTTCCAGGCTTGATAATTAATAATTAATAATGGAAAATGAACGCCGGCAACGTCTCCGACATTTATTAATTGACGTAATGCATTCACAAATGCCAACCTGCGATTTTTTCAGGGGGAAAAAACTTGATAAACCTAAAACTTGGCCTCCCGGGATACTTTATAAAAGTGAATGGAGTATACTTATAAATCCTCATAAAAACTTCTAGAAAGTTTACATGTCATGGATAACGTACGTATAAGATACAGCTTCTCCTCATAGATCCTTATGAAATCTCATAAATTGTCTATATGTTTTTATGAGATTTCATGCGGTATTTTTGGCAGGGGACCTTTAAGAGTACGTCGGTAATCACCTGTACTTATAGAGCTGCCCGTCAGCAATGGACAGAACACCACCAAGAATGACTTTTACTTTTTCCGACGACCACATGCGAACATAAAAAATAGCATATACCCCATTCACTTTTATACAGTATCCCAGTTGGGCATGGTTCAGGTTTATCAAGTTCTTTTACTTAAAAGGGAAGCAGGTTGGCAATCGTAAAAGTCAAATACAAGGTGACAAGAAAAACTCCGGACAAATTTTGCTGTGGTCTGGAACAAAAGTATTTCAGCGCAGCCAAATAATTTTTATTCTCTTGGTTTCTCTACACTTTCCTGTACTAATATGTGAATTTTCAGTTTGATATAATTTCATTTCATAGAGTTTTAGAATGTCAAACAAACGTAGTGCGATGTTGGAGCTGTTTCGTCAAGGTAGGCGTCAATGCGAAATTGTTCGTTGGCTTAATGTGCCTCGACAAACCGTGTCCGATGCAATTCGTCGTTTCAAGGAGCTTGGCCATGATGGTCGTCGTCCAGGAAGTGGTAGAAAACGCACTAGCAATCGCAACATCGTCAAGAAGCGAGCCAATCGAAATCCGAGGGTTTTCATGGGGAAAATAACCTGTGAGACCGGTATCAACCGCGAATCAGTCCGTCAAATTGCCAAAAAAGAGCCCAACCTCAAGCCATATAAGCTCCAAAAAGTTCAACTCCTCACGGAGTAAAACAAGCGCGTATGACTCCAAAGGTGCCGCTTACTCCTTCGTCTTGCCGCCGGTCAGCAATGGGAGCGAATTCTCTACACAGACGAGAAGCTTTTCACCGTAGAACAATCCCACAACCACCAAAACGACAGAGTCTGGTCCGTAGAGGCTCCCGGTACAACGGCCATCGTCGAACACCGTCAAAATCCGCAATCCGTCATGGTCTGGGGCGGAATTTGCGGCAGTGGTAAAACTCCTTTAGTTTTCGTGGATCAAAGGGACAAAATCAATCAAGAAGTCTACCGCTGCGACATCCTCGAGGCCGTAGTACTTCCGTGGGCCAAGCAGCACTTCGGCGATACGCATTGGAACCTCTCAACAGGACTCCGCTTCGGCTCACAGAGCGAAAATGACGCAAGAATGGTGTAAGACCCAGTTTCCTTGTTTCATCTCATCTGCAGAATGGCCGCCCTACTCACCGGATCTCAACCCAATGGACTACAGCGTGTGGTCGATTTTGGAGCACAGGGCTTGTGCTAAGAAACACAAACATTTGGAGTCGTTGAAGCCATCTCTGCGCCGGGAATGGAACCGATTAACGACCAAGGAGCTGCGGCCCATTGCCGAAAATTTCAAGAAGCGTCTGAAGCTGTGTATCGCAGCCAATGGAAGCCACTTCGATACGGCTTGAATATATTATCAACAAATGTTCAAGCTATTATTATTTGTTTTTATTGTTCAACTTCTTTTGTTTAATAAAGTTAAATGTAAAAGAGTTCGTCCAAAGTTTTTCTTGTCACACTATAATTCTGAGCGACGTTGCCAAGGCTACTTTCTATTTACTCTTTTTCAACTTTGTGAATGGGGTAAGTATTTCAGTTGCGCAAAAAGGTATTTAATTGTCGTCTGTAGGCTTATCTCTTGAGATTGAGAATTTTGAAAAGTGGGGAATTCCGTAGGTCCATCTGTTCTGTTCGTTCAGAAGTTTTTCTGTCGAATGAATGAACTTCCACCATGGGCGCCCGCAGGGAAGGCCATGCCCCCCATGAGATTTTGATGGCCCTGAAGTTTTTCAGCACGACACCTCAATATCACCGTCTAATTTCTATTTTGGCCCCTCCTGAGAAAAATTTCTACTGGTTGCTGCGGGCGCCCATGACAACCACAAAGTAACGAACTATTTTGTCCATTAATTTTCAGTAAAATATCGACACTCGCTTCTTGATTTCCGTACAAAAAATAGCATAACTGAATCTTCCAACCATATATTATATACGTGAAAAATTTCCAGTAATAACAGAGAAACAAGTTTCTTGATCATTCGCCAGGTCTTTGGAATTATTGAATTCACATAAAATTTTCTCAAATTCATTATTTTCCCGAAGTAAATAAACATTTTGGTAGATACGTTATTACTACGATTTTTTCTTAGAAACGACAACGTTGCGTTGGTATCTGTCAGAAGAATAACTATAACCCAACATTTTCAAAATATAAGCGGTGAAATGTGTCAGAATTTCATGGTCAACCTGGATACTTCATAAATGTGAATGGAGCATAGAATTATAAATATAGAATTTGAGCGTGGTGGCTAATAAGTATACAAAAGTGAAGCTCTCGTTCCCCTTGAAACTAGGGTCAGTTGTCGCTACACACATGCCCAGGGAGGAGAGAAGGGACATGTAATTATGTTTCCATGGATACCATATGTGGCTCAATACAAACAGAGACAAATAACGAAACTGCATCTGCTGATCGCAACGATGCCCTTATTTTACCACTCTCCGTTTTCGCACATGCTCAATAGTCTCACTGACCCTAGGCGGCTAGGCAGAGCCCTCTAGATGCTTCACTTTTAATTTCAAGGATCAAATTATAGGTATAGAATTATGTGGAATGGAGTAGTTACTTTGGAAATGACAAAATAACACCCTTGAGATGAAAAGTTAAAAAACTCTCTAGTGATGTGTACCTATTATACTTATTAGATATTGCATAATGGAATTGAAGTGTGCTTTGAAATTAATATTGCGGAAACGTCAGATTTGCATGTGTATCATTTTTTTCATTAACAAAACCGTGAAAATTGTATCTGCAATTCCATAAAACATGAATGCAGAGATTGATGAAATTGAAGAGGCCGCAAAATCAATGTCAATAAATTCACGCTCTCTATTAATTTCATTCATGGCGAAGAAATAAGGAAATAAGAAGCTCCTTTTGTGAAAACGTTTTGCTTGCATACATGGGTGAACTTTCCAAATCCAATATCCAATGCTCAACATTATGGACTAATTATTCTATGTTGCGTACCACTTTATCCATTCACCACAATTTAGATATCTCAAAATATAGAACTCAAGGCATTTTTAAACCGAAAAAGCTAAAATTTAAGCGTAATAAGAACACTATTACTGGAAACTTTTATAGCATAAATAAAGAGAAATATAGCAATCTAAGACCGCCAACTGCCGACACACGCTCTTTTCTCAATTAGAGAGAGCAGAAATGCACAAAACAAGTAGTGGCTGAATTCTTAAATCTGGAGAATCCTGAATACACGGGGCATCTCATTTCCAAAACATAGATTATTTATTTCTCAAGAAACCTAGGGAGGCCAAGACTTTTGACCATGTGTGTATATTAAACCTCAGTTGAGACAAATCTATATGGCCCCGATTTATTTATTCATTTACTTATCTGCAACGAAAAAAGACGGATGTAAATAAGTTTTTGACCCATCAAAATTACATGGGGAGTCAGAAAAGCATAATATGTATAGAACAAGTTCACACTATAATAACAGTACAAACATACGGTCAATAGAATAAATATACCTACATTGAAACGGACCTCTCAGAAAATCATCGAAAAATTCTTGGGTACTGAAGTAGGCCTTCTCCATCAACATATCTCTGAGCCTCCTCAACTGTCTCCTATTGATTATTTTCAGGTTGGAAGGTAGCTTATTAAATAATTTAATAGCTAAGTGGTTCATACACAATTGAGCAGCCTTCACTATGTGATATAGGATTTTGAGGTTATCACGGTTTCTGGTTTCATATTCATGATGACAGTTGTTCTTCTCCAGTATTTCTTTATGATCATAGACATAAAGGATGCAGGCAAGTATAAAAATACACGGCAAAGTAAGTATACCCTCCCTCGGAAACAATCCCCTACAGCTTTGACGTCCATTCACCCCGCACAGCACTCTTAAAGCGTTCTTCTGCTTTCGAAATATCCTGATGCTCTCAGGAGAATCTCCCCAAAAGAGCACGCCAAAATTGAGAGCGCTATGGAAGTGTCCGAAATATGTTAATTTTGCTGCTTCGGGTCCTGCCAGCTGTCTGATTCTTCTGACAGCATAAGTTGCTCTCGGAATCAGCATGTCAACATGAAGTGAGAAGCTCAGGCTGGGCATCAACGTGATCCCAAGGAGTCCCAAGGAGCAATTGGAAGACGGCTTGGTTTCGAAGAGGAGCCTCTGAGTTTGATCGGTGTTCATCAACAAGCCATTCGCATCACCACAACTTTGCATTGTCCATTGTGTTATCATCTTTTGAATGTTATTCCTCAAATTCCACTCCAACGTTCAAGAATGAGGTGTCATCGGCAAATAGAATTGACTGATCTGCTGTTACATTTGCTGACAAGTCATTGACGTAGATCACAAACAGGATGGGCCCCAGTATCGATCCTTGTGGGACACCGTGACCTACTCTCTCCCACGATAATGACTTCTCCCCGATACACGTCTTCTGCACTCTATCTGTGAGATGACTCCTCACCAGGTCCAGTGCCACCCCTCGAATACCGTAGAATTCCAGTTTCTCCAGTAACACTGAATGTTTGGTGCTATCAAACGCCTTTGACAGATCGCATGCCTACAGACTACATTTTTTCTTTTTATCGAAGGATTCACTTATTTTTTGGACTATTTCAGTGATTGCTGTTTCCACCGATCTATTCGTCAGGAAGCCATGTTGCGCGGAGCTGAAAATCTTCTGTTTCCTGAAAAAGCCAACCATTCTATCTCTCATAATCACCTCGAACAACTCTGACAGAACGGGAAGCACCGAGATCAGTCGGTAGTTTTCCGAGGAACTCCTGCCCCCTTTTTTGTATATAGGAACTAATTTGGCTTTTTTAAGTTGTTCCTGAAAATATCCCCCCTGTAGGCATTTCGTAAGCAATGCACTAAGGGGTATCTCTATTGAAGGAAAAATTTCTTTCAGAATGCTAGTGGTTATCCCATCCAGGTCCTTTGAAGATTTGGATTTTATTTTCTTTATTGCCTTTCTTAATCCCACACTCCTGTAGGAAAATAGACCCCACTGATCTCGTTTTTACCTTCTTCATTAGTTGCAGTGGTTTTATTTCGACTTCGTTACATTTACTTGAGGTCACAGAACAAACCTCGGCAAAGTATCTGTTTAAGTCATCTGGACGAATATCGATCTCCTGTTGTGCCTTACACTTGTTTTC
This sequence comes from Adalia decempunctata, assembly GCA_951802165.1. Classification (NCBI taxonomy): domain Eukaryota; kingdom Metazoa; phylum Arthropoda; class Insecta; order Coleoptera; family Coccinellidae; genus Adalia; species Adalia decempunctata. Next base: position 7,764,237 of record OX637697.1, read on the forward strand.
ACTCCTTATAATTTTCCAAATTTCATTATTTTTATCTTGTGCGATCTCAATTTTTTCATATTGGACTTCTTCTTCAACTCGGTTAATTTTTGGGCGTATTTTTTATAGAAGTGCGATACTGTTCTTCGCTCTTGATTCCATGCCTAGGTTATCATAAGCAATCAATGTTCAAAAAACAACCATTCTTCTTCAGACTGAATATGAGAATTGGAGTTTCATCAAAAATAGTTTATGTAATGGATTTCATTTATTGTACGGCTTAAAAACAGTTAAATTGGCCTTTCCAATGATTCACAAAGCTCTGGCTTCCACAACATGAAGCTCTATACAGTCATCTCTACCATGATGGACCCCGATCGAGGGCAGCTTTGAGAACGGTTTCCGTAAATAATTAGCCCAATAAATCCCGTAGTCGACGGCAATCGACTTTAATATTGGCTTCGTTTCTATAGGGATATTAATCTTACATGAGAAAAACAGCCTGGATTTATAAAGATATGAAGATCACGCGAATGCCATTAGGAAGCACTTTTATGCGGACGCCAGTCGCTGAATTCAGAATGCGCTGAGCATGCAAGTCTTATGAATTTCATGTTAAATATCCTCGTTATACGGAGGATAAATCTTTGAGAGGTGCATGCACGCTGAATGAAAAGTCCCAGGTAAATGGGGAAATTCCAGGTAAATCTAAGTATTCACCAAACGTCGCTCGTAGTACAGTTTCTGATTTTATGCGAAATAGAGATAAAGTTGACGGATGACGACGCGAAAGCAAATCCGATCGTGTGTGATCGTAATCTTAGCCTTTCACTCAACCTCATATTTTCCTCATTTGTCACGGTCATCTCACTGGAAAAATTCATAATATACTTCTTTCCGCCATGTTTATAATCAATAACGTAACCCTACATCAGAAAGGCATACTCATATTCCTTGATTTTCGTCATAATCCTCGAGAGGCTCCGTTCGGATAGAGGTCATACATAAAGGTCAATTTTTTTGGGGGACATAGTGAATTATAGAAATCCAAAGAACAGGACCAAGACCTTCTGACCTTCAAGAAAATTGCATCTACAACTCATAACGCAGAAGCGATTTTAACAAAAACAATAATAAAAGATATTACCCAACCCAGAACCAGAAATTTCAATTCTGTTCCTTTTGCACACAGCTAGGAATGAACCGTTTCCTTACTTTCCTCGGTGTACCCCTCAATTCAAGGGGTATCTTCGATAATCAGAACATTCATATCTGTTATAAAACTCCGCACAATTTGAGAAGATATTTATGTAATGCTAAATAAAGCAGAATTGTCCTAGATGAATTTTGAGTGCATAAACCGAAACGTCATCATCAATACTTTTCTTAACCGTTAAAGAAAATTGGGTCACAAAAACTTATTGATCAGCATGTCGATTTCTTACTTTTTTTTACCCTGGGCCCCAAACTGTATATTAGCAAATTGGAAATCTCTAGCGAAATTCTAGAAAACAGAGACGAATTCACCCTGACATACCTTAAACGACCTTTACTCGGTCACCCTGACTACTTCCCCTCGTGACTTTTGTTTGATTTAATTGATTTTTTCTAGGTACTCGAGTACCCAGATTTATACATTTTACCTTGAGGAAATCTGTATTGCGATGTTCTCTTTTCTGTTGTTTATGTTCATGTATACTTCAAAATAATTCTGATTATTATGGATAGAAATTCATGTACTTATTCAACATTTGAGCTTGACTGTATATCAGATTTTGTATGTTTGTTCCTAACAATTTTGACAGTTTATTTGATTCAGGATTATGTAATAATACCATTGAGTTCAAATTTACATAGGTACAACGTAGTTGAACGATTTTTGGCAGTTTATTGCCAACTTATGTGCGGCAGTCAGATACTAGCTACTGAAGGATCCATAATCTGACGATCCATTTTGCTATTCCTTTAAAGAAATCTGTAGGATATTTATTGCCCTCTAGTTCTATGAATCATAGGCAGAATTGAATTACGTTTAATTCCATCCAAAAAATCAAGTGTGATGAAGGCCTGAACATCCCACATTTCCATACGCCGGTCCTGATCGTCATCGCATTCAGATTGGGAAATAGTGTTTTATAGTTCAGCTACTCGCCGCCAATTGCGAGGGTGACAATTTTCGATTCTCTGAAACACACTTATCTATGAACCGGTGAAGGAACTACACCACAATCAGCTTCAAATCGTTCAACTCGAATGTTCCTATGTATATATACAGGGTGAGTCTTTGACTTGTACATATATTTTAACTGTAGATTCCTCTCATCAAACGAAACACTTTTTTCCTATTCCATTTTTCAAAATTCGTATCGATTTGGGAGATACAGGGTGTCGAAAATCCATGAAAAAAACACTTTTCTGTTTATATCTTCGGAACCGTTATTTCGAATGAACTGAATTTTGATTGAGTTTTAACTCTATTCATGGTGCATATTCCTCAATCAAAACCTATTCAATATCTCTACTAGTATTAAAGTTACAGGGTAGTTGACTCATCAATACACGCTAAAACACCATAAAACCACTTTAAAAAGATAAACGGTTCATATTTTCGGAAGAATCAATCATTTAAGAAACTAAAAGTATTCCTATTTTTTTTCAATAAAACGCGTCGTTTTCGAGTTATTTCCAATTTTACCCGCAGAAATTTGACGAAAAAATCATTAATTTCAAGAATAACCTGAATGCGTCTCTGATGAATTAAATATCATCGAAAATTCCTTCTCTGGTCTTCACACGAGTTTACAATGTTGTCACAATATTTATCAACTTTGTCGAGATATTTTTCGATAATAAAATCCCCCAAATGTGGGAGATAAAATTGAACACCAAGGAGGATTTAACACGCACAGTTTCTATTGAAAATTCATAGTTACCGGTCCATATTGAAGTTAAATGTCGATGAAATACAAAATTCGGATATGAATGATGAATCTCAACACGAACTACTTATTAAATTGAAATTAATAAAACGATACCTGATAATCTGTGGCGATGTTTCTATCATTCTATCCAAACAACATAGGTACTCTTGGAATTTTGTAAACTCGACACGGTTGAAATTATTCACTCCACGTAATAATCACATTAGAACAATAATCCACTGAATGTAATGAGATCTTCACATAATGTTAACAGTTTGTTCAGACTGTTCAGAGACTGCTCTGTTAGTCTGTTATTAGCAAAGATATAGAATATCTTTGGTTATTAGTGTTATTGTTTTAGTTGGCTCCAGACCAGATAACCAATATTCCGGTTTTCGCTCTACGCATGCGTGGTAAAATTTGGCGGCAAAGTCGATTTATGATGGAAACGGCAGAATTCATAGATATTCATAACACGGTACACAAATGTATCGTGATTTATACCACAGAATACTATGTTTCGTAAAAAATCCTTAACCTCAATGAAAATATCAGCAAGCTGACAACATGTTCTTGACATTTCTGTCCAAAAATTCACAGAACCGATACAAATTAGATTAAGTTAGGTTGTTTAATAATAAATCTGAATGTAAAGCCTTTCTTCATGATATTGTTTGGTAATTTCGAGAAAAATATGAACAAGTTATTAGTGTTTACAAACTAATCTGCAGAAAAATCGAAGAAGGAACTTATTTTGGTGTGAGAAATATGGCTTTTTAGTTGCAGATATAATCCGATGAAACTAACTGTTTTTGTTGAAATTATCGTGTTTGCAACATTTTTATTCCAATAAGGTTAGTACTTGACTACCTGAGTATTCCCTGAATTGGGCCTAAATGTATAAACTCAATTTCTTTCGAGAAATAAAAACTTTGAATCAATTCCACAGTATCATTTCAGGGACGTATTTACCCCAATGTTTTTTTTCAAATGGCTATATCTTTTTAACAGAGCCGAATTCGGAAAAATGGAAAATGAAAAAAAGGTTGCTTTTGGCCTCAAGAATCTTCAGTTAAAATATATGTACAAGTCAAAGACTCACCCTGTATATTTAAACTCAATGGTAATACTCAGTCTTTGTTTGAGTGCTTTCATTCAAATGAGCTTTGAAATATAACCAGATTGGCTTTCAGATATTTCGGTTGAAAATTATGTTCCGAGTAATAATGACCGAAAGGTCCATAGGAAGAGGAGACAAATCATATCATTCATAAATTCGAGAATTGGTAAAGCCAAATTTTAGTCAGTTTTCAATGAGTGGAACAAAGATAGCATATAGGATAGCAATATCATTAGATCTGACCGTAGCAACATTGCGGAATCTAACTTTGAAAGATCCAGGGGCCTGGTGATAACGGTATTGAGGAATGGGAATAAAATTACAAGTGAAATAACTCTTTTTGACGAATTCAGAACTGATTTTCCTCCTCTCAATATCAGAAGGGAATCTGAAAAGTAAAAATTCCAAAAATCAAAGAATCTACGCCACTGTTACTCAGAATGAGGAGAGTAGAACATACCTCTGTGAAAACCCAAATTAGGATTCAAATAGTCCAATTTACCACAAACAAGACTTATTATAAGAACCATTTTTTCAACGTATTTTGCTCATAATATTCAGGAATAAATCCAAATTTATTTTTTTCTACGCGATATTCTGATGACAGCACTGTTCATAACGTCATTAGTTACACGAGATTAAAATAGCGCAACGAAATTGATTAATGAACAGGCCACAGATTCAGGAAACGGTGCTGCCATAACATGCCCATTCATTATCTGAGGCAAAAACGGCCGAGCCATTTCGCGAACATTCCGATACTTTAGTTTATTTAATGCGAAGAATTCACAAAATGTGAAGAAACAAATACTCAATTCTGATATTCACGGACAAATGAGTAAATGAATTTCAATCTGAAGTTCTTTTCACTTCGATTTAGAGTCTATTTATTAGAAGATTTAACGAACTTCACAACCTAGGAGCATCGAATAACTGGAGAGAAGGCTTTATACGCTCGACAGAACATTTTGGACTTCTAATGACGGCGGAGGTTAGAGTTTCGTGTGACGCCCGCTGGAGGAGCGCTGTGATCGATAATATGGCTAAACGTCACATATCTATTTCTGTGGCGCTACAGTTGCTAAGAATATAATGTGGCCGTCATTGTTATTGATACATTTATGCTTCTTTTTAATTGAAAATGGCCTTAAATCATAACATAGACAATATTGTTGACATATATTCGCTTAGTTCTAATCAACTATTTATGCGCAATTATATGGGAAGTCTATGATCGGAAATAAATTTGTCAAAATAATACCCTTATCGAAATAAACGATTATTCAGGTGAGTATTCTTATTATTAGACGGGGAGACAGAGGTTTTTATCTGTTCTCGTGTATCATATGCAGAATTGTATGGTACCCCGTCTACATTCCCCTCTGCTAACACTAAGATTTGGAGCGGGACGATTTTTCTTCCTTTATTCATTCTGTTTCTTGTAGCCATTCATTCACACGTGCCATATAGATACATTATATTGTTGGATTTGAGAAAATAGTATCTATTGGATTTTTTCGATAGAATATATATTAGGATATAGTACAAATGGTACCTAGTAAGTACAACAACTAATATTCATTAAAGAAAATTCAATTACGGATAGCCTGGTTGGATCTACAAACGACGTTGGCGCCATCTCGAGTCCTTGCGGCGAACTAACAAGTTCCGACGTTTGTGGTTGTTCATTTTTGTTGCGAAGCATTCTCTCCAGTTATTCTATGCTCCTAGGTCACAAAAACAACGAAAATTCCTACCACATTTCGATTCCGTAGTAGTACAGTTACCCAGTTTAGTTTTTATGATTTTGAAAATTGGCTTTACTACTAGCTTTTCATTACAAGGTGCGTTTCCTCTTTCTTTGGTCCAAGGATAGAATATTGAGTAATATTCTATATTCTCGATGATTGTTCGCATGAAAATAAGAAACCTGTATTTTATTCGGGTTGGAAAACAAACGTCACTCTAATAGTAATTTTTGAGAATATCCAAATCTGCAAATAGGTAATTCTGAATGCTTTGAAAATCAGAATGACGGAATGCTTTGGTAATAAAGGGTTTTTCAATGAAGTGTTATTTTGATTAGCCCGCTATTTCGGTAGATGTCACTTTTGATGCTGTCATTTTTTTCAAATTTGACGAGTAGAAAATACGCCATTAATGAAAACGTAACGATGAACGCTTCAACAACGCATTGAAATTATTAAAATTCACTATGAAAATGTTGAAAATTCGACTGAGACGGTTCGTTAAACTCTTTTCCTACCGCAATACAGAAATTGGTGAAAACATTTGAGCTGTTGAAATAAGTTAGTGATGTAAAGAATAAAACCCATGCACGTGCTCAAGATCATACGAAAATATTGCTGTTGGAGCTGAAAGTGTTGAAGATAAGCCACGTTTCTCTATTCCTCGTCGTTCTTTGGAATCAGGCATTCCACAAACGTCATTACACCGAATTTCCATAAGGATTATGGTCTTAAGGCTTATAAAGTTCAGTTAACACAAGATCCCGAGCTGATTGGGTCCTTGACATGCATGAAAATGATCCGAAATTCCATCGAAAAATCATCTTGAGTGATGAGGCCTATTTTCACATCGGAGGCTTCGTCAACAACCAAAATTGTCGCATCTGGGTTTCAGAAAGCCCAAGAGTTATTGTTCAAAATCCTCTAAATCCTCAAAGTGTGACTGTTTGGTGCGGTTTATGGTCCGGCGGGATCATTGGACCTTACTTTTTCGAGCATGAGGTTGAAACAACAGTTACGGTGAATGTATACTGCGTTATCGAGACATGATTAATGGTTTTTCATGACAACTTTTAACAAGACGGCGCAACGTGCCACACAAGTAACGAAACCTATGATCTTTTGAGGGAAAAGTTTCCGAACCTTGTTATCTCTCGAAGTAGTGTTCACAATTGGCCATCGAGATCTTGTGTGTGTAACACCTTGCGACTTCTTCCGTTGGGACCATGTGCAAGAGAAGGTCTACACTAAGAGCCGATATGGTTATGGAAAATTTCCTGAAAAGGATATGGTCCTGTAGTCGTCGATGTTGTGGTCATTTGGCGGATGTTATTTTCCATTATTAACAGCATTTTTTCCTCTTTCTAATAAAATAAACATACGATCATTTTTCTGGAATATTGTCATTTTCCTTTGAACGTCAAAATAACACCTATTATTGGAAAACCCTTCATTCGAAACGTATATAAATTTGCAAAGAAATTTTTTCTATTTTATTATTATGTGTCACTTCGGTTCACACTATTTTTCTCATTTTGGTACATGTGTTTTCTCGATTTTGTGTAGAATGTATATTGTAGGCTTTGCCTCAACTCTGTATCTTTCCTAAATAAATAAATAGGAGAATATGAGCTAAAAAAAAGACTGCTTAAACTGATCATTGTGGAATAACATCATCCAATGTTTTCACAATCATTACTACTAATATCGTCAAAACAAAAACACGAAACCATCTATCTGAGAGCATATTTTCTATTGATGAAGCCATCTTTTCAAAATTCAGATGATTGTTAAGTTAGGCAAATAAAACCATGTTTTCATGCTTTAGCGTGTGCTACTCACAAATTTTCAATTGACCATGAAAATCGAATTCAATGAAGTAAGTAAATGAGCGTGATCACAATAGTTCTTATGTTTTCTGAACCCCTCTTGGCAAATCTGTAGTCTTCTATTGTGGATTCAATCACCTCTTCTGAAAAGACACCGCACTTTATCTATGGGAAATGGCGGTCCGTCAAATGTTCTAAAATTCTGGTATAATGTTGTAATCAACCTACTGATCAATAGTGTTCATAGCCCCAACTAAATCCTATGACTAGTTTTTGAGAAACAGAGCGTTGAAGTTGAGAATTACCCACTTTTACTTCGCTCGTATCTCGGAATAGAATCGAATGAACATCAATTTTTCTCAAGAATCATTTCATTCCATCCCCAGGGAGCAACCATATAGAGGAATATGAAAATCGTTACGAATATAGGGTTATCCATAATTGAATGCATGCCCGATTTTGAAAGTATAAAATGTGTCAGTTTCAGAGCGAGAACGTTCGGAAAATAAACTATTTCACTAGATATGTTGTTTTTACATCTAAAAAACCTGAAAACCCAAGAATTCATACTGGTTGATCCATTATTAAAGAAACTATTCACAATGAGGGTTGAGTAGACACCCTGTATTTTTGGGTTGATTTAATATGTTTGTTTGATTTTTTTCAGAACATATCATCATGGAATTCAAAGAATACAGGGTGATTCAGTCATGAAATAAACTGTGAACCTGACGGCTGAGGGTTTTTATCCACTTCCTATGACCAGATTTTACTTTATGTAATATGAAAATTATTTATTTATGTTTTTCTATTCTTATTCCAACGTGAATAAAAATCTGGTCATAGGAATTGGATAAAAACTCTCAGCCGTATTGATGTTTTTATATGAAGTACAGTGGTGAAAGAAAACTCCCACCTCAACGGAGTTGATCTTGAAATAGAGGGTGATGAAAAAAAAGGTGGTCTTTGGGTATTTTCTTGAGGTTCACAGTTTATTTCATGACTGAATCACCCTGTATTTTTTGAATTCCATGATGATATGTTCTGAAAAAAATCAAACAAACATATTAAATCAACCCAAAAATACAGGGTGTCCACATAACCTTCATTGTGAATAGTTTCTATAATAATGGATCACCCAGTATGAATTCTGGTATTTCAGGTTGTTTCGATGTAACAAAAACATATCTAGTGAAATATTTAATTTTGCGAACGTTCTCGCTCTGGAACTGACATTTTTTATACTTTCAAAATCGGTCATACATTCATTTATGGATAACCCTGTATTCGTAACGATTTTCGGTCATGGTTGCTCCCTGGGGATAGAATGAAATGATTCTTGAGAAAAATTGAAGTTCATTTGATTCTGTTCCGTGATACGAGAGTAGTAAAAGTGGGTAATTCTCAATTTCAACGCCCGGTATCTCAAAAACTAGTCATAGGAATGGGTTGAGGCCATAAATACTTCTGATCAGTAGGTCGAGTGCTACATTATACCAAAATATTAGAACATTTGACGGAACGCCATTTGTCCTTTCAAGAGCACTGAATAAACTTCTAGGATCAAAAGAAATTTTTGCCACGTTTCAAAATTCCTATTTTCTTCGACTTGCTGAATTTGGCTGGAAAATTGCCAGTATTCGGAATATTATATTATGAAAAGATACTAACCAAGACAAGCCCTCTTACCCAAATGTGCAATGAATACTGGAAGATTTCTGCCGTTGGTTGATGGGACATCTCAATTTATTAATTCTTCTTTCGGTTCGAGAGTAGGTGCTTTTTGGGGATTTTATGGATGCTTAGAAATTCATCTCGTACTCTATTTGCATGCCCAGTTATATTGCACAAGTATGAAGAAGACTATTTCGCTCATTTCAAAAACTAACCAATCAGTAATCACAGTCCAAAGACAGCTCGTATTATCGCGATAAAACCAACTGTCTCTGAATCATGATTGTTCAGACAACTTCGGTATTTTCAACGATTGAACTATGGATACGAACGGTTTGACAACTGATAAATATGAATTGTAGACGTCAACGTTGTTTTTACATGTTTTTCATTCAAATATGAAGTTTCTGACCTTCCATTTTGTTCGTGAAATAGTCTTATAAAATATCACACGAGATTGACTTCACCTCCTAAGTCTATCTTTTATTTCCGAACTCAAAAGAGTTGCTTTGGAGAATCATTACTAATTTTCGTTTTTTGAGAATACATCGATAGACTTATCACAGAAATTTGATATCTTGTGATAATACTACTCACTAGGTATATATGTCGTAAAGACAATTGTAACCTGCATGAAATGACGAGACAAGCGAGGTTATTCATTTCAATGAGAATAGTTATGATCTCATGAAATTTTTTCCAAAATGAAAAATTGTTTTGGTTCAGATTTTCCCACAAATTCGTTTATCATGAATTGTGCCTTCGGCCGGTGTGAGCTTCTTTCCTTGGTTCTTTTTATGTTGCGTCGTGTCTCACCTCGGAGTAAAAACGGTTTCAAAGAATAATTATGGGTTGGCATAATATCCAGAGTACTTTCAATCGGGATAAATTTCAGCACACATAGACCACATCCCTTATCTTTCTACCGCCATTAACAACGGCCCTTGAAAAACTCAGGAAGTAGTACAGGCGGCTTCTTGTCGAGTAAGCGATATCTTGGACCGTAATCGCCGATGAGGATGCCATAAAATGGCCATTTTTATCGATGACATGCCACAACACAGCGAAGAGGACATTACCTTGGTTCCGTTCAGTGGTTTCGATAATATCTACCGCCAGTAAAAATGCTCCAAATATTGATACAATTTCTTGCCGTGCAAGCCGAAGGAAGAAGCACCAAGCAGGTGCGTAGACAACTATTTCTGATAGTGGATAATACAGATTGCAATAAGTGAATTTTTAACCTGCACGACTTACTCAATCAGTTATTTATACATGGCATACATGGAGGGTTCAACGGAAATAACACCATTTCGAGCCATATTCTTCTTTCACATCATGGTAGTTTAATTTCGGGACGAATAAGTCTGAACATATCGTATTTGCTTACTGAAAGTTCGAATGCTCGTCTGACATTGTGATTTAGATGTTTGGAATTTTTCACATTGTATTATCTTTACACGAAGATCACAATCAAATCAGATATTTGTGTGAACGAAGCTTCACCAAGCGGGGTACTTTTTTTCGATTTGGTATTTCATCGTATTTCTGCATCTCCGAAATTTTTGTATTTGATTGATAACATCATCTATCGACATTCAAGAGTTTCATAAATCTGATGAAGAACAAGCCTAATTATCAAAAAACCTTTTTGAAGACATGCTTTTATAACAACACTCATCCGCCATTTTGAAGCCGCTATCTTGAAATCCCCAATTTTGAAGAATCATAATTTCCGACCCAGAAAACCCCCATATACCAATTTTGAATAGAATAGGATCATAATTACGAAACTCGTCCGCCATATTGTGGCCGCCATCTTGAATTTCCGAATTTTGACAAAAGTATCATCATTTTCGAACCCAAATACCCCCAGATACTAATTTTGAATAGAATCGGATCATAATTACAAAACTCATCCGCCATTTTGGAGCCGCCATTTTGTTTTTTTATGAAAAATATTTCATGATGCATTGTCACCAGAATTAGGTACACCTGCAGAATTTCAAATCAATCGGACGATTAGAAGTGTGTCATAATAATAATAATAATAACTTTTCGGTGGACATAGAAGTGAAGCGGCCGCTCTCACTGCAGCCACCACATCTTCTAGTGAACAGGTCTCGTTAAGATGATCTTGAATTATTTTATCCACTACGGCTAGATCTTCAGCCTGAAGTCTTGTTTTTATTCGGGTGGCCTTGACCAGTGGGTTTCTAACGGCAGCCTCAAATGCTTCCTTTGTATTGTCGATTGACTTCGGAACATCTCTCACTTGTTCCGCTCTTGGCCTTGCCCTCAGGACTATTGCTTGGTGTTGTTGGTTTGGAGCACCTGTCACCTGCTCTTCACCGTGTTCTATTTCTGGAACATCTCTCACTTGTTCCGTTCTTGGCCTAGCTCCCAGGGCTATTGCTTGATGTTGTTGGTTTGGAGCATCTGTCACCTGCTCTTCACCGTGTTCTATTTCGGGAACATCTCTCCCATGTTCGGTTATTGGCCTGTTGGAGCGTGTACCAGTCCCGGTTCGGCTCGCAATATTTCTCACCAGGGCTACAGCTTGTTCTCCAGCTGTGTCAACCGTGAATTGCTGATGTTGGCTCGAAGCATCTGTCACCTGCTCCTCAGCTAGTTGTTCCGTCCTTTCTTGCTCTTGAGACCGCCATAAGATTCCTCTTCTTTTGAGTTGACTGATCTGATCTCTGAGGTTTTGCTGCGTCATGAAGTCAAGGTCTGGATAATTTTCGCACCACAGACCATGCAGCCTATTCATGTACCCTCGTCTTTCGGGTCTTGATCTTCTGTATAGCGCAGTCAGCAGATTATGCTGCTCGGGCGTCCACTTGTGGCGTTCCCTTTGTGCCGTCCTGTTTCGGCTGCCGGTTCCGACTGCGGGCTGCTCTCTCGAGCGTTGAATCCCTATGCGACCGACAACCTGAACTCTCTCCTCGTCGATGTATTCCTCGTCTAAAGGCATAGCTTCTTGTGTGGCAGGCGCCTGCCTTCTCAGCATCCTGCCGTTGGTGTCCCGCATGCTGTCACGTCCAGCACCAACTCCAGACGCGCCCTGACGATCCCCAGGCAGCGACTGTTTTCCGAGGCTTAGCTGATATCTGTCCGACATCGGTTGAGAGTGACCGGGGTCCGCGGGATTGTCACACCCGTATACTACAAAGTAGTATCCCCCGTGCGGGTTTGCAACCATTTACCCTTGGTAGCCCAGGTAACTCGGGCCGTGGGGACGTCACCCCCCATGTAGGGGGGGTAAGCAAAGGTTAAGACTCAGTCGGCTTGATATCAAAATAAAATCAATGAGGCAGCAGGCATCTTGGTACCAATGTATCATAGATGTTCTGAGAGGCAAAATTGGATCAAGCAAGAAAATGAAGGATATGATCGAGGAGTTTCGTTCCAAACATCATGCAGTAGATTTGCCCACAGTCCATCTACTGAAGCAGAAAGCTGTAGATAAAATAAGATCACTTGCTGCAGCGCGAAAGAAACTGATAAAAAGGCAAAAATGGATTGAAGATAACAACACCTTCACCGCAGAACCATCGAAATTATTTCAGTCCCAACAACAAAAGGCACAGAACCCACCATCACCTCAAGAGGTCGAAAAATTTTGGAAAAGCCTGTATGAACAACAAGCAGAAACCAGGGATACTCCGGCACTACTCAGATTCCAGCAGATGTGTGATCAAAACCAACAGCAGAACGATGAACTTTCTGAAATATCAACCGAAGATATCAAAAAATCCCTTAAGAACAAGCGTGATTTTACAGCACCTGGACTGGACGGTATCCAAAACTACTGGTGGAAGAGATTTCCAGCCACACATAAACACCTGGCAAGATTATTCAGCAGGATGCTGACTCGCCATGAGCCCATTCCGTCGTGGTTAGTGGAGGGTAGAACAGTGCTGATACCAAAATCAGGTGATTTAGGGCAACCCAAGAACTATCGCCCAATCACTTGCCTCAATACACTGTATAAGATGCTCACAAGTGTAATTCAAGATCAAATACTGAGGGTTATTGGACCAGTGTGGAACAGTATCTACGAACAGAGGGGAGCAAAGAAAGGAGTGCAAGGATGCAAGGACAACTTGCTCATAGACAAGAGCGTATGTCTAGACGCCAGACACTACAAGCGCGACCTACACACATCATGGTTAGACTACGCGAAAGCATATGACACCTCGCCGCACGAACTAATAATACGATTATTAAAAATGCTGAAAGTCCACCCCAACATCGTCCACGCGATAGAAAACATCATAGCGCTGTGGAAAACGAAGTTTGCCATCCGAGCAGAGGGTCGAACCGTTTATACGGGATGGGTGATATACAGGAGAGGAGTTTTCCAGGGAGATTCGCTAAGCCCGTTATTATTTTGCATAACTCTTATACCACTAACAATTGAGTTAAGGGAGAGCAAGATAGGATACCAGGCCGGACCACCAGGCAGAAGGAACCACCTGATCTCGCATCTCTTGTACGTGGACGACTTGAAGCTCTACGCTCCCTCCGAGTCCGCACTGCGGCAACTACTGAATATCGTTTCAGACTACACTTCAGCAATGGGAATGTCATTCGGTTTGGACAAGTGCGCTGTTTTTCATCTGCGCAGGGGAAAAGCTGAAGAAGCAGGAGAAGATATTCGACTGGAAGATGGAATGACTTTTCGACACCTCGAAGACGGAGAAACTTACAAGTTTCTTGGAATGAAACAGAGGGGTGTACTGGAGACAACCCAGATAAAGGATGCCTTAACAGCCAGCTACAAAAAGAAGCTGAGAGACATATGGAAATCGCAGTTGTCGGGAAAGAATAAAGTATCTGCTACAAATATGCTAGCCATCCCGATTCTCACCTACTCTTTCGGGGTGGTGAACTGGACGGTAAACGAACTCCTCGATCTTGATAGGTCAACAAGAAAAACGATGAACATGAATCGTAGCCTACATCCCAACAGTTCAATACAGAGGATATACCTTCCTCGAAGCCAGGGGGGTAGAGGATTGCAATGTTTGGAATATCAACACTATCAACAAACATTGGAAATGGCAGTAAGGATTCTAAGAAGTGAAGATCCGCTTCTGAAATTTGTCGCTCAGCATGAAATTGCGAACCGTGGAGCATTCCTATTCCGAGCTGCACAAAGGGCCATGGAGAAGCTCAGCATAACCGGCGTATCAATCAATCCTGAGCTCGCTGGAACACCGATCTCTCAAGCGGACCAAAGAAGCCTAGCAAGACTGATCCGAAAGTCTCAGTCGGATACATTACTCGAACATCATATGAGTAAGACCTTGCACTCCATATATTTCAGGAGTTTAAAAGACCAGGACCTGTCTGAAGAATTGTCTTTCGCCTTTCTAAAGTCAGCTAGCCTTAAGTCAGAGACAGAAGAATTTGTGATGGCGTGTCAAGATGGAGTACTGAATACGAGATGGTATAAAAAGAACATCATGAAAATGGACACCCCAACAACTTGCAGGGCTTGCCATGGGCAACAGGAAACGATTATGCACATCCTTTCCGCCTGCAGAGTCCATGCTCCATCAGGGTATGTAGAGAGACACAACGCGGCACTCCGAATACTATACTTCCATCTGAGAGCCGCGTATGAGATAGACAAAGAACCGGTGCTACCATATGTGCCCCTGGAGATTGAAGCGGTGGTCCAGAACGAAAGAGCTCGGATATGCTGGAACTATCCTGTCTCAACAACACGACAGATCAATGCTGTTAAGCCAGACATACTTCTGCTGGACAAGGAGCTGAAGGAGTTATTTGTCGTGGAATTCTCCTCCCCTGCTGAAAATAATGTTGTGATGAAGGAACAACAGAAGAGGCAAAAATACAAAGACCTTATGTTCGAGCTTGGAACTTTATACCCAGGTCATAAAATTAGGATGGTCGTACTTATCATAGGATGTCTCGGTGGAATGAGAGCTAACTATGTGGATGAACTGAAGATTATCCCGGTCTGCAGATCACTGGCCGAGGTATTGGCGCACAGAATGCAGAAAGCAGTGTTGCTCGGGTCACTCCATATCATCAGGTCCCATGAACTCTAGACGCCACTTGCAGCTCATCTCTTTTGTTAAGGGACGCTGCGAGGGCAGGATGAAGAACTCCTCCATTGAAGGTGTGAGGGGTTTTTAGTGAGTAACCACACAAGATCCTGGATTCTCACACTACCGAGAGTGCGGACCCTCGAGGTGCCCATAAAGGGTTTTCCCCTCACACGGACGTTAAAAAAAAAAAAAAAAAAAATAATAATAATTGTCATAATATTGTCATAATATAATTGACTTGAAAGATGTGAAAAATAAAGAAAAAACAGCCCTCGGCTCACATTATTTCAATAGGGGGCATTCTATTAATTTTAGTGATGTCAGGATTTGTGATAGGGAGAGAAATTTCAAAAAACGAAATATTTTAGAAATGTTTTATATAACTTCACTAGAATCCATGAATTTTAGAACGGATACAGAACATCTAGCCTCTCATTATAGTTCTATCATTTCAAAATATAAAGACCTTAAAAGAAAGAGTTGAGACTGTAATGACTAGATCAATATTATTTGATGTCTTGTTAGTCTTCTAGTTTTGTGTTTCTGTTATGATGCAGGCTACTATTTGTACTCCTTGAACAATGTTTAGTTGCCTGTATTCCTTGTACACGATCGGTGATCTTCATCTGTGGTTTTATTCTTTTGTTGACATTATTACTTGTGAATGTTTTTAACGTTATCTATCATAGAGTTCTTTTGGTAAATGGCCTACTGTGTTTGTTTCGATAGCTTTATAGTTTTCTTATTGTTTCTTGATGCCATTCTTTCTGACGAATGTTTGTAGTTTTTTACTTTTAATTCTTTAAGTTGATACATGTTTTTGGTAAGTTATTTGATTACTTGAGTGAACTGTATACATGTATGTTTTCTTTTAATAAATTGCAGGCCTGAAGAAGCAAAGGGACACCTTTGCGAAACGTCGCCACGAATGTGAAAAAACTTGATCATCTGTTTTTTTCCTAGTCCTATTTCCTGCTATTTGTTGCTTTTTAATAATAATAATGTTTATTTATCCTTTGAGACATACATTGTATGTATAGGACACGTCAAATTATATAGATACAATATTTATACAAAATCTACATTGATCGATTTAACATATTCAAAGTTATTACAGTAATATTCCTGGACACTATAAAAACACTGATTCAATAATAAATCCTTAACTACTATTTTGAATTCTTTTTTTTCTAGACTTTGTATGAAACCGAGGAAGATGATTAAAAAGTCTGATACTCTGATGAAATGGAGACATTTCAAATTTCGCAGTTTTATGAAAAGGGAAATATAATTGATCCTCATTTCTTGTATTGTGGGAATGGAAACTTGAGAGTTTCACAATACTGTCCTCATTTTCCTTCACATACATAAGACATTTGAAAATGAACAGAGAGGCCAGTGTAAAAATATGATTTTCTTTGAAGATAGGCCTGCAAGAGGAACGCGGATGACACTTAAAGATCAAACGGAGTATTCTTTTCTGAATAATAAAAACTCTGTTTACATATTTAACTTGCAAGATTTGATTATAGATAGACAGACAGACACCGGGACAGGTGAAACTAAATAAAAGTTTATAATTATAAAAAGAGCCCTTTCGCCCTTTAAATACGCAAAATCAGAAAAAGTGTTGTATTTCTGAAGTAACGATACTTCAGTCTTTCAATAAGAGGTGTTATTTTTAAGGGCACGCTATTTCCGTAGATTCCACTTTTGAAGCTGTCATTTTTTGACATTTGACTAGTAGAAACTTCGCCATTAATAAAAATGGAACGAAACACAATCCAACAACGCATTGAAATTATTAAAATTCACTATAAAAATGGTGAAAATTTGTCTGAGACGGTTCAAAAAACTCAAACATTTTTGGGTCGTCGTGAAGCACCTTGTGGAACCGCAAAACAGAAATAAGTGAAACATTTTTAGATGTTGGGACAAGTTGGTCATGCGGAGAATAAAAATTCGTGCACGTCGCTAAAGAACAGCCGAGAATGATGCTGCTGTAGCCGAAAGTGTTGAAGAAAACCCAGGTTTGTCCATTCTCCGTCGTTCTTTAGAATTAGGCATTCCACAAACGTCTTTTGCATGAAGATTTGGGTTTTAAGGCCTCATAATGTTCTCAAAGAACTCAAGCCGACCGATCATCAACAACGTAGTGTATTTGCTAATTGGTCCTTGAAATGCATGAAAATGAATTCCATCGAAAAACCATCTTGAGCTATGAGGACTACTTCCATCTCTGTGGCTTCGTCAACAACCAAAATTGTCTCATCTGGGCTCGTTGTTGTTGTTGAAAAGCCTCTATATCCTCAACGTGGGGCTGTTTGATGCGGTTCATGGCCCGACTTAGTTTTGTCCGATCATATCTGCAATTGAGAAGCCATATTTCTCCCACCAAAATAATTTCCTTCTCAGATTATCCTGAAGATTAGGTTGTAAACACTTATTTATAACTTGTTCATATTTTCCTCGATATCTCAAAAATATCTCTTAAAAAATTGTTTATTCACTAACCTAACATAATTCGATCAACATAGGTCATAGGATTGTAGGTCAATGACCTAAGCTAACCCATCTCTATGATACTTCACAGAGCTTTTGAGAAGACGATGCCGGATTGTTGATTTTCTCTTTAAACAATGGTATAACGGTAACCTACTTCGCAATGCGAAGTAGCCGGCGCGCAAGACAAACCGTTGTTCTGTGCAAAGAGGAGTCTTTGGTTCTGTCAGTTCTGTGTCTCATCAACGACGCATGCGATAACCGGCGTGATGGAGATGGGCTACGATTCATTATTTTAGTTTTTGATTTATTTACAAAGGAGAATGCAAACAGGTGAACAAATATGTTGTCTATTCTATATTATATTAATTAAATAAGGAACACAGAACGGGGTAAAGTTTTGTGGAGGCTCTAAAAAGGCGATCGGCGAAGCCGATCGCGGGGGTCGCTCGCGACCCCCGGCGAGGAGGCGACGGGGGCTCCGAGGAGGGGAAGGACGGGGGCTCCTGGGGGCCCCTTCGACCTTTTTTTTTTAAATCGGGAAGTATTTTAAAAAAATTCGCGAAAAAGGTCGAAATCGCCCGATAGACCCGAGCGGTAAGGCAAAAGGCTTTTTTCCGGGGGCCCCCCGACGTCTCGGCTATTTTTTCGACGACGCCCCGTATCCTCTTCTACTCCTTGACGCAAAGGGTTTTTCGACGCGGTCCCTCGGGTGTCCGCGAGAAATTCGCGAAATTTTGACGTTTCTCGAAAACGGTAAATTTTCCGATCCGGCCAGAAAATATCGTCAAAACCAGAGAATTTCGGTCATTTCGATGACTTTTCACGTTAAATGTAGGTTAGGGTTCTTGACAACGGCCTTCAAAGATTGACGGAACGCACAGATGTCCGTTTTTAGGTTGGGTTTTTTCGACGTTTCGAGACGTCACAGTTGGTTCTGTGGATATCGTCCATAAAATCGGAGAGCTTTGACGTGCATTCTATGCATCTATGCTTTGAACAAATGAGCACGTCATATGCCGCCATATTGGCTTCGCGGAACGTTTTCGTGAAGAATTTTCGAGAGCGGTAATTTATGGAAAAAACGGAACTGAAACGTAGCAGTAAGTATGCAAATATGAGATTGTCGTACAAAATGTGATGTTTGAATTTTTTCAGGATGTCTTTGTGGAACTCTTCATGCTTTTATGGGAATCGATATATTGGATATTTTTGACCGAAGGATACCTAGCCTTATTCCGAGTGTATCGAAAAATGACACGTTACAATTAGGACGTTTTAGCTTTGATTTCAAATGAAATGGAATCGAGGTGAGGATTTTCCTACGGGGTTTTTTGATAACGCCTGTGGAAATCGTTTGCCGTGGGGAACTGAAAATCGAGTTTTTCGAATAAAATGAAGCAGCTGGGGGCCCAATATGATCGGATATCATGTTTCACGTTGCTTTTCAAAGGTTCGTAATGAAATTTCCCGATTTTCCCAGGGTTTTGTGAAATTTTGAATGAATTTCGAATTTTCATTTTCCAGCCAAACGAAAAGGTGAAAATCGAGTATTTGGAATGAAATAAAGCTCCGATCTGCTCGGATCTCATGTTTTACGTCGTTTTCCGAGTGGTTTGTGATGGAATATCTCGATTTTCCCAGGATTTTGTGAAATTATGAATGAATTTTTGATTTGAGCTTTCAGGTCGAATAAATTGGTGGAAAACAATGTAAGTAGTCGAGATTAACTTTATTATACCTTCTTTTATTGAAATTGACCTTTTTTTCAGTTGAATTGCGTATAATTTCAACGATTCGCTGAGAATACACGGCCAGCATGTTCCTAATGCTTATAATAGATGGCGCAGCAGTAGAAACTTTACTGTTACATAATTTTTTTCGCAGATGGCTGAAATAAAAGCGATATTTTCGTATCCGAGGTAACAAAGAAAAAATGCAAATCTAAAAGTCGCCATTTCGGATTTTCAGACCGTTTTTGTAGAAATGTGACGATATTGAGGAAAAACGATGCTGAAATCTTGATTTTTGAACTAAAAGGTATGTATTTCTGGAAATGTCGTGCGAAACGTGATATTGATTTTAGATTTTCTTTCAGAATGCCTGTGGAAATCTCTGTTTTCATGGGAATGGATATCCCGGATGTTTTGGAATGAAAAAGACCTCCTGCAAAGAAGAAGACAATGAAATAAGAATTCCCACATCATTTCTCAACGACGTGTGAATGATTTTAGCAAATTCCTATCATTTTTGGGGAAAATCGAGGAGAATTGAAACATATTCAGGTGAGCATGAACGAAAAACGTTCGGGGGCCCAATTTCATGTTTTTCGAAGATTTCGAATGTAATTTCCCGGTTTTGCAAGGATAGTGTGGAACATTTTGACAAATTTCGAATTTTCTTTCTTTCAGGTTGTTTTTTCTTGAGATGATCGTTTGAAACTGGAAAAATATGACTGAATTTGGACGGAGGAATTGCTTTTCGGATGGATTTCTTGGAGGATTTTCGTGGGAATGCAGAAATGATGCAGATTTGTGAAAGAAAAATTGGAAAATTTTTCAGCTTCTAAGAACGAGTTGGCCAATTCTTCCCCGTCCCTCCCAGAGTGATTCCGTGGACAGTACAATCCAATAATATATAGAAGAGGACCACCTGGCAGTGTATGAAGAAACTTGGGCTGCATTTTCAACGTGACATTGAAAGTTAAAGAATTGATGGAAAACTCTTTTGAAACGTGGATAAATGAACAAAATTCAAGGTGAGTGCAGGAGTTGAATGTTATTCGCAAGATTCTCATTCTGCATTTATAGGTTTCTGGAAAATTAAAGAGAAATAGACTATTTTAAAAAGAATGACAATTTTACATTATTTCAACTATTTTTCGGGCAGCTCCCGAAGGGAGCTGCCAATTCAGCTGTGGCCGTAGGCCACATGTATCAATAAAACTTTGTGTTGAATGAGCCCCGCAGGGGCTCTCCTCAAGACAGCCTTGACAGTTGCTGCTTCTTTCCTTAGGGCCACAAGTCACGAAATTTTTTTCTGTATGACGGTTTCTCAAAATAACGGTTTTTTTTCAGCAATGGCCAATTGTTCCCCGCCTCTCGCAGAGTAATTCCGTGAACAGTGCAATCCAAAAATACAGAAGAGGACCCCATGGCTGATTCTTCGCAGTTGAAGAGGATAGATGGAAATGAAAGAATCAAAAGTGTACCAAAGTGATATATTAATAATTGCATTTTGTAACTATTCCATTGTATACATTGCCTTTGAATAAGCAATAAATAATCATTATAATCTTGAATTTTTTGAATTTTAATCCAACAATTCCCAAAGTTTTTAATTCTCAAAGTATCACTTTCATTTACATTCGAAAGAGAACTTGAATGAAAGAGAATCGAATCGAAGTAAGCATAATTACTGTATCTGCATACTCCATTCTTGAATATAACTTACGTAGTGGCTCTCGAGATGTTAAAAATTCCCAAAATGTTAATTTTCTATTTCATTCGTTGTTTCACCGATGTCAATAAAGAAGTCGGCTGTTTCGTTGTCGGTCACGATGCCATTTCATTGGTAAGGATAAGGAAGTTCGAGGGAAACGTAGAGGTTCCGTATATTTCGAGGGACGATAAGAAAAAAGATGACGACGATGGAAATATTACACTGAAATATTCTCAGTTCGGTTCCGAGATACGATTGAGAGTTATCAATGACATTCGGGATTCGAAGAAGACGGAATAAAGCGATCGAAAGATTTCACGTGAGAGTGTGAGGTTATGGTCGAAGATATTCACATGAATGAGCGAAAGACACACGTTCCACGACATAGTGCAATGTGTCAGAGTGAGATACAATAACGAAATAGACATGTCTATTGTATCCCTGCACGAAATAGACATGTCTATTGTATCCCTGCACGATATAGACATGTCTATTGTATCCCTGCACGAATGATATCTATGTTCCTTCACAGCCGTGGAACATACAAGTGTAACGTTGTAACATTCTATGGTGGTCGATGTCCGTCATAGAGTTTGACACGTGTATTCTATGGTTGTCGATGTCCGTCATGGAGTGACATGAGTGTCAAGTTGTGACATTCTATGTTTGTCAATGTTCGTCATAGAGTGAACCGAGTGTCAAGTTGTGATATTCTATGGTTGTCCATGTCCGTCATAGAGTTTGACACCTTTATTCTATGGTTGTCGATGTCCGTCATAGAGTTCGAAAACTGTATTCTATGGTTGTCGATGTCCGTCATAGAGGTCAAAACCTATATTCTATGGTTGTCGATGTCCGTCATAGAGTGACACGAGTGTCAAGTTGTGACATTCAATGGTTGTCAATATCCGTCATAGAGTGAACCGAGTGTCAAGTTGTGATATTCTATGGTTGTCCATGTCCGTCATAGAGTTTGACACCTGTATTCTATGGTTGTCGATGTCCATCATAGAGTAGTGACACGAGTGTCAAGTTGTGATATTCTATGGTTGTCGATGTCCGTCATAGAGTTTGACACCTATATTCTATGGTTGTCGATGTCCGTCATAGAGTGTCAAGTTGTGACATTCTATGGTTGTCAATGTCCGTCATAGAGTGACACGAGTGTCAAGTTGTGACATTCTATGGTTGTCGATGTCCATCATAGAGTTTGGGAATCATCGATGCGCCAAAGAATGGATTGGGTCAGTTGACGTTCGAAATTTCACAGGACCGACGTAATTTTTTAAAATGCAGAATTTTGCTGTTTAATCGTCGTTTGATGGTAGGTATTTGGTCGATTATCGAAGATTAACGTTTGTTTTTCATTTTCAGCTAAATTTCCGGCCGGATAAGGCATTTTCGAAAGCAGGATGAAATGTTTACATTTCGACGTGTACGGACGAAGGGAAAATTGAACGAAAATCCTGATAAATGGGGCGATATCTTCTTGAATGGTTCGGATGAAACGTTTTGGGGTGAATACCGAAGATATTTTTCGGATTTCCGAAGCATTTTGATGATTTTCGAGCAAATTTCGAATGTTGACGTTAGTGAGAAGAAGGTAGAACTTAGACCGATTTCGCTTATTTATGGGTCTTTTTGCAGGTTGAAACGATGGAAAACGTGTTATTAAGATATTGTTTGAACGAACGACACCAAGATTAAATCTGGAAGATGGATTTTCAGAAAGATATGTACGAATTCCATCACGTATATTCTGACAGGACGTTTGCCGTGGGGAATTGAAAATCGCGTTTTTTGAATAAAACGAAGCAACTGGGGGCCCAATATGATCGGATATCATGTTTCATGTCGCTTTTCAAAGGTTCGTAATGAAATTTCCCGATTTTTCCAGGTTTTTGTGAAATTTTGGATGAATTTCGAATTTTTTTTCCAGCCAAATGAATAGGTGAAATTCGAGTATTTGGAATTGAATAAAGCCCCGATCTGCTAGGATCTCATGTTTTACGTCGTTTTTCGAGTGGTCTGTGATGGAATTTCTCGATTTTCCCAGGATTTTGTGAAATTATGAATAAATTTTTGATTAGAGCTTTCAGGTCGAATAAATGGGTGGAAAACAATGTAAGTAGTCGAAATTAACTTTATTATACTTTCTATTATTGAAATTGAACTTTTTTTCAGTTGATTTGCGTATAATTCCAACGATTCATGAAGAATGCATGGCCAGATGGCTGAAAATGAAACCGATATTTTCGTATCCGAGGTAACAAAGATAAAATGCACATTTGAAAGTCGCCATTTCAGATTTTCAGACCGTTTTTGTAGAACTGTGGCGATATTGAGAAAAAACGATGCTGAGACCTAGATTTTTTTTGAACGAATAGGTATGTAAATATGGAAATGTTGTGCAAAATGTGATATTGACTTAAGATTTCTTTTTCAGAATGCCTGTGTAGCAATCTTATCATACAGAAAAGGACCAAATGGCTGATTTTTCAAAGTTGAAAAGGATACAGTGTACCAAACTGATATTGGGAGTGTTCAATATGGAAATATTCAAATAGAAGAAGCATTTGGTGTTTTGGGGTGAGATTTCGCTCTCCTTTCGTGAAATTTTGGCCGGGTCTTTTTTGGGATTGTCTTTCCATAGAGCCTTCGAGGCGGATCACAAAATATGCGTGCACAGAACATTTTGACATTTTCATCGAATAGAATTTTGGTTTTTCGAGACCATACTTTTTTGGGTTATGGTTGTCAAGGTTACTTCATAGAGTTTGACATTTGTCAAAAAAATTTTTACCTTGCCTAACTATTGGTTTCTTTTACAGTTGAATGCGAATCCAACTTCAAAGATTGATCTGTCGACAAGGCGTATCTATCAAAAAAGGCGAATCTATCGAAAATATTGATCGCCGGGCCCAAACTAGTAATGTGATGTAAATGGCGTAAAATAGTCAAATAATTTCTAGAGCTATCTCGTGATGATTATGTGAAGACGTTCAGTGAATCAATGTAGATAATAATAACCGTGTAGTGTCAAGTTTATAAAATTCCAAGAGTATATTGTTTAGATATAAACATCGCCACGGAATATTTAGTGCTAAGTATCATCTTATTTTTCATTGATTTCAATTTAACACCTGGTTAGTATCGACATTCATCGACACCGAATATTGTATTTCATTGACATTCATTTTTAATAGACCAGTAGCAATGAATTTTTGATAGGAACTTTGCTTATAAAATGTATCAGACGTTTTTCCATCATAGTGATTTTAGTCATTAAAAAGTTTATGAACATTCTGACAACATTGTTTACTTGTATAGATATCAGAGAGTTCATAAATTTCAGCCCTTCTATGATATTAAAAATCCGGGGAAGCATCCAGATTATTGTTATGATTTTTTATTTTTCTTCAAATTTCATCGGGAAAAGAATTAGGAATAACTGTTGAACATATTGAAAAAACATAAAGATACATTTTTTTTAAATGATTGATTCTTTCGAAAATATGAACCGTTCATCTTCTTCGAGTGTTTTCATAATATTATGTCTAAGTAGGATTTATGAGCCGGCTACGCTGTAACATTCATACCAGAAGAAAAATATTGAATGAGTTTTCAGTGGGAAATATTCACCATGAATAGAGTGAACAATCAACCAAAATTATTCAGTTCATTCGGAATAACGGTTCCGAAGATATGAACAGAAAAGTGTTTTTTTCATGGATTTTCGACACCCTGTATCTTTTAAACAAAACCGAATTTTGAAAAATGGGATAAAGAAAAGTGTTTTATTTGATGAGAGATACAGTTAAAATGTATGTACAAGTCGAAGACTCACCCTGTTTAAACGTGTATTACCTACCCGTGAAAAACAAAACAAAAATCGTACACATATAAAGAACCCTCTCTACGCCAGTTCCCCTTACACTATTTATTCCTGATTCGAATGAGTTCCCAAATAAAAAACGTCAGCTATCGTATGTAATTGAAAATGTAAAGCAATCCGCACTGCGAACATCACTTGTAATGCTTGTTCCTTACAATACATATGCCTTCACTGCTGTCTGTATAGGACAAAACGTCGTGAACTAATTCTGCACTCACTGTGAACCGATATGCTACTAACATATTATGTATTGTAGTACCTTGTCTGATTTTCCAACCCCAGTTCCGTTAGAAGTAGACTTCTGTTGCAGCCTAAGTGAGATTCCATTTCGAGAATCTTGTGCAGAAATCCAATATATCATAGTCTGCTGCTTTTCTCCATCTGAAGATGCACCACTGGTAACTCTAGCAGCGGTTTCAACTCGATTCTTCTGCAAAGAGAAAAAAGTCCGGAGAGGATTCCACTGAACTCTTCGTATTTCATAGGGAACCATCATAGTTGTCACACATAAGCTACTCTCCACAGTAAACATTTATACCAATTCTCCGATATAACTACCTCACTGCGATATGATCTGCCGTCATACGACAACACCATACTTAGCAAAAACATACATACTCTGGCTCTCACAAATCGATAAAAATGACCTTCTTTGCCAGCTTCCAGCGATACATAAATCGGACTTATGTTCATCTGTCTCGACATAGCACTCGTACTTTATAGGGTCACTGGGAAGCAGCTGGAAATTAATTTGCCTGATTTTATCGCTGCACCGCATTTGTAACTATGTGGCGAATACATATTTCTGTGTATGGGCATTAAAATTTGTCAACTAGCTGAGCGGGAGGTCGAGAATATGTAGTTATGATTCATTTGATAAGTTTATGGAGGGGGAATGTTACATGTTTGATACTGATACTACTTGTTTTCAATTGAACATAGGCGGAGAAGCGTGATATGTATGTGAATTGAAAATTCGACATATTATAAACAAACCTTCGACCACAAAATATTATACCAATTACTATCAGCTTTTCGATTGTGGTACCACAATTCCTGAGCAGTTCTGCTTCCAAGCTATAGGCTCTTATGAAGGGTTTTCCAATAGAGGTGTGTGTTATTTTAAACAGCCCGCTCTTTAGGTAGATGTTACTCTCGAAGCTGTCTTTTTTTTGACATTCAACAAGTAAAAACTACGTCATTAATAAAATGTGTGAAATGGTCCAATGATCCAATTCCATGTCATAAACAAACAATACAATTATTCAATCAATTGCTTTAAAATACATACATCCAACCCAAATATTAGACACAAAAAGCCTGACTTCAGCTAATATAGGATCCGACCACTTTCTAGTCGTTTGTAAAATGCGGATGATCATACAAAAGAAAAAGATACCAGATAATATAATTAAAGAAAAAATAAACATAGAATCCATCGGAGACCCAACAACAAAGGCACTATACGAAGCCCGCCTAACTCAGAAAATCGAATCAAACACCATCACCCAGCAGGACGACACAGAGAGGTGCTGGGAAAGGATAAAAACAAACATTACCGACGCAGCTGTCGAGGCTCTAGTTCATAAAAATTCTCGAAACAAGCAATGGTATACACCGGAGGTAAAAGCTCTTGCTAGGGAGAAACGCGAGGCTTACTTAAGATATAGGAACAACCACATACCAGAAGAGAAGAATCGTTATATTGAAACAAGAAACCGAGTCAACACAGAAATCAGAAACATAAAACGAAATTACTGGGAAAGGTTCACCTGCGAAATCGAACATGACTTGTACGGAGCACAAAGGAAAGTATGGGGAATGTTGACAAGAAGGAAACTTGACATCGTAGAATACGCACAAACACAACAAATTGATGAGTCTCACTGGAAAGCCTATTTTGAACAACTGTACGCTGATGGCCCCGAAGAGGAAGATGGGAAAGACAATGAGGCAGAAAGTGAAGATACCGAAGAATGTCCCGTAATACCCGAAGAAGCAACTATAGAAATAGCAAAAAAGATTAAGAACAGGAAAGGGCCTGGACTAGACAATATATCGAATGAGCTATTAAAATACGAAGGTCAAAAATTCATGGTAGAACTAACAAAGCTATTTAACAAAATATTAACATCCAAAAAAGTCTCACATGATTGGAAAAAGAGTATAACTATTCCAATATTCAAGAAAGGCGACAAGAAGTCTCCAGAGAACTATAGAGGCATAACCCTACTCAGCTCAGTCATGCTCTTCACGAAGATCATAGAAGCAATGATAAGCGAATATGTAAATATATAGGAAGAACAACAAGGTTTCAGAAAAAATCGGTCTACAATAGATGCTATTTTCATAGTCAGGCAAGTAGTGGAAAAGGCTATAGAATACGGAGAGCCCGCATATATGTGCTTTATAGACCTCACCAAAGCGTTTGATAGAGTGAGACTAAGTGATGTAGTTGATATTCTTGGAAGGAAAAATGTGCCGAAAACTATAATAGATATCATAAGACAACTCAATCACAATACATCTACCCACATTGTAGTCAATCAAAACCTGACAGAGGAAATAAAGACACCAACAGGAATTCGACATGGAGACTCTTTAAGCCCCCAACTCTTTAATCAAATTATGGACGAACTAATAAATCACGTTAACACTATAAAGGGAGGATATACACTAACAACAGGCAAAATAAAAATTATTTGTTTCGCCGATGATGCCCTAATTGTAGCAGAGAACGAAGACGATTTGCAACGGCTCCTATACGGATTCTATGTAAAAGCCAAATATTTCAACATGAAAGTATCTATCAAAAAAAACCAAAACCCTCGTCGTCTCGAAAGAACCAGTCAGATGTAAGCTTTCTCTGGACAATAACATTATCGAACAAGTTATGTCATTCGACTACCTAGGCATACAGATCACCTCGAGTCAAGATAGAACGAATGAAGTGAATGGACAAGCCAATAAAGCCAGCCGAATCTCAGGTGCACTGCGGGACATCATCTGGAATAACACTTTTATGAATAAAAAGGCGAAAGTTAAGATATACAAAACCTGTGTTAGACCGGTATTGACATACGCTATAGAAACAAGAGCTGACAACAAAAAAACGAAAAATATCCTTCGAACAACGGAAATGAAAATACTTAGAAACATCTCAGGCTACACATTGAGGGACAGAAAAAGAAACACAGATATAAGGCACGAATGTGAGGTAGAAGACATTGTCAGGTGGGGACGTAAACGTAGAAGAGCCTGAAATGATCATGTGGATAGAATGGCTGGAGGAAGGCCAGCCAAAATCGCTAGGGATGGTAGACCACTTACACGACGCCCCAAAGAGATGGATAGAATCGTGGTCCTCAATATCTCAGGAGGACTGAAGGTTGGAAAATACAGGCCTAAGGCCTACTATATGTGGAAGAAGAAGAAGAAGAGCTTTAAAATTTCAAATTACCTTCTAGTCAGAATCTCGTGCACGCTTCAACATGCAAACTGCCGCAAGACTTCAGTGATTCTTTTGTTGAATTCCTTGAGATTGAACATTTTAACCTCTTCAGGTAGCTTGTTAAAAAGTTTATGAGAAATAAAATTGGGACCATTCTTTAATTTTTCGATTCGCATATAGGTACTCGGATTTTATATTTTTTGTGTGTCGCGTATAATAGTCATGGGTATTTTGAAAGATCCCTGTTATTATTATATGCATATACAAGGCCATGGGCGTAGCCAGCGAGGGGCAGGGAGGGACAACTGCCCCCTCTGAAAGAAAAAATAAATTAAATAATTTTCAGATTTTTATAAACAAAAGTTGAATCTGAAATATACATATTTTTCTGTTCGAACATTTTTGGGAATGTTATTACTTTAATTCAAGTAAAATTAAAATCTCGAAGTTTTGTTTCATTCGCCTTTTCTTTTCATCCTAAAATTTTACATTTTTAACCGCCATGGACCATGACCATGGTTTGTCCCCTCCCACTGTTATAAGTCCTGGCTATGCCCTTGGACAAGGCATTCATGAATACATACATACATAATGATTCCGGAGGAGACCGTCAGATTTTAGGAGTTTACACTAGTCAAGGCAGTTTCCAAACAATGTTTGGTTAATGTTTGAGGACCTTTATGAGTGTCTACAGGATGATTTGTTTTCTCAATCATTCCAAAGAATGGTATATACAGAGTGTCCCACTAGTGCCGCAGCGGACGATATACGCGTAACAGTCTGAGTTTTGCAAAATTTTTTGATGTAGACTTGATATACTCCAAGAAGAGCACCACCTAAAAACATTTTTGAATATATCGGGTGGATCACAATAGAGGAATAGAGGGTGACTTTGTTTTTTCAAATGGGACACCCAATATTCAATAGTGTTTTTCAATTCTCTGAAACATCCTGTATGCTTTCGTATACTTTTCACATATTTTTATTCGACAGTTTTCGAAATATTGGCCATTATGACAAAAAAATAATACTTGTAGAGGCTATGTTATCCAATTATATTTCACGAACCCTGGCACATACCAATAACAGCTTTATATGGATTGTAAGTTGTAAGACAAGACTTCAAAGTGTCCTAGGCAGCTATAATAAAGCATCTCCAGCATATGGAGTATCCACAAAAAGACTATGAACATGACGAATTTCAAATCGATTTTTCTTCATTTTTTCAAATGCAATGCATATACTTTTTTTCATCATTGTAATCAGCATTCATTTCACTTCATTTTTTGTCGAATGCGTGATATGCATATTTTAACAGAATAGGATTTTTAAGAGCTTTTTCGAAATGTTTCCCTAAAATTTACATATATCTTCGAATTCAAATAGCAGATTTGGCTTTTCTGTGGTTAATGGGAACTGTCAGATTATTACACTCAGAATAAGCATCATTGAAGCTTCAATTCATATTATCATATTATAGCGAAATGAGGAACTAGAAAGTTTTGATGTACCCATCTACTCAAAAATGTGATGAAATCAGTTACCGAAGACAGAAACTTGCTTTCTGTACTCATTTTTCAAAATACATTTTTGATAATTTTCTACTTGAAGAGTGGAATCTTGTAGAAATTTCAAACAAGCTTCGAGCTTGGGAGGTTGAAGATCTGCGTGCGTGCCTGTGAAACTTATGAATATCATTTTTTCGAAGATAGTTGTACATGTACCTATAAGGATAAGAGCAGGCACTTTTTTGTATCCTAAAGTTTCGAAACTCGTTTTTTTGTAGCATTCATAATTTGTACATTCAAACTCATTGGTATTTTTTGAATTTTTACATCATTTTGTGAGTATTCATCCAATCCGTAAAAACTATGATGATCAGATGATATGAATTGAAGCTGCAATGATGTTAATTCTGAATAGAAAAATTTGACAGTTCTCAATGAAACTCAGTGAAAAGTACACGAAAGCATGCAGGAAGTTTCAGAGAATTGAAAAACACTATTGAATATAGGGTGTCCCATTTAAAAAAACGAAGTCACCATCTATTCCTCTTTTGTGGGCCACCATATATATTCGAAAATATTTTTAGGTTGTGCTCTCTTTGGAGTGTATCAAATCTGCATCAAAAAATGTCGCCAAACCGTTACGCGTATATCGTCCGCTGCGGCACTAGTGGGACACCCTGTATATATAGGGTTTTTAGCCTTGTTCCATTCTAGGACGATTTTCATTGGTTTAAGTGTTGAAAATGATGTTGTCTGCCTCCTCACCTATTCCATATCAGCAAGTGCGATGTCAAAAGAAATTCTAAGCAAGGTGGGACAATATCTTCAATTTAGCATTATCATTCCAAAATTTCCATCAGATACATTGAAAAAGCAAATTTTTCACGAAAGTATTCTGCCAAACATGCAAAGATCTGATTATCAGCTGCTTGAAACCATCATAACTCAACATCATAACTCAACACCATATCTTCAATCTCAACATTCATCCACTTTGCAATTTCTGAGCCAGTTTCCAGTACTAATAACAGTAATGAGAAACCATGTAAACCTTAAATAACTAACGTTATAAAATTTTTATTATTTCACTCAGTTACTAATGGCCTACGTTAAAAATAAAATCGAATCACTTCATCAATTTCATCGAGATTATACGATCAGCAACTCTGGATTTTTACCAATGATATCGATAATTAGCCACCGAGTGTTACATAATCATCCTGCTTTATGGGATTTCTGCAGGTTTTACAGCATTTCTGCTTGAGATCCATATCGATATCGGCCGCTGCAATGTAGTGAGGTTTATTGAGATTGTTACAACAAGAATTATAATTAGAATTATTTGGAAACATCGGATTTGCGTGGTGGCGAAGTTGTTATCAGTTGCTGAATGTTGTTGGTCGAAATTTAATGAGAGGGAAATAGACTAGTAGAGATCTAGTTTCCAAAGCACACCACCAGGTGGCACCACCACAGGAAGACAATGCATTACCGGTTTCTGGCTTGTTGGCCGTCATCAGATGCATGTAGTATCCTGAGATGAATGCCAACTGAAACGGCAGAACTTATATTGCGCCCTAGCATGAACTATTGGGTACAGTTTCGTACAGTAGTTCCACCTAGGGGGCAAATGTCTACGCTTCATCCCGGAGGTTACTTCAAAAACTAGATCTCTACGTACATTCATTTTTCCCATTCGGAGTTTCGCAAGTACTTATATGAAGTCTCATGCACTTTCCGAGGGAAGTCGAATACGCCCGGTTCGTACGGTTATGGAGCCCGCAAATATTAATCATGAAAAGGAGGATCATGTCCCTAAGTTGGAACAACTAAAATACATAAGAGAAATAGACTAGTAGAGATCTAGTTTCCAAAGCACACCACCAGGTGGCACCACCACAGGAAGACAATGCATTACCGGTTTCTGGCTTGTTGGCCGTCATCAGATGCATGTAGTATCCTGAGATGAATGCCAACTGAAACGGCAGAACTTATATTGCGCCCTAGCATGAACTATTGGGTACAGTTTCGTACAGTAGTTCCACCTAGGGGGCAAATGTCTACGCTTCATCCCGGAGGTTACTTCAAAAACTATGATGATGAAGCGTAGACATTTGCCCCCTAGGTGGAACTACTGTACGAAACTGTACCCAATAGTTCATGCTAGGGCGCAATATAAGTTCTGCCGTTTCAGTTGGCATTCATCTCAGGATACTACATGCATCTGATGACGGCCAACAAGCCAGAAACCGGTAATGCATTGTCTTCCTGTGGTGGTGCCACCTGGTGGTGTGCTTTGGAAACTAGATCTCTACTAGTCTATTTCTCTTATGTATTTTAGTTGTTCCAACTTAGGGACATGATCCTCCTTTTCATGATTAATATTTGCGGGCTCCATAACCGTACGAACCGGGCGTATTCGACTTCCCTCGGAAAGTGCATGAGACTTCATATAAGTACTTGCGAAACTCCGAATGGGAAAAATGAATGTACGTAGAGATCTAGTTTTTGAAGTAACCTCCGGGATGAAGCGTAGACATTTGCCCCCTAGGTGGAACTACTGTACGAAACTGTACCCAATAGTTCATGCTAGGGCGCAATATAAGTTCTGCCGTTTCAGTTGGCATTCATCTCAGGATACTACATGCATCTGATGACGGCCAACAAGCCAGAAACCGGTAATGCATTGTCTTCCTGTGGTGGTGCCACCTGGTGGTGTGCTTTGGAAACTAGATCTCTACTAGTCTATTTCTCTTATGTATTTTAGTTGTTCCAACTTAGGGACATGATCCTCCTTTTCATGTTTAATGAGAGGAACCGATACATCGTTATTTCGCAACTGAGCTGCGATTCGATTGGATCGGTGTTTTTCTAGTTTTATAGTGAAATTCTGTCTTCATGAGAATAATCAATTCACAATATTTCCTTTCCTAGTACTTGATATCACTCATCAGCCAGGAATCTACTAACTGGCTTCTTGCAGCAGTTGATAGTTATGGCTGTGACGAATCAGACGGGTTGAAAAAACTGAAGGAGGTGCATTCTATCGACAGTTTTCAACACGAAATGATTTTGTGGTCTTAATCTGGGAAAATCAGAAATATCAGTAATAAATGAATTGAAATACACACATCAACAAAAGTCCTTACATCCTCAAATAACGCAACATTTTTCATATTTGAGCCACCCTGTATCTCCAACGATTTTCGATATCCCTATAGTTCCCCTCTAAATAGTTCTAACCCTGTTTATCAACTCTCATCAACTTGTTGAATTAACAATTTTTTGTGTGTAGAAAATTTTCAGCGAATAACGGTAGTTTCTATATTGAGAATATTTCGTGGAAAATGCCGGGATTTCCAATTTCTCAGATTGACCGGGCAGCATATTCATATCCCACGTACCGTATCGCAGTGCGAATTCACCCGAAGTAAACTTAACGTACGAGATCGCACCGGTGCCTGCGATCGCGAACGTATTTTATGAATTGTATGGGATCGCTAAGAGATTCCTATCGCATTGCAACCAAATAGAGTTTTTGAAGAATATAAGCGCAGATTTTTTTGCGAATTGGTGACTAAATAGTAAGAACGAAAATAGCCACAGAAGGGGAAATTAATCTGAGGGGTTTTGCGTAAAATTCCCATAGTAGCAATTCCAAAAATTATTGAATCAAAAAACGGAAGGGAATTACATCAAGACGTTCTTTATCTACAGGGTGACTGGTGACGTAAGGGACAACGGCTAAGTGGAGATAGAGGACCTCAAACTGAATGAGAATTTGGGTTTCAAATGTCCCATAAGGGTATTCGTTTCGGAGATATAGGGTGATTTATGAAAAAATGCTAAATCTATGAACTCCCATATCTTCGTTAATATGATATGTTATTCGCTGATATTTTACATGTTTGTTCATACAGGCATTCTCTGTCAGCCTAAGAAAAAAAATTGAAAAAATTGCTGGCCCGTACTCAAAAATTTCAATTTACATGTCAAGTGAGAAATATCACACGATATATGAGATAAAATAAAATCAAATAGAAATTTGGAAAGAGGGAAAAAAACTGATGAAATATCTGTTTTTTGTTTGAATGGCACAAATTTTCTTTCGTTTCTATGATATGTTGAAGTAAGAATATTACAATATTTTTATATTCAAATCATGAAAATTAGTACTACTGATAGAAAAAACCTTGAATTCGAGGCGCTAGAATGAGCCTGGCATCAAAATATTCCTTCAAATCTTGAAATCCATTTTTATCAATTAATATTTCGATGCCATATAAATTTCAAAATAAAATTTGTTGTAGATGGGGTGATGAAAGAGTTGGATACTCAAACACAAAAATAGAAAAAGTCGCAAATATAATTCATAAAAAAATCAAGTAAGCAAATGTTCGAAATGAGAGATGTTTACCTCCATACATTTATTGGCTCTCTTGAACAAATGAAGCACAGCTTTTCTAATCAGAGGAATATTTGTTTTAATATCTTCGCATGCTTCAGTTGTTCTGCTCTTCAAATGTTCACGGCTTGTTATTGTTTCTTTATACACCGTATCCTTAAGATGACCCCATAGGAAATAATCCAGAGGAGTTAGATCGGGTGATCTAGCAGGCCAATTCCTAGAACCTCTCCAACCAATCCACCTGTCAGGAAACTCCCTATTCAGAAAATTCTTTACTTCATTTGCAAAATGAGGAGGTGCACCATCATGTTGAAAAATCATACCTCTCTGATTAATATTTTCTGAAAGACGAGGCAAAACATTCGTGATGGGAATATAAAAATATTGTGATATTCTTACTTCAACATATCATAGAAACGAAAGAAAATTTGTGCCATTCAAACAAAAAACAGATATTTCATCAGTTTTTTTCCCTCTTTCCAAATTTCTATTTGATTTTATTTTATCTCATATACCGTGTGATATTTCTCACTTGACATTTAAATTGAAATTTTTGAGTACTGGCCAGCAATTTTTTCAATTTTTTTTTCTTATGCTGACAGAGAATGCCTTTATGAACAAACATGTAAAATATCAGCGAAAAACATATCATATTAACGAAGATATGGGAGTTCATAGATTTAGCATTTTTTCATAAATCACCCTATATCTCCGAAACGAATACCCTTATGGGACATTTGAAACCCAAATTCTCATTCAGTTTGAGGTCCTCTATCTCCACTTAGCCGTTGCCCCTTACGTCACCAGTCACCCTGTATAATAAAAAAAAACAAATCTTCAAATAAAATAGGAGAGTGAATAATGAATTGGTAAGTGCAGTTCTGAATGAATAAAATACTCTAAGTCAACCTGAAAAATCATCATTTATTCGATGAATGGAAATAATGATTTTAATAATCTTGAAATATCATAACCAAAAAAATTTCATATTTATAAATTCCTTGTACCAATAGCTAAACAAAATATATGGGCAGGTAACTGAGGGATTGCGGATTGTGGGTATATAAGAATGAATTTTATTTCGACATATAGCTAAGCTTCTCATTTTTTTATTCATTCAGGTAAAATAGGGATACTTCCTACAAAATACTTTTTGTTATAACAATCTGAATCATATCATTTGGACAGGGTTATAGGATTTGAGAAAAATATGGTCTTATTCATTGAACATAATTTTTTCAATAGTCTTTCAATCATACTTTTACTTTCACAATTTTCTCCAATCAACGATAATCCTTATTTTTGTCTTTCGTATGTTGCACAACTGATCTCAATTAAGTGATATTCTTTTTTGATACCATTCTCCCTTTTACAACTTTTGAACTTCATAACTCTTCTATTAATTCTGTACATTAAGCTCAGTGATCCTTCTTTTCAACGGCTTTTTACTTGGTGTATCCTTGCAGTAGCAACGGGAATATAATATGTACTCAAAAAATTCAATGTGCTTGATAGCTATGTAAATTAAGATTGATTTTGTCAACTCGTTTTCAGTGGGAGACCGAGTTTATGAATGCAACAAAAGTAACTTGGTCAGTGAGAACTACTATCAGAACACCCCTCGGAAACTTAAAAAAAATACCATTCAAGAGTGAGATGATTTCTATCATTCTTTCCGTTTCAGAATCTATTCTAAAAATATTTATTTCTTCATCCCGATAAATTCATAACCTGAAAGCATTCACGCTTGAGTACGAGGTAGGCGTTATAAGTCGCGAATATAGCAAAAAACCTAATCGTTATTATTCGAACTGAAAAAAATAAAAGGATCAGGGTATCATTATAAAGTATGATCCCAATTCATATTCCACGATTGATATCGCCAAATTAAATGATATCACGCACGTGGTTTATCGCATAAGCTTCGGCTGACTCCGAGCTGCGATACGCTACGTGGGATATGAATATGCGACCAGGCAAGAATAGCTCTACATCAAGATGCTTTGTGAAACCACCAGATTGCGCAACGTTCGAATATTCCACGAATAGAGAATCTTTGTTTGTTACTCTTTGCTTCATGGAGGATTAGACAAAATAGAAAAAATGGGAAAAAATCTAAATTAATCGATTATTTATCAGTAAGGCGCAAAGTGGCCTTCAACCTGAAACCTGCAGCGTTGCTCGGAAACCGATGCCTGGTTGACCCAGAGTAACATCCGCAAGGGAAGACAATTATTTCGCAAATTTTACCCGAATCAATCGAACAGTATCTGTAACTGACCTTCGAAGTAATTTTTTGAGGACCCATAGACAGGTAGTCTCAACTAGTACCACAAGGAGAAGGTTGCATTCCTCAACATAAGGGCAAGAAGACCTATGGGAGTACCTCGTCTATCACCTGAACATAGAGCTACTTCGGTGATGAGCAGAACGCCACAATGGCGTAACGTAGTTTTTTCGGACGAGTCACGAATTTGGAAATAATTTCTTTAATCAGGATGATAACGCCTCTTCACACTAATGGTTCAAAACATTATTCAAGAAAACAATATCCAAAGAATTAAATGACCAACAAACTCAGCGCAAACATACATATACGAACCATTTAGATTTTAAATATATTGCAGTTGAAATATTCATTTTCAGAACATAGATTGTGTATTTCCTGATAAACCTAGGGGGCCAAGACTTTTGACGATGATTCTTAGTTTCAGTAACTGGAATTTCTTTATTTAGCACCTGGTCACGGAACCATGTCAACATAAAGAGATCCCAAAGATATCTCTGTGACTTCTTTTTAGGAAACTGTGACGCCTTTTGTTACTTCTTTGGGAGCTCTATATCTCTTCAAAATTTCCGCCACTAGATTATTTCGAGCGAAGTGTCCACAAACACTCACGAATTCGAAATAGTCTTACGAGATGATAAAAATTATTCACCTTTTGTATGTTATACTATCAATTATAATGAATTGGTTACACTTAAATGCATCGGAAAAAAGAAATCAGATAAGAGAGTTTTTGCAACCTGATCAGTTGTAGTTGCCTTCAGCCTTCTCAGTCGGTAGAGCGATTTGGAGGTTTTTTTCAGAACTTCTTCGGTTTGTTTGTTCCAGTCTAATCTTGAGTCAATGTCCACGCCCGAAAAGGTTACAAATTCCTTTGTGCTTCTATTGAAATTCAGTGTTTGCGTTTTTTCACTATTCAGCTCAAGTTCATTAGCAGAGAATCACGTTTCAGCTTGTTTAATGACGTAATTTGTCTTCTCTTCCATCTCTACACTTGTACTCCCACTGACCAACAAGGAAGAATCATCAGAATAAAGACATCCATGTATGCAATTTTCTATATATAAGTCAAGTCGTTGATATACATAAAGAAAAGAACTGCGCCCAGGATTGAACCCTGAGGAACTCCACACGCGTTGAAAAGATGTTTCGAGGATCCTACCCTGCCAACTCACCTCTTGTTTTCTGTCCATTAGATATGATTTAATGAGGTTCCAAATATTACCTCGGAATCCATATTGGCGTATTTTCATCAGTAGTGTTTCAAAGCATAAACTGTCAAAAGCCTTGCTCAGGTCAAAATTAACCATCCTTATGTGCTTCTCCTCATCTAGCTCTTGGACGAGTTTCATGAGAGTTTCAACTATGGCCGTGGAGGTACTTCTATTCGTTCTATAATCATGCTGGCAGTGGAATAGCAGATTCTTTTTCTCTAAATATTTTAACATCCGGTTCTTCAGGATCTTCTCGAATACCTTGGATATTGCAGGTAGAATGCTTATAGTAATAAATATACTTAGATGTTCCTTTGACCGTCATTCTCCACCTTAATTGAAAGATTCTGGAACGAAATTGAATTGAATTGATGTATAAGAATATTCCAAACGGGTTGATAGTACTTAGAACAAAATTCCACAATATTTGATAGAAAAGCGCTAATGGGATTAAATACTCCGAATAGAAATAGAGTTATATCAAAATGGAGAAGTGTACATATCAGAAGTAAGAATCTGAGAGAGGAACGCCATTTCAAAGAATACCTATTGAAAAGTAGTATGAAAGAGAAACGAATGAATATAAAATCAAGAAGAAACCCATCTCTCATCTATAAAGATGCGATTGCCTGAAGTATTGCTTGAAGTCGTAGGTACAAATATTCATCATTCATAGGATTAAAAAAAATATTAAATAAGTTTCATTCAACGTAGTTCCACGTTCCGACAATAGATACCTTTACAAAGTTGGGAGCCATGAAATAGGTCTGGCATCTGTTTCACAAAGCGTAATCACCGGTGATCCGAGATGAACCGCTTGATTCTCTGATTTTTGAACTGTCGAATCGAGTTGATTCTAGATCAAACTCGAATCAACGATGACCGTGCTTTGTGAAACCCAGGGTTAGAGAGTAGGAAATTCGGAATTCGTACAGTAGAGATGGCGGAACGCCTTTCTTCTGAAAAATATTCCTGAGATAACCAAAATATCATTCATGTTGTCTATGGCGCCTGATTTTTTAATTGTCGAATCGAGTTGATTCTAGATCAAACTCGAATCAACGGTGATCGTGCTTTGTGAAACCCAGGGTTAGAGTGTAGGAACTTCGGAATTCGTACAATAGAGATGGCGGAACGCCTGTCTTCTGAAAAATATTCTTGAGATAACCAAAAATATCATTTATGTTGTCTATGGCACCTTCACCATCAGTTATCTAAGCTGTTGTTTCTTATGCAACTCAGCTGAAGATCAGTCACTGTAGCACGACTCTTATAGGTCATATTTCAGCACCGAAGTGTCGAATCCAGATAGACGTTTCCTTCTCTAACCCAAACATACATAAATATCGAGATCTACATACCGCGTACTCTCAGATATCCAGATCAATCAGATGCAAATGCAGGAGGAAGAGAGTTACGACATTCCCTGGGTTTGAGGAATCTTGTCGTCATGCCGTGACGGGCACTTCTTCTCGTCGAAAAAGAAATCGCGAGCTGCGGAACCGACGCTAGGCATTTCTTCTCGAACGAGTTATGGTGGTTTTGTTTATAGGTACGGAGAAACGCATTTAATTACACCACTCATTGCCCGAGTCCCGGTCTCTACTATCGATACATTTCAATTA
Source organism: Adalia decempunctata (assembly GCA_951802165.1). Classification (NCBI taxonomy): domain Eukaryota; kingdom Metazoa; phylum Arthropoda; class Insecta; order Coleoptera; family Coccinellidae; genus Adalia; species Adalia decempunctata. The sequence continues at coordinate 7,803,925 of OX637697.1, forward strand.
AATTTATTGCTGATCCTTCCCTGTTCCATGCGTGGCCCCGAGGTCGTTATTACTTTATAAATAAAACATTAAAGAGATCTGCATCATATTTCACTTGGTTCTACCGTTGCGATGAAACTCTGATGTAGTGTGATCGTGGAGTTCTGCCTTGCGACCAAAGTGCCTGATGATGTCGCTATAAGTAAACTGCTTTTCTCGTCATTAACTCAGAATCCATCCTTTGTATCACATCTTTCTCATGGTAAATGGAAACGTTTCATTCCGCACTGATCCTTTCTTGTTATCAGAATTTGGAAGACCCTTTCTGTTACTGAAATGATCACTGTCGCATATTCATGAAGTAAATAGGGGTTTTCCAATAAGAGGTGTCAATTTGAATATTCCGCTATATCGGTAGAAGTCACTTTTGAATATGTCATTTTTTTACATGTGTCGAGTAGAAACTATGCCATTAATGAAAATGGAACGATACACGCTTCAACAACGCATTCAGATAATTAAAATTCACTATGAAAATGTTGACAATTTGGCAGAGACGGTTCGTAAAACTAGAATATTTTTGGGTCGTCGTGAAGCACCTTGTTGTACCGCAACACAGAAATGGTGGAAAAATTTGAGCTCTGGAGACAAGTTCGTGATGTGAAGAATAAAACCCGTGCACGTCGCTCAAGAACAGCCGATAATATTGCTGCTGTAGCCGAAAGTGTTGAAGAGACCCCAGGTTTGTCCATTCCTCGTCGTTTTTGGAATATCACATGGGCTGAAAAGTCCCGGGCCTAACACATAGATGGCGCTAGTGTTATTGATCTTTTTTAGTCAATACTAACCTTCAAAAGATAGCTGTTAAAATTTCATGATATTCTATTCATTAGTTTGTGAGTTATTGTGCTAATAGTTTTTTTTTCCATTCTCATTTTCAAAACAATGGATCAAAAACAATTTCTTGTTTTAATTTTACACTACCGTTCAAGCGAATCAATGGCTTGAAAAATGTTATGGGGACTCCAATCAAAAACAACAATAAAACGTTGGTTTGCTGACTTCAAACGTGGTCGTAGAGACACCGATGATGCATAACGCAGTGGACGACCAAATGAGGCGGCAACACCAGAAAACATCAAAAAAATCCAAAAAATCGTTTTGAATGATCGAAAAGTGAAGTTGCGTGAGTTGTCTGACATCGTAAAGATATCAAAAGAACGTGATGGCTTTAGAGTGCTTCAGCATTTGAATATGAGAAAGCTCTGTTCAAAGTGGGTGCCGCGTTTGCTCACTGTTGACCAAAAACAAGAACGTGTTGATGCTTCTGAGCAGTGTTTGCCATGTTCAAACGTTACAAACCGGAATTTTTGCGTCGATATGTGACAATGGATGAAACATGGATCCATCACTCCACTCCGGAATCAAAACGATCGTCATCTGAGTGGACAGCAACTGGCGAACCTCGTCCAAAGCGCCCGAAAGCACAATCGCCTGGAAAGATTATGGCCTCTGTATGTTGGGATATGCGTGGTGTAATATTCATCGACTAGCTTGAGAAAGGAAATATCATCAACAGTGAATATTATATAGCGTTATTGGAGCGTTTGAAGGCCGAAATTGCAAAGAAACGACCGCATATGGCAAAGAAGAAAATTTTGGTTCATCAAGACAATGCACCGTTTCACAAGTCACAAGTCAATCAGAAAAATGGCAAAACTACATGAATTGAACTTCGAATTGCTCCTCCATCCACCGTATTCGCCAGATTTGGCTCCCAGCGACTACTGGCTGTTCACAGACCTCAAAAAATGCTCGACGGTAAGAAATTTCGCACGAATGAAGAGGTTATCGCTGAAACAGGCCTATTTTGGGGCAAAAGAGAAATCGTTCTACAAAAGTGGTATTGAAATGTTAGAGCGGCGCTTGATAGAAAATACAATTCTTTTTTCTACAGTTTTTTTATCTGCCCATGAGCCTGAAGTGATCTACCACTTTAGGGATGGATTCTAGCATCATGTATGAAATTTGACCGGTCGCCACTTCACATAAGAAAAGTGCAGGGCCTTTGCATGAATCTGCAGTTCCTGTTCTTATAAGTGAATACATGCATATTCACAAAGTTACAGGGTGTTTTTTATGAAATTATGTTACAAATAAAACTAAATGAAACAGAGATGTTCTAATTGATCGTATAATTTCTATTGAAAGAAAACAAACAATAAGTTGATTAAAAAGTGTTAAATGCCTTTTTTCCCTTCATGCTTTTTAGAATCTGCACTGCCGGCCATACGCAAAGAGATTATTGCTTTCAGAAAATTTCGTGTCAGTATTTTGTATTGCAGAATTATTAGAGGCGCGTTTTATCAGTTTTTAATAAAAATTACAAAATGGTTTACACGTTTAAGGAGAGAAAGGAATTCATTTCCAGAACAATGACTGTGCTAGGGCTACTGCGAAGATTTTCAATGAACGACATCCTGATAAAAATGTTCATCATCCAGTTGGTATGAAAATTTGAGGTAACAGGACCAGCTGCAAATAAAAATCATAATTGCACTCATACGGTTACGGTGAAAATGATCAAGTCGTAATTCGTCCACTAATGGCTGAACAGGAACAATGTGGAAGTGTTAGAAAGTTCTCACAGTAAACTGGATATTCGAGGGCAAGTGTCCACAGTATATTGAAGCTGGCTAACTTTCATCCCTATAAAATGACTTGATCCATCATGAACTGGACGAAGATGATGGTGATCGGAGAGTGGAATTTTGCCAAATCATTTCTCAAGAAATTTTTGCAAATCCTGTGTTTTTGTACAACGTGTGCTTTTCGGATGAATGCACCTTTTTCCTTAACGGAAACATTAACAAACACAATTGTACGTTTTGGTCCGATGAAAATCCTCACCTCTTCAGGAGCAACATTCTCAACACCCACAAAAACGCAACTCCAGGATGGGTATTTTGGAAGATCATTTGGTCCTGTGTTAATTCCTGAAAATCTCACTGGCCATGTGTATCTGGATTTGCTCGCAAACTTGATTGATCTTCTAATCACCGTAGCTTTGTAGCTCAGGTGAGACAGTACCTAAATGGTAGGTTTCCTGGAGGTTGGATTGGCCGAAGGGGCCCAGTGGAGTGGCCTGCGCGATCACCGGATCTAACACCACTGAATTTTGTTCTCTGGAGTCACTTGAAATCAAAAGTTTATAAAACCACAGTTGCAGATTTGGACGATCTCAGAGCACGAATTGTGGCAGAATGTCGTAACATTACCTACTCCTGAAATGCTACAGCATGTACGAAATACATGATTTCGAAGAACGATTGTATCGTTGCATGCAATCTGATGGCGCGCATTTTGAGCATTTGCGGCAAATTTTTACTCATACTGTTCGTTAAATATTTTTCTTTCAATTATAAATTATACGATCATTCAGTTCTATCGGTACCATCATGCCGTAAAAATACCCTGTAACATTGTGAATTTTCGCTTATAAGAACACAAACTGTAGGTTCTTACAAATTTGAATCCATGCATAAATTTGTGCTACAAAACTACCCACTTCTCCTATTGAAATTCCTGATGGGTTTGAAACCCTCTCCAAGGAGATTTTTTTGTTATAGGAGAGGTGAATCTTACAAAATACACCCAGTCTTTCTGGGTAGTGTCGGATTCTTACCTACTAAACACTTCTCCTGCTGTTGGTTCCGGGCATAAGCCTATAAACCTTCCATCTTCTTATATGTTATTTCCTCTTTCGCATTCTTTATGCTGAGTGTTTGTGTTCATCCTCCAATTGGATATCTCTCTCTAAGTTTAGAGTTCTACATCTTCATTTTCGCAATTGGTCTCTGGGTCTTTTGCGGTAAATTCTAGCTGTTTTTTCATCTCCAGCTGGGTCATAGTCAACTAACCTTCTAAGGTCGTTATTTGGATGTTCACTAGCTCTTTCATAGGCTTTTGCAGCTTTTCGTTTGATGAATGTAGTAATGGACTCCCATTCTATGTCTTTTCGGATTTGTTCATTCCTAACAAACCAGGGGGCATCTAATGCCCATCTCAGAAATTTGTTTTCTGTACATTGTATCCTCTTTATATGGGTTCTCGCGGCATTTCCCCATGCTGTTGATCCATATGATAGCTGCGATCTGGCGACCGCTTTTATGATCCTCAACTTCGTGTTTCTGTTCATTTGCATGGCTTCTTCTACCTATAATCGGGTATAACCTTTTCATCGCTACATTCGTTTTATCCACTGCATACTTAATGTGCTGTTTCCACGTTAGTCCTTTGTCTAATATTACTCCTAGGTATTTAGCTTCATTCTACTATTTTATTTCATTATTTCGATTCCATCTCCAGCCTTCTATTTCGAAGGAGTATTGCTTGACACTTTTCTCTATTGATTTTGACTTTCCATCTGTCACACCAATGACTGATATCGTTTGCAGCTTCTTGAAGTAGCGGTCCTAGTATGGATCCTTGGGGAACTCCTGCTTCTAAATATCTGAGTGTGGAATGAACATCACCTATTCTCACACAAAAGTTCCTATGCCTCAAATAATTTCTTATTATTCGGCATAACTTGGGTGAATAACCTGCGGTTACCATTTTATATGCTAGTCCTTCATGCCATACTCTATCAAGAGCTCTGGTTACATCTAGAAGTAGTAGTCCTGTGGCTTCTTTATCCTGAAATCCTTCTGTGATATGATCGGTTATTCTTAGGAGCTGTTGTTCAGTTGAATGTTGTTTTCGAAATCCAAATTGTTCACTCGGTAACGTCGCCAGGCGGTTTCTTTATTAAGTCGTCTGGCTAATACTCTCTCCACAATTTTTCCTAGGACTGGGAGCAGGCTTGTTTGTCTATAGTTCTGTGAAAACTTTTTGTCTTTAACTGGTTTATTGAAAACAATCACTTCGGCAGTTTTCCATCTTTTTTTAAAGTATTCTGTTCTCATCACAGCGTTTGCTATGCTAGTGGAAGCTGCTGTTCCTTTCTTTGACATTTTCTTCAGCATGAGATTTGTAATTTTATTTTTTCCAGGGGCCTTTCTTGTTTTAAAATTGTTGATTATGTTTTTGATTTCTGCCGGAGATGTTGGGTGAGGGATTTTGCCATCCGGTGGTGCTTCTTTCATTTCTTCTTCATTATCTTCAATTAATTCTTTTAGGTCGTCATCGTCTTCTCCACAATAATTAAATTTATTCTTGACCCCCTTTCTATAGAATCGGCAAGAGCGTTAGCTTTATCGCTTTATGAATAAGCCATTCCATGCATTTCATGCAGTGGTGCAATTTGCGCTTTTTCATTGCGTAAATTTTTCTGCTTTTTTCATGCTGAGTGGTCTTCTGTGTTAGGTTCACTGATTTTCCTATTCCATCTATTCGTTCTGAGCTTCCACGGAGTTGCTAGTAGAAAAAGCTTTGTATCCCAGATCATTTCCCCCTGTCATCAAAAATCGACCAGTCTGTGGGTTCTCACAAATTCTGATTCGCTGTCTTGTTATTGAGGGGGGACACTTTTGAATTAGACACCCGTATGGTTTTATATTGACAATTGTATGGTGGTAATCTAAGGTCATCATGTTTGGAATTTTGTAAAACTTGACCAAAATGGCCTTCTTTTTCGACCAAAATTCTTCGTACAGACTGAGCCTCACGTTTTCTTGTTGTTAGGCGAGAAGTATTCTGATCAATACCATTCATATTTAATAACACACGACTGGAGAAATACACAAATTCGGAACTCGTTCGGATTAGTAGTTATTCAAGTCATTTTCCAAATTTGTTCGATCCAGTGAGTAATTTAAACGAACTAAATCAAATGTCATGGGTCAGTGTTAATTGCAACACCAACCTGAATTCTTCAACTCAAAATAATACTAGATGGGATATTACCATAAAGAACATCCCATAAATATCAAGAAAGTTAAAAACTCGATGTACATATTTCCTGTAACATCAGAAGAAGTAATAAATACAGTCAAGAAAATGAAGAACAAATTTTCCAGAGGTTATGACGAAATACCCATGTATATACTCAAAGAAACAATAACGTCCATAGGAGAAACAATTGCACACATAATAAACAATGCTCTTGTTGAAGGAATTTTTCCAGAAGCACTGAAAACAACTACAGTCAAACCTATCTACAAAAAGGGAAACAAGGAAGAACTAGGAAACTACCGACCAATTAGTCTGCTAACCTCATGGTCCAAACTATTTGAAAAGATATTGGCAAATCGTCTCATATCTTTCCTCAACAAAAATAAGATATTATCAACCAGTCAGCATGGATTCATTAACAATCGGAGTACAGAAACCGCAATTTATGAAGTTTCACAACAAATCATAGATGCTTTTGAGAAAGGATCCATCCCAATGGCCTTATTCTTAGACCTATCTAAGGCATTTGACTGCGTGGACCACAATATACTTTTAAAAAACTGGATCAATACGGAATACGAGACAAACAACTACAGTTAATGGAAAGTTACCTGAGAAATAGAACGCAAAAAACTATCATTGAAACTAATCACCAAACAGTCACATCTACAGAACTAAAAATTACAGCGGGAGTCATTCAAGGAAGCATATTAGGACCACTATTATTCGTTCTTTACATCAACGACCTTCCTTACATAATGACAGAAACTATATAACGTAAACTACATGTTAATACACTAACGGAAACCATTATCATGGACGAACAAAATGATCACAAACTTGAACACATTACAATATACGCTGACGACACAAATATAATAACAACTTCCAAAGATATTACAACAGTAATACAAAACGCAAAGAACTTATTGACCCAAGTGAATGAATGGTGTACTACCAACAAGCTGAAATTAAACATGGACAAAACCGAATGCGCAATATTTCATACAGAACGTACGAGACACATAATACCAGATCAAATAAAACTAAATAACGTAGACATAATACCCATAGACAAGGTAAAATTTTTAGGAATCTGGCTAGATACAAACCTCAAATGGAAGGCACACATTGAAAACCTCACTAAGAAACTAAACTCTGTTATTTACACCTTGAGAGTACTAAAACATCATATTTCCGAAAATTTGTTGAAAACACTATACAATGCCAATTTCCAATCAATAATATCGTACGGAATAATCTTTTAGGGAAACAACACAGTCCAAAATAAAGTATTCATGGCACAGAAATATGCAATGAGGGTTATGTTCAACATGAAATACAGGGAATCATGCAGAGGTATATTTAAGGAGAAGGGAATACTTACAATAACTGGCATTTACGTCCTGAGATGCAGCCTATTTTTAGTAAAAAACAAGAAACTATTTGAAACGTCAGAGAATCACAACAACGCAAGAAAAATAAACCCATATAAATACCCAGAGGTACAGTTGACTCTAACACAAAACAACGCCGAATATAGTATGAAGATTTTCAACTCTTTACTAACACGTTTCCATCACATCAATGAAGCAAAGAGGTTCTAGAGGGAGCTAATGGAGTTTTCGATGGATGCTGAACCATACGACTTAGCAGAATTTTTTGAGAAATGTAAATCTTAAAGTTCAACTCAACATAGAATATGTACTCAAAATTTAATTTCACTTATTCACTTTAGATTACTTTTGACGTCACTCTGGTGCATTTCGATACTTAATGTATATATATGATTTGCTTCTAGAAATAAAGATAATTAATATTATTATTATTACCAACAAAATCTCGATTTTCCAAAACCGCCCGAGATGTCAATGATTCCTAGATCGACTGTACTTTTTCAATCCCTCACAAATCACGACATCACAAATGTAACAATATTTCTCTATTTCAGTATCGTAATGAGTTCATTACAGTACTGAAAACAGTGCATTGTTTTCAGTTATATTTTTCGTTTTTTGGTTGTCAGCACTGGCTTCCGCTCCTATCTATTTTCAACGCACGTCAATTTGAAAATGTCAATTTCGAAACTGCGAAGATACAATACAAAAGTCACTAAGATGAGTTTTTCATTGAATTTCAACAGTATTTCACGAAATTTGACTGAAATAGAGAAAATATCGTCCAATACTCGTTGCAGAATGCAATTCCAACACTCATGCGTTCGAAAACTCGCTCCTTCGTCGGTCGTTTTCCAATTTCGCATTCGTATTGGAATAGGAGCCCATTTCGCTACTGGTTTTAGAATATACTATTTCTCTATTTCAGTATCGTAATGAGTTCATTACAGTACTAAGAACAGTACTTTGATCATTACAGCATCGTTTTCAGTTACATTTTTCGTTTTGTGGTTGTCAGCAGCGACTTCCGATCCTTTTAAATTTCGGAAGACGTCAATTTGGAAATGTCAATTTTCGTGTTTCCTAACATCCACACCAACTGCCAAGATACAATATGAAAGTCACTAGGACCTATAATTTGAATTTTTCATTGAATTTCACAAAATTTGAGTGAAATAGAGAAAATTCCAATACTCATGCATTCGTATTGGAATAGGAGCTCATTCTGCAACTAGTTTTAGAATAAACTATTTTATTCCTAATACGCGATGGACTGGCTTTTTATATCTCTAAAAAATCAAGTGAGTACCTAATGAAATATTCGCAACATCTTTTATAGCTTGTTAGCAGAAGGAAACGACTTCCAAAGACGCCTTAATCCTTACTATCATCGGAGAAGAAGCAAATTTCAAACATTCCAGCGATTTTAATTAGAGAAATATGAGAACAAATACGAAGAACCCATAAACCTAGCTGCGGCTATCTGCATCCTATATACGGTGTTATCCTAGACAAAAGAAAAATACCTAGCGGTTCGCTCCACGGTTTACGCATCCACAAAATGTGGTGAAACTGTTCTATATGGAGCCCATATAAAATGATCATTAAATCTATAAATTAATTTAATTGGACGTAAAACTAAGAGGCAGTCGTGTACCAACTTCGATCGTTATGGAATTTTAATGGAATCTGACTTTGTTAGATTGGTGACCGCGACTTGTGAATGCCGTTCGCTCTCCTAAATGTGATTCGGTGAAGAGGCAGTGCATTTTTTCGGTTTTAATTGCCGAAAACATGTTCTTGTGGCGTCCACTGAATTTCGGTAAGTCTCCGCGCGAGGATTTCTGCATTAATTTCTTTCTTAATCTGCTCGCAGCTGTGTGAATTCGTTCCCGGATTCCGAGGTCCTGTATTTACGATTCGATCTTTTTGGGTGGGAATAAAGCCCTGCTATAGGATTCTTTCTGAATACTGTAATTGGACTCGGACAATAATTTGGAAAATTCTGCTTCATTGGTGGAACTTGGACGATTGTTCTCCTTCAATATTATTACTGTGGCGAAGGGAGTGGTCATGATTTGGTTTGACAGGAATTATTGATAAATGATACAAAAGTAATTGTAGAATATTTCGTACAAAAAATTCGATGGGAGATCGTATGCTCATGGGGAATTATGATATAAAACCTGATGAAGCACAAAATTGCTGGGCATATACAGGGTGATTCACGGTGGATGGCACATTAGACGTTTCTGGAGAACCAGACTTCGGATCGATCTGAAAATTTAATGGAATGCATTATCGGACCTATTCCACGCAACTAAAATATTTTAGTCAATGCGGTGTTGCCACTTCTATTAGGAAGTAGTAGTAACATTGCTTTTTCAAATGGAACACCCGGTATATTATATTATTTTTGGAATCGTCAACAACTTCTCGACAACTTTTATTGACATTTCCCTATACCTATCTTTTGGCGTTTTCGAAATCTAAATCAATTTCAATTTTTTTCCCCGGAAAACATGACCTCTAAAAATGCTGATAACTTCGGGTTGAGAAACACTATGGCATTGAAATTTGGTTTCTTCAGCCTGATTTACGTTACTTCAATACAGGGTGATAAAAAAATACAGTCTTTTCGGTTGCTTGAAAAAGTGACTGAAAGTTGTTTATTTCAAATGGAATGCACTGTATATTATTGGAAATTCGGAAAACTGATGAAATTCGCTTTCATTCTATTTATATCATGCCCATACCTAACTAGTCAAATTTCGGACTTATGAGCATTTATTTGTCAAAATGTCCCTTCAAAATGGTATTTCCATTCGGTATTTGGTAGGCAGGCCATGATTACTATTTGATAGTACCTTGTGACATTCTCCTAATAATAAAGGCATCAAGAAACTTGAGAGTCAAACTATTTATATGAATTATTATTATTAAAAAGTAGAACAATCATGTCGAATACTTCAAAGAATGTTCGAATCGCTGGCCGTTCACTTCCAAGCAGATCGTATTTCTTTGAAATCCAAATCTTCAAATGCTTGGGCAATCCTTTCCAACAATTCATCTCTCGAATGCACGGGTGTTTTGTAAACTTTTTCTTTCAACAATCCCCTCAGATAAAAATCTAGGTGACTAAGATCGGGTATTCTTGCTAGCCAATTCCATGGTCCCAAGCGCCTTATCCGCCGATCTTCAAAAAGTCTCTCCAGTTAATAATAATGAACAAATTCATGACCACTTCGTTTGAATAGTTTTCTTCCATCGTTTCGAGGGTATTTGCAACTTCTGAAATGAAGAAAATGAAGCTTCTTGGTGCTTTTATTATTAGGAGAATGTCACAAGGTACTGTCAAATAGTAATCATGGCCTGCCTACCAAATACCGAATGGAAATACCATTCTGAAGGACATTTTGACAAATAAATGCTCATAAGTCCGAAATTTGACTAGTTAGGTATAGGCATGACATACATAGTATGAGAGCGAATTTCATCAGTTTTCCGAATTTCCAATAATATACAGGGCGTTCCATTTGAAATAAACAACTTTCAGTCACTTTTCCAAGCCACCGAAAAAACTGTATTTTTTTATCACCCTGTATTGAAGTAACGTAAATCAGGCTGAAGTGTTGGAAGCATTTATGTATCACCTAACTCCAAACCAAATTTCAATGCCATATCGTTTCGCAACCCGAAGTTATCAGCATTTTTATTAGTCATGTTTTCCGGTGAAAAAAATCGAAATTAATTTATATTTCGAAAACGGCAACAGATAGGTATAGAGAAATGTCAATAAAAGTTGTCGAAAAGTTGTTGGAGATTCCAAAAATAATATGATATACCGGGTGTTCCATTTGAAAAAGCAAAGTTGCTACTACTTTCTAATAGAAGTGGCAACACCGCATTGACGATAATATTTTAGTTGGGTAGAACAGGTCAGATAATGCATTCCATTAAATTTTCGAACCGATCTGAAGTCTGGTTCTCCAGAAACGTCTAATGTGCCATCCACCGTGAATCACCCTGTATACTAGATGAATTTCTGGGTTGGGGCAAACATTTCGACTACACTGAATTGAAGTTGGGTTACATTGGATAGACAAGGAAACTTCAGAAATAATTTATCATGCCAACTTTGAATCGGTTCTCAGATAGGAAACATTTTCTGGGAAAGCAACTCCAACAACTTGGTGTAGAGGGTTGCCAGATTGCGATGGTTTAGTACTACAACTCCTAGACCATAAGAGATAGAGAAAAAGTAATATAAATGTCATGTTTTTTTTTTTTGAGAAACATCAATTGCTGAAAAACCCAAGTTGCTACGCCGTCTATAGTTCCCTAGCTACAGGGCGATTTTGGTATTTGGTCTATTATTATAAATGACTATAACTTCCGTAATATAGGATCTACGCTCTCGAAATGAACGTTTTTCACTGATTTTCAACGGTTCTATAATATTTTTGTATATGCTCAAATTTTGGAGCAATAATAATTTTTTTTTTTCAAATGGAAACCATAATGAGAAATGATGTTTCGAAATTGACCTTTCAACAATTATTTCAAAAATATATATCATACTTCGAGTTCATTATACAGGATGAGTCTTTGACTTGTACATATATTTTAATTGAAGATTCTTGAGGTCAAAAGAAACCTTTTTTCTATTTTCCATTTTTTCGAATTCGTCTCTGTTGAAAAGATATAGCCATTTGAAAAAAAAAATAGGTGCTTATTAAGTCCCTGAAATGATACTGTGGAATTGATTCAAAGTTCATATTTCTCGATAGAAATTGACTTTATACATTTAGGTAATACTCAAGTTCTAACCTTATTGGAATAAAAATGTTGCAAACACGATAATTTCAACAAAAACAGTTAGTTTCATCGGATTATATCTGCAACTAAAAAGTCACATTTATTCCACCAAAATAAGTTCCTTCTTCGATTTTTCTGCAGATTAGTTTGTAAATACTAATAACTTGTTCATATTTTCCTCGAAATTCCCAAACAATATCATGAAGAAAGACTTTTCATTCAGATTTATTATTAAACAACCTAACCTAATCTAATTTGTATCGATTCTGTGAATTTTTGCATAGAAATTTCAAGAAGATGTTGTCAGCTTGCTGATATTTTCATTGAGGTTAAGGATTTTTAACGAAACATAGTATAAATCACGATACATTTGTGTACCGTGGTATAAATATCTATGAATTTTGCCGTTTCCATCATAAATCGACTTTGCCGCCAAATTTTACCGCGCATGCGTAGAGCGAAAACCGAATTATCTGGAGGCCAACTATAAACAATAGCAAACCAGGGTCTCTGAACAAACTGTAAACATTATGTGAAGTTCTGAATATATTGCGTGAATTATTGTTCTAATGTGATCATTATGTGAAGTGAATTAGATAATATAATTTCAACCGTGTCGAGTTTATAAAATTCCAAGAGGATGTTGTTTAGATTGAAATATCGCCACAGAATCAGGTATCGTATTATTTTTCATTGATTTCAATTTAATAAGTAGTTTGTATCGAGATTCATCATTCATATCCGAATTTTGTATTTCATCGACATTTAACTTCAATATGGACCGGTAACTATGAATTTTCAATAGGAACTGTGCGTATTAAATCCTCCTTGGTGTTCAATTTTATCTCCCAGATTTGTGGGATTTTATTATTGAAATATCTCGACAAAGTTGATAAATATTGTAACAACATTGTAAACTCGTTTAAAGACCAGAGAAGGAATAATATTCGATGATATTTAATTCAGAGACGCATTTAGATTATTCTTGAAATTAATGAATTTTTCGTCAAATTTCTCCGGGTAAAATTGGAAATAACTCGAAAACGACGCGTTTTATTGTAAAAAAAATAGGAATACTTTTAGTTTCTTAAATGATTGATTCTTTCGAAAATATGAACCGTTTATCTTTTTTAATTGGTTTTATGGTGTTTTAGCGTGTATTGATGAGTCGACTACCCTGTAACTTTCATACTAGTAGAGATATTGAATAGGTTTCGATTGAGGAATATGCACCATGAATAGAGTAAAAACTCAACCAGAATTCAGTTAATTCGAAATATCGTTTTCGAAGATATAAACAGTGTTTTTTTCATGGATTTTCGACACCCTGTATCCCCCAAACCAAACCGAATTTTGAAAAATGGTATAGAAAAAAAGTGTTTCGTTTGATGAGAGGAATCTACAGTTTAAATATATGTACAAGTCAAAGACTCACCCTGTATAGTTGGTTTCCCTCGTCAAACATTAGGATATACACATTCGAAAGTGAATATTCTCATCGTAATAAGACGAAAACATTGGATCTGAACGGTCCCTTACATAGACTGACATTTATTGAGAATGGACCCCAGCACTGGCGTATTTAGGGGGGCTCCAGGGGGGCCAGGCCCCCTCTGATGTACCTCTGCCCCCCCCTGAAAGATTCTAATCAAAAACTACGTATAGGTATCACAAATATACCAGGGGCCGCGGCCCACCCTGAAAACTGAGGCTAGATGCGCCTATGGACCCCAGTACCTACATGTGCATAAAAAATTATCAAAAAGTCACACAAAATATTTTAATTGTACTAGATCCTAATTCAGTTGATGATTCTTTCGAATTGCGATAATCGTGAGCGAAGCCGGGACGAAACGTAACGCCATCCCGATTAAAATCTCATGATCTTCGGAAGTTCTACAAATAATCGAAACCTGATTAAGAGCTATGATGGAATTTCTAATTGCCTCTGACGAGTACTTAATGCGTGTCCATTCATAATCTTCATAACCAATTAAATCCATGAAGAACAATTCCACTCGCGATAAAAAAAAATGAACCAGTCATCATATGGCTGCATGACTGCCATATAGATTTTCGAATTGTTGCTCCCGGTTGCGTTCCCCATAGCGTTGACATGCACTCAGATGATTCCCCCGGTAATTGCAATATTCTCTGGGCAATTCATCGTTTTTTGACCGCTGTTGTAATGTCAAACATCCAGGTTATGTGGAGTCGGAGCCCTGTGATGCACGTGCATTCTTTTTTCTCGCGACATGACATCATACATTACAGTGAGTCGAGCATTTCACAATGAATGTTGATATCAGAAAATTGAAGAACATTTATTGTACGAGGGTGTTATTAGGATGTTTCTACAGCAGCTTTCGGATCAATTCTCGCAATCGTTCTGATTTTTGAAATTGTCACAGAAATTACTTCAGGAAATAGTTGTCATGCAGATTTGAGGATGTTCAACTGCGTAAAACAATTGTTCTTGGTCTTCAGTCTTCGAAAAAAAGTGATGGAATCTGCGAACATTGGATAATTTGATCAACTTCAACAAATCAGTTTATGCACGTTTTGACAATTTCAGTTCTGGCGGTGTCATACCTATTGCCTATGCCACCAAGACCAGGATGATACAAATATCAAGATAGGTTGTGAATCGGACCAGTGATATCACTTCGTTTGGATGGGAAACTCCAGTTTTAAAGTGAATATGTAATTCTTGTTAGTGTGAATTTGATGAGAATACATAGTTTTTATTGAACCTGTATGAATTTAGATTTATTTTTTACACCAAAAATATTTTTTCAATCAACGTTTAAATCATAGCCAACTGATATGTAAAAATTCATTGACTTAAAAAGAAGGAAAAAAATCGAATCCAATTTCGATCTAATAATAAAAAAGGATTGAAAAAAAAATCAATAACCAAATCACCCTCAGTATAGAAAATGCAAAAATTTCTGGCTCTAGAAGTTAGGTGTCATTTGAAAAACTCAACTACTTTCCACTCCTAGTACAAGGTGTACAACAACTTCTCAATTATACGGACTGTACCATTTAAAAGGAAACAGAAAATCACTCGGACCCGTCAATTTTGTTCATTAGGGGGATATTTATTCGAATAAAAACCATGATAATATCATTTCATTCCTGTGCGCGTCTGCCCCTCAAATTTGAATAGAGATGGGGCGGGGGAAATGTATTTGAAATGTTGTATGACAGATTGAGATTTGATCATTTGTTTACCTTATATTAGAATCTGAAAATTAAATATCAGCTAATATACCTGGAGCATAAGATGATCGCCAATTTCAAATAGATAATGCAAGAGAGCAGAATTTGTTGAGAAAAAGAGATGTCCTGAACAGTTGACTCTGACAAATGCTCAAATAGTGCCCCGCAATTTCATTCAATGCTATCAATTTTGCGCAAACACTCGCTCTTTTTTTTGTTATAGAAGATGTGAATCTTGCATCAGGCGTCCAGTCTTTCTGGGTAGTGTCGGATTCTTACCGACTAAACACCCCTCCTGCGGTTGGTTTCGGGCTTAGACCATAGAAAGACGTACACAGTATCTCATTCATAAATTCGAGAATTGGTGAAGCCAATATCATAAGAGACTTTGCAACATTGCGGAATCTAACTTTGAAAGGTCTAGTGGCGTGGTGTTAACTGTATTGAGGAATGGAAATAAAATTACAAGTGAATAAACGGTCCCGGAAACATCCCCATAGAGCTCATAAAAAATGGACCAGACATTATGTTGAAAACCATAACTGAGTTATTCAATAAGTGTTTGGTGGCAGGTGAAAAGGTTCCAGACGATTGGAATTTGGCTTATATCAGCTCTATTTATAAGAAGGGCGATAAAATGATGTGTAAGAATTACAGAGGGATAAGCGTTATGAGCTCGATGAGTAGATTGTACGAAAACATACTAAAGCAGAGGATAGAGAACAATATTGTGGAAAAAGAAGAACAGAGCGGCTTCCGAGCGGGAAGGTCTTGCACCGATAATACTTTCGTTCTGCAACAAGTGATAGAGAAAAGGAAGTCCAGGAATTTGTCCACACACCTAGTGTTCGTTGACTTGGAGAAAGCATATGACACGGTATCCTTGAAAAGAGTTTTTGAAACCCTGACGAAAATAGGTCTGAGTGGGGTGTATGTGAAGGCCATATGGAACTCGTATGTGAACTCTAAGAGCGACGTTAAAGTGGGAAAAGCGACCTCAAACCCCTTCCCGACAACGAAAGGATTGAGACAGGGATGCAGTCTTTCCCCAACATTGTTTAATATTTACCTACAAGAAAATAGCTGGAATGGGAATACAGATGTCTCAACACTGTTTGACGACACTGTTATTGGCGGATGAACAAGTAGGTGATAGTTGCGGGAGATGAAGAGGATGCAGACTATATGTTGAGAAAGCTGCCTGAAGAATACCAGAAATGGGGGTTGAGTGTAAACACGAGAAAGACTGAGTATCTGAAAATAGGAAACGAACCAGAGGATGCAAAACTGAAGGTTGGGGAATTAAAAATATGTAAGGATTTCAAATACCTAAGAACAGTAATTTCAGAAGAAGGTACCACCAAACAAGACGTCTTCAATAGAATACAACAGGAAAAAAGGCTATTCGCTTACTAAACTCTCTTGTGGGGTCGAATAAGATCAGATTAGATACAAAGATGACAATCTACAGTGCAATTGTGGAGCCTATTTTAACATATGGGAGTGAGTATTGGCAGTTCTCGAGAGATGACAAGAAGAAGGTTGAAGAGGTCGAAATGGACTGCGAAGAGCGTGTGGGATATCAAGGAGAGAACATGTTCCCAATGAAGTGATAAGAAGGCGAACAGTTAGGGTGTTTACAAGAGCTGACAGAATAGAATCTAGGCAGTTACTGTATGGTGATGTAAAGAGAATGAGTCCGGTAAGATGGCCAAGGTTGGCAGAGGAGTATGCACCACGGAGCAGACGGAGAGAGGGAAGACCGGGAAGGTCATGGATGGATGGAAATGGGGAGACTATGAGGGACAGGGCGATGACAGAGGAAGAATCGAAGAACAGAAATAAATGGCGGTCGAAATGCGGAATGCGTCAGAGAACGTAGGAACCGCGATAATAAAAAAAATAATAATAATAAACTCTTTTCGACGAATTCATACAATGTTCCGAACATTGAAACAGATTCCGGAGAAGGAGAACAGAGTCAGCTAAATAAAAAATTTATTTTCCTTCTCTCAATATCAGAAGGGAATCTGAAAAGTGAAATTCAAAAAATCGAATAATCTACGTCATTGTTACTCAGAAATGATAAGAGTAGAACATACCTGTGTACACTCAAATCTGTATTTCCAGCCATATTCTGCTCGGTAAACTTGCTGCCTATGTCGGTTCTCCGATTAGGAATTTTAGCATGGGGAAACTGTTCTTCTTGAAACCGCATTTTTGCACTTCGAAGAAGGGCTGTTAGACTCGTTGCTGGTTTGAAATACAGGGAAGATTGTAGATCCGCATTCATTTCGTGCAAGATCTTGACTTTTCCCAGTCTCTATATTCTTGAATCTTTAATAAATGCTCATAAAAATAAAAATAACTACATTCGAACTGAAAGCTGTCATGAGTAGGTAGTAGTAGGTAGGAATCTTTTAAAGCAAGATTTTTGTAGATTGACTTTATCCCAAAAGGGACCCATTTATATGTCAGAAAATTATATGATAAAATTCCAGTTCCATTCAGGGATATGCCTCCAAACCATTTCGAGAATGTTGTTTTATTAAGTGTGCATTTTTTTAACATTGATGAGTTTTTAAACAGTGAGTTTACCCAATACCTCTGAGGGCTTTTATTTATTGATTGGTTCATCCACATTGTATCTGCTGTTTTTTGTTGTATTTAAAATTTTTCTACAGTATTCATTATATTTATTGAATTTTTGTATTTATTGTATTTATACATTTATTGTATTTTGAACCTATATTCATTGTATTTTTTATTGTATCATTTAATCTTTTCATGCATCATTATATTGATGTGTTGGTGGATAAATAATAGTTGTGATATTTTGATTGTGATCATGTGATCACGAATGTAAAGTAAATCTTATTTTGACGAATGCAAACGATATTTTCATATTGTGAAACATGAATAAAGATTCGGGAATTAAAAAGATTTCAAATACCTGAGAACAATAATTTCACAAGAAGGTACCACCAAACAAGACGTCTTCAATAGAATACAACAGGGAATAAAGGATATTCGCTTACTAAACTCTCTTCTGGGGTCGAATAAGATCAGATCAGATACAAAGATGACAATCTACAGTGCTATTGTGGAGCCTATTTTAACATAAGGGACCCATTTATATGTCAGAAAATTATATAATAAAATTCAAGTTCCATTCAGGGATATGCCTCCAAACCATTTCGAGAATGTTGTTTTATTAAGTGTGCATTTTTTTAACATTTATGAGTTTTTAAACAGTGATTTTACCCAATATCTCTGAGGGCTTTTATTTATTGATTGGTTCATCCACATTGTATCTGCTGTTTTTTGTTGTATTTAAAATTTTTCTACAGTATTCATTATATTTATTGAATTTTTATATTTAATGTATTTATACGTTTATTGTATTTTGTACCTATATTCATTGTATTTTTTATTGTATCATTTAATCTTTTCATGCATCATTATATTGATGTGTTGGTGGATAAATAATAGTTGTGATATTTTGATTGTGATCATGTGATCACGAATGTAAAGTAAATCTTATTTTGACGAATGCAAACGATATTTTCATATTGTAAAACATGAATAAAGATTCGGGAATTAAAAAGATTTCAAATACCTGAGAACAATAATTTCACAAGAAGGTACCACCAAACAAGACGTCTTCAATAGAATACAACAGGGAATAAAGGATATTCGCTTACTAAACTCTCTTCTGGGGTCGAATAAGATCAGATCAGATACAAAGATGACAATCTACAGTGCTATTGTGGAGCCTATTTTAACATAAGGGACCCATTTATATGTCAGAAAATTATATAATAAAATTCAAGTTCCATTCTGGGATATGCCTCCAAACCATTTCGAGAATGTTGTTTTATTAAGTGTGCATTTTTTTAACATTTATGAGTTTTTAAACAGTGATTTTACCCAATATCTCTGAGGGCTTTTATTTATTGATTGGTTCATCCACATTGTATCTGCTGTTTTTTGTTGTATTTAAAATTTTTCTACAGTATTCATTATATTTATTGAATTTTTATATTTAATGTATTTATACGTTTATTGTATTTTGTACCTATATTCATTGTATTTTTAATTGTATCATTTAATCTTTTCATGCATCATTATATTGATGTGTTGGTGGATAAATAATAGTTGTGATATTTTGATTGTGATCATGTGATCACGAATGTAAAGTAAATCTTATTTTGACGAATGCAAACGATATTTTCATATTGTAAAGCATGAATAAAGATTCGGGAATTAAAAAGATTTCAAATACCTGAGAACAATAATTTCACAAGAAGGTACCACCAAACAAGACGTCTTCAATAGAATACAACAGGGAAAAAAGGATATTCGCTTACTAAACTCTCTTCTGGGGTCGAATAAGATCAGATTAGATACAAAGATGACAATCTACAGTGCTATTGTGGAGCCTATTTTAACATAAGGGACCCATTTATATGTCAGAAAATTATATAATAAAATTCCAGTTCCATTCAGGGATATGCCTCCAAACCATTTCGAGAATGTTGTTTTATTAAGTGTGCATTTTTTTAACATTGATGAGTTTTCAAACAGTGATTTTACCCAATACCTCTGAGGGCTTTTATTTATTGATTGATTCATCCACATTGTATCTGCTGTTTTTTGTTGTATTTATTATATTTTTCTACAGTATTCATTATATTTATTGAATTTTTATATTTATTGTATTTATACATTTATTGTATTTTTTATCATATCATTCAATCTTTTCATGCATCATTATATTGATGTGTTGGTGGATAAATAATAGTGGTGATATTTTGATTATTGTGATCATGTGATCACGAATGTAAAGTAAATCTTATTTTGACGAATGCAAACGATATTTCCAAATTGTAAAGCATGAATAAAGATTACTATAACTAATGATCACGAATCCGTGATAAAATTCAATTAAAAGTTCAAAATAAAATTTTGGTATATTTGAGACATATGAATGTGATTCTGTATTGAATTTGATTAATATACAATAGCAGACATGAATCAAAATATCTGTTTGATCAATACTTGAAGCATTGCTGAATGGAACAATATTAGCTCTGTAATTTTGTGACACATCTGGGATAAAACAAGGACCGCGTTATTATTACTAATAATACGAAAGCTTTATCTATATTGTTATAGATTTCATTTAGTTTCAATAAATTCATGTTTCTACTTAGAACTTTTATAAAGTATCTTGGTGGGCCATATGGTTTAGGTTTATCAAGTTCTTTTACTCAAAACGGACGCAGGTTGGCAATCGTGAAAATCAAGCGACATTGCCAAGTCTACTTTCTAATTACTCTTTTTTAACTTTGTGAATGGAGTTAGTTCTTTTAAGCTTTAACTGTGAGTTGTGACACAAGATTCGTAGTATCAATACATTTTTATACTGGAGTATTTCAAGTTGCGCAAAGAGGTATTTAATTGTCCTCTGTAGGCTTATTTCTTGAGAATTTTGAAAAGTGGGGATTTTCATACGTCCGTCTGTTCTGTTCGTCTAAAAGTTTTTCTATCGGGTTAATGAACTATCACAAAGTAACGGACTATTCTATTCATTATTTTTCAGTAAAATTTCAACACTCGGTTGTTGATTTCCATACAAGAAAATAGCATAACTGAATCTTCCAATCATGTTTATACTCGTGCACGTGAAATATTCCCAGTATTAACAGAAAAAAAGTTTCTTCAATATTCGTCAGGTTATTGGAATTATTGAATTCACATAAAATTTCCTCAAATTCATTGTTTTCCCAAAGTAAATAAACACTTTGATAAATACCTAATTTCTACGATTTATATGTAGAAACGGCAACGTTGCGTCCATATCTGACAGAAGAATGAGTATAACCTAACATTTTCAAAATATACGCGGTGAAATGTGTCAGAATTCCAGCGCCACCCGGGCTACTTTATAAAAGTGAATGGAGTATACCTACTGATACTTTGGGAATGTTAGCCACTGAGAGAGATCAAGAAAGAACATCGAGAACGAGGTTTCGCTCACAGAACTAGAGTTATCGCGATCTGGCAACCTGACCTGGGTAGTCACTCTTGATGTCGATTTCAATTCTTCAGTCTATATACTTGCCAAGATGTATATGCGAATACGCTCTTCGAACCACTCTTTCTGTCCCCTTGAATGTGTGTGGATATACTTAGCGGCTATTGAGGAGTGATTGACCTTCGGATTGGCCGTGTTATATCATTTGGTGCCCGGTGCGTATACCGAACAAAGCTATTTCACCTCATCGATCAAATTACCAATGGCTTCTAACGCTTCAGTGACAGAATCTTCGGGTCCTCCCCAAAAAGTATAACATAATCTTTATTTGAAGAAGTTCTTACAATCAGAATTACACAACGAATTTTACAATTCACAAAGTCAACTATTATAATTGTTCTGCTCAAAAATGGACAAGAATTTACTATTAATTTCATCATTTTCCTTTCTTGGGAGACTAGTTTAATTCGTCACCTGAATTTGGCGTTCATGTGTGAACGGAATTCCTTATTGAGCCAATTTGTGTAATACTTACATGCGCTGAATGAAATGAACAAAAAATTTAATGAACGAATACACATTTCCACAGTAAGCCATAAAGAAAATAATCAACCCATGTATGAACGCTGAAAAGAGACGAGACCAGAGCGCAAATATTTTTTTTTTATTTTTTTTAATCCTTTTTCGTTAATGTTTTTTTTTTAATCTTTTTTTTTATTACTACTTTCTCCCCTTTTTTCCATTTTAATTAATTTTTTTATTTTAATTACTTTTTTTTTATTATTATTATTTTTGATCACTATCATTACTATTATAATTTTTTTTTATCTATCTGTGGGAGCCAAAAATTTATTCACTCACTGAAAAACTCTCAACAATTTCTCCCCATTCGAATGGATGTAATTTTTCAATTTTAATGTGAAAGACCTGATAGATGTTAAACGACTAATCTCTCTAGGCATAAGATGATAAAGCCTGGGCGCGAAATAAAATACGCTCCTCTGAGTGAAGTTTCTCCTGCATAAAGGAATTTCAGGGAAGTCCGCTTGTCTGGTTCTGTGATTAGAATCTTTTCCTTCATTCCGTTTCCTCATCCACAGAATGGACTGGTGCACATAAATCTTTCTAATAGTTAACACGTTCGCTTCTTTATGAAGAGAGTCAGTAGGATACAGCCAATCCTTTTTCAAGATCACCCTAAGAATATTATTCTGTGCTTTTTCTAATGAATTCAAAGCATTACTATAGCAACCTCCCCATGGAATGACACAATATCTGTAAGTATGATATTCAAGGTAAAACCTATGAGACTCAGCATACAATAATGAAAATTAACACAAAATTTCTATTAGTACCCACAAAAGTAAAAAAAAATTAAATTAAAATACACCAAAACAAAAATCCTAGCATACTAATCCAACTGCCATAATATGTGAGCAAATCCAATATAAAACTCATAAAAAGGATGACAACAATATACACCACGTGTATATGCCAAAATTGAAAGTTATCCACTACATTATCCAACCTATTTTTGAACACATTGACACTGGAAGAGTTCTCAATATCGCCAGTCAATACATTGCAACCTCAAAAAACTCGGTTACTGAGGAAATGCTGCCTGGGTGTTGTCTTGAACTTTTCCTTAAGAAGCTTCAAATTATGCCCTCTCAAATTATTGCAGTTGAGCGGGTACAACTGAGACAGGTCCAGTTTAAGATCTCGGTGTGAAACCCTATAGGTACGTGAAAATTAAATCACCTTCATTCCTGCGGTCAGCAAATTTAGGAATGTTCATGATCCTCAGGCGATCCTCATAGACTGGTCTTATTCGTCCATATTGAATACGGATTGCATTTAAACATTCCGTACTCGCGTACGGCACCCCGTACTCGCGTACGGCACCAAGCGCGAATAGCGCTATGCCTTTGGCCGGACGAACTCGAACTTAGAGAAACACAACTATTGTTGTTCTCTGTCTATATTTCGGACCTTTATTGGGTCCTTTTTCAGAACATTAGCTGCTATTTAGCTGGTTTCTTCACAGCGAGTTGCTCATGTCTTGACGAAGGACTCAATCGGTCCGAAATATAGACAAAGAACAGCAATAAATGTGTTTCTTTCAACAAGCCCTAGGCAAGCCGAGAACCTATGAAAACTCACAAGCTTAAAAATAACTTATTCTCAAATCGCTTATAACTTCTTTCGGTATCAACGATTTCCTACACATATAATATAGAGGTTCAATAAAGAAAGAATAAAAATAAATCGAACTATTGGTATTAATACCATCGCTCCGCTCGCGCGTGTTATATCAGTTGATTAAATTACTTCAGTTTGATTACCTATTCTCATCTCCATTTGATTTTTCAATAAGGGAGATAGAGATGTTTTTAGTCTGAACTGTAACCCAACCCACCATAGTACTCAAGATTGTATCTTGGATTTTTATGGAAAGTTGGAAAGTGATTGAATTAATCGAATTTTCGTGTTTAGAAAACGTACGAAATGATTGTACCCCATTCAAACTAGACGTTTCCATTTCATTGCTTCAAAATTGAAAAGTTCTTTCTTTATAACTCTTCATCTCAAAAGTATTCCATTTAGATGCTGCAGAATATAAGTTACCTATATTACCAGTAAAGATTCATTCATCACTTGGAATAATCCCACTTTCAATTAGATGAATAAAATGATAAATACCGAACTTCAATTATTGAATTACGCTTATTACAACTATTATTATACATACGATTATATGTTTCGAATTCGAAGTGTGGTTGGTTTCTCAGTTCGAGTTCGTCAGGCCAATGTCAGAGCGCTATTCGCGCTTGGTGCCGTATGTGAGTACGGAATGTTTAAATGCATACGGATTGCCCAACGCTGAACCGTCTCCAACAATTCATCTTTGAGAACAGGACACCAGACCGGCCCGGCGAACTCCAGAATAGGGGGAACATAGGTCTCGTAAATGTTGCACTTCAGGGTCGCAATAGCGAAAATATTTCGATATGAGGTGAAGGGTTTTGCGGACCTTAGAACAAATGCTCTGAAATTGCCCCGACGAAACCAAGTCACCGGAAACAACAACACCAAGATCACTGTGAGAGGAAGTCTGATCCACCAAGCTGCCAGCTAATAACGCATAACGAGTACGGGGATTTTTCTGTGAATGTGGAGAACAACACATTTATCAAGATTCAAAGGTAGCAGCCAATCGTTAAACCACCTTTGCAAACTATGCAAATCGTCCTGCAATATGGTGTCATCCGCAAACATTGAAAAACTAACTCGGCAGATCGGATGTAGGTATAAAGGAGAAACAACAGTGGTCCCAAAACGGATCCCTGGAGCGCTCCACTAGTGACAGGTCTGGAAGCAGAAACTGATCCAGAAACAAAAAATTGTCTCCCACTAAGAAATGCTCGGATCCAATACAAAAGTGCACCCCTCACTCCGAATCCTCCCAACTTGTGAAGATCCCTTATTTAGGGGGAGTACTTCAAGGGCGCAGTCACCTTTACGGAAAATAAATGCTCGGGCGCCAGCCACAATAGGTTTAACAAGGTTGTGGCGCCTTGAACTCTCAACTTCTATACCAAGGTAGCTTTTATACAGTGGAGAAGGGTTCGGTTTAATCTAGCGATTAAAAGTTATGTATCTATCGTTGATGTTGCCAAAAATAAAGGTTCACTTAAGAACACCAAAATGGATTTTACAAAGTTTACTGATCTCAAACAGAAATAACAATGAGGAGAAATCTATTAATACTAAGAGTGAAAAATTAAAACTAATCTCATTTAAAAAGTAAGCATGAAATTAAAAGAAATTACTTAAATATCGGTAAGTATTTTACAGTGATTAATAAATCTATATATATAAAAGAAAGATGTTGGTTACACCATTTATAACTCGAGATCGGATGGACTGTTTGTTATGAAACTTCATATATGGATTCGTCTACGGTCTGGTTATTATAAAATACAATAAAACTTTGAAAAAATCGATGAAAATTTGACTTATACAGGAAATGCTTTTCCTCCTTTTGAGTAAGGCCAATAGATGTCGCTACAGTTACAGTTACGCTACCGCTTATTCGTTTGTACTCCATTTGATATTCTCCGCGTTAGATGGCGATATAAACGAATAGTGTGTAGAGTGACTATATTCCCTCTATAGTCACTGTAATAGTGTGTAATTTGAGTTGCCTACAACTCTGCGCTGTTGGGCAAAACCAAAATGTCTTAGCGTAGGAGTACAGATGTCTAAAATGATTAGATTTCGTTGGGATATGAGAAAATTTTCGTTCTTACCACTTCAGATGGCGCTATTCACACATTATGACTGATGATTATTAGTTATTTTCATAGTTTTATTTATTCCAAATAACGTAATCGTGAAGGAACTATATTTGACATTATCACAATTAAATGGCGATGAATTTGTTGAGGCTTTCGCGGCCATCGATTGATGTCATCTGTTCTTTTTTCGAGCATTTCGGTCATCGTGGTTTGAAATGGTCGAAAAAAGAACATGACATCAATTACTTTGTAATTTACATAGGGCTCAGTACCATGAAAGGCTATTAACAGATCCAGAAGCGGGTGAATATCACAGTGAATTTTTATCGAAATGTCAAGTAAATCGGATTTTGGCGATCAGTTCCAATCATGAGATGCCATTTGCTCATCTTTTCTCATAATTTTTAAAATGTTTTTGAATTTCTGTTTGGGTCATAAATATATTTGCGGAAATAACTGAATCCAAAATTGCCATTATTACTAATTGACATATTATTTTTGTGTATCTGTTATGTGTGACAGCTCATATCCATGGAAACATTTGACATTTCAAAAATCAGAGAACCAAGCCGTTGATCTCCGATCACCGGTGACTACGATTTGTGAAATCCACCGTAAATATAATTTTGGCGGAACAGAGTTCGCCGGGCCAGCTAGTTCAAGAATAAACGGTGATCGGGTGAGTAAGACGGTCGGGCGAGGTGAGCGTATGCGAGAATTGAACGGTGAACAGGGAAGTAGGTACGGGAGTAACAAAGCAAATCTTCAAGATTCGGCAGGCCACGGAAAATATCATATAATCTAACCACTTGCAATGATGTATTCCACACTCAAATATTGAGGAAGAACTATCGGCCAATACTTAGACTGTGTCGGATATAACATTAGACTGTGGCGGATATAACAGGGAAAACAAGGGCAGCAACGACGTCCGGACAAGTGGCTCCAGAGAATGGAACCTCTCGACCTGACGAAGCGATTCTAGTAAATCCGCAAACGTCCAGTGGGTTGACAAAGGGTGAAGCGCCGCCGTGACCCCGTTGTGATCTCGCCGATGTCAACTCACAAGGACGTCGCTGCGAAATATGAATCTTCGAGCACCGCTGAGTGCAGGAGGAATCGGGTATGGGGGAGAACCAACAACGCCCAGACAAGTAGCCCCAGGAAAATGCAACTCCTCGACCTTGCGAAGTCTCTCGTATTTTCGTCAACCTTGAGCGAATTGAGCAAGGGCCGTGACCCCGTTGTGATCTCGACGGAATCAATCCTCAAAAAGTCGTTTACAAATACAGAGATTAAGGCACCACAAGGGAATCGAAATACAAGATGACATCTGGAAAGCAAAATGAGGTCGAAAATAAGTCGGGTACGGTAGTGAACCAACAACGTCCAGACAAGTGATCCCAGAAAATGGAACCCTCGGCTTGACGAAGTCTCTTGGATTTCTGTCAACCTTCAGTGAATTGAGCAAGGGTGAAGCGCGGCCGTGACCCCGTTGTGATCTCGCCGAACTGAATCCTCAAAAAGGTTGCTGATAAATCCTGAGATTAATAAGGAATCTCAAAGAAATATAATACAGTATGAAATCGAGAAAATTATGTGGATAAAATACAGGCGGATTAAAATTCTGCTCAAAATATGCCCCCCTACGAATAAAAATTGAGCTGTCCTGGAATTTCCTCTGAAATCATCCTTGTCGTGACATAATTGGACTGGCAAGTTTTCAAATTGTCACCCTTTATAAAAACGTTACCCATGAATGATATGAATGATTAAAAATCAAGTTCCTTTCCAAAGTTCAATATAAATATTCGCTGAACCAGTCAGTGGAAGAAACAGAAACACAAAAATATTTTGGAGCTTGTTGCTTCGAAGGAAATGGATTAGAAAATCGTGACATACATCAGGAAAGAAACAAAACTCAACGAATGGATCCATTTAATAAATGAAGAATTCTGTCATGACGTTGTTACTTTCAATATTTGTGAACAATGAAGTTGTTAAATATAATACGAAGTACTTTTTACATTAATCAAAAATCAGAAACAATGGAATTGATGAAAAATGTGAATATTTCTTTTTTTCTGTTTCAACAACACAACTGTTGCTTTTTATCATCTGTACAAAACTCGTTATGTTCATAATGGTTTTGTGACAGCGACATCATAATATCCCATATAATATAATCTTACATTTTACTTGCTCTATGAAGGCTTTTCCATTCAGTAGGTTTACACTCTTTAATAGCCTCATTCCAGAGATATTTCACTTGCTCCCTGTTTTCCTATTTTCTCTTAATTCTTGGATTATAGCACATTTCGAAGAAACCGCAAGACACTTCTAAGGGATTATATTGACAATTTTACGGTATGGTAATCTAAGGTCGTCATTTTGTAAAACTTGACCATGGTATATGAATTGCTTTCTTTTTCGACAAGAATTATGCACTGTTTCCTTGTTGTCAGGCGAAAAGTGTTCTCATCAATTCCATAACTCAAGACTAAAGGAATACACAAATTCAGAACTAATAGATAAGTATTCAAAGATGAATGTATCAGTTTTTTCCAAATTTGTTCGATTCAACAATGAACATAAACCAATAGAACCAAACGTCCTGTTTGTATCAGTTACCACACCAACCTGAGTTTTGCAACTCAAAATATTACTTGATGGGCTATCACCAACATAATTTCGATTTTCCTAACCAACCCGAGATGTCAATAATTTTTGAATGACTATACAAGAAAGTTACTAAAAATATTCTGTGGTCATGGCAATAACATATATAAATATGACCTGGAAATCAAAGGGAATTTTCTTGAACGTACGGCACGTCGAAATTTTCGAGATTGAAAAGGTTTTCACTCACATATGCTCCTATAATTGATCGTAAGTTCGAAAAAATCTTTTCTAGAGATATGTTGTTATGAAATGTGTAACTGATTATTGTAGGTATTTCGATCTCGTGATGATTATGTGGAGACTTTCTGTGAATTAATGTACCTATATTAACAGTGTAGTGTCATGGTTATAAATTTCAGATGTATAAATTGGCTTTTTCCTTTAATATTGGATCGACAATTCACGAGGAATTCAATGGAAATAATGAAAATAAATTATTCCTTTGAAATTTTTGAAAACATACTACAAAATGACAACACAAATGGATTCACATCTGCCATAACTTCGAATGGGAATGAGTACGGATGCGACATGTCAAACATGAAGATCTTTGTATGGTATTTCATTATAATCAAGCATCACTTCCACATCTTGAATATTCTCACAATATAAAGCGGTAAATTCATCAATTCAACCTCAAAACTTGGCCACTGAATACAATCATTCAAAATATTTGCTAAATACTCAATATATTCACCAAAAATATTTTCTCTATTTCAGTATCGTAATGAGTTCATTACAGTACTAAAAACAGTGCTGTAATGAATTCATTACAGCACCGTTTTCAGTTACATTTTTCGTTTTGCGGTTGTCAGCAATGACTTCCGATCCTTTTAAATAGAGAAAATATCGTCTAATACTCGTTGCAGAATACAATTCCAATACTCATGCGTTCGCTCGTTTTCGAATTTCGCATTCGTATTGAAATAGGAGCCCATTCTGCAACTAGTTTTAGAATATACTATTACGCAGTTGTTTGTCTTACAGAAATATAAAGACACAGCTCAGTACCTTGAATTACGACGATCAATCGAAAACCTTTTTCATCAGTTAAAACTGCATCAGAGAATTAAACTCAAACAAAACACCTTTGTAACCTGCAGTATAATAAATTTCTGAATATGTATTTTGAATAAATACTAATCAATCTTCTCAGACCACGATAAACATTTCTAAATATCCATAAAGAATACCTAGATATGAAATAAAATATTGAGGCTTGAAATCCTGAGGAATATACATTAATCGTTTTCTGGGTTGGAATTTTTGCCGAAAGAGGGCGTTTTGATTTTTGAATTCGCCAATTATTTACCTGATTATCGCCGTTTTGAAAGATTATATTCAACTCACATTTCATCGTATTACGATATACAGATAGGATCATGAAATTGGAGGCCAATAAATAGTGTCGTAATTTGTTTACAAGATCGAGTTATTATCATATTAAACCATAAAAAATAAGGAATTTATGAATATTTTATTGACGTTTCATCTGACATAAACGTGTATCTGACAATGAACCCACCGAATCCAAGCAATTTGAAACTATAATTTTGTCTACTTTTCTTGATAGATGCATAATAAATTATCCATAAATAACATCGATTAATGGTTGAAATGACTGGAAGAGTACAATTATAGATAAATAAATTAATTGAAAATTTTATAGGTAGCATACTTCGACCACTCAGGTGAAAATGCAAATAAGCTGTTGTTTCTACAGAGGTTGTGAAGCAAATGTTCGAAAAACGTTCGAAATTACTCAATTATCGGTGGATTCAGTTATTAACGATGGTGGTGTAATAACCGAATACATGCTCAATCAATTTCAACAATGATTTACAATCTATGCCATTTTAAAGGAAATTGGATTCAGTTTCAATTGATCATATGAATACAGGTCATTTTATTCGAAAAAACACAATCTTTATCGTTTTAGTATGTCTCGGATAGACCACAGGTTTTGGACAACCCTGTATATTCAGGGCTGTATTTCATTGAAATTGAATAATTGGCAATCCAAAGCCGAAATTTCGGATTGCTTGAATTACAAGTATTAAACAAATAAAAATACAATTGAAGATATGTTTTTCACAAAATAAGTGAATCAATTACTCGAAAACCGCTATATAGGGAATCGAGAAATCATTTGTTTTATTTGAAATGTCGAGGTTATTGGTACTTTTTGAAAAAAAGCGGCAACACCGCAGCGCTGAAAATATTTTAGATCGATTAACCAGTTCTCAATGAAATCGTACGTCGTAAAAGTCCAGAATACCGTAGCCCACCCTGTATATTTAATCGATTTACTCGATAACATTTTCATCTTCAATTGGTCGGAAAAATCAATTCACAGTAGGAACACAAAATTGCCCAAAGGGTCCATGCTGCTCATCCAGATTGTTAGTAGAAGTGAGTTGGCAGTTTTGAGTGACAGACACCGTTCGGCTTTTCTCACCTATAATTTAACATCTCCGTCCCCACTTACCCAATTAAAACAACATCTATTTAACCACCCTGGTTTTTGTAGTTATTTGGTGCTTAGGTCCCGAATATAATTTCCATATTTATTCCTATTGTTGGCAGAAGTACCCGGCATTTTTTTGACGAATGATGGACTCAAATTGGAATAATTGTTTGAGCAGGGATATTCGACTATTCATCGTCTCATTATTTCCCTTCAAAACTACCACGTATTTATTATACAGGGAGTTGAATGAGTGGTTATAGTGGAATGTCTGTGAACGATGTGAGGATGTTGTTTTTCTACAACATCGAAAAATGTTCATATCGAGAGTGTAGGTAAATTGCATCACAATAAGCTTCATTTTGTACCGAGTTCTTAGAACCTACATTATAGGAATAATGGAATGATAAGCCTCGCTGCTCAGCTTAAAATAATGAGTAAACATCTCAAGTTGAAGAAACGCGAGATTTTCATGTTTCGATGGATATGAGTTGTCACACAGAACAGAAACACAGAAATGAATTATGGGCAATTTCGGCTTCAATAATCTCCGCGAATATATTTATAACACGAACAACAATTGGGAAACATTCAAGAAATGAAGAGAAAAGATGAAAATTGACTACTCACGATTGAAACTAATCGTCAAAATCCGATTCACTTGGTATTTCGCAAAAAATTTCTGTGCTTCTGTTCTGTGACAACTTATATACAAGGTGACAAGATAAACTTCGGACAAATTTTGCTGTGGTCTGGAACAAAAGTATTTCAGCGCAGCCAAATAATTTTTATTCCTTTGGTTTCTCTACACTTTCCTGTACTAATATGTGAATTTTCAGTTTGATATAATTTCATTTCACAGAGTTTTAGAATGTCAAACAAACGTAGTACGTTTTTGGAGCTCTTTCGTCAAGGTAGGCGTCGATGCGAAATTGTTCGTTTGCTCAATGTGCCTCGACAAACCGTGTCCGATGCAATTCGTCGTTTCAATAAGGAGCTTGGCCATGATGGTCGTCGTCCAGGAAGTGGTACAAAACGCACTGTCAATACACCTAGCAATCGCAACATCGTCAAGAAGCGAGTCAATCGAAATCCGAAAGTTTCTATGAGGAAAATAGCCTGTGAGACCGGTATCAACCGCGAATCAGTCCGTCAAATTGTCAAAAAGGAACTCCACCTCAAGCCATACAAGCTCAAAAAAGTTCAACCCCTCACGGAGGAAAACAAGCGCGTACGACTCCAAAGGTGCCGCCAACTCCTTCGTCTCGCCGCCGGTCAGCAATGGGAGCGAATTATCTTCACAGACGAGAAGCTCTTCACCGTATAACAATCCCACAACCACCAAAACGACAGAGTCTGGTCCGTAGAGGCTCCCGGTACATCGGCCATCGTCGAACACCGTCAAAATCCGCAATCCGTCATGGTCTGGGGTGGAATTTGCGGCAGTGGTAAAACTGCCTTAATTTTAACGTGGATCAAGGGGTCAAAATCAATCAAGAAGTCTACCGCTGCGACATCCTCGAAGCCGTAGTACTTCCGTGGGCCAAGCAGCACTTCGGCGATACGCTTTGGACCTTTCAACAGGACTCCGTTCCGGCTCACAGAGCGAAAATGACGCAAGAGTGGTGGAGTACCCATTTTCCTTGTTTCATCTCATCTGCAGAATGGCCGCGCTACTCACCGGATCTCAACCCACTGGACTACAGCGTGTGGTCGATTTTGGAGCACAGGGCCTGTGCTAAAAAACACAAAAATTTGTAGTCGCTGAAGCAATCTCTTCGCCGGGAATGGAACCGATTAACGCCCGAGGAGCTGCGGCCCATTACCGAAATTTTCAAGAAGCGTCTGAAGCTGTGTATCACCGCCAAAGGAAGCCACTTCGGAACGGCTTGAAAATATTATCAACAAATATTCAAGCTATTATTATTTGTTGTTGTTTTGTTCAATTTCTTCTGTTTAATAAAGTCAAATGAAAAAGAGTTTGTCCGAGGTTTTTCTTGTCACACTGTACATACATGGCAACATGAAAATCTTGCTGGTCCACAAACTTGAGATGTTTACCCACTTTTTGATATGGTAATAGCATTCCAAGCATGAACATAGTAACATGGAATGCTATTACCCGATCAAAAAGTGTGTAATCATCTCAAGTTGGTCATGGATTGATGGCCATAAAATGCTTAGAAGCTGATTGAGTGCTGGAACAATAACGTTGACGATTTGTCGCATCAAATTTTCTTTATCGACTAAGCACATTTTTCACTTGGTGGCAATGTCAACAAGCAAAATTGTCGCATATTGGGCAGTGACTATTTCACTCATTCCATTTTTAGTGAGGAAGTTTCCGTAGCTACGATCGTTTCATCTCGATAAAACTGGTTTTCTAGCGATAAAATTTTTGACGTTTCTCAAATTCATAGATAGTTTCGGAAATGAATATCATATAGAAAATAAACAACGTTCAGTTAATCTATGATGAATTCTAATTTGCCAAATAGCGCAATCCGTGTCAAATGTGACCATATTACTTACATATCTTCTAATGAGATAGTCATGTCGAATACCACTCGAAATGAAATTTAAGCAGGTAAAATTTCTCTCTTGTAATATTCAAGTTTGTTGCTTTTCGGAAATTTCGCGAATGACATTTGTAAAAATGTCATGAGCAACATATTACAATCGAGAAATTTTGCCGGAAAAATTCCATCTCTAGTGGTATTACATATGAAAATCGTCATGTAGTTGCTGAGAGACCGTTTCATCCACAAAAAGTCACTCTATGGTGGGCTATTCGGTCTGGTGGAGTGATTGGTCCCTACTCGTTTGAAAACGAAGAAGTTGTGTCACTCAACCCGTCAATCATATAGAATTGCAAGAGAAGTGGTTCCAGCAAGATGGTGCCATAAGTCACACAGCATGACCCGTTTTGGCTTTATTGCCAGTAAAATTCCTTGGCCACTTTCATAAAGTATCCCGGTTGGACATGAAATTCTGACACATTTCACCGTGTATATTTTGACACTTCGAAACATCAATAAACCTCTCGTTTTGTAAGAATAAATAATACGCACTGCCAGTAAAACCAATAAAATAATTCGTTTGAGAAATTAATCGATTTGAGAATCATACTATTCACAAAATCTGTGTGAAATTGTCTGACGTAATGATCGATCATCGTACCATGACTTATTTATTTGCATCAATAGAGGATTGTGACTTCAACTTGAAGAAAGAGAATTTGTTCCGAATTGTCCACGAATATTTGCATCTAAACAAAATTATGAATGGAAAAAAGTTAAATAAATTAGTATCTGAATATTATATACATATTATTAGAAGTTGTTGTGAACGTCAAAAAAATCCCAGTAATTCCACGAGAAAAAAAAAATAAAATAAAATTGCAGGTGTGGAATTTTCTCCAAAGGTTTTTGAAAAAAAAATTTTGGTTTATGAATTAATATTTTTATTCGGGATATTCTGGCAGCCTATAAGCACAATTTTGGCCTTCGTATTGCATCCAGTTTTTTAAATGACTATTCCACTCTTTCCATTTTTAGTGAGGAAGTTTTCTTAGCAACGATCGTTTCATCTCGACAAAACTTTCGAACCGGCAAAACCTACAAGTTGGTTTTTCAGCGAAAAAAAATTTTTGACGTTTCTCCAATTCATAGATAGCTTCGGAAATGAATATCATAGCTACAAACAACGTTTATTTAATCTATGAATTCTAATTCGCCAAATAGCGCAATCCGTGTCGAATGTGACCATATTACGTAATGTTAGATATTTTCTCGTGAAATAGTCATGCCGAATTCCACTCGAGATGAGTTTTAAGCAGGTAAAATTTCTCTATTGTAATATTCAAGTTGGTTGCTTTTCGGAAATTTCCGAAATTTCCGAGTACATGTACATTTTCCCATTCTGTTTTCACATCAGTTTCATTAAAAATGGGAGATAGTTCGACCTTGAAAAATTTCAACACCTTGGGTGAAATATTTTTTTTCACTGAGGACTTGTAAAAAAAAGTTGTGTTCGAATTTTGTGGAAATTTTTTCACGAAAAAACTCAGATAATCGAATACGTTGCAATAATGTTTTCTAAATTGGCATCCGAGCAAAAAAATCCAACTTTACAGATTTTTCGTCATTTTGATTTTTTTCTCAGAATTCTACACCACAATTGAGTTTAACACTAAAATATACTGAGATGAGGAAAGAAATCGTTATTTCAAAAATCAAGCATAACTTGACACAGTTATCAGAATATTGCTCAATGTTGACATTGAACACTCTGTATCTCGCTTATGCGTCATAAGGCAAAAATGACTTTCTCGGTGTCATCTACACAGCTTTATGTTCGTCCAGTTTATGGTGAATGTATGGTGATGTATGTCATAGCAAATAGGACTTTTCCTAAACTTGATGAGATAACCCATAGGATAACTTTTACTTACTATTATTGGGATTAGTCTAATTTCGATTAAGATACTGCTGCTGAATCTACCGATAATGATGTTCAATTACAACATGAGATCGAAATTTCAGAACAATCCGAAGTTGTTACCTTGAACAGAAAATTGCTCCCGGGATGAACGTTTGAATCCACCTATTCATTGTTCCCGTTCCAAGAGGTAATCCTAATTAGGTAAAATCTCCGAGTAACCGAACATTCCTCGAAGTGATTAGCTACTATAAGTCGCTGTTAGAATTCTCCACATATGGCAAGAAAGGCGCCACCAAGTGACGCATCGTCCTCCTGAGGTCGCTGTCGTTAACAATTTAATGTTGTACAATGCGCAGTCAATCACGATGTTTCTCCAATTTATCTTCTTCTTGGCAAGGAACATGATTAGAAAATCCTTGAGGGACTCTTTCTTCTCATATTATCGCTATTTTGTCACCCACTTTTATCCAGGCAATGTCAATCGATCAAATCGCAAACTTGAACGGGACGTTCTCGATGAATCATTGAAGGTGTAATCAGAGAATTATGGTCTTTTCTGTTGGGTAACAGTGATGTTATGAGAACTAACTCACTTTCGAACTTTTTATTAGTATGCAAAGAAGATGTCAAGCTGTTATTGATGCCTGTGGAAGCCATACATTGTATTGATAGTTTCAAAATGATTGAATTCTCTGGGAATAAAATTTCGTTATTTAACTCAATTTTTCTTAACCACCCTGTGTAAGCTGCAGACCTACAGGCTAAAATTGATTTGCAACTTGAAATAATATCAATATGAATTTTCATCACAAAAATCTTATTTTAACTATATTTTTTTGCAATTTTAGTCAATATCCGTAACGCAGTTTAGTTCAATTCACCAACACTTCTCAGTTTTTCACAATATTTGAATCTAACACGAAACTTGCTCGTCACTGTCAACATTATTCGAATCTTGTGAAATGAATGTGAGAAAAAAATATGCAGACCTAAGAACTTCGGCACAAGTATTTTTCACTTTACACCCCTAAACGAATCAACATCTGGTCGGCCGTTCTGTAGCACATTCCTAGATTTTAGAGGAAATGCCGACAAATTTATTGAATAGACGAGTCCCTTCATGCTGGCCAACTGTTTAAAAATACCTGAAAATCACTTCCCTTTTTTTCGCAATGATTCAACTCTTACCTGAAAGCTTTAATCCCAATGAGTGTATCCTGAAAATATTAGATGTCACGAAGGTCTTCATCAAAAGCTATAAATTTTTGTTTTCTTATGTTTTCACTAACTGAAATCTATGACTTTCCAACCTAGAAAACGACTTGTTTATATTTTTACTTGCTCCTAAGCTGTTTTCATTGACTTAGAAATTAGAATATCTATTCTAAATCAATGGCTGTTTCAGGTATTCTTGAGGAATATGATCCTCGTAATTCGAGGTACTGAGCTGTGACTTCATCTTTCTGTAAGATGGAAATCAGAAAAGGTGAAGTAGGTATCTGCACGAAATGATTTTTATGTTTCAATCCTCATGATATATTTGAATTTTAGGCCAGTAGATGATTATATTACAATGTAAGCAAAGTACTAGTACTGGAAAAACTGTTCTCACTTGCTCTTCAAGGAGAAGTAAAAACACGGCTGTTCGTTTTGATAAATTTCCTGAGAAAGATGCCTCAACACCGAATATCACTAATGCCTTTGGCATATTGCATAAATTGGACTGGAGAAAAGTATGGATAGACAAACTATGGATGGGAACCTTGCTGCAAAGAATATATGTGTTTGTTCCCTTCACGTGGACGATTATGTCAAGTTAATTTCAGATTTATATCCAGATTGAAAAATCCATAAATAAATTGCTCCAGAGAGATTAGTTCTAGTATTAATAAAACTGAAACTGTTTGTGAAGTAGCCATTTTTAAGGGAGTTTCTCAATCAACTGGGAACAATATGTTTAGTAAATATATTGTCTGTATTTATTATTTTGAGATGTGGTATACACTGGCCAAGTTCTGATGCTGAATTGATGAATTTACCACTTTACATATTAAGAATATACTATGATTTCAAAGTGATACTTCATTATAATGATTTTCCAGTACAATGATCCTAATTTCTCATGCGGCATCAGAACTTATTCACATCCAGATCATAGTCTAGGGCAGTTGTAAATACTTTTGGGTTGTTATTCTGTAGTAAGTTTCCATGCAAATAAAGAACATTAAAAACAATCATTTATTTCCCTAATTTCCTTTGAATTCCTTGTAGAATTTCTATCCAATTAGAAGCGAAAACCCAATTATGCACCTATATTTAATAAACTCCACAATACAGGGTTAATAATACATTAATTCACTGAAAGTCTTCCTATGATCTCTAAGAATCCAAAGAAAACACCTATAATAATCAGTTTTACAGGTCTTTATACGAGTGCTCCTTCTTCGGAAATTAATGAAATTTGGATTTGATATTTCTGCAGTATCTTGAATCATTTTCACACTGTTAATAGAAACATCTCATTCATCAGAAAAGTTATTATAAAAAACAAACTCAAGCGAAATTCTCATTTGATTCGAAAAATTCAAATTCTCCATTCAAACATTTTGTTGGGGATATTTATTTTCCATTGATGAAACCCTAAGAAAACAAAAATTTATAGCTTTTGATGAAGACCTTCGTGACATCTAATATTTTCAGGATACACTCATTAGGATTAAAGCTTTCAGGTAAGAGTTGAATCATTGCGAAAAAAAGGGAAGTGATTTTCAGGCAATTTTAAACAGTTGGCCAGTTGGGACTCGTCTATTATGATGTAATTGTCAACATTGGAATTCGGCCGCCACCCTTGACGGAATTTATTGCAGGCAGACAAGATAATTAGGGACAGTACGCTGAATCTCGAATGGTGTGTTTTTTCCAACATCGGAGTTTTGCTCTGAGGCTTTTGTTATTCATTGCGTTTCATGTGAATGTGATAATTCATAATTCACAAGTTGCCTCTGAGCTTCCTATAAAATATAGTACAGCCTGACTAATTTTTTCGCACTTACAGACTGAATTTTTATCCCAGAAAAAAAAATTAATTCGATCGCCGGGGGCCCTATGGACCTCGGGGCCCTACGCTGCAGCATACTAAGCGTACCGATTAATCCGCTACTGATACACACACCAACTCAACACTCGAAGTGACTACTAAGTTGAAGTATTTCAAGCTTGTGTTTTTCCCTGGATCGTCCTACAAAATATACAATAAATTCAAGGAGTTTGGTTGCACGACATGCTTCTATAACATCCTCGACAACAACAAAAAATTCTTCGCCAACATTAAAGACAGAACCCCTCCCATCATGCAGTCTAGTCTTGTATACAGGATTCCCTGCCAGCATTGCAATAAAGTATACATTGGTCAAACAAAACAATACCTGAAAGACAGGGAACGACAACATAGGAGTGATGGCCAAAGGACAAAAGATGAGAACAAGACTGCCCTCACACAACATTCACACAGAGAGGGACATACTCTCGATTTTGAAAGCGTTACTATACTGGATAGGGAGCAAAATTATGTCAGACGTCTTTTGAGTGAAATGATACACATAAGAAGAAACAATACAGTGAATTACAGAGAAGACACAAATAACTTGAGTACTGTTTATGACTGCATGATTTACAGAATAAGATTACCAAACTGCAAACAGATAACAATTGATTCATGTTTGTCTCCGCGTTCGTTTTTTGTATTTTTAATCAGGTTCATGTTCCCTTTTATATTTGTTCATACCCTGTATTTTCCGGTTTGGGGTGAATTGAGTAAGCCAACATCTAAGAAGAACATATATGTCAACGTTTACATCGCGTTCACCATATGTACCTAATCCCGATTCAAAAATTCGATAATTTGTTTGTTTTTAATCAATTGACTGTCACTCATAGGAATCATTTATTCGTTCTTGACTTCGCCTAATTATTTCAAATTTATGTCTTTATTAGTTGTATGATGAGGTATGATGTGCACTGTTGTATATTTATCTTTCTGTAATTAATAATTGCTTTTTTTCAGCCTTGAGAAAGGAACAATTAGTTCCGAAACGTCGGCAAAATCATAATTGATTTTTATTTCATTTGTCCAAATTCCTGCTAAACATTGCTTCACTTTTGAACATGGGCGTGAATAATACAGAATCTTAAAGTTGACACTCACTAATTTCATTATATGGTCGAGCTATCATGGAATGGAGTCTCAAGTCAAATATCTGGGAATATACCTGGACAGTAAGCATCTGTGGAATAAGCATGTTTATACTGCTGGTCGTAAAAGCTTTTACAAATTCCGATTTTCCTACACTCTAAGTCGGCTCACACTTCGGAGCAATAAGCAATAAGCAGCCAACAATAGGCAATGAGCAACAAGCAGCCAGCAATAGGCAATGAGCAACAAGAAAATGCATTTTAAAGTATCACGTGAGCTATATGATGAACGCGTTCGTATGAAATCTTCAGTGCTTGAGATATCCGTTTTAGCCCAATTCGACGGACTGATAAAACCATGTCATGAACTGCATCGATATTTTCGAAGACTGACACAGAAACTGGCCTTCTCGATCGGTCATCATCTTCAATGGAAAATTTACCTCTTTTGAAGCGTGTAGTCCAATTTTTCACGGTCGCATACGAAGGACATTGATCACCAAGGGAATTAGCATATCTTCGTAAATCTGCTTACCTCTTACCTAACTCTTTTAAATACAGGTACTTGATGATGGCTGAATACCCCAGTTTTGCGATTTTTACAATTTCAGTGGACATCTTTTTTTTTTAATTCATTCCATAACTCTGGTTTACTTTTTTGACGTCGAACTCTACACTGACACTTCTAATAAGTTATTGTTCGTTGATATGGTATCGCAATATTTTGTTTAAGCATGGAACTGGTCTAGGCTAACTAGATATCAATACATCCTTGTACACCATTTAATATTATCTCAGATTAGTGAACAATTTCAACAAATCCAAACCATTCCTTAGAATTCACACTGTCGCACATTTGAATATAGGTTTCTTCAGGAAACAAAAACAACCCACCTACTCCATATTTAACAACCCAATCATGTGGTTGTTCAAAGTATTACATTGTTTTGATTCTACTCATTAACGAAATAATCATCAAATTGTTTTTCTTTAATGAGTTTCATGAACCTTATAGCTCTCCAATAATAACAAAAATTGTATATGAATCTGCTCCTGCTCATCTAACAGTTGAAATGCTATTTAGAACTTCAAACAACAATTCATATTTTGTTGTTTGAAGTTGTAAATAGCCTTGAAAAACTTCCCAAAAGCATTCCCCTATATTCTAGATTCGAATTTTCCGCTTTACATAAGTACCGATACCAAACACTTGGACCGCTGATTTTCATCACATTAAATAACATTCTCATGAACCGTCTAGACTCTAGAGAGTATGTGAAAGAAAACTCTTAGAAATTGAGAGTAAATAAGTAAATTTCTTCTGAAGAATCCTACAATGGACATTAATACATAATATCTAGTTTGCTCAATCCTTCCAGAGACAAGTTTGCCTGTGATCCGTCCACCCTCGAAGTGGTACAGAAGTAGAGAATGGAGACGCAGTAGGAACGAATCCAGGTCGTTTTTCCCCATCAACCTCAGCCAGGACTAGTCATATATCCATCCCAAGGATAATCATTATCCGCAAGATTGATTGCATAAAAGCAATCAAGTGATAAATCAGGGGAATTCCATAGGATACCTACATGGTTCAACAACGGTCATGAAATTGGAATCCATAAAAGTCTGATCGAAGGCGCTCACGATAATCAAGTTCGTGATTGAAGGAAGAAGTTGTGGAGAACGGAAAAAAGGCACGGAGAAGAAAGAAGAGAAACAAACCGGACTGCACTTAGAGCGTAAAGGCATCGGCATCCGCGGGGTGTTTATGACCTACTCTCTAATTAATAAGCAAACAGCTTGAGGGTAGCTATTCGGGTAGCGGGTAGCGCACGGCATCTTCGCGCAGGGGAGTACTCAGTCCACTTTTAAATACCTTGAATGAATAAGGTGATTTAATTTTACGTATTTTATTCATCGAGTTCATCTGAATATGTATCCCGATATTTTTCACTGGTCACAGGTGTACCTACAAGTACCAGCGCAGAGGAGAAAAATGAATTCTCATTGCATTGAAAAATAAATAGTAATATATCAAACTAGTATATTGCACCTTGCTAAGTGGTTCGAGTGTTTGGCTAAAAACGTTCACAGCTAGATGCGGAGAAAATTTTTGATAAGTTATGTATTGATATAAAAATTATCGAAATGAAATTTTGCCACAATTCTTATCGAAATTATTTATTTTTACCTCATAAAAATCAAGTTTCCAGTTAAAATTCAACAAACGACCCTAGAACCAAGGAACGTAAATGAATCAAGGTTTCCTTACTCATCCTTGTAAAGGGTTTTCCAATAAGGGGTGTTATTTTGGAAAGCCCGCTATTACGGTAGATGTCAATTTTAAAGCTGTCATTTTTCGACATTTGACAAGTGAAAACTACGTCATTAATAAAAATGGAACGATATCCGCTTCAACAACGCATTGAAATGATTAAAATTCACTATATAACGGTGAGAACTTGGCTGAGACGGTTGGTAAAACTCGAACATTCTTGGGTCGTCCTGAAGTACCTTGTCGAATCGCAATATAGAAATCTACGCCAATTCATCCTTGGCGAATGCGTCAACTGTTAAATCACAACACCATTTAAATTTTCTGTCAAAATACTACGAAAAATTAGGTTAAATAAGTCAAAGACGAAAGAGATAGCAAGAAAGACAACGATAAGAAAATTTTCACTTGGGTGAGATCAAACCGACAACGTATCACAGCCACCATTCGCATAAAATATCTTGAAAATGAAATACACTATGTATTTCTAGTTTTCAATTCAGAAATTGACGAGTGAAATTCAGAAAACTTTTGTATTTCAGATCTGTTGAGTTTATTTCAGAACACATCAAATGTAATTCAGAATAGTCTATTTAATTTCAGTCATTTGAATTCAGTTGAGTCCATACAACTTACATTATAATTGAATTATATTAGCCTTGCTGCTCAGCACAAAATAATGGATAAACATCTCAAGTTGGAGATACACCGGTATTTTCATGTTTCCATGGATATGACCTGTCACACACAACAGAAACACAGAAATACTATGAAACTAATGGTCAATATTCCGATTTTCTGTATTTCTTTTCTGTGTGACATGTCATATCCATGGAAAAACAGAAATCTCACTGTTCCTCCAACTTGAGATTAAGATGTCTTAAGACATGGTGTCAATTTTTGAATGCATTGACAGTCGACCAAATCGAAAATATTAGAAATGTTTCGTGGCGGCGCCGCAATGTCTTCCTAGATCATTTCGGTCTTTTTTCCCTTGATCGATTTGTTTGAATCTGCCAAGGTCAATTACGACATTTTTATGTAATGAATGTCTTATACTTTTCCTCAGAATTAATATAAATTAAAATATCAAGAATATAAACAAAAACTGTTGGTTGAAAGAATCGACTATTAAATTCAAATATTTGAAATAATTAATGAAATGTCAGAATTTGTGAATAGCTTCACCGGAAGTAGAAAGAACGAACCTTTTTTTAATATTCTCAAAAATTCGAAAAAAAAATCTAATCAGTGCATACACCATTATTCTATACATCTTTCTTGAGATTTTCACCCACTTTTTCATCTTGTAATAGCATTCCATGTCACTATAAGTTCTATGGTTGCGTCACATTTATTCCAGAAAATGTCAATTGCAATTTGGATTAGCGACATTCATTTCAGAGAGAGTCAATTGTATTAATTTAGAAAACATTAAATGAAAGGTTTTTCAATAATAGGTGTTTTTTTGACATTCAAAGTAAAAGCCATTTTTTTAGCTGAATGATCGGATGTTTATTTAATTATAATCATAATTATAATTATTATCAGCCAAAGGACCGCCACGACTACAGGACCACATCCTTCTCATTAAATTTTCCATAACCAAACCAAATCGCAAAGTGGCTCCCATACCTCCTCGATAGCCTCACAAATTCCTTCTTTGAGGTCTGGAATTGACGTTGGGCTCTTGGCGTAGACCTTCTTTTTCACGTGGTCCCAAAGGAAGAAGCCGCAAGGTGTTAAATCACAAGATCTTGGTAGCCAATTGGTATCACCTCTTCGATCCGGAAACTTCTACAATCAATGCCCAATGGTTTCGTTGCTTGCATTTTGGCGTTTCGATTAGTATTCTTCATGAAAGCGTTGGATGCTACTAAAAAAAAATTATACTGTTCAAGAATGATTAAGCTTTTGAATTCAATCAATACAGAGTCAAATAGGTATACAATAAGTTAACAAGTGACAGGTATTCAGGAGCGAATATCATCCAAACTTCATGTATTCATGTTTTTTAGTCTACAAACTTCATTTTCATGTCGAAAAAAGCTAGGCACCCATTAAAATGAAAATGATGTCTTGTAAAATTCTCACAAAATTCTCAGATCCCAGAACAACGCACGAACTGAGCGAAGTGAGAAATGTTTTCTATGGTTACAAATCGTTCTAAGATAATCATCTCCGTTTTTGAAGTAAGATTCTAGTATTCTATAGTGAGGATGACACCGCTCAGTTCGCACTCTGAACACAAATCGATTGATTGGACCACACGTCCTACTCAGACGGCTTACGTGTGATCTTAGGAGGCGCGATGAGAATCGCTCTGTTAGGGGGCTCAATGTCGCAGTGGACTGTAAACCCCTTTCACTATAAACTTTATTAGGGGGTGATCTTCACTTAGGTACGGACATTGCAGGAATACATTTTCAGCATGATGGAGCTCCACCCCATTTCAGAGTAAGGGCCAGACAGGTAGATCAGAACTTTACAAATATGTGGATAGGCAGAGGGGGACCGCATAACTGGCCTGCTAGATCACCGGCTTTCAATCCTGTTGATTATTTCATTCGGGGTTATTTGAGTATATATACAAGGTGACAAGAAAAACTTCTGACAAATTTTGCTGTGGTCTGGAACAAAAGTATT
Source organism: Adalia decempunctata (assembly GCA_951802165.1). Taxonomy (NCBI): domain Eukaryota; kingdom Metazoa; phylum Arthropoda; class Insecta; order Coleoptera; family Coccinellidae; genus Adalia; species Adalia decempunctata. The sequence goes on from OX637697.1 coordinate 7,848,284, forward strand.
TCAGCGCAGCCAAATAATTTTTATTCTCTTGGTTACACTACACTTTCCTGTACTAATATGTGAAGGTTCAGTTTGATATAATTTCATTTCACAGAGTTTTAGAATGTCGAACAAACGTAGTGCGATTTTGGAGCTGTTTCGTCAAGGAAGGCGTCAATGGGAAATTGTTCGTTTGCTCAATGTGCCTCAACAAACCGTGTCCGATGTAATTCGTCGTTCCAAGGAGCTTGGCCATGATGGTCGTCGGCCAGGAGGTGGTAGAAAACGCACTGTCAATTTACGTAGCAATCGCAACATCGTCAAGAAGCGAGTCAATCGAAATCCGAGGATTTCCATGAAAAAAATAGCTTGTGAGGCCGGTATCAACCGCGAATCAGTCCGTCAAATTGCGAAAAGGAGCTCAACCTCAAGGCATACAAGCTCCAAAAAGTTCAACTCCTCACGGAGGAAAACAAGCGCGTACGACTCCAAAGTGCCGCCAACTCCTTCGTCTCGCCGCCGGTCAGCAATAGGGGCGAATTCTCTTCACAGACGAGAAGCTTTTCACCGTAGAACAATCCCACAACCACCAAAACGACAGAGTCTGGACCGTAGAGGCTCCCGGTACATCGGCCATCGTCGAACACCGTCAAAATCCGCAATCCGTCATGGTCTGGGGTGGAATTTGCGGCAGTGGTAAAACTCCCTTTGTTTTCGTGGATCAAGGGGTTAAGATCAATCAAGAAGTCTACCGCTGCGACATCCTCGAGGCCGTAGCACTTCGGCGATACCCATTGGACCTTTCAACAGGACTCCGCTCCGGCTCACAGAGCGAAAATGACGCAAGAATGGTGTAAGACCCATTTTCCTTGTTGCATCTCATCTGATCTGCAGAATGGCCGCCCTACTCACCGTTTCTCAACCCAATGGACTACAGCGTGTGGTCGATTTGGAGCACAGGGCTTGTGCTAAAAAACACAAAAATTTGGAGTAGCTGAAGCAATCTCTGCGCCGGGAATGCAACCGATTAACGCCCGAGGAGCTGCGGCCCATTGTCGAAAATTTCAAGAAGCGTCTGAAGCTGTGTATCGTCGCCAAAGGAAGCCACTTCGAAACGGCTTAGATATATTATCAACAAATGTTCAAGCTATTATTATTTGTTGTTGTTTTGTTCAATTTCTTCTGTTTAATAAAGTTAAATGAAAAAGAGTTTGTCCGAGGTTTTTCTTGTCACACTGTAGTATATTCATCTGAAATAAAAAGTGAGGAGCATGCAACGTATCGAAGTCGCCTGCAATAAAATACGTTATAATCCAGACATGAGCAAACAAAGGTATAAAAGACATAGTTTGAAGAGGGCAAGAATGTGTATTGCGCAAAACGGTTTTACTTTGGAGCACCTTCTGTAATTCACATCAAGTTTTTAAGTTCCTTTATTTATTTATTCATCGTTGTTGCCTTCGAATGAATTTTTCTGAATCAATAATATTCTTCTGGAAATTACTGATTACTCAGCATATTACGAAATACGAATGTGCAATTAGTGGAACATAAAAAAATCTATTTTATCACAATGTACTTAAACTGAGAATTTAGTGAAATTCCAATAATCAATTATTGGATCTTTTCCTGAAGCAAAATGACGTGCAGGGCAATGAAATCTACTGAACCCCATTGAAAATTTTCTGCTCTTTGCAAATATCTCAATTCCATTAGTTTTGAGTCTCAGTTTGGAAGATGTCGCATAAGTCTCAAAAAGGGACCTGGAACTTTTTGGAAATTTAATTATAAACGTTTCCAATATCAACCGACTATACTAGTTGGTTCAAAAGTATTGAGAAATTGAAATTTTTGGTGAATACATGAACCACCCTGTATCTCGGTAATGGAATTGATTAGACCATATCATATGTCGGTTTTTTCAACTCTCCTAGGGTAGCTCTTGCTCAGGTCATCGTATGTTCATTTACCAATGAAACACCCTGTGTATGATTTGGACAAAATGGAAACTTCAGTCTCAAAATGCAAAATCTTCAAATTTACTTTCCGTTGAAGAATGATCCATTTGGAAATATCATTTTCCATCATGGTTTCCATTTGAAAAAACAAATTTTATAGCTGTGAAATTTGAGCAGATATAAAAAATCCAATAGCACCGCTGAAGAGCAGTAAAAAAGTGCCCTAAAGATGTGTCAATTTCGAGAGCGTAGATCCTATAATACGGAAGCTATAGTCAATTATGATAATGGACCAAATAACAAAGTCGCCCTGTAGCTTGGGGTTTTCAGCAATTTCTGTTTCTCGAAAAAATAGAACATGACAAGTATCTCACTTTTACTCTATCTTTTATAGATTAGGAGTTATAGTACTAAACCATCGAAATCTGGCCACCCTGTACAATGATTTGAAGAAACTCGATAAAATTATATCTAAGATATATGAACGAGTTCTTCAGAGTTTCTCGATGTTTTTCTAGTTGTTCATGGTTGCACCTTGGGGAGAACATAGTTTGGCTTTGGTAAGTTTCGGCTGGTCGTGACGTCTGAAAGTTGTTTTACCATTCTAATGTAGAATTTGATGGTATATTTGATTTTGTTAATGTTTAATTCAATGTGTAAATCTTCAAAATTTTTATTTTTGTGTTTTTCAAATGATGTTGTCTCTATTTTAGCCCTGAAGAAGCAAAAATATATTTGCGAAACGTCGGCATTAGCTGAGGTCTGTTAATTCATTCCCGATTCCTAGTTCCTGTCAACTACACTTTGAATATATCTAAGAAAATTGAATTTGCTCATTTTATTCGGATATTTGATTCTGAGGATTGACAAAAAGGAAGCCAGCACCTTGTAGCTGCCATCAAACAAGCCTGATTCTTAAAAAACGTTTTTAGAGACAAGCTTTTATAATAACAACACTCATCCGCCGTTTTGAAGCAGACATCTTGAATTCCTCAATTTTGAAGAATCGTAATCAAAATCTCGGACGCAGTAAAACCCCAGATATCAATTCTGAATTGAATAGAATCGGATCATAATTACAAAACTCGTCTGCCATATTGTAGCTGCCATCTTGAATTTTCCAATTCTGACAGAATAATCATTATTTTCTAACCCAAAAAACCCCAGATACTAATTTTGAATGGAATCGGATCATAATAACAAAACTTATCCGCCATTTTGTTTTTTTTCCATAACAAATATTCATTATGCATCGTCACCAGAATTATGCACACCTGCAAAATTTCAAATCAATCGGACGATTAGAAGTGTGTCATATTTGAGTAGCAAGATTTGATTACAGACAGATAGACAGACAGACATCGGGACAAGTGGAACTAAATAAAAGCTTGTAAAAAACATTTAAAGTATCACTGAGTTATCAGTTTTTCTTATTCTGCGAGAAGAGGGGAAAGTGTCAGTCTTCTGATATTTAAGTTAGGAAAACCCAGATACTGACAAATGTATGGTTTTTGTATGCTACAATGCTTTTGACGATTCTTTGAATATTTCTTTATTGTAACGTACGAAAAAAAAATTTACTGTGCTTATCGTTCCATGTATTGCACCGGCCAATGCGAAATTCCTCCAGTTATTAAAAAGATTCGTCTTCCTGATATGGAAATAATATTTTCAGGATTCATAACCTACTCATCCTCCTTTCGTAGGAAATAGCTTCTTGGTGCAACACGGCGATGCCGGCCCTGTTTTCCAATCTTCATTTCTCGAAAACTGGTTATCGCTTGTCCAGTTGCATATCTCGAGGGCCGCTCAAGCCGGCAACGGTCACTCGAAGGTGCATGCAGACAACCTTGCCTTCAGCGTCGACCTGCACCTGTGCCTGACTCCCAGGATGTGTGAAATGCTCGCCAGGAACACCTGAATAGGATGTGGAATCGGTTGTCTTGTTCTTCAACATGATTCGGTTCCGATTGATGCGGTTCATTTCACACGTGAAATTATCCTTCGGCAATCTTAATTTCCGTTCTTCGATGTCTGAAAGAAGACATTTTTATGTTAAATTTAGTCAAGAATCCAAGGTATCTTCTTTCTTATCCAGTCAACAGAGTGATAGTGCATGGAGGGGTTGAAAACAGTGAAGGATACAGATTACAGATGCAGGAAACCCTGATTCGTCATTGTAGTTCATGTTCTAGTTCCGGAATAATCCGCAATATCTCACGGTCGCGAAATGGGTTATGTTTTTAGAGATATGTGTTTACTTTTGTTAGGAAATACCTAAAACGAGTATTCTCCCAGAGTGATGCATGGAGAATGGTTGAATGAAATTTTCACACACGATTTGACTATGATTAAAAAAGTCATTAATCTAAACATGTAGATCAAAAATTATCTTATGGTGTACAAAAATATTCAAAAAAATTTTGTGATGAGATTTTATTTGAATATATCAAATTGGATAAACAATTCGACTATTGAAGGTTGGTTTTCAATTACCGATAGTCAAAATTGTTCTAAACACTGTAGGTGTACTATCCAAACTGATTTATTCTCGTCAAAATACACATTAACATATTAACTTTTCAACTGGAATTTCCTGAAATTTTCCCTACAGACGAAATGATATATCACTGATATCATTTTCACAAGCTATATGAGTCCTTTTGTCAACTTCTTAGTTGAACAGGCAATAGAGCAATAGCTAGGGGTATATCAATATCACCAGCAGAACTGAACAGTTAATTGTTGAGGAGTAAAGCGCATTTTGACAAATCAAGTTTGATACAAAAATAAAATGAAAATTATTACAATTTTCTTCGTAATAGTATCAGAAAGTGTAGATTTCTATTACAATAATTTTTCTGAATATGCCATTTACATGATTTTCCTAATCTGTATGGCCACCTCTAGCATCGATATATTCTCGAAATCGTCGAGGCATGTTGAAAATAAAGATTTCAATTTTTTCTAGGGAAACATTCCTTGCGTTAACTGGAAATTCGAAAAGTGCGAGAAATGTAGAGGTTATGTATATTTTGGAAGACAAGAAAAAAGATATCAGGGATGAAAATATGTCACTTAAATATTTGGCGTTCAATTCTGAAACATGAATAGGAATTAACAATGATTGGCAGAAGTCGAAGAAAACGGAATAAAGAGATTGAAACATCCCACATGGAATTGTGAGGTTATGATCGAAAGTATTCACTTGAAGTTATGAATGACATACGTTTCACGACATAATTATGACAAGCAGGCCGTCCCAGCTTCGTCCGAGTAGAAATTTGTTTCACGCGGCGGTTTCTTCTTCAAAACTTCAACCTGCCATATCTTTTGATGTACTCGTTGTAATTGTATGATGTGAAGGGCAATTTTGTTCGAAATTAAATACTGGGGATAAATAACGTATTAGGTTGGATTAGGATCAATACCCTATTCATAAAAACACACTCCCAAATAGTGCATAATTTTGGAAAACATCTGATTACCATAAACAGGTAATAGCAAGTCAATCTTGAGAGATAGATACATGCTATCGCGGACTTTTTTGTAGAACTATTCAAGAGGTACATTTCCGTCATACATTGTATCCACGTAAGTCTCACGGTTTTTGCAGCGCACGTGAAAATAGCTGATTTTGGCTGATTTTTCTGTAATTATTGAAGTTATAGTAGGTATCCTTAATTTTTTCGGGTGAAAAGTATAGCCTATGTCACTCAGGGATAATGTAGCTTTCTAAGGGTGAACGAATTTTTGAAATCGGTCCAGTAGTTTTTGAGCCTATTCGTATCAAACAAACAAAAATACAAATCTTTCCTCTTTATAATATTAGTATAGTATAGATGTGTCAGAGAGAGACAGAATTGGGAAATTATTTTTATTCTCAATAATCCCGCACAAGCGCAGATCTGGATTCTTACCAAAGCCCAGCTTCAATTTTGATAGGCTCATTCCCCATATTGGAATTAGGTATTAGCATAGTATACTATGGTAATAGATATGTATATGGTTGCCAGCTTCACCAATATTCCTGAAGCTATGTAATCAGTAAATATCTATGAATTCTACTATAATCACTATTCCGTTCTTAAATTGAAGATTATTGTTTTGAATAAAAAATTTGTCAATCATAAATTGAGTGAATACCCATTGATTATTATTTTTGGAATATCGAGGAATATTTGAACAAATTCTTGGTGTTTATCAACTTATCTTCGGGAACATCGGTGAAAACTTATTTTGGTGAAAGAAATATGGTTTTTTAATTGCAGATAATAATAATAATAATTTATTGGTTAATACATTATGACATTACAAGTAACATCAAAAGTAAACAAGTCAAAAATCAAATTATGGATCTCACAGCCCTGATTTAATCAGACGAAGAGTGTTTTCAACTTTTCATTCCAATAAGGTTAGTTTGTCGGTTGGAAATTAAAGTTCTTTCATCAATCGATATTCCACTCAAAAATATTGAAGCACCTACATTGGATTGTAGGCCTATTCTGGTTTCATCCGAAGATAAGACATTTTTGCAATCTTTAATGGTCGAATTTTCATGTACAAAAGACCAATTTAAACGGTCAGCTTCATTTATCCTTGAAATTTCTGGAACCCTCAATTGTCTTTTGCTAAAGGCGAAGTCTCCTCCCGATAATTTCAACAGAAACACCCACACCTGTAGCCTGCTAAAGTGGCCTGGATGGGATGTGGGATCTCTTTTTGCTACTTCTGAATCTTTGGGGTACATAATGATAATTTCGTTCTCTCTGTTTTTCAGGATTCTCAATTCCAGAAACCTTCAATAGTTTTTTGAAACAACCTATTGTGTCACACCCACCTTTCTTTCAATCTGCCTTTGTGGCCCTGTTCTGCCAAAGCTTTAATTTTTTCCCTCTGGATTTTCGATAACCCAACATCCGGCATTTTTTCAAATGTGTGTGGTTTTAAGTCATAGAAAAATACACAAAATCACCGAGCGCGATAGAGATATTCTAATCTTCCTTATTTAGGGACGGTGATACATCATTGGATCCAATTCATATGCAAACCAACCTTTGAGATCTATGAATCAAGTTCGAACAATGTCCTATACATTGTTCCAACTTGATTCAAAAATTCATTGTCTGATGATCTTGAGAACTATAGCAGCTAGTAGAAAACTGATAACACATTCTGACTAATCCGAATCTGGAAACGGATCCAGCCTATCATTCTCAGATTTTGAGTAATGAACTAAAATTGAGGAATTGTCATTAATTTCAATATTGCTGATTAACTCTTGTATGAATTCGTATTCGAAATCTGTTGTCACATTCGACAGACACTTTTTCAGGAGTAATTAAAAAATAATATGAAGCAAAATTTTTAAATCCAGATCTTCTCGAAGAAAAAATTTAAGTCTTTTGTTTTGCTTGAGTTCAACAGTGAATCGAGAATCAAGACAAATGTATTAAATTTTTTTCTCATGTAATATGTATTTATGTGGATAGCATATATTATAATAAATCAACAAACATTTTTACCAAGATAAGGGAACTTACGACTATGGCTTACATTTGAGAAATCAGAAATCTTTCTCATTTCTCGAAAATAACTGCATTGAAAAACTCCATGAGTTACTAAAAAAGTGCAACGGATATGTCGAATACGAGTTTTTAGCATTATCGAAAATGACCATTTCTCAATTTCCGTTCATAACTCAAAATCTATGAACGATAGACTGGATCTCTTTCAGATTCGGATTAGTCAGGAAAAAAAAGCTGGAGAATGTGTTATCAGTTTTCTTTTAGCTGCTAACTATAGCAGCTATCTCGAGATCCCTTCAGTAGAATTCTCCGAATTTTGGACACCCTTTATATCTGCTGTCAAGGATGGACAATTTCACTCTATTTGCTGAAATTATTCTAAATTTGAAATTGACTTTCTGGGCAGTAAGGGAATTCGCTGTTTCATAAAGCAATAAAATCTCAAAGTGCCCGCCTTATGTAAACTATAGATTGAAATGCTCAGAGCATTCATTCCGAAGAACGACAGATCATAGAAATCTATTTGACACTTCCCAATCAGTACATCGGAAGCATTCCTAGAATGAGGAAACGACGACGATTAGATTTGTTACCAGGCAAAAAAAATCATTGAATGAAATTCCAAATGCCTAACCACTCTTGTACCTAATCTTCATCCTTATTACGGATACTATCGATGAATCTTGCATTGTCTTCCCAGTTCAGTGTTCCATTATTCACAAAGAAATAATCCTTCCAAAAACTTCTCACGTAAAGAAGGTTGTTAAGACTATAAAGCTCAACAGATTCACTGCTTAAAAGTGAGGAGATCTTATGTAAAGCCAAGCCATTAACTCTATAATAAGCCCTAACTCAACTAAACCTTTATTTTGGTCGAAACATATGATCGCGGTGAACATTGAGATTGAATTAAAAAAGAGAAAACAATACGAATAAAAATCGCAATTTCAAAATGTAGTTGTTAAGGCCTTAGCTCTACATGAGATCTCATTACTTTTTAACAGTTGAATGCGTTGAGCTTATTATTCTTGGCAACAATGGCAACCTTCCTTACATGGGATAATTTAAATGGATTGTCTTGTCCCTTAATCTAACTTTGGAGAGGAGCAATAGAAAAATATAAATGAGTTAATTTTTCATGTCAGTTTTTGGCGGTTTGTAACAGTAGTTCAAATGCAAATCGATTTCGATTGTTCAAATCAAGCACGTAGAACATCGAAAGTAGCTGTGATAACATAAAACCAACCAATACAGAAGAATATCGATAAAATTGGAAGTTGTCGATACGGATCACATCGTAAAAATTTCCTCGTACTGCTAGAAACGGTAATTCTATTCAAAACTGGCTCACACGAGTGACAGTTCGGGTCTAACTTGTATAGCGTTTGAGTAATGAAGTCGTTTCTCTCCTACATTTCGATTTCTGTAAATTAGGTAATTTAGAGTAGAGTCGAGTAGAGGACGGTATATTCAAATAAGTTTTTTCAGATCCTTGTCTACAAATGGCCACAGGCACCTGTTCGACATCCAAAATAGTCTAATTGGATTTAGATGGCCACCAGTTTGTTCCCGCCCCGAAAGATTAGGATTTGTATTCCGGTTTGGTTTATTCGGTGCTCTGTTTTCATGGAACGTTAAGTGTTTTATCTTTCCGAGGTTTTGGTTCAATCGGGTGGGTGGAAATTCGGCGACGGAATGTATCAGAGTCACCTGTTACACAAAACCTCAGCACAAGGTTTTAATATGCTTTAGTCGCCATACATCAGTACAACGAAAAAGGGATTTCACGGTCGAGTAAAGCAAGTCGACAACATTCGTTCTCCTCATGTCATCGGGAAGGTACATGAAAATTTGTGAGTGGATTTTCAAAATTCAGCTTCGTTAGAAAAAACAGGTAGTCGATATGGTTGAAAAAACGTATTCCGTCCATAGTAAATAGCACATTAAAGTTTTAGGGAAATAACGTACAAAATGACATATGGTTTTGTTTCAGAGGTATTACTTGTTATTAGTGAATCACAGTAATGCCATATTTTTCACCAATGATTTTGGTCCTTTCTCCATCAAATCTCATCAACATTTATGAAAGAAAAGTAACAAGAAATTAAATATTCTCAGATGAATTGGGATAAACGAAATAGTTATTTATGATATGAGTGTTAAAAGTGACGTTTTATTTTGTGAGTGAAAAAGTTTGTGACATGAGGGGAGCGAATTGAACAATTTCACGAACAGAATAAAATCACTTTTGTAACAAATACCAATGTTTTTTGTACAACTGCCCTATTTTGATAATGAAGTGGGCGAATTTGCAATGACAATAAACTTCAAAATGCATTTTAATATTCAAATAATCAAAAGGTTGTTGTGCATGGCAAACGTTGCCAACGTTATGATTACTAACAAATGAGAAAAGACGCTGTCATTTTAATTTCGTTCCTGTCCAATTTTCGTCTTGGATTTTCAACTGCCTAATATGTTTGTCGAGAGTCCAATTATTGATAAAAGTGACGATTTGGTTGTTCCTGTGGATATTGAAGAGTCTGCAAGAAGAGCAAATATGGAACTCCTACCTAAAAAATCTGTTCAGCAGTACGATATTGCATATAACCATTTCCTGGCCTGGTGTGAATTGAAGAATGTAGAAGGGAACTTCAGTGAACCTGTTTTCCTGACATACTCAGAAGAAAAATAAAAAATATGGAGTTCATCAACTTTGTGGAGCAAATTTTCAATGATAAAGTCAAGCGCCCTTTTTGAAAATGGTGTGGATGTTAGTGAATATTTTAAGATAATAGCATATTTAAAACGAAAAAGTGAAGGATATTGTCCCAAAAAATAGAAAATTCTGACTCTTGAACAAGTTGAAAAGTTTATAAATGAGGCACTAGATGAGAAATACTTGATGGTTAAGGTTGCAACTATTTTCGGATTATTTGGAGCCTGTCGGCGTGAAGAATTGTGTAAATTATCAGTGCAAGACATCGAAATACCAAATAAATCATTTGTTATACAACTTCCAAACACAAAAACGAAAGTCAGTTGTTCTTTCAGTATTATTGGGAAGTATGTTGACAATTTTCATAAGTACTTTGCACTGCGCCCTTCTGTCATCAAACATCGTCGATTTTTCCTGAAATACATGAATGATAAATGCACTGCCAATCCAGTTGGTATCAATACATTTGGGAAAATTCCATCTATTGTTGCCGAATTCCTCAAACTGCAAGAACCAAAGCAATATACACACGGTGACCATAATACTGGTGGTCAAAATCGGGACATATGGAAAAACGGGGGGGGGGGGGTGGAGTGGGCTCGGTTGTTGGTTAGCTTACATCTCAAGGCTGCTCCAGGAAGGAAATAGTACAGTTCATTTGAATAATTAGCATAGCTCAATCGACAATTGGGTTTTGTTCGAACTCCAAATGAAAATGCTCGTTCCACAGAACCATTAGTTCCTGGCAAAGAGAGCACGAACTCCAAAAATAACCTCAGGTTCGGAATATTTGTATCATGCACTCGAGTGTTCTTGAAAATGGTTAGCCGTCTTTGTTCAGTTGTCTTTTTTCAATGTTCCATTCCGATAAGACACTTTCGGGCAGTTAAGTAAACTTAACTCGTTGACCAGGTCATCTGTGGAAAGCGAGGGCAAACTATCTCGAAAGATAGTACAGCTTTCCTCCAATTCTGCCCACTTAATCTCTTTCTTCAAATCAAGTCTGTCTTAGGTGTTCTACATTTGTTTTGTAGAGATCCAGATAATCAATGCATTGCTGGTAAAAGGAGGTCGCTGTATTTCTAATATTTTCTGGATTAGTATCCAGTCCACTGGTAAAGTTTTTCCTCTGAATTTTATAAATTTTCATGGGCAAGAATGAGAATTGCTTTCTGTGCGTTTTAGAGCAAGATCTTGTAGGTAATTCATTCGCCACTTCATTTGCCGATATTTTGTTTCACTCCATTTTCTTGAGAGTTTCACTAAAAACCCCAACTATTTTGTGCAGAAACCACTGCCAAAACTCCCCACTTAGGACTTCAATACTTCAAGGGTATGGGGCAAAATATTGTTCGAGGTGTTGAAACATTTGAATTACTCGTTCCAGTGCTGACAGAAGTCTTAGCCATAGAGTGTTCGAATAAGACATCAGTTTACGGTATTCTATCGATATAACGACGAAGTTCTTTCAATTCTACAACTCGAACTGTACAAATATGAAAATATTTGAATAATTTGACAATTACCACCTCAACATCAACAAAAAGTAAATCTGCAGCATTGTTGATACAGTTTTTTATTATATGAGCCATGCAGCCAATGCCAACCATGGTCTTATTGGTACTTGATGAAAGTTTACAAAACAAATTATTTGTTCCTTTTCTTTGTGCCCCACCAAAATTACTATTTGTATTGTTTGCAGATATTCCAATGAGTACTAGATCATTTCGAGTGAAAACTGAAAGGACATACCCCTCCATGTGTCCGCCAGTGATTACGATAGACTCACGACGAACAATACTTGTAACAAACACTACGTTGATGAATTAATAAGTAAGAGTTAGGTGACAAACGGAAATTTTTGTGTAATACGAATAATCATTAACGAGTTACTAACGAATGAAATAGAAAATTCGTGAATTTTCGAGAATGTGGGTGCTAACTTCGCATTCTAGGGGTGTGACTTCGTCATTAAAGGTTAGGTTACAAACGAAAAATTTTATGTTACAAATTGTTACTAACGGAGAAATTTCCAATTTTTTTTTCGCGAAAAATGTGCTAACTTCAGAGACACAGGGATGCCCCTTGCCCGGTACTCGTGATCTTAGCGTTGCAGAAAATTATCATCAGGGATGAAACAGCGGCCAACGCGTTGCTTGTAAAATTCAATTTCGACAAAAACTCTAGGAAATCGGGACAGTTCTTGTATAATTCGGGACGCCGGGACAAACCTCTAAAAATCGGGATTGTCCCGATTTTATCGGGACGTATGGTCACCATAAATATACAGGACACTGTTTTCGAAGATCCTCCGCTTCATTGCTAGCAGAATCAAAAACAAATATTACGGATATAAAAAAACATGGTGGATGGAAGTCTACGATGGTAGCCGAGGGCTATGTTGATCATTCCATTGCATTATTGCATATAGAAATGTCATTGCTGAAAAAATTCTCCCAACCTCAACAGATTTTGGATCATCATCATCCAATATTGTACTTCCGGTTTCTACAAGTATACTGGTGGTGCTGAGGATTCTAATGATGTGTTGCGAAGCTCCCTAACGTCACGGGGCATTAATGTTATTAATTGTTCTAGTTTTACGATTAATATTAATGTTCATAAGTAATGATTGTTACATATTGATAATAAAAAGGACCCCGCACTTTTTCTATGGCAAATGGCGTTCCGTCAAATGTTCTAAAATTTTGGTATAATGTAGTACTCGACCTACTGATCACAAGTGTCCATGGCCCCAACTCAATCCTGTGACTAGTGTTTGAGATACAGGGTGTTGAAGTTGAGAATTACCCACTTTTACTACGCCCGTATCTCGGAACAGAATCGAATGAACTTCAATTTTTCTCAAGAAACATTTCATGACATCCCCAGGGAGCAACCATATAGAGGAATATGACATAAAATCGTTACGAATACAGGGTTATCCATAATTGAATGCATGCCCGATTTTGAAAGTATAAAATATGTCAGTTTCAGAGCGAGAACGTTCACAAAATGAACTATTACACTACATATGTTGTTGTTATATCGAAAAAGTCTGTAATACCCAGAATTTATACTGGGTGATCCATTATTATAGAAACTATTCTCAAGGAAGGTTAAGTGGAAACCCTGTATTTATGGGTTGATTCAAGGTGTTTGTTTAATTTTTTTAGAACATATCATCATGGACTTCAAAGAATACGGGGTGATTCAGTCATGAAATGAACTTTGAACCTCACGAAAATACTCAAAAACCACCTTTTTTTTTCATCACCCTCTATTTCGAGATTAACTCCGATGAGGTGGGAGACTTCTTTCACCATTGTACTTGAAATAAAAACATCAATACGGCCGAGAGTTTTCATCCACTTCCTATGATCAGATTTTTTTTTATGCTGGAATAAAAATAGAGTAACATAAATAAATAATTTTCATATTACATAAAAAAAAATCTGTTCATAGGAAGTGCATGAAAACTCTCAGTCTTATTGATGTTTTTATATCAAGTACAATGGTGAAAGAAAACTCCCACCGCATCGGAGTTAATCTTGAAAGAGAGGGGGATGAAAAAAAAAGGTGGTTTTTGGGTATTTTCGTGAAGTACAAAGTTCATTTCATGACTGAATCACCCTGTATTCTTTGAAGTCCATGACTTCTAAAAAAATTAAACGAACAACTTAAATCAACCCATAAATACAGGATGTCCACTTAACCTTCCTTGAGAATAGTTTCAATAATAATGAATCACCCAGCATAAATTCTGGGTGTTACAGACTTTTTCGATGTAACAACAACATATCTAGTGCAATAGTTCATTTTGTGAACGTTCTCGCTCTGAAACTGATTTTATACTTTCAAAATCGGGCATGCATTCAATTATGGACAACCCTGTATACGTAACGATTTTCGATTATATTCCACTATATGGTTGCTCCCTGGGAATGTCATGAAACGTTCCTTGGGAAAAATTGAAGTTCATTCGATTCTGTTCCGAGATACGGGCGTAGTAAAAGTGGGTAATTCTCAACTTCAACGCCCTGTATCTCAAAAACTAGTCATAGGATTGAGTTGGGGCCATGGACACTTTTGATCAGTAGGTCGAGTACTACATTATACCAAAATTTTTGAATATTTGACGGAACGCCATTTGCCATAAAAAAAGTGCGGGGTCCTTTGCAATTGCTGAATTTTTATCATCTGATTTCATCATAAGAAAATGGAATGCTAAAAATATTTTTAACAATAATTTTAAATATATTTTCAACACGCTTCCACGTAAACAAACAATTTTAACATTGTTTGCTGTCATTAAAAGTGTCACTTTTAATGGCAGTTGTACAAAAAAACCTTTATATGAACACCAGCCAACGCCCATTCACATTTAATTGCTAATCACTATGACGGCTAAGATGAACATCGTCCAATTTGTATATTTCATTTGGTAAAGTTGATTTTCGAAAAAAACTATATAATATGTAGGCTAGCCATTCTCTTAATTATCAATCGAAGCTTTCGAAGAGCCCATCACCTCACCGTATCGAGTTGCGGTTAACCATATAGAACCTAATCAGCTCGAACACATCTCTTCGTGCCAAATTGTCATTTTTTCTTCTGCCTTTCATCTTTCCAACGACTCTTTAAAAAAGCTAACGTCTGAATTGAGACATCCGTAACGTGAATCACTGATAGATCAGATAATGGATTGTACCAGATTTCCCCGATGGGCCTAGAGCGCACAGAAAGTCCGTCATTAGATTTTCTTTCCGCCACGCTGAATTATTAGGCAATTAACTAACTGGAGACCAATAAATGTTTTCTGTATTTGGTCAAAACAAGAGCGGAGTGCGAGCGCCACCAACTACCGTATGGGGAAGTCTCCGGCATGTGAAACGTTCTTGTTTTCAGGACCTTCAAGGCTCCAGCAAGCGCAATTTCCTTTTTTCTGTGGTGAAATGGGCGCCCATAACGAAATCGTCTTTGTGTGTATTTCAATTCATTCTCAAATGGAAAATTCGAAACGTACGCATGACTGGACATTAGAGTCTCGTCTATTTTGTACATAGAAGTAAATTCGATAAAATTGATAACATTCCAACTTCAAACATTACCAGTTATTATTACCACTCACTCAGTGGTGGAACTTGTTATACGTGTCGACAAACAAATCAGGAATGATGAAGTATGCTGAAATGAATACATGCAACATTACCATTGGATATGAAAAAATGGTCAAATACGTAATTCCGAGAGCATTTAACTCGAGTTCCGAGTACCTTCTCGCTCGCATGAAATGTCATCATTCCATTCTTGTCAGTTTCGGTTTAAAAAAAAATTAGAAACAGTTTTCTCTACAGTTCGTCCAAGAATTATTGACCTCTCGAGGGGCTTTGGAGAATCGAAATTATGTTGGTAATAGCCCATTCAGTAATATTTTGAGTTGCAGAAATCAGGTTGTTGTCGGAAATAACTCTGACCTTTCGTTCTGTCATTAATATTCGAACAAATTTGGCAAATAATTGCGCATGTGATACGTAAATCTTTGGAATGAGGCTTTTGAAGAATGTACAGCTAATATATGAAAAGCCTGTACAGAGCACGTAGAATAAGAAATAAGAGAAGATATACAGGGTGAGTCTTTGACTTGTACGTATGTTTTAACTGTATAGATATAGGAGGAAACCTTTTTTTCATTTTCCATTTTTCCGAATTCGGCTCTGATAAAGAGATATAGCCTTTCGAAAAGATCAATCGAGCTGAATACGTGCCTGATATTATTCACTGCAAACACTTCAAAGTTCATATTTTTCGATTGAAATTGAGGTGATTAGATATTCTGGGTGATACAATTAGAAAATACTCAAGCACTTACCTTATTTGAATAAGAATGTAACAAATACGATATTTCCTAACAAAAACACTGTCCGATTATTTCTGCAATTGAAAAGCCATATTTCTCCCACCAAAAGAAGTTCCTTCTTCGATTTTCCTGAAGATTAGTTTATAAACACTAATAATTTGTTCAATCTTCCTCGATATTCTGAAAAGTTCTCATAAAATTGGTTTCTCACTAACCTATCCTAACTCCATCAACCAAAGTCATATGATTCGAGGTCAATGACCTAACCTTACCCAATCTCTCTGATATATTCCACAGAACTCTAGAGAAGACGATGCCAGATTGCCGATTTTCTCTTCAAAGTTCAAACAATGGTATAGGCGAACTCAAGACAGCCGTACGTCCCCTATCGTTAGCGGATAAACTATCACAGGCACACTAGTTTTGTTCACTTTTCGCTAAAGGTGCTAGACGTGGCTCTTTGGAAATGCCAAACGAGTAGTTCTGATTCTCGCCGATTCAGCGAGAGGATCTCAATTTCAATCGCGGTCCGCTGCGATGTAGCCGCCACGCAAAACAAGCCGTTGTTCTGTGTCTCCAACCGCCAACGAGTCCCATCACAGGCCAGTCTATGATACAATGAACGACGCTTAAATGGGATAACCTTATTTCTCTATTTCAGTATAGTAATGAGTTCATTATTTATCTACCTGCAGAGAATAAAGCAAACAGATGATGATTGTGATGTGCAGACCGTGTAGAATCGATTAAAAACTCCAAGAGGATATTGTTGAGATAGATATTTTCCTGAAGGACCGGTAACAATAAATTTTCAATAAAAACTGTGCTTATAAACTGTGTAATTTCATGCTTCTCAGAACTCAATTATTACATCGAACGTTTTTCCATCATGTAGATTTTAGTCTTGACGAAGTTGATAAACATTGACAACATTGTCAATTTGTTAAGAGACCAGAGAAGAAATAATATTCGATGATATTTAATTCAGGAAAGCATTCAGATTTTTTATGAAACTCATGATTTTTTCCTCAAATTTGTTCGTATACAATTAGGAATAACTCGAAAACGAGGCGTTTCATTGATAAAATATAGGAAAACTTTTATTTTCTAAAATGGTTGGTTTTTTCGAAAATACGAACCGTTTATATTTTTCTAGTGATTTAATAGTATTTTTGCATGAATTTATTTCTCGACTACGCTGTAACTTTTATACCAGGAGAAATATGGAATACGTTTCAATTGAGGAATATGCACCATGAATAGAGTAAACAATCAACCAAAATTCAGTTCATTCGAAATATCGGTTCCGAATATATGGAAAGAATAGTGTTAATTTCATAGATTTTTGACACCCTGTATCTCTCAAACAAAACCGAATTTTGACAAATGATATTTGAAAAAAGTGTTTCTTTTGATGAGAGGAATCTACAATTAAAATATATTTACAAGTCAAAGACTCACCCTGTATATGGGATGTTATGATATTGCTGACATAAATCCTTCAATTATGAACACGACGAGTTCTGCCCAGATGAGGAAATAATAACAGTGGTTGTTGAAGCAGAATAATAAAAATATTTAAATTTTTTATGTTACATATTTTACTCCTTCATTGTTCACAAATATTGAAGGTAACAATGTCATGACGAAATGACAAAATTTATCCACCTTGTAGGTAGATTCGCATTTTTCTGTTCTAGGAATTGGAAGAAGAATGGAAGCGGGTGCCAAAAATTCGTCCTTGATCCCCGATCTGTTTTCTTGAAAAAACGCACATAATCTTGCATGTTGCTCGAATGGGTTTACGTCTCTGAAAAAAAGGGAGTCAGAAACGATTTTTTTTCTGATTGATGGAGGGATATATTAGTGTATAAAGATGAAAATAATAAAAAACATATTTCATAAGTATTGAATGAATGAAAAGGATATTCCCCATCATTTTTGGTAATCTTTCAACATTTAGTTAATCAAATGTTCATCTCCTTTTTATTTCAAAATTTACCGTTTTTCTGTAAATAATATTACAACAATGTGTTGTTTTCGCGAAATTTATTTCCTTGAATTTCTCTCTTCGAAATGATAAATATCCATTGTTACCAAAGACATTTTATTAAGGATTTTATTAGTCGTCGATTAGTGAAAATTAATTGTTTCTTACAATCGTGGATTTTCTCATGGAATTGAATTTCTTTTAAATGCGACACGCCCCGCAGGTATCTTCTCCCAGATGACTGGTGAAGGAAAATAAGTGTATTGTACAATCAGTGTGAGATCTAGTTCAGCCTGTTCAGGATAGGACTTCTTGTTAGTATTCCCTGCGCCCCAACATTTGTTCTATTAAGCTGAATAATCCAATAAATAAAAATTAATGCACTGGCGGTATACATTTCCTATTTTGAAGGTTGAAGACTCGTAAGGTGAATACAGACTATTCTGACGTGACGTGATTTCACGTCACGTCAGGCACCGTCGGTGCTCCCATTGGCCTGATATGAACGTGAACGCACAGAACAATGTGTTGCATTTTTATATCACACACAGTTTGACGTTCACGTTCATATTAGGCCAATGTGAGCACTGCTACACGTCTGACGTTACGAGGAATCACGTCACGAGGAATCACGTCACGTCAGAATAGTCTGTATTCACCTTTAAGTCCGTCTCCATCAGAATGCGGATCTTTACCTCGATCGAATGCTTAGTTTTGACATAATCGAAAAACGACCCTGTTTACGGAACCCCTTGTTGAATATCGCCCATTAACTCAGCATTCCAGATTATTAAGTATCCTTTATTATCGATCTCCCGGTCTCAGCCTGAGTTGGTACAACTTCTATGAACAAGGGGAAAAACATTTGAGTTCCTCCCACTGGATTTTCCTCAAATGATTTGGACATGACTCCCTCAGCCGAAATCACCAACGGTATGTTAGTGACTTTCCGTGGTTGCCACATATTTTTTAGTACTATTGCCAAGTTCTCGTACTTTTCCGAATTGATTCAGGTTGATAATATGGCGGACAAGTATCCAACAAACCATGCCTAAGAGCTTATTGCTGGTGAACCATTTTGGCCACTTGGTTGTGTCGGCTCAGATATACGTTGTCGGCAAGTATTCGGCAACCGGCGATTATATGTTCAATAGACTCGCCAACTGCGTCGCACTGCCTGCATTTGATTTTCTATCGGTGGGTTTCACAAAGCGTAATCACCGGTGATCCGAGCTTGATCTAGAATCAACTCGATTTTACAGTTCAAAAATCATAGAATTGAGCCGTTGATCTCGGATCACCGGTGATTACGCTTTGTGAACCCACCGTATATGTTCAGTTTCAAACTTCTCGTAGCTGCGAGTTTTTATAACTCGATCTTGGATTGCCGTCAAAAATCCCTCCGTTTCAGGATACAATTGTCCCGCATTCAACCACTTGGCCACACAAAGATAACTCACGAATATTTGATAAAACGAACTGAAGCTCCGAAATGTGATTTTTGTGATGTGAAACTTAGAGTGCAACATTTTCTGATAGACTGTGAAAAATATGCACCATTTCGAAATCATTACAGATTACCTCAGAACCTTAAGTCATTATTAGGAAAATCATGTGATCTTTTCAACCTCAGAAATTACCTAAAGGATATCAATCTGTTCAATGAAATATAAATTGCTCAAATTCTGATACTGATTCTCAATCTGTAAAGAACTTTGTGAAATATTTTAATTAGTTGTTTACTGTAACGTCGCTAATAACCATAGGGTGGATGCGACTTTTTCTAAATAAAAAAAAAATATTTCATTCCATCCCTAGGGAGAAACCCTGTAGATCGTTACGAATACAGGATTATCCATAATTGAATGCATGCCCGAATTTGAAAGTATAAAATGTGTCAGTTTCAGAGCGAGAACATTCGCAAAATGGACTATTTCACTAGATATGTTTTTGTTACATCGAAAAAACCTGAAATACCCAGAATTCATACTGGGTGATCCATTATTATAAAAACTATTCACAATGAAGGTTAAGTGGAGTATTTTTGGGTTGATTAAAGATGTTTCTTTGATTTTTTTTAGATCATATCATCATGGACTTCAAAGAATACAGGGTGATTGACTCATGAAATAAACTGTGAACCTCACGAAAATACTCAAAAATAACCTTTTTTCATCACCCCCTATTTCAAGATTAACTCCGTTGAGGTGGGAATTTTCTTTCACCACTGTACTTGATAAAAAAACATCAAACATCCACTTCCTATGACCAGATTTTTTTTATGTAGGTAATATGAAAATTATTCATTCATGTTATTCTATTCTTATTCCAGCATAAAAAGAAATCTGGTCATAGGAAGTGGATAAAAACTCTCAGCCGTATTGATGTCTTTATATCAAGTACAGTGGTGAAAGAAAATTCCTACCTCAACGGAGTTAATCTTGGAATAGAGGATGATGAAAAAAAAAGTGGTTTTTGGGTATTTTCGTGAGGTTCACAGTTTATTTCATGACTGAATCACCCTGTATTCTTTGAAGTCCATGGTGATATGTTCTGAAAAAATCAAAGAAACATCTTTAATCAACCCAAAAATACAGGCTGTCCACTTAATCTTCATTGTGAATAGTTTCTATAATAATGGATCACCCAGTATGAATTCTGGGTATTTCAGGTTTTTTCGATGTAACAACAACATATCTAGTGAAATAGTTCATTTTGCGAACGTGCTCGCTCTGGAACTGACATATTTTATACTTTCAAAATCGGGCATGCATTAAATTATGGATAACCCTGTATTGGTAACGATTTTTGGTCATATTTCTCTATATGGTTGGGGAATGAAATGTTTCTTGCGAAAAATTGAACTTCCTCCGATTCTGTTCCGAGATACGAGCGTATAGTAAAAGTGGGTAATTCTCAACTTCAACGCTCTGTATCTCAAAAACTAGTCATAGGATTGAGTTGGGGTCATGGACACTTTTGATCAGTAGGTCGAGTACTACATTATACCAAAATTTTAGAACATTTGACAGAACGCCATTTTCCATAAGTTAAGTGCGGGGCCCTTTCCATCTAAATCGAATCTGTAGTTTTAAAATCATCAAGTAAACAAAATTCCGAACGGACATATTCCTTCGAGATCCTCCTGCAGGACAGAATTGAATATGACGTAGAACGAGGGCTCAAAAGCACAAGACTTACATGAATATTGTTCCTTTTCAATTCAAATTCCCCGTTTTCTGACATTCGCTTGCTTAGCTCAATTGCAGTAGCGAATCTGATATTCACTTCATTCCGAAACACCTTTGATTACTCGATCTTCCTTCAGGTGTCAATATTGTTTTAAATATGAAATAAATCATCGTCTACCTGTACCAAACAACATTCAATATTTCCGCCTCTAGCCACAGCTTTCCACCTAGAAATGTTTCGAAAATCAACCCATACTTCCGATGTCAAAAATCGGACCAAAATTCCTGAAATAAAATACTGAGAACCAAAGTTCCGGAAATCGAGAAACAATAGAAAAG
This sequence comes from Adalia decempunctata, assembly GCA_951802165.1. Lineage (NCBI taxonomy): Eukaryota > Metazoa > Arthropoda > Insecta > Coleoptera > Coccinellidae > Adalia > Adalia decempunctata. The sequence continues at coordinate 7,869,848 of OX637697.1, forward strand.
AGGTAGTATTACGAATTGGCTATCGGGTGACACCCAATAAGTCAGGTGGCTCTCCGCGAAAGGAAACAATGGAAATGCCGGGCCACCACAACTGTCCCCAATAAAGATCGGCCAATTTTTCAAAGATCGCCTAATTATAAGTACGAGGCGAAATTTTAACGAGGAGGAGAAACAAGGCCGCCGAAAAACGCGGTATAGCTCGGAAACAACCTGCATTCATCTGCAGTGAACAGGGCCGTGTATTTGGAGGATTTTTTGAACTTGCTGAATGACTTCTGGTTCTACCAGTCCCTGTGGACTATTTTGGAAAAGCTTGGTCGAAGGACCACGACAAAGTAGATGAGGATATTCCATAAATTAGGGTAAGTATTGTGACGAGGCAGGATTATTTCTTCGTTATTGAATGGCCGAAAAGAGGCTTCCAGGATTTGTTAAAACTAGAAGGACCGTCTCTTTTACGTTTTGCATATTGATAAAATACTATAAGAAAAAAATATGGCTGTTTATGTCCCAAATAAAGGCAAATGTAGAAGATGAAGCAATAAAAGAATATATACGAAGACACGGTAATTTAGAAGGAAATGAAGTAAATGTTAAACAATTAAACACCAAAAACCAAGAAAATTTGACCTATAAATGTGTGTTGGTCAGTGTTCCTTTAAAAATGAAGGATGATATTTACAAAAATGATTTTTGGCCAACAGGAATCAAATATTCCAAATTTGATTTCAAAAGAGGAGAACGTTTTTTAGAGAAGAAAAAATCCTCAACAGACTGAAGATTGGAAAAATCTTCGAAATGGAAAGAGAACTATGAACAGTTTGGTATATTACACCAAAAGATACGTTCGTTGGGAAATGCTAGGGAACTTTCAGAAGAAACATTATGTAAACATCATGATGTCAAAATTTTATTCTTAACAGAGCACTGGAAAACAGAGAAACAGCTGGAAGATCATGCAATCAAGAATTTCTCATTGAAAATATTTTCTGTAGAAATTTAAAAGAGCATGGGGGAGTAGCCATCTCTACTAAGAATAAGATGCAAGTCAAAGAAAGGAAAGATATCAAGAAAATATCGAAGAAAAGAAAATGTGTTTGGCTAGAGTATAACCTAGATGGTAGTACACCGTATTGCAATTTATGATGATGGTAATGTAGATATATTGATGGAGGTTTAAGAACCAATATTACAAAAATTGTTGAGTGAAAATGTTAAAATCACCCTAGCTGAAGATTTCAATATTAATTTAATGGAAAAATAAAAAAAAATTGGAACTGGTGAACCTGTTAAGGACTTACAATATACATCAAACTATATACGAACCTACAAGAATAACATCCACCACAGCAACATGCATTGACAACATTTTTACGAATATTGAGGAACCCTATGAAGGTAGCACTATACACACCCACATTTCGGATCATTTAGCGCAGAAGATGAGTTTTATAATGAAGAGAAAAAAAAACAAAGAAGACCTATAAACGTATATTCTCACAGAAAAACATACAATATTTCAAACAATTATTGAAGGATCAAAATTGGACAGAAATTTATGACATACCTAATGACGATGTAAATTCCCAGTTTAATATGTTTCATAGCATATACTCACAACAATTCAACAAAGCTTTTCCGCTGAAGAGAGTGTCAATAAACAAAAACAGAGACCAGATAATACTGATACTACAATTAGAGAGATCAAAAGCTGATTAGACATACTACTCGTCCTGAATACTTGTGATGAAAAATATAAGGGGATATACCGTGAATCAAAAATGGAGTATAATCAGTTACTTTTGAAACAGAAAAAGGAAAAATATGACACTTTGATTCAGAATTCTGACAACAAGAATAAAACAGTATGGAACCTGATAAATTCACTGAAAAATAAGAACACAAGGAAAACTGAATTAACTGGAGATCCGTTGACAATAGCAAATGAGATGAACAACTTCTTTATAACAGCGGGAACTAACCTTACGAAGAATATTCAAGAAGCAGGAAGAGTAAAGTTGATTAATCAATACACCTAGAAAAAATCACTCAATCTGAAACAGATGAGATCATAAAGTTTTAAAAAAATAAACATTCAAGTGGATATGATGAAGTCTCTAACCATATTATGGAAAAATAACGCCACAAATGACAAACATCACTAACAACTCCCTAAAATATGGAATCTTTCCAGACAAACTCAAGGTAGCCATCGTAAAACCAATTCATAAAAAGGGGGATATTTTTGACCATAATAACTACAGGCCAATAAGTATTCTACCCAGCTTTTCTAAGATTGTTGAGATGGCCTACTGCCATGCTAATGGAATATTTACCACTGACTATTCCACTCTTTTCATTTTTAGTGAGGAAGTTTCCGTAGCAAAGTTTAGTTAATCTATGATGAATTGTAATTTGCCAAATAGAGCAATACGCGTCAAATGTGAACATATTACCCTATTTTCTCGTGGAATAGTGATGCCGAACACCACTCGACATGAAACTTAAGCAGGTAAAATTTCTCTCTTGTAATATTCAAGTTTGTTGCTTTTCGGAAATTTCGCTCATGACATTTTTTTCCAAAATCACTCGCCTGACGGCTCGTGATTTTGATGCAAATGTCATTCGCGAAATTTCCGAGCAACAAACTTCCATATTACAATCGAGAAATTTTGCCGGCAAAATTCCATCTCTAGTGGTATTACATATGAATAAAATATTGAGAGGGAACCAAAACATGGATACATTGAAGGAAAATCAATTAAAACAGCAATTTATGAATTTGTAAATAAAATAGTAGAATCTTTTGAAAACAAAGATTTATCCATGGGAATTTTTCTTGACTTAACCAAGGCATATGACTGTTTGGATAGAAATAAGTTGCTTCAAAAATTAGAACATTATGGAATTCGAGGACCGGCACTGGAATGGGTTAAGTCATATTTTATGAACAGAAAACAAATGGTAGAAATCGAAATCAATGAGGAAACTGTAAGATCAAATTACTTTTAGGCATACCACAGGGAAGTATTGCTGGACCCTTACTCTTCCTAATATAAGTATATAATATATATATGATGAAAAAAAAATGACTACAAACCAGATATGAAGTTACATCCCAAAAAAGTGAATACAGTTAATTATTGTGATGACACAAATTTACTTCTAGTTGAAAAACTATTCTCAACGTTGGAGGGACTATCTGAAATCACCGATGAATGGTTCAAAAATAATAATTTGCTTCTCAACAAAGAAAAAACAAAGTTTATACTTTTCACACCAACACAAACAAACTATGAAGGACATGTAGCAATTAATTTGAATCAAGAAATATACCAAATACAAGAAACAACAAAATTCTTGGGAATCCATATAGACAAAAACCTCAATTGGAAAGAACATATAAACTGTCTATGTGAGAAAATTACAGCATCGATTTATGGTCTAAGAATTATAAGTAGATATATACATAGTAATTACCTGAAAATGGTTCATCACGGAATAATAGAATCAAAACTGAGATTTGGCATAGTATTTTATGGATCGGGGAGTATAAAATCATTGTTCATTCTACAGAAAGAAGCAATCAGAATACTAAACAACATGAAGTATAATGAATCCTGCAGTAGTATTTTCAAGAAAAATGAATTATTGACAATATATGCACTTTACATTCAGGAATGTGTCCTCTTCATCAGAAATAATGAACATCTATTTGAAAAATATGAAAATAAAAGAACTTTTTACGAAACCAGGAATGAAGACTATATTTATCCAAGACTTAATTTAACAATCTCTCAAAAGCAGAGGGAATATAGATGCCTCAAAATATATAATTTTCTTCCCAAAAATATAAAAACAATAAAAAATATGAAATGTTTCAAAAAAAATATATTTAAATATCTAATTGAGCTAGAACCATATTGTTTAGGGGACTATATGTCCACCATGTAATTAGTATCTTGACACTTTTCCATTTCGTTGTTCATATTATTATATGTAATTGTATATGTATGAATGTGATTGGGAAAAAAGAGCTATTATTATTATTATTATACATTCTTGTCATTATTGTCGCGAAAAGACCCATCGCGTTTTTGTAGTGAGCGAAGAAAGGCCTATGAAATAATAATGTACTTACCTGATTTTTGGTCTATTACCACTGAGTATATATATTATTGTGAATTCACTTCCCGGTTCTAAAGATCATCGAAAATCACAAAGACAGATAGAGATTCCTTGTTTGGTAGTCAGATTCGAGGAAGGAATGGTGTCGAAAAGAGAGCACGAAATGAACATGCTAAAAAGAACGGGAGAATGATACGAACTGAAATAGTATATTATGTAACGAGCTCAAAATGATGCGAACAAAATATCTATTTTGTGTGAGTTGAAGATTCTTTTAGGAGGATTTTGGAAATGTTGAATACTGAAATTTTCCTGATATTGATTTCCTATTGTCGAAGTAGATGGCATCTCACAATTTTCTATTCCTGATGAAGTTGATATAGTACCAATGTTTGGAATGCTCTGTATTGCATTTGCTATTTCATAAGCTGTGTCTAATTTATTTTTTTCCGCCTTATCGATATATCCTTAGGTGACTGCCGTGAACTTCCAGCCACCGTGACACTCCAAAGTAGTTATGTCAAAATTGTCAACACCGCATCCACAGGAATTGTTGCTGAAGATCGACGAAAGCAGTTTTAAATATACTAACTGACAAAAGAAACTGCAACACCCAGAAGAAGCCGTTTGAATTTCATTTTTTTTTGGAAAAACATATATAGTAACGCAAGGAGTAAATGATTGAATTAGGAGAAAAATCGTGAAGGGTTTTCCATGTAAATATTTTTTGTTACTTGAAAACTGTAGTGGTTTTTTGCAATTTTTTTAAATTTTACAACAAACCAGATGTTCCAGGAGATCCAAAGTCGATATTTAGTTGTTGTTAAAAAGGTCGAATTATTGGTCTACGGGAGCCGGGGTTGTCATTTCGAGAAATCGCTAACCGTAACAACAGATATCCAACTACTGTTATGAGATGTTGTCATTCATATTTTAGATTTGAAATGAAAATATTCCAGAGGCATATTTCCATCCTCGATTTCTATTTTCTTGTCGTCTCTCGGGAAATACATAACCTCTAGATTTGTCTCAATTTTTGAATTTCCAGATGACGCATGCATTTCAATCCTTACCAAAGAATTGGCTTCACTTAGTGATTGTGAAAAGCAGGCGTATAAGGGATGTAGATGTTATTAGATATATGATTAACAGACTCGGTATGAATATTTTTCGATGTTGTCGTAGAATAAAAAAATCGAAAGCATAAAAACCTTTTTGAAAAAGCTTTTATTCAAATCCTCTTGTAAAAGAAAATGAAATTCTCACAATCTCATTATACAATTTATATGATCGTAAAAGCTTGTTGCTTGTTATTTTTCTTTAATTTCAGTAATTAAATACTTACTTACGCAAACCCCGCGACAAGCTTTCATGATCAAATAAATTGTGTATACTTAATGAGGTTATGAGTTAAAAGTTAAAATTTCAAAGGAATTTTATTCTCTTCTTTTTAGAGTATTTAAATGAAATCTTTTTTAAAAAGGTTTTTTTGCTTTTAATTTATTTTTCAGTTATTCCTAGTCTTTTTCGGCAAGCCCTTTCATTTGACACCTATATTGCAGAAGCGCATAAAAAATAACTATTCCGCCATCTTGGATGTTCCGCCATCTTGGATGTTCCGCCATATTGGATTTAGAATGACGTCACACAGCTTATCATGTATTGTCATCCAAATTAAACGTATATACAAAATAACGGTTTTTGATTTTTTCAAAATTACAGATGTGGAATCTAAAAGAAAATTCATTCTTTCAGTGTAAAATACTTTTTGGGATATTCGTTGATATGAAGCTACAACATATGCACGAAAATATTATGGATTCATTGTGAAGACCTTATAAGACAATCAATTATCTGCTAAAGTAAGATTGCGATGCATTTACGGCTAAACACTCATTAAGAGCACAATTCGTTCCTGCTGCATCCTGCCGCATACCACAATAAAAACAAACCATATTAGGTACACACAACCTAAGAACTAGACAATGATTGTACCAAAGCAAACATATCATTTTCTAATTGAAAACCATTCGATAATTGGCCAATTGATCTTGTGGCACCCCTCGGTGCCTTTTGCTCCCATTCGTGTACATGTTTATTACAAATAAGGCATGTTTACTATAAATCGACGCTTCATTAAAAATAACAAATGAGCGTTGGTGGCGTGTCTAGCAGTTGTAAGTTAGGGCCTCCTGCTATCAGAGGCTCGTCTACCTGGCTATCCGATAGGAAGGACCATGGTGTCGAAACAAGAGCGGCTCTGATAATAGACCATGGAAGAAGATATATGAGAGTGTGAATTATGGGAAAGATATCACTTTGGAATTTTGATACTGAATTGTATTTTATTGGTGCCGTTGCAATTATTTTAGATTATTCCTCATGAGTCACCGCTAATTTTCGATTGAGCATCTGCCTTCGAATGATCAAGATCGCTTTTTTGATTTTAGGTTGAAAGCAAAAAGCTTTGGAACCGAAATTTAGATGCTTCAATTGATTTTGTTCGTGATTTCTGAATAAAGTGTTGATAATCCATCTCTTTCCTCAAGTATGATGACATTTATAAATCATTTATAGCCCATCCAAAAATTATCGACATCTCGAGCTTCCGAAGATCGAAATTATGTTGGTAATATCCCATCCAGTAATATTTTGAGTTGCAGAATTCAGATTGGTGTCGGAAATATCACTGACTGATGAACTTTGATTCTGTTTGTTTATATTCTTTTCTGGTTCAAACAAATTTGGTAAATGATTGTATCAGTTTTGACTTCTCATCGATTAGTTCTGAATCTTGTGTTATTAAATATGAATGGAATTGATCAGGATTCAGGCGCAGTACTGTTCGAAGAATTTTGGTCAAAAAAGAAGGCAATTCATGTACCATATTGGTCCAGTTTTACCAAATGCAAACATGACGGCCTGAGATTACCACCATACAATTGTCCATATAACCCCATATTAGTGGCTGGAGGTTTCTGTGTAATGAGTTGTAAAATAACACCAGTTAGTATAGAATTATAATTCAGAGAATATAAGAAGACAGGGAGCAAGTGAAATATTTTTGAAATGAGGCTCTCGAAGAGTGTACAGCTAATAAATGGAAGGCATAGCAAGTAACCTATGGTCCGAAAGTTTTGGGAAAAATTTCACCTGGTCTGATTGAGAAGCAAAGTGTCAGGGGAATAATTAGGCAAATCGAAAATAATGGTCCCTTGTCTGTTACTTGAATTTTGATTTATAATAAAGATAGTTAAGTTAAATTGTTGAATAATTCGATAAAAATATAAGATTATTTAATTCAGAGTTATATGCTTTTGAAATTTTTTCCAAAACTTTCGGACGCAGATAAAAGACAACAGTTGAGGTTGTTGAATCAGAATAAAAGGAATATTTACTCTTTCAATCAATTGTGATACTTTAAATTTTTGATAGACGCAAAAAGCAACTTTTTATTATATTCCACACCTTTTTTGTTCACAAATATTGATAGTAACAATGCCATGACAATATTCTTCATATATTATACAGGGTGTATTTTAAAGTGAGGCTTTTCTTTTGACAGGTGATAGAACTCATCAAAATGAGTCATTTTACCGAGAATTTCCCATATGAAATGTTCAATTCTGAAGAATTTAAAAAAAAATTTTGGGCATCAATACCTTTATACCACTCTGGCCTGTATCATATCTCTACATATCTGCACCAAGTTTATGAACAACCGCGAAGTTGGGTGATTTCATAGCGGAAATCTTGTTCTGTACAATTTATACGCTGAACTGGCATTTTGTTTTGATTCACCATAAATTATAAGCATATCAACAAGTTCATTATTTGAATAAACGTGCGGCATTTTCGAAACAAATCACTTGAACAATCTACACCGTACCCTCGCCGAAGATTACTGATCACAATCGATTATCTACGTTATGAATAATGAGAAGACAAAAAACAATATGTTGATGTTGATAACTACGGAGAAGCAAGCGAGGGAGCAGGTTCGGACTGAGGAATTTTCGGATTCACCTAGAAACTAGAAAATATTCTAGTTTCATTTTCTCGAAAAGGAGCATAATTCATAATACAAAATTTTTGGTGAAATGAATTATTCTGATGAGTTCTAGAATCGGTCAAATGAAAAGCCTCACTTTTAAATACACCCCGTATTGAATATACATATAGTAGGTTATGTTTCTGTCTTGACATCTATTACTATTTTCCTAATCTTAGCAGCAACAGGATCAAAATTATCGGAGGTAATATCCCAAGACTATGACAAATAGCCGACTATTATTTTCGACCTAATTCTATCGAGAGCGTTTTGTATTTCGACAATTTGATAAGACCATATGAACATTAATAATCTGAATAACTCCCGAGAGCTATAGCTCGAGGGAGTTATTCTTTGATTATTAATGCTAATTTGGTCGAATTGAATTGTCGAAATACAAGTTGCTCGAGATGAATTAAAGAAAATAATAGTCGCTTTTTGTCAAAGTCGAGTGATATTCAGGAAGATTATTTCATGAACACGCTCCGAACGCTCGGATCCGCGGTCTTATGTATTTTAGACCGAGCGGTCGGACTTATTTATAATTATTTTGCAAAAACATTGCTATCCCAACCAAGTTTTGAACTCGGGACCCTCCGTACATTTTCAATTCTGAATGAATGTTATGCCAAATTTTGACACTTTAAAATAGCCGCTGATATTTCTTTGTTTACCTAAATAGTCAATAATATTGCATGTCGTGTGACTGAATTCGTGACTTTTCATTGGCGGAGCCATGTGTGAATGAAATAATCAAGTAGATTATTCTGTTTGTTTCACTGATGTAGAGAATATTTATATTGTACTTTGGAAAGAAACATGCTTCATAATTATCTATAGGTAACCTGTATTTGGGTGATACTTCTACATCCGAGTTCCACGATATGTTTCGTTATCGAACCAGAATTTCCAGGCTGTATGCTCGAGCCTATGATTGATCATAAGTATGAAAATTCATGAATACAAGATGAAAATAAGGACTGAACGAGAATAAATTCGCTATCACTAAAACACTTATATCTTTTGAACCACTGGACCGATTTCGAAAATCAAACTAATTTTCGAATCATCTTCGAATTCTAATGAAAACTATTTTTACAATAAAAAACCAAAACTATTTTTTACAAAATTCATGGATTTTTTCTGGAATTCTTCCCATCATGCTTCTTATAGTGTTCTCAGTCACTTTCTGGGATGCTGTCTTCCACTTTTGCTCGATTTCCGCTAATGTTTTCGTTGATTTCTTAGTCTTCTTCAATTCTCTTTTTACCAGGGACCAATATCTTTCGATAGGCCTGAGTTCTAGGCAATTTGGTGGATTGGCCTCTTTGGGGACAAAAACCACCTCATTAGCTTCGTACCATTCCTTGGTGGCCTTGCTGTAGTGGGATGAAGCTAAATCTGGCCAAAAGATTGTTGACACATCGTGCTCACGTGGAAATGGTAAAAGTCGCTTCTTCAAGCATTCCTCGATGTATATTTTCGTGTCAACAGAGCCTTGGCCAACGAAAAATTTGCCCCATTTCCCACAAGTGCAAATTGCCTGCCAAACAAGGAATTTTTTAGGAAACTTTGCTTGTTTCTTCACGCGAAATTGTTCGTCAACATTTCCACGAGAATCTGCAGTATAAAACTCCTGACCCAGGAAGTCGCGAGAAATCAGCCAAGACATAGGTTTCAACGTCCATCAAGCAACAGGAAAAATTTTTCAAGAAATCTTTTTTTTTAATTTCTTTGCCCTTGATTTTGCTTCTTGATTCTTCACAGCGTTCCGTTCCTGTCTGGCACTTTCTGCACTTTGTATGTTCTAAGCCCACAACTCGACTTGATTTTCTGAACGGTTGATTGCGAACAACCTACTATTTGGGCCACTTTCCGTCCTGAAAGGTTAGGATTCTTCTGAGGAAGGCTGATGGCTTTCTTCTCTTTTTTTGGGCTATGAAATCCCTTTTTCCTTCCGGTTCCTTCCTTGCGCTTAACAACTCTTGATACCGTTTCCGGACGAACGCGAGCCTCTTTTGCGATTCTTTTGAAGCTCCATTTTTGATTAGTTTGAAAAAGTTTCACCATAAATTCTCGTGTTTTCACTTCGCTCGACATTTTGCGACAGAGAATTGGCATATCTACGAAGTAAATAATATAATAATAATAATAATAATGTTTATTCAGAATTAAATAAACACAATAAGTTACTGAGATCATAGCAGAATATAACCTGTGCGTAACTGTAAAAATAACAATTGTAATTCTATAATAAATATACACATTTCAACTCAATAATTATTTACTCCAACATTGTAGGTGCTCTCCGTTCCACTTCTGACATCAGTCGAGCTATCTGTCTAATCCGGTATTCTATATTAGTTGGCTCTGGCATATCAAGAAAACTTCTTTTTTTTTGTCACATTCGGGAGGTATTTTCGTCATATTCGGGAAGTACTTTGTCATATTCGGGAAGTATTTTGTCATATTCGGGAATTATTTTGTCATATAAGGTAAGTATTTTGTCATGTTAGGTAAGTATTCGCTAAACATTATCTACTCTTTCGTATATATTTTTTCAATTACGGTTTGTGTTTACTTGATAAAGTTATTGATGAATCTATCTACTTCCTCTTTTTTTAGCAACATAAGCCATTCTCTAGCTTTCTTTTTGAAGTTCTTATAGTTTTTTATCTTATTCAGGTGGATTGGAATCGCAGAACATACCCTGGGAACGAGGAATTGAGCCGATCTTTGTCCTATGGTCTTGAAGCATCTCGACGTATGGTAAGTGTTAATTTTATTTCTTGTTTCATACTCATATTCTACCTTATTTAGCGATATTTTCCCTTTGAAAACATTCAAAGCCAATTTCAGCATGAATAGTTTCCTGGTGTTCAGTATTCTAGAAATTTGGAACAGTGGCTCACTAGGGTAAGTTATTTTCTTTCCATATATGATTCTAAGTATCCATTTCTGTACTTTATTCAGGCTATCTAAATGACGATCGTATACTCCTCCCCAACTCACCACCCCATATCCAATCAGTGTCTCTGCCAGAGCATTGTAGATCATTACTAGATATTTCTCTTTCATGCAAATTTTTTTTAGCGCTTTGAATCTATAAATCAAACCTCTCAATTTTCTGGTCAAATTTCTTACATGTTCGTCCCATCTCAGATGACAATCGACTATCACACCAAGATAATTTGCACTCCTAGCTTCTGGTATTGTGGTATTTTCATCTATCTCAATGTTCCCAAACCCTGGCAAGCCACTCTCGTATGAAGCAAACGGAACATATTTGGTTTTTTCCACATTCAGGGTGAGCTTGCTGTACTGTAGCCATTCCTTCACCAGTTTGAAGTTGTTTTTTGTTTTCATTTTCAGTTCGTCCCAGGTTTCCGCCTGTAAGTGGATCACAGTGTCATCTGCAAAGCCGATAATCTGTCCGCTGCAGCGAATTTTCAACAAGTTGTTAATATATATTAGGAACAAAAGTGGTCCCAATACTGTTCCCTGGGGAACTCCGTAAGTAATACATTCCTGCCTGCTTTTGTGTCCATCAATCTCAACAACCTGCTCCCGATCCAATAAGTAACTTTTAAGTAGCTCATAGATTTTCCCCCGAAATCCGCACCTATCAAGTTTATCCAACAGTTTTGCATGCGATACGGTATCAAATGCCTTAGCAAGATCCACGAAAATGCAAAGGGATGGGATCTGCCTGTCCAAACATTCATAAATATTGGCTGTTAACCTTTGAATTGCATCTTCAGTCGATCTACCGCCCATGAATCCATATTGATTTTCACTTATCACTTTGTTTTCTTGGAGGAAACGCATTAATCGTTTGTGTACTATTTTTTCTATAATTTTTGCAACATTCGATATCAAAGATACCGGCCTATAACTGGTTACGTCAAACTTATCCCCGCCCTTGTATAACGGTTTTATAACTCCCAATTTCAATATGTCTGGGAAGCATCCAGTGACAAAACATTTATTTATTATATACGCTAAGGGTTCCGAGATCTTCTTCTTGATTTCAATAAGAGTTTCGGCCCTTATACCGTCATGTCCAGGAGCTTTTCTCTTCTTTAATGTATCTATAATGGCTTCAACCTCATATCTATCAGTGGGCACCAGAAAAAATGTTTTCTCCAGAACCGAGTCAACTTCTTCAATATGTTCAATATCATCAATATCACTTGCATATATCTGCCCTACAGTACTATAATGCTGGTTGAATGCATTGGCTATTTCATATTTGTCCTCAGTAATTTCTCCATTGATTGTAATGCACTTTATTGATGTTTCAGGTCTGGAGTCGCCACAAACGTTCTTCACCTGGTCCCAGATAGTTTTAGACTCTGATTTGTTACTTTCAGCAATTTTTTTTATATATTCTATTTTAGCAACATGGATTTTTTTCTTAATTTCTTTCTTCAGTTTAGAATATTTATCTTTCAATATATCGTTGGTTGGGATATCTTTCAGTTTTAAGTAAAGTTTATTTTTTTCATTTATCAATTTCACCACGGTATCTGTTATCCATAATTTTCTTTTTACATTTTTATTTCTTGTTGTTTTTTCGGATGTATTTTTCTCAACATACTTTGTAATCATTTGAAAAAATAAATCAGCCATCAAATTCAAGTCATCGTTTTTATATATCTCATGCCAATTTTCCTTTCCGAGATCATCTTTCAACTTTTTATAGTTAATATATTTTTTTGTTTTTTGTTTAAATTCGAAGTTTGATTGGCTAACTGAATTATTCAAAGAGATGACTGTTGGGTAATGATCGGTTATTAAGTGTTTTATTATACATCCATAACACATACTATTGAAATCGTTTTGTGTAAAAGCCTTTTTAACAAATATGTGGTCGATACAGCTATTACTGCTAGGACGCGTAGGTTTATTTATAACAGGTATAAAGCCTGATGCATACATGATATTCTTGTAGTCTTCGACAAAATTATTGTGTGACGTAATATTAATATTTATGTCTCCTATAATTATATGTTGGTTCGCATGTGTTTTTTCTAGATATTCAGCAAGATTTATATTGAAAGAATGTACGCATGTTTGTGGAGACCTATATATCGCTGTAAGTTTAGTAGTTTCTTTCTTTGGGCCTTTGATGTCTATCTCTATACATTTAATTTCTCCTAAGTGAATGTTTTTAAAGTTGAATGATACATTGTCTCTTATATATACTAAAACGCCGTCGTTTTTGTTAAATTCACTTTCATTGTAGACAATTTTATAGCCGATAATTTCGTACATATTTATATTCTCTATTTGGAAGGTTTCAGTGAGGACAATAACTTCAAAATCAGTTTGAACAGATTCCAAAAATAAAACAAACTCATCGAAATTTGCTGAGATGCTTCTCACGTTCATGTGTAGAATGCAGAGATTGTCTCTGGAACTGTAATTTTTAACATCTTCCAAGTTAGATATTATTATTGTGTCATAAATTGGGTTCTCGTAGTCCCTAATGAAACGATTCATGTTGCCAAACCAATAAATTCCCACTAGACCGAAATTGCCCACACAAAATTTTTATATATATTTTTTTTTAATTTTGATTTGTTTTTTAATTTTTTTATATATATATATATATATATTTTTTTCTCCTAACTCCCTATTTTCGGCCACTCTTGTCTGTTGCAGACTTTAACCGAAGTTTCATGCCACTGTTGATTCCTTTTGGTGACTTCTTTTTATTTATAAATTTTTTTTTCTGTGTTGCTGCGTGGGTCTGGGGTGTTGACAATTTTACATCGTGGATGTACTCTTTCGTGTTCGATGGACCAGGCAAAAAGATCGCGGCAGCACCTGGATCCCCAATTGAAGGTGTACTCGGAGCGCTGCTCGGTTTATTCTCTTCTTCCGAGCTTTCCAGGTCCTCCAAATCGTATATATTCTTCCCCACAACTAGCCTGTTCCCTTTTATATAGGACTCTTCTGTCGAATTTGTCCTAGCTTTCAGTAAAAACGACCTCAATCTCCGGTTTTCCTGGCGTTGTTGAGGTGTCAAATCGTTCGAGATTGATATAGCCGTTCCTTTGAGGTTCTTAACGTGTTTGAAAATTATCTTTTTCGATTGGTAAGAGATGAATTCTATTTTTATCGGGCTATCTGCTTTATTACCGAGAGTATAGCAGTCACTTATCTCAGATGTTTCAACTTTTATATTTAAAAGGCGATTTATTTCCCTGCAAACAAACTCGACAGTCAACTCTGACTCCCTTTGCAGCCCAAAAATCAACAAATTGTTTTTATTGCACCACCGTTCCGTTCTCTCCACCCTCTTTTTCAAATCTGCATTTTCCCTCTCCAGAGTTTCATTCCTATTTTTCAATTCTTGGATTTCTAGGAGTAATCTTGCCTCGGATGCGGATATGCAATTTTTAACCTCCCGTTTGCTATCGCGGATTTCTTCTAATAGTTTTCCCAGTGTAATTTCCTCTACTCCATTGTTCGGCATTATCAGGTTTTTATCAGAACAATTTTATCAGAAAGAAAAATTCAAGTATATTGATTGAATCGACAACAGAAAAATGGACAGGGGACACACGTTTCACTCCACATTATCAGGGAGACTTTAACTATGACAAAGACAGGGAGGCCAGGGCTAGATGAGGTAATGCAACAAAGGTGTAAAAAGGAGAACCGGTATATGGAACGCGATGTTTATCGATCGCAACGTATGATTTCTCTGTTCCCAATATCCTCAGCGTACCCACCAATTGACAGGCTGAAGACTGAACAGCGCTGAAATGTTAAACGTTAGGAAGAGGTGGGGAACAGATAAGAAATCAACTCGAACTGTCGACGCAACCTGAATATGTGCAACGAAGAGAGGTGCGATTTTCACCTCTATTGTATAAACAATGAAAAACAGATACTGTCCAAAATTTGCGAGAATATCCGAAAACTGAGTATTTGCTTACGTGTCTAGCACAAACAGCACTTCCTAAATGATAACTCTCAGTTTCAACAAAAAAAACTCCGCTCAATACCCAATAAATTTCGAAAACTTATTCGCCAACTTAGAACACCAGTGCACCGTACAATATCTATAACATTAATGTTCCACATGTTTCTGACGTTCATAACAAAGCTAACTATGATCAAATTTCGATTTTTTTTCAATTGGTAGGCGTTTTTGTGATGGCGAATTTATTCTCGTTCAGTCCTTAATATACTGCCACACTTAAAAAAAAATTCATTGAATTTTCAGGTAACATTTATATATTTTATTTCTAGGATGAAACCACAGAAAATTTTCAGTAACTTTTTTATAAAGTTCATTTAAGAATTATTGACATCTCGGGGGGCTTTGGAAAATCAAAATTATGTTAGTAATAGCTCCATCAGTTATATTTTGAGTTGCAGAAATCAGGTTGGTTTTGGAAATAACACTGACATTTTGTTCTGTCATTAATATTCGAACAAATTTGGCAAATAATTGCGCAAGTGGAAAACCTTTGGGATAAGGCTCTTGAAGAATGTACAGAAAATAAATGAAAAGCCTGCACGGAGCACGTGAATATACAGGGTCTTTCACGAGGAACCTCACCCATATTTATACGGGAAACTACTGAACGTATTTTCATGAAATTCAGCACTTATGAGTATTTCACGATGCTGATGAAATCTAAAATATTTTCAAGGCATGAGCACCTCCGGTTTTTCCGGAAATGACGTCAACTTCCGTTTTTCAAATTAGAACACCATTTTTTTATTGCAGAAATAGATTCCTTAGAAAATTTCAAGTCATTTTGATGTAACGTTTTTCAGTTTTGGTTGGAAAATTCTCTCTGAGCGGGAAAATTCGAAAAAAAAAATCGAAAATAGAGCTCCGCTGAAACAAGAATAACTTCGAGGTTTTTGAATGGAAAATTTTCATTTTTGGGATTTTTCAAGATGTAAGATTGATGTATCCACTTTAAGAATCGAAATGTTGATTCATGGTACAGGGGGTGAAAAAATCGCTTTCAAAGTTAGGGATGACAAAATCGTGAAAAATCAATTTTTTCAAATTAGAACCCCATTTTTTCATGGCAGATATTGAATCTACGTTAAAAAATAATGTGAGTGTATGCATTACACCCTTGCTCTAAAATGGATATTTTCTGAGTTATTCACAAAAAAAACTGTTTTTCGTCTTGAATTTTCAGCTATTTCTTTTCCCTCCACACCAAAAAGATGAAATTTTCAGGAACTGTTACTTAAACCATGTTTTAGATTTTACTACCCTAATATGCAAGAGAAAAAAATACAGGTTGTTCCTAAATAGATGGCGAATTTGGATTCGAATTTGTATCGGAAACCTCTTTATTTCAACTAATCGGCATTCGGTTTTTCCTCCAGTGATAAATAAATAATTCCTTATGAACCATATGCAAAAACTTACCATGTTTTACATTCTTTTTTTTTAATGATAGATATCATTAATTACATCTGCCAAATTCCTCTTTATTCAGTAGCATTTTGTGTTTACTATTAATTTGGTGATAATTCGTATTA
Source organism: Adalia decempunctata (assembly GCA_951802165.1). Classification (NCBI taxonomy): domain Eukaryota; kingdom Metazoa; phylum Arthropoda; class Insecta; order Coleoptera; family Coccinellidae; genus Adalia; species Adalia decempunctata. Next base: position 7,886,556 of record OX637697.1, read on the forward strand.
AGTTATAAAATCGATCACTATGCCTAATTTTACCAATGAAGATTATTTAAATCTCATTCTACTTCATGGAGAATGTAATAAAGTTGTAGATAGAACGATTCGACTGTTCATTGAGAGGTTTCCTGACCGACCCAGACCAACGAGAGATACCATTAACAGAACCATGACAAACTTGAGAAATGTCGGATCTTTCGTTAAGAAAACTATACACAGAGAAAAAAGTGTAGTAGAAGATGAGAACAACGAAATTACAGTTCTTGCATATTTTCGTGTGAATCCTCAAAATTCTCTCAAAGATGCCGAGATTGATCTGGGATTATCTCAATCGAGTGTTTGGAGAATATTAAAAAAACATAAAATGCACCCATATAAATTCAATAGGGTACAGCATTTGAAGAAAACTGATTTCGTCAGGAGAACAGAGTTTTGCGAAGCTATGATGATTCGATTTCAAGAGAATGAAAACTTTTTGGACTGTATAATTTGGACAGATGAATCTGAATTCACAAAGAATGGTTCTTTCAATAGGCATAACAGTCATTATTGGGATGAAGAGAACAACCACCACTTCAGACAATGGAACTTTCAAGAGACCTGGAGTTTCAATGTTTTTTGCGCCATCAAAAATAATGCAATTCTCGATGTTCACATTTATGATGGGACTTCAACTGGTAAGATAGAACACTACACATGTTTGCATTATTTAAAGAATGTTCACCCTTAGGAGATAGATATTCTGACATATTGAGCCGCTAGTACAGAATCATAATGACGTATGGTATCAACAAGATGGCGCGCCTCCACACAATTCACTCAATGTGTCAAATATCCTCTACAGGCTATTTGAAGATCGATGGTTGGCGAACAATGGTCCACATCTTTGGCCACCACGTTCTCCCGATTTAACTCCTTCAGACTATTATGTTTGGGGTAGGATAAAAAATATTGTCTACTCAACTCCCCTGACTGATAAAGAGGACTGCATAGAACGAGTCATAAATGCGTTCAGGTTTGTTTAGATTTTTAGATTCATAGTTTTGAAACTCAATTTGGTTTTTAAACACTTTTGCAGATCTCTTCCTCCCGATGAAATAAGAAGAGCAACGCACGAAGCATTCCCGAGACGTATAAATAAATGTCTAGAAATTAACGGTCAAAACTTTGAGCATCTTCTCTAGTTATAACTGCGAGAGTTTGCCATGGTTCTCCTAATAGTAACTTGAAGTCGGTTTCAAGAAGGGGTGGAAAATCTACAGCATGGTTCAAATAACAGTTTCTGAAAATTTCATCTTTTTGGCGTGAAGGGAAAAGAAATAGCTGAAAATTCAAGACGAAAAACAGTTTTTTGTGAATAACTCAGAAAATATCCATTTTAGGGCAAGGGTGTGATGCATACACTCACATTATTTTTTAACGTAGATTCAATATCTGCCATAAAAAAATGGGGTTCTAATTTGAAAAAATTGATTTTTCACGATTTTGTCTTCCCTAACTTTGAAAGCAATTTCTTCACCCCCTGTATCATGAATCGCGATTTCGATTTTTAAAGTGGATACATTAATCTTACATCTTGAAAAATCCCAAAAATGAAAATTTTCCATTCAAAAACCTCGAAGTTATTCTTGTTTCAGCGGAGCTCTATTTTCGATTTTTTTTTTCGAATTTGCCCGCTCAGAGAGAATTTTCCTACCAAAACTGAAAAATGTTACATCAAAATAACTTGAAATTTTCTAAGGAATCTATTTCTGCAATAAAAAAATGGTGTTCTAATTTGAAAAACGGAAGTTGACGTCATTTCCGGAAAAACCGGAGGTGCTCATGCCTTGAAAATATTTTAGATTTCATCAGCATCGTGAAATACTTATAAGTGCTGAATTTAATGAAAATACGTTCAGTAGTTTCCCGTATAAATATGGGTGAGGTTCCTTGTGAAAGACCCTGTATAAATAGGAGAAGATCAGTCGAAATATATGGAGTGTTATGAAATTGCTGACATAAAGCCTTTAATTATGAACTTGACGAGTTGTGCCCAGATGAGAAAATAATAACAGTGGTTATTGAAGCAGAATAATAAGAATATTTACATTTTTAATGTTGCATACTCGTATTTTACTCCTTCATTGTTCACAAATATTGAAAGTTACGATGTCATGACATAATTCTTCATAAAATGAATAGATCCATTCGTTAAGTTTTGTTTCTGTCTTAATATCTATTACAATTTTTCCAATCCATTCACTTTGCAGCAACACGCTTCAAATTATCAACTAGATGTTTCTAATTCAGAGAATATCCATATTGAACTTTGAAAAGGAACATTCTTCTTAATCATCCACGACATTTTTCGTTTTCGGACCAGAATTTCCAGGCTGTATGCTCCTTTAATTGATCGTTCGAAAATGTATCAATACTAGATGAAAATAATATACCTACTGCTAGTAAACAGATACACAGGATGGTAATCGAGTGTGATAATTGAGGACATTTTCATGTTCAAAGTGACGTACTTTGAAAAAATACCATTTGATTTCAAGGTTATATTGATTTATATAATTATTGCTATGATAAAAGCACAGAAAATTTCAAGTTACTTTTTTGTAACTAGAAATAAAGCTGCGCCTGGACTTCCAAGGCCTGCTTTGATGTCAATAATTCTTGGATGGACTACATGATTTATCCTTTCACTGTCGACAAGAAAAGTCTTAGACAAAATCTAATCAGTACCAACATTCCATGCATCTATAGGTAAACTTTAAAGTTTACCTTAGACCTTAACTTCATCTCTTTCAATCTTGAAGAATACAGATGCTGTAAGAGGAAAACTTCCACTCCCTTTATGTCGAAAATGTCATAATCTAGATACTATGACTATCGATACCTGCTGATACTTTTCAGAAGATCTCGACAAAATAAATGCTAGAAACGGATTGTTTGAAGTTCAAAAAGCCGGATTTACCTATCAAGAATAACCATTTTGCGGTTTATCTCCCTTCCTTTCTATCCAGCTGAAGTATTTCATTAATAACTCTATATATAGCATTCAATTCAAAACTTCCGTTGCGGTTTTTACGTTGTGGTTTCGATAACATATCTTTAATACCTACTCATTCATGCGGCTCAACGTAAAATATTATAACATTCCAAATACATTATTATGATGCCACATCTATGAAGGTACTTCAGTCTGGGTTGAAATACGAGTAAATCTTATATCTTCAAAGATAAAGGTTTAAATGAAAAGGTATGAATGCTCCTTTGGTGTGAAAAGTTTGGAAACAGAAAAACAGAGCAGAAAAACAACACAAATGGCCGAAGGAGAGAAATTTAACTCTCTTCGATAGTTTTAGTTTTAGGTTTATATCAATCATTATCTATTCTGAACAAAGCAAATTTAAATAACAGACTGCATTTTTTCAACATCTCCGGATACATAGTAAGTAAAAAGTAACGCACAAATTCATATCTATTTCGTAGAAAAATGCTCGAACAGGTCAATGTGTATTTTAAATTGCACAACAATAATGAGTTTATTATGTAACCCTTGAGAGAGAAGGAGCGTTTCTGGGTTTATTCAATGCCAACTGTAGCTTTTTCGCCTTTTTCTGCCAGAAATGGATGAAACTTATGTTACTGAGGATGATTTGGCCATCAAGATTTTAATTATTATAGGGAAGGCATTATTAAATTCATCGATTTCTATTTTCTACTTACTTCACGTATTGTGATGTCGATTATATACATTTTCAGAGCTCTTATTTTATCTGAGCAGTATCATTCGTTGAAATTAAAATAGTAGCTCAGTAGCTGTAACACACAGGCACTGTACAGCACTGTACTTCGTAGCTCAACCACCGGCGTGTTCGCTCGATTCATTCCCACCTTTCTGACAAGTTTAGTTCAAGTGTCGCAGATGGATGGATATCATGCCCTATGAACAATAGGAGTCCCCTATTTTCAGTCGTTTTCGTGATTATACAGGGTCCTGCAATAGTGCAAAAATCATTTTATAGCTGGCGAACCACACATCTCATAGATTTCGTTGCAAATTAGACCTTCTAGTTCCTTCATTTCTGCATCTCAGGAAATTATTTTCTGATATACAGGGTGTCCCCGATAAAAGTTATTAATTAAATGGATAATTTTTTTTCAATGAATCGCCCCATATATTTCATATATTTTCAATGGCCTTCATTACCTCTTTCATGACGCAAAATATTAGAGAAATTTTTCCAACGGTACAGATTTTATTCGAAGAAAACTGCAAAAAGGTGAGGGAAAAGCAGTTCAGTGAAAGTCTTCTGACGATTTCCAGAAGCGATAGTAGCATGTGTTTGTTCCAACAGTTTTTTTTTAAAGAATTTGCCTTGTCACCATTCCTAAATGATGAACCTGTCATAGACAGGGTGTCCGTTATTGCGGTCCAAATATGAAAAACTTCAAATTATTATTTCTCGATTTCTTCAAATGTATCACCCTTGATTTTTTTCCACAATAATGTAGACAATTAAATACCTTACGGCTCACATTTTCTCAGAAGTAATCTTAGGATTATTTTCACTCCCACATCCAGCAGACACGAAAAATGATATCGCAACTGAAAATTTCCTTCAAATAAGTAATAACATAAAAACTAACGGACATTCAAAAGAGATAAAAAAAGAAATAAAACTTAATAAAAAATTATTGACAAACTTTAAAACCTTTCCAGAATCAAACTTCCTGAGCATCAACATAAAAATAATATTTTGTCCGTATACAAGGTGTTTCATTATATATTACAAGATGGCTTTCTTCGTTATTTTTGATCACCCTGTATAGTTCAAATTAGCAAAGTTGTAGTATTTGCCCTGTATAATTTGCAGTTTATCGATTCTCCTTAAAAATGCAATTAATTTGTTGTATCACAGGCAAACTTACGTTGAACTGTTTTCAAGATATCAACAATTGAAAATCGAGGTATGTATTATTTATATTGTTATATCAAAAAAAGAGTTTATTCGTTATATTTAACTAAAAATGTCATAATATTATACAATATTACTCATTTTGTCTAATTTCAACGTCCGTTAGTTTTTATTATGTTATTATTTGAATAAAATTTTTAGTTGCGATATCGTTTTTCGTGTCTGCTGGATGCGGGAGTGGGAATAATCCTGAGTCGGCTGAGTTTGCTTCTGAGAAAATGTGAGGTATTCAACTGTCTACCTTATTGTGGAAAAAAATACAGGGTGTTACATTTGAAAAAATCGAGAAATACTAATTTGAAGTTCTTTATACAGGGTGATTCACGGTGGATGGCCTTTATTATAAGGAGAATCTCACAAGGTACTGTGGAATAGTAATCATGGTCTGCTTACCAAATACCGAATGGGAATATCATTCTGAAGGGAAATTTTGACAATTAATGCTCATAAGTCCGAAATTTGAATTGCAAGGTATAGACATGATATACATAGAATGAAAGCAAATTTTATCAGCTTTCTGAATTTCTAATAACATACAGGGCGTTCCATTTGAAATAAACAATTTTCAGTCTATTTTTTAACCAACCGAAAAGACGGTACTTTTTACCCCCCTGTATTGAAGTAACGTAGATCAGGCTGATGTGTTGGAAGCATTCATGTAACACCTAACTCCAAACCAAATTTCAATGCCATAGTGTCTCTCAACCCGAAGTTATCAGCATTTTTAGAGGTCATGATTTTCGCCGAAAAAAATTGAAATTGATTTAAATTTCGGTAACAGATAGGTATAGGGAAATGTAAGGAAAAGTTGTCAAGAAGTTGTTGGAGATTCCAAAAATAATATAATATACCAGGTATTCCATTTGAAAAAGCAAAGTAGCTACTACTTTTTAATGGAAGTGGCAACACCGCATTGACGAAAATATTTTAGTTGGGTAGAGAATGTCCGATAATGCACTCATGCAAATTTTCAAACCGATCCGATATCTGGTTCACCAGAAACGTCTAATGTGCCATCTACCGTGAATCACCCTGTATTTGGACCTCAATTAACGGACAGCCTGTATCGCTTCAGGAAATCGTCACAAGGCTTTTACTGAACTGCTTTGCCCTCACCTTTTTGCAGTTTTCTTCGAATAAGATCTGTACCGTTGGAAAAATGTATCTAATATTTTGCGTCATGAAAGAGGTAATGGAGGTCATTGAAATATTGAAAATATTAAAATACATATATGGGGCGATCCATTAAAAAAACATCCATTTAATGAATAACAATCATCGGGGATACCCTGTATACCAGAAAATAATTTCCTGAGATGCAGAAATAAAGGTAAAAAAGGTCTACTTTCCAACGAAATATCTGAGATGTCTGGTTCGTCAGCTTTAGAAGATTTTAGCACTATTGCAGGACCCTGTGCCTGTAGAGTTCGATTGACTCCATATCCAACCTCGAACAATAAATTTTATCTACTCCCATAGAATAATATATCCATTATTCAACTGATTTTGATCTGTAATAGTCTCTATAAACCAATAGTGTGAGGTAATAATAACTCACGCCTAAAACTCACTCTAATACAAATAGGAAAAATTTAATAGCTTACGAAATGAATAAAAATGTCCGATCGATCGGGAACTCTATTTCAGACATCAAGGTAACGTTCTCGCCATCCATTTCTACATTTTCTTAGGTCTGAATATCCAAAAATTGCATTTGGAAAACGTGAATTTTTGACATTTTTTACGGGATTCGATATCGATTCTATTTTCGACCGCAGAAATCGCATATGACAACTATTGTCAATTTTGAAAATGCAGATTAATTCGTATTTTACTGAAGAAGTCCAAGATAAAGCATAGTGTTCAATTCGCGCTAATGGTCCAAACACACTTGATGAATTACACCCCTCGCCTGACGGCTCGGGCTGCAAAATTCATCTGCGTGTGTTATGACTTACATTACCGCTCATTGAACAATATACTATTACCTACTCCCATAGAATAATATATCAATTATTCAACTGATTTGGATCTGTAATAGTATCATCAATAAACCTATAGCGTGAGTTATGATAACCCACGCCTATAACGCACTCTGATGCAAATAGGAAAAATTAAATTGCTTACGAAATGAATAATAAAGTTGGATCTATCGGGAACTCTATTTCAGACATCAAGGTAACGTTCTCGCCATTCATTTCTACCTTTTTTCGAGTCTGAATAACCTAAAATTGCATTTGAAAAATGTGAATTTTTGACGTTTTCTGCGCGATATGATCGCGATTCGATTCTCGACCACAGAGATCGCTTTTGACAACTGTTGTCAATTTTGAAAATGCAGATTAATTCGAATTTTGCTGAAGAAGTCGAAGATAAAGAATAGTATCTATGTATTCAATTCTCGGTAATGGTCATAACACACTTGCAAACTTCATCTGCGTGTGTTATGCATGACTTACATTACCGCTCGTGGAAAAATATACTATTTATGTAGTAAATTACTCCTTTTTCAGCGAATAGTTTGTTATGTCCATTCAGCATAGGTTTTCTATACCTAAATACCAGCTGAAGAAAGTGGATTTATTTGGCCTTTTCTCAACTCTCAAGGTAACCACAGAGAAATTTCCCGAGAATGTAATATCACTGAAGATTTCTGGATTTGGATTTGAATAAAGCATTATTGAATTGGCAGAAGGAATTAATCTTGATCATTTGATCTTCTAATGTTACCTGTTTTTTGAAATTGAAAACAAAATCCTAAGGGGAATCCGACTAGAAAAAGTTTCAACATGGTTCAGGTAATCAGGTTTTTAGAAATGGTAAATGGGTAATTTTATGGGGAGATACTATTTCTTCTATAAAAAATTATTGATGACTAATCAGTGATGACAAGTTATCAAGGATCAGTATCCGTAGAATGTTAGGTCAATTTCTTTGACCACAGATTCGTAATCAGAGAGCCAAATCAAGTAGATTGAGACCTTTCTCTGTTCAAAATTTGAAACCTACAGACTTCGTGGCGATATGATTTCAAAGCCCTCTTGTGAGTAAAACGAGCCCTTCAAAAGTAGCTAAATTGAAACCTTTGAAAATCAGCATAACGATATCACACAGATGTCCGAAATACACAATCTTACGTCCACACATATCCTCCGAGATAATGTTATCGTGAACGATGATGGATGCTGCAATCCGTAAATTATTCTGAGAGTATTCTGGTATCTCTGGCGTGAATGACAATGACAATGAAGATTCATAATCGCAGTAGCAATTTTTATATGTGAATAGACCACATTGGGAGTTCTAGAACTCGAATGATGGATTCAGTTCAGTACATGAGCGTCCTTTCATTTATTCCAAAACGAGGGAAATATATTTTTGTAAATTGTAATTGATGAATGAAAGTGATTTGAAAAGTGTAAATTTTATTTAAAAAAAAATGGGACACTAACGGCACTGTCGTAAAGAGAATACCTATGGTCCATCCAAGAATTATTGACATCAAAGCATGCCTTGGAAATCCAGTCGCAGCTTTATTTCTAGTTACAAAAAAATCACTAAAAATTTTGTGTGCTTCCACCATAGCAATAAATATAACCTTTAAATTAAATGGAATTTTTCACTTTGAAGTTTGAACATGAAAATTCAATATGAATATTCGCTAAACCAGAAAAATCTAGTTAATAATTTGAAGCGTGTATCTGCAAACTGAATGGATTCGAAAAATTGTAGTGGATATCAAGACAGAAACAAAACTTAACGGATGGATCTATTTTCTACGTCCTCTGTGCAGGCTTTCCATTAATTAGATGTACCCACATTATTCATTCCAAAGATTTTTCACTTTCGCGATTATTAGCCAAATTTATTCGAATATTTCGAATATTAATGACAGAACAAAACGCCAGTGTTATTTGAAACACCAACCTGAATTCTGCAACTCAAAATATCACTGAACGGGCATTACCAACCTAATTTCGATTTTCCAAAGCCGCCCGAGATGTCAATAATTCTTGGATGGACTACAGTATATCAACAACATAATTGGCCATTTTTTTGTGACTGAAAAAATCAAGAATCTACAGTTGAAATGAATGTAGGTACAAGTCAGAGACAATTCTTGTATTTTGTTCCCAATATACAGTTCATCCAAGAATTATTGACATCTCGGGGGGCTTTGGAAAATCGAAATTATTTTGCTGATAGCCAATTCAGTAATATTTTGAGTTGCAGAATTCAGATAGGTTTTGGAAATAACACTAGATATCGTTTTGTTCTGTCATTAATGTTTCGAACAAATTTGGCATATAATCATTGACTTATAGATTCTAAATCAATGCAAATAATTGTGCAAATGGAAAATCATTGGAAGGAGGCAGTCGAAGAATGTACAGCTAATAAATGAAAAGCCTGCACAGATCCGAAATAAGAGATCAGTCAAAATATATTGAATGTTGCTGACATAATGCCTTTAATTATGAACATGACAAGATCTGCCCAGATATGGAAATAATAACATTGATTGTTGAAGTAGAATAATAGGAATATTCAGATTTTAGATATTATATATTTCACTACTTCATTGTTCACAAATATTGAAAGTTACAATGACATGACAAAATTCTTCATATATTAAATAGATCCATTCGCTGAGTTTTGTTTCTGTACTGATAACTATTTCAATTTATCCAATCCATTCACTTTGCAGCAACACGCTTCAAATTATCAACTAGATTTTTTTGGTTTAGCGAATATTCATATTGAAATTTGGAAAGGAACATTGTTTTTAATCATCCACGATATTTTTCGTTATCGGACCAGAATTTCCAGGCTTTGTACTCCTGATCGATCGGAAATGTATCAATACAAGATGAAAATACATTATATACTGCTGATTCACACGATGGTAATCGTATTTGATAGTCGAGGACATTTTAATGCTCAGAGACGCCTTACTTTGAAAAAATTCCATTTAATTTAAAGGTTATATGCATAATGAAAAGTAGGTATCGTAGGGAATCGGACAATCAATTCTACAAGTTCCTCTTTTTGATAAAAATAATTTAAGTACTTCCAATGGATATTTTTTTATTATGTTATCACCTAGGTATTCAGAATGAAAGATAGTTCAACCATGAAAAATTTCATCTGTTCGTTTAGAAGTATTTTGTCGGGTTATTCGAGTAAGTACCTACATACTTCTTTTTTCGAATGAACTATAATAATAATAATAATAATAAACTACCGCACGGGTGTGGTTTGGTTTCTGCCATGCCACATGGGGGGTGACGTCCTCACGGCCCGAGTTACCTGGGTCACCAAGAATGGTGGCAAACCCATGAACAAGAAGTGGAAACCGATATCATGGCAGAAGATCGAGATGCCACTCCACCTGCTGGCTCGACCACCGTGAGGAGGACTGCCCGCAGGGGAGCTCGCAACGCACGTATCCAGTGGAGCCGCGAAATGAATATTGAAGTAATGCGAGCTTTTCATTACGTGAACAATTGCGAGGACAAACCACTTCCTGGATGGAGAAGAGAAATCTTCAAGGGATCGAATTATCCCGGAATATCGCGGGATGTGCACAGCAGGCTGTGGATTTGCAAACCTGTTACATCGTGCGGAAATTTCTGAACTAGTGGGAGGAACTGAATTGTTTTTTCACTGGTTCATAGAAGAATAACCAGCTCGAGCTGAGAACGGGAGACCGATGAAGAATAATAATATCTTTTATTTCAGATAATTACAGTTTTCACAAATAAAGCAAAAGACTAAAAATTAAATGAAATGACGTCACAAGATTACAAAAAGTAATCAGCCAAATTATATGGTTCCATACCAACTAATAAATTTTTAACCTTAACTCTAAACATATTATATACACTAACACATTTAATCTCATTAGGGAGTTTATTAAAAATTCTGATACACATATACGCAGGGGTTCTCTCTGTTAAAGTTAGTCTATGTATAGGAAAATTGTAATTCAATGAACGTGTATTATAGGTTGTGTTCACATTGTCATTTGTAAACTTCTCTCTATTTTTGTGAAAAAACATGAGACACTCAAACAAATAGAGACCAAAAACTGTTAATATATTTCGGTTTCTAAAAAGACCCCTACAAGATTCCCTATATCCCAACTTGTAAACAATGCGCATTGCCCTTTTTTGAATTAAAAATATTTTTTCTAAATTTTCCCTATTCCCCCAAAAAATAATGCCGTATCTTATATTTGATTCAAAGATACCAAAATACATTGCTCTCATTGTACTTTCATTCATAAACTTTGTTAATGATCTTAAGGCAAAGCAATTTTGACTCAATTTTTTGGCTAAATTTCCAGTATGTTGTCTCCAATTCAAAAATTGATCCATACAAATACCAAGACATTTAACTGACCCAGATACATCAAAATCAAAATGAGCCAGATTGACATTTTCAGGTTTTTCTTTTTTAGACCTATTTGTATCAAATATAACTACTTTCGTTTTTGTATTGTTCAAAATTAATTTATTTTGATCAAACCATAATTTAGACGATGAGAATATATTCTCAGCTTTAGATATTAACTGCTGCATGTCTCCTGCACCCACCATCAGGTTAGTGTCATCCACAAAATTAATTATATTCCCTTCAGTGCTTTGTATGATCTTACTCAAGTCGTTGAGGAATATTATGAACAACAATGGACCCACAACACTTCGCTGTGCAATCCCCATTGAGGTTGACTGAATTTCTGATTTTGCATATTGACTGCTTTTTGTGATGTCATGGAATATTGCTTTTCAATCAGATATCATATCTTCGACCGATTGAGCTGAAATTTTGTATACACGCTTAATTTGGATGACACTACACGATAAATTGTGTGACGACATTCTTTATCCAATATGGCGGAATAGTTATTTTTTATGCACTTCTGCAATATGGGTATCAAATGGAAGGGCATGTTGCGACCAACTCGAAAAATAATGTGGCCTCCTTCTAAATCCAATATGGCGAAACATCCAAGATGGCGGAATAGTTATTTTTTATGCACTTCTGCAAATATTGGTATCAAATGAAAAGGCTTGCCGAGAATAATTAGAATTAACTAAAAAGTAAAAAATAAATTGGAATCAAAAGAACCTTTTTGAAAAAAGCTTCTATTTAAATGCTCTAAAACGAGAATATAAAATTTTCCTTTTAAATTTCAACTACCTATCAACTCATAACCTCAATATAAACAAACAGTTAATTGAACTGAATTAGAAAAAAAAATTGCATTAAGCACAGTCAATTGAATAGGTACTAGTTTATTTACACAATTAATGGCTTTCATTATCATATAAATTGTGTATAATGAGGTTGTACGGTGATAGTTGAAATTTTAAAGGTTAATTTTATTTTCTTCGTTTTAGAGCATTTAAATAAAAGCTTTTTTCAAAATGTTTTTTTTTTGCTTCGAATTCATTCATAATATTTCAACACAAAAAATGGCATACCTAACTGAATCTTCCAACCATATTTATATACGTGAAATGTTTCCTGTAAGGTATTAACAGATGAAAAAGTTTCTTCAACATTCGCCAGGTCTTTGGGATTATTGTATTCACATAATAGTTACTCAAATTCATTATTTCCCCAAAGTAAATAAACATTTTCATTAATACGTAATTACTCGCGTAATTACTACGACCTCTATGTTGAGAGGTGTGCACAGTTATCTGACAGGAAAATGACTATAACCTAAAATTTTCGAAATATACAGGGTGAAATGTGTATAAAAGTGAATGTACTACATGTTTGTCCTGTTTATGGTGAAAACCCCTGTATATACTTTTTTCATTATTTCATTGCAGAAAATTTATACAGAGCTAAACAAAGTATCTTCTGTAATTATATGTGTGGCAACAATATTAATGCCATGTCTGGAAAAAGAGTAGTTATGATTACTTCAAAGTTATAGTTTCTTGAATTCACATTTGCTGTTGACAGTTTACTGTCGAATTAACCGTATACAATGTAAATATTTGCCTTGGTCCAAATTTCATGTATTCATCATTTACCGAGTGTGGGAAATGCAGCACTTAGGAAGGCACCTGAAGTTTGAAGAAGTCCCAATGTTTGTGGAATCCGGCTCGAAGGACCAAATTAAACGAGTTCGCGCATTTTTCGCCGATAATGCCAAATGCATTAGAGACAATATCTCTATAGGTAACAAGTGGACCCCGGGGCCCGGAGTCCCTCTCACACATCTAGACACACAAAGAAGCCCATCGGCTCACGGGATTGGTCCACTGATGCTGAAGGGGGCACTCGCCGCTGGCCCCAGTCAGTAGTCGACGGGCAGTCATAGAGTGTTCGTCGTGCTTTAATTTGACGTGTGATGTAAAGTGGTTTTGCGTCCATGACGCTGTCGCGCATCCCTTACAAGAGTGACAGTGAACATGTGCGGGGTTATGTGGCGCCTATTATGTAGATGCTTGACCCATGGATATTTATTACATTTCTTCTTGCTGTTCCTGCTCCTCTTACAGGTAATTGTTGCGCCGGTCGCCGGTGCATATCTTCGGTTCTTGGTTATTGCCGAGGACCTGCTGGTTGCGCTCTTCAATGATGACCACTTGCAATAGTTAAACTTCGAACTCTTAATTTTATTTTTCGGATTCGCTCATCAGTTTGGCTTATTTTACCACACATTTCTCCGAAACTTGACCAGATTTTTGAATGAAACATAGAATGTCACATGAGCCTGCTGCACTTTTCCAATCGTGAATCTGAATTTGGAAAATTTCTCCTCTCCCTATCTTAAAGAAATCGGTTCAAAAGTTCCAAAAATGTTTGAGCTGTGGGCAATGAATTGTATAAGCGCACATTCGCTCCAGGAATGATTTCGGAGAGAAAATTATTTCAATCCCGTTGACTTGCTCGTTTTCCTTAGTTACAAGCGAGGTTACAAGGCTATAAAATCTTTGAAAACATTTAGTCTTGTATGTGTGAAGAACTGTTTTGTATACAACTATCTAGGTACCTATACATCCAGAAGACAATAGAATTAAATGTTTTCTTCGACTGATTGCCGCGATATCAACTCACCTTATAGTATTAACAATCCCCAGGGTAACTTTTTTTATTTCTTATCTCGAGTGGTTAGTGGGGTTTTCAAATATTTACAGCGATATTCTTGCAACCCATGAAACTGCCTGTCATATGTTTATCAACACTCGGGAGGTACTTCAGATTTCAGAAGAGTTGCTCCTGTATAAAATAAACTACTTAGGATGATGGTATCATATTTCCAAGATACCCACTAATTATTATACTTAGGGTTGGAGATATATTCGAAAATTATCAAAATATTCGCTTTTTTAAATTTGATAATACTTGTGAAAGAAATACGCACAATCGCGGAATATGATGAGCTTAGAAATTTTGAGTTCAACGAGCTTTGAACAATGGTTTCCACATAATGTTATTTGTTACCTATTATAATTGATATGGATTTTTTTTCGCAAACATTTTGAGGAATTAATGAAATTTCAGACTATAATGTGTAAAATTTCTATCGACTTAGAACCGAGCTTAGAACCCACTCAACCGAATATCATTCACACAGAATTCTCACAGAAAATAATAAGTTCTTTTATCGATATATGGAAGGAAAATCGAGAGGAACATACCTTCTGTATAAAAAGTACCCGGAATTGTAAAAAAAAACACATAAATTTAAATTTAATCATCAATATTTATTTTGTCTCCTTCAAAATAGTCCCCATTGCTTACAATACAACTATGATATCGGCGAACCCACTTTTCCATGCACCGCTCATACGCCGCCAAAGGTATGGCCTTCAGTTCTCGTTGCGAATTTGTTTTGATGGCTTCAATGGACTCAAAACGCGTTCCACGTAGGGGCAATTTGAGTCTTGGGAATAGAAAAAAGTCGCACGGAGCTAAGTCAGGTGAATACGGCGGTTGTTCGATGGTATTTATTGAGTTTTTGGTCTTGTATTCCTTAATAATTATGGCTCGGTGCGACGGCGCGTTATCATCATGCAAAATCCACGAATTGTCTTTCCATAAATCTGGCCGTTTACGACGAACATTCTCACGCAAACGCCTCAATACACCCAAGTTATACTCCTTATTCACTGTCTGTCCTTCAGGAAGAAATTCTGAGTGCACAACACCACGATAATCGAAGAAAACAGTGAGCAAAACTTTAATTTTCGATCGACTTTGACGTGGTTTTTTCGGACCGTCTCTGAATGATTTGTACCAATCGTATGCTTGTGTTTTTGACATACAATTATCACCAAAGGCTTTTTTTAACATTTTCAATGAATCGGCACAAGAAAATTCGTTTGCAAGACAAAATTTGAGGCAAACTCTTTGATCAACTATTTTTTCCATTGTGAAATTCGCAGAGCACTTTTGAGGTCGACTGATACTGACAGCTGTTGTAAACTCAGTAGTTGACAGATCGCGCTCAAATTTGGCTTGGTAATAAAGGAAGGTCCTACCAACTTTAAGAAAAAAAAAATTACCGATTCCTTTTTGGCGGTTCATTTAAATAACATTTTCCGGGTACTTTTTATACAGAGAGTACATAGTCGGGTAAGGACAGTAAAACTAAGACCGATTAAATGCTACGCCGAAGTTTCGCCTTTAATGTTTAAGGGCATCTTCAGGGCTAAAAAATAGTTAAAACATCGAAGTCAAGAAAACAATTAACGAACACAAAACAAATTTACCTCGTTCTTAAATTATTCGTTGGCCAATAAAAATATGAATAGAGTATTTCAGGTTTTCTCGATATAATCTTAGGCAATTGCAGAAATATTATATCAATATTCAACTGATTCTGGTAGTTTACAACAACTCATCCTTTTTGGACGAAAAATTAACGATTACATTATTCGTCAAAGACAACATCATTGAAGAACAAACTGTCCCTCGATATGAAATTTCACAAATTTTCGTTTGTAAGTAAACAGGATGAACTAGTGTCTAGTAGGTACAATTTTTTCTGTAGATTCTTGCGATCAACAGATAACTTTTTCATTTTCCATTTTTCGCAATAGGATTTGCTAAAAAAGTACAGCCATTTTTCAAAGTAAAACCGAGTAAAACTGGGCGTACCCGAGGGCGTACCTAAATACGATACTTAACCCAAAGTTTTGTTCGATTGAGAATAATGTCTGTACATTACATCGTCTAATAAATAGAATATTTCCTCTCCTATAACACAGTTGCCAATAATCCAAGTCAATTGGGAAGCCGTTGCCGTATTCAGAAGAACTACCACCTACAATCTCGACTAATATAGACGCGATAGTAGTTATTCTGTGTTATTATAATTGTTTATTATAACAACAAAGAGGTTATGTTCGGTTGAGATGTCACTTTCGGAAAATTTTTGAATAATCGGGTCCATATTTGCAATTGATATCATCCGCGATATCATCACATTTCAAAGAACAAGTTGAAATTATCAATTCACTGAAGATGCCGGAATCAATACTGAAGAGAAGGTGTATCCATATATCGAAGTATAAATGAGGAAATGATTTCAATACGTTTCAATATGAATTTACTGATTATTCTCGTGATTATTGCATATATCAGCATCTTACTTTACAATTGAAAAATAAAAGTGACAGCATTTTGAAATTGAGTTCGATGACCTTCAGAATAAAGGTACCAACTAAAAATAATAATAAAATGTAGGAATTTTTCAGCTTTTCGATTAAAATGAGGGATAAAAAACTTTCAATTTGAAAATTGATCGTTTCCTATCGTTTCTTTCAGAAATATCTCGAGAAATATTCAATATTAATCGTTTTCAAGTAGTATTATCGATTTTTTTCGTATATGTATATAAGAGTCCGTATACCAGCGAAAATATTGAATAATTCTTGAAATGCACCATAACTGAAGTAAAATCGAGTAAAATATTCGAATATATTATACCACTAGAGATGAAATGATGCCGGTAAAATTTCTCGATTGTAATTTGAAAAGCTGTTCGCTATTTCACGAATAACATCTGTATCAAATCGGAAAAAAAGTTATAAGCGAAATTGCCGAAAAGCAACAAACTTGAATATCACAAGAGAGAAATTTTACCTGCCTAAATTTCATCTCGTGTGGTGTTCGACATGATTATTTCACGACAAAATATGATTAACTAAACGTTGTTTGTTTTCTTTATGCTATCCATTTCCCAAGCTATCTATGAATTTGAGAAATGTCAAAATTTTATCGCTGGAAAACTTAGTTGCATAGTTGCTATGTTTTGCCGGCTTGCATGTTTTATCGCTGTGAAACGAGAAAGTCTAAGGAAACTCACTGAAAATGTAATGAGTGAGATAATCACCAAAATTCAGTTCATTCGAAATCTTGATTCCTAATATTTGGGAAAAAAGGGAATTTGGAAAAATGATAGATGAAAACAGTGTTTTAATGGATGAGAGGAATATGCAGTTTGAAAATGATGTCAACGACGAGCAATAACCGGCAAAAACTCACAGTGTATATAAAATAATTAATTTCTGATAGAGCTTATGATAATCATTTCAGTGACCGCAAGTTGTTCATAGTACAGAATTGAAGTCTTGAGTGCAGAATTTAAATCGAGATTCCTTTATTTCTTTCACGTTGAAGTTGTTGACACTTCTCGAGACAAATTCCATGCACAGGATTTCGTCCGAATTTGGTGGAGCCCCTGAGAACCGTCTGTCTCCTAAAATAACTCTGCGATGAATCTGCAACTCTTTCAGTTTTATTTTATTTTACGGGCAGGGAATACTGTGAACATGTCACGCTTTGCGGTTAAAATTCGACACTGTATTGTGAAATGCGACGGCATCGGCAGCTCATGCACCTAATGCTACAGGAACCGCCTATAGACGGACTTGAGTCTAACTCCGAAGTGTGAAAATTACTGAATATTGTTTATTGTGGGAACATTCCAGAGGTGAACGGGGTCGTTGTTCAATTATGCAACAACAAACTTGGTATTTGACGTTAATTTGTCGGTGGAAGTCGATTGGAAACGGGTATACCTACTTACCTTACGGAGTTTGAAGCCTTGCCATTAAAATTTTAGTGAGATCGCTTTTACCGAGTTCTGAATTAGTTCGACGAAATTCACCCTTTCTAATTATGAGTTTTCCTGCCTTAAGTTTTCCGGAAAAAATATAATATATATAAGGACTGAATGAGAATAAATTCGCTATCACAAAAACCCTTATATCTTTTGAACCACTGGACCGATTTCGAAAATCAAACTCATTTTCGAATCATCTTCTAATTCTTATGAAAACTGTTTTTACAATAAAAAAAAACAAAACTATTTTTTACAAAATTCATGGATTTTTTCTGGAATTCTTCCCATCATGCTTCTTATAGTGTTCTCAGTCACTTTCTGGGATGTTGTCTTCCACTTTTGCTTGAATTCCGCTAATGTTTTCGTTGATTTCTTAGTCTTCTTCAATCTCGTCTTCAATTCTCTTTTTACCAGGGCCCAATATCTTTCGATTGGCCTGAGTTCTGGGCTCGGTTCTGGGCAATTTGGTGGATTGGCCTCTTTGGTAACAAAAACCACCTCATTAGCTTCGTACCATTCCTTGGTGGCCTTGCTGTATAGTGGCGTGAAGCTAAATTTGGCCAAAAGACTGTTGACACATCGTGCTCACGTAAAAATGGTAAAAGTCGCTTCTTCGAGCATTCCTCGATGTATATCTTCGAGTCAACAGAGCCTAGGCCAACGAAAAATTTGTTCCTTTTCCCACAAGTGCAAATTGCTTGCCAAACCGGGAATTTTTTAGGAAACTTTAATTGTTTCTTCACGCGAAATTGTTCGTCAACATTTCCACGAGAATCTGCAGTATAAAATTCCTGACTAGGAAGTTGCGAGAAATCAGCCAAGACATAGGTTTCGTCGTTCATCACGCAACAGGAAAAAATTTTCAAGAAATCTTTTTTTTAATTTCTTTGCTCTTGATTTCGCTTCTTGATTCTTCACAGCGTTCCTGTCTGGCACTTTCTGCACTTTGTATGTTCTAAGCCCACAACTCGACTTGATTTTCTGAACGGTTGACTGCGAACAACCCACTATTTGGGCCATTTTCCGTCCTGAAAGGTTAGGATTCTTCTGAAAAAGGCTGATGGCTTTCTTTTCTTTTTTTGGACTATGAAACCCCTTTTTCCTCCCGGTTCTTTCCTTGCGGTTAATTGTAAGATCTTCGTTGAAGCTCTTGATACCGTTTCCGGACGAACGGGAGCCTCTTTTGCGATTCTTTTGAAGCTCCATTTTTGATCATTTTGAAAAAATTTCACTATAAATTCTCGTGTTTTCACTTCGCTTGACATTTTGCGACAGAGAATTGGAATATCCATGAAGTAAATGTTCCACATGTTTCTGACGTTCATAACAAAGCTAACTATGATCAAATTTTGATTTTTTTCTCAAGTGGTTCAAGAGATATAGGCGTTTTTGTGATAGCAAATTTATTATCGTTCAGTCCTTAGCCCATATCCAGCTCATTACAAGTTTCTGATTGTCACATTGAAGGTGAATTGACTAAGGATGGTATCAAAACATTGTAGGAAATGTGTTGTCCACTCGGTTGCGAGAGGCGAGAGGGCGATTTCAAAACTGATTATTGATTATTCCGAGTATTCTTCATGAGTTTTTAATTTTTATTCTGGATTTTGGTTGGTTTGATCAAGAAGTAGCATACTTCACATTTCTGATGGTATTCATAGCATTAATTACTCAATTTTATATCTTATAACTTTTGAAGAAAAAACAATATTTTTGACAAATTCACATGGGATCGCCTCGGATCGCCTCCAATTTTGAATTTTGGAAAATAATATTTGCTTTGTGAACAATTAACAAGGTTACGTCGAAGTCTTTGGTTTTGAATCATAGAAAAATTATTGGAGTGATACCTACTTCTGATTTCTGAACATCTGCGAAAGAATATGTCTATGAAAGAATTGATACAACTCCACTGAATTCCCTTGTAAGTTTCCAGTTTAACAGCCTTCACCTTTAGTTTACAGCCGCAATAACTTTGAAAACTGTTTATTCTGAGTTGCAGCAGCTTAAATTCTCATTGCTTGAAGACGATAGATCTAGAGAAAGTACGTCTGCATTTTTCATATTTTTTCTGAACATCGGTCAAAAACTGCGTTCCAGAGGCCAAACGGGAGATAAATCCTGGCTGTTACCGCAAAACCGCGGCATATATCGGCTGTAATAATTATTTTCCCACATCAGCTGCATAACGTTGCTGATTGAAAATCGTAAATTGATTGTAATAAACGGTTTTATTACCACCACGCTAATGGGCTCCAGTTAGATATCTTACCCGAGGTCGCATTTCGTATCGGATATCACACCGCAGGCCCAAGGAGTTAAACGGATGGCATTTACACTTGAAATCGTAATTGCCGCATAATTCAATTATCATTTTCATTTACATACAATTAAGCCTGGGGCAGTGGGAAACATGATTTTCCGAGAGATCGTGTAGCGAATGCCCCATTGTTCGGTACTGTTACAAGCTTTACGTGGTTTCGCCGAGCTTGTCTTGTACTTTTGTATTTTATGAATTTGGTAAAAGTGGACGAGACAGGGAATCGTCGTGTACTTAACTGTCATTGCGGTTGACTCCGTTGGATTTATGATGCACTCGTCATGCAGTTGTCAATTGTAAGGAGATTTTATTGGTTGTTAGGTGCATGCTTCGGTATTTCTCTCGTTGAAGACCAGAATTGTGATGATTATGGACTTGGTTTTAGTCATTGATGGTCTTTTTCTCCAAAAATATTTTTGCTGGATTTGATGACGATCTTTGAAAAATTGTTACGAAACTTTTCAATTCATTTTATAAGACGAAAAATACAGTTTTCAACACATTGGTTGGTTATTTTCCAGTAAAGTGATTGGATACGAAATAAAAATTCAAATTACAATAAGAAGAATGAAATTGAAGGAAATTCTTGCTTAACAATAACGTTATGTTAGTAATGCTTCCTATAGAGATTGTCATATAAATATCATCAAATGGCGATTGCTAAACTGATAAACTTACCCCAACTAGCCCTTTTATCCCATTACTCATTCGAACCATATTAGATTAATAGTTTCACCATCCCCTGATGATAGATGCATAGAATACCTGCTGTTGGCACTGATTAGATTTTGTTTAAGGGAAAGTATCACCTTTTAAATCGTGGTAAATCTCCATTCAAAAAGTGGTCTCTTTATTTCACGCGTAACTACCCTAATTCAAGACATAGAGACTTGATTTTTTCTTCAAATTGAAGTTGAAGAACGTCCCGAGGGCAAATAGTTTTTTTTTTCGATTTAATCAGTTTTTCAATTAAAAAAACAGGGTAATCGTTAGATCTCTGCAATATTTGAGTTATTGAATATGTTTTTCGTTTTTCATGAGTACAAGCTATATTTTTAAATTAATAATCATGAAAATGTTTGTAGTTTATAGAGGATTAAATTGCCGAGGGCAAGTACTTGCGATTTTTTCAAAAAATGATGAATAACCGTCGAAAAAAAAAATCATTAAGTGTAGTCTCCAAAACGCTGAAGTTCAACCTGTTTTTTTTAATTGAAAAACTAATCAAATCAAAAAAAAAGAAAAGTATTTACCCTCGGGACGTTCTTCAACTCCAATAAAAAAAAATCAAGTCTCTACGTCGTAAATTAGGGTAGTTACTAGTGAAATAAGGAGACCACTTTTTGAATGGAGATTTAACACGATTCAAAAGGACTCTCTTGTCGATCGAATGTTATTTTGAATATAATAAATAATGATGTAGAATCACATAAGCGGTAAGGCGCTATCTATTCAATTGAAAGGAATAAGACACAAATCATTTGCCACTATAAATAATAACAAATGAAATGTGAATACGAACTAGGTCTCCGATACTGTTCACCCCACCAGACGCAAGTAGAAACTAGGCCATTAATAAAAATGGAACGACACACGCTTCAACAACGCATTGAAATTATTCAAATTCACCATAAAAATGGTGAAAATTCGGCAGAGACGGTTCTTAGAACTCGAACATTTATGGGTCGTCGTGAAGCACCTTGTGCCGAGAATATTGCTGCTGTAGCCGAAAGTGTTGAAGAATGATTTGTCCATTCCTGGTCGTTCTTTGGAAATAGGCATTCGACAAACGTCATTACACCGTATTTTAGATGAAGATTTTGGTCTAAGTCTCAAGACCAAAAAGTTCACTTAACACAAGAACTCAAGCCGATCGATCATCAACAACGTCGTTGCTGATTGAGTCTTTGAAATGCATACAAATGATCTGGAATTCCATCGAAAAATCATGTTGAGTGATGAGGTATCTATTTCCACCTCTGTGGCTTCTTTAACAAGCAAAATGGCTCGGAAAACCCAAGAGTTGTTGAAAAGCCTAACCATCCTCAACGTGTGACTGTTTGGAGCGATTTATGTTCCGGCGGGGGTCATTGGGCCTTACCTTTTCGAGAATGAGGCTGGAGTAACAGTTACGGTGAATGGATTGCGCTATCGAGAGATGATTATAATGATGTTTTATGGCCAGAATTTAATGGTATTGGTCTGGACAACTTTCAACAAGACGGCGATACCTGCCACACCAGCAACTACACCAGTGATCTTTCACGGAAAAATTTTTTGGACCGTGTTATCTTTGGAACAGGTGATCACAATGGGCCATCGAGATCTTGTGATATATAACACCTTGCGACTTCTTTCTTTGGGGCCATGTGAAAGAGCAGGTCTACGCCAAGAGTCCAGCGTCGATTCAAGACCTCGAAGATGGGATTCGTTAGGCTATCGAGGACATCGGGCAGCTAGTATGCGATTTGAATATGGAAAATTTCATGAAGAAAATTTGGTCCTGTGGTCGTAGTGGTCATTTGGCTGATGTTATTTTCCATTATTAACGGCATATTTTTCTTTCTATAATGGAATAAACATGCGATCTAAAAAATGGCATTTCTCTCTGAATGTCAACATCTCTATTGGAAAACCCTCTATATCCCCAGATGCAACTGAAATCAATCGATATTCCGACTGAAATCGGCTCTGAATCGAAGGCGACAAATTTCTCACGTGAGCTCAGTAAAATGGAGCCTACTCTAATTAGCTAAATGAGCGGATTAGTAGGCTCGTATTTGAATTGGTTTGTCTGCCATTAATTTATATGACCTCGACTTTAATTCAAGTACGGATAAACTGGATATGTAACTCCGTTTAAAAGTGTATGTATTTCATTAGTCATACATTATTAATAATTAAGTCCGAATATTTGAATAGGAAGAGAGTCGTAACGTGAACGCTATTAGACTTTTTTCAGTAAGATCAACGCAGGTGTCGGCTCTTCAGATGCCTGAATGTGCCACACGGATGACATAAACAAATGATATTGGTTCGAATCCAAGCGAGGAACTTTGAAAAAAGAGTAGTAGAGTAGACTGACGACTTTTGCAAAGAGTGTTGTTGCACTTGTTTGAAGAATACCCACAAATGTCAGTGACAGAGAACAGGAAATGCTAAATTAATCAATATTTCAGTCCTTATGTTATCCAGTGAGATTGGTCAAAAAAAGTCTTAATTCAAAAATAATTCTAATACGGAGTATTAGAATTATTTTTGAATATTCGGTTACCAAGTAAAATGAATAAATTATGAAAGTTTGCGAACTGAGCTTGTTGGAAATCAAAGAAGAGATTCTGGAGGAAGATATATCGCTTCTTAATTGAAGGCATAATCGAACAAAACTCACCGTTACCTCAAGAATCTACAGTTTAAAATAAAATCAAGTGAAAGACTCACCGTGCGTATGAATACTCAATGGTTCACGACAAATTCGTTCTTACGCAAGTCGAACATCAGACACGGCAAGATGCCGAAGCGATTTGACACTTTCAGTGATGAATTGGAGGGTTGGTTTACCTGCTCCAATAATCACCCTTTGTCATTTCGACAACTACCTGTCATATTCTCATTCTAAGGATCGTTTAACATAAATGCCACATCCCAAGTCAAAGATGGAACAATGGTTGCGCAATATTTCGCATGCAACCCGGAACTTTGGCCATTTGTCTTGTGAAATTGTGATTTATTCTTTGGTTTGGGTTAGGAGTCCTCGAGAGAGTCCTTCTCTTACCGTTTAGTTGCTATTAGAATTTTATTCTTTGAATTTCCCGAAACTGCTCAAAATTTCTTC
Source organism: Adalia decempunctata (assembly GCA_951802165.1). NCBI lineage: Eukaryota > Metazoa > Arthropoda > Insecta > Coleoptera > Coccinellidae > Adalia > Adalia decempunctata. The sequence goes on from OX637697.1 coordinate 7,910,774, forward strand.
TTCCTTCTTCAAGAGGCTCCTGCTCTTATTATTGGCACGTATTTGATGATAATAATAATAATAGAGTAGTGGTATAATAAAACGTGGTGTTCCGTTTTTATTCAAGACAAAATCTGTTAGATCTTGAGGGAAAACCTTCAGATGGGAGTTGGGAACTTCTGTCGGCAAATTTGATGAGTGCAAATAGTTTAAAAACCTTAAACAGTCAGATGACGCCCAACACATTAACCTGGAGGTTTTTTCCTTTTCGAAGCTCCCAACGCAATCCAATTTCACAACTTATGTGCAGACTTCCACAATTATAGTGAAATGTTCCCCTCAACCCAACAAAAACGGGTATAGTTAATAGGCGAACTAACCGTACACTCATTTTCTAAGCAATAAAAACTTAACCTGTAAAACTTATTAACTTAACAATGCCTAAGAGGTCATTTAAGTTTTTAGGTGTTCAAATGAAACGATTCTCGAGAATAATAATACGCAGAGAGCTCGAAGATTATTTTTGGTCGTTTTTTCCACTAGAAGAGGCCGCGGTCTCGCCTGACGGCACCGAAGACCGACTATTTTACCATCCTCTATCTCCGTCTCGCTCGAACGTACTGTCCGCAACGCAATCTCTATCCAGCTGTGTTTGTACCAGACCAACAAACTGGATTTTGAATAAATATTAAAACTCAATATGACCTTCTTAAACATACCTTGGCAAGTCGAGGTAAGGTACAAAAGCTATTTCGTCGATTCGAACCTGCGTCGTCCTCGGGGAAGAAAGCCGTATTCGATTCAGGCTATTTTCGTATGTAATCTTCATGAAGTAAGCAGGTCAACTTCAGACAATCCAACTCTGATATAAGCGAGAATTTCTGACGTGAAAAAAGGAAATATAGTTTTTTTCTAAAGTTGCAACTGAACGATTATGCACAAATAAGAGCATCCACGGGGACTATGTAGGATCTGCTACAGGAAAATCAAGTTACTTACCATTATTCTTATGACTGATGAATCCTCGGATGAATCTAATTTCCGTTAGGAACGCCAATTCGAAACGCTATGGCCGTATCGTGAAACCCGAACTGTGAATAACACAATCTCCTTCACATGTTGTTTTCAACAAGATGGAACCTAAGCTCATACTAGCTGTTTCGAGAAATCAGCCCAGGGCATATCATTTCGGGTTCTGGCGATATTTCATGAGCCCCCAGATCAGCAGATGTAACTTATTGCGTCTTTTTCATTTGAGGATATCTACAAAGAAAGAAGGGCCATTTGCGAGAAAATCAGTGAAACCCGAGGTGAAACCTATTGCATTAGTTGTCGAAATTTTGTCGTGAAATAAAGAAATTGTTGCGCCCTTGGTTTTCTTTACGGGGCTACCTGAAGAGTAAAGTTGAAATAAAGCCGCAATAAAGCCACTTTATGTTTTTTAGAGTAAACTATCAGGGAAATATTTCAATGAAATCCCATAAATCCAATATATATTATGATTAAATGTTAAGCCTTTTGGAAGACCCATCTTTGTTTTTGACCATAGTTATTGATAGTACATATAGTTCAAAATAAAAGTTGTATATTATCTCCAAAGAGTATTCTTGTGAATTTCAAAAATTATAATACATAATTCAGAGAATCAATGGCTCATAGGTAAAGTGAGAATTGGTTAACAACAAACCATAAGGGTTGTTACGAATGTAGCATTCATAATTAATTATGCATAATTATTGAACTAGTATCCAATACGAAACCCTGACCGCCTGAAGAATAAAAGTAGTCATCAAGAAGTAATATTTATTTATTTAGTGATATAAGAATGTATGGGAAATGTATTCGTTCTCAAGAGAAAAATGCATTATGCGGAACCAATATTTGCATATCTATTGCATGAGTGTCGTTATTGGCGGAAAGCAAATTCCGTATCGTAAGGATATGATAAGGTAATGGATTCATTTCCCGTTATCCTCTTGAATTTGAAGTTATTTTATGGAATATGTGTCAGTAAAACATAAGTATGTAAATAAGATTGGGAGGTAATATCATTCAGATCAGTTTGAAATGTGAGTAATGAAACGCGAAGAAGAGGAAATAGTATACGCATAGTTAAAATGTTCATCGTTTCATCATGAAAATTATCATTATTCAGAATAAGTGATCGAAATTTTGACACTTTTCCATTGTGGTAACGATAACATCTTGAAATTATGGAGAATGGTCTTCTCTTTCAGGTGGAATAAATATTGATTCAAATCTTTTTCTTGGAACTATCAAAAAGGGTCAAATTAAAAATAAACCATTGTGCTTTAGAATTCAACGGTTTTCTGTATTGATAAATCTCCATGAGCTCTGAATCAAACTCTACTGAGCATAATTATTAATTGTGCAAAATATAGAGACAGTCCTTGAAATATGGCGCAACCTGAAAGTATAGATTCAAGCTATGACTACCCTTATAAAAAGATGCCATATAACAGGTATTGTAACTGGATCTCTATGAATTTGGGTTGCATTACTCGCATTGCCTTTTGTTGCTGAAACTGAAACGATAGTTACTTAGTCACACTACTTGATATGCTGTGTAGGTGAATAATATGGAAGTTTTGGATGCGAAATTGTTGAAATTTCTGGACTTGGTTAAACACGAAGCAGAAAAAAGGAAATCATTCACCACAAATGAAGAACATATTTAATACATCACTGTTACTGTAATTGTGATTTTGCATATTTCCCGAATTCAAACAATAAGTAATAAGTATGAATAACAGTTCTCAGCAGAGCATTATGAATGAATTGATACATTATTCTAATTACTGACATATCCTACTTGAAAATTATCTTGATAAACCTATGATTAGACAAAGAAAACTGGATTTATTCCTGAAATTCGAATTTTATTCGATAACGGCAAAAGTACTGATTTTGAAGACATGAAATGTTTGGCACACTCTAACTAGTTTTTGACGAGCAATCGATCGGTATTAGAAAATTATATGGTTCCCATTTGGAAAAATGAGATTTCATAGTTTTGTTGAGGTTAACTTTGAAACCCTGTTTCAGACACCCTGTATAATATTTCCTCATAATTTATACAAGAAGCAGTATCAGAGTACCTTCTTTTGTTCCACTGTTGCGAAAAAAATTTTCTACAATGAGAGATTTTGGAGAAATGAACACTAATTTGTGACAATCTTTCTGTCAAAAAATTTGAGAATCAGGCTATAACTCAATAATCGCTTGGAGTGGTTGCGCATATCATACCTCAAATCATTGCAGAATTAAACGAAAAATTCAAATATGTATAGATATACAGGGTGTTGCATTTGAAATAACGAAGTTCACATTTGTTTCCGGTAGAACCGGAAGCAGATTCCGCTTGAAAATATTTTGCAAATTGAGTTCATGTACTCTAAAACAAAAATACAAAATTTAGATATTGTATCGCAATTCCTTCCTCGAATACTTCTAATGAAACACTTAAAAAAATCACGCTGTATACGCATAATGAGCCAATGGGTGATATCTTATATAGGTACTCGTTTAGTATAGATTGAGATATTATCAAATGAATTGAACTCTTTGCTTTTTTCGTTTTTCGCGAGGTGGTAACTTCATCCCTGACTCATGAACCATAAATGGTCATAGGGTCAAGTGATTTCGTACTTCACCTATTTCTGAAATCTGAAATGAATAAAGATTCTAGAGTAGTAATAAAACTCATCAACATCGTCCAAATACATTAATTAACTCCGAAATATATTAGTATGCTACAAATATGTGTTTTATCGACTTCCATCTGTTGAGAAATGTACTGACATCGAAGAACAGTTACGAAAAACGCATTCCTAATCCGAAAAACACGAGTTCTCAGCTCATTAAAAATATATGGCACAAAGATGAAATTCACGACGGTCGGTGGTCGCCACAAACTGGATCTAGAACATTGTCATGCATATCGATAAATTCGAGAAAAAGTTGAAATGGATTCCGTCCGGAGCTTATCCAGTGTGAAGCTGGACACAAAAACCCCCGTATCGTGGTCAGTATGATTGTCTGTCCGCATTTAATAATATTATATATTCTATCGATTGAGAGTATTCGCAGAACCGAAGTGGGTATATATCTCGGATAACATCTACAGAATGTTATAGTTGGCATTATGTTAATGGCAGACCCAGACGCTGTTTCTCTTACACCAGTCATGTCGATATCATTTCGGAGATCTTTAAGAGCTGCCCCAGATGAATTATTTATCAGGAGGGTGTAAAAAACACGACACAGTTTATAGGATGATTCCAGTGCACTATAAAACTACTGTGAAAGAACCGTAGTCGAAGCTAGGCCGCGGGAACTACTGAAGTCTTCGGCGACGCTGTCCGATCTAATTGTTTCCAATTTACACATGCTGGATTTCCTTCCTTTTTCGTTTGCCAACCGGCGGATTTATGGCTGTTTGCCTGCAGCCGCTGCAGCCATTAAGGAAGTGCTGATTATTTTTCAAATATAATAGCGTGGGTTCGAAATGGTATTTCGAGTCTTTCGAATTTCTTCGCCATAACGAACAAAACATATACACAGTGTCGCAGAATTATTGGATAATCCTGAAAACAAATTTTTACTGGGGATTTTTTTCCAATACCATTTTCAAAATTTGGTTTCATTTGAAAGATACAGGGTGTCGAAAATCCATTAAAAACACTTTTCGGTTCATACCTTCGGAACCATTATTTCAAATGAACTGAATTTGGGTTGATTCTTTTTTCTATTTATGGTGCATATTCCTGTATCAGAACTTATTCAGTATTTCTCCTGGTGTGAAAGTTACAGCGTAACCGACTCAAAAATCCACGCAAAATACCATAAAACCACTTGAAAAAGATAAATGGTTCATATTTTCGAAAGCATCAATCATTTTAGAAAATAAAAGTATGCCTATGTTTTTTCAATAAAACGCGTCGTTATAGATTTATTTCCAATTTTATCCGATTCATTTTTACGACAAAATAAAAAATCTCAAGAATAATCTGAATGCTTCACTGGATTTTGAATATCATTGAAACTCATAAAACTTAATCCCACTACAAGTTGACAATGTTGTCTGAATGTTTATCAACTTTGTCGAGACTAAAATTTATAATTTAAATGATGGAAAAACGTTTGATGTAGAGATATGTAATAATTAAATCCCACAACTGTGGGAGATGAAATTGAACACCAAGGAGCATGAAATTATATATTTAATACGCACAGTTTCTAATAAAAATTGATTGTTGCTCCATATTAAGGTGGGCGTTCAATGTAGTGTATTTTTATCTCGGTTTTTATTTCAAGTTGCATTTGAAAATGGTTTCACTTTGAGAACAGAAATTTCGTGGGTAAACTCAGAAAGGATTGGAGTCCTTGATGAAATAATTTTAATCGATTTCATTCCGAAAGTTAATTTTTTTTCTTTCAAAAATAGAAAAAAAATGAGCCAACTCATGCTTCTGTTTTATTACATCAGAAAGACCCATGGAAATTGTTCAACATCCGAAAAGTGAATCTACTGATAATTTCGTTCAGAAAAACAACTTGAAATACGGAATTGGTAGAGAATGGCCAAATTCAAATTTTGGAGGGAAAAAGTTCCTGCTTTACCCATAAATTCACTTATTTCATAGTTCGGCGATTTTCGGATAGAGAGCGCCATTGTACATTTCATTCATAATCAGAGAGATATTCATAGAACTTGATAGTGATGATGCATGTTCTATGGAGATATTCCATAAAATGGACGGTGGCGCCTTTATCGGATGAGCTTTCCTACTAGCTTTAAACGTCGACCTTAAACAGAAATGTCAATGAAATACACAATTCAGATATATGGATTATGAATGACGATAAAACCACGTATTGAATTGAAATTAATGAAAAATAAATAATATGTGGCGATGTTTCTTTGAATTTTATGAACTGGGCACTACACGGTTAATAAAACATTCATTCACTGAGAGTTTTTACATAATCATCACGAGATCGAAGAAAATCACCTAAAACAATCACTTCCCCCTTTTATAAAATAGCTGTGGAAAAGATTGCCTCCATGTTTGTTTACAGATCACGCCAGTTGTCGTTATACGCATGCGTCGTTCACAGACTATGAAGTTTGAGATGGGTCGATTCATAGATCTTATGGTGTGTCTTACTCATTGAAACAATTCATACTGAATACGCAAAAAATGGTGTCCGACTCGACTGCTATTGCTTATATTACGTTGTCTGAATCATGGTGGAAGAATACATTCTTTCATCATGGTCTGAATGAGTTTATCGCGCGCCCGCTGCCACGCAAGAGGCACCGTTATACTTTGTTATCCGAAAAACCAACAATCTGGCATCGTCTTCTCAGAAGCTCTGTGAAATATTCATGGAAGATTATTGTTTTGAATTCAAAATGGGTTAGGTTAGGTTGATTAATCATTAATTGACTGAAAAACCATTCTATATGGGATATTTTTGGTATATCGAGGAGAACATGAACAAGTTATTAGTGTTTACAAAATAATCTTCGGGTAAATCGAAGAAGGAACTCATTTTGCCAGGAGAAATATGGCTTTTTATTTGAAGAAAATGAGAAATATCGTGTTTTCAACATTCTCATTCAAATAAGGCTAGTACTTGAGTATAATCCGAGGTATAACCTAGATATATTAACTCAATTTCAATCGAGAAATATCAACTTTGAGGTCTTTGCAGAAAATCATATCAGGCACGTATTTGGCCCAATTTATCTTTTCAACAGAGCCGAATTCAGAAAAATGGAAAATGCAAGTGTTTTCTTTTGGCCTCAAGAATCTACAGTTAAAATATATGTACAAGTCAAATAATCACCATGTTTCAGAATATTTTTTTCATTCTCGGATACCCTGTAGAACTGGCACAAATAGCTAGTTGCAAATACAAATTTCGAAAATTCAGTCAATGATGTGTTTTCCAGAATATAACACGCCAAAAATGCATACAGCAAATTCCAAACAAATCGGCCATTTTATATAATCGAATTTTTTTATTCCAGTGCGCGAATGGATCTGGATTCTTCGAGCTCCAGGTGCTCGAGATGGCCAACCCCCGGTCAGAGCTAACGACGGGGCAGTGCTGTGGGGAGGCCGCCCGAAATCCTCTTTCCGCGCGTTGTACCACCCCATGTAACACTTTCTTCCGGCTGTGCCTCAAAGAATACCAGAGTAACGTGACGAGCACTGGTACTTGTTCCTTCGGTAACACCTCGAGTAGCGTTTTAGGACAGAGTTCGTTCACATTAGCCGATCCAGAAAGGGGAAAGCTGGTGCTGCCATTTTCGTTCAGATGGACGGTAAGTTTAATTTTATTTTTCCCTTCTCTGTAAGTCAAATAACCTTTCACTATTGGAGTGAATTTTATCTTCAACACGTCGATGTGTGGATAATCCCAGAATAAAACTAAGTGTAATGGCGCCATTTTGCAGCAACTGAAAGGTCTTCAAAAAAGTGTCGTTTAAAATGTGGAAAGATCGCTCATCTTCGTCCATAAAAGACCTTCTCTACCTCTTAATTTTTTTCTGCCGACTCTACCCACCTCATAATCTGCAATGGTTCGTGGGATTGGTTCAATAACTTCGAATTATTTTGAGTCGTTTGATGCAAGCTAATTGTTATGGTGACTATAAAGAGAATGTTGAGGTGATGTTTCTAGGTAAAGACAATAGTCCCAGGGATCCATGGTTGCGTTGAAAACAAAAACTAACATTCCGAAGTTTTTTGCAACTCTCATCAGCGATGAAATCTCGATGCTAGATTAATCCGTAACTGCCGCACGAGTTGAATCATTATGAACTTGTTTGCAAAGATGTATCACTGTATGTAATGTCATGGATCATTTGATATTAGCCATTAATTTTTAGTAATTTGAAGATTCCCCAAATTGACAATACATGAATTCCGATATTGTATATTAATTTTGATATTTTAATGACCTTTGTAATGATTTGTATTGGTAATAAGAGGTTTCGTTCATAATATATATGGAATTTTTTTTTTAATTACCATCTTATTTGTTGCTTCATAAATGAATATCGTTTATGTACAATATCTGTTATATAATTTTTTTTTGTGTGTTTCCTGGTTCATATTTTGTGTTATAGCCAACTTTGTTTATTCTATCTGATTTCAAAATTTTCTGTGTTATTCATATGTATCATTCGTTGTAGAGCCCTGAAGATGATTTGAAATAAATCGAAACGTCGGTATTTTGTCTAATTGAGACTCTTTAATCCAGACCAAAAAGAACCCTCTTATTACCAATACAAATTGTATATTAAGGGGTAAGGACTGAACAAGAATAAATTCCGAGATAAATTCGCTATCACAAAAACGCTTACATCTTGAACCAATGGACCGATTTCGAAAAACAAACTCATTTTCGAAACATCTTCTGAATCTAATGAAAACTGTTTTTACAATGAAAAAACCAAAACTATTTTTTACGAAATTCATGGATTTTTTCTGGAATTCTTCCCATCAAGCTTCTTATAGTGTTCTCAGTCACTTTCTGGGATGCTGTCTTCCACTTTTGCTTGAATTCCGCTAATGTTTTCGTTGATTTCTTAGTTTTCTTCAATTCCCTTTTTACCAGGGCCCAATATCTTTCGATTGGCCTGAGTTCTGGGCAATTTGGTGGATTGGCCTCTTTGTGGACAAAAACCTCATTAGCTTCGTACCATTCCTTGGTGGCCTAGCTGTAGTGGCATGAAGCTGAATCTGGCCAAAAGATTGTTGACACATCGTGCTCACGTAAAAATGGTTAAAATCGCTTCTTCAAGCATTCCTCGATGTATATCTTCGAGTCAACAGAGCCTTGGCCAACGAAAAATTTGCTCCTTTTCCCACAACTGCAAATTGCTTGCCAAACCAGGAATTTTTTAGGAAACTTTGCTTGTTTCTTCACGCGAAATTGTTCGTCAACATTTCCACGAGAATCTGCAGTATAACATTCCTGACCAGGAAGTTGCGAGAAAACAGCCAAGACATAGGTTTCGTCGTCCATCACGCAAGAGTAAAAATTTTTCAAGAAATCTTTTGCTAATTTCTTTGCTCTTGATTTCGCTTCTTGATTCCTCACAGCGTTCCTGTCTGGCACTTTCTGCTCTTTGTATGTTCTAAGCCCACAACTCGACTTGATTTTCTGAACGGTTGACTGCGAACAACCCACTAGTTGGGCCACTTTCCGTCCTGAAAGGTTAGGATTCTTCTGAAAAACGCTGATGGCTTTCTTCACTTTTTTCGGGCTATGAAACCCCCTTTTCCTCCGGTTCCTTCCTTGCGGTTAATTGTAAGATCTTCGTTGAAGCGCTTAACAACTCTTGTATTGATACCGTTTCCGGACGAACGCGAGCCTCTTTTGCGATTCTTTCAAAGCTCCATATTTGATTATTTTGAAAAAGTTTCACTATAAATTCTCGTGTTTTCACTTCGCTTGACATTTGGCGACAAAGAATTGGAATATCTATGAAGTAAATGTTCCACATGTTTCTGACGTTCATAACAAAGCTTACTATGATCAAATTTTGATTTTTCCTCAATTGGCTCAAGAGAAATAGGCATTTTTGTGATAGCGAATTTATTCTCGTTCAGTCCTTATGATCATCCGGGTGCGGAAAGATTTTTTTTCAATACAATTTTTACCTCTCAAACTTGTCGCGTCGGCAATCGGAGGATGCAGCGATCTCGCCGATGGATAATTGGACCGTCAAACGTCAGGGAAATCAATTAAAAACGACAAAATAATAGCGTTTAATTTGTGTCTCGGACTGCGCGGCATCCGCCATCTCGTATTCTTAATGAAGCTGACGAAAACAAAGGGAGAGAAAATAAAAACCTGCTGAATTCTTCGCTAAACAGGAGCCGAACGATCTGCCTGAATAACTGCGGGGTTAGCGGTCGATGAAAAACTCATAACGAGTCTGGATGACAGCGAAATTATTGATTATCAGCTCAGGATATCGGTATCTGGAGAGAATCAAAGGGCTTCCTGTGATGAGTTATGTACGCGAGTTTCATAAGAAAAAATTGATTTGGTATCCTGTCTGAATTTTCTTGGAATCTTCTCATCGTCAAGAGTATCGAATACTTTGTTGATCTGCAGAAATTATTTAATCGAAATGCACTGCTCGAGGGATAATCTCCTTTTAAAAAACTCCGGAAGAATTTCTTGAAGCATTCCAGACTAGTCTTACTGAAGAATTAATTTGTTTGAATCTTGCTTGTGGCATTTTCCGATCGATAATTGTATAACTAATGGCTGAGGCCTGCAAACTGAAATCTTGATTGACAAACATATTGCCCGTATTGGGACCACGAAAATGGGAACGAGAAGAAAAAACTTGATTGTATTTTGTATTCGATGTTTTTGAACTTGCACAATTTAACATTGTGACGTTTTGCATGTCTTTGTCCGCCAAGTCGAACTTGGCACTCCTGCACCTTATGTTTGGTCCAGAAATTCCTTCTAGGTCTTATAAATAAAAACGAAGAGAATATAGGTAAAAGAAGATTGTGGCAACAGAATCAACGGTTCCTCAAGATATTTCGGCCCTGTAACCCATGTAGAGTTATTCAATTACAGCCTTATTAAAGTAATATATGCGAGATACCGCCGAAAGTACCGCAACTTTTTCAATGAGCAATTCGGTCGAATTGATAAACCACTCCTTAATGATAGGGAAATCGTCTATTCATCTACATAATTCGGTCTAAACCCTCAATTTTCGTAACAAGATCCTAATGCTGATCTATGGGAATAAAGAAATTTCGACATATCAGGTGTTAATGTCGTCTTCCGTTGTATAACGAATAGGTACCAGGTTCTGCCTTTAAACGGCACATTGGGTCGTTACCGCGAGCATCATAACCGTGCGTTTTGTTTTCCTCGGATAAATTAGGATGAGTGACGACGACATTGACAATGGAATGGCGCGAAGCGTGGGAGTGCGGGAAAAAGAGTGTTCGCATTCGACGGATCTGCGACAAGTCGGAACTTGTTTTGGATTGATAAAATGATATTGAGGATGTTGACACAAATTGGAAGTTTGATACATATGTGGAAACAGGAGATTGTGCTTACAGACTTCCATTTCAAACGAGCTCGTCGCTTTGCTGAACTCATAGTACCAATTCGATATTGGGATTTTTTTATACAGGTTGAGTCTTTCTTTCACTTGTAAAGTCTTTTGAACTATAGATTCTTTAGGTGTAAAAAATCTTTTCTCTATTTCCTATTTTCCAAATTATTTTTTTTTGAAAAGCTATGGCCATTTTACAAAAAAACATTAGGCGAGTACTTGGCTGACATAATATAATGTATGGTATGGAGGTGAAAACATCTTTTCTTCGATGTTCCCCAAGCTAACACATGGGCTGAAAAGTCCCGGTCCTAAAAAAGAAAACAAGGTGTTTTTGGTTCAAAATTAGCAACGCAATCATTCCAGTGCCGCCCTAACATTTCAATACCACTTTTGTAGAACGATTCATCTTTTGCCTCAAAATAGGCCTCAGTTTCACTCTTCATTCGTGCGAAATTTCCTCGGAAATTTCTTACCGGCGAGCATTTTTTTCAGGTCTGTGAACAGCCAGTAGTCGCTGGGAGCCAAATATGGCGAATACGCTGGATGTAGGAGCAATTCGAAGTTCAATTCATGTAGTTTTGCCATTGTTTTGATTGACTTGTGACACGGGCGTTGTCTCGACGAAACAAATTTTTTTTCTTTGCCATATGCGGTCGTTTCTTTGCAATTTCGGCCTTCAAACGCTCCAATAACGCTACATGATATTCACTGGTGATGGTATTTCCTTTCTCAAGATAGTCGATGAATATTACACCACGCACATCCCAAAATACCGAGGCCATAATCTTTCCAGCCGATTTTTGTGCTTTTGGGCGCTTTGGACGAGGTTCACCAGTTGCTTTCCACACAGATGACGATGGTTTTGATTCCGGAGTGAAGTGATGGATCCATGTTTCATCCATTGTTGTACATATCGACGCAAAAATTCCGGTTTGTTACGTTCAAACATTGCCAAACACTGCTCAGAAGCATCAACACGTTCTTGTTTTTTGTCAACAGTGAGCAAACGCGGCACCCACTTTGAACAGAGCTTTCTTATATTCAAATGCTCATGTAATATAAAGCCAACACGTTCTTTTGATATCTTTGCGATGTCAGCTAACTCACGCAACTTCACTTTCCGATCATTCAAAACGATTTTGTGGATTTTTTTGATGTTTTCTGGTGTTACCGCCTCATTTGGACGTCCACTGCTTTCTGCATCATCGGTGTCTCTACGAACACGTTTGAAGTCAGCAAACCAACGTTTTATTGTTGTTTCTGATGGAGCGGAGTCCCCATAACACCTTTCAAGCCATTTCTTCGCTTGAACGGTATTTTTTCCCATCTAGGAGCAGTGTTAAATTAGAACACGAAATTGTTTTTGATCCATCGTTTTGAAAATGAAGATGGAAAAAACTCTTAGCACAATAACTCACAAACTAATGAATAGAATGTCATGAAATTTTAACAGCTATCTTTTGAAGGTCAGTATTAACTGAAAAAAAGGTGACTGCAATAAAACTAGCGCCATTTATGTGTTATGCCCGGGACTTTTCAGCCCATGTGATATGTTTGTAAACTCATAAATTCATTGAAATTTTCCGTGATGAAGACGCCTCTAAAGCAGCCAAAGATCTATTTATCACCTACATGGATGAGGCTATCGAGGACAGGCACTTGTTGTTATGGAAAATTTCATGAAAAGGGTATGGTCCTGAAGTCGTGTAGTCTTCATACCTTTCTCTTTTTAATAAAATAAACATCCGATCGTTTATATAAAAAATGGCATTTCCCTTTGAATGTCAAAAAAAAACACCTGTTATTGGAAAACCCTTGGGAAAACCGTCCACTTCAAACAATTGAAAGTTCAGGTTTTGCCCAGAATTATCTTGGAATTTACTTTTTGACAAATCTCATCGGATGAAATTAGGAATAATTCAAACATTTTATGCAAAAAACTTAGAAATAGGTACTTTTATTTTACAAAATGACCAGTTCTTACGAAAATTCCAACTGGTGATCATTTTCACTTAATCTTAGGTCGAAAATGAGAGGGACTCTGATGAAGACTTCATGGTCAAATTATTGAAAAAAAACTATCTAATTTGTTGAAATTTTCAGGGTAACTTTGAGGTCCAAATACTCCGGTTCAGTTCTAAGCCCAACCTGATATTAAAACAAGAACATGACGGACTTTTTTCAATTATCAATAAACTTTGGCGCAGAAGTTTCCACGGAGGATGAAGACCTTGAAACTGCCAACTGAATCCTTTACATGATAATAACACTAGTTAATAGCCGTAATCAAGTAATCCTATACTAGTAAGCCGCACTCGGAGCCATCAAACGGTGAAGAAAATAAATATGGATCAAACAACCGCGAAGTTCTAGTAGACGTCATTATAGGTATTCAGATTCACACACCGAAACGTGATACTTGATGTCAACGTACTCCAAAAACGACTATGGAAAATCCTAAGACGAACAATTCGTACAAAAGTACGAATGAGTTTAGTTTCTGTGGAATTCATTATTCGAATACATTGTATGTTGATGCAAGCGAAAAAGTAATGAAATACACCGTACTGATAGCGGAAGCGACTTTCGAAAGATTTACGGCGACTTTTTACCGTAAACCCGTATAATTCAAAATTGTAATCGGATTCAGACGCCGACTCTCGTAGAAGAATGCGACCATTGCGGCAAGGTGAAAAAAATCTATTTCTTTGGAGTAAATTTGATGTGTAACGTTTAGTTATTAACCATACTAGGAAATCTTGGTCTATGTTATAGATAGAATATCAACTAGTCTCGCATAGCTATGCGGATCACGATCCGGCTCCTAACGATACGTTGATACCTACAAACTGAACGGACGCAGCTTACAAACGTATTAACGAACACCAACGTTATGTAACGAAAAATGCTGCCTATGGAAAACTTTGTTATCATTATATTTTCCATTTCCATGTCAGTTGACACGAAATCTGTTTCTCTCAACCTGGAGCCTGGAAATACTTCCACGATGATTTATTTTATTTGAGTCAGTAGTTAACGATACAAAAAGGCATACAGGGTGGCCAAGAGATTGACGTCAAAAAGAAAAAAACAGGTCCCTCGTGTCATGGGCTATTCGAATCACCCCCATGCATGTTATGTGATTTTTCACGGTTTTCGAGTTATGAATTTATTATGAACTTTGAGAATTTTCGACTTGACCATCTTAAAAAAGATATTAAAAAAAGTACAAGACTTCTCTGTGAAATTCTTCTGTAACTTAATCTCCATGAATTGTTCTTTTATACATAAAATAAACTGATTCGTAACTTTGATAAAAATTATAGAAATGTTGGTCTCGAGTGGAAAAGTTACGTGAATTGGATTATGATCTGAAATTTCGAATCAAAATTAAAAATGTAAAAAGGCTTCATGGTTTCTTAGTATGCTTAAAAACTGCTATCGACAGTCAGCATTTAGAATCATTGATAAAAAATGGTACTTAACACTCTACTTCTGCTAGAATTAGCCTTCAAAGTCATCGAGGTGGAAAAAATCAAAGAACTAGACATTTACTACAATAGTATATTCTAAAACTAGTTGCAGAATGGGCTCCTATTCCAATACGAATGCGAAATTCGAAAACGAGCGACGAAGGAGCGAGTTTTTGAACTCATGAGTATTGGAATTGCATTCTGCAACGAGTATTAGACGATATTTTCTCTATTTCACTCAAATTTTGTGAAATTCAACGAAAAAATTCAAATTATAGGTCCTAGTGACTTTCATATTGTATCTTGGCAGTTGGTGTGAATGTTAGGAAATACGAAAATTGACGTTTCTAAATTGACGTCTGCTGAAATTTAAAAGGATCGGAAGTCATTGCTGACAACCACAAAACGAAAAATGTTACTGAAAACGATGCTGTAATGAATTCATTACAGCACTGTTTTCAGTACTGTAATGAACTCATTACGATACTGAAATAGAGAAAATTATTTTTTGCCATTTTAAGATTTTTCTGATCAAGTTATGATAGAAAATGCTGAAAATTAATGAAAATTAGCTTTAGATGTTGGTCAAGAAAATTTCTAGATAAAAAAAAGAAAAAGGTATGGCAATAAATCACACATCATAATGTAAATAAAAAGAAATTTATTTATAAAATTTACAGTAGGTTTTCAAAGTGGCCACCTCTAGCCACAACACACATTCTACACCTTTTCAGAAAATTTTCTTTTATCGTATAAAACCTGCCCTGTTCTCTCTCTTAGGACACGTTCGGCTTCTCTTATCTTCAGTCGCGGCTCGTCTTCACTCAACAAAAAAGAATACAAGATTATTCTTAGATGTGGATTCCTTTCATCAAACCAAACACTTCTTTCCCAAACTATTTTTCAATGTGGTCGAATTATACAGGGTGGGGTTTTTGCTATTTTCCAATTCGTAAAAAAAGTCGTAAATTCTGAAATAATTCTGGATCCTAGTCGATATGGATATTTGCCTAGCATGATGGCGTCAATTTTCGGTCTTGTTGGGTGGAATAAAGATATTTCGAAATGAATTCGGCATTGACCAAAACAAAAAATTGAAATCTTCTCTCCTCAGCTGAATCTCCACACCCATTTACGCAATTGTTGACTGCGGATCGTCGAACCATCAAAACATAATAAATCGAACTGGACGATGATTACAACACCTATTTATATTGCCTGTACAGTTCAGTAGGTGACAACAAAAAACCCAATAAAATATGTAACGTTTATAAATGTCAGCGAAACGTACGAGCTTGAGAAATATACACTTATCGCATTCGAAAGCAGTTCCTCCATATGAGGACATTATTTTTTATTATCTTCTGTTTACATAGTAACGGATTTGAGTTTGATACTGGGCAAAATCGTTAAAATGCAGTCGCCGGTCAGAACCGATTTATAGGATTCCCAAGTAGATTTCTAGTCCGATAAAGTTGTTAAAAAGGTTCCTAGAGATTAGTTGCAATTGACAAACATAGGCTATTTCTAGTCTAATATGGATTTCTGCAGAGATAGTGCTGAATATTAAAGAGTTTTGTGCGTTTCCTGTTTTTTTTTGCAGGAGAGCTCAAATGCAGTTTGCTGTCTAATAGTCAACTTTCATGTTCCATTACCAATACGACAACTAGAAACGGGTATGAGGTAGACAATCGAAGGCCCATATATCAAATATGAATAATTTACATGGTGTCACATGGGAGAGAAAACAGGTCTTCTTTCTCTAGTAAAAAATCAATAATTTTTTTATGATCAACATCGAATCAAAACCATTTTTTGTTATTTTCCTATGGAATATTTCTGTAACTCCATGTTGACTCCTTGACAGCAGAAAAAACTACACATTCGTATACTGAGGAAAAAAATATACAAAGACTCTCAATAACATTCAATCGCGCCATACAGAGCATGATTGCTTTCAGATCCTCGGAACACAATCAGGTCCTTTCAAATCACGGAAGCAAGCGTACAGTCCACGTAAAAAATTAACAGTAATCTTGGAATGAATGCAATTTGTAATTTCTGCGATTCCTTGTTGTTCATGAAAGAAGCGGACAGAATCGAACAGAAATCAATTACCAGCGGATTGTTTAATTACGATGGAAATTCTTCGGACCTATTTGTACAGAACGAGGTAAAATAATGCGCAATTAACTGGAGGACTGGAAATAGAGATAGGTACAGATTCAATTAGCAGGTATTGTACAATGTACAAAATCGCCTGATCTGACCAAACGGAGAGAAGAAGTGATTGAGAGAAGTATGCGAATGGTGTGATAGGAGAAATAGTGGCTTGTGGTTTTTATGGTTTCCCGGGAAGGGGTATTGTTTGCGAGAGTTTCTTTGAATTGTTGTGGAAAATCGGGACCACACGCAAGTTTCTCAGGCAATATTGTGACCTCTCTGATTTTTCATACCTTCAGTAACTTTGAAAATACTTTACAGAGATATCAAACTGTGAATCGAGGACTACCTGACAGATAACAACGAACTAGTTTTGGATTGATACCAGCTCACGAGAGAAAAGCGGACACATCCCAAAAATGGTACAAAAAATTTGTTTATTGGTCACGATTGCTTACCGAAAACTGTCAAGAAAATTATCAGCTCGGCAAATAAATAAGATTAAATAATGATCTCACACATCTTTTCACGTCTCTCATAACCTTTCCATGAAATGGTAGCGAGGTTTCGAATTCGATGTTGCATTTGCAAGAAAGAGAATAATTCACCAATACAATGAGAGTAATAAAACACGGATAGCGTTTTCAGCGCTATTAATATGATATCCAATTATACACAATAGCATCAATCATCATATCGATGTCTATGATTGGCAAGCTGAAGTTGAAGATCCGTAAAAAATCTCCCCTACTTGCCATATTGCATCAGTGAGAGGAAGAAACTATTCATTAAGATTCCCCTTTCGCAATAACAATTGGAGCAGAAAACATGAATATCCTATTGCTGTTACATAAAAATGAGCTATAAAACGTTAATGAAGCTTGCTCGTTCCATCATAATGAGCGAAACTTTCATCCGTGAAATATATTCTCATCAATTCAACTGATCCAGTTTCTCATTGAAAGTCTCATCTTTTGTCTCAGCGCAAATTTTCCTGTGAAGAATTTCAAGAATTATCCTTCATTAGGACTACCTACCTCGAATGTTCGACATGGGATAAGAGGCTCTGTAAAAAGCACAATAAATTAATTAAATCTCATCTATGCTTCAACACTATTCTTTATATTTTTGTGATGGTTAGAAGACCAGTCTTGCCATGTCTAGAAAATCTGTTGGGGCTGCATTACACTGGTTGCAAGTACCCAGAATAACACGCAGAAATAGCTATCCGATCAAGTTCCGTGATAACTGTCAGCTAATGAGTGGCATAAGCATTATAATATGTTGAACCTAGAAGGTCTGTTGGATAGAATTACCTTACAAGTAAACGATCGTCTGTTTAAATTAGTTGATTGGCATGTTTAGCGGTGGGATACAATGTACGCTCTTTAGAACTTGCATATCGACAGGTATTTTCTGTCAGAGTGTTAATTATGTAACTGACATTTATTGTATATTTGACTGAAGATTTGTCAACCAGTGAGGATAGCTTGTTTATTTACCCAAAAAATGGTCAGAGTTTTGGTCTTGTTGAATAACTTGCGATTTACATAATATGTAATATCACTGGTGAAAAAAATTGGTCAGCAAATCATATTGATAGAAATATGAAATTTTTTTAGCTTCGCGATTTCGGGAATGATATTTCTATCACTTAAATGGAAGGAGTGAAAAATAATTTGCAGGTGCACTTTTCACAAACAATATTTCGAATTGAAGTATATTTTTCATCGAACTTCATTACTTGAGGAGTCAAAGATTGTGTTTTGTACTCTCACAATCCCATCAATGAGTTAATTATACAGGGTCTTTCACGAGGAACCTCACCCATATTTATACGGGAAACTACTGAACGTATTTTCATGAAATTCAGCACTTATAAGTATTTCACGATGCTGATGAAATCTAAAATATTTTCAAGGCATGAGCACCTCCGGTTTTTCCGGAAATGACGTCATTTCGTTTTTCAAATTAGAACACCATTTTTTTATTGCAGAAATAGATTCCTTAGAAAATTTCAAGTTATTTTGATGTAACATTTTTCAGGTTTTGGTTGGAAAATTCTCTCTGAGCGGGAAAATTCGAAAAAAAAATCGAAAATAGAGCTCCGCTGAAACAAGAATAACTTCGAGGTTTTTGAATGGAAAATTTTCATTTTTGGGATTTTTCAAGATGTAAGATTGATGTATCCACTTTGAAAATCGAAATTGCGATTTATGATACAGGGGGTGAAAAAATCGCTTTCAAAGTAAGGGATGACAAAATCGTGAAAAATCAATTTTTTCAAATTAGAACCCCATTTTTTTATGGCAGACATTGAATCTATTATAAAAAATAACGTGAGTGTATGCATCACACCCTTGCCCTAAAGTGGATATTTCCTGAGTTATTCACAAAAAACTGTTTTTCGTCTTGAATTTTCAGCTATTTCTTTTCCCTTCACGCCAAAGAGATGAAATTTTCAGGAACTGTTACTCAAACCATGTTTTAGATTTTACTACCCTAATATGCAAGAGAAAAAAAATACAGGTTGTATAAATAAATGTCTAGAATTTAACGGTCAAAACTTTGAGCATCTTCTCTAGTTATAACTGCGAGAGTTTGCCATGGTTCTCCTAATAGTAACTTGAAGTCGGTTTCAAGAAGGGGTGAAAAATCTACAGCATGGTTCAAATAACAGTTCCTGAAAATTTCATCTTTTTGGCGTGAAGGGAAAAGAAATAGCTGAAAATTCAAGACGAAAAACAGTTTTTTGTGAATAACTCAGAAAATATCCACTTTAGGGCAAGGGTGTGATGCATACACTCACATTATTTTTTAACGTAGATTCAATATCTGCCATAAAAAAATGGGGTTCTAATTTGAAAAAGTTGATTTTTCACGATTTTGTCATCCCTAACTTTGAAAGCGATTTTTTCACCCCCTGTATCATGAATCGCGATTTCGATTTTTAAAGTGGATACATCAATCTTACATCTTGAAAAATCCCAAAAATGAAAATTTTCCATCCAAAAACCTCGAAGTTATTCTTGTTTCAGCGGAGCTCTATTTTCGATTTTTTTTCGAATTTTCCAGCTCAGAGAGAATTTTCCAACCAAAACTGAAAAATGTTACATCAAAATAACTTGAAATTTTCTAAGGAATCCATTTCTGCAATAAAAAAATGGTGTTCTAATTTGAAAAACGGAAGTTGACGTCATTTCCGGAAAAACCGGAGGTGCTCATGCCTTGAAAATATTTCAGATTTCATCAGCATCGTGAAATACTTATAAGTGCTGAATTTCATGAAAATACGTTCAGTAGTTTCCCGTATAAATATGGGTGAGGCTCCTCGTGAAAGACCCTGTATTTGAGACATAAAACTGATCTCCGATCACTTGAATTTGAGCAACCATCGAAATGAAATAAATTTTTTGAATATTGCCTCAATCTATTCGAGTCATAGGTAAAAATTCGAAAGTGTTATGAATCTGTTGGAAGAATCTCATCTAATTTCTCCTCCTTGAATCATCTATGACGTGTGCACCATATAATCTATACGAGCAACGTTTAATTAGATTTAATTAGATACTGTGGAGAACCGGCAAGAATTGTGAAATAATTCAAAACAATTAATAATAAATCAGAAACCGAGACTGTCCCGAGACCTCGTCTGTAACATAGTTTCTAGATGGCTCCTTAAAAGGAGATACAGCCAATATTGAAGCGATCTTTGCGCTGATATAATGCGTAACCTCAATGTTTTGTCGGGAATCTGTCAATAACGGCCTAAGAATGGAGCTGATTGACGTGCAGTAGTCGGAATATATGGTAATTTAATTAGACAGGTAAGATTTTGAGTGATTCTCAATGTGCTGGTTATACTTTCATTCTGAATTTGGCGTTCTTCCTCTTTCTAGAAGCTCCTTTCCACTTTATAAGCATTTTGCTCATTTTACATGGTTTGGTAGATAAGAATCGCCTTTCTATTTGGGAGCGATACTGAAAGCACATGTTGATGGTTGAATGGTACCCATAAATTGTTCTGTATTTTTTCATTGCCCATTTCGAAATCAATATGAGTTTCACTTCTACGTGTAAATACGTCCGGAACGTTAGTTATACCAGAAATTTGCTGTTTTTCTATACTATATTAAAATGGTAACTTTGTGGACCGACCCGAGAATCTATCGAAAAAGGGGGTCCAGAACAATTTCAAAAAAATGAAACTCAAAAAATTCGCGAAAATCCGACAAAAGGGACAATTTTAAACTCGATAAAACTTTGTTTACAGGTATCCTGGCCATGATGTAAATATACGGATCGAAAGAGGAAGGGTCAATGCAAAATACATAATATACTCCATTCACTTTTATGAAGTATCTTGGTGGGCAATGGTTTAGGTTTATCAAGTTCTTTTACTTAAAACGGACACAGGTTGGCACTCGTGAAAATCAATGGAATGGAGTTAGTTCTTTTAAGCTTTAACTGTGATACAAGATTCGTAGTATCAATACATTTTCATACTGGAGTATTTCAAGTTGCTCAAAGAGGTATTTAATTGTCCTCTGTAGGCTTATTTCTTGAGAATTTTGAAAAGTGGGGATTTCCATACGTCCGTCTGTCCTGTTCGTCTAAAAGTTTTTCTATCGGTTAGTGAACTATCACAAAGTAACGGACTATTCTGTCCATTATTTTTCAGTAAAATGTCAACACTCGGTTCTTGATTTCCGTACAAGAAAATAGCATAACTGAATCTTCCAATCATGTTTATACTCGTACATGTGAAATATTTCCAGTATTAACAGAAAAAAAGTTTCTTCAATATTCGTCAGATCTTTGGAATTATTGAAATCACATAATATCATCACAGGGAAACGGAAGCTTTCATCAAAGATTCTGCTCAGTTTGTCTACATCAATATGATATCACAACTAATGGATATTTCAGGAAAATTTGATTTCCAACATCAAGCTTAAGGTTTCCATAGAAAATTCATGTAAACATTCCATTTGACAAAAAATCAGTTCACACCTCGATGCAATTTTTGAATGGGCGAAACAATTAACATTGAGAAGAGCAGAAAACGAAAGTTCCCAAGAAAAATTTCGATTGAATGAATGAAAGGAACAGAGTGGTCGCAAAATGAGCGTTGCATAACCAGAACCGATTAGGTGGAAAAAGTCGTACCGCGGCGATATTCATTTATTAAAATTCATCGAGTCCAGTGCGCCTGGAAGGACCTTGGCGCTACCATATAAGAATCGATAGAATAACAGTTTCGAGTTCGCCGGGATATTCTCACGCCCCCCATTGTTTCGTATACTTTCGAATTAGAGGGATGAGATGGTTTTCGGATTTCGCCTCGAGATACTTCTCATATATTATGTGGGAAACTGACGGATGGAAGGTTACGTCCACCGTACATACCTTGATCTATAATCCTGATAACAATTGTGATTTCCTTCGTACAAGGGCGTCGATAAGGGGGGTGCTGGGGGAAACAAAGCCTGCATCCCAAAAAAATTTTCGAGTGTAATATATCCGAGATATATCTTATGTTCCGCCACATTCACCATATACTATGCGCCCCTTTCACTCCCTAACTTCCAGAATGCCATATACAGGGTGAGTCTTTGACTTGAACATATATTTTAACTGAAGATTCCTCTCATCAAACGAAACACTTTTTTCCCATACCATTTTTCAAAATTCGGTTCCGTTTGGAAGATACAGGGTGTCAAAAATCCATGAAATTAACACTATTCTTTCCATATATTCGGAACCGATATTTCAAATGAACTGAATTTTGGTTGATTGTTTACTCTATTCATGGTGCATATTCCTCAATTGGAACTTATTTCATATTTCTCCCGGTAAAAAAGTTACAGTATAGTCGACTTATAAATTCACGCAAAAATACTATGAAACCACTTGAAAAAGATGAACGGTTCACGTTTTCGAAAGAATTGATTATTTTGAAAAACAAAAGTATTCTTATATTTTTTCAATAAAACGCGTCGTTCTCAAGTTATTCCCAATTGTATAAGATTGAATTAGAGGAAAAAAATCATGCATTTCAAGAATAATCTGAATGCTGTCCTGAGTTAAATCTCATCGAATATTATTTTTCTCTGGTCTCAACAAGTTACCAACGTTGTCAGAATGTTTTTCAACTTTGTCAAGACTGAAATCTCTATGATGAAAAAAGTTGGATATGTGATAATAAAATTCCACATTCGTGGGACATAAAATTGAATTCTAAGAAGCATGAAATTATACATTTTATATGCAGTTTCTATTTGAAATTCATTGTTACCGGTCCTTCAGCAAAATATCTCTCGAAACAATATAACTCGACACCAGAACGACACTACTATCACATCAATTCACTGAAAGTCATTTACATAATCATCACCTGTTTGCTTCATTCTCTGTAAATAAATAAAGCGTGAACTTTGTTTATGCCGTGCTGACTAACGTTTTAGGTTGGACTGGTTGGAGCACAGAGCATCGCGGGTACATCCACGGCCTTCTGAAGGGAAGAGTAGGCCGTTGGCGACTGAAATTAGGAACGTAGCGCTATATTGGCGAGAATCAGAACTACTCTTTTGGCATTTTCAAAGAGCAACGCCTAGACGCCTTTAGCGATTGTGATAGTTCATCCGCTAACGATAGGGGACGTACTGCTTTCTTGAGTTCGCATTGTTTGAAGAGAAAATCGGCAATCTGGCATCGTCTTCTCTATAGTTCTGTGGAATATCACAGAGAATGTGGTAAGGTTAGGTCATTGACCCCGAATCATATGACTTTGGTTGATGGAGTTAGGATAGGTTAGTGAAAAACCAATTTTTATGAGATCGTTTTAGAATATCGAGGAAAATATAAACAAATTATTAGTGTCTATAAACTTAACTTCAGGACAATCGAAGAAGGAACTTATTTTGGTGTGAGAAATATAGCTTTTCAATTGCCGAAATGATCAGACAGAACTAAGTGTTTTGTTAGGAAATATCGTGTTTGTAACATTCTTATTCAAATAAGGTTAGTGCTTGAGTATTTTCTAATTGTATCAACCAGAACATCTAATAATCACCTCAATTTCAATCGAAAAGTATGAACTTTGAATCAATTCCACAGTATCATTTCAGGGACATAATTAGCACTATTTTTTTTTTCAAATGGCTATATCTCTTTAACAGAGCCGAATTCTGAGAAATGGAAAATGAAAAAAAGGCTTCCTTTAGCATCAAGAATATACAGTTAAAATATATGTACAAGTCAAAGACTCACCCTGTATACAGCCCTATTATTTTTCTATTCGTAAACTTGGTAAATTTTTCATTGAATAAAGTTGAAGCCAACACAGCTGAGCATTCATTCCAAATTTGAATCATTGAATTATAGGTACTGAAAATCAGAGATGAATTCACAAAAGCATCGGTTCAACATTTTATTACATGTTCTCGGAATTGCCTTCTCTAGAATGTACCACATGAGCCAATTTATTTACAGAAGTTTTAAAATTCATTGCGTCGTGTACGTTCATTCAAAAAGAAGAATATCAATTCACGTTTGTTATTCCCACAGCACGCTTCGTGAAAAGTAACAATTCAGTGAAGATTTGTATTCGGGGTCATATACTGTCTTTTATGCATAAGATGCTTAGAATGAGGTTTTATATTTCGATGAAGCGTCGATAAAAGTTATGAGATTACAAATATTAGGTACTCCCACTATCTCATATCTTTGAAGCTAGCTCTGGGCTTTCCTCAAGACGCTCTACCGAAGAGTTGCTATAGCGTTCTTCAACTGGTGCAATTGTGATACGATAAATTCAGTTACAAAATCGACGATTGACGTTTTCCGAGTCAAGAATCCATTTTTGTTCGAATTGCGAAATCCGCTGATTCTATGAAATGTCGTGAAAGAACCGGATACTTCTTATTGACATTCGAAACCACAAAAGATCATCAAATCGTCGTTCTTCGCCGTCAGATGTGTCATCCAAGCCGGAGCGATACCTAAAGGTCAAATTATGGCCACTGACAACAATCGCCATCCTGCAATCCTGGCCCAAAAATGTCGAAGGTCTCTGCTGGTCCTCTTAAATTTCTATCTTTCCGCCAATTAATGAAACTTTTGATTTCATTAGCGGTTGTTCCGTGGAATGCGTGCTCGTTTCGGGGCCCCTTGTTATATTCTCCAATTAATTTTAATATAATTGACTGGAGTCGCTGTCAACGAAATTTCGCGCAGGAGATATCCCTGGAATTTCACAGAGACGGACACCGCCTTTTGTTTGGTGACTTTCGGTTTCGACATGTTGGTACCTCATTGATGATTCACACAATTATAAAGAATGGACTGAGTAATAGGCTCACCAAACTGATTAGTTTTCAGAAAGTGAGTTTCACAGCCATGAGCTGTTTCTTGTGAAAATGGACAACTTTCTTCAATTTTTTCCACACTTGCCCGCCATTTTTTCCTGTCTGCATACTCAGTAAATGTGTCCAATGATGTTTCAATAGATTGGAAAATAGCAACGGTAGATTTATATTGAAAAATATAATTTGGGGAAAAAATCATGAATTTCAAGAATAATATGGACGCTTCGCTGGAATTTGAATATCACCGAATCGCAGAAAAATTAATCGCACTAGAAGTTAACGATGTTTATCATCTTTGTCTAGACTGAAATTCAAATGATGGAAAAACGTTTCATGTAGAGATATGTAATAATAAAATACCCCAAATGTGGGAGATGGAAGTGATCAACATGAAGCATTTAATACGCACAGTTTCTAATAAAAATTTATTAATACCGGTCCATCTTGAAAATAAATGTCAATGAAATACAAAATTCAGATAAATGAATGCCGATACAAACCACTTATTGAATTGGAATTAATGAAAATAAAATGATACTTAGCACTAAAAAAATCTGTGTCGAAGTTTCTCTCTGAACAATATCCTCGTGGGATTTTATAAACTCGACACTACGCGGTTAATATATTACCTTAAGGGGAAGTATCAACTTTTGAATCGTGGTAAATCTCCATTCAAAGTAGTCTCTTTATTTCACGAGTAACTACCCTAATTTACGACGTAGAGACTTGATTTTTTTTTAAATTTAAGTTGAAGAACGTCTCGACGGAAAACAGTTTTCTTATTTTCGATTTAATTCGTTTCTCAATTAAAAAAACAGGTTGAACTTCAGCGTTTTGGAAACTACACTTAATTTTTTTTCGACGGTTATTCATCTTTTTTTGGAAAAAATCGCAACTATTTGCCCTCGGTAATTTAATCTTCTATAAACTACAAAAAGTTTCATGAGATTAGTTCGAAAGTATACCTTGTACTCATGAAAAACGAAAAACATATTCAATAACCAAAATATTGCAGAGATCTAACGATTACCCAGTTTTTTTATTGAAAAACTAATTAAATCGAAAAAAAAACCATTTGCCCTCCGGGACGTTCTTCAACTTCAACTTAAAAAAAAATTAAGTCTCTACGTCGTAAATTATGGTAGTTACTCGTGAAATAAAGAGACCACTTTTTGAATGGAGCTTTACCACGATTCAAAAGGTGATACTTCCCCTTAGTTCACTGAAAGTCTTCACATAATCATCACGAAATCGAAGAACACCTAAAATTATCACTTAACCTTTTATAACAATAACTCAAGAAAATATTTCCTCCGTATTTGTTTAAACTTCAAAGAGTCGCTTGCGCGCTATACGCTTGCGTCTTTTTCAGACACTGACGTTCGATTCATAGGTCTGACGCCACTGTTACTCAAATATTCAATCTTTGTTATCCGAACAATCTAGCATCGTCTTCTCGAAAGCTCTGAGAAATACATATTCATATAGGATTATTGTTCTGAATGCAAAATGGGTTATTCGTTATAAGATATTCTTGGGATATCGAGAAAATTTGAACAAGCTATTAGTGTTTACAAACTAATCTTAAGTAAAATCGGAGAAGGAACTCATTTTGCTTGGAGAAATATGGCTTTTCAATTGCAGATATAATCGGACAAAACTAAGAGTTTTTGTTAAGAAGTATCGTGTTTTCAAAATTCTCATTCAAATAAGGTTAGTACTTTAGTATTCCCTAAATGTATTAACTCAATTTAAATCGAGAAATATGAGGTCTTTGCTACAGAGAATCGTATCAGGCACGTATTCACCCATTTTTTTTCAAATGGCTATATCTTTCTAACAGCCAAAAATGGAAGATGGAAAAGGTTTATTTTGACCTCAAGAATCTATCTACACTTAAAATATGTATATGTACAGGTCAAAACCTCACCCTGTTTTTAGGAGGATACTCTTGGATCGAAACCTATTGAAAAAACTGACCTATTAATTCAAATAGTTCGTTTGACATTGACATATAACTAGTCGCACAAGTATTATGTCGCTCTTAATTATTTCCTAGTCGAAGTTAATTGTTTCAGTTGAGGCAAGACCGCGTAAATGTCACCATATTCAGATATTCATTCTGTGATTCAGATAGTTCAATTAATTTTTTAGTGAATTTTTTATGCATTCGACTAGGTATTAAGATACTGTTGTGAAAAGAGCAGAAGTTGATCAGGATGTGAAATCGGTAATAAAAATTGTACTGTTCGTTCATCATATCGAACATTATTGTGCCATTTGCGATATTTATCTCGGAAGAATATCAGGTGTTCAATCTGAAAGTCAGATTAATTGAATTGAATTGCATTCATTTCTATTAAAACTTCAGATGGTATAGGGATATTACAGTTACATGACATTTACATTCCAATCTATCGAAGAAATACAGGAATAAACTGATTTATATCTTTGAGTATTGTCAATTTAAGAATGGACATTGTTCTGAATCTCTCTTCTCCATATTTTTCTACTTTTGATGTGGAGCAATGTTCCGAGAAACTAACTTCAAATTCATCTGAAGTGACAGATATGGTCAATCTTTTTTCGACTTTTTTATTTCAGATTTTTTATATTCAATACATCTACGTGTTCTGTTATTTCTGAAATGGACTTGTTCTTCATATTTTCCGCCTTCCCTTTTTGTCCATGTTTGTTGCCTTTTTACTTTTAATTTTTTTCTGGGCCTTTTTTTAATGTGTGTAGACAATTTAGTGAATTTTAAAACTTAGTATCACCTGAAAGAAGACCGTGTGTATTGAATGTACTGTAGACGAAACACAATCATATTATGCGGGGTGTTGATCTTGTATCATTTGCACTCTAAATTTATTTAATCTTATTCAACAGTTTTATTCGAAACTCTCCCAATTCTGGAGGTTTATGCTCGAAAATAATCAACCAAATTGGGATTAAACTCCCGATCTCGATAATTTAGGCATTTCGATTTCGAGATCGCGTCATTCAAGGGTAACTTTTCATAATTATGTCATGGAAATCATCTGGAATGTCGAACCATCATCGTAATATCAGTCGAAGATAGTCGTAAAACGAATGGAAAACGATAGTGGAAGATGAAAAAATCGTAATTTTCCCGTGGGCCGATCCCGAAATCGGCTCTATTATCGACTGCTAATGATCTCACTCTCGTTTTCGCAGTTGCCGGACTCTGCGAAATTGTTCCGAAAATACCTGGATCCGTCGGGTATTCTCGAAGTGGTCATCAGATTGTGATCTGCCGAGATATTTTAATTAAAAGTTCGACCGCAACAAAAAGCAAAACTTGACCGTCCCGCGCAGTGGTTAAGTATGTGCGAGAGAGAAAGAGAGCGCAGGAATCGCCGGTCCCGTAGTATTTTGCACCACCCGCAGCTCCAAGCGGGTTCCCATCCAATTAAGCCCGTCTGATATTTAGTTTATTGTCCGAACCTGATTTTATTCACTCAGGCTCTCGACGATCCATGATTTTCTCGACTTTTTATGGGATTTAAGGCATCGAAGGCACTCGCTTTTCGGCAAGCCAATCCGACTCAGATAAAAAAAATGTTTTTTATTAATCCCCTTTGACTGTGTTGAAGCTCGTAGCGTCCAGATTTCATATCGTGCCAATCGATTGACTTCTTTATTTGATCTGTGTACTCAGCGAATATAAAAGATTTCCTTATAATCTTGTTGCTAACTGATTCGATACCAAACCATGAGCCATTTGAGAAGATATCTGCTTAAGTACATCCCTGATATGGAATATTATCTCTTATTTTTGAAAATGAAAACTTTCAGGACAAACCTAAGGACTAAGTTTTTTATGTCAGCGATGGAAGAATTTCTTATTCTTTTTTTGCAAGAGAAAATTCTTTTTCTGGTTGAATTTGTGATATCTTTGTGAGCTTGTAATAAGAATTTCATGATTTGGTTCCGAAGATGGGTCAGAAATCGAAAATTCATGGATTTGATATTCACCAAAAACTTAAATTTCTCATAACTTTTGAACGAACCAGTACAGTCGATCGATTTAAATTTCCCAAAAATTCCAGGTCCGTATTTTTCAAATATATTTGAAAAATAAGGGACTTCTTCCAAGCTGAGATTCAACACCTCGTAGGTATATAAAGATTTTTGGATTTGATTGAGATATTTGAAAAGAGCAGAAAATTTTTAATGGCCTTCAGTAGATTTAATTGCACGTCATTTTTGTCAAAGAAAGCTTCAGGGAAAGATTAATCATTAGAATTCCACTTAATTTTTTTCAGAAAAACATTATTGATTGAGAAAAATTTATTTGAAGTCAACATCGACGAATAAATAGATAAAGAAACACAAAAACTTAACGTGCATTGCAGAAGTTGCTCCGAATTTCTCCGTTCTGCTCAATACACATTCTTGCAAATTTTCGAAATAAAGTATGGTGTGGCGTTTATAAAAATCGATTTATTTATTTATTTTTCCACCTAGACGGCTCACGGGTGATCTTTACTCAAATTTCCTCCAAAATCATCTTCCTATAAGGACTGAACGAGAATAAATTCGCTATCATAAAAACGCCTTTATCTCTTGAACCAATTGAGAAAAAAATCAAAATTTGATCATAGTTAGCTTTGTTATGAACGTCAGAAACATGTGGAACATTTACTTCATAGATATTCCAATTCTCTGTTGCAAAATGTCAAGCGAAGTGAAAACACGAGAATTTATAGTGAAACATTTTCAAAATAATCAAAAATGGAGCTTCAAAAGAATCGCAAAAGAGGCTCGCGTTCGTCCGGAAACGGTATCAAGAGTTGTTAAGCGCTTCAACGAAGATCTTACAATTAACAGCAAGGAAGGAACCGGGAGGAAAAGGGGGTTTCATAGCCCAAAAAAAGTGAAGAAAGTCATCAGCCATTTTCAGAAGAATCCTAACCTTTCAGCACGGAAAGTGGCCCAAATAGTGGGTTGTTCGCATTCAACCGTTCAGAAAATCAAGTCGAGTTATGGGGTTAGAACATACAAAGTGCAGAAAGTGCCAGACAGAAACGCTGTGAAGAATCAAGAAGCGAAATCAAGAGCAAAGAAATTAAAAAAAGATTTCTTGAAAATTTTTTCCTGTTGCGTGATGGACGACGAAACCTATGTCTTGGCTGATTTCTCTCAGGAATTTTATACTGCAGACTCTCGTGGAAATGTTGACGAACAATTTCGCGTCAAGAAACAAGCAAAGTTTCCCAAAAAATTCCTGGTTTGGCAAGCAATTTGCTCTTGTGGGAAAAGGAGCAAATTTTTCGTTGACCAAGGCTCTGTTGACTCGAAGATATACATCGAGGAATGCTTGAACAAGCGACTTTAACCATTTTTACGTGAGCACGATGTGTCAACAATCTTTTGGCCAGATTCAGCTTCATGCCACGACAGCAAGGTCACCAAGGAATGGTACGAAGCTAATGAGGTGGTTTTTGTCCCCAAAGAGGCCAATCCACCAAACTGCCCAGAACTCAGGCCAATCGAAAGATATTGGGCCCTGGTAAAAAGGGAATTGAAGAAGACTAAGAAATCAACGAAAACATTAGCGGAATTCAAGCAAAAGTGGAAGACAGCATCCCAGAAAGTGACTGAGAACACTATAAGAAGCATGATGGGAATAATTCCAAAAAAATCCATGAATTTTGTAAAAAATAGTTTTGGTTTTTTATTGTGAAAACAGTTTTCATTAGAATTAGAAGATGATTCGAAAATGAGTTTGATTTTCGAAATCGGTCCAGTGGTTCAAAAGATTATAAGCGTTTTTGTGATAGCGAATTTATTCTCGTTCAGTCCTTATTACTAGGAGGTACGGACATTGCAGAAATTCTTTTTCGGCATGATGGAGCTCCACCACGTTTTGAAGACATGGTTAGACATTTTTTAGATCAGAACATTCCAAATATGTGGATAGACAGAGGTGGACCGCATGCCTGGCCCACTAGATCACCAGATTTCAATCAAGCTGATTATTTCAATTGGGGTTATTTGAATTATTTAGTATATTCATCTGAAATAGGAAGTGGGGAGATCCTCATGGAACGCATCGAAGTCACCTGCAATAAAATACATCCAGACATAATCAAAAAAGTATCAGACATATTTTGAAGAATGAAGAATGTGTATTGAGCAAAACGGTGGTACTTTCGAGCATCTTCTGTAATTCAAGTTAAGCTTTTATATTTCTTTATTTATTTATTCATCGTCGTTGACTTCAAATAAATTTTTCTGAATCAATAAAGTTTTTCTGGAAATAACTCGAAATGATTCCTCAGAATATTATGAAATACGAATGTGCAATAAGTGGCACAAAAAAATCCAATTTGATCACAATGTACGATTTTTCTGAGGATTTAGTGGAATTCCAATATTCAACAGGATCTTTCCCTGAAGCTATCTTCGAGCAAACTGACACCTGGACAATGTTATCTACTGAACCCCATTGAAAATTTTTCTGCTCTTTTAAATACACATCTCAATCAAATTTCAAAATGTTGATACAAAGGGTGTTGTGAATTTCAGCTTGGAAGAAGTTGCATATTTTTAAATACGAACCTGAAAATTGCTGGATATTCAAATATAAATCGATCGACCTGTGGGAGTGAATCATACGTTCCAAATACCAACCGACTATACTGGTTGGTTCAAAAGTCATAAGAAATTGAAATATTTGGTGAATACATGAACCACCCTGTACCTCGGTTATGGAATTGATTAGACCCTCGATTAGACCTATCATGTATCGATTTTTTAGCTCGCCTAGGGTAGCTCCAGCTCAGGTTACCGTACGTTCATTTACCAATGATAGACTCTGTATATTGATTACAAGTTGTTCCAGAAAATGGAAAAGTATTGCCACGCATTCAGTACATATGATCACATTCTGTAAACATAGTTATTCCCTTCAACTTCCATGAACTGAGATGGATCTATATACAATTCTTTCATTTGGTTCTCAGAGTTGTAGACTTCGATTAGAAAAATGTTTCAATACTACTTTTTCTTCGAGTCAGAACCGCATGTTATTCTATCGAACAATTTATCTCATTTCCCTGAGAAAATCAAGGATAATGTGATTCACTCGTATGCATTTTTCTCACATTCTTCGACTTGCACAACGCCAATCGAGTCTCCCGTAACGAAGTTATGCTGAGCCTTTGACCTTTTATCAGTAATGAGAATAATTACCTTAGAAATATTTATCTGGTTTTTTGTCCGATCAATTTGTACCTCGTTAAGTTCAGTTGTTCACTGCTTCTTATTAAGTGGCAGCAGTTATTTCTTTGCGTACACTGTTATTATGAAATGAACACCATTGGTAACAATCGTTAACTATCGCAGATTCACTGGAATTAACTGACCAAATTTTTTTATTCGTCTAGGAGGAAGTTATTAGACGTCATTATCTCTGTGTGAATAGATCAATAATTTGGGATTAATTCAGTCGGATGATTAGGATTTTCACCGGTGAAACCAAATAGTCTGAGTATAAAGAAACAGAAATTCAGGCCAAAAAAATTTAAAATTATGTTCTGGGTCTTCTTTTGCTGTACGTATGCCCCATCGCAAGAAACTAGAAAGGCAAGTGGAGATGACGAACCCCAATGTAATGACCAATTTATATAACATGGGCATCTGTCCAAATGAAGGAGTTACATCTGTCCCAGTTCTTCAGGTCAAAAGGTCAATACATAGTCAGCCACACTTCATTACTCCAATTAAGGAATTATTCACAGAGGGACAATTAGTAATTCATGGAATGATGCGCTAGGTGCCATTTTTCCTTCAACGTTTGACAGCCGTTGCACTAACTGAGCTTTCAGCTTGAAAACTCAACTCGGATCTGAAGTATGGAAAAATAAAAATTACTTTGTAGCCATTAAGGTTGATACCTCGATTTGTACAGGAAACAGATCAAGATTTGATGACAAAAAACATTTTTCAGTTTCATTTTTCCTAACTCGGCGTTGTTAGAAAGATTCAGCAGAAAATTTGGCGAGTAACTGTCTCACTTCGAATCCAAGGTCTTCAAGAAAACCTTCTCAAGGTCATCCCGCCCAAACCCTCTTCAGAAATCTCCTTTTCAGTCTACCGCCAGAAAATCGCAACACAATCAACACAAATATTGCGGTATCGTGAATGAATTATAGTAATGAAACATCAAGAAGGCTGCGTTGGCGTGTCGGTGCAATTCGCGGTCGTCGAACATGGACAGTATGACGTCACACGTATGAGTCGTCCCTCTACTACCGTGGGAAAATCGCGACGAGCGAGAGAGTGGAGTTCCATCGGAATCGGGCTCATTCCGTATGCCGTGTGCCTCTTGCGACAATGCTATGTGCGACTATGCCATGCCCTGTCACTTGTACTGGACAAGGTCCTACTGACGTCAATAATTGATAACTCTAATCGGAATATACGATATCATTGGGAATTTTGATGATCAAGCTGCATCTCAGTGGAGATCCACACATCTCCTGAAATTATATTACGAGGATATATTGAAAAATTCTTAGCCTACTATAGAACCAAACAAAATTTCAATGTCAAAATATTTTATTACTCAACATATTCTCCTCTTAATTGAATACATTTATTACAGCGAACCTGCAACGCCTCTAGACCTTTCAAAAAAAATTGTTTTCTTGATCTGCAAACCATTCCAAATCTTTTATTACCTCCTCGTTGGAAGAAAATTTTCGACCTTTTAAACTTTTTTTCAGTTGAGGAAAGAGATGATAGTCGGACGGAGCCAAATCTGGTGAATAAGGGGGTGTTCTAGTAATTCTTACCCTAAGTCACGAATTTTTGCATGGCAACATGAGATTTGTGTACTGGGTCTTGTGAAAACAAAACACCTGGATGGCTTTCCGCGTCTTTTCTCTTTAATTTTTTCCTGTAGAGTGGTCACTGGTCAGTACTGTCGAATAGTAATCTCCAGTTATTGCACTACACTATCCAAAAAATCAATCATGGCAATCCCAAAAAACTGAAGCAAGAACCTTTCCAGCAGATTTATAGATACGAAACTTCTTAGGCTTTGGAGAACCAGAGTGTCGCCATTCCATCGATTGTTGCTTTGTTTCTGGATAGTAGAAATGTACCCAAGTCTCATCCATAGTAACAATTCGGTTTAAGAAGTCTACATCGTTTTCAAATCGAGCGCAGATCGAACGCGATGCTTCTACCCTTGCACGCTTTCGGTCAACATTCAAACATTTGGGGATCCATTTTGCAGAAATTTTTCTCATGTCCAAATTGACGTGAACTATATGATGAACGCGTTCGTATGAAATCTTCAGTGCTTCAGATATCCGGTTTAGCCCAATTTGACGATCTGATAAAATCATGTCATGAACTGCATCGATATTTTCGGGGACTGACACAGAAACTGACCTTCCCGATCGGTCATCATCTTCAATGGAAAATTTACGAAGGTCATTGATCACCAAGGGTATTAAGCAAGCATATCTTCGTAAATCTGCTTAACCCTTTTAAATACAGGTACTTGATGATGGCTCGATACTCCAATTTTTCGATCTTTGAAATTTCGGTGGACATCTTTTTTTTTTTCAATTTATTGCGTAACTTTGGTTTACTTTTTTGACGTCGAACTACTCTGACACTTCCAATAAGTTATTGTTCGTTGATATGGTATCGTATTTTTATGCATAGAGTTCTAGGCTAACTAGATATCAATACGTCCTCGTATTAAATTATGGAAACAGTATTTTTTTGCAAAAATTCTTATGGCAGCTTAGGCAAAATTTTTCTCTCCACGAATGAATCAATGATGGAAAGCTACAGCTTTCTTCGAAATTTCAACAATATTGCATGCATAGTTTTCGTGAAAATGCCTGATATACGTTCCGGCGGCTGCAGATCGATCAATCAGATTTTGTCATTTTTCTAATAGACCTTGTGTGTGATCCTAACTTTAGGACGTGATCTTCATGTTTAAACCTTGAAAGATACAAATTCTGTTTCACCACGGATAATTTACGGTAAATCACCGAAAAAGTGAGCTAGTTTAATTTTTGCAGAAAACATTTTTCCGATAGTTGTTTCGTTGAGTGGATATCAACTTAGCGACACATCTCCTATTTTTTCAAGAGCGGCAAAATTTATTTTTCACGGATAAATCACGAATGGAAAATTTTGAGAATGAAGAATCAATAAAAGGTTTGTTTTGATGTCCACATTCAACAGAAGTGAACAAGTCAAAGACTCATCCGTTTCATATAAAACAGAGAAATAAAAATATATAAGAATGAAATTTTCTGCAAACTACATCTTATCCCCGAAATATGGAGATTTCCTTCTGTCCTACCCTGTGTGAGTCGGTCGAACGTGTGGCCGGGCAACTTCTTCTTGACACGAATCAGAAGCACATCAACTACTGTCAATCTACCTTCTCTTTCATGCAGTAGGTGAACATTTAATACGAAGAAACCTATAATCAGCGTTGTACTCGGAAATGTTTTATTTAGTAGGAAGATAAATCCTCATGATTAATACCTTTCAGTCACGAAAGTCTGAATGTGGAAATGGAAACGTAGAGTCGAATTCTTATACCGTTCGGATTTAGACATTGATACCCAGGAAATATTGACTTACTCGAGCACTATCCGAATGGTATATCGAATTTCTACAGATTTTTTTTTTCGGATGTGGTGAAGGTAACCGTACTTTATGGTCAGTTCCTCTTTATAGTTGAACATGAATATTTCACCAATAATATCGCTCCTCGGTTGGGAAATTTTCATTTTTTAGTGATATATTGCTGGAAATAAATCATCCTTCCTGATTTTTATTGGGGTTATTACCTTCCACAAACCTGAAAAAATATCAATCTAAAGAAATTATACAAAAGGGTGAACTAAACCAGAAAATTCACCAAGTTCCCGAAAAACTATTCTATGCATAAAGAAAATGGGTTCAACTAATAATAAACTTGGAAATTTACGGACAAAGAATTAATTGAAATAAATAAATATGCATAGTCTTTTACCGAGCACTCTGTATGATATCATTTCATGCTGGTGCATCAGTGCAAGAGCAGCAACTTTTGCTTGGATAATTTTTCCGCAACTATCTACTTTTATTGCACAAATGGGACGCCCAGCAAACAAAGCTCTCAAAGCTAAGATCACTCATCAACGTTGGCTACTGTAGGATCCTTAACAATTAGTAAAGTACTATTGTTCCATGAGTGTGAATAGTGTCTCCTCCACGTCCATTCAGTGCTCCATCCATTAATTTCTCCTTTCAATCTTTGCATTCATACGAAATTACGATGCAAGACAGTCGCCCGGCCCTCCGCCCGTTCCTGCATAATCAATCATCATTACTTGGAATAAAGTCGTTGTGTACGTTTGACAATGGGACGTCTTGAATAACATAATCACATAATCTAGTAACAATAAAGAAATAGAATCGTGTGTGCGCCCGGTGTACATTCCAACGGCTGCGTTTCTCACAACGGCTCGACGAGGCATTTCCTTTCTCCTCCTGCCGTTAGTTTTCGAAAAGTTGTCAATATATGATCACGATATGATATTAGGGTTTAGATATTATTGAGACTTATTTCTCATTTGGATATGATATTATCATTTATTTATTACGTACGGGTAGTTTTGTGGGTTGGGTGCTCGACTCCTAACCGAAGGGTCGCGGGTTCGAATCTCCGATAAGGGTGAAATTTTTTTTATTATTCTTTGTCAGCCAGGACAAATATGTAGCAACTAGAAATCGCGACCAAAAATTGCAGTAGTTTTCGGTCTA
Source organism: Adalia decempunctata (assembly GCA_951802165.1). Lineage (NCBI taxonomy): Eukaryota > Metazoa > Arthropoda > Insecta > Coleoptera > Coccinellidae > Adalia > Adalia decempunctata. Next base: position 7,947,718 of record OX637697.1, read on the forward strand.
GTTCCACAATGAGCCGCAATATTTTGTTTGTGGCGCTATCAATCCCCTCATTTTACGATGCTTTGCTCATCCAGAAATTATTGCTGAGAAGCTGACATAATTCCAATACTAATGAAGTTAGTACTTATCTAACAATACAATCTAGCATTACCTCAATTAACAAGATGGCTTTCCTGCTGATTCTACAACCGTGATAATCAATGCTTTTTTATTGGTATCTTCTAATACCAAACCACTTCAACTTCTCTCATACCAAGATAATTATAACACCGCAACCGGCCAATTATCCAATAAAAGCTCCTAACAAATCCCGAGTTGGACTACACTCAGATACTTAGATTCCGTGTTATGAGATCTTGACACAATTTTTCTCAACAATCGTGTTTTTTATATGGAGGAACAGCGAATGGGTGAACCTATGTAATATTGTTGGTATAGAAGTACCAGTACAATATTATACTAATTAGCTAGTCAGGAGATGTCCGGTATATGGCCCCTAGGTTTTCAATTAGAATTTCTATTTACCTGCTCATCTATGCATTGAATATACGTGATTTATTTGGTGTGCTTTAATCGAGATAGTTCATGTTAATAATACAACCGTTTGCTTAACAAACTTCAATGGTTTATTCATACGGTGTACTGCAATTAGTAGTTGTCAATGAAAATAACTTGAAGTTTCCGTCGGGCCAATGGATTTTGCTGAGGCCAGATGAGATTTATAAACGAGAAACTGAAAATGGTTATCTCAGTCGAATGTAAGATTGACCAGATTGGGCGGAAATACCCTCAAGAATCTTGAATAGCAATGTGTGATTCTTTTCCACTTCCACAATTTTTTTTCTTATCCATTGTGATGAAATTCGATCAATATTGAGGAAGTGGATCTGCTACTTCATATTGAATTAGCGAAGCCACTCCGTAGAAAAAATCTAGGGGCGCGACATCTATATGGGTGAGTCTTTGACTTGTAATTACAGGGTGAGTCTTTGACTTGTACATATATTTTAACTGAAGATTCTTGAGGTCAAATGAAACCATTTTTTCATTTTCCATTTTTCCGAATTCGGCTCTGTTAAAAAGATATAGCCATTTGAAAAAAAATTGTGCTAATTACGTCCCTGAAATGATACCGTGGAATTGATTCAAAGATCATAATATTTCTCGATAGAAAGTGACTTTATACATTTAGGTAATACTCAAGTACTAACCTTATTGGAATAAAAATGTTACAAACACGATAATTTCAACAAAAACAGTTAGTTTCATCGGATTATATCTGCAACTAAAAAGCCACATTTATTCCACCAAAATAAGTTCCTTCCTCGATTTTTCTGTAGATTAGTTGGTAAACACTAATAACTTGTTCATATTTTCTTCGAAATTCCCAAACAATATCATGAAGAAAGACTTTTCATTCAGATTTATTATCAAACAACCTAATCTAATCTGATTTGTATCGATTCTGTGAATTTTTGCACAGAAATTTCAAGAAGATGTTGTCAGCTTTTTGATATTTTCATTGAGGTTAAGGATTTTTTACGAAACATAGTATAAATCACGATACATTTGTGTACCGTGGTATAAATATCTATGAATTCTGCCGTTTCCATCATAAATCGACTTTGCCGCCAAATTTTACCACGCATGCGAAGAGCGAAAACCGAAGTATGTATTGGTTATCTGGACTCTGGAGGCCAACTATAAACAATAACAAACCAGAGTCTCTGAACAAACTGTAAACATTATGTGAAGTTCTGAATACATTCAGTAAATTATTGTTCTAATGTAATTATTATGTGAAGTGAATTAATATAATTTCAACCGTGTCGAGTTTATAAAATTCCAAGAGGATGTTGTTTAGATAGAAACATCGCCACAGATTATCAGGTATCGTATGATTTTTCATTACTTTGAATTTAATAAGTAGTGTGTATCGGGATTCATCATTCATATCCGAATTTTGTATTTCATCGACATTCAACTTCAATATGGACCGGTAACTATGAATTTTCAATAGAAACTGTGCGTATTAAATCTTCCTTGGTGTTCAATTTTATCTCCCACATTTGTGGGATTTTATTGTTAAAATATCTTGACAAAGTTGACAAATATTGTGACAACATTGTAACCTCGTTTAAAGATCAGAGAAGGAATAATATTCGATGATATTTAATTCAGAGACGCATTCAGATTATTCTTGAAATTAATGATTTTTTCGTCAAATTTCTCCGCGTAAAATTGGAAATAACTCGAAAACGACGCGTTTCATTGAAAAAAAATAAGAATACTTTTAGTTTCTTAAATGATTGATTCTTTCGAAAATATGAACCGTGTTTATCTTTTTAAGGTGGTTTTATGGTGTTTTAGCATGTATTGATGGGTCGACTACCCTGTAATTTTTATACTAGTAGCGATATTGAATAGATTTCGATTGAGGAATATGCACCATGAATGGAGTAAAAACTCAACCAAAATTCGGCACTATTAAAAAGATATAGCCATTTGAGAAAAGAAATTGAACCAAGTACGTGCCTGATACGCTTCTCTGCAAATACCACAAAGTTCATATTTCTCGATTTAAGTTGAGTTAATACATCCAGGCAATACTCAAGTTCAAACCTTGTTCAAATAAGACTGTTGAAAACATGATATTTCTTAACAAAAACACTATTAGTTTTTTCCTGAAGGTTAGTTTGTAAAGACTGATAACTTTTACATATTTTCCTTGATTACCCAAAAATAGCTTATAAATAATGGTTTTTTACTCAATTCATGATTAATCCCATTTCGCATTCAAAACAATAATTTTCTATGAATGTTTCACTGAGCTTTTGAGAAGACGATGTTGTTGATTTTTCGGATAAAATAATGCATAGGTACCAAACATATAAATTCTGAGCATTACTTGTTGATCACTCGGTATAAACTGTTGTGTAGACTGTAGACAAAAGCGTCTTCCTCAGTTTTGACTATACCTCATCAATTATTTAAATTTATTTTGTTTTCCTGGAAGTCTTGGAACCAAAGCTAGTAAGCCAAAATTCGTTCGTTCCATTTTATTCGAAAATCGTTCTTCTCGATTAATTATGTAAGCCCGAGCATGCGCACATACAGACAGATGCATTATGTTGTATCGTGTCTTAAATTTTGTTCCTCACATAAAGACAAAATTGTTTATGCGTTCACTCATGACGACTTCTGAAGCGTTATAATTATTTCCAATTCAGCTTACAACTGCTCTTGCATGTAAGATTAATTAATTATTTCATTAACGTTTGAAACATACTTGTAACATCTTGATGACGAAGAATGTAATCGGCTGTCGACAACGATAACGATCATTCGCAGGAGTAGTTTTACTGCAGCCTATTCTACACAGAAGGTAATCAATTAAGAGACACAGCAATCGCTTTATCAGTTACGAGAGGTATCTTTACTTTATTAATACCAATTGCACATTGTCATACTTGTTTCAATTATCGTGAAAGCCAAGGCAGGCATTACGCCGGTACGTCGAATCGTAAAAATTGAACCTCCATGCATTCACAATACCGATCTACCGAGATAAAATCGCTAATTAAGCAATTAAGTGAGCCTTAAGGCAAACGACATCTGCGAATATACATAATTCGTTGAATGGTACATTGTGTTACACTTGGTCCGAGCCAATTTACAATCGAGAAATGAAAAATGCAATGAATTTTATAAACGTCTGAATTGAATGCAAAAACCGAATATAATGACGGAATTGATTTTATCTGCGGATTATGTCGTATGACGTATGATTACGTACCATTCAATGCGGATTTCTGACATCAACTTGATAAATAGACATGAAGTAGCTTTTTTATGATCTAAGACGTCCAGACTGGCCAATTTAAAAGCAATTATCCTTCTTCGTACTGCCAAGTATTGAAAGTGGCAGTGGGGTTAATACAGGACTATTATCATACACTTGATAATAAAGGATGAACACGGAGAACGAATCTAGCACAATGGGACCATTCCACAATTTTTTTTAAGTATATTCATGCTGAGAAAACGAAGTTCTATTAATTAACGACTACTATCGAATGAGCTACAAAAGTTCGATCCATTTCAACAGAATTTTCTGGGCGAGGAATAGCTTTTAGAATTCATAACTAAGCACGGTATCTCTAATGTGCGAATAAAATACTCGTAGGGTTATCCGCTTGATGTTTCGAAAATATCTTGTATTTGAAATCGTTCAGATTTTGCCAAAGGAAAAAAAACATTCAATGATAACGCTTGAATTTGAAAAAACAATAAATGAATGTCATCACAAGACGAGGAAGCTCTTATAATTATTTTCGTCAAATATACTGTTTTCCCAACAAAGAGAGATAATTCAGCATCGTTATCTGGTCATCGCATCCTTCGAAAAACACCTTCATCCAAGGATGTTAGTCCAATGGAAACGATTGATTTATTGTCCTTTTGATGTTCTGTAGGATAAAATAGTGCTCTCGGACAGATGAAGATTGTGCAAATTGCAGTCATTCGTTTTGCATCACCATTGAAATGTTGGATCTGACCGATATCTAGCAGGACAAATTTCCTGTCCAAGTTGTATTAGATGACTAGATGATTCTCACTAAATGATTTATTTTTATTTTTTATATACAGGGTGAGTCTTTGACAAACGAAACAATTTTTTCCTATACCATTTTTCAAAATTCGGTTTGGTTTGGGAGATACAGGGTGTCGAAAATCCATGAAAAAAACACTTTTCTGTTTATATCTTCGGAACCGTTATTTCGAATGAACTGAATTTTGGTTGAGTTTTTACACTATTATGGTGCATATACCTCAATCGAAATCTATTCAATATCTTTACTAGTATAAAAGTTACAGGGTAGTCGACTCATAAACGGTTCATATTTTCGAAAGAATCAATCATTTAAGAAACTAAAAGTATTCCAATTTTTTTTTCAATAAAACGCGTCGTTTTCGAGTTATTTCCAATTTTACCCGCAGAAATTTGACGAAAAAATCATTGATTTCAAGAATAATCTGAATGCGTCTCTGAATTAAATATCATCGAATATTATTCCTTCTCTGGTCTTCAAACAATGTTGTCACAATATTTATCAACTTTATCGAGATATTTTTCAATAATAAAATCCCCCAAATGTGGGAGATAAAATTGAACACCAAGGAGGATTTAACACGCACAGTTTCTATTGAAAATTCATAGTTACCGGTCCATATCGAAGTTAAATGTCGATGAAATGCAAAATTCGGATATGAATGATGAATCTCAACACAAACTACTTATTAAATTGAAATTAATGAAACGATACCTGATAATCTGTGGCGATGTTTCTATCTAAACAACATCCTCTTGGAATTTTATAAACTCGACACGGTTGAAATTATATTAATTCACTTCACGTAATAATCACATTAGAACAATAATCCACTGAATGTAATGAATGTATTCAGAACTTCACATAATGTTTACAGTTTGTTCAGAGACTCTGCTTTGTTATTGTTTATAGTTAGATAACCAATATTTCGGTTTTCGCTCTACGCATGCGTGGTAAAATTTGGCGGCAAAGTCGATTTATGATGGAAACGGCAGAATTTATAGATATTCATACCACGGTACACATATGTATCGTGATTTATACTATGTTTCGTAAAAAATCCTTAACCTCAATGAAAATATCAGCAAGCTGACAACATCTTCTTGATATTTCTGTGCAAAAATTCACACAATTGATACAAATTAGATTAGGTTAGGTTGTTTAATAATAAATCTGAATGAAAGTCTTTCTTCCTGATATTGTTTGGGAATTTCGAGGAAAATATGAACAAGTTATTGGAGTTTACAAACTAATCTGCAGAAAAATCGAAGAAGGAACTTATTTTGTTGGAATAAATGTGGCTTTTTAGTTGCAGATATAATCCGATGAAACTAACTGTTTTTGTTGAAATTATCGTGTTTGCAACATTTTTATTCCAATAAGGTTAGTACTTGACTACTTGAGTATTCCCTAAATTGGGCCTAAATGTATAAACTCAATTTCTATCGAGAAATGTGAACTTTGAATCAATTCCACAGTATCATTTCAGGGACGTATTTAGCCCAATGTTTTTTTTTAAATGGCTATCTCTTTTTAACAGAGCCGAATTCGGGAAAATGGAAAATGAAAAAAAGGTTTCTTTTGGCCTCGAGAATCTTCAGTTAAAATATATATACAAGTCAAAGACTCACCCTGTATAATTCCTATTTGTTTTAGTTTTTCAATCAAAGAATTTTTTTCTTCTTTTTCAGATTTGGAATATCGAATGTTTTTGTATGTTTTTCAATTTGTAATTGGAAAAATGAATAGTGATAACTCGAGTGATAATTAACAAGTTTATTAAATTCGACAACTAGGTTCTTAAGTTTAAATTGCAAAGTTATTTCTCATACTTAACAAGATTACAAGAATTGCATATATTTCAATGGTAACTGTGTTTTGTCATACTGCTTTAATTTAATTTTTGATCGTAAAAAGCCTGTTTTCTCGAAAACGGTTCACTCTATAGTAATGAACCAAGAATACCTTTTTTATGCAAAATACATTGGCGCATCAGAATTTGCTGTGCAAATGCAAATTTGTCCGGTGGTGTAAAAGTTGGGAGGTGAAACCTTTGTGCAAATTCAATATCACCGCCACTGAGACGTCTAATAAAGACGATTAAAGAGCACAAAAGTAGCTATTATTCGTGACAAAGTGTGTACGAAAACTCAATTCTTTAATTCAAAGATGTAATGAATTCCTTCACTTCACGGTCGTCGCTTGCGGAAATATCCGATGCACAGACGGTTGAATAGATAGTGATCGGAACTTCACAAAGATCAGCTCTCAGTTCAACACAGGTGACAAACATTCGGCCCTCATATACCTACAAAAGAATAATAGCCAACTCTATCGTGGACCTGATACTATTACAATACGGTAGTGAACAGCGTGGGTCGGCACAGCCATTCACATGGATAATATCAAGATTAATATGTGGCATTACTTGCAGTTAGCAGAATATAACAACAACAACTGGCATCTAAAGCTAAAGGGGCTCGCACGGTTTCTGACATTTGAATAATTTGCATAATGTATGATATGAGCTGGTTTCAGTGTTTGGAACGCTGATACTGGCCATTCATCTCTTTGAATGATTGCTTGGATTGACCGTGGAAAAGATTTGCGAGCATCTTTCGAATCTTGATATATTTTTGTGAGATGCTGTGAAATTAGATCCATTTGTGTGTAGGTGTAGAGGTTCCTTGTAGACATCAACATAAATGGTAAGCTCCTGTTTTTCAGTATGAGGAATGTGATAAATGAGCAATCTGATATGAATAATATTAGATCGTTGATTGATTTTCTCCTTCCCGATTCAAATGGGGATTTTAATCAGGAAGTTCTTGCAGTATCTTCACATTTATTGTTGAGAGGAAGATAACTGTTTTTGCCTCACCTAATTATTCGCTTATTATCAACATTCATTTAACTATAACGTAGCTTTAACTATTCCAACTCTATTGGAATGTAGTTCTAGATTCCAGAACAAGAAAACTACAAAACTTATTGATGGATTTCTTATGTTCAATTTTATTCGGACGTTTAAGAATAATTATTCGCTTTCTGCACTGGCCACCGGAATAAATCTCTCAACAATAATGGAAGTATATAGATTTAAGTGAATACTATAATCATTAACTCATTCAAAGATAGCCATGAAAGATTTGAATGTTATTCAACGAGTTAAACTCAATTCATCATGACCAATAAAACTCTGGCGAACCAAACTCGGAATAGCTCAAAATTTTGCAGTTTTTATCCGTAATTTATCCGAGAAAAAATTCAACGATAGGTAAAAAAAAATGTTTTTAGCGAGAAACGAAGTAGCTCATCTTTTTCAATGATTTATGTGTAAATTATGCGTGGTCAAAAAAAATTGTTTCTTTAAAGGTTTTTGGGTAAAAATGACAAAATCTGATTGATCGATCTGCGACCTTCGGAACGTATATCCGGCATTTTTCTCGAAAATTATGCATGCAATTTTGCTGAAATTTGAAATAAAGATGTAGCTTCCGATCCTTGAATTATCCGCGAACAGAAAAATTTTGCCGCATTTGTTTGTGAAAAATCTCACGTGCACTAGTAAGTGTTTATCAAATAACCAGGTCAGTTTGAAAAAAATGGTTTTAGCAATCAACAGTTAATTTTATTTTTTTAGTGATTCATCCGTAAATTATCCGTGAAGAAAAAACATCGCCACACTTGTATTTAAAAAAATAATAGATATTTCACTAGCTTGAATCCACTTAGCGAAACAACTGTCCAAGAAATGTTTTCGACAAAAAACAAAGTAGCTCATCTTTTTTTCAGTGATACTGTTTGTGACAGACATCTACGGTTTATAGTTTGAGTTTTTAAAGTTATGATCAATAGCAGGATTCATTTGAAGCCGACACCTTCAAACTGTTGATTTTCTTTTATAAAATTTTGATAGATCATAAAGTATTCACAATTCTGCTACAATTTTTGGTTCTAATAATTTTGAAAATTCTTATTACATTTTCAATACAAAAAACGACATATACTCATCTCAAAAAATGTTATCGGTTGAAGAATGCGTTCAAATATTGATTGACACGGTATAAATTTTCCAGTCAACCACACACTCACTTCCTTTGTCGAAAAACAGTTTTACCTCACGCGAATCTTGTTTTTATGTCGAATGACTCAAGAAACAAGGCACACCTGCCTTCAAATTTCCATGTAGCCGTTCAGGTAATTCCGAAATTAATGAACTGAATCGGCCAATTACAGACGATATAATGTTTTCAATGCACCCCACTGGTTCGATCTTCCTCTCGTTAACTCTTTCCTGTGAACACTTTTTTCAACACCGTCTTTTACATCTGCTTTCCGTTTTAACCGTGAAGGTAATGTTTGTCGAATTCGAAGTTAACGAGGGGGCAGTGAATGGTCCACATCACAAAAGGAACAGACTATAAAAAAGTCCGAGAAGCTACATTTCAAGTACAACGTGACGTACTGTAAAAGTCCAGCCAAAGCAATTTTTTGACTTGGGAAAAAATGGACTGGATCAGTGAAATATGTGATAGGAAATAATTACATAAGAATAGATGAATAAATAGTATATTCTAAAACTAGTTGCAGAATGGGCTCCTATTCCAATACGAATGCGAAATTCGAAAACGAGCGACGAAGGAGCGAGTTTTCGAACGCATGAGTATTGGAAATTGGAATTGCATTCTGCAAAGAGTATTAGACGATATTTTCTCTATTTCACTCAAATTTTGTGAAATTCAATGAAAAAATTCAAATTATAGGTCCTAGTGACTTTCATTTTGTATCTTGGCAGTTGGTGTGAATGTTGGGAAATACGAAAATTGACATTTCCAAATTGACGTCTGCTGAAATTTAAAAGGATCGGAAGTCATTGCTGGCAACCACAAAACGAAAAATGTTACTGAAAACGATGCTGTAATGAATTCATTACAGCACTGTTTTCAGAACTGTAATGAACTCATTACGATACTGAAATAGAGAAACACTTTTTCAGAACAGGGTTGAAAAAATTCCAATTTTATTGACAATTGATAATCACCAAGTTTCGTGTCCTCAGCTTAATATACATGGAAAATAAAAAAGAAAAACGTTTTTTTTTGTTGATCTTCAGATGGGTGTAATTTTTACGGGGGGGAGGTTTTTAAAAATATATTATACCAAATAACCACTTGAATTTTCCTCTTTAGTTTTTTCGGTGATATTCAGATACACCCTGTATGTCGGCCTTCCCTCTGTATTCACGAATTCAGATACACATTGTATAGAGCTGCAGGAGAAGCATCAACCATATTTCTCGTCGGACCACTCTCAGTTGAGGTATCTTGGAGCCAACTTCATTTACAAGTACCCGGTGAAAACTATGATGTCCTCAAATAGCAAACATTTATCTTTGTTCAAAGCGCGGAATGTGAGAGCATCATCATTATACAAAGACATCGTTGGGATGCGTCAAATGCATAACTGTACCTCTATGACCCCTTGGGGCACTTCTCTTGGGCAAATACTGAATGGAGATGGTATAAAACACTTCAATATTGACTGTGTTTGATGTTAGAGCAAGTTCGATAACGATTCGATAGATTTTTTTTCTCGAGTAAAACAGGACTTTGCTTTTAGTTTGCGCTCATTTTCAAACAATTTGAATGACGTGTTCGCAGTTATTTCAAGAATACATGAAATTCTGTGTAACTATCTTCATAACATAGACAGAAATATGACATGGAGACTTTGAACGAGAACTCAAGGGAATTTTGGAATTCCCTGCTTCATTCTTCGCAACGAAATACAAAATATTTCGCTTCACCATAGATACCTACTGTAATATGTAGCCCAATTAAAGATGGCTCTTGCCATGTGTGAAAGAGCTTTCTGAATAATTGCATTTTTCCAATATCGGGATTCAATTTAATGAATCATTGGAATGAATGTTTGAAAACAGCTTGAATAGAGCTTCAAATAGTATGTTAATAATACCTCAAATTGTTACGTAAACAACTGTAGTTGTTTACGTAACAATTTGAGGGATTATTTCTACGTTGTAGGTACATACTATTTGAAGCTCTATTCAAGCTGTTTTCAAACATTCATTCCAAGGATTCATTAAATTGAATCCCGATATTGGAAAAATGCATCAACATGTTGATGATTTTTAAATTATGCTATTACTAAGTAAGACCGTGAACTGTGAATTTTTTTATTGATATACCTATACCTGATAGATTTAGAATTTCAATTGTTGACTGGATGTTCAGTTCTTCAATAAACATTAAATCCTTATAACCCATTTGACCCTAAACTGCGACTAATCCTTCATGAAAGTTCATTGGAATGAGCACCCAAAAGGCATAAATACTGCAGACATATCAGCAACTCCTTTCTCTTTTCTTTTTTAATGGGTCGATAAACTTCCAACTCCCTGCGGAGCCCAAGTCAGCACTAAAACTCTCCCTGTGGTTCCACTCAAACCCGAGAGATCATATTGCTGAAAAAACTCAGGAATTCTTGGCAGTTATTGCAGCGCGAAAATATAAAATAAGCCGACGTCTTGGTATTAGTACCTCGAGAACAGGACAGGGTCGTATCGATTGTAATGTATAGGATTTGGCAGGGGTGTCCTTTCGAATCAACGAAATCAAATTTTTAAGAATGGAATGGAAAAAAGTGTTTCGTTCGATAGGAAGAATATTAAATTGAAAAAAAATTAATAAACAAAGACTTCCCTGTAAACCTACCGTAATTGATACTGATGGAGTATCACCTTTTGAATCGTGGTAAATCTCCTTTCAAAAAGTGGTCTCTTTATTTCAAGAGTAACTACCTTAATTTGCGACGTAGAGACTTAATTTTTTAATTGAAGTTGAAGAACGTCCGAAGGGCAAATAGTTTTTTTTTTATTTAATTAGTTTTTTATTTAAAAAACACAGGGTAATCGTTAGATCTCTGCAATATTTGGGTTATTGAATATGTTTTTCGTTTTTCATGAGTAGGTACAAGCTATATTTTTGAACTAATCATCATGAAAATTTTTGTAGTTTATAGAATATTAAATTGCCGAAGGCAAATAGTTGCGATTTTTTCCAAAAAATGATGAATAACCGTCGAAAAAAATCATTAAGTGTAGTTTCCAAAACGCTGGAGTTCAACCTGTTTTTTTTTAATTGAAAATCTAATTAAATCGGAAAAAAGAAAACTATTTGCCCTCGGGATGTTCTTCAACTTCAATTTAAAAAAATCAAGTCTCTACGTCGTGAATTAGGGTAGTTACTCGTGAAATGAAGAGACCCATTTTTAATGTAGATTTATACCACGATTCAAAAGGTGATACTTCCTCTTAAGTTTCAATTGAACCTTTAATATCCTATCGCGTCAATGTGATATCTTCATTTCAAGTATCTCTGAATCCTCAAAAATAATTCAACTAATCGATTTAATTCATCCAGAGCTCCATAAGCTTCGTGTTCCACTTACCAACAAAACCAGTTTTTCACTATCGTTGCTACCTACTGTAACTACATTCAATTTAAATGTACTTCACTTGATTACACATCATAAAACTGAGAGTTGTTATAGTTTATTACGAGAAACAGAGATTCCTTGAGTTTCTCTTTATCTTTTTTCCTTTTCATTAGTACGTACCTTTACTCATAAAATAAACGGATATAATTATCTTTCTTCTTCTTCGGCGATGAACTTGGTAGGTATTGAACCTACCTATACGTATTGTGGTCTATTTATCCTCGAAGGATGATGTATAGTTTATGCATTATACAAAAGGTATTCTTCAATTCAGTTAGGAATACCGGGAATACTGAAAATGGCGTTTTTTTCTAGTTAAATTAGAGATATTCGGAAATTCGCAGGAGACTTCAACGTTGCGTTAGGAAAGGAACCACCACCGCGTTCAAAACTTCGATGCTTTCATCATTTTATTTGGATAAAAGTGACGGCGAAACCGTAAAATCTCTGCTTTGCCTGACATTTGAGCGACCATCGAATATATTATTTCCAGGAAAGTAGCGCGTGAGATCTTGAGCGTTTGTGACACAAACTTAATAGTCTTTTGTGTTCGAAAAACTGCAAAATCGGGGGGCTCGTGACACGACAGTCGCATTTTCTTTGTTCTTCCGTCGGAGTAATACCCATTATGAGGGGCCCCTCGTTTCTCGTGCCTTGTTCGTTGCACAAAACGCCAAATTTCGACGGGGCAGTGCGTCCTTGTCTCGCTCGATCGCATTCGCTAATTGTACATGATGTGATCCGAGAAATCGCCGGGCATGATCTCTTAATAAAATTTAATTAAGAACAATTCGATAGTCGATCGTGATTTCTGTTGAAAATTAAGACGGCGGGTTCCTGGAACTGCAGGCCTGATGCGAGATGGAGGTTGCCATGGAATCGTTGCGGTTTTAATTAGAATCCGATAAAATCGTTCTATGATCGAAAATATAATGCCCGTTCATTTTTGGTTCTTTGGTCCCTGAATCAAGACATTGCCATTATTCAGTTCTTGTTGCTGTGATAAACAATTGTTTGACTAAAAGTGACAATTTTAATAACGGTTAATTTCAAGTACCTAGGTATATCTAGATATCAGACGAGCGACACTAAAATACTCAATACAATCGTTAGAAGATATTATTTAAACGCAACAAATGGAGGGTGTTTCAATAATATGAGCCCAATTTGCGCGTCATGTTTGACAGTCGTAATGTCACATGATTATGACGTGACAGATCGAAAGTTGACAGATGGGAGTTAGTAAACATGGAGCATTTCGTGGTAGAAATTGGACCGTTTCTATTCGAAATCGAAGAAGGTAATGCTGTAACGGTGAATGGCGATCAATATGGTGCTATGATAAAAGAGTTTCTTGTGTCCCAGGTGCCTTCAGCAGAAAGGTGCCACATGTCATACATAAAAATAAATTCCTTCTCCGTTTTTCCTGAAGATTAGTTCGTAAACACTAATAACTTGTTCAAATTTTTTCGTCGATATTCCAAAAATATCTTATGATGAATGGTTTCTCACTCAATTTTTTATTAATCAACCTAACTCAACCCATTTTGCATTCAAAACAAAAAGCTTCTATGAATATTTAACGGAGCTTTGAGAAGACGATGCCAGATTGTTGATCATTCGGATAACATAGAATAACGGTGTGTCTTGCGAGGTAGCGAGACACGTGTTTTTTTTCGATCTCGTGATGATTATGTGAAGACTTTCAGTGAATTGATATAATATTAACCGTGAAGTGTCTAGTTTATAAAATTCCAAGGGGACATTGTTCAGATATAAACATTGCCACATATTATTCAGTGCTAAGTATCATCATATTTTTCATTAATTTCAATTCAATACGTTGCTCGTATCGACATTCATCATTCATATATTTGAATTTTGGATTTCATAGACATTTAATATGGATCGGTAACAATAAATTTTTAATCGAAACAGTGCGTATTGAATTTTAATGCTCTTTGGTGTTCAAATCTATCTCCCACATTTGTGCGATTTTATTGTTTCATATCTCTAGATCAAAAATTTTTCCATCATTTAAATTTTGGTCTCGACACTTTCGGTATGAAAATTATAATTTCAACTAATAGTTATTTATGATATGAGTGATAAAAGTGACGCTTTGTTTTGTGAGTGAAAAAGTTTGTGAAATGAGCGGAGCGAATTCAACAATTTGACGAACAAAATAAAATCACTTTTAACACAAATACCATACAATTTTTTTGTACAACTGCCCTATTTTGATAATGAAATGGGCGAATTTGCAATGACAATAAACTTCAAAATGCATTTTAATATTCAAATAATCAAAAGGTTGTTGTGAATGGCAAACGTTGCCAACGTTATGATTACTAACAAATGAGAAAAGACGCTGTCATTTGAATTTCGTTCCCTTCCAATTTTCGTCTTGGGTTTTTAACTGCTTAATATGTTTGCCGAGAGTCCAATTATTAATAGATTAGAGGAGGGGCGGAAGATCATCTGAACTCGCAAGCACCTTGACCTAAAGATCTATTGTGCATCCCCGCGCTGTTTACCAGTCAGGCAATAGTGTCTCCATGAACTTTATAATTATTAATAGAAGTGACGATTTGGTTGTTCCTGTGGATATTGAAGAGTCTGCAAGAAGAGCAAATCTGGAACTCCTACCTAAAAAAATCTGTTCAGCAGTACGATATTGCATATAACAATTTCCTGGCCTGGTGTAAATTGAAAAAGGTAGAAGGGAACTTCAGTGAACCTGTTCTTCTGGCCTACTTAGAAGAAAAATCAAAAATATGGAGTTCATCAACTTTGTGGAGCAAGTTTTCAATGATAAAGTCAAGCGCCCTTATTAAAAATGGCGTGGATGTTAGTAAATATTCTAAGATTTTGGATCATCGTCATTCAATATTGTATTTCCGGTTTCTACAAGTACTGATGGTGCTGAGGATTCTAATAATGTGTTGCGAAGCTCCCTAACGTCATAGGGCATTAATGTTAGTTTTACGATTAATATTAATGTTCATAAGTAATGATTGTTATATATTGATAATAAAAATTTGCAATTGCTGAATTTTTTTCATCTGATTTCATCATATGAAAATGGAGTGCTGGGAATATTTTCAACACTAATGTTAAAAATATTTTTAACACTCTTCCACGTAAACAATCAATTTAAACATTGTTTGCTGTCATTAAAAGTGTCACTTTTGATGGCAGTTGTACAAAACAAAAGTGAATATTCTGATTTACATGAATTTTAAAATGTTTGAAGATAAAATAACATATTTCATTCGAAGGAGAAGTGACTTTTCATGGCTCGCTTTCAATTACCCGCCTCACTACGTTTGGCAGGTAAATTCAAGCTCGCCATGACAAGTGACACTTCTCCTCCTTAAGAAATAATATACAAATTTTTTGACTAATATACGAGAAAGCGATTTTTACTTCGTTGATATTCATATTGCTTAGTTGTTAATTTTATTTTGAGTAATTGTATTCAATAAATTCTATAGCAGTGATGAACATTGAGTATTATTCAACTCATATGGTTCCAACGAATTATATGTTATTTGTGGATAAACAATTCTCTCTACTTTGGAAAAAAATATCACGAATTCTCAACCTGAATCAGTGGCATCCCGATCGACGAAAGCTCCCAGCCGTTAGGAACCCCTCGAAGTCGACGATTACCAATTAGTTGAAGTGTGGTTACTCTTCGTTTATAACGATGACGCGGTATTTTGAGAACCCGGTGGCACAGGATTTTTTCCGTCCGAAATCTCCACCTCCAATCGTCGACATCTGTCAATGGTCGTACCTTCGTCAAGACGGAATAATCGGTTTAGGTGTCTATCGGGGCCCGGGTCGGGTATCTCTTTCGAGGGGCGCTTCATAATTAGTGGAATCTTCTTTATTTAATGAATTTGGGCCCGATCGGGGGACTCGGTATAATCAACGTCGTCTTTTATACAATGCGACCTTAATTAATAGCTTAACTTTCGGTTGTCGATAACTAAAAAATAAAATAAGAATGTAGTTTCGAATAATGAGATGACCGGACTCGGGTCTCAACGGGTTGGATTAAAATTTTCTCATGCATGTCTGTCCGCCTGATCCGAATTTGTTTCGATCCATTTTCACGTCGCAAAAATTGATTGATTGACTTTGATATTGATTGGATAAGTTGCGAAATGTCTATCTGTGATGCTTTTCACAATAGGAGCCATAAAATTCTAGGCGAGTTTCATTAGGACCGCTCAAATTTCGCGTTTGCAAAGATCATCAAACGAAAATTGTTGCATCCAATAACAAATGAGAACCTTTTTGAAGATGTGAAATATTTATAGAACACCACTGCAAGGATGATTCAAGAAAAGTTTTTTGAAGAATAGGATACTATACTCTGTTCAAATGTAAGAAGGAGCAATATCAACAAGTTTGGCGCAGCGGTAGGAGGGCCTTCGTAAAGTTACTTTCCGTCCAGAGTCGAATCGAGGAGATTTCACACAATCGTTCAGTTTTAACTGAATATTATCATTGTTTAAAGACAGCAATGATACTATTATACGAATATGCAATTCATACAACACATCTAAGTGAAATATATATTTAAACATAACAATTTTATGGAAAAGTCTTCAATTATACATGTGTTCAAATCAAAATCAATTCTTCTGATGAGGTTCATATCGAAATCGTCAACCGAATCGATTATTTTTAACGACTAGTCTCTCCTCTTAGGAGGCGTCAATGTTTTATTCTCTTTATATTCTCTGAGAATTCCGAATACAGCTGAATCGCTCACCCCTTAGGATTTTGAAACAATTCCTACTAAGTCTCTTTTCGATGAATCAGGATGTTCTTCCAATTCTTTTCGAAAAATGTTCAAAATTATCTCTTTCTCTTCAGCAAAGAAATGCCTTTTGGACCATTTTCGTGGTGGTCTCTCCACATATCACCCTCAGATGCAGTATCCGTTTCCGAATTCGACATTGTTCTATAAACACTATGTACACTTTGTCAAAAGATTTTCCAACACAATACACTTTTCACAACAAAATCTGTAAACACTTTGAACAGCTAGACCTTCACAGTAGCTCTAGGTATTTCAACTAGTCTTGTCAATTGAAAACTTCGTTATTTATGCAAATCAAGATGGCTTTCACCCATTAGGGAAAAGGACACAAATCTGATGTTTCCCGGAATTACTTTTTCGGAATCTTGCAAGATTCCGACCCAAATCTCTAAAACTCTGGTGTTTCCCGGAATTACCTTGCCGCAATCTTGAGCTTCCGAAAAAGAAATTATTTAGTAGATAATAATATAAAAACTAAACAAAATAAAAAAATAGGGTACGTCGGATATAAAATGTTTATTACAGTTGCAAATCATAACAGAAATTTTGCACTAGAGTTTCTGAGGAAAAAAGTTCTAATGTGGGAATTGCTGACTCAAATTATTGAATCATTTCTATCCATGATACTAAAATAGTATCATGATTTCTATCCAGTACCATCCACAGTCCGTTCCGAGTACGATCCTGGCAGTCTTTTAGGGCGGTCGGAGAGAGCGTTGTTACGAAAGTTTGACCAATGAGAGCTTTATTGTGCGCAAACCAGACGATTCTGTTTGTTTACAAAGCTCCTTCTTATATTTGAACGGACCTATAGATCAGTGACTTGAACCTATTCGTTTGAGACCATTCTCGGCTTAAATTTAAGAAAATATAGAAATCGTGACGAAATGATATAGCCCTAGTTTGAGTTAAACGAGCGCTCAAAATTGATCCATATTCTAATCGCGATGAAGACGGTTTGTTAACCTGAAGATTTTTATCTATTTTTATACGAACTTAACATATTGAATGGAGAGTAGAATTTTCTGGTGGCTATGAATATCTGCATTTGATACGAATGAATTATGTGTGAAAATGAGATTGATGTGGTTGACTGTTCAGGGAACAATTGAATCCGATTCGTTTACGTGCTGAATAACAATCGAATTAATTAAGATTTATGGTTCATTGAATTGTGATACATAACATGATGCGGTTTTCAAACGACTAAAATCAACCGCAAATTTTTTTTGAAATGCTTCTGGTTTCGAATTCTTATTCCCTTCTTCATTTTGAGTTTCCCATGAAAATAAACTTACGTAGAGTACTTAATTTAAGAATTTTTGAGTGTTTTAATTAGTTGCGAACCTATTAACGTTACATGCACTTTGCTGCCAAAAAATTGATAGTAATTTCGAAACAATAAACGAATAAAATCATAACATTTTTCGAGAATAGTTAATGCAAGTCAAATAAACCACCGAATGATTTTCCATCAAATTCGGTAATAAACGGTAATGATGTTTTTGGATTCCAGAAACTACAACCTTACATTTCATCCAAGAATTATTGACATCTCGGGGGGCTTTGGAGAATCGAAATTATGTTGCAGTTGCAGAATTCAGAAAACATCACTGACGTTTTGTTCTCCCATTATTTTTCGAACAAATTTGGCGAATAATTCCTTTAATTATGAACATGACGAGTTCTGCCCAGATGAGGAAGTAATAACAGTGGTTGTTGAAGTAGAATAATAGGAATATTTACATTTTTAATATTACAAATTTAACTCCTTCATTGTTCACAAATATTGAAACTTACAATGTCATGACAAAATTCTTCATATATTAAATAGATCCATTCGTTGAGTTTTGTTTCTGTCTTGATATCTATTACGAATTTTCCAATCCATTCACTTTGCAGCAACTAGATTTTTTTGGTTAAGCGAATATTCATATTGAACTTTGGAAAGGAACATGATTTTTAATTATCCACCATATTTCTCGTTATCGGACCAGAATTTCCAGGCTGTATGTTCCTATAATTGATCGTTCGAAAATGTTTCAACACAAGATGAAAATAACTTACTGCTGGTATACATATTCCTCGACATATTCACAAGATGGTAATCGTATGTGATAATTGAGGACATTTTCATGTTCAAAGTGCCTTACTTTGAAAAAATACGATTTAATTTTAAGGTTATATTTATATATCGATTACTATGATGAAAGCACAGAAAATTTTTAGCTACTTTTTTGTAACTAGAAATAAAGCTGCGACTGGACTTCCAAGGCCTGATTCGATATTTTGACAATTTCGAAACTATACTTTCGAAACTGCATACCTATCACTTTTATTTGAGTACTATCTTAGAAAATCTTTTTTTTTATTTTTACATAATTCCAGTCTCCTAAGATCCATCCATAATATTTTAATGGATCTTTTGGTTCTGCATATAACCTTTGTTCAATTATTATCTTCCGTTAATTTTTGATTAATTCTTTGAAACATGTATACATACAAAGATTTTTTTGTGGGTCAATTAAACGCCTCAACGATGAATAACATCGGGTCGACACCTCGCGTATCTTCCTTCACGGCGGCTTTTTCGTCCTTTTCCTTAAAAAGACCACACCCGACCCCGAAATAAATTCATTGTGCAATCCGTCCGGAGAATTTTTATGAGTTCCATTGATATGATCCGATATGATCGAAAATGCGATCGGTCTCATTCATACCAGCAAAAACGGCATGCCTCGAAGACCGCTGAATCGTTCGGTCCGAAAAAAAATGACAAAACGTACGCCGGTAGTTTTTAAAATTTAACACAACGGCTCTCAAGAATCGTTTCGAAATAATACAGTATTAATTCAGTACATTAGTAGTTCATTTAATACAGAACACAACAGGTTTCGCCCATCAATCAATGGCGGCCAGATATTGGGTGGGGTATTTTTATTTTCTCCGATAGGTTTTTGTACGACGTATGGTTTTGAGACTTATCGATCGATGGCAGTCGACGGAGGCATTCCTGGCAGTCATTCACATTGTGTAAGGTCCATTGGTTATGTGGTACATAATTTAAGATGTTCTCGATGTGGCTCTTAACTTACCCCCTTAAAGTGCTCTATAGGTATGGCTTGTGAGAAGTTGTCGAATAAAATATGGCGATTTATGCACACAGAAGCAACTCCACTTCCTTCGAAATATTTCCTTGATGAGTATGTATTATCAAAAATCCTGATACAGATATTGTCTTGGTTGAAAAAAAAGATAAAAATAATCAAGAGAGAATTTTCGAAAACGATTGCGAATGTAAAAATAATCACAAATTTCTACAAAATGTTGGAACGGAATCTTTTTTCATCCTTTACACACTTTGACCCTACTTCTATTACTCATACCGAAAAATTAACTGTTCAAAATATCAATAATTCGAAAATTGAAGGAAAAAGGATTCGGATGGTCAATCTATACTTCTATACTAATATTATAAAGAGGAAAGATTTGTATTTTTGTTTGTTTGATACGAATAGGCTCAAAAACTACTGGACCGATTTCAAAAATTCGTTCACCCTCAGAAAGCTACATTATCCCTGAGTGACATAGGCTATACTTTTCACCCGAAAAAAATGAGGATACCTACTATAACTTCAATAATTACAAAAATATCAGCCATAATCAGCTATTTTCACGTGTGCTGCAAAAACCGTAAGACTTACGTGGATACAATGTATGACGGAAATGTACCTCTCAAATAGTTCTACAAAAAAGTCCGCGATAGCATATATCTATCTCCCAAGATTGACTTGCTATTACCTGTTTATGGTCATCAGATGTTTTCCAAAATTATGCACTATTTGGGAGTGTGTTTTTATGAATTGGGTATTGATTCTCATCCAACCTAATACGTTATTTATCCCAGTATTTAATTTAGAACGAAATTGCTCTTCACATCATACAATTGCAACGATTACATCAAAAGATATGGCAGGTTGAAGTGTTGAAGATGAAACCGCCGCGTGAAACAAATTTCTCACCGGGCGAAGCTGGGACGGCCTGCTTGTATTAAATAAAGAAATACAAAAGGGGAGTGGCAACCTTTAATAAATACTTGCATGGGTCATGCCAGTGATTCTCCGTGAACGTAGAAATGTTGAAATTATTGAGAAATCCTTGATTGATTCAAATCCACAATCCACCAGAACGCTATATTTCTTTCGAAAAGCGTACTCACTATCTGACCGTTACCATCGCTACTATAAATCAACGACCAAGGAAACCATATTTTTATTCTCATCATCGACGTACAAATACGGCAGTTGGAGGTCGGTTAATGTAAAAATGATATAAAATATGCCACGAACGTCCTAAAAATCTGATTGACATACATTGTGTCTGCCAGCAAAAGGAATAGGATTGAAGACATGGAGAAAACCACATTGCATGGCATAGCAATGAGCTTCACGAATTGATAACTATCAGCGGATATAGACACTAGGGTTGAGGTGAGTCTGGTGTACACAAGCAGGCATTTCAATTTTTCTGGTGAAAGGTTTAATTGAAAGATTTCAAATCAAAACGGAGAGAGTTTTCCAATAAGAAGTGTTATTTTGACTTTCAACGAAAAATGCTATTTTTTCGATAAATGATAGGATGTTTATTTCATTGTGAAGATGAAGGTATGCCGTGAAGTAAATAATGGAAAATATGGATGATACGGCTATACCCCTTGTATATTTTTTGTTTGTTATTTTTAAGTATAGATAGGTATTCCTATATGTATTCTAGATTTTCCAAGCAAGGAAAATACAGAAGAAAAACGACAGTGCAAGTGGGCAACGGTATTTTATGAAATAATCAAATATAATGAACATGAACATATATGCGGAGGAAATATTCAGTGGGATGATCCATGTTTAATAGCTTTAGGCTGATCCCTTTTCACATTTTGTGAGAGATGTCCATGGCTCAGAGATGCCGTTTCGCATTCGAAGTGTGATTGGTTTCTCAGTTCCAGTTCGTCAGGCCAATGGCAGAGCGCTATTCGCGCTTGGTTCCAAACGCGAGTACGGAATGTTTAAATGCTTACCGAGCCCCAGATGCTCAAGATGATTTTTCGATAGAACTCCCGGATCATTTTCATGCATTTCAAAGAACCAAGCAGCAAAAACACGGCATTGATGATCGGTCCGCTTGAATTCTAGTGTTAAGGGGAAGTATCACCTTTTGAATCGTGGTAAATCTCCATTAAAAAAGTGGTATCTTTATTTCACGAGTAACTACCCTAATTTACGACGTAGAGACTTGATTTTTTTTTAAATTGAAGTTGAAGAACGTCCCGAGGGCAAATAGATTTCTTTTTTTCGATTTAATTAGTTTTTCAATTAAAAAAAACAGGTTGAACTTCAGCGTTTTGGAAACTACACTAAATGATTTTTTTTCGACGGTTATTCATCATTTTTTGGAAAAAATCGCAACTATTTGCCCTCGGCAATTTAATCTTCTATAAACTACGAAAATTTTCATAATGATTAATCAAAAATATAGCTTGTACTCATGAAAAACGAAAAACATATTCAATAACCCAAATATTGCAGAGATCTAACGATTACCCAGTTTTTTTAATTGAAAAACTAATTAAATCGAAAAAAGAAAACTATTTGCCCTCGGGACATTCTTCAACTTCAATTTAAAAAATCAAGTCTCTACGTCGTAAATTAGGGTAGTTACTCGTGAAATAAAGAGACCACTTTCTGAATGGAGATTTACCACGATTTAAAAGGTGATACTTCCCCTCAACTGAACATTATGACCCAAATATTTATGCAAAATACGGTATAATGACGTTTGTGAAATATCTTATTCGAAATAACGACGAGGTATGAACAACCTGGGTTTCTGCAACACTTTCGGCTACAGCAGCAATATTCTCGGTTGTTCTTGAAGGACGTGCACGGGTTCTATACTTCACATCACCAACTTGCCCCAACAGCACCAATTTCTGTATTGCAGTTTGACAAGGTGCTTCAAGAAGACCCAAAAATGTTTGACGAACCGTCTCTGTCAAAATTTCACCATTTTTATAGTGAACTTTAATCATTTCAATGCGTTATTGGTTATTGGAGCGTGTATCTTTCCCTTTTTATTAATGGCGAAATAACACCTCATATGGAAAAACCATTTACGTATCAAAAATTGTTCCCTTATGTTAAGTTTTCACTTCGAAATGTATAATTATTGTATAAAATTCATCACTTCATAATTCTTGACACCTTGGGACAAGTCCATTTATTAAACAATTAGTCAAAAATGTTTGAAATATTTCGGAGATATTTATCACGATAAGAAATGAAAAAGTAATTCTTCTCTTTACCTCGAAAAAGCTATATGTCTAGTATTATTTAATTAATATGCAGTAAGAACAGGTTTGTTTCAGTCCGTCGTACCATTTTCAAATCTTTCTTCTGCGATATAACTGTAGAGATATCTATCAATATCTCTACTTCGTATACAGCGGCTATTGAAGACATTTACACCCATTAGAATGTAGTCGTGGAAGGTGCATAAGAATGTGGGTGTTTTTCGTTCTTCGATCCTTACGTAAGTGCGTGAGAAAAGGACGTTAAACCTTATGAAACTGGGTTAGAATCCGGATCGCGAGACGCCTTCAAAGGCGACTTTACGCCGAATCTCGAGAGACATTAAGAACTAGTCCGTGTGTTCTTCGGATAATTAATTCAACTGCTAAGATGCAATCGTCGTTTAGTTTTTCCTACGCGTCGGGCTTTTTGCTGGTTAATGTATGCGAAATTTCAACGTAGCAGGTTGCCGCACGGCAGAGTAAAGCGATAGGTTTTGAACGACATCGTTTTTCAATATTCCGTCCGGTTAATGAGAGAAAAGAGTGAGATGTTGCATTTCGTGTGGGTGGCATGCCGAGATCGCTTGGGTGTTCTGAGAGGGGACTAGATATACGTAAACGATTCATCTCGGAAGATGAGACATTTCTCCAAAGCAAGTGTCATTCCTATGGAAAAGGCTCTATTAATTTTTCTTTCTTCATTCTCGAATGGAGATTTCTAATCGTGAGGATTATTCTGGGATATTTTATAGTAAAAATTTATCAATTTTGATTTGTTGGAGTTGGGATTCATTTCCACTTTAGATTCCAAGACATGTTACTTTAGCTTCTGAATGAAAGTGAGTTGGAAGAGGACATCCTTGAGCGTGAAAATGTTTTAATTGAATGAAATCATAAATGTATCATTCCTATTGGAGAAGTCTTTTTAATAGAAATAATAGAATAATATAATATCTATCAAACTATGGGACGAGCATAGAATATACCTGGTGTAAAGACTCCTTACTAAAAATCGTGACCAGAATTAGCAGTGTAGATTTCAATACTGGTGCTACTTCCGGAATAATCCGCAATATTCATCGGTTGTTGGATTGCTTTTTATTTGTAAATGATAATAATTTGGAAGGTGACTTTTTGACGATCTTTTATTTTTGACAACTTTTTTATGTCCTATTCACTCTTTTGTCATAACCACGACAACATACTTCAAAAATTATAACATGTACACTATGATGAAATAAATTTAAACAAGTCCCAACATTCTCCGGCCCCAAGCTTATTCCTCGTACACTATGATAAAATAAATTATGGCAAGTCCTAACATTCTCCGGCCCCAAGCTTATTTCTCGCCCAACCTTGCTGGAACCTTCAATATTCGACCAAACCTTGATCTTTCGACTGGTTTCTTATTCTTCTCTTCTTTTTTCTTTTTCTTCTGTTTCGATTCTGTAGTTTTCGAAGATGATTTGGCAGCAACATTTTTCGTTTTGCTAGAATTTTTGGAGGTGGAAATGCTTCTTTTTTGGAATCTCCAGATGCTGCAGCCTTATTTCCCTGTTGGGTTTTTCCCTTATCTTCTTTAGGAAATTCAGGTTCTAGTTCGCAGGGCATCTTCGTTCTTGTGGGCGCTTCGCAAGGAGCACTTCTTTTTGAAGGAATCCTACAAGGCTGTTTCTGGTTGGGAAATAGTTTATCGAAAATTTTCTGCCTGACGCAGCTTCCTCTCACATCACAGTCAACTATTGATCGTTGTTTCTTCACCATGAATGAAGAGCGTTCCACTATTCTCATATAACTCTCCTTAGAACAACTGCCAATTTGAATTTCTTCCTTGTCCTCTTCCAAGGCCCATACTTCGAGGGAATCCGAGGATTTTCGCTTGGGACAAGTGAAATCATCTCCATCTGGAAGAGGTTTCATTGTCTTTTCCCTTCTGAATAGACATTTGACGTCCTTTTTCTCATTTTCATGCAGATCAGGACACATAAGAGCATGATGTTTTCGCGTGCATTTAACACATTTAACTATAGATTTACAAGTTCTAAAACTGTGATTGGGTTTCAGACATGAAAGACAATCTCTTTTCTTTTCTACAGTTGTCCTTTTTTGTTCTAACGTCATTTTTTGTGCTCTTATGCAATCCTGACTATTATGAGTGTTTGAATCGCAAAATATGCAGTAATTTATGTCTTCTATCCTATTTATTTTTTCTGATTTTGGGAAGTTAAAATGCTTCGGTGTTTCTCTTGTTTCATTTTTAACCTCCGTTTTTTCTTCTGTTATTTTTTCCAATAAATAATTGCATATGTTTTTGTACTTTATTACCGCAGTGCAAAAATCCATTTCCTCTGTAATTTCTTTACTAAAATCTTCGTCACTGGGTTCTTCGTAACAAAGCAATTCTTTTATAATGTCGTCTAGGAAAAATACCTTTTCTGCTTTGCTTGATACTTGTTGCAGTAATTCTTTTATTTTTACCATGTCGTCCTGTTCTACCTTCTCAATATCTTGAAAATGTTTCCATGCAGCGTCCTTGATAATCCTTCTTTCTGTTTTCAAGGACTGCATGCTCTTCTTCAAATTTACCAGGGATGCCAATTATGTTGGATTGCTTTTTATTTGTAAATGACAATAATTTGGAAGGTGACTTTTTGACGATCTTTTATTTTTGACAACTTTTTTATGTCCTACTCACTCTTTTGTCATAACCACGACAACATACTTCAAAAATTATAACATGTACACTATGATGAAATAAATTTAAAGTCCCAACATCGGTCGTGGCGCTACTGCGGTAATGGAAAATAGCGCAACCTCTTTCGGGAGCAATGAAAAGCAGGACAAATACTCAGATTTTCGATCGACAAGAAAGTCTTGAACAAAATATTATCAGTGCCAACACCATGCATCTATGACGAGCCCTTAGATTAGATCATAGAAAGTTCAGTTCTGATGATTTTGAAAATTGGCTTCCTTATTTATTGTTGACAGGCGCGCCTCCTCTTTCTATAGTCTAAGGACAAGCACCAAATAACTTCTCCAATCCAAGGTTATTTCTCCCTTTTCTGTATCTAACTATAGGATTCCTCCACCCAGATATCATTTCCTCCAATTAGACGCGAAAGTTTCGTAAAACTACGGCGTTTTAATTACAAAATGATACGCTATCGTACCTAGCTCAATCTCTGCCAAGAAACCGTTAGCGATATCACGGTCGCCGGTGAAACGTTCAAAGATTAATAATTTCGTCGTTACCGACGTTTCCTAGCGGATGATACCGCATCGATGCGAAAAAGTCCGGAGGAGACAGGTCCGGACATTACGGAGGCTTCGCGATGGGGTCAGAGTTCGTCTTTTAGCCTACTTCCTAGAATTCCGTTAACGCATCGCTAAACGAATCGCAGAAAAAATGTTATTCCTGTTGGGTATAGGTGGGTGAAGATGAGGTTGCGAGTTGAGGAAAAAGCGTGTGGATTAATTAGCATACACACATTCCAATCATTCCACGCTTAATTGAATTACTGATAGTTCGAATCCATATTCGAGAAGATCGAGTCGGTAATATCAATTCAAAAATGACTTCGTTTGAAAATACTTAACTACTGTTGAAAAATCCGTGGTTCAAAAACCATTATAATGAATTTTTGAGAAGATATTACTTTAGTTTTGGTACATGGTAACATCCTGATGAACTTTTATATCCACTAAAAAAAAGCCCTAAGACTTCTGGGAAACGAGAAAAATTTAATGTTTTTCGAAGATTTGATCAATTTGGAAGTATTCCTAAGCTTTTTACATCAGGCGTCGTTTTCGGGTTATTCCTCATTTTATTCGACAAGATTATTTGACGAATTCGAAAATTTTATTGTCGTTTGTATCTGTATTTTTATACCATCGAACTCGTTTTCAAAATGTGATCACGTTATTTTTCAATTGTTGAAGAATATTCATATTGATACATCCAGATATCACCTAATTCGTATTATAATCAGTTTCTCATTAACTTCGATATTGATACTCTTCTATTAAGGGGCACTATCACCTTTTGAATCGTGGTAAATCTCCATTCAAAAGTGGTCTCTTTATTTCACGAGTAATGACCCTAATTTACGACGTGGAGACTTGACTTTTTTTTAAATTGAAGTTGAAGAACGTCCCGATGGCAAATTGTTTTCTTTTTTTCGATTTAATTAGTTTTTCAATTAAAAAAAACCAGGGTAATCGTTAGATCTGGGGTTATTGAATATGTTTTTCGTTTTTCATGGGTACAAGCTATATTTTTGAAATAATAATCATGAACATTTTTGTAGTTTATAGAAGATTAAATTGCCGAGGGCGAATAATTGCGATTTTTTCGATTTAACTAGTTTTTCAATTAAAAAAAAACAGGTTGAACGTTTTGGAAACTACACTTAATGATTTTTTCTCGACGGTTATTCATCATTTTTTGAAAAAAATCGCAACTATTTGCACTCTGCAAATTAATCTTCTGTAAACTACAAAAATTTTCATGATTATTATTTCAAAAATTCAGCTTGTACTCATGAAAAACGAAAAACATATTCAATAACACCAGATCTAACGATTACCCTGGTTTTTTTAATTGAAAAACTAATTAAATCGAAAAAAAGAAAACAATTTGCCATCGGGACGTTCTTCAACTTCAATTTAAAAAAAAATCAAGTCTCTACGTCGAAAATTAGGGTACTTACTCGTGAAATAAAGAGACCACTTTTGAATGGAGATTTACCACGATTCAAAAGGTGATACTGCCCCTTAATTGATTCCTGCATCTTAAATGAATTGATAATTTCAATTTGGTCTCTGAAATGTGTTGATATTTTTTCCAAAGATAGACCCGATGGTGAATACACATTATTTCAAAATACATATTTCGATCAAAAGCTTCTTGTTGTTATTACTGATTATACTTACACATAAAAACTACTCTCCTGTCTAGAGTAGTTTTTCCAAATACGGTTATTGCTTATTTGGGAAACGGATAATCTTGGATTATTGGCAACTTCGTCACAGACAAGGGGATGTTTTATATCTATGGTAGGCGAAATGATGTGAAATATTCAAGAAATTTCAATGTTCATGTAAATAATGTTCAGGATCAATATAATCATTGATTAATTCAAATGGAATATACTCCATTCACTTCTAAGTAATATCCCAGTTGGCCATGAATTCTGATACATTTCAACGTGTATATGTTGAAAATATTAGATTATAGTCATTTTCCTGTCACTTGAACAAGCAATGTTGTCCTTTCTACATAAAAGTCGTAGTATTTATCGAAATTTTTATTTACTTTGGGAAAATAATGAAATGGAGAAAATATGGGAATTCAATGAATGTTGAAGAAACTTTTTTCTCTGTTGATACTGGAAATCGTTTGTTGAAATTATACTGAAAAATAATGAATAGAATAGTCACTTTGTGATAGTTCATTCGAAAAAAGTATAAGAGTACTCGAAAACTTCTAAACGAACAGACGGACCTATGGAATCCTCACTTTTAAAAATTCTCCAGAAATAAGCCTACACAAGACATTTGAATATTTTTTTGCAAAACTTGAAATACTCCAGTATAAAAAAATAGTATAGTAGGTACTATGAAACCGGTGTAACAGTTAAACCTTAAGAGAACTAACTCCTCTTACAAAGTTAAAAAACAGTAAATATAAATTAGCATCGGCAATATCTCTGAGAATTATTTGAAATTTCACGAGTTCCAATCTGCGTCAATTTTAAATAAAAAAAAACTTGATAAACTTAAATCATGGCCAACCAGGACACATTATAAAAGTGAATTAATGGAGTATACGTTTGTATATCAGATGTATTTGGTTGAATGAAAACAAATTTTCGATGTTTCCAAACTACGCTCGAGAAAATCGAAGGAGACATGAATTCGGAAGTAAGAACTATTCTATTTCAATTACAAATATCGAACATTTTTTTTCATTCCCATAAAGTTATATTGCAGTAATTCCTTTGGACTTATTTGAAAACGAAAAACAACTTATTTCAGATATTTCAATTCACACCAAAAAAGCATGAAAATGAAAAGAAAAAAGGCTCAATTTGACCTCAAGAATCTACAGAATCACTCTGTATAATAATACCTTTTTGTGTTCTCTCAGGCCGCACTGCATGAACACGTCTTCTCAGTGATATTACAAGTGATAAAACATCCACTGAGTAAATCTAATTAATGTAAAGTTCATTTTAATGATCATGTAACACAGCTCTGTAAGAGATTACTATAAAAACGTTTATCAGTTATGGTCCCCTTGTAAACTTCTTTCCAAATTCTATATTGCCCTTCTCATCCTCTGTCATCAATCACAGTATGAATTATTACCTTTTATTCCAATTATAAAAACCGTTCAATAACCCAAGTTAATCTAACCAATTTTCACGAATTCTCGGTTTTAAACAAACTGCTTTTATGGCTGTCGTAAACAACAAATTGTTGAGCCAGGTTTTGAGGCTGAGGTGCCATAAACCAATTCGGTTCACACGGTAATAACTTTGATTTTGTTTCATTATCGGCTGGTTTCGGATATTTCTGTTCAATTGTTGCTAAACGAATATCTCGTTTCGTGCCTTTCTTTCAGAGATCCAGATAAATGAAGAGTTTGCACCTAGTGAGGAACAGACGAACAGTTCGGAACGCATTGTGGTCGAAATTGAAGGATTATTTAAGAACTAAGATATTTTTTTGCGACTAGAATTACAGAAAATCTCTCCTATATAGATTTTGGTTGCATTATATGCACCTAGAGCTTCTGAGGAAGATTGGCATGATGAATCGTTTGATAAACGATACCATTTGAAGGACGATTTGTTCCCGTTCTAGCAACGATAAAGAGTCATAGCCGGCCGTCGCCCGCAGTTCGAGAGCATCGAGTCTCACGAATCATGGCGGACCAACGTCCGCGCCGAAAAACCCTCAGGCAATCAATCCAAGTTAATTGTGTTAGGTTTTTCTGAGCAAACAAAAACACCGCGATCGGAAGGTTCAATTGCTCGAATAAAGTAGCACCACAATAGATCCGATAATTAACCGTGAAAACGTTCTTGTAAATTGTTACAATGGAGGCCAGGAATGCCTCCGTGTTCTTCTTCTTGTTTTTTCGGTCTCGTCTATTACGCTACGTTATTTGTGCTGCGCGCGGTAAATTGTCGGCGGCAATGATGAATTCAATATGTTATTGTGCTATTTTAATATTTATTAAACAGGAAATTGTTTCGATTTGCCCGATTTCAAGGGCAATTTTCTTTCGAGTTACGGTTTATTTCTATTCAATTTTTTATACGTGTTGTCGAGATTACGCTTTTTATGGTCGGGCTCTAATGTTGTGGGAACGGGATTTAATATTGCTGGCCTCAGCACAACAAATCGTTCTCCACATTCGAACGAACAGTCCAGAAATGTCAAAAATGATAACTGAAGTTAATCTTGATAAATTCCTTGGTTGACATAAGAGTCACATTGTCGCTATTATAACTTTTGTTAATTTGTTCAGACTGTTTAGAGTTTTCAGACGATTCAGAGTGAATCTTAGACTTGTACTTTTTTCGAACTGTAGATTCTTGTTGTTTTCTCATTCTCATTTTTTAATTGAAATGAGTAATGAATAATTGGCAGCTTAGGTCAAACTATATTATTTGATAACGTTGGCGGTTATTCAATGTTATCCTATAACACCGCCGTCTTTACGAACGCAGCTCTATCCTATAGCCGATGATCTAGTTGTCATCTATCTAAGGCCTCTTTCTTAGATGTAGATCAAACATCAAACTAGTGAAGGGTTTTCCAGTGAGAGGTGTTATTTCGACATTCAAAGAAAATGCCATTTTGTTATTGCATGATCCAATATTTTTCATTATAAAGAAGAAGGTATGCTGTTAATAAGGGAAAATAACACCAGACAAATGACCATCACGACTACAGGACCATATCCTTTTCATGAAATGTGTCACCTGCTATCTTCTTGATCCTCTGGCACACCCTGTACATACGGAAGAAAATGAGGAGAAAATAAAAGCGTAATATTCCTCAAGTGCAACTGCTCAAATATCTCAATCATTTCGATCCATAAAAGACTATCGACTACCATAAAACGATGCAAAACAAATGATGAAGATGCTCCAGCTGAGAACATCCATACCAAAAAAGGTAAACCAATATATAGCAATACCGAAGACGGTGCTCTATATTATGAAATGTGCATCATTCCTGTGAACTGAATGATTGTACAAATTTGCAACAAATGAGGTGAACACTTTGCGATATCCATCGAAGGGATTATTGCATCGGTAGGGGAGATCCCTCTGGGTTGATTAAATTATTGAAGCACTGTTCAGTTTAATGCGGATTAAATGACAATATGGCTCAAGGGAACTGATGTGTGTTGAAAGCGATTCGTAACAGATTTGCCAATATCCTAATGAATTTATCTGAATTATAATGAGGGAGCCTATCGATGTTGTTTCCTGGTTCTACAGGTTTGGATTGGTGTAAATTTCAGTATGGTTTCCCGATATTTTTTCGATGGAATGTAACTCATTTGATAGTCTGATTCCCTACTCCATATTATTATGTCAATGGAAAATGTTCACACAACTATGCACCCACAAATGGACTTCAGCACTGGATAAAAATTTTCGAAAAATCATTTTCCAGATGTTCAAGATCAAAATCGGAAAATAAAAGACGCTCATGGGTCCAATGGCTTCATTTCTTGTACCAGTTTAATATTGTAAGGATTATAATCATTTTGAATTGTATAATTAATATTGGAAAACCCGTTTGAATAGAAAATTCATTTGGACCATATGACGAAATTGAAGAATAAGGTTAATCGAGAGACAATGGTGTGGTAATCTAATCGACCCCAGTACGGTCCTTCAAAACCGTATGCGAGGGAGGATTCGCATCACACGGCGAGTCCGGATGATTTAACAGATTTTCGAATTAGTTACGGTGTACTTGTGAAAGGGATTATTGTTTCGGCTGAATATAAAATCCCACAAAGAGAAAGAAATGGTCAAACCCCCTTGATCGAGTGACCGACGGAAAAATACGACCATTGAAGTAGGAAGTTGAGAGTGTGGGTGACAGACGTCATTGTGATGAAACAATTTGTTGATGAATTTGCACATTTTCTCCAACCCCTAAAGGAACAATAGTTTCAGGTTGAGTAGGAACAGAATCTGTTCCGCCTTGCTTATATTGGACCCTGTGTCAATTAGCTCCTTCAAATTTTTAAATACAAATATGCGCAATGAATCAAGAATATAATGATCAATTTAAAAAAAATTAAGGAGTATTATTAAAGGAAAAACAAAAATCACCACTGCAAAAACATTCAGGTATGGACTTCAAAAGGAGCTGAACTGAATCAATATAATTTTGAGGGATAATGTATTAGAAGCACTATGAAATGTAAAGAATGTATAATGTTTATGCTTATATACATTATGAATATAACGAGAGTTTTAAAATATATTGTAGGAGAGGACAAATG
The DNA here is from genome assembly GCA_951802165.1 of Adalia decempunctata. Lineage (NCBI taxonomy): Eukaryota > Metazoa > Arthropoda > Insecta > Coleoptera > Coccinellidae > Adalia > Adalia decempunctata. The sequence goes on from OX637697.1 coordinate 7,980,582, forward strand.
AAAATCAAACTCATTGGGAAAATCAAAATAGGTAGATATCATTCGCGCCATATTTATATTGAAGAATATATTATTAAATGCTCGGGTAGATAGCGAAAAAACAATTGATAGTGCTTCCTTTACATTACTCCCACAAAATTATAATGCAAATTTGTTTATATGATAATTCTTGTTAAAACTGATAAATTGGCTGTTCAACAAACTATATAGTTTCAGAAAGATTGAAATTTCAAATCTAAAGAATTCCGGGTTTATATATAACCTGTATACTCTAAATTTGAAGTTGAATTCAGCCGTGAAAGCCTTCATCAATATTCAGAGATGAGTCTTTGACTTTTACATATATTTCAACTGTAGATTCCTCTCATCAAACGAAATATTTTTTCTCTATTTCAGTATCGTAATGAGTTCATTACAGTACTAAAAACAGTGCTGTAATGAATTCATTACAGCATCGTTTTCAGTAATATTTTTCGTTTTGTGGTTGTCAGCAATGACTTCCGATCCTTTCAAATTTCAGCAAACGTCAATTTGGAAATGTCAATTTTCGTCTTTCCTAACATTCACACCAACTGCCAAGATACAATATGAAAGTCACTAGGACCTATAATTTGAATGTTTTCATTTAATTTCAAAAAATTTGAATGAAATAGAGAATATTTCGTCTAATACTCGTTGCAGAATGCAATTCCAATACTCATGCGTTCGAAAACTCGCTCCTTCGTCGCTCATTTTCGAATTTCGCATTAGTATTGGAATAGGAGCCCATTCTGCCACTAGTTTTAGAATATAATATTCTTTTAACATTTTTCAAATTTCGTTTTCGTTTGAAAGATACAGTTACCAGTCCAGATTAAAAATAAATGTGAACGAAATACAAAATTCGAAAATATGAGCTGAATCACGATACAAAGTACAAACCACGCATCAAGTTGAAATTAATGAAAAATAAAATGACACTTAGCACTAAATGATCTGTGTCGATGTTTCTATGTAAGCAATATCCTCTTGGAATTTTATAAACTCGGCACCACACGGTTAATATTACCATTCATTATGGTAGTTCGATTCATGTATTTTTTGTATACTTTACTCATATAATTTTTTGCTATACTGTGTTATATATTTTTTTCTTCTAATATATCAGTTCAAATTATGGGATTAGGTTCAATTGTTTTTTTTTAATTATTATAGTTGATGTAATACCTCAAATGATGTACATGTGAATGCAGTAGTGGACTTTAAATAGTACGTTGTATTGCTCATTTCCAATAAATAAATAAATTAATACACTGAAAGTCTTCACATATCAATACGGGATCGAAGAGAAATACCTGAAATAATCAGTTTCCTCTTTCATAACAACAAAGCGAAAGACACGCCGTTATACTATGATCAATCTGGCATCGTCTTCTCAAAAGCTCTGGGAAATATGCATAGAAGATTATTGTTTTGAATGCAAAATGGATTAGGTTAGGTTGATTAATCATAAATTGAGTGAAAACTCATTCTTCAAGAGATATTTTTTCGGATATCGTGGAAAATATGAACAAGTTATTAGTGTTTACAAACTTATCTTCAGAAAATCAAAGAAAGAACTTATTCTGCTGGGAGAAATATGGCTTTTCAATTGCAGATACGATCGGACAAAACTGAGTATTTTTGTTGGGAAATATCGTGTTCTTATTCAAATAAGGTTAGTCCTTGAGTATTCCCCAAATATATAAACTCAATCTCAATAGAGAAATATGAACTTTGAGGTCTGTGCACAGAATCGTATCAGGCACGTTTTTGGTAAAAATTTTTTTCAAATGGCTATATCTCTTCAACAGAGCCGTATTCGAAAATGTTCAAAATCAAAAAAGTTTCTTCTGACCTCAAGAATCTAAAGTTAAAATATATGTACAAATCAAAGACTCACCCTGTATAAAGATTGAAATAATTGGAAATTTCCTGATTTGCTGCATTTGATATCTGCTTCCATGGAAATATTTGTATATAATGACACAATATCACAGTTTACCATTACGAATCAGTTTGTAGATCAACTGTTCAGCATCATACCAGAGAACAGAATAAAGTTTGCTGATTTTGGAAAATTCGTTCGGGTGTATCTTCGCATGGCTACCTATCTTTCTACCATTTTTTGTTGATCGCATAAATTTATTGTATACAAGCATTAACCCTTCTTTTTTCTTTGCAGGTAAGTCTCAACTCCAACCACTCACACGCATCGACCGTGATTGAGCGGGATTCAATTTAGCATACCGTAAGTACTCTGAAATAGAAATCATTTCAAGAAGACTTTGATAAATGATCAATGGACGTAGCGGCTAATGAGCACTGGCGGCTTCGCGTTTATTGATCGAGCAAGAAATATTGTTTTCGCTGATAAAAATTTGTACCGACATCATTAATGAGTGTGATCGATAGTCGGCGTTACGTCCAGTTCGTTTAACTTCTTCGGTAACGCCGCAACCAGATAGCAAAGACTTCCCTTCCATTTTGAAACGTTTTATTGATTGCCGATCGAGTAGTTCCTATCACGATCTTTTCATTTCGAAACGAGAAGGTGATATCCAGTTCTCAGGCACTCGTCCATAACAATTTTGACAGTGGCAGTCACGAATTTCGAAAACTCAATTAACTCAACCCACTTTCGAGATGGGAAATTTCGAAATGATATACGGACGTCATTTGAAACTGCGATGAATTATCACGTCATTGATTGGAAAAGGGAATTTTCTTTGTGAATGGTTATCAACTATTTTCTCCAATTCAAAGTTCTCCAATATGTTCTTCTTGAAGCTGAAGACCATGCGCCTCGTCAAAGCGAATCGAAATAAACGTCATCGATAAAATAATTGTTTGCGGTCTTGTGCATTGTAGATTTCAATATCGGGTTCCGGTAATGCCATAATGGCCTCGTAGTAAAGCGATACAATAAAGTCTATCTCGGTTTCATCTCGAGCAAGAGAGCAAGTGTGTGTGTCGATATTATCTACGCTCGGGCATTATTGGCAGCTTTGATTTAAAATAGAGATATATAATGTTCGTCAATTCATCGTTCGATTCAAAAGCCACAACAACAAGTGGAATAAATTCCGCCATATTGGCTCATCTGACCCGAGCGCAGACCCATGGGTATGCCGCCGCAGGATTGGATTCAACGATATTTCTGCATTTCTGGAGGTATATGGTCATCGGTGAACATTTGGTGTATTTTTGAGACTGGTTGCATACAGGGTGTTTCAAAAAAAGGTGACCCCGCCTCTAGGATAGATGGAAAACTGAAATATAATTTGGGTTTGCCCAGTGAAATATTTTCGTAACGCCATCCGAATTCAAGATAAAGGGCGTTAAAGAAAAAAATTATACACATTTTTTTCGATTTTGCCGAAACTACTGGCAACATTGTAATGAAATTTTATACGAATATGTTTTGGAAGCTGATACATCCAATGAATTTGTTTTTATGTCTGACTCTCATACAGGGCGCTAGTTATACGGTTCGTACCAAGTACATAATTATTTCTAAAAATAATTTGGCAAATTGACTGAAAAAAGTTCGATTTCAATAAGAGAAAGTATATCAAAGTTTGACTCAACTACTTACATTGACTACCAACTGTATATTTGAGACAACAGAATTCTTCAATCTATAAGTTTCCATTGTAAGAACAAAAAATCATTCTTTCCAAATGCACCTAAATTAATATTTGATGCCAAAATTTGCTCATTAGATATCTTATTTTGAAGGGATACTGTTGAATTTTTTTCCAATTTCAACTCTTAAATCTTTGTGTGTGAATGATCTCTTCCTTGTTACCTTTTCCTTACATTTGATGTTTCCTATCGCTCATAAATTGTCTAAAAACGATTAAATTCAATTAATGAACGTTTACAATCCTCTCTTCTACTTACTTAAATTGATATTCAACCATATTTCGACTTGGCAAGAAATATTTCAGTCGATATAACCCTTAAACTGAAATAGTTATTTTTGTTTCTAGTTCTCGAAATGTTACTTTGTTGATCGAGAACTGATTTTTCTTAACGAGGCGCAGCCGAGTTAAAAAAAATAGTCGAGATCACCAGAGTATTTCGCGCATGAGATGCAATAAGAAGTTTTTCTACAAACGTCAAAAATATTAATTATAAAAATATATAATAATAATATTAATTACTTAAATAAGTAACATGCTTAGCTTAATATGAAAAATAGTGTTGAACTGCTTAAACTGTTTTTCTCACAATTTGAAAGCCTCAATTATTGTTATACATTAATAAATAAATGATTTCTTGGATTTTTGCTTGACTGAGGAACATAAAGGTTAAAATATAAAAATCCCATATAGTTTAAATGCAGTGTGCGAAGTAAGTATTTCGCACACTACTTCGCGCACGGTGTCATGGTAACGAAGGAAAATGAAAAAAGGGTCACGCATATTGTTGGCAATGCTCGAACCTTGTCATTTTTCGACGTTTGTAGAAAAATAACGTTTTCATTACACCGCTCTGAAAACCCTATCAAAACATGTCGATTCAGGGCACCGAAAGTGACCCTTTTCCGTGCGCTGAGACATAGATGCATCTATGCTGAGACACAAAGCAACGATTGGGTGATGACAGTAGACGTCAGTGTTTCGAATAATTATTGTTTTACAATATCGACATGCTTTCTGTCGAAGAACAAATATCGTTGGATTGTTTTCAGAGAGGTGTAATGAAAAATATCGTTCATAACACGTCCAGAAAGGCTTTTTCCGTGCTTGCACGAATTCCCGTGTTCGGCTCCGCCTCACACGGGAACTCTTCGCACGCGCACGGAAAAAGCTTACTTTGTGGACTAGTAATGAAATATACTATTTCGTTTCCGAAATTCCGTATGTAGTGGCAAATCTATACTGAAAAAGGAGGATGTAGTGACCTATCGACATCGGTCCCAAAAAATCAATAAAAAAACGTTTTAAACATGAAAACTTTGTACGTAAGCTTTCAAGGTCTAAACGTTATTGTATGGAACCTAACTTTTTTAATATTAGATTTATCAAGCAAAATTCCAAGTGAACTTAATTTTACACCAAAAAGGTATTCTTGATAAAACTCGATACTGATGTGTACCGTTTTCGGAATATTTTATTTTATCTGAAAATTAAGAAGTAATAACCGATGCTGGCATAAAGTATTGATAAAATAATTAATTCTAAGAAAATGCTATTGCCGTGTGAATTTCAAAGTCACATAAGTATGTGCACTGAGCTATTGGAGGCCTTAGTATGAAACAAAGATACATGATCATCAAATTATTGTTTTTTGAATACTAAGGCCCTCTTTGAGAGTCAAATATAACATTTGCTATTTCAGCTTCCATTTCACATTGATATGAAATTTCATTACAATGTTGCCAGTAGTTTCGGAAAAAATGTGCATAATTTTTCCCCAATCATTTTTCAGTTTTCTATTCATCCTAGGGACGATATCACCTTTTCCAATTTGCCTCAGCTTCAACTGAGCCCTGATTTTTGCTCTGTGCTTTGTGCAACGCAGAGTTAGACTGAAGATCGCATAAGTTCTTAGGGATCCCAAATTTTTCGATTCTCATGAAGTCACTTGATGATATTCCAGGGTAGTCCGATCCTGAAGCAGAAAATGCCATATGCACTCGGTATGACATACTATATGAGCGGTTTATTCTTTCTTCAATTCAACTTCAACCCGGATTCGAGATTCCCAACGTGGTCGTGATGATCAGGCATTTTTCCGTCTTGGCTTTTATTTAGTGGCAAGACCTCTGAGCATACCATGCGAAGATATTACTTTATAGAGAAGAATGTGGCGCGTGACACCGGTCTTCTACTTCGGAAGATCGTCTGGCGATCTATTAGGAAGTTGTTCGTCGAACTTGGAAGGGATTTTTTTGGTTTCGGAATACCAATTGGAAATTAATTTTTCTTCGATCCATGTCCATCGTAACAAAAGCATATCATATCTGTTAATATTGTTTCATTTATGTATAAAATTTAAAATTATAATAAATGTGAGCAATAAAAATTTAACACAAGAATGACCGGCCAAAATGTCATCATATGATCAGATATAGAGAATTCGTAACTTGAAAAATAAAAGAAGCAAAGAATTCTAAAAGTGTTGAGAATTAAATACGTATGTTTCCAGTTTCTTGACCTTTTCAGTCTTGTTGTTTCTTACAGGGTGAGTCTTTGACTTATACATATATTTCAACTGTTGATTCCTCTCATCAAACGAAACACTTTTTTCCCATACCATTTTTCAAAATTCGGTTTCGTTTGAAAGATACAGGGTGTCAAAAATTCATGGAATTAACACTTTTCTTTCCATATATTCGGAACCGATATTTCCAATGAACTAAATTTTGGTTGATTGTTTACTCTATTCACGGTTCATATTCCTCAATTGAAACGTATTCCATATTTCTCCTGGTATAAAAATTACAGCGTAGTCGACTCATAAATTCATGCGAAAATACTATAAAATCACTTGAAAAAGATAAACGGTTCTTATTTTCGAAAGAATCAACCATTTTAGAAAATAAAAGTATTTCTATATATTTTTTCAATAAAACGCGTCGTTTTCTTGTTATTCCTAAATGCATACGAAGAAATTTGAGGAAAAAATCATGAATTTCATAAAAAAATCTGAATGCTTCCCTGAATTAAACATCATCGAATATTATTTCTTCTCTAGTCTCTTAACAAATTAACAATGTTTTCAATGTTTATCAACTTCGTCAAGACTGAAATCTCTAAGATTGAAAAACGTTCGATGTAATAATAAAATCCCACAAAGGTGGGACATAACACTGAATTCTGAAAAGCATGAAATTACTCAGTTTATAAGCACAGTCTATAATGAAAATTTATTGTTACCATTGTTACATCTAAACAATATCCTCTTGCAATTTTCGACACTACGCGGTCTTCACATCACAATCATCACCCATTTGCTTTATTCTCTGCAAGTAAATAAGTGAATACATCGAAGTCCATGGAGAAGGTTATCGCGTCCAAGCATCGTTCATTGTATCACAGACTGGCCTGTGATGGGACTCTGGAGACACAGAACAACGGCTTGTCTTGCGTGACGGCTACATCACAGCGCACCGCGACTGAAATTGAGATCGTAGAGCTATATCGGCGAGAATCAGAACCACTCGTTCATTTTCAAAGAGCAATGCCTAAAAGCCTCCAGCGAACAGTTAACAAAACTAGTGCCTTTGCGATAGGACTTCCGTTAACGATAGGGGACGTACTGCTTTCTTGAGTTCGCCTATACCATTGTTTGAAGAGAAAATCAGCAATCTGGCATCGTCTTCTCCAGAGTTCTGTGAAATATCACAGAAGATGGGTAAGGTTAGGTCATTGACCTCGAATCATATGACTTTGATTAATGGAGTTAGGAGTTAGTGAGAAACCAATTTTTATGAGATCGTTTCAGGATATCGGGGAAAATATGAACAAATTATTAGTGTTTACAAACTTATCTTCAGGAAAATCGCAGAAGGAACTTATTTTGGTGGGATAAATATGGCTTTTAAATTGAAGAAATAATCCGACAGAACTAAGTGTTTTTGTTAGGAGATATCGTGTTTGTTGCATTCTTATTCAAATAAGGTTAGTGCTTGAGTATTTTCTAATTGTATCACCCAGAAGGCCAGAACATCCAAAAATTCACCTCGATTTCAATCGAAAAATATGAACTTTGAGGTGTTTGCAGAGAATTGTTTCAGGCACGTGTTGAGCCCAACTTTTTTTCAAATGGCTACATCTCTTCAACACAGCCGAATTCGGAAAAATGGAAAATGAAAAGAAGGTTTCCTTTGGCCTCAAAATCTATACAGTTAAAATATATGTACAATAAAAAGACTCACCCTGTATTTGTCTACCAAAAGTCAAGAGAACTAAGAGAGAATGGTACAATAAAGGGCAAGGCTGCTTTTCATTGACAAACTCTAGTATTCGAAAACATGTGAAACTCTTGTTGAGCAGTGCAAAAATTAAAACTTCGAAAGATCTTGAGAATATGTCATAAGAATGGTTAATGAAGAAGTCGCATATGGAATATGGGATAAATAAAGAAACATAAATAACAAGAAGAATTGAAATATTTATTGTGAAAGTCGATAATCAACTCAATAAAACAATTTCAAAGAGCTATACTTACGGAACCCCTCCTGTTTATGGATTTTAGTCTCGAAAAGGTGATAAACATTCTGACAACATTGTTAACTTGTAGTGCGATTAATTTTTCTTCAATTCAATGATACTTCAAATCTAGGGAAGCATCCAGATTATTCTTGAGATTTATGATTTTTTTCGTCGAAATATATGTACAAAAAGAAAGTGGATGCAGAGAGTCAATTTTTGCTAATGCCAACTTAAGTATAATTCGTTTCGAAAACACGTTATAATGGGGAGTGAATTCCAATGGGATGCTCTTCATTGTCCGAGCTTGAATGAGGATGAAACTCCATATCGGATTCTACGATTCAAATTTACGACACTGATCGAAATCTCTACTACTAGAACCTCAGCATTCCTCATACACGGATCGAAGAGCGTTAAATCGAAATCGAAACGTTTGGGACGATTTTCAGGGTCGCTCAAATGGGGGATAAAATTTCTCCATAAACTAACCACTAATGATTATCGAACATCACGACTGAAGTCTCAACCAGCTACATTAATTACTTAATCTATCTGATAAGGTGGACACACCAATAAATTCGGAGGCCAACTCCACAGGACGATATGCATTTTCGAGGTGGTTATAAGAAAAAGGAAGATGGGGAAACACGCCCGCTGGAGGTCCAGGCATTAATTATGGAAAGGATTTAGATACTGGACTCTAGTTTAAGTTAGTCATATATTCCATTCACTTTTATGAAGTATCTCGGTTGGCCAAGATTTGGGTTTATACAGTTTTTTCACTTAAAACTGGCGCAGGTTGGCACTCGTGAAATGTCAAATAATTCTGAGGATGTTGCCAATGCTTATTTTCATTTACTCTTTTTTTTAACCTTGTGAATGGAGCATTTTCATGCTGAAGTAGTTCAAGTTGTAAAGCTTATTTCTTGAGAATTTTGAGAAGTGGGGAACTCCATAGGTCCGCCTGTTCGTTTAGAAGTTTTCCTGTCGGGTTATTCGAGAACTTTAATTTTTTTTTCGGATGAACTATCACAAACTAACGGACTATTCTTTCCATTATTTTCAGTAAAATTTCAACACTTTCAGCATAACTGAATCTTCCAACCATGTCTATACCTATATGTGAAATATTTCTAGTATTGACAGAGAAAAAATCAATTTATCTTTCTCCAGAATACAATGGTCATAACTTCAAAACAGTATGCGTTTGCTGAATAAACTATATTTTTCGAAATGATCGGTCCTCTCAGAATATGAACGGTTTTCACATATCATTATTCCGTAGATTTTTGAGTCGGCTATGCTGGAACTTTTATTTTTTTTATGGATTTTGAAAAACTCTGCATCTTTCAAACGAGGCCTAAAGGCTATAGGAAATCTACGGAAAAAAATGTTCAAGACAAACACTGGCCTGCATAATAGAAACTCATCGTCAAACATCAACGACCACGAGGGGAAGCTGAAAACTAGATTCTATTCCAGATAGAGCTGTCAATATTCATAAATGAAATTGGGTGTTATCGTAATCTCAAACCTTCATCACCCACCAAATCACATTTTATATTTATATCTCCACATCTGTAGATCGAACGAGTGTTGATTTTTTCAAACGTCTGTCTATAGGAAATCAGAAACTGTTAGATACTCGTAGGTGTTTGGGAGGAATTTTGGCGTTTCTAAGTTCGACACGGCTATTCGCTATTCCAACAAATTCATAAATCATTCGGTGTGGCTGCTGAAAAAACCAATAGCATCAGGGGTCAATATTTCAAAGTAGCATCGGCAACGAAGAAGACCGTATTCGTAAATTCGAAACACCTGACCAACTTCATACTTCATATAATATACTATTGAATTCCTCCATGTTGCCATAAATCTGTTGTTGAGCGCTTTGGTAGGAATATAACTGGTAAATCAACTTAATGGTCGTTTTATTTAATGTGATTACATTCCTTTTATGTCAGGTAATATTCCGTATTGTAATGTTTTTGAGTTTGCTCACTAAGTACCTACGTGTAGTAGGTTTATATTGTCGTGTAGATATTATTATTTATTTCTCGGTATATCCTCTGTAGGTAATGAATTTACTAAATTATTTTTATCGACAAGTTAATCATCAACTGCTTCTTCGGTTCGACTGTGATTGTTCTCGGTAGAAAAAAAAGCTGAATTGCGTATCTGGAATTGCTCGATTGGCCACCGTGGATGTGAGACCAGGCAAGTGTCAATGCTACCAACCATTCCCTATCGAGGCTAAAATTCATGAAACTCCGATTCAGTTGAACCTTTTGTGAAGATATAAACAGCTCCTTCTGGGTGTTGCAGTTTCTTTGCCAGTTAGTATACTTGGTTATACAGGGTGAGTCTTTGACTTGTACATATATTTTAACTATAGATTCTTGAGGCCAAAGGAAACCTTTTTGTCATTTTCCATTTTTCTGAATTCGGCTCTGTTGAAGAGATATAGCCATTCGAAAAAATCAATCGGGCTGAATACGTGCCTGATATTATTCTCTGCAAACACTTCAAAGTTCATATTCTTCGATTGAAATTGAGGTGATTAGATGTTCTGGGTGATACAATTAGAAAATACTCAAGCACTAACCTTATTCGAATAAGAATGTAACAAAAACGATATTTCCTAACAAAAACAGTGTCCGATTATTTCTGCAATTGAAAAGCCATATTTCTCCCACCAAAATAAGTTCCTTTTTCGATTTTCCTGAAGATTAGTTTATAAACACTAATAATTGGTTAATATTTTCCTCGATATTTTGGAACGATCTCATGAAAATTGGTTTCTCACCAACCTATTCTAACTCCATCAACCTAAGTCAGATGATTCGAGGTCAATGACCTAACCTAACTCATCTTCTGTGATATGATAGTCCACAGAACCTGTCTAAGCACAGAACTCTAGAGAAGACGATGCCAGATTGCCGATTTGTTCTTCAAACAATGCGAACTCAAGAAAGCAGTACGTCCCCTATCGTTAGCGGATGAACTATCACAATCGCTAAAGGCGTCTAGGCGTGGCTCTTTGGAGATGCCAAACGAGTTCTGATTCTTGCCGATATAGCGCTACGATATAGCCGGCACGCAAGGCAGACAGGCGGGACAGGCCGTTGTGGTTGTTCTGTTTCTGTGTCTCGAACCGCAGGCCAGTCTATGATAATGAAAGACGCTTAAACGGGATAACCTTAATTATCTATCTAAATCCACTTGCAGATAATAAAGCAAACAGGTGATGATTGTGATGTGCAGACCGTGTAGTGTCGATTGAAATCTCCAAGAGGATATTGTTGAGATAGATATTTTCCTGAAAGACCGGTAACAATAAATTTTCAATAGAAACTGTGCTTATAGACTGAGTAATTTCATTTCATGCTTCTCAGAATTCAATTATTACATCGAACGTTTTTCCATCATGTAGATTTTAGTCTTGACGAAGTTGATAAACATTGACAACGTTGTTAATTTGTTAAGATCAGAGAATACATAATACTCGATGATATTTAATTCAGGGAAGCACTCAGATTTTTTATGAAATTCATGATTTTTTCCTCGAATTTGTTCGTATACAATTAGGAATAACTCGAAAACGACGCGTTTTATTGAAAAAATATTAGAATACTTTTATTTTCTAAAATGGTTGATTCGTTCGAAAATATGAACCGTTTATCTTTTTCGAGTGATTTTATAGTATTTTTGCATGAATTCATGAGACGAGTAGGCTGTAACTCTTATAGCAGGAGGAATATGGAATAAGTTTCAATTGAGGAATATGCACCATGAATAGAGTAAACAATCAACCAAAATTCAGTTCATTCGGATTATCGGTTTCGAATATATGGAAAGAATAGTGTTAATTTCATGGATTTTTGACACCCTGTATCTTTCAAACGAAACCGAATTTTGAAAAATGGTATAGGAAAAAAGTGTTTCGTTTGATGAGAGGAATCTACAGTTAAAATATATGTACAAGTCAAAGACTCACCCTGTATACAAGAATGTCAAAAATGGTTTTCGGAAATTTATATTCGCATAAAATCCGAAATTCTCGAAACACATTTTTTCTAAATGCAGTTCTCGCAGCAACAACATTTCTGTCACCTTGTTATTTATTTTTCGACGGTGCAGCGGATGTTAAACCCATTCGGTTGTCCATCCTGATCGTAGCGCGGTCTCACCAGCGGGCTTCGGACTAATTCACCGTGTCATTAAATGAATTCAACTGTTAAATTCGTGTCTATACCTCGGAGTGAAATCGTATTCGAAAATTACATCTTGTTCTTTGACAGACGGCATTCTTTTGTGCCTCCATCCAGGCAAGGCATGACTTTTGAATACCAAATGATTCCAGCTGGACACAGCTTCGGTCATTTCGAAAACACAATCTTATCTGAATTGCAATTGTCCTTGTGGTCGCCGGGGGGCTTCGAAGATATTCCCGAATTTTGTTCTTTTCTTTTTCGAAAACCTAAACCATATTATGCGTTTGAAAGAACAAAATACCCAAAATAAAATTCTTGGATCAAATAGTTTAAACGTGCAAACATTTACGTAATTCAAAATGAAAATTTACCACTTCGAGCTTTATTCCACAATATGGTAATTAAGTACTGAAATTTTGAATTACGTGGCGTTACTTTTTACTCACTCTGTATAATATCTTATTCAAGACGTGCAATCCGTTCACCTGAAATCCAGTCGTGCGATTAATTTTATGTCTCCTATCGACGTCTATGAGTGGATTTAGAAAAACTGAATGTTTATGTTTATATGTTGAGAAATTATATGTACATCATGAGCATATAAGATGCCCTCTTGGTTTAAATGAAGGATGTAATTATTATATAAGGAAGAGCTCAAGTAGTTGTTATTGATAATGTTTCCAGATTTTTTCTTTACGCGATATCTCTGCCGGAAAGATGGTTTTCCGTGAAAGCTTACTATTACCATTGAATAAATTAATAAAGTTATTCATTCTGTTATTAGTTATGGAGATTATGAGCTAATGCTGGCTTGATGTATGATAATAATGATAATCTAAGATTCATCTTCAATCACCCACTGTCATCATATTGACTGGGATGTTTAATGACATAATTTCTTTGATATCATCAGTTCCTTTGAATTCATTTTCTGGCATTCAAGCTCAAAAAATATTGAGCGAGGAGAAGTAGCGGATTGAAGGATTTGAACATTTTTAGAACCAACTGTGAAAATTGAAACTCAATATAGAATGTATTAAGGTAGATACTCGCATTAACTGAAAAGAATTGAGGCACAAAGCAAAGAATTTTTGTGGTTGTCTATGATTCCAAATTATTTTTATTTTCTGTTTTTTGTTTCGTGAAAATTTGATATGAAACCTCGTATGGAACCTAATGTCAACGGCTAAATCAGGCAGTCTAGAATTAGAAGGTCAATGGAAATAAAGGAGGACCCTATACAGAATTTTCCAATAAGAGGTGTGAATTCGTTTGTGGGATGCCTAGTTCCAAAGAACGACGAGGAATGGTCAAACCTGGGTTTTCTTCAACACTTTCAGCAACAGCAGCAATTGCTCGACGGTTCATGAGCGACGTGCACGGGTTTTATTCTTCACGCCACTAACTTGTCCCAACAGCTCAAATTTTTCCACCAATTTCTGTATTGCGGTTCGACAAGGTGCTTCACGACGATCCAAAAATGTTCGAGTTTTAGGAACCGTCTCTGCCAAATTTTCACCATTTTTATAATTTCATGCGTTGTTGGAGCGTGTATAGTTCCATAGTTTATTTATGTCGTAGTTTCTACTTTTCAAATGTCAAAAAATGGCATCTACTGAAATAATAATAATAATAATAATGGCAGAACATCGAGATGCCACTCCACCTGCTGGCTCGACCACCGTGAGGAGGACTGCCCGCAGGGGAGCTCGCAACGCACGTATCCAGTGGAGCCGCGAAATGAATATTGAAGTAATGCGGGCTTTTCATTACGTGAACAATTGCGAGGACAAACCACTTCCTGGATGGAGATACTCCCTCTATACCGAGTTCACCGGGAGGCATCCGGAACTTCAGAAGACGGAAGGGAATCATTCGAGAGAAATCTTCAAGGGATCGAATTATCCCAGAAGATCGCGGGATGTGCACAGCAGGCTGTGGATCTGCAAACCTATCACATCGTGCGGAAATTTCTGAACTAGTGGGAGGAACTGAAATGTTTTTTCACTGGTCCATAGAAGAATTACCAGCTGAAGCTGAGAACGGGAGACCGATGAAGAATAACAATAATAAATGGCTTGATTCGAATCAAAAATACAGACAATATACAAAATGTAGTATGCTGCTCAGCGTGGCGGAGTCTAGCATAGCTATTCTTACTCAACCACACTTGCAGCTAAAATGAAAATTAACAATAAGAAAAGAAAAAGCGGGCTTTTCAAAATAACACCTCTTATTGGAAAACCCTTTACATGTTGACCACCACAAAATTTTTGTGGTTCCAGATGTTTTTTGAAGAATACCCTATAAATCAACTCCTTCATTTTTATTTTGTAGATTTTGGATTTGGAAAAAAATGTCAGGTACTGAAACTTTTCTTTATATAAGTTGAGATACCTCAAAAACGAAGCTTCAAATAAAAAAGAGTCAAAATATGCAGAAAATTAATTGATGCATTCGCAGGACACCTGTAAAATTTTTCGGTGGTCAACATGTATACTGACAATATATGTTTATGCAAAATTAGCTGATTGATCCAATAATTTCAGACACCCTGTATATTTTTATTGTTCACCTCTAATTATCCGATGATTTATGGTTAGGTTGAAATGAAGTAGTCGAAAAACGCATACTCCTTCAAAGTAAGCCATAGTTTTCTCAGTAAATACATCAACTGGCGAGAAAAATTCTGCTAGTATACTCCATTCACAATTATAAAATCACAACTCTGGCCTTGGAAATTTGACACATTCCACTATGTATCGAAGTTATGACGTTTTTCAAAATATTTTTATGTTCCAAGTCAACACAATGTTGCCCTTTCTACATTCTTAGCGTATTTCTCAGAATGGAATTTATTCGGAAAATGAATGAATTGGAAAAGATGTGTTTTGGACGAAAATAATTAAAGTTTATATGAATTGATAGAAAAGATTCCTTTTCTAGTTATTATTTGCATGAAAAGTACAAGAGATCACTGTTGAAATATATTATTTTTCGCCATGGAAGAAAATTGCATTGCTTTCACATAATTTTCATATGCATGCTTGTGAAGATTTAATGTTTATTATCCTCTTGAACTGAAAGTTCAAGACTTGACGACATCAATTGTTGATTCTAATCAAGAATTCATTAAAAAAAATCAACCCAAAGATATAAGTTGAATTGATGGGTAATTACAAGAGTCAAGAATAATGTCAATTTTATTTTGTTGATAACTTTATTAAAATCAATGTTGGAATATAAAACTCGGCTGTGTTTGTTCAAACAACATCTAAAGAATACATTTTTTCACCATCTCGACCTTTGAAAGGCGTTTCTTATAGGAGAATTGGATCTAAGTTCCACCTCATTAGTGAGGTACCTAACTTTTGCAAATCTGCTCAGATATCACCAAATTTCTTGGAAAACCTGAAAAATATCATCCTAATCGACCTCTCGAGGCTCCATCCGTTCCATCTACTGCGATATCTGTCCAAATAACAGCTTTTTCAACGAAATTCCCGTGTACCCCTTCAACCTCGAAATGTAAACATTGGTCATGGTCTTGAAAATCGTCCTCACGCTCCAAACTGGTGCTAAAAACAATAAACATACGTTAATCTTGGATATTCGACGAAAAACTCACCTGCAAATATCGATTAAATACCAAAAATCTGCGAACAATTTGTAAACCTAACAAAATTTGGAATATCTTCGATACTTTCACTTTGATGTAAACAAAGAAACTGGCAACGTCGTTTTGTCATTAACGATATTTTCTGTGCGTGCACTGACTTTTCATCATATGTTCTGTGCTTTTCATCAGGTGCACCAACTCCTGAAAACGAAACCATGACCTCCTATGTGATTAAATAAAAGTGAATGGAGTATAGGTACGACAATCCGAAGCAACAGATGATTCAGCAGGTTCCGCAGGGAGATCTCGCTGCAGGTGAACGCCATGCCACAAGCGACGGACTGATAAGACTCGAAAATTAATAGAGCATTTGTGTGAGTACGTGTTACGAAATCGCGGTTTGGCCCCAAGGGCCTCATAATTATTACTACCATGCTACTCGGATAAGGGTCAGGTAGCCACGTTAAGTAGTCTCGACGACGGTGCGGCCCCAGAGGCAGCCAGAGGTTCATCTCGCACACATTCGGACTCACAAAACACACTTTCGACTATCCGGCATTCAATCAGACTTGATGGCCGGTTGCGTGCCTCGGTATGTCTTCAGGGGATCATAAATTGCTCACTTCATAAGGTTGAATTGGTAAATGATACGGCAATTTGGGCCATCAACCCCAACCCATCTTGCTGGATTTGGATCGGACCCAAGTTTTATGGAAATTGACTCATAAGTTTTGGCTACGGGTACGTGGAATTGAAGAGCATTATTTTCTGTCGAGATTAATGCATGCATATCCACAAGGAAGTATTGCTACTTCTCAAACACTTATACACAAATTTTAGACTGATAGCTGCCATACTCCTCAACGGCAATCATCAAATATTCTCAGTCACTCCATCCACATTTCTCATGTGTGCAAAATAAGGTTTCGTAACGAATTAAAGCCGAATATTCATATCACACTAAACCAGAGTTAAATATATGTAAGCAATTTGAAAATTGGGTGCCCTATAAATTGATATTATAATAAGCTGAGACCATATCTACCGAATCGTAGTAGTAATGTCAAACACTCTGTGATCTGAAGTGATGGTTTTCGATGATCTCGTTACCACGCTCTCTCTCTGTCTAACAACGGCATCCTAGACACAGACGCTTGTTAATAAACAACAACATAACCTGCCATTTTGTATTCCATGACGGAATTTAAATAAAGCCCACTAATAATCTGTGAACTGTGAATAAACGACAAGTTAAACCACCCAGAGTGTTTTATTATCTTACATCAGAAGTGGGATAGATTCTTTATTTACAAACAAAGAATTAGAACCTGAATTCTACGAGTTTCACCGATTTCAACGAATTCGAAATGGATCAAGAGAATGCTGCCCAAGCCGAACCAATAACGATGATTCATGTGATGGAAATCCAAGCTCAACTGCAGATGAAAATGATGGAATCGAAAGATCGAGTTCAACCAACCAACCAACCAATCACAAGTTAAGTAATACCTCAAACTAAAAAAATTAGGGGAATAGGAAACGTTGAATTTAAAACATTAGGAAAAGCAAACATCCTATTTTTCAAGTGTAAATTAGCTATAGAAATTGAATTCAATATAGTAACAGACAGTATTATTCCACATAAGGATATTGATGCTTTAATCGGATTAGATATACTCAAAGAAGGGGATATTCAACTTGAAATTAATAAGGATTGTGTTAATTTTGTGACTTCCTTTAGAAATCTCCTAAAACGTTCACTTTTGTTCGCAAAGATTTAGAATTAGACTTGTCAGGATTGGACGAACAGTTGAAAGCACAAATAATTAAAAAGGGGTTGAATCTAAGCCTGTTGCAGTCATCACAGGTGAATTAAAAATTCAATTGAAAGATGAATCTCCTGTCGTTTTTAGAGCAAGAAATTTAGCGTATCAGGAAAGAACAAAAGTTAAGGAAATTATTAAAAATCAATTAGAATCTGGTATTATAAGATGTAGTGAATCAAATTATGCAAGCCCCATTGTCCTAGTAAGAAAACGTAATGGTGAAATAAGACTGTGTGTTGATTACAGAGAACTGAATAGGAAAGTTTTGCGAAATAATTACCCCTTACCTAGAATTCAAAATCAAATAGACTTTTTAGCAACAGCAAAGTTTTATACAAAGCTCGATATGAAATCTGGTTTTCATCAGATCGAAGTAGAAGAATCTTCCAAACACATTACAGCATTTATCACACCTGATGGATTGTACGAATACAATAGAATGCCTTTTGGTTTCACAAATTCTCCTTCATGTTATCAGTCAGCAATGTATAAGGCTCTCAGAGATTATAAAGAGAAAATTGCACTAGTTTATGTTGATGATATTCTTTGTCCATGTGAAAATATTCAAGGACTTGTTAATTTAAATAAAATTATTGATAGGCTGTCAATTGTGGCTTCACACTTCATTATAAAAAAATGCGAATTCTTCAAAACGTCAATAGAATTTTTAGGAGTAATAATTGAATGCGGTTTGATAAAACCCAGTCCACGAGAAATAGAAGCATGTCGATTATATGAGTAGAAATTTGCCTTGCGAGAACAAAATACTGGTGCTCAAATCTGTTACAGGTACTCCTCAATCTATTGGTGAATGGCAAAAAGTCGACCCATTTTGCATGGAGATCTTGAGGTGGAAATCTACATGAGGAAGGTTTTGCAGTCCAGGATGACTTAGTTTACTGGGAAGGGAAGAGGATTCACCCAATGAGATGCTTTGTCCCAATTTTGGCTAGATTGGAGATAATGAAACTGTACCATGATGAATCTTCACACATAGGAGTTGATAAAATGGTCAACAAGATGAGAGAAGATGTGATTTGGCCAGGAATGAATAAGACCATTCGCAAGTATTTGAAGAACTGTAGATACTGGAAGGATATCTGGTTTTTGTCAACTGAAAAGTTGGATACCTGGCATATTGACCACTCGTTAAATCTTTTAAATCAATTTTGAACGAGAAAGATGAAATATTATGGTATAAGTCTTTACTGAACATTGAAAATGATCTGAACTTGACTGTGAATAAGTCGACAGGATATGCCCCTGTAGTTTTAATGAAAAACTCTAATCAGAGACTTTCGTCAACCATTAACTTGCTCAGCGATATACCAATAAAGCAAATTAATGTTGATAAAGATGCCCTCATTGAGAAACTGGATGTTTCGGCAAAGGAAACAAAGAGGAAGTTTGATATGACTCGAAAACCAGGTTACCCGTTCGAGGTGAATCAGAAAGTAGTAATGGAAGTTACACAACTGTCAAATGGTGGTAAATTGAAACCAAAGTTCATTGGCCCATTTGAAATTAAGGCTGTATTGCCGAATGATCGCTATGCCCTGAAGCGAATAGGAGGTCAGAACAGAATGACTACAGCAGGACAAGAACAGCTGAGAATATGGCCTGTGGATACAGAAAATCAGTTTTAGTGTTGGTGACATGACTGGATAGTCATAATAATAGTAAATACGTGAAGACTGGATAGCCATAATCTTTAGTGAAGAGTTAAGAAATTTAAATTTATGCTGATTATCTTGTTTGGATCTAATCACTTTTGTGTGTGATAGTTTTTTTTGGTTCTTTTGGCTTTGTTTTGGCCTGACCTATTTCTGTGTGAACAGATAATCATTGTAATAATTGATGTACCATTATGGAAAATCTGAAATGAGTTATTTTTCAAGAAGCTTAGAACTTTATAGCCTCGAAATATTGTAATTTGATTTGTTGTTGATCATGGCTGTAAAATTTTCAAACGAAAGTGAGGATTGGAGTTCATTCCATGCAGGAGTGCGAATGATTTTTGGTCCATTGCATAACCTGAACAATTTTATAGCAGATCATCAATTTTGTGGTAATCAGCTGAAGCTGACTTTTAGTTCTTGGCTAATTAGTTCTAAATCTTGAGTTGTGAGCATGTAAGCGGTGGTGGTTTTTTTATTTGCCTGGCTCTTTTTCCCACCTGAAATACAAAGCCGCAGCGCGAGCCAGCGTTTTGAACATAGCCATGCCTCACAAAAACTCAATTGTATCAGATGTTAGTTAAACAATGCTTTATGTAACCTGAAAAGTATTATTGTTTGCTATGTTAATGAAACGAGGTCGTTTCAAGTGTCAGTATGGCCGTGTAAGCAATTTGAAAATTGGGTGCCCTATAAATTGATATTATAATAAGCTGAGACCATATCTACCGAATCGTAGTAGTAATGTCAAACACTCTGTGATCTGAAGTGATGGTTTTCGATGATCTCGTTACCACGCTCTCTCTCTGTCTAACAACGGCATCCTAGACACAGACGCTTGTTAATAAACAACAACATAACCTGCCATTTTGTATTCCATGACGGAATTTAAATAAAGCCCACTAATAATCTGTGAACTGTGAATAAACGACAAGTTAAACCACCCAGAGTGTTTTATTATCTTACATATATGCAGCATGAAAAATGCTATCATCATGGAGCAACCTCAAAACCAGACATCTCTAAATATATGTGCGAACTGAATAAATTGAGTAACTGACGAGCCTCACTTCAATATTATAACAATTAAAAATCCTGATTGAAGTTGATTGCAACCTTACGTTCTTACTCAGCCATTCCACCGTTTTGTCGTCAATGAGAATGCCATAATCCTTAAAGAGGACATTATTAGCTATCGTTCATAATTTATAGAGCGATAAATTTCACAATCCAATATTGATTTGAGTTACAACCGTATTAACTCTGACATCTGATGTTTGCTGTTGAAAATCGAGTCTCCTGGTCTATAGATGGAACCATCCGATATATCGAGGATTGTAAAGTGGAATTTTTTTCATGACCATTAATTATGACAAATCTGCCATTATGTTGTTGATAGTGAAACGCAGTACTTCTACTTTTTATTATTTTCTCTTTGGTCTGACAGATTGATGCCTGTTTCGATATGGAAGATTATCATAATTGGAAACCGTAAATTCGTTACAATAATGGCATATTGTTGCGGGCGAAGAGTGTCTTTCGGTCCAATCAGTAGAGTGTAATATAAGTTTTTGTGGATATCTTCTGAACTCTGAAAGACATCAAGTTTAGTTTTCCAGATTAATCAATTATCTCGTGGTATCATGATGGTCATAAGGATGTTTGAACAAAATCGTCCATTTCGAGCGAAAATATGAAGCTATATACAGGGTGTCCCATCGTAAATTGGACATGAATGTACTGGATGGGCATATCGTTATAGTATGCCTCGGATGTTGAACAGCCAATGAAATCGTGAGTCTAGTGGCCTTCCGTATAGTTCAAACATAGACGAGATTACAAATGTTGTGTTGTCACATTAAACAGAAAAATTCTTAGCCTACTATAGAACCAAACAAAATTTCAATGTCAAAATATTTTATTACTCAACATATTCTCCTCTTAATTGAATACATTTATTACAGCGAACCTGCAACGTCTCGAGATCTTCAAAAAAAAATGTTTCTTCTTGCTCTGCAAACCAGTCCTCCACAGCTTTTATTACTTCCTCGTTGGAAGAAAATTTACGACCTTTTGAACTTTTTTTCAGTAGAGGAAAGAGATAATAGTCGGACGGAGCCAAATCTGGTGAATAAGGGGGGTGTTCTAGTAATTCTAACCCTAAATCACGAATTTTTTGCATGGCAACATGGGATTTGTGTACTGGGGCGTTGTCCTGTACAAACAAAATACCTTTGGATAGCTTTCCGCGTCTCTTCTCTTTAATTTTTTCCCGTAGAGTGGTCAGTAATGTCGAATAGTAATCTCCAGTTATTGTTCTACCCTTATCCAAAAAATCAATCATGATTACTCCTTGGCAATCCCAAAAAACTGAAGCAAGCAGTTTTCCAGCAAATTTTTGGACACGAAACTTCTTAGGTCTTGGAGAACCAGAGTGTCGTCATTCCATGACTGTTGCTTTGTTTCTGGATCGTAGAAATGTACCCAAGTCTCATCCATAGTAACAATTCGGTTTAAGAATTCTATCTATCTATGTATCTATCGTTTTCAAATCGAGCACAGATCGAACGCGATGCTTCTACCCTTGCACGCTTTTGGTTAACATTCAAACATTTGGGGATCCATTTTGCAGAAATTTTTCTCATGTCCAAATTGACGTGAACCATATGATGAACGCGTTCGTATGAAATCTACAGGGCTTCAGAAATCCGTTTTAGCCCTCGTTTTAGCCCAATACGACGGTCTGATAAAATCATGTCATGAACTGCATCGATATTTTCGGGGTCTTACACAGAAACTGGCCTTCCCGATCGGTCTTCATCTTCAATGAAAAATTTACCTCTTCTGAAGCTTGTAGTCCAATTTTTCACGGTCGCATACGAAGGACATTGATCACCAAGGGTATTAAGCATATCTTCGCAAATCTGCTTACCTCTTAACCCTTTTACATACAGGTACTGGATGATGGCTCGATACTCCAATTTTTCGATTTTCACAATTTCGGTGGACATCTTTTTTTAATTTATTGCGTAACTCTGGTTCACTTTTTTATGTCGAACTCTACACTGACACTTCTAATAAGTTATTGTTCGTTGATATGGTATCGCAATATTTTGTTTATGCATGGAACTGGTCTAGGCTAACTATTGTATACATCCTCCTATAATATACTCAGTAAAAATAAGATAGCCCATTATATGAAAGAACATTGATATTGAAAAGCAGCTGAAATGTTGGCGTAGTCAGTAGTCATCAAAAGGTTGGCAAAAGCAATTTTTTGTGACATTTTTTCAAAAATATTTCACTATGGAGTTATGCGAAGAATTTCAAACGTTATGGTTAAAATCAAAGGAATTCGTCTAAGAAAATTATTGTAATCATTTTCGAACCAACTGATCTAGGAGAAAGACCTATATAAAGAATAAACTGACAAGGAAACAGAGCAAGCAATTTCAGATAAGAATCTTCGGTTTTGAAGTAACGTATCTTACGCTATTGGTATGCCGTAAAGAAGATGCCTCGATTAGGTAGAACAAAGGTTATTTTATGTGCCCGTTGAAGAGTTACCTATCCAAGAGTACAAGACAGAAGTGGTGGAGGTCAATGGTAGAGAGAAAGGTTCGGAATTGTACTTATTTTATGGCAAACCAGCACGAAATAGATCTGGGTAAGATATAATTAAAGATAATTCAGGATTTGTTCGACCGCTTTCGGATTTATTAGTGATGAGGATCTGTGATCCCATATGAGTCTCAAGTTTGGATAGTCGCGCAGTGATTTGATCAGGAGTTTGTCGATTTTTGAGGATATCAATCACATTACAGAAATTTCAGAACAGATTACTGTAACTTCATATGTGTATAGACGAAGTATACAGCACATCCATACATCTCTTATGTATTCAGGATTTCCTACCTTTCTCAATCTCCTAACACCCATTATAGCCACCTCCGTTCCGTTAATGAGATAAGAATTCAATTATTGCTGGATGGCACTCTACAAACGACCGATAATTACACCTTGCCCAACTCATTCATTTCCTACGTGGTTCAGTCGTCTTCCTCCTGTAAAGTGTGGAGGTGTAAAACCTACCGCTTTGAGTCCCATAAAAGGAAGCTGTCGAAACAATTTGGCTGATTCGAAAATATATTGCATCAAGATAAATATTTGTCGAAGCGACGTACCGCACAAGCATACTCACTCTGTTGGTGTACATCGCAGAAAGTGGCAAATGTTCTGTTCGACTGCCCACGTTGACTATTTTAACAGGATGTCGCACGGCTTGTTCCTTAAAAAGCTCAGTGGAGAAATTATTTGTTATTCATCTCGGCTTTATTCTGCACCATCTCCCACATTTGAGATTGCTAAGAATCATCTAGAGGGTTTTTCAATAAAAGGTGTGATTTTGAATAGCCCGCTATTTCGGTTCTTTTGAAGCTGTCATTTATTGACATTAAGAGTCTTCAGCCTCCAGAATAGGAAACGTATACCGCCAGATGGCGCTGCAGTGCATTAATTTTTATTTATTGGATTATTCAGTTTAATAGAACAAATGTTGGGGCGCAGGGAATATTAACAAGAAATCCTACCCTGAACTAGATCTCACACTGACTGTACAATACACTAATTTTCCTTCACCAGTCATCTGGGAGTAGATACCTGCGGGGCGTGTCATTTAAAAGAAATTCAATTCCACCTAAGAATCCACAATTGTAAGAAACAATTAATTTTCCCTAATCGACGGCTAATAAAATCCTTGATAAAATGTCTCTGGTGAAAATGGATATTTATCATTTCGAATAGAAAAATTCAAGGAAATAAATTTCGCGAAAATGACACATTGTTGTAATATTATTTACAAAGAAACGGTAAATTCTGAAAGAAAAAGGAGATAGACGTTTAATTAACTAAATGATAGACTTCAATACTGAAATGAAAAAACACAAAAATATTTGTTCGTTTTGATGGTGGAAATGTAGAAAAATTACCAAAAATGATGGGGAATATCCTTTTCATTCATTTAATACTTATAAAATATTTTTTTTATTATTTTTTCCTATATACACTCATACATCCCTTCATCAATTAGAAAGAAATAAATCGTTTCTGACTCCCTTTTTTTCAGGGATGTAGACCCTTAAGCTATTAATGACAATGGAACGATACACGCTTCAACAACGCATTGAAATTCAAGTACAAAAATGGTGAAAATTTAGCAGAGACAGTTCATAAAACTCTAACATTCTTTTTCGCTTAAAAAGGAAAACTTATGCTTTTATCCCATTATCTTCAAATCTATATATATATATATATATATATATATATATGATGTAAAAGAAAGATGTTGGTTACACCGTTTATAACTCGAGATCGGATGGACTATTTGTTATGAAACTTCATTTATTGATTCGTCTACGGTCTGGTTATTATAAAATACAATAAAACTCTGAAAAAAAAAACAGGAAATGCTTTTCCTTCTTCTGAGTCAAGGCCACTAGGTGTCGCAAAAGTTGCAGTTACGCTACAGCTTATTCGTAGGTACTTCATTCCATATTCTCACCGTTAGTTGGCGATGTAAACATAAAGTGTGTAATTTGGGTTGCCCCCAACTCTGCGCTGTTGACCAAAACCAAATTGTCTTAGCGTAGGAGTACAGATCTCTAAGATGATTAGATTTCGTTGAGATATGAAAGAAGTTTCGTTCTCACAACTTCAGGTGGCTCTATTCACACATTATGACTGATTATTATTTGTTATTTTATTTATTCAAAATAACGTAATCGTGAAGGTGCTATATTTGATATTATCACCATTAGATGGCGATGTATATACAATTACTGTGTAATTTGCATAGAACTTATAGTAGTACCATGAAAGGCTATTACCAGATCAAAAAGCGGGTGAATATCACAGTGAATTTTTATCGAAATTTCAAGTAAATCGGATTTTGGCGATAAGTTTCAATCGTGAGTTGTCCATTCTCATCTTTCCTCATAATTTTTGAATTTCTGTTTGGATAATAAATATATTTGCGGAAATAACCTAATCGAAAATTGCCATAATTAGTAATTGACATATTATTTTTGTGTTTCTGTTCTGTGTGGCAGCTCATATCCATTTAAACATGGAAATCTCGCTACTCCACCAACTGAGATGTTTACCAATTATTTTAAGCTTAGATGTTAAATATAATGGTGGGAACACTAATTAGATTTTGATTAGATAACATTGAGAATATTAGAAAAGTTTCGTTTTTTCCACTTCAGAAAGCGCTATTCACAAAATAAGTTCTAATTTTTGTTAGTTATTTCAAATATTTGAATTCATTCTACTGAACGGGTTGTGTTCATAGTCGAAAGTTCCTTCAAGCCATAATTTGTGTTAATTTTCTTGACATTTTGATTCCTATTAGTTCTGAGGAAAGGTATAATATGGCTTATACTCCTGCTATTAACAGTCACAAAGCAGAGTCAAATTATTGGTAAGAATTGCGTCAACTGGAAATTCAAAAATTGCGAGAAATGTAGAGGGTTTGTATGTTCCGAAAGACAATAGACAAGAAAATAGATATCGAGGATGAAAATATGTTCCTTAAATATTTTGAGTTCAATTCTCAAATATGAATAGGAGTAGAAAATGATATTCAGGGCTTGAAGTGAACGAAATGAAGCGATTCAAACATTTCACATGAAATTATAAGGTTATGATCGAGAGTATTCAAATGAAGTTATGAATGACATATGATTCACGACATATTACGATATGTCAGAGAGAGAGACTGAATTAGTAATAGTATATTCTAAAACTAGTTGCAGAATGGGCTCCTATTCCAATACGAATGCGAAATTCGAAAACGAGCGACGAAGGAGCGAGATTTCGAACGCATGAGTATTGGAATTGCATTCTGCAACTAGTATTAGACGATATTTTCTCTATTTCACCCAAATTTTGTGAAATCTAATGAAAAAATTCAAATTATAGGTCCTAATGACTTTCATATTGTATCTTGGCAGTTAGGAAATATGTTAGGAAATACTAAAATTGACATTTCCAAATTGACGTCTGCTGAAATTCAAAAGGATCAGAAGTCATTGCTGACAACCACAAAACGAAAAATGTAACTGAAAACGATGCTGTAATGAACTCATTACGATACTGAAATAGAGAAATTATTTTTATTCTCAATATTGCTGCACAAGCGCAGATCTGGATTCTTACCAAAACCCAGCTTCAATTTTCATTGGTTCATTGATCATATTGGAATTATGAAATGACACGTATGGTATTGCGGCGCCGCCACGAAAAAATTCTAATATTTTCGATTTGGTCGATGTCAATACATTCAAAAATTGATAAGTGCATACACTAAAATTTTTATCTAGCATCATATCGATTTGAAAGTTCAAAAATCGGAGAAAATACCGCAAGTATCATTTAGGCGAAACAAAGTTCGCCGGGCCAGCTTGTCTAGAATATAAACATTTCCTCATTCACAGTACTGATACAACGAAGCCTGTGGAGGAATGGAGTCATTTCGAACACGTAATAAATACAGATTTCATCGAATACTCCTAGGCCTCAAAGGCAGAAATGGTACACTGCTACTGCGGCTTCTAAGAAACGATCCACGCGCCTTACAATTCACCTATGGGCACCATAAATATTGACTGATAATGTTAATAGGATAAATATAACACTAATATTCTATTTCACTCGGGAGACCTCCGATGGCCTTATTGCTCTACCAGAATCACCTCTGGCTATCTTATGATTGATCGAGATTCTTTATATTTTGTATCTATTGATACTCAATTAGTTTCAAATTAGGTTCAATTATATTCATATTCCTTCACTCAAGTCCTCATCCTGTTCTTCGTAAAATCAGTCTTATTCGACATCTGAAAGGGGGTTCATTGAAACGCTTATTTATTATGTTAATTTCGGTATTCTCTCCTAAATTATTCACTTTAGTGCATGGCCGTGCGTGTACTTAATAATTATTTCTGTTGTTTTTCCATTTTACTCCTGAACTTACAAATCTGTCACCATGCTGACACCATACGGCGGCGCAAATGGCCACGCAATAAATCTTCTATAAACATTTCACACCCCTCTTGAAACTTAACAAGGGATTTATTAATAAAAGTATGCCGTTGTCGTATTTCATATCTGTCGCTCGTACCAATGATCTACTTGTTCTCCGAAGTAGATAATGGTCGCATTGTTCTCTGTTTCGGTTCCCTTGCGACACCATAAGGCCCCCTCTACATTATCTACAATGATTGACGTTATGTCCTGTACCCAAACTTCAAAAATGGGATTTATGCAAGGCAGAATGATCTTCCGTTAGGGTAAATGTGGCTTGAATGGGTCGTTTGTATGTGCTCAAGGTTGTGATTCTTATGGAAAATATTTTATGCTTTTATGTTTGCAGGTCCCGATGTAATCTATAAAAGGGCGTTCGTCGTTGTCCTCCTTATTTTTCAGTTACATTGAGGTCTTTATAAGAAGCTTATATATCATAATATTACGAATTGGATATTCTACAGACCACCATTATATTACATGTATCATATCATCATCAAAATAATGACACAATACAACCAACAAAGAAGTTGATCTAGAAAATCCTATTGGAAATTATGTTAAATTTTATTCATATTAGGATTTTGTAACTTTTAGGATTCCAAAACCTTCACACAAAATTTCGATTCGCTATACGTTTCTATGGATGTTTATATATAATTTTTGTTATTTCCTTACTGAACAAGATGTACATTTCCTCATTAATTATTCTGGAATTGTATCCAGATACAGGCGCTTACATATTCCAAAAAGCGGTTTCTTCCTATGATTCTATAAGGTATCATTATTTAAATTTAATGATATATCATTAGAACTAATTCCCACCCATTGAGAATATCATTGCATAATGTATGCTTTGGGTATTTAAATACAATAATTTCGTATCAAAATACTCGGTACACTATTTTCCTAATGACCTCAATTGATTCCTCGAAATTGTTGGTTCTCAGCTTTCGAATAGAATGAGTAAAAAGTAAGGCACAAAATGCATATCTTCGGTAATTCATATTTTCTGAAAAAAATCTTGAACAGTTTGATTTTTATTTTAAATAACGCAACTTTTCATGTATACTCCATTCACAATTATAAAATCACAACTCTCGCCTTGGATATTTGACACATTCCACTCTGTATTGAAGTTATGACGTTTTTCAAAATATTTTTATGTTCCAAGTCAACACTATGTTGCCCTTTCTACATTCTTAGCGTATTTCTCAGAATGTGAATTTATTCGGAAAATGAATGAATTGGAAAAGATGTGATGGACGAAAATAATTAACGTTTGTATGAATTGATAGAAAGGATTCCTTTTCTAATTATTTGCATGAAAAGTACAAGAGATCACTGTTGAAATATATTATTTTTCGCCATGAAAGAAAATTGCATTGCTTTCACATAATTTTCATATGCATGCTTGTGAAGATTTAATGTTTATTATCCTCTTGAACTGAAAGTTCAAGACTTGACGACATCAATTGTTGATTCTAATCAAGAATTCATTAAAAAATATCAACCCAAAGATATAAGATGAATTGATGGGTAAATACAAGAATCAAGAATAATGTCAATTTTATTTTGTTGATAACTTTCTTAAAATCAATGTTGGGATATAAAACTCGGCTGCGTTTGTTCAAACAACATCTAAAGAATACATTTTTCACCATCACGACCTTTGAAAGGCGTTTCTTATAGGAGAATTAGGTCTAAGTTCCATCTCATTAGTGAGATGCCTAACTTTTGCAAATCTGCTCAGATATCGCCAAATTTCTTGGAAAACCTGAAAAATATCATCCTAATCGACCACTCGACCCTCCATCCGATCCATCTACTGCGATATCTCTCCAAATAACAGCTTTTTCAACGAAATTCCCGTGTATCCCTTCAACCCCGAAATGTAAACATTCGTCCTGGTCTTGAAAATCGTCCTCACGCTCCAAACTGGTGCTAAAAACAATAAACATACGTTAATCTTGGATATTCGACGAAAAAGTCACCTGCAAATATCGATTAAATACCAGAAATCTGCGAACAATTTGTAAACCTTACAAAATGTGGAATATCTTTGATACTTTTACTTTGATGTGAACAAAGAAACTGGCAACGTCGTTTTGTCATCAACGATTTTTTCTGTGCGCGCACTGACTTTTTATCATATGTTCTGTGCTTTTTATCAGGTGCACCAATTCCTGAAAACGAAACCATGACCCCCTATGTGATTAAATAAAAGTGAATGGAGTATATATTTGGTGGGTCGATAACCTATTTTCTGAGGGTAGCACTTGAGAATTTTTCTGAAACGAGAATCCCAGAAAATGTAAATCAGATTGATACTACAGGTGGGCAAATACGGGTCTAGTTATTTTCGTATCTGAATATCGAAAAATGATAATGCTGGGAGAAAATAGGAACACTGAAAGGGTTGTGATCAATCTCAAATTACGTGAAAAAATTTAAAATTCTAATTCAATGAGTTGACCATTTCATACATCATAATGATGAAAGAGTAGATATAAAAACGCCATTAATGGTCAAATCATTCTAAACAATAAAAGATCTATCCATTTGTGGTACAAAATTCGAGGTTGCCATATGAACATACTAACTACCCTCTTAGAGGGCGCAGCATGGCTCCTCAATTATACATGAAAAGTTAAAATGAATTTTTTCGAAAATTTTCTACATAATTGTAAATACCGAAGATAAGAATTTTGTACACACTTTTACACACTCAACAAACAAAATATTGATATAGATCGCATGGCGTTATCGACTTGATGTTTGATTTCCCGCAAACGGTATAAAAGGTTGAATTTTTTGGAAGAAAATATTTGTTTCTTGTTTTTGCTCCATATACTACGCCTCTGTTCGAAAATCTAGAGTAACCCCATTGAACCCGACAAGAAGCTATCATTACGGTCCTATTGAAGACAATAGCTCCATCGAGCTCTATAATTTGGTTCATATTTTAACCTGTTCGAATAAATTGCTAGTTAGGTAGCAAATTGTCCATATTTTCAGTTCACGGAGGACTGATTAGAATTTTTCGTATACTGTCATCAATTTGATGAATTTCGAAATGATTCGATAGACTCACGCTGAGATTATTATCAAAAATTTTTTCATTTGTATTGATCATTTTTCGAAAATACGATCAAGGATGTTTCAATTCACAAGAAGGATAGGTATATGCATTTTTACTGTCAAATTTCTTTCACTCTGCAACTGAATTTCAGTTGAACCCACGTTGTTCAAAACCATTGACTTGCGAAGATTATGATGCCCTCACCTGATCATATTTTTTTGTAATGTTACTTCTGTCAATTTTGTCATTTGTGGTATAAACTTTTCCATGTACTACCACGAACAAACGATTTACCTCGATTTTGGTTTGGTTCACATCAAAAAGTTTTTGAGATAGAACTTATTATTATTCATCTACAAATTCAAGTGTCCATGTGAGGAAATATCGAAATGAAATATTGCTTGAATTCAACTATCAATAGGTGCTGAATAAACTACGAGTTCAATACTTGGATATATTGAAAGAAAGATCTATTTCCTAGCATCAGAATTCCCGACTCGAAATTGAATACTTCGTGGATGACATGAGCACACTTATTAAAAAACAATGAGTCTTCGTTGGTGCGGACTGATGCGACTTTGTGAAAAAACAAAAAAAGAAAGGCGCTCCGAAAAACAGTTATGGACTTAATGACGGATACATCAACGTAGAACTTTTTTGTCAGTCACAATTTATCGATTAGTCATAGATGGTTTCTCTCGACATAAATCGAAGCATTTAATTGCAGAAATCCGACGGTACCACCTCGTAAATTTCATGAAAAGATTCCATCAGTTTCTCACGCTTGAAAGATAAAAACTTACTTTTCCAGTACATTGACGTTTTGGATCTTTCCTGTAAATTGTGAGCTCGTAACGGAATTGTTATGCGCTCAAAGAATTCAACTTTTTGATTCGAAATGTTCACGTTATCGAAAACGATTTTGCTTTATAACGGAAACGCCGTATTTTGGAGCACGAATCAGAGCAGCTTCCGTTGCATCATATTTCTTCGTTCGGTTTAATAGTCGGTCATTCATTTTCAACGGAAAAATATGCAAAATTATCGTTCATTATCATAAATTTCCCATATTGACGAGACTGAACGGGGCTGTACCATTCAGCGGTTCGATAAAGTTCCTTGCATTTCGCAGATGTTGCTTCCATTGCCACGGTTAATCATAAGTTTTCCCACGAACCGATAAGGCAATCCGCCGTCTTTGTTGTAACGCTAATGACAGATCACGATAGGAAAAGTAGCGAATTAGCTAATGACAAGGTGCATTACAGCCAAATGTGATTTGCGGGGTCTTGGGCGGACGGTCAGCGAGGGTTTAATTAGAAAATTGGCTCAAACCAGATTTCCACTTCACGTAGGGTGCTGCAGAACGTTAAGTGGTATTACCATAATGATGGGTTTGTCAGGAAAAAAATATCTACTGTACAAAAACAGAATGAGGAAAATGTCGTAAGCTCCTGAGAACTTGAATAGGAGAAGCTGGAAACTGATAGAGGAGTATTCCTATGTCTAATTGATTATGAGACTGCTCGTCAAATGTTGAGGAAACTTTCGCTTCGAAATCTGTTTATGTTCAGTTTTTCAGATTTCAAAGAAATGGTATTCACAATACCAAGAATACTGAAGGGTTTTCCAATAAGATGTGTTATTTTAACATTCAAAGAAAAATGCCATTTTTCCAGATGAATGATGGAATTTTTATTTGATTATAAAGAGGAAGGTATGCTGTTAATAATGGAAAATACGACTACAGGGCCATATCCCTTTCATGAAATTTTCCATTATCAAATCGCAAGATGGCTGCCCTATGCCCTCGATAGCCTCACGAATTCCATCTTTGAAGTCTTGAATCGACGCTGGGCTCTTGGCGTAGACCTTCTGTTCCACATGGCCCCAAAGGAGGAAGTCGCCAGGTGTTAAATCACAACATCTCTGTGGCGAATTGTGATCACCTTTTCGAGATATAACATGGTACGGAAACTTTTCCCTCAAAAGATCAATGGTTTCGTTGCTTGTGTGACACGTAGCGCCGTCTTGTTGAAAGTAAACGTTGTCCAGATCAGTACCATCAAAATCTGGCCATAAAAAATCATCGCTCACTAGCGCAATTGATTCACCGTAACTGCTCCAGCCTTATTCCTGAAAAAGTAAGGTTCAATGACCCCGTTGGGCCATAAACCGCACCAAACAGTGAGGATAGAGAAGTTTTTCAACAATAACTTCCGATTTTTCCAAGCCCCAAATGCGACAATTTTGTTGGTTGACGGAGCCACCGAGATGATTTTTCAATGAAATTCCGGATCATTTTCATGCGTTTCAAGGACCCAATTAGCAAAGACTCGACGTTGTTAATGATCGGTCGGCTTGGGTTCTTGTGTTAACTGAACTTTATAAGCCTTAAGACCCAAATCTTCATGCAAAATACGGTGTGTTATGCAAACATGCGTTTTATTCAACAATTTCGGCTACAGCAGCAATATTCTCGGCTGTTCTAGAGCTCACATTTTTCCACCAATTTCTGTATTGCGGTTCGACCAGGTATTTCATGACGACCCAAAAATGTTCGAGTTTAACAAACCGTCTCTGCCTAAATTTCACCATTTTGATAACTTCAATGCGTTTTGTTGAATTTTTGAATGGAGAAGTTTCCACTTGCCAATTGTCTTGAAATGACAGCTTCGAAAGTGTCATCTACCGAAATCGCGGACTATTCAAAACAACACATCTTATTGGAAAACTCTTCATCTCATCTCAACTTCAGTATTTTGTCAATGCTACGAGGATGTATTGATATCCAGTTAGCCTAGACCAGTTCCATGCATAAACAAAATATTGCGATGCCATATCATCGAACAATAACTTATTAGAAGTGTCAGTGTATAGTTCGACGTCAAAAAAGTAAACCAGAGTTACGCAATAAATAAAAAAAAAGTCATCAAGTATCTGTATTTAAAAGGGTTGAGAGGTAAGCAGATTTACGAAGATATGCTTAATACCCTTGGTGATCAACGTCCTTCGTATGCGACCGTGAAAAATTAGACTGCAAGCTTCAAGAGAGGTAAATTTTCCATTGAAGATGATGGACCGTTCGGGAAGGCCAGTTTCTGTATCAGTCCCCGAAAATATCGATGCAGTTCATGACATGATTTTATCAGATCGTCGAATTGGACTTAAAGGATATCTGAAGCACTGAAGATTTTATACGAACGTCAATTTGGACATGAGAAAAATGTCTGCAAAATGGATCGCCGAATGTTTGAATGTTGACCAAAAGCGTACAAGGGTAGAAGCATCGCGTTCGATCTGTGCTCGATTTGAAAACGATGTAGACTTCTCAAACCGAATTGTTACTATGGTGACACTTGGGTACATTTCTTCGATCCGGAAAAAAAGCAACAATCGATGGAATGGCGACACTCTGGTTCTCCAAGACCTAAGAAGTTTCTTGTCCAAAAATCTGCTTGAAAAGTTTTTGCTTCAATTTTTTGGGATTGCCATGGAATAATCATGATTGATTTTTTGGATAAGGGTGGTACAATAACTAGAGATTACTATTCGACATAATCGACCACTCTACGGGAAAAAATTGAAGAGAAAAGACGCGGAAAGCTATCCAAAGACATGTAGTTTCCACAGGACAACGCCCCAGTACATAAATCTTATGTTGCCATGCAAATAATTCGTGATTTAGGGTTAGAATTACTAAAACTTATTCACCAGATTTGGCTCCGTTCGCCTATCATCTCTTTCCTCAACTAAAAAAAGTTTAAAAAGTCGTGCATTTTCTTCCAACGAGGAGGTAATGAAAGCTGTGGAGGACTGGTTTGCAGAGCAAGAAGAAACATTTTTTTTAAGGTCTAGAGACGTTGCAGGTTCGCTGTAATAAATGTATTCAATCAAGAGGAGAATATGTTGAGTAATAAAATATTTTGACATTGAAATTTTGTTTGGTTCTATATTAGGCTAAGAATTTTTCAATACATCCTCGTAAGATACAAATCGCTCTTCGAATATTCGTAATTTTAAACATATGAACAAAGTTTGCTGAACTGGTGAAAGAAAAGTGAATGATAATGTAAAGCCGATAATCTGTACGGATATTTTCCTGGCTTACACAGGATGTTGTTGAAATAATCGAATTAAATTTGAGAATCTCCCGACTAAATTATGGAAATATTTTCTTTCGGTATTGAAGCAGAAAAAATTTTTACAAAAATGAAGTTGTGCTCAGAAGAATTTGGAAATGTGACGTTTTTCCACCTCAATTATTCGTAATCCCCCAGAACTACCAGATACACCAAAAAACCTAATTACTTTCCGACGTAATAATTGTCCGAAATTTTTCCGAATGAAATCGAGCAGCGCTCCGATATCGAAATTTAAATAATCCTCCGATAAAATGGGGAATTATCACCTCATTAATTGCATTTAGAGTGTCCAAACAGGGTCGCCTCCTACGTAATGTTTCGGCCAGTCATGCAGTCTCGCATACCGTCGACTATAAATAAAAAGATTTGTTATTGGCATTAGCATAACTGGACACCAATACGTTTTGAATGGGGCTGATCAAAGATTTCTCTAAACGGTTTCGAGATGAGCGTACACCCGACATAATGTATAGAGTAAGTTGTCGTTCCACTTTGTCCACTAATATTGATTTGTGTAGATCTTATCGGGAATCTACCAACGGGGAATGACACCGTACAAGACCCAGGAATATTTTGAGTTATGTCGGCCGAATATTAATTGCCCGATTCACCTTCTGGATTCCAGTTCAGTGAATGGTTGGCTGTGTTGTGTTGTATCGTCACTGGGGACTTCTTATTTTAGGCAACTAATTAATATTAATTCGTTGCAGCTTGAGATATTTCACGATAATTTATCGGGATCTAATAAAATATATTAATGGATTAGATATTTTTCAACAAATTGACAGTTTTCTTGTCCTTCAAGGCTGAGATGAACTCGATGAAGAGAAGTTCGGAGTTTTTCAATAATTATCGAGTTTCGTGAGACAAACATGTTCATCAAAGTCTTTCAAATATTATAACCAATGGAAAACTCGCATAAATCATACTTATATAAATTGGTGAAAAAAATTGCTGGATCACAAAGTTCTTAAAGCTACCATGAAAATATTTTTTTTTCATAATTACTGACTTCAGTTACCCATTTATCATTTTTTATTTCAGTCCGAAAAATGCTCTCCTGCATCATTGTGAACGAGATATTCTATTTTGAAATCTACACTGCCGGTCAGTAAAAAAATCAATGTTTCCCATTTCTCCCGGCTAAAAGCGTTTTTTAAAATGAAATCTGAAGGTTTAATTCCAAAAAAATCCGATGTTTTGACAGCAGATCAAGACCATACATTTATCAATGAAGCTCTTGATGAAATTCATGTATCACATAATGTAGTTGTAATAACGGGTGTTTTATTGAGGAATTAGGAGAGATGAACTAGTGAAAATGATAGAAACGATAGAAGATAGCTGTTAACTTGTTGAAATACCCGAAACTAAAACCGGTATGTCACAAGGATTTAGTATTGTAGAGGAAGAAAAAATAGAAGCTTTGTGGTCGGTCAGAAAATATACAGGGTGTCCGGGAAAATGTGGGAAAATGCATAGTTAAGAATCTTTGTAATTTTGTTTTTCGAAAACGGTTCATTTTATCGACAATAAACAAGAGTACCTTTTTTTTGCTCAATGTTCAAGCTCTCCAAATTTGTTTTTTCTACACCTTGTCATACAGGGTGTTGAAAATGTAAGCATTAAAATGTACAACCTAATCCGCCCCTGGTAAACTAAAAGAGCTAATTTAAATTTAAGGGCAGTATTTCAAGAGGTCCTTACAACTGTTTGTCATATCAATTTTTTTTTGAATTATAATAGGTAGTTTGAGATTCATTCCAGAAATGGATTTCCAGTGACGTCATTTAGGAAGCCGTATCTCCGCAGGGAGGGCCGCTAGGAAAAAAAAATTATGAAAACTTGTTATCTTATTTTTTTTATGTTTTATCTGAATCCGAGAGATTTCCCACATTTTCCGGGACAGCCTGTATATCCTTATGACACAGTGAAGTGAAGAATCTTAGATTTTTTCGAAACGGTCGGTGCATCGACAAACCTAGTGGCAAATATACCATAGGAAATATGCCTTCGTTCATTGCCAAATACTGAAATTGGGGTAATGCGAATGAATATACAGGACATTGTTTGAGACGGACTTCGGCAATTCTTTCAACTGAGGCCGGTGCTTCGTATGAAACTTTGAAAATTCATGGAAGATGGAAGACTGTGGCAGAAGGTTACATAGAACAGAACATTTTCTCCGAAAACAAAGTTTCAAAAATGGCTGTGAATTCCGTTACAGATTCTCATAAATTTTCGAGTGGTTCTCTTATGAAATAACTCCCAAGAATTTGTGGTCAAGTTTTCGCTTCTAAGGCTTCTGAAAAATCAGCTGCACTTAATTTTGATTGAGTAAGACTGTTGGTGCTTGTTGAGTTGTCTGCCAAATACATAATTTCGTTCTTGCTTTTGCCTCTCGCACAATGAGCTGAAAATGGCATTGGCCCTGGTGCGTTATGAGTGCATTTTAGCATCCGTTTCTGAAGTAAAATGAACAGATAATATACGAATAACAAATGATAGTTATTCAAGTTTTCGGCTTTTCATTGTACAACAAAATATATTAAATATTTTTGAAGAGACTCTTCTATACCGTATAATAGTTATTCATGTAGCAAACGATCTATGCAGTGTGACAAGAAAAACCCCGGATAAACTCTTTTTCATTTAACTTTATTAAACAGAAGAAATTGAACAAAACAACAACAAATAATAGTAGCTTGAATATTTGTTAGTAATATATTTAAGCCGTTTCGAAGTGGCTTCCTTTGGCGGCGATACACAGCTTCAGACGCTTCTTGAAATTTTCGGCAATGGGCCGCAGCTCCTCGGGCGTTAATCGGTTTCATTCCCGGCGCAGAGATTGCTTCAGCGACTCCAAATTTTTGTGTTTTTAGCACAAGCCCTGTGCTCCAAAATCGACCACACGCTGTAGTCTATTGGGTTGAGATCCGGTGAGTAGGGCGGCCATTCTGCAGATGAGATGAAACAAGGAAAATGGGTCTTACACCATTCTTGCGTCATTTTCGCTCTGTGAGCCGGAGTCCTGTTGAAAGGTCCAATGCGTTGTGGGATTGTTCTACGGTGAAAAGCTTCTCGTCTGTGAAGAGAATTCGCTCCCATTGCTGACCGGCGGCGAGACGAAGGAGTTGGCGGCACCTTTGGAGTCGTACGCGCTTGTTTTCCTCCGTGAGGAGTTGAACTTTTTGGAGCTTGTATGGCTTGAGGTTGAGCTTCTTTTTGGCCATTTGACGGACTGATTCGCGGTTGATCGTTGATACCGGTCTCACAGGCTATTTTCCTCATGGAAACCCTCGGATTTCGATTGACTCGCTTCTTGACGATGTTGCGATTGCTAGGTTTATTGACAGTGCGTTTTCTACCACTTCCTGGACGACAAACATCATGGCCAAACTCCTTGAAACGACGAGCTGCATTGGACATGGTTTGTCGAGGCACATCGAGCAAACGAACAATTTCGCATTGACGCCTACTTTGACGAAACAGCTCCAAAATCGCACTACGTTTGTTTGACATTCTAAAACTGTGCAATGGAATTATATCAAACTGAAAATTCATATATTAATATAGGAAAGTGTAGAGAAACCAAGAGAATAAAAGTTATTTGGCTGCGCTGAAATACTTTTGTTCCAGACCACAGCAAAATTTGTCCGAAGTTTTTCTTGTCACCTTGTATAACGCACTTGGTACACAAATAACTATTATTCGTTATTGAGTAAAGAAGCGTCTCTTCAATATTATTCGATATATTTTCGTGTACAGTGAAGAGACCAAAACATGTAACCTACACATATTCTAAACGGATCCCAAGATCCATAAAAAAGAAACTTTGAAACCTTTCTGAATTCGAGAAACTTCAATCATGATAAATCCATGAGGGTCTCAGGCACACGTCCCGAATTTCATGGACCTTTGTATGTACAGGTGCACCAGGCTGCCTGCTTCAGGCCTTGGTCACGTTTCCTGTTTAGTATTAAAGGTCGTGTATTAGGTTCACCTACTACCGAACGATTTGCTTCAGGGTACTATTTTTAAAACCTACTCAGTAACTTGATACCTCGGGGAATTTTTTAATTAGGGTGGTATTAGAACACAAACTATTCATTACAATTTTATTCCATAAACTCATAATCGTATTAGTCTTAATTGTAAATTATTCGATATACATATATCAATAACGTTTGCTTATCAAATATTTTGGTTGTTCGAGATATACAGGGTGACTGGTGACGTAAGGGACAACGGCTAAGTGGAGATAGAGGACCTCAAACTGAATGAGAATTTGGGTTTCAAATGTCCCATAAGGGTATTCGTTTCGGAGATATAGGGTGATTTATGAAAAAATGCTAAATCTATGAACTCCCATATCTTCGTTAATATGATATGTTTTTCGCTGATATTTTACATGTTTGTTCATGCAGGTATTCTCTGTCAGCATAAGAAAAAAAAATTGAAAAAATTGCTGGCCCGTACTCAAAAATTTCAATTTACATGTCAAGTGAGAAATATCACACGGTATATGGGATAAAAAAAAATCAAGTAGAAATTTGGAAAGAGGGAAAAAAAACTGATAAAATATCTGTTTTTTGTTTGAATGGCACAAATTTTCTTTCGTTTCTATGATATGTTGAAGTAAGAATATTACAATATTTTCATATTCAAATCATGAAAATTAGTACTACTGATAGAAAAAACCTTGAATTCGAGGCGCTAGAATGAGCCTGGCATCAAATATTCCTTCATATTTGCGACTTTTTCTATTTTTGTGTTTGAGGATCCAACTCTTTCATCACCCCATCTACAACAAATTTTATTTCGAAATTTTATATGGCATCGAAATATTAATTGATAAAAATAGATTTCAAGATTTGAAGGAATATTTTGATGCCAGGCTCATTCTAGCGCCTCGAATTCAAGGTTTTTTCTATCAGTAGTACTAATTTTCATGATTTGAATATAAAAATATTGTAATATTCTTACTTCAACATATCATAGAAACGAAAGAAAATTTGTGCCATTCAAACAAAAAACAGATATTTTATCAGTTTTTTCCCTCTTTCCAAATTTCTATTTGATTTTTTTTTTATCTCATATACCGTGTGATATTTCTGACTTGACATGTAAATTGAAATTTTTGAGTACGGGCCAGCAATTTTTTCAATTTTTTTTTCTTATGCTGACAGAGAATACCTGCATGAACAAACATGTAAAATATCAGCGAAAAACATATCATATTAACGAAGATATGGGAGTTCATTTAGCATTTTTTCATAAATCACCCTATATCTCCGAAACGAATACCCTTATGGGACATTTGAAACCCAAATTCTCATTCAGCTTGAGGTCCTCTATCTCCACTTAGCCGTTGTCCCTTACGTCACCAGTCACCCTGTATATGAATGAATTATTGTTCGCAAATCAAAGAAGTGTTGTATTGTGGAGGAAGAATTATTATTTTTATTATATATTTGATAAAAGTTTAGAAAAATTCTATAAACTCAAAGAAAATTTAAAATGAATACAAATGCACATAGCTAGACAAAAATAAAGTATAAATTACAATTGAAAATAAAAAGCAATTACAAAAGCAAGAAAGGAAAAAATATGGCTTCTAAATTGAAAACATAATTTAACAAAACTGTTTCGAATATCGAAATTTTGGCATCAATTGGTCACAACTAGAGTATTTCCTTTTTCAATCAAGAAGTAACAAATTTGAGGCGTTCACATTCATATCTACAAATCATGTCAGGCACGTACTGCTCCAAATAAAAAGAGTATTTTATTGCAACTGTACAGTTGAAAAAAATGTACCAGTCTAAGACTCACCCTGTATACTGCACATTTTAAACGGTGTAGCTTTCAATGTCAAAATTGCATAACATTCTAGACGCCAGCTGCCTCTACCACCAGCATTTGCAAAACAATCCCAAACATGACATTCGGAATGGTGGTAAACAAACCATCCATATGGCAAGGTCAGGTAGAAAAGATACTATAGGAACACCTTGCGCGGGCACCCAGATTTAAGATTATAGAACGTGGGAATTCTAAAATGTCTCTAATGCAAAACAAAGCCATTCGAAAGAGTTGGGCCGGTCTAGCATCTGTTCAAGAAATGAAAGGGTCAGTGCATGTGTGTTCGAATACATGGGTGAAGCAAAAGAGTTTGCTTCTTCAATCTTAAAAATCTTTGATATAAGAGAGTCATCACTTTTACCCACTCCTTATGAGAAGTCTTTAGGTTCAAGTTCCAATTCGTTCAAAAAAAATTAGATTTCTTTGATCCTTCATTCCATTGGATACTGTGGCCATCTTCAGAAAGAATATGCTCTAATAACCTCGAGCCTATGTGCTGTATGTTTTCGATATGATTCTCATGTTCCTTTTTTCGAGTTTGTAATGGTCTTGATATTTCCCTTATCTTTTTTTCACTATTCCTCTACAAAAATGACATAAATGAGATTCTATAAGAGTCAACCAAAACTTGTCAATTTATGTTGTTGATTCCTCATCGATATCAAGAAAACGATAG
Source organism: Adalia decempunctata (assembly GCA_951802165.1). Classification (NCBI taxonomy): domain Eukaryota; kingdom Metazoa; phylum Arthropoda; class Insecta; order Coleoptera; family Coccinellidae; genus Adalia; species Adalia decempunctata. The sequence goes on from OX637697.1 coordinate 8,021,956, forward strand.
CAACTCAAGAACGAATCCTTTATGTCGAGTTCAAGGTGAACGGAAGGTAGGGTTCCACTTCCTGTGGAATAATATGTGTCCGCTGAGAATGCGCGCATTCTGTAGGTTCCTCCGGAGATGCTGTATTTCCTGTATCAAGAACGCACCTGGACATGAACATCGCTTCCCTTGAACAGATCTACATCTTCTCCACAAGTGATAACACTATCGTCAGTGCAAATGTATTCCTGAACTGGCATGCAAATGCAAATCAACCTACACAGTCAGTATTTTTATGTCCCATTTTTCACATTCGCATCAAGCAGATATCGATTTTACCAGACATTATCGTGACATTTTGCGAAAACCAAATATCATATAGGCGGTATCTAGTAGAGCTATTTAAAACAACCACCCATTGTAATTTTTTCAAGCCTGCTGCAGACCAATTTGACAACTTTATTAGGCTACTTGTTCGCGTCACGATCTCGATCATCGAACACGACTCCCTTCGATCAATCATTAATCACAGAAATGAATACGGGCGCATCCTACTCTTTGTTCCTCTCGAACAATCTCGAGTCTACCTCAATCCGTCCTTCGTCTACGCTTACAATTGAAGTAATTCATTATTTATCTGATCATTCTCTACGGCATTGAACACGATCGATGAACAAATGATCCTCGAACGGACAATCGTAATAAGTGGAATTGATTGATTTGAAAATCAGATCCTGCACTACTATAGTATCCAGAGGGCTTTGCCATTGGCAAGTGGCTACTTCTGTGGTAGAGTGTATTTATTTGAATACGATGAATAGAACATTATTATTTCGCATAGCTAGATTGAGATCGCCATCAGTAGTATTCTCGACAATTTATTTTTGGAATTTTCAAAATGATGCAACATTGTTTTAGTTCACTAATGGCTCATTATTTAAGGAAATCCAGGACGAGTAATGTGAAAACTCTTCTTACACTCCCGTATTCTTGTTGTCTCGGCTAGATTCTAATGCCACCATCAGAAAAAGCATTGGAACTATCTGACATGCTTGATACTATCACATCACAGATAACTGCAAAACATCCAATTATTTATCTTTGGTTCCATTTATTTCCAACAAACAATAACAACGAAACAGACAGAAAACCTTATTCTCCCGTCACCTCTTACATGCCTAGCCCAGCTACTCACACCAATTACATCGTATATTAGCGGTCGAACGATGAAAATAAATCTTACAAATCATATTAGTGTCGATCTAAATTGAACAAAGGGCCAATAAAATGATATCGTCTAGAAGGAGTGACTTCAATGCGTGCGTAATTGTTGTCTTCCGACATGTTGTATACATTGTGTCTTGCTGACTCCTCGTTAGAAACCACCATACAAATCATACGATCCTTTCTAAGCGATAAAGGTCAGTTCCTTGAAGCGCACGCGCGACTTGGGAATTCAAATAATGCAAAATCCGTTAAAGTTACGACTCTTCTTACTGCACCGAGAAAAAAATTTGAATACCCCAAATAGAAATTTAGACTTGCTATAGGCACAAAGAACTTTTTTCATTTGCGACAAGTACAGGCGTTTCTTGACAAAAAGTATCTTATCATAAGTAAGCGAAGTTACTTGCATATCGTTTTTTATTTTCAATCAGAGTAACTGACTTTTCTGACTTGTTCCAAGAAGCATTTGTTACTCAATATGATATTCAGCGATTTACTGCAAATTGAAAAGTTAATCGGAACGATTTACAAAGTTATCTGGCGCAACTTGAAAAGCTATTCGGCGCTGATAAAAAATTTATTCGGCGCAGATTAAAAATGTATTCAGTGCAGCTTAAAAAGTTACTCGGCGCAAGTTATCAGTTAATTTATGCTAAGCACAGTTTTTCATAGTCCAAGTATTTTTGTTATTTACAGTTAGTAAAAATTTATGTTTATCATAAGTTACTTTTTCATTCAGACTTCATAACACGTTTATGGTTGCAATAAACTGTTTTGTTACGATAAGAGTCACTGTTACTTACCGCGAGTACGCTCTATCACTTTCCTAGGTTGACCCTAATACTAATACTAACCTTAAGCACAAATTGCTACATACCACCCAGTACTTTTTTACTGAAAGAAATGTGATTGCTGTAGCTCGTCTATACGACTCGATAAAAAAGAAATAAATATGCAGTGCGAAATTACTACTGACGTCACCCATTTTTTCAGTAACATATACAGGTGGAAGTAGCGAATTACCCTGCAACAAAAGGTGATATAAAACGTCAGTTTTACTATAGTAAGTCACCTTTTACTGCAAAGAAAAAAAGGAGGTATATTTCAATGTGTACTCGAGGTATAAGTGTACCAGCGTCTACTCATGGCAAGAAATATGTTGCATACTTGAAAAATTGCAACATGATGTTGTATTATGTGCATGATATAGGTACAACATCCAATTGCAATTTTTCATGCGGAAAACAAAAACATATACTAATACCATAATTGAGGAAGAAGTATAGAACCTTCGGATGTGATATGGTTTCTATGATTAGGCAGTATGCTATAGGTATAGTTATTTTTTTATGAAACTATTTTTTGGTTTATTAAAAAATTGATATCACGAAGAAATTATAAATTTGAAGACAAAATTATATGATTAGGTGAAAATCCTCAAAGTCAGGTGTTGTCTGATTATTGGCAACAATTAAATGAAAGTCACTTAGTAACAAATGAGTTGTTATATTTTTATAATATTTCGAGTTCATTTCAGATGAACAAATATGCTTTTTTATGTATCGTACAAATCATACTTCATAACTGATTAATATAAGAATATAAATAAAAACAATAATGTATAATGTTCGAACTACCATTACTTGAGGATGTCTTCGTAATCCATTTTAGAGAAATACAATAACCATGCACATTGCACGAGTAATAGATCCTTTTCGAAATAATATCTGGATAAACTCTCGTAATGAATCAGTGAAACACAACTCGATGATTCCGGCGGGGCGCGAATTCAACCACTTTTTATAAATGAACCTTTCACCTTTACACCCTGAATTCTGACCACTGCATAGTATGCAAATGCAACATCCAAATTTAGGATTGACGAGATCGGGTAATCTTCGGCTCAAATCGGTTACTTCACGAATATTGTTTACACTTATTACAATAAACACACGTACCTACCCCAATTGGATGCTTGAATATGTGGAATAACTTTGTTATTCACAGTTAATGAAAATGTTTAAGTGAAGAAGTAACTTGTGATGAGTTGATCTATTTCTTGATTTGTATACGCAGCTTATTTATCATCAACAAACAGAATTCAAATAACAGCGCTATTCAGATCAAATAACTTTTCAAGTGGGATTGAGAAAAAAAATAACTTCTGACAATTGTCAATTTCCAGGTTAACGTGTTTGTTAACGATGAATATATGATTATCTGCAGCAAATAAATGTTTGCTTATCGTTGATGAAAGTTTATTTATCTCAAGTAAATCGCAGTCAAGTGAAAAAAGTTACTTGTAACTTTTTTCTCAGTGTGCGCATCATTTCGTTTCGATTTTTTTTTCGAATTTTAAATGTGCACGTTGAAACGGTCGATTCCGAATTATATCGTCGACGACATTATCGACATTATCCGAACCAGTTTTATCGACTCATCTGGTTTATTGGGGTGTTTTATTGTCCAATCGATGTTGAAACTACATATTTCGAAATGGATCCAGATAGGTTGGATGACTGGTAGCTTTTGACGCTCTAGTCCTCTAGTAATCGAGATGATTTGTATTCCGAATATTGTCTTATTTTTAGTAGAAAAACTTAACGTTCAGATATAACGAAGCTTCAAAATGTTCCAATTTCTTTTTTGAGAATGGTAATGAAATAGAATGTTGAAGTTTGAAAACTTTTTATTGATGTTTTGAAATAGAGAAAGTTTTAAGGGTTTCTTTCCTCCATGAAATAGTTATTTATGATATGAGTGTTAAAAGTGACGTTTTATTGAGTGAAAATTTTTTTTGTTCGTGAAATTGTTCAATTCGCTCCGCTCATTTCACAATTTGACGAACAAAATAAAATCACCTTCAACACAAATACCATACAATATTTTTTGTACAACTGCCCTATTTTGATAATAAAATGGGCGAATTTGCAATGACAATAAACTTCAAAATGCATTTTAATATCCAAATAATCAAAAGGTTGTTGTGAATGGCAAACGTTGCCAACGTTATGATTACTAATAACAAATGAGAAAATACGCTGTCATTTGAATTTCGTTCCTGTCCAATTTTCGTCTTGGGTTTTTAACCGCTTGTTATGTTTGTCGAGAGTCCAATTATTAATAAAAGTGACGATTTGGTTGTTCCTGTGACTTGAAGAGTCTGCAAGAAGAGTAAATCTGGAACTCCTACCTAAAAAATCTGTTCAGCAGTACGATATTGCATATAACAATTTCCTGGCCTGGTGTAAATTGAAAAATGTAGAAGGAAACTTCAGTGAACCTATTTTCCTGGCATACTTAGAAGAAAAATAAAAAATATGGAGTTCATCAACTTTGTGGAGCAAATTTTCAATGATAAAGTCAAGCGCCCTTATTAAAAATGGTGGATGTTAGTAAATATTTAAAACGGAAAAGTGAAGGATATCGTCCCAAAAAATCGAAAATTCTCACTCGTGGACAATTTGAAAAGTTTATAAATGAGGCACCAGATGAGAAAGGTTGCAACTATTTTCGGATTATTTGGAGCCTGTCGGCGTGAAGAATTGTGGAAGACATCGAAATAACAAATAAATCATTGGTTATACAACTACCAAGCACAAAAACGAAAGTCAGTCGTTCTTTCAGTATTATTGGGAAGTATGTTGACTATTTTCATGAGTACTTTGCCCTGCGCCCTTCTGTCATCAAACATCCTCGTTTTTTCCTGAAATACATGAATTATAAATGCACTGCCAATCCAGTTGGTATCAATACATTTGGGGAAATTCCATCTATAGTTGCCGAATCCCTCAAACTGCCAGAACCAAAGCAATATACAGGACACTGTTTTCGAAGATCCTCCGCTTCATTGCTAGCAGAATGCAGAATCAGGAGCAAATATTACGGATATAAAAAAATGGTGGATGGAAGTATACACGACGGTAACCGAGGGCTATATTGATCATTCCATTGCATATAGAAATGTTATTGCTGAAAAAATGCTCCCAACCTCAACACCTTTTGGATCATCATCATCATCATCTACAAATACTGATGGTGCTGAGGATTCTAATAATGTGTTGCGAAGTTCCCTAACGTCACAGAGCATTAATGTTAGTTATTGTTCTAGTTTTACGATCAATATCAATGTTCATGAGTAATTATTATTAAATATTGATAATAAAAATTTGCAATTGCTAAAATTTTTTCATCTGATCTCATCATAAGAAAATGGAGTCCTAAAAATATTTTCAACACGCTTCCATGTAAATAATCAATTTTAACATTGTTTGCTGTCATTAAAAGTGTCACTTTTAATGGCAGTTGTACAAAAATGAGTTTTTTTTTTTAATTGACTCGTGCGTTATAAGTTGTTGAATAACAAACTTGAACATAGTTTAGTATGAAGTTTTGTAAATGTATCGCTTGGAGGGGAGTAATTCGTAGAAACTGCTTAGCTAAGTAGCAGTAAAAGTACCTATCAGATATCGTCAGCGAAGGAGTATCTCTCATTAAAAATCCCAATGAAGACATTTCGTGTGCCTCTTTTCAGAGATATAGGATCCTGCGAGGAGCCATCCATAAGATTCCAATTAATTTGTCAAGACAGTCCAAATCCGGCAATCATCAATAACAGCGATCCTTTGTCACAGCAGAGATACCAATATCCCATAACCTCTGTGACATCGCCGGATAAAATGACGGCCGTTACGTGACCAAAGACCCATCGCGAAGTAATGCTTCTTTCATTTTTGTTTTTGGCTTCAGCCGGTGACACTTCTCGTCTATCACTGTCAATTTCATGACTGTTGGGAGATGTCGACCGCTGATCTCCGCGATATCTGGTCCATCTGAGGACGCGACCAGTGTTCCCCTATCCGCATTTGTGATCGGGACAATAGCCGTTTAAATTCCCATTCAGGCTTGTATTGTGGTTTGTATAATTGGACGTTAACTGGTGGTGACACTGCTTTCGTTGTGTTCGAGGCTTTTGGTCAGTACATGAGGTATGCGTCAAGTGAAACCGAGTCGGAAATTATTCAGCATCGATCTCATGAATCGATCGGCGTGCTTTCTTATCGGTTCTTCGTCCGATGAGATAATTCTTGGGGCCTTAATGGGTGGATTTCGTTATACCATTTCGATAATGGACTATACGAAATTGTGGAATATTATTGTCTGCAATGGCTCCTCATTCTCCCCCTTTCTCTTTGCAAAGAATCTTGAAATTCAAAAGGCCCTTATATGGCTGTTTTTAAGACGGCTGTGGTTGGCTGTACCTACGGTACTAAAGGTTGATATTGAATAAAATTCTAGAATGATGTGGAAAACTTGGAGTGGATTTCGTGTGATTAAAAGTAGTGGATTTCTGTTCGTACGGTTAGCGATTTCTCGAAATGACAACTCCGCCTTCCGTAGATCAATAATTCGACCTCTTTCAAATTCACTTAGGTGGCGATGAATTCCGCGTACACGTGCACTAGGCATTTTAACCACAACTAAACATCGACTTTGGACCTCCTCGAACAGCTGGTTTTTTTGTAAAATTTAAAAAATTCGCAAAAAACGTCTACAATATTCAAATAACAAATAATTAACATGAAACTTCACGATTTTTTGCTCCAAATTTCATTCACTCCTTGCCATCTACATTGCGCAAAAAGTAACGCACATTATGGAAATCTCCAATTTATTCTACAACTGAAGGTGTTCTCAATGATAATTATTTTTATCAGAATTATGCATGCATATGTTATCCACTTTCAACGTTTTTCTTCAATACAGATGTTTTCTCCCAGCAGGAATACAAAAAGATGATATCATCAGATTTTGAATGTATTGGCTCCATTCTAAAATCAGTTGTTCTCGATCAATTCTAGTGATCAATAGTTTTTCTTTCGTTTGATTTTCTACACTCGATCGCTATGCAACGCGAAACACGCAATTTGACCCAAGAGGAATGTGCCCAAGCGGTAGTTTTGCGAGAAGAAGGGTGGACATACACAAGAATTGCAGGAAGGTTTGGAGTTTCCCATACAAGTGTGTCCAGAATGTTGCAGCGATTCAGGGAGAAATGTATGAATGTCCGAAGACCAGGACAGGGTAGACCACGGGTAACAATTGCCATTCAAGAACGTTACTTGAGAGTTTCTTCGTTGAGACAACGGTCTGCAACCGCTCGCCTCCTTCAAAATCAGCTTGAGCAAACTCATGAGGTGCAAATTAGCACTCAGACAATAAGAAATCGCCTCAGAGAATGTGATTTAAGGCCTCGTGTCGCGGCAAGAGGCCCAGCTCTTACCCCAGCCCATCGAAGGGCGCGTTTGGATTTTGCGAGAGAGCATATCCATTGGGTAGAGGCCGATTAGGAAAGAGTTCTCTTCACAGATGAGTCTTGATTCTGCCCCATTGTGATCGACGTTCCCTTGTATACAGACGTCCACATGAAAGATATGCTCAGTGCAATTTCCTGAATACTACTGGTTTCGGGGGAGGATCGATTATGGTATGGGGTGGAATATCTTTGACTGCTCGCACAGACCTAGTGGTCGTTGATAATGGAGCTGATAAGTATATAAGGAACATTGTTGCAGAGCATGTAGTGCCATTTGCCCCATACATTGGTGAAAATTTCATTTTTATGGACGATAATGCCAGACCCCATCGTGCGCGCATCGTTCAGGAGTACCTTGAAGAGGTTGAAGTCTCTCGAATGGAATGGCCAGCAAGAAGTCCAGATCTCAATCCGATTGAGCAGGTTTGGTACAACCTCAATAGAAGGCTGAGAAGTTCAGAAAATCATCCAGCTACTCTTAATGACTTAGGAATCCAACTCGGAGAAATCTGGGAAGGATTAGATCGGAACATTTTAAGATCACTCATTTTGAGTATGAACCGTCGTTGCCGAGCTGTAATTAACGCAAGTATTAAATCACTTATCAGCATTTCAGTATTTTGAAAATTGTTCATTTCTCTTCTTTCACATAAGATTCGGTGAAATCCTGAATTTTTCTTCCATTTAATGTGTCTTGTTTCGTTCAAAACCTTCCCGAGAGAACATAATAAAAAAAGTTATAAAGTCAATGTAGAGTTAACTTTCATTAAAATTGAGATTTTCAGAATGTGCGTTAATTTTTTTGCGCAGTGTATTTACCAAAAAAATTCAAAATTTAAACAGCTCTTTGGGTGTTACAGTTTCTTTATCAGTTAGTATATTGTTTTTGTAAGATGCCATTGACTGATCCTACACATGAAGCGTTCAGTTCGAAATGAAGATTTCATCCTCGACTTGGTCGGCTCCGTCAATCCTCAAGGCCGTCAGACAGATAAATGCATCTCTATTGCTTTCAACGATGAATATGTATGAATCGGGTCCTAAGTAGGCGTTTACTACTTCATATATTTATGCGCACTTAAATCGCAAGAGGATTCACCGTGCAAACTCGACATAACCTATAAAAACATGCTTTGTTATTATCTTCGGTTAGCTGAGACCGATTTACGGCCATATGGAAATATGTCTTTTATTGGCATCCTCTGGAAGGCATTCCTCGCACACGGTACACACGACAATGCCATGAAAGTAGACAATAAGAGAATACAATGGCGAATATATCAAGTTATTATACCGAAATTCAACACCTCTGGATGGAGCGCTCCTGTTGTTGGCTGAGTACTACACCGTCCATATGAAGAATAGGTCTCTTCGTCGTGATCTCATATCTAGGAAACGTAATTCATTGAACGGACAACCGGAAAGCTAGATTGTTTTTATTTTTTGCGCATTTGTGATACTTTTGCTGCCAGGAAACTCATATTTTGGAAACAGTTTAGAAAGCATGTAGGGATTTTGTTTGAAATTTGTAAATCCAATATGTACTCACAAGACAAGAGAAAAGTCTTAATCATACTTTAAAATTTATTGTAAAGAGATTTTGCCGATTCCCCTCCTGTACATTGTTCGAGATGAGATTATTGTCTGCTATATTGTTGATAGACACCTCGCAGACACAGAATCAGCTCACGCGTTTGAGTGTCAACTCCTAACATATGACACTCAAACGAAACTCTTTTTATCTGGGAAAACTGGAACGTAATCGTGGAAATAAATCGATGGAATAATTTAACTATCTTCATTCTTTGCATCTTCAGAATGAGATTCATTACTAACATGCTCACCCAAGAAATTCTTTCGTATTGCTAGAAAGAACAACACCAATGGTACGGATCCAAAAAAACTTTGATGTTTCTTCTACTACCTCAATGCGTTTGTTCATTATGTTTCAGATTCTGAGAGTTCAGTCATAATAACTGTGTTCTAATTGAAAATTCCTCAAAAACCACATAAGACTCCATTGATCAAAAATAAACTGAGTGAATAAATTCCAACTGTTGCATTCCGGTCGTCAGTAAGTTGCTCGTAAATCTGTCCGTTCAAATTAATTGAGGATGAACTCCCGAAAAACTCTTTCTTCCCATTTGACTTCCAAATGAAACGGTTTCAATGGACTTGGCCACGAGCCACTTGATAAAATAGGAAGTGATGCGGTGATGAATGAACAGAGGAAATGGAGTAAGATACGAAACAATGAAACCTACTCGAAATTTCATGCAAATTTATGATCAAGATATCAGTGCTTTGAATGAAGAATAACAAATTAAACATGTACTGGATGTGGTTTGAAGTTTATTCGGACAGAGAAGAATATTTTTTTTTGTCTAATACGACAATTCTATTCGCTAGGTTGCGATGCCAGAAGGATGTAAGGAAATACCATTTTCAATATCCGGTTCCGTTTGAAAGATACTGGTTGTTTGAAAGTATTGATATCGATTACGAAAAATTATTCTTGATTGATACATCTTATTGCATTTGTGATTACCACACCCGATACCCGAAAAACATCGAAAAAAGGGAAGAATGTGAATTTATTCGGAAAATGAATGAATTGGAGAAGATGTGATGGACGAAAATAATTAACGTTTATATGAATTGATAGAAAGGATTTCTTTTCTAGTTATTTGCATGACAAGTACAAGAGATCATACTGTTGAAATATATTATTTTTCGCCATGGAAGAAAATTGCATTGCTTTAACATGATTTTCATATGCATGCTTGTGAAGATTTAATGTTTATTATCCTCTTGAACTGAAAGTTCAAGACTTGACGACATCAATTGTTGATTCTAATCAAGAATTCATAAAAAAAAAATCAACCCAAAGATATAAGATGAATTGATGGGTAATTACAAGAATCAAGAATAATGTCAATTTTATTTTGTTGATAACTTTCTTAAAATCAATGTTGGGGTATAAAACTCGGCTGCGTTTGTTCAAACAACATCTAAAGAATACATTTCTCAACATCTCGACCTTTGAAAGACGTTTCTTATAGGAGAATTAGGTCTAAGTTCCACCTCATTAGTGAGGTACCTAACTTTTGCAAATCTGCTCAGATATCGCCAAATCTCTTGGAAAACCTGAAAAATATCATCCTAATCGACCTCTCGAGGCTCCATCCGATCTATCTACTGCGATATCTGTCCAAATAACAGCTTTTTCAACAAAATTCCCTTGTACCCCTTGAACCTCGAAATGTAAACATTCGTCCTGGTCTTGAAAATCGTCCTCACTCTCCAAACTGGTGCTAAAAACAATAAACATACGTTAATCTTGTATATTCGACGAAAAACTCACCTGCAAATATCGATTAAATATCAAAAATCTGCGAACAATTTCTAAACCTAACAAAATATGGAATATCTTTGATACTTTTACCTTGATGTAAACAAAGAAACTGGCAACGTCGTTTTGCCATTAACGATATTTTCTGTGTGCGCACTGACTTTTCATCATATGTTCTGTGCTTTTCATCAGAGACACCAACTCCTGAAAACGAAACCATGACCTCCTATGTGATTAAATAAACTTGAATGGAGTATATATACAAGTTCTTTTCTAGTTATTTTTCATTTCATTCGATGAGATTTGTCAAAAAAGGCCAAAATTCATAGATAATTCTGGATGCCGACAAAAACATAGATAGCATAGATAAACTTAACATTAACTGAAATCTCAACCTTGTTGTAACGGAGTGGTCAATACTAGTTAATTTGAAACACACGTAAGAGGCCCTAAGGCCTAAATGAATGATAATTAAAGAGTTTTCCAATAGGCGGATTTATTTTGAATAGCCCACTATTTCGATAGATGTCACTTTCAAAGCTGTCATTCTTTGACAATTGACAAGTACGCCATTAAAAAAATGGAAGGATACAGGCTTCAAAAAGGCATTGAAATTATTAAAATTCACAAAAAAAGGTGAAAATTTGGCAGAGGCGGTTTGTAACAATAGAACATTTTTCGGTCGTCGTGAAGCACCTTGTCGAACCGCTATACAGAAATTTGTAGACAAATTTTGAGCTGTTAAGTGCAGTTAGTGATGTGAAGAATAAAACCCGTCATTACACCGTATTTTGCATAAATATTTGGGTCTCAAGGCTTATAAAGTTCAGTTAACACAAAAACTCAAGCCGGCCGATCATCAACAACGTCGTGTCTTTGCTGATTAGGTTCTTGAAGTCCATTGAAAATTCATCTCGAGTGACGAGGCCCATTTCCACATCGGTGGCTTCGTCAACAAGCAAAATTTTCGCATCTGGGGCTAAACCCAAGAGTTAGAGTAGAAGAGGATCTCTATCCTCAACGTGTGACTGTTAGGTGCGGTTTATGGTCCGGCGGGGGTTATTGGATCTTACTTTTTCGAGAATGAGGCTAGAGCAACAGTTGCGGTGAATGGATTGCGCTATCGAGAGATTATTAATTATTTTTTATGAGCGGAATTGGATGGTATTGATCTGGACAATGTTTACTTTCAACAAGACGGAGCCACGTGTCACACAAGCAACGAAACCATTGATCTTTTACAAGAAAAGTTTCGGGACCGTGTTATCTCTCGAAGAGGTGATCACACCCAGATCTTATGATTTAACACCTTGCGACTTCTTCCTTTGAGGCCATGTGAAAGAGAAGATCTATGCCAAAAGCCCAGCGTCGATTCAAGATCTCAAAAATGAATATTTTGAGGCTACAGAGGACATGGGGCAGCCACTGTGCGATTTGGTAATGGAAAATTCTATGGAAAGGATATGGTCCTGTAGTCGTGGTCATGCTGGTCATTTGGCTGATGTTATTTTTCATTATTAACGGCATACTTTCCTCTTTATGATGAAGAAATGATGCGATCATGCATTTAAAAAAATGGCATTTTTATTGGAATGTCAAAACAACACCTCTCATAGGAAAACCCTTTAGATCTAAGGCCACGTTACAGCCGTCTTGAGGTTTGCCGAGGCAACGGTGTGAGAGTATAAATTTAAGGAATTTGTAGAAACATTTGTTGGATGTAGGTACTTATGTCGATTTCTTTCACCTTTTTCAAACGAACTACCAAGCACGAATAATCTTTGGCAATATTCAGTAATTTCTACGAATTTCACGTTTATAATCTTCTCCCAACGTGCTTGAAAGATTTCGATGCTGGGAACTACAAAAATTTTTATATTACTTTCCAAATAAAGTATTCCCCGTCAATTACACTCAGCCCACTTCCACGGCATGGAGCAGGGAAGTGAGCAGGGAAATGAGCATGGTGAGAATGTAATCACCTCACTTCTACTGCCACTCGTGCTGCTACTCGCGTTGCCGGTCACTCCCTAAATTAGCGGTTTTTCGTGCGGCAGTCAAAGGACCGGCAGCGCAAGTGGCATGGAGTGATCACATTCAGCCCAGTTACTGTCGTGCCTGCGTTGCGCACGTTGTCGTATCAATTGATTGAAATCGTTAATTGTTGCGCAAAATGTCGACGGAGTGGAGCAATGAAAAAATAATATCATTTCTAGAATACCTTGAGAGTGAAAGAGTGATATGGGATTCTTCTGATGAAAACTATAAACTTAAGCACAAAGTGCACGATGGTTGGAAGGATGTTTGTGTGAATACTCGCTGCCTTTCCATACTGCCGCAGAAGTATTCCGGGAAATATTTCTGGCAGCGCGAGTAGCAGTGGAAGTGGCTGAGTGTAATTGAGGTATTCCACATTTCCTATCGAATACTTTCTGATATCAATCCATATAAAAACATTTCGAGAACAGCATTATCTGTGGATGTCGCCGGTTTTCACCTCAAGTTTATTAATTTCCATATACGACCGCCCACGCATATCTCTCGGAGACAGGCAGTCTGAAAGGACATGATATAGTAAAATACCTAATTAACATAACTGGAATTTGGCGAAGGTATTATAGCCGGCAGATGACTCCGTCAAAGCGATTTTTTGAATGAATCCCGTGCAGTGCGTAGAAGACGCGATAGTCGAGACGATATGCACTCTGGTCATGGCATTTGCACCTGTGCATGCGAGTGTGGAGCCGAGAGAAAAGAGGTGAGGCCGTCGACCGATGACCGTAGAAGAATTATCAGCAACCCGTCTTTCCAGTTTCTAATTTCATCTCGATATTTCCTCAGTAACGGAGGACTCATTCATTTCGACCGGGAGGCACCCTTATGTACCACCGAAAAGTCACATAAAGGTTCGGAACAGAACAATTTATTTCGAATATAAGTCGTAGCGAGTACGTAAGATTTCTTATCTACATATATACAGGGTGTAGCAAAGTTATTGTCAATATTTCAAACATAGCATCTTTAGCCCAGAATATGAAGATTTATCCCGATTTGTCACATTTTACTATAGGTAAAATGTGACTCTTGACTGAGGAACAGTTTGAAAGTTAAAAAACTGAGTTTTTCAGTACAATCATTTCGTACTCTGTGATAAGACCTCATATTTATTTTCTGGACAGGTCGAACATTCCCAATTGTAGATTTGATGTGAATAAAACGTAGCTATTATGATGTGATGGTCGAGAAAAATCCGTACTGAATACCTATTGGCGTTGAGCAGCACGAAGTTCCTCGTTAATTAATATTTATAAGTTCTTGGGAGAGTTGAATGTGAATTAAATTCATATAATATGTAAAAATTCATTCGGTGTGCACATTACACTTTTTAATTAAGAGTCTTCAACCTCTTCGTGTCAGATTGGAGAGCACATTTGTTTTTCGTGAATTACATAAACGATTCCAGGACAGGAGCAAGCCCATCTTAACTGAACATCAATTTAATTCACCAAACTGCCATTGGCAGCTGAAGTTCATCATCACATGAAAACATTTTAATGAAATAAAGATTAAATCATCCAACATAAGTGAAATTAACAGTTAAATTTATGAGATTGAAATGATCATGCATTTCACCACATTTTATTTGGCTGTGCAAATTCGAAAAATTCTATGCTACGTAGGAGAATATGTACAATTTGTTTTTATTCTGTTTTTAGTTTTTCTTCAAAACTGATATTTTGGAGCAAAAAAAATTTTGAAGAAATTGGTTCTTTCAAAATCTTTGTGGGATCAAAGAGTACCTACCGAAATAATCTTATCTTTGAGAATTTCAAAAATATAACACCTGCTTGCACGGAGTGCAAAGTACTCACACATGGACTGGATTATGTACTTATCGATTCAAGTGAAAGGAGTTGAGTGCTCAAACTGAAGATCAATGTATTATGAAGAAATTTATTAGTTTTTTGCTGCATAACCTTTAGCTCATGAGACCTTTATACACATACCGATCACACCAAGTCATGATAATTGAACAAGTAGCAAAAAAGATATCACCAAGCCTCTAAGTGAGAAAACCACAGTAAAACTCGTGGTAATGAGAAAAAATAATGTTAAACAACAATATAATTATCCGTTTTTTCGGTGTGACTGCTAATACGTCTCTGGCATTGTACGAGAGAATGTGTAAGAAAAAAGTAGCATAATAAATACGAAGTTCAGGTTAACCCATTAGATTAAGATCTCGAAACGTTCTCTCGATGTAATGAATATTATAATAAATTTTTAATGAATACCGTTTTAAAGAGCGTTTGACGTGTGTATGGAATATAATATGGGATCTTTCCCGGCCGATTTTGTAACACGGGCAACACATCGAGAGCTTCACACATACGTCACCCATAATATAATGAGATAAAGATAAACGATCGGCTGAACCTTGGTTATTCTTCAAAATATCAAAAATATCATTTTGAGCAAAAGGAATATATAAATGATGTAAACATTTTCTGTTACTCAAATATTGTAGTCGTTTTTGGAATTTTTTTTTAAATTTTACAACAAACCAGCTGTTCGAGGAGAGCCAAAGTCGATGGTTAGTTGTTGCTAAAATGCCTAGAGCGCGTGTACGCGAGCTATCGCCAGCTAAATAAATTTGAAAGAGGTCGAATTATTGGTCTACGGGAGGAGGGGTTGTCAGTTCGAGAAAACGCTAACCGTACGAACAGAAATCCAACTACTGTTATGAGATGTTGTCCAGCGTGGTTTAATAAGGCCCAAAATCGAAGAAGAGTAGGCACCGGACGTCAAAGGGACACAAATGAAGATCAAGATCGACGCCGACGTCTAAGACTTATTGGCCATTAGAGACCGATTTGCGGCAACTCGATCTTTGGCTGATGAGTGATTAGGAGAACAAGGCCATCCTATAACTGTCCGAACGGTTTACCGCCAGATAAGGTCTTTTGGACTGCAGCATTATCGACTCCATCTTGTGTTACCTCTGACGGTTGAGCATCGCCGGCAACGATTACAGTGGTGCAGAGAATGCTCGACTTCATGTAGTTAGGTTAGTCTTAACTTATTTGAAGCGAAACATGTGAATCTTTTGCCATGGCCGCCCAGATACTCTGATCATCTTGGGCAGAAGGCATGGAAATTTACCCAAGTCCCCACGGACTTTGGCGGCTCTGAGACATGAATCAGGTATCTTGGAATAGTATCCTTCAAGAAAAAATAGACCATCTTATTGCATCAATGCCAAGACGTGTTGGAGAGTGTATAGATAATCGCGGTGGACAAACACATTATTAACAAATTTATTTAAAAGATTGTAAACCTTTCGTTTTTTCTCCAAAATATAATTATTTTCTCCTTGCTATACCTACTTTCTATGTTTTACCAAAAAATTTTTCTAATTTAAACCTCTCCTACTGGGTGTTGCAGTTTCTTTGTCGGTAAGTATTATTCTCGATCAGTAAATTCTCTTCTTGATCATTTCAATATCGGACAAAATAATTTCAAAACTTCCTGCATGTCAACAAAACGATATCATTCGAACATCCTATTAGATTTCTCCCTTCATACACCATATGTCTTGCATTGAATGTGCATGAAAATATGCAGTCAATTGCAAGATTTCACTCTCATGCCTTAAAATATACACCGTTAAGGATCTTCTTCGGAGAAACTTGCATGTCAACTATACCTAACCCACTTCTCACAAGTGTCATCTCTGCAACAATCTCGTAGGTAGATAGTTAAGTTGGCGTAAATGAAGCAATGCAACAATAAGATCCACTCAATACAATGAGTTCTCAAAGCAGACCCCAATCGGCAATTCTAATCAGTTCAGCCATTAGAAATTGATATTTATTTCTAATGAGACATTGTGATCGAAAAATGAATGCATAATTTTGCATTCGTTTATTCGAATTTGAATAGTCTGGTCGCTAAATAACCGTTCAAATGTCAGCGTGAAATGTGGGGAATTGAATCAAGCTAAGAACCACATTCTGTATCACTTATAGGTGCGGTGAATCATTGGAAGAGCTTGATCGAAAAGAATTAATTTTCATTGTTTATTCGTTATCTCCTATACATTCGTATTTTCATAATATATGCAAGAGATCTTCTTACTTCGGTTGCATTACATTTTTATTATAATATGAGTTTCTTTCTTGGTCGGCTGTTGGAAGCTCCATGTTATAAATCAGATATCTCCAAAGGAAATTTCTTTAAAACGTTTGTCTCTTCAATGATCAATGGATATCTGTTTCAATTGAACCATTTCATAAATTTATTAGGTAAATACTTTTGAAATATTTTCATAATTGGTTCACCGAAAAAACCATTTTGCTTTGAAGAAGTTGAATAAGAAAATACGTTTGTTTCTGTAGACGGTTCTTCAGAACGAGATATATTGAGTACAGATCCATTTGACAATGGCATCTCTGGTGGACCGCTAAGCAATTTATCAAAGATCCTCTTCGTGTACCAGTGGAACCACTGAAGCAGCCTCAACCGAAGCCACATACGTACGCGAAGATCTAGAGAGCATCGTAATTATAGCGTGAAATTTCCCAGGCTGGTCTGATGTATAATTTAGAGATCAACTCATGAAGTAGGCTATGCATTTGAAGATCATTTATTCATTATCATTAACTTCCCCTTCTTTTGGACGGCCACCGAAGTCCACGTTTAAAAGAACGGCAAGGTTGAAAAACAACTTCTGGTAATTGGGATTTCGCACAAACTCCCGTGAAGGCGCCTTTCGTTTTAACCATCCAGACAAGCTGCGGTCTTATAAACTCTCTCGGTGGTACGATCATCTCTGAACTGATACCTACTAAAGGGTTTTCCAATATGAGGTGTTATTTTAAATAGACCGCAGTTTTGGTAGATGTCACTTTTGAAGCTGCCATTATTTGACAAGTAGAAAATACGCCATTAATAAAAATGGAACGACACACATTTCAACAACGCTTTGAAATGATTAAAATTCACCATAAACAAGGGTAATTCTCAAAAAACATTTTTGAAGACAAGCTTTTATAAAAACATCTACCGCCATTGCAACGCGAAACACGCAATTTGACCCAAGAGGAATGTGCCCAAGCGGTAGTTTTGCGAGAAGAAGGGTGGACATACACAAGAATTGCAGAAAGGTTTGGAGTTTCCCATACAAGTGTGTCCAGAATGTTGCAGCGATTCAGGGAGACAGGTATGAATGTCCGAAGACCAGGACAGGGTAGACCACGGGTAACAACTGCCATTCAAGAACGTTACTTGAGAGTTTCTTCGTTGAGACAACGGTTTGCAACCGCTCGCCTCCTTCAAAATCAGCCTGAGCAAACTCATGAGGTGCAAATTAGCACTCAGACAATAAGAAATCGCCTCAGAGAATATGATTTAAGGCCTCGTGTCGCGGCAAGAGGACCAACTCTTACCCCAGCCCATCGAAGGGCGCGTTTGGATTTTGCGAGAGAGCATATCCATTGGGAAGAGGCCGATCGGGAAAGAGTTCTCTTCACAGATGACTCTAGATTCTGCCTCTACCATTGTGATCGGCGTTCCCTTGTATACAGACGTCCACATGAAAGATATGCTCAGTGCAATTTCCTGAATACTACTGGTTTCGGGGGAGGATCGATTATGGTATGGGGTGGAATATCTTTGACTGCTCGCACAGACCTAGTGGTCGTTGATAATGGAGCTATGAATGCTGATAAGTATATAAGGAACATTCTTGAAGAGCATGTAGTGCCATTTGCCCCATACATTGGTGAAAATTTCATTTTTATGGACGATAATGCCAGACCCCATCGTGCGCGCATCGTTCAGGAGTACCTTTAAGAGGTTGAAGTCTCTCGAATGGAATGGCCAGCAAGAAGTCCAGATCTCAATCCGATTGAGCAGGTTTGGGACAACTTCAATAGAAGGCTGAGAAGTTCAGAAAATCATCCAGCTACTCTTAATGACTTAGGAATCCAACTCGGAGAAATCTGGGAAGGATTAGATCAGAACATTTTAAGATCACTCATTTTGAGTATGAACCCTCGTTGCCGAGCTGTAATTAACGCAAGGGGTGGAAATACCAAGTATTAAATCACTTATCAGCATTTCAGTATTTTGAAAATTGTTCATTTCTCTTCTTTCACATAAGATTCGGTGGAATCCTGAATTTTTCTTCCATTTAATGTGTCTTATTTCGTTCAAAACCTTCCCGAGAGAACATAAAAAATAAGTTATAAAGTCCATATATCTAATAATTCCAATATGGGCCATGAGCCAATCAAAACTGAAGCTGGGATTTGGTAACAATCCAGATCTGCGCTTGTGCGGCAATATTGAAAATAAGAATATTTTTTTAATTCTGTTCTCTCCGACACATCGTATATGTCGTGAAACGTATGTCATTCTTAACTTCATGTGAATAGTTTCGATCATAACCTCACAATTTCATGTGAAATGATTCAATCGCTTTATTCCGTTTTCTTGGAGTCCTAAATATCATTGCTAACTCCTATTCATATTCTAAAATTGAACTGAAAGTATTCAAGTGACATATTTTCATTCTCGATATCTATTTTCTTGTTGTCTTTCAGAATAAACATAACCTCTAAATTTCTCGCAATTTTTGAATTTCCACTTGACGCAAGCGTACAACTCAATCGTTACCAAAGATTTGGCTTCACTTTGAGACTGTGAAAAGCAGGGATATAATCCATATTGATGTTATTAGATATATGATAAAGTCAATGTAGAGTTAACTTTCATTAAAATTGAGATTTTCAGAATGTGCGTTGATTTTTTTGCGCAGTGTATTTACCAAAGAAACTGGACGCCTCGAATATCTGCAAAAATCACCCGAAACCTCAGATCGGCACAAACTAGTCAGAAGGACCATGTTCCGCCCGAGGTGGAGGAAGCGTTCCTTCGCCCAAAGTTAATTTTAATGCCGTTTTGTTTTCGCGTGTAGCTTCTTCCGATGAGAACCAGTTTCGTGAATGTCCGTTGGTTTGCAAATCGGCCGCTTCAGACTATAGGAAGAACAAAAAGGTAATTGCAATTTGTAAGCTCCTCTTTGATATCTTGACAATGAAGATGAATGAACGTTTTCGATGCTTGATGGCCTATCGAAGAACTTTTCACGGTTGGAATTCATTAAGTTGGCGTCTGTGATATTGCAGATAACAGATCTTGTGCCGAAGCCAATTTTGGTTCAATATGAATCGACAGTTTCGATCGCAGTTAAAAGTTCGACCAGTCCTTCTTAGCGAACATTTTTATATAAGTATACTTAATTCTTAAGAATGATATTTAATTATTCAAACTGTTTACTCGCCACTGACGAGTCCAGATATTCTAGTTTAAGGGGTCGGAGTTAACGAGCAGAAGTATTAAATGCTGATGGTTGTTTTTAAGTAAAAAATGGGTTACCTAAAGCACTGACGTGAATAAGGTAGCTTTCTCATTTTTGTTCGAGCATTGAATCCAAGCAGAATCAGGAGGTGAGAAAATACGCATTGTTTTGATCAATGATATTAATTTCAGCACCAGTTGATAAAAACCTGTTACAATAATAATAACACTGGTCATTGGATATGCAGTATTGAATTCTTTCCAGTCCCCAGACTCTCGTATATCTCTGAAGTAATGACAATATCTCACGTACTGTTAAGTTTATGGGTTGATCATTTTGAAAACATCATACACTGGGACTGGAGCAATGAATTAATTCGCTAGGGGACTTCTCGAATATCGCCAAGTGCAACGAATTTAATACTTTGCAACGATGAACAATAATTTGGCTGTTCGGATTACTTTGAAGGAATTATGCATTAGTTATATCATATTGAGAATTTTCGATTGACTCGATCGTTACTTATTGGAATATCATATCGAAACAACTATCCAAAAAAATCAAAAAACAAAGTATATCATCGTTTTCTATGATCTATTCGTATCTTTCAAGGTCTTGTTGGAAAATGACAAATGCTGATTGATAGTTCTGCGGCCGTCGGAACGTATATCAGGCATTACAAGAGTGGCGATGTTTTTTCTTCAAGGATAATAAACGGATAAATCACTGAAAAAAAATAAAATTATCTATTGATTGCTAAAATATTTTTTTTAATATGTGACCTGGTAATTTAATATACCCTTACCAGTGCACGTGATAATATTTTGAAAACAGAAGCGGCAAAATTCTTCTCTTCTCGGATTAATCTAGGATGGAAAGCTACATGTTTCTTTGAAATTTCAACAAAATTGCATGCATAGTTTTCGGGAAAAATGCCTGATATATGTTCCGACGGCCGCAGAACTATCAATCAGGTAATTTTCGGATAAATCACAGAAAATGATGAGATACTTTGGATTTTGCTGAAAATATTTTCTGCATAGTTGTTTTGCCAAGTTGATATCAAGTTAACGAAACATCTAATATTTTTAAAAATAACAGAGTGGCGATGTTTTTTTTTAGGGATAATTAACGGATGAATCATTGAAAAGGATGAGCTAGTATGATTTTTCCTGAAAACATTTTTCGGCTAGTTGTTTCGCTAAGTTGATATCACCTTAGCGACATATTTAAATTTTTTTTTATTATAAGAGCGGACAAATTAAATTTTTCACGGATAAAGAACGGCAAAATTTTGAGCTATTCCAAGTTTGATTCGCGAGAGTTGTTTTGCTAACTTTATGTACAGGGTGGCCAGATTTCGATGGTTTAGTACTACAATTATAATGTTTAAGTTTACCTTTACATGTAACTACCTCTGGTGTATGTGAAGTGAAAATAAAAATAAATAAACTCCTAAACTATAAGAGATAGAGAAAAAGTAAGATACATGTCGTGTTTTCTTTTTTCGAGAAACATAAATTGCTGAAAACCCCAAGTTGATACGGCGTCTAGTTTCCGAGATACAGGGCGATTTTGTTATTTGGTCCATTATTATAATTGGCTATAACTTCCATATTATAGGATCTACATTTTCGAAATGAACACATCTTCAGGGCACTTTTTTAACTGCTTTTCATCGGTGCTATTGGTTTTTTTGCATCTGCTCAAATTTCGGAGCTATAACAAAAAAATTTTTTTTCAAATGAAATCCATAGTGGGAAATTATATTTCCAAATTGACCTTTCTTCAACGATTTCAAAAATATATATCATGATATACTTCCGAGTTCACTATATATCGAAAATTTCGGAAAAACTCTTTTCGTTCAATAAAATCCAAGCAGGCTTTGATTCTCTTCCTTCAAAACTGAGGCAGTCATAGAATTCCATGTCTTATTTATGTTGATTTGTCAAATTCAATTCAGTTTCATCATGTCTGGCGCTTCTTATATTCTTGTTTATATCTCATCATGCCTTACGAGAACTATTAAAAATATAATATACTAGAATGTTTTATACAAGCAAATTATGACGCTGATAATGCATCTCAAATATATTTTGATATATGTATATCCTGAAAGAACTCAGCCGCAGAAAAGTATATTCACAAGGCTAAAGAATAATCTGATGCTTTTTGTTTCGTCTAAGTATTTAAATGCTTTTCATTTTTTCAATTTAGCAAATAAATCATACTAGAATCAACAAGTTTGTTCTGAGTAATAATAAAGCTAATATTTCCTGAATCAATTTGGCAGCTTACAATATGATATCGAATTCTATGACCTTATAAGAACTTTAGAAGCGCCAGACGATACAACAATGATGAAACTGAATTGAATTTGACAAGTGAAAATAAATGAGACATGGAATTCTATGACCGCCTCAGTTTTGAAGGAAGAGAATCAAAGCCTGCTTGATTTTGTTGAACGAAAAGTGTTTTTTCGAAATTTTTGATATATAGTGAACTCGGAAGTATATCATGATATATATTCGTTGAAGAAAGATCATTTTAGAAATGTCATTTTCCACTATGGTTTCCATTTGAAAAAAAAAATTTTATAGCTCCGAAATTTGAGCAGATACAAAAATCCAATAGCACCGATGAAAAGCAGTTAAAAAAGTGCCCTGAAGATGTGTTCATTTCGACAACGTAGATCCTATAATACGGAAGTTATAGTCAATTATAATAATGGACCAAATAACAAAATCGCCCTGTATCTTGGAAACTAGACGCCGTAGAAGCTTGGGGTTTTCAGCAATTTATGTTTCTCGAAAAAAGAGAACATGACATGGATCTTACTTTTTCTCTATCTGTTATAGTTTAGGAGTTGTAGTACTAAACGATCGAAATCTGGCCACCCTGTACAAACACTTGTTTCAGTACAATGGGGCTTCATCAGATTCATATTTAGAACTGATTCTGCATAAAAGTGAATATCGTCTTAAATATACAAACACTAAACACGATGAAAAGGAGATTGACATAATAAAATGAGAGTAAGTTATATTGGAGTATGCCGCTGTGATTCCCAAACTGCCAGCAAATATTGTACAAGGGAGATCTCCTTACATCCTCATTCAGAAGAGTTTTTAAGGAATAGTTTATGTTAATTTCGATTTTTTTCTAGTGGAAGACCCTTTAAATGGCCAATTTCCCAATATTCGATAGTTTATACTAAGTATTATGTCCTGCGAGACATCAACCATGACGATAATCAATTTTGCCTTTACCAAATGACATCAAATATATTCCTACTATAGGAAGAAAGTATTCCGCAGTTCCGTTGACGCATTTTACCAATATTTTCTTATTCATTCTTTATGAATCGGCTACTGCGTTGCCATATGTTTTTCACGTCTCAACGGAAAAGCATCTCGATAAAAAATATGTATCTAGGTATATATCTTGAAAAATAATGGTACCTAGTCCAAATCATAAGCGATTGACCTCAATACGAACAATAGGTTTTCTACAGTTTCAACAAGTTTCTGAACTCAAAGAACCATCCCCTGTCAGATGAATCCGCAGGGATCGCGTGTACAGACGCACTCGGGGGTCATGTTTCAACAGTCATTAACAATTTAGCATCGGGTTGTAATTTGCAACACGTAAGTTTTCCTCGCGAAGAGAAGCAGAAGAGATAGTGCTGAGATATGTGAATTGTGCAGATCATCGGCGTCGAGGTACAGAGGATGGAACCGAGCGAGAACTCTGTACCGGGTGTGTTGTTACAACATGCTTTACTCCCACACGAATATTATACTTCTGCTCGACACGAATTCAGTGAGATATCGCATTATTCATCTCTTCCGTTTGCACGAACGTCTACAGATACGAATCCGGCATTATACAGGGTGTGTATACTCCTACCAGTAAGCCCCATTGAGCCCATCTTCCGTGATTCAGGTTTTGGTTGAGCAACGCTCACTGGGCGAAGAACTGATTCACTGAACGTATGACGCTTTAGTGGGTTGATTGGCGCTATTCTATCTATAGAGCTACGTCACAGGTACCTGAAGGATCATTTGATACCGTTTTTCCAACTATCATGTTCTTTGAAATTTACTGTACAAGCTTGCCTGCAGGTGTCATAGAGGCTTAAACCGTGTCTCTTGGCAGGTGCAAGACCTTTTTTCTTTTTCACAATTTATACTTTTTAGGTCATATGATCAAGCTTATATCTTGTTTTGTATTAACTATAAGTAGGTAGAGCTCCTAGATCTATCTATGTATTGAGTAGTCAGATCTCTGCATAACATTTAGGGAAATTCACATAATCTAAAAATGTCAACTGTCATATGCAGGAAGGAAAGAACAACGTTTGGCAGGACCCATTTTTTCTTTTCAAATTTCCACTAAAAAAACCTGTTTTCTTTGATAACTCAACAAAGCATATCTTGTACTACACTGCGCAAAAAAATTAACGCACATTCTGAAAATCTCAATTTTAATGAAAGTTAACTCTACATTGACTTTATAACTTATTTTTTATGTTCTCTCGGGAAGGTTTTGAACGAAACAAGACACATTAAATCGAAGAAAAATTCAGGATTCCACCGAATCTTATGTGAAAGAAGAGAAATGAACAATTTTCAAAATACTGAAATGCTGATAAGTGATTTAATACTTGGTATTTCCACCCCTTGCGTTAATTACAGCTCGGCAACGACGGTTCATACTCAAAATGAGTGATCTTAAAATGTTCTGATCTAATCCTTCCCAGATTTCTCCGAGTTGGATTCCTAAGTCATTAAGAGTAGCTGGATAATTTTCTGAACTTCTCAGCCTTCTATTGAGGTTGTTCCAAACCTGCTCAATCGGATTGAGATCTAGACTTCTTGCTGGCCATTCCATTCGAGAGACTTCAGCCTCTTCAAGGTACTCCTGAACGCTGCGCGCACGATGGGGTCTGGCATTATCGTCCATAAAAATGAAATTTTTACCGATGTATGGGGCAAATGGCACTACATGCTCGTCAAGAATGTTCCTTATATACTTATCAGCATTCATAGCTCCATTATCAACGACCACTAGGTCTGTGCGAGCAGTCAAAGATATTCCACCCCATACCATAATCGATCCTCCCCCGAAACCAGTAGTATTCAGGAAATTGCACTGAGCATATCTTTGATATGAACGTCTGTATACAAGGGAACGTCGATCACAATGGTAGAGGCAGAATCTAGACTCATCTGTGAAGAGAACTCTTTCCCAATCGGCCTCTTCCCAATGGATATGCTCTCTCTCAAAATCCAAACGCGCCCTTCGATGGGCTGGAGTAAGAGCTGGGCCTCTTGCCGCGACACGAGGCCTTAAATCATATTCTCTGAGGCGATTTCTTATTGTCTGAGTGCTAATTTGCACCTCATGAGTTTGCTCAAGCTGATTTTGAAGGAGGCGAGCGGTTGCAAACCGTTGTCTCAACGAAGAAACTCTCAAGTAA
Organism: Adalia decempunctata; assembly: GCA_951802165.1. Taxonomy (NCBI): domain Eukaryota; kingdom Metazoa; phylum Arthropoda; class Insecta; order Coleoptera; family Coccinellidae; genus Adalia; species Adalia decempunctata. The sequence goes on from OX637697.1 coordinate 8,047,679, forward strand.
CGTTTTTGAATGGCAGTTGTTACCCGTGGTCTACCCTGTCCTGGTCTTCGGACATTCATACCTGTCTCCCTGAATCGCTGCAACATTCTGGACACACTTGTATGGGAAACTCCAAACCTTTCTGCTATTCTTGTGTATGTCCACCCTTCTTCTCGCAAAACTACCGCTTGGGCACATTCCTCTTGGGTCAAATTGCGTGTTTCGCGTTGCATATCGATCGAGTGTAGAAAATCAAACGAAAGAAAAACTATTGATCACTAGAATTGTTCGAGAACAACTGATTTTAGAATGGAGCCAATACATTCAAAATCTGATAATATCATCTTTTTTTATTCCTGGTGGGAGAAAACATCTGTATTGAAGAAAAACGTTGAAAGTGGATAACATATGCATGTATAATTCTGATAAAAATAATTATCATTGAGAACACCTCCAGTTGTTGAATAAATTTGAGATTTCCATGATGTGCGTTAATTTTTTTGCGCAGTGTATTTTTCATTTCAGGAGAAATAAATCTCTATAGAAATATCTGGAAAGAAAATAGCGTTTAAGTTGAAGAAGAATTCGAAATTTGAGAAAAAACATACAGAACATCTGTAGTAAGATCCAATTCATGACTCCAGGTGCAAGGAAACCCAATATTCTTATCATTTTTGGACAAGCGGAACGAAATAGTGTCCTGTTTTCATTCGATACTGATATCCGCCGGAAATGCGTTCATATTTGACCGATTTTTATCAGCTATCTCACTAGGGGCCTCAATATTTCATTTGTAAACAGCTGTACAACCAAAATTGTTGATAATTCCATCAAAATCACCAGCACTATTTCAGGATTTCTGTTATCGGGTGTTCATGTTTTTCTTGATTCCTCACATAATTTCTGTTCCTCATTTGAAAAGTTCTTCTGATATCCAATTGATGATTATCTTTTTCTCGGAATTTCATTGTCATGGGAGATATTACTTAACGGACAATTAAAAGGAGTGCTACGACAAAATACGAATCCTCTCCGATGAGTTGCTTCAAAACCGTTAATACCGTATCAAAATAAACTCGAAATTGCACCGTAATAAACTACGTCTCTTATCGTTCCCCATCAAAAATCACGGATGTATAGTAGGCGTGGTAGATCTGATATCCTGCCAGTTAAGTATATCGCATTTACCGCATATCCATCTGCGAAATCTACCGAGTCATTCTTGTCAAGGTGTCCGAGATTGAATATTAACGAATTATAATTTATACAAGTTTAACTACTACTTTACTGCCCAGCAGTTGACGCGTATAGCATTTCTCTGCATCTAGCTCTTAAAGGCTGCCACCATCCTTTCTTATTCGTAAAAACTAATTTTTTCCAAAAAAATAAATAATATTCAATAAATAAATCATCAATTTTTTTGTTAAAAGTGAATCCAGTTTAAAAAACGATTTTCATCATAATTTACTTTTGCATCAAGAACAATTCCTCCCTCAATAGACCGACTCTGGCAAGGTCTTCGAAAACAACTGCATGAGACTTGCTTTTTCCATATCTTCAGTCAGGTATTTATCAGCCAACCCAGTTATTAAACGAGTTATTCCTATCCAAGTTTTATGTTATTACATCGCTAGCTTTCAATCATTAATGACCCCTAATAAACACTTCAAACCCTCTCTAAGAACGTTACGTGTCTGTCGATTAATCGTATGAAAAAACAAAGAAGATAGCATCGTGATTAGTGGGTTCGTTTCCCGAAGAGAAGAACTGGATTCCTGATGCTCTACGGTCAGTCATTGGTATGCCACTGGATTTTTGAAATCAAAAAGGAGATTCACATCACATCTATTCCTCTTATACAAATTGAAATTCTGATAATCTAACACTAACAATTGTATGACTGATTCAAATTTAGTTCATTACTAGCAAGATAAGAGGGTTTTTACTGGCGAATGGAGGATATAACTGACGAGCCGCAGGCGAGTCAGTTACCTCCTTGAGCTAGTAAAACCCGTTACCTTGCGTGTATTGTTTTATATTTTATTTGTTTCTCAGTTGTAAAAAGGTTAGATGAATTCCAAAAAATATCTCAATAATTTGTCGCAAAAATGTCGTAAACTATGGAAGCGTTGCCATGAACATGTCTGTTTATTTTTCTTCACATTTGTTTTGGCGAAAGCGAAAATGAATGTACCAAAAGAAATTATTGAGGCAGCCAGCAGTGTAGCTTCAAGTTTATTACCTGCAAAATCAGCTTCAAGGTACGAGCGAGAATACGACGACTTCAAAAAGTGGCAAAACAAAAATAGTGGGGTAACTGAAGATATTTTGTTGGTCTACTTGAATCAACTATCAGCTAGATTCAGCCCTAATACTTTATGAGCAAAATGGGCTATGCTGAAAAGCTGCTTGGAAATGAAAGAAAATGACGTGTTCGCAGGTTTGTTTTCCTTAAAAAATTTATTGAAAAATATGACGTTTAGTTGTCATTTGCAGATTTCAAAAGGTAATGAAAAAAATGAGCGTTATACGCCAAAAAGGCCAAGGTATTAAGTAAAGAAGAGGCTGAACAATTTCTTTTACATGCTCCTGATGACCAGTGGTTGCTGGCGAAAATTGTAACAATATTTGGCATTTTTGGATGTTGTCGATGTGACGAAATTCTCTCCTTAAACGTGAATGATGTAGAATATATGGGAAAATACGTTATTGTGACATTGCGGCAAACGAAAAATTTAACAACAAGAAGATTCACCATAACCGATGATGGCTGCAGCTTCAAGCCCTGCATGTTATACAGAAAATATGTAAATCTTCGGCCTCCTGGAACAGAAAGCCTAAGATTTTTTTTGACATACCGACATGGAAAGTGCATTTCCCTTGATGCTGGCCAGCACACTATTGGTGGTGTCCCAAAGCAAATAGCGAAATATTTAGGTTTAAAAGACCCAGAGTTATACACCGGCCACTCTTTTCGCAGAACTGGAGCCACTATGGTTGCGGATTCGGGTGGAGATATTTTAGCACTAAAGCGTGCAGGAGGGTGGAAGAGCACCGAAATTGCGATGAGTTATGTCGATGATTCGGTCAACAAAAAAATCGAAATGTCTAGCAAATTATTTGGTAGTAAGGAGGGTACAAATGTCCTGCAGTCCCCGAGTTCAGCAGTTTCTGAGTCAACAGATGGTTCATCATCATCAGTATCAACTCTTTCATCATCAAAATCTGTGTTACTGGAAATAACAATTGTACCATGATTTTCAACATAGGTATATGACGATAAAACAAAATTTTCTAATGTAAATAATACTACTAACTTGTAAAAATTCTGCAAGTTAACTGTCAGTTTTACAAATTAGTGACTTGATAAAATAAACTTTCTTGATTATTATTGTGTTTTTGGAAACTGACGTTTACAAATGAGAAACAAATAAAAGATTTCACTCCGAGCGGTAATCGAACCCACATTTTCAGATCTCCGGTCTGATGTTCTGAACCTTAAACTACCGTAGCTAAATTCCTTCATTTAGATGAAATTTTCATTAATTGTTTCCTTCTTTTTCCAGAGATCCTTCACACTTATCCTGCAGGCTGTGGACCATAACAACTATTCATCACCAGGTGAGTTTCTCCTACCCTATGCCATCTTGAACAATCTCCTGAAACTGAAAGGAAAAGCTAACTTATATAGATAGCCATTCTGGTGGTCTGTACACATCAACCTACAACACAATATAATCAATCAATTTTTCTATTCCCGACCGCCTTGATTGAGTAGAATAGATAAATAAATACTGATTAGATGATTGATCGAGAATAATTTGAGTTAAATTTTATGTAACATAACACCGGGCGTACTAGTTACAAAATTCATAGTACGGCCGTTTATCATTTTCTTTTCTGTATAGAGGCTTTGATTGAGTATTCTACAAGTCGAATGACTTATTAGCAATCAATTTTTCAAGTGGGTCGAGTGAGAAATACCGTGTTGGTGTGTTTATGAAACGGATTCATTGAAATAACAGCACTCCCAATTTGTACGGACATATATCATGACGGTTAGAAAGTAGCACTTTTAAGTACTTCACACTGGGAAGCGACTTGTTCTTCTAATGTGGATGCATCTTTATACTCGTTATTATAGGCTTATACATATGTTCGAAAGGATCTTGTGGATTTTTAGAACTCAATTGAGCCATGAAATGTAATAGTCACTATTTTATAACTAATTCTGAAGAAAACAAATAATTTATTGATTGGTGAACACTGATTAGTGAAACTTCGTGAGACAATGCGATCAATAATTACAAATATTACATTGTCGACATTATGTAATCTCAATTATCGAGTCATCGAAGTATTTTCGAACGAGAAAAGGCAAAATACTTATTTAGAAATCCTCTTTTTTGTGCGAAATAATGGCATCAAATTGACTATTTCATCAAACCTTATTTACATTCGATTTCCGGTTTTAATGACAGCCTCCATTGTCTCATCGACTGTTGTGAATTGGAAAAGAAAGACATATAGATACATTCGTTCAAAAGGCGGTCTTAAGTATTGGCAGGTATCATTTTCTACCTGAATTAAATTATACAGCTACCTCTATTAATTTGTTTGTCACAACTACTCAGAACGCTGGTTATAATACCACATAGTAGGGTAATTATACGAAATCTTAGGAAAAATGCAGATATAAATATAGATCCATCGAAATGACACAGGTCTATATTCAGTTTGATTTCGTTTTTTGAAGAATAATCTAGAATCTAGAGTTTGTTGTTCTTTTTTCCAAGGTGACTGCCAATTGGGTTCAACGTCAAACTGTAACTCCTCTGGAAGATCATCCCCCTAACGGGTTTTCCAATAAGAATTATCATTCTGGCATTCGAAGAAAAATGCCATTTTTCAGATAAATGATCGTATATTCATGTCATTATAAAGATGAAAGTATGCCCTTAATAATGGAAAATAACATCAGCCAAATGACCATCACCACTACAGGACCATATCTTTTTCATGAAATTTTCCATAACCAAATCGAAAAGTGGCTGCCCCTATGTCCTCGATAGCCTCACGAATTCCATTTTCGAGGTCTTGAATCGTCGCTGGGCTCTTGGCGTAGACCTTCTCTTTCGCATGGCCCCAAAGACAGTCGCAAGGTGTTAAATCACGAGATCTCAGTGGCCCATTGTGATCACCTCTTCGAGAGATAACACGGTCCGGAAACTTTTCTCGTAAAAGATCAATGGTTTCGTTGCTTGTGTGGCACGTAGCACCGTCTTTTTGAGAGTAAACGTTGTCCAGATCAATACCATCCAATTCCGGCCATAAAAAATCATTAATCATCTCTCGATAGCGCAATCCATTCACCGTAATTGTTCCAGCCTCATTCTCGAAAAAGTGAGGTCCAATGTAGAGGCTTTTCGAAAAGTTTTCTGAGTCCCAGATGCGATAATTTTGCTTGTTGACGAAGCCATCGAGGTGGAAGAGAGCCTCAACACTCAAGATGACTTTTCGATGGAATTCCAGATCATTTTCATGTATTTCAAGGACCCAATCAGCAAAGACACGACGTTGTTGATGATGGCTTGAGTTCTTGTGTTGACTGAACTTTATAAGCCTCATGACCCAAAGATTCATGCAAAATACGGTGTAAATGCGTTTGTGGAATGCCTAATTCCAAAGAACGATGAGGATTGGACAAACCTAGGTTTTCTTCAACACGTTCGGCTACACCAGCAATATTCTCGTCTGTGCTTGAGCGATGTGCACAGGTTTCATTCTTCACATCACTAACTTGTCCCAATTGTTTCACCAATTTCTATATTGCGATTCAACAAGGTGCTTCACAACGACCCAAAAATTTTAGAATTTTACGAACCATCTCTGGCAACTTTTCACCATTTTTATAGTGAATTTTAATGATTTCAATGTTGTTGAAGCGTGTATCTTTCCATTTTTATTAATGGCGTAGTTTCTACTGGTCAAATGTCCAAAAATGACAGCTTCAAAAGTGACATCTTCCGAAATAGCTGGCTATTCAAAATAACATCTCTCATTGAAAAATCCTTCATATGCTAAACTCACGAGGATCGATTCAGTTATTCCGGATGTAGAGGGTGTCGCATTAGTGCTAAAAAGTAGAATATCTTATTATTCACGATAGATACGATAAAAATTAAGAAACATCTGAAACTCAGAAAATCCAAATTTCAATATACAGTGCATTCCGCTTATAATGGACTCGAGGGGACCAAGACATATTGTTCATTATAACCGAGTGTCCATTTCATGAGAATAAGAAAAGAACAATTGAAAAGCTGTCTTTTATTAATAATAAGTATGTATAGGTACTTTTTATGAATCTGAATAGATATATTGGTTAATAACACTGATAATAATTATACATACTCAATACTGAACTAGTGTTTCGGAAGGAAGTCTGTTAATTTACTTTGGACAGAGGTTTTTTTATATGACTTCGGCAAATATCTGTGTCAGATAATTCTTCTTTTTTGAAATAGTCAAAATCGTGTTGTTTGCTATCGCATCACAAACCTTCGTGACAGTGGATCTTCACTAAAACTTGCTTATAATAGACTATTTCAGTATTTTCAGTCCACTACAGGCGAGGTTTCATTATAAACGAGTCCATCTTGTCCGAGGATTTTACATTGTTTTAATTCGGGACTTGGAAATTGGTTCATTACATTATATGCGTATTATATGAGTTCATTATAAGTGGATTATACTGTAGTATAACTTATATCTCAACTGAGGTGCAGATAATGAAAGAAACAATTTTTGAGAGTAACTTGTGTAAAAGCTTATTTCTTTTATATGTATAGTACCTAGTAGGCTATGGAAAAGGCGAATCTTGAAATAATACTAGGATGTAGAGTTTTTAGAGAAGTGCTCCGAAAAAAGTTTCCGAAAATTGATGACCTGTTATCAAATAAGGAATTCTCTTGAAATGAGAAACGCTCATCAGTTTCGTTTATTATCGTAGCATAAAGGCTAAAAAGGTTCAAGAAATAACTGAATCCTCCAACGAGGCAGACGTCTTATCCCATCAGACGAGACCTGTTTCTGGAACCAACCTCTCTGAAAAAGGGATTCCGAATTCACGGAATCAGTTTCACCGTTTTCTGAATGAAGTCACAACACTTTCGTGTTTATCCACGAGACCGTCCTTGCCTCAGGAAATCCTATAATTGGGAATATCAGCCCACCTGATACACACCCTTAGGACAGTCGTGCGCGTTTATCATTCCCTCTCTCTTTCGTTCGTTCATTCATAGGTATTTAAAAGGTTGGACTCGGCCCACTACCTACTACAAGACTGATTCATCCTTTATTCCTTTTTTGCGCGGGCTTGTACGAACAATAGGACGCTACTGACCTACTGACGATAAGCATTAATGGAACAAAAGGCTAACTGAAATACGCGGGGTATGGATTACGTTTATGGGCATGGATCATGGATCTCCACGGGACGGAAATTGCACGTATATACAGGGACTTCGTAAATGGGTATGTGACTGATTTCTTCAAGAAGAAAGATGTTATCTTGAAAGAGCGGCAAAAAGCGCTTGCCATTATTCAGTCGGCTCATTTCGTGAATGATTGTAATGAAGTATTGTTTGAGTAGAAAACAACTTGGATGAATCAGGTTCTGGGGAAGGTGTTGACGGGAAATATAAGTCTTTGTGTGAATTCAAAAATCTGTTATGGTGACATTTCTGTCGAGGGGTAAATTATTTGATAGACACGTTGGAAGAATCAAAAGTAAAGTTCATTATCTATTGATCTTAATATGCTCCATCTCTCGTTTTTTAAAAACAATCGGGTTAGGCGAAGGAAAGCTTCAAATGAAAAACTCCGATTTTATCGTGTGAAAATTTTTCAATCGAGAAATTGTAATCATTTCCTCAGGAAAGGGATCGACGGGAAAATTTTGTGTTCAATTCAACACGTGTACAGGGTTTTTCAAAAAAAGGTGACCCCGTCTCTAGGATTGGTAGAAAAGGGAAAAATATTTGGGGTTGGCTCAGTAAAAAAAATCGGAACGCCATTCGTTTTCAAGGTAAAGGGCCTTGAAGAAAAAAAAATTATTTATTTTTCACGATTTTGCTGAACTACTGGCAACATTGTAATGAAATTTTATTCGAAAATGTTTTGGAAGCTGATACATCCAATGAATTCGTTTTTATGTCTGACTCTCAAAGAGGGCGCCAGTAACATGGTTCGTACCAAGTAATTTTGAACATAACATTTCTCAATACCTACTTTATACCAGCGTCGGGTATGACATGTATACAATAAAGTTAGCAAACAACTCTCGCGAATCATACTCGGAATATATCAAAATTGTGCCGTTTTTTATCCGTGATCTGTCCGTGAAAAAATAAATTTTACGCCCTTATATTAAAAAAATATGAGATGTTTGACAAAGTTGATATCAACTTAGCGAAACAACTATCCGAAAAATATTTTCAGCCGAAATCAAACTAGCTCATCTTTTTCAATGATTTGTCCGTAAATTATCCGTGAAGAAAGAAACATCGCCACTCTTGTATTTTAAAAAATATTGGATGTTTCGCTAACTTGATATCGAGTTGGCGAAACAACCATTAAAGAAATCGTTTCAGCACAAAACGAAGTACGTACCTCATCTTGTCTAGTGATTTATCCGTATATTATCCGTGAAGAATGAAAATTTGTATTATTCAAGATTCAAGGTTTTGTAGGAAAATGGCAAAAATCACGTGCACTGATCAATGTACATCAAATTACCAGGTGACATATTGAAAAAATGATTTCAGCAATCAACAGATATCAACTTAGCGACGCATCTCATATATTTTTTTTAAATATAAGAGCGGCAAAATTTATTTCTTCGCGGATGAATTACGGATTAAAAAATGCAAAATTTTGAGCTATTTCGAGTTTGATTCGCGAAAGTTGTTTTGCTTCAAATCGAAATATTCTGAAAACCGTACATAATATCGAGTTTCATCAGGAGTACGATTTGGTGTAAAATAAGATGACGGTAGAGTTCACTTGAGACTTGGCTTAATAACTCTAATATTAAAAAAGTTATGTTCGATACTACTTGGTACAAATCCTGTAGCTATCGCCCTCTATGAGAAACATACATAAAAAGCATTGATGTTTCAGCTTCTAAAACATATTCGTATAAAATTTAATCGCAATGTTGCCTTCGGCAAAATCGTTTGAATTGGACAAACCCCAAATATTTTTCAGTTTTCTACCTACTCTAGAAACGGAATCACCTTTTTTCGAAACACCCTGTATATCGAGCGAATAAATGCTTGTTGGATAAATATCTACATATTTGTTGTGAATATTTTTATATTGCAAAAAGCGTGAATGAGTTCATAAGTCGTCTATTATACGCGATTTTCGAATTCGAATGCTTGTTTCTTTCATTTGGCAAGTCACCAAGAAAGATCTTCTGATTGCTATTTCTATCAGACCATCGGATTTGGGAAAGTGAAATTGTCAGTATGTCTCCGTGTACATCATATCCTTAATGATGCCATTTATCCGGTTCATTCATGATCTCAACAAGGTGTTGCCTCGAAAGGCACTTAATGAAGATCATAGAACGGTGAATACGTGTTGGCAACGTGAGTTTAATGGATTCCTTATAGATGTTATTTCGCACCTTCATGTAATCAGATTCAATATATGTAGATTTCAACAGTTCTGCAATATCTGCGTAGTTTCTTCCAATCGTTTGAGTATTTAGCATGGGAAAGACGTCACAAACGAAATGGGAATGCATGCATCTTTCAAGAATAACTGCTTTCTGCATAAGAAATCAACAGTTACCCAAACTCTATCGATTATTCACAAAGAATAATAATATTCTCGTAATATATTTAGATTTTCTCACAATGTTGCATTTGTCTACAGGAACACAAGAGATCATAGATGAAGCCACATATTCAGGAATAATAGATCCAAGTGCGGAATGGCACACTCTCAACCACAGAGGACCAAGGGCTAGTCTAACCTACAGAGTGAGGGTGAAATGCGATACCCATTATTACAACGCCACCTGTACGAAATTCTGCAGACCGAGGGACGACTCATTCGGTCATTATATCTGCGATGTCAATGGTGACAAGAAATGTATAGATGGGTGGACAGGAGCTACTTGTGACGTTGGTGAGTAAAACATTATTATTTCGTTGTCATATTAACAATGCTAATCAAATGAGTTATATTGCAAGGATTTAACACGGTTTTAAACAGTTTTAAAAAATCATGCCGTCGAAGACTTTATGACGGATTGAATTCACAAGAAAAACAGGACTGGCGACAGGAGGAGCGCCATTCAGGTGCCTGGTAAACCTGTCACCTGGCCTGATCATAATACATTTTGATCCCTATGAATAGCTGAATATACAGGGTGGTCCAGATTGTAACCAAGAAATTTTAACCACGTATTCTACTTCAAAAATAAGCCCTAGTTTGTCATATAAACATATGTCGAGAAATGTTTCAACTCTCCGAGATACGGGGTGTTAAAATTATAGAAAAAAAATGTTTTTTATTAATAACTTTCACACTGCTTGAAATATTTTTATGAAATTTGAGACATAGGTTTTGAGCGTCAAGGAGCACTTTTGGCATAATATCATTTCTTTTCTATTCTACCATTGGCGTCCGTACTGCAGCGAGACTGAATATTTTCAGATGAAAAAATGATACGCCAATGGTTTTTCCGACAATAAAAATTACTATTCAAATCCTTATTCAATTTGGAGCAAATTCGTTTTCTTGACTTTTTGCTGTAAGAGGCACCGTTCCCGGTTAAAAAATAAAACACATTCTCATGCATGAAGAAATCGCCAAAATTTGATAATATGGTAGGTACATAATGATAATAAGACTATTTTTGTGAACGAAATTTTGGGCGATTTCTTCATGCATGAGAATGTGTTTTATTTTTTCTACCGGAAACGGTGCCTCGTACAGCAAAAAGTCAAGAGACCGAATTTGCTCCAAATTAAATAAGGATTTAAATAGTAATTTTTATTGTCGGAAAAACCAATGGTGTATCATTTTCTCATCTGAAAATATTCAGTCTCGCTGCAGTACGGGCGCCATTGGTAGAATAGAAAAGATATGATATTATGCAAAAAGTGCTCCTTGGCGCTCAAAACCTATGTCTCAAATTTCATAAAAATATTTCAAGCAGTGTGAAAGTTATTAATAAAAAACATTTTTTTTCTATAATTTTAACACCCCGTATCTCGGACATATGTTTATATGACAAACTAGGGCTCATTTTTGATGTAGAATACGTGGTTAAAATTTCTTGGTTATGATCTGGACCACCTGTACAATTTGAACTTTAATTTTTCTGAAATCTGCCAAATCGAAACAACATTTTTATTGAAAATCCTTCATTTTGTATTTCAGCTGTGTGCAAACCAGGATGTCATCCGCTTCATGGGAAATGCGATAATCCAGGAGAATGCAAGTAAGTATTGAGGGGGATATCGCTGTAAAAAAAATTAAATTTTGAGAAAAATTCACAAAACAAATACAAGAGGTGAAAAACTTTCCAACCAAATCAGACTATCCGAATTTAATTCTGTCCAAGTCGTTGAGTAGGTGTTTCTTCAAATTTAGTTAACAGCAACGATAGGGGTAGTCTACATCAACCCTGTCCACTTATTATGAAAACATGAAGAAACTTCGAGAAAGTATATTTTCATAATATTAATCTATATATATAAAAGGAAGATGTTGGTTACACCATTTATAACTCGAGATCGGATGGACTGTTTGTTATGAAACTTCATATATGGATTCGTCTATGGTCTGGTTATTATAAAATACAATAAAACTCTGAAAAAATCGATGAAAACTTTACTTATACAGGAAATGCTTTTCCTTCTTTTGAGTAAGGCTATTAGGTTTCGCTACAGTTACAGTTACGCTACAGCTTATTCGTTGCTACTTTATTCGATATTCTCGCCGTTAGACGGAGATGTGTAATTTGGGTTGCCTCCAACTCTGCGCTGTTAACCAAAGCCGAAATGTTTTAGCGTAGGATTACAGATCTCTAAACTGATTAGATTTCGTTGAGATATAACTGATATGAGAGAAGTTTCGTTCTTACCACTTCGGGTGGCGCTATTCACACATTATGACTGATTATTATTAGTTATTTTCACAGCTTTAATTATTCAAAATAACGTAATCGTGAAGGTACTACATATTATCATATTGACATCAATTAGGTACTGTATAATTTGCATAGAATTATATCACAGTGAATTTTTATCGAAATTTCAAGTAAATCGGATTTTGGCGATCAGTTTCAACCGTGAGTTGTCCATTATTCTCATCTTTTCTCATCATTTTTGAATTTCTGTTTGGGTGATAAATATATTTTCGGAAATAACTGAATCCAAAATTGCCATAATTAGTAATTGACATATTATTTTTGTGTTTCTGTTCTGTGTGACAGCTCATATCCATGGAAACATGGAAATCTCGCTGCTCCACCAACTGAGATGTTTACCAATTATTTTAAGCTGAGCACCAAAAGGCTGAGATGTTCATGGTGTGAGCACTTTTAAGATTTTGATTAGCCAACATTGAGAATAGATATTAGAAAAGTTTAGTTTTTTCATATTCACAAAGAGCTATTCACAAAATAAGTTTTAATTTTCATTTGTTTATTCAAATACATATTTGAATTCATTCTGGTGAACGGGTTGTGTTAATAGTCGATAGTTCTTTCAAGCAATAATTTGTGTTCATATTCTTAACATTTTGATTCATATTAGTTCTGCGAAAAGGTATAATATGGCTATTAACAGCTATTAACAGTTACAAAGCAGAGTCAAATTTTTGGTAAGAATTGCGTCAACTGGAAATTCAAAAATTGCGAGAAATGTAGAGGGTATGTATATTCCGAAAGAAAATAGATATCGAGGATTGATTTGACAATTCAAAAATCATAAAAACAAGCCGTTGATCTCCGATCACCGGTGATTACAATTTGTGAAATTCACCGTAAGTATCATTTAGGCGTAACAAAGTTCGCCGGGCCAGCTAGTACTTCCATAAAATATCATCATACTATCGCTCTTCGGTTTTAAGATACAAAATGAAAACATCATTTTCCACCATCTTTGAACCGCCATATCTCCCTCACTTTTGATCCAACATTTATATGAAAAACTACCCTTTATTCTGAACAAGGAATCGCCCCCTTGAATTTTATGGACTTGTTCCGAAACACCCTGTATATTTCATATCATCTCCTGCATTCCTTTGTATTTGCACCACTCTGTTTGCTAAAGCAAAAAAAAAGAATTCACGTAGAGAATCGTGAATTATATGTCGAATAAATAAAGGGAATCATGAACTCAACCGAGCGTTGATGAATACAAGATAGGCACTCATGTTGTTAAAAAAAACATTTTTCGCGAATGAACTGGAGCCACGATCAATCCAAATGCACACTCAAGTACTGCTCATTTTTCAAGATCAGAAGAAGGTGATAACTACGTTCGGAGTCCTGAGAAATATCGTATTATCATTATTATTTCACATTCTTCGCCTGCTTGAATTCGGTAAACCTACCATTAGGCGATAATCGTGTCTTAATTCGTCCGCATTAACAGTTAACATCGTTCGAACATACCGCGAACAAATTGTATCATAACACAAACAAACTTAGAAGATCACGGCCCAATTCGTCTACTTATCTGTAATGGCCAAGTCGTGATCAGCTCCCATCAATTAATCCAATTATCCTAACCTCCAATGGCACCGGATTGGCGGACTTGATTGCTCCCTAACAGTAAATACGAATCAAACACAGAAATGATCTGCCTACGATAGGAAGGAATAGAAATGCGAGGAAGTTGCTCAAATAGAGGTCGACCTCTCACGAAAATGTATTACGCACATTCAATTGACCATATTCACCGTCGCCATACTGTTGTGCGACAATACCAACTACCCAGGGTTCTAACATCGAATAACGAAAGTCACTAATTTCTCAGGACCGCGAAAGTTTAAATGGAAATATTTTGATGTCAGTTTTTTATTTTTAGATCTATTTCTTGCCGAATAAGATGTCTTATTGCCGATTAATTACTGACACAACAACCATGGCCTCCCCTATACTGATATCTACCCATATTTCCTGGATTTTATCACAACATACTTAACCAAAGTTTACCACCAATTTTATATAACCTCTCATACCACATACGATACTAAAAATCTGATAGTATTTTTGATAAACTCAATATTTCTCCGTTGGAAACACTGGGTAGTTTGTATTGTCGCACAACAATATGGCGACGGTGAATATGGTCAATTGGGGTTCGCATAGAGATCTTCTAATCATTATGAACACTCAATGATCAAATTTGATTAAACCATGTAATCGATTCAGGGATAAAGTTGACATACTCTTCCAGAGTGCACATTAGATCGTATCATGACAAGTTAGAGTTTAGAGTATCTATATAACTAGGAGGGCTGCGATAGTCCCAGACCGGAAGTCAAGATCTAGAATTGTTCAGCAGACAGCTCCAACACAATCTATACCACATCCTTCTCAAGGAAAAAACCCCTTGATTGATTGATTGATTTGCTGACGAACAAGAGACCGGGTTAGCGCTTGGCCTCCCTGTGACACTGCGACCAACTTGGGTCTATTGTATCACTCTTTCGTCAGTGGTTCCTCACGAGAATGGGTTTGTGTCCTGCATCAGGTTCAGTAGCCTATTTATGAGGTTTTTCGGATTCATTACCATTTCTGGATTGATTTCTCCGAAGATTTTGTGGCGCCTTCTTCCCAGGGCGTCGCGTTCAAAAATTATGTGAGAGGCTGTTTTTTCCTCTTCACCGCAGAGTCTGCAATCCACGGGTTCTCCAAGTATTCCTATGGTGTTCAGATGTTTTCTAAGGCCGCAGTGTCCCGTCAGTAGACCTACTATTATACGTGCCTTTGTTCTGTTTAGATTAAAAAAGTCAGCCGTCAAGGTTTGGCTTATGTGTCCTACCATGACTTTGCTGTGTGTTTGCCCGTCGCTCTGTTCCCAGTGTTGTCGGTGTCTTTGTTTTATCCACTCCTCAATCAAGGTCCTGCATCGGTTTTTGCTGATTCCAAGCACATGTTCTGGCCCTGTGAATGGCGTTTCAGATGCTTGTCTTGCTGACTGGTCTGCTTTTTCGTTGCCCGCTATTCCCTTGTGACCTGGCACCCACATCAAAGTGACCTAGCCAGCTCCAGAAGGTCCTGGAGGCATTCCCAGACGAGTCTAGACTTTATCTGTGTCGGGTTGAGAGCTTTGATGGCGCTCTGGCTGTCAGAGAGAATGTGGATGTGTTTTCTTTGGTAGCCACTTTCCAGGTTCTTCTGTATGCATGTCCTAATGGCATGTGTTTCAGCTTGAAATATCGTGGCGTGTTTGCCGAGAGGTATTATGAAGTTCCTTCTTGGCCTCACTCCGTGTATTCCTGCTCCTGTTCCTTCATCTGTCTTAGAACCGTCTGTGTACCAGACTATTTCCGCAGATGATGATTCTATACTCGAGTCCCATCTGTTCCAGTCGAGCTGTGTTTTGAATGGTTTTTCGAATGAGTATAGGGGTTGCATGTAGTCTGAAATCATATCGAGCTCGGATAAGTCAGCTACATGAGTGATTCTGGTGTGCCTAGTTGTGCTGGTTCTCCAGTTTTTTATTTGGATCAGTCTGTATGCACCCATCCTGGCCTCCCCCATGACATGTATGTCAAGGGGTGAGAGGTTAAGGATGACCTCCATAGCAGCTGTTGAAGTGCTATTCATTGAAAATACCCCTAATACCCCATCCAAAATAGGTGATGAAAAAGAGTTGCATGTGACCCTTGCGCATATTCGACATCCAGAGAAGTCTAAATCATAGCCAATTGAATTGAATTGTAACAAATTAGGTACTTGATATTTTATTTTGTAGATTATATAGATAGATGAGCATCCTATGTTCATGAATTTAAAGCATTTAATGCAAATTGCTTCATACCTCGTCCTCAAGAACTTTAATGCAGTTCTAATAATCCTCATTATAGATAGAAGATTGAATGCCACATAAATTTCACTGGATAATATACGACGTTGATCGTCTATTGCATATAGTGGATTCACCGATGCATTCTCAGAAAATATACAAAGTAGGTTTGGTATCAGAAATAACAATCTCGAAATCCTCCTTGTATGCTCTTTCAAATTTCACGTGATCAAGTAGGAACAACTAAATTCTTCAATATTCTCTGGCAGAACTAATAAACTGTTGTTAAGCTGGCCCAGAACCTAGATATTTCCATATTGTTAGACAGGTTTCTTTCAATTCAAAATATTATTCAATGAATATCCCAAATGAAAAACTAAAAGAAAAGCTTAAACACAATGTAGTGGCATTAGAAGTACATCAGTTAACTACCCAGAATTTAAATGTCACTGAGACACTTTATTATTCGAAGATAAAGGACAGATGCACGAGTCCTTCAACATCAGACCAATAAGAATCAAATATCAGCTTTTAACCAAATAATACAGGGTGCGGCACGGAGGATGGATGGTTTTAAAAAAATAATAAAAGCGTTAATTTTTACTCAAAAACACATTTATTGACGGAATCAGATTCTCAAGGAAATAGCATTTGAGACAGTCAAGTGTGGAAAATCACATCAGGCATGTGGTGGCCGAAATCGGTGATGCAGTGCTGGAGGCGCTCTTGGAAGTTCGCGTAGACTCTCTCCAACATCGCTCTCTCAACTTGGGCAACTTCCACGCGAATAGCCCTTTTCAATTCGTCCAGAGTTCGGGGCTTGGTCTCGTATACTCTAGCCTTGAGGTGTCCCCATAAGAAAAAATCGCATATGGATAAATCTGGGGACCGGGGAGGCCAATGAACATCGCCAAACCTGGAAATAAGGCGACCAGGGAAGAGAGGGCGAATAACGTCCATTGATGCTCTGGCTGTGTGGGCGGTCGTCCCATCCTGTTGGAACCACACACGTCGGATTGGAACACGTTGCCGTCGTAATTCGGGGATAAAGAAGTTGTTGATCATTTCGACGTACCGCTCTGAGTTCACGGTAACAGCACGACCATTAACGTCTTCGAAGAAGTAAGGGCCAATGATGCGAGTTTGCGACAACTGGTAAATAAATGCTAGGAACACACGAGTCTAACGGCACCTTCCCCACTTCTCTCGTCCTCAGTGGGGGAAAGTTATGCCCATCTGAAAAACGTCCGCCCTCCGTGCCGCACCTTGTACATACAATGAAAGCGAATTAAAATTCAACAGATATTATTTCTCAAACATTTATATTCTGTAAGTTCTAAGGCTTGTTTTGAATGAATCTATTATTTGGAATATTATTTCCTGACATGTGTCAAGTGAACTACAATCCACAAGAAATTCAAGTTAAAACAATTTTTTCACGAAGAAAATGTTATTTGGGAAAACCGGTCACATATAAGAATTGAAGTTCACTTCTGTGATTTCGAAAATTGAGAGAGTTCTTTATCAGTATACCCCATTCATTTTTATAAAGTATCGCGGTTGGCCAATATTTAGGTTTATCAAGTTCTTTTACCCAAAACTGACGCAGGTTGGCACTCGTAAAACTCGAATAATTCCGAGAGACGTTGCTAATACGTTTACTCTTTTTTAACTTTGAGAATGGAGTTAGTTCTTTCAAGGATTCGTAGTACTACATACTGCAATTTCATGGAGTATTTCAAGTTGTGCAAAAAGGTATTTAAATTTCTTCTGTAGGCTTATTTCTTCAGAATTTTGAAAAATGAGGAATTCCATTGGTCCGTCTGTTCCGTTCGTTTGGAAGTTTTTCTGTCGGGTTATTCGAGTACTTTTTCTTTTTTTTGAATGATCTTTATCACAAAGTAACGGACTGTTCTGTCCATTATTTTTCAGTAAAATTGCAACACTCGATTCTTGATTCCCGTTCAAGAAAAGAGCATAACTGATCTTCCAACCATGTCTATATGCGTGAAATATTTTCAGTATTAACAGAAAACAAAGATCTCTATGTAGAAATGACAACGTTGCGTATGCATCTGACAAAAACATGACCATTATCTAACATTTCCAAAATATACACTGCGAAATGTATCATAATTTCATGGCCAACCCATAAAAGTGAATGGAGTAGACTATTTTTTGAAATCCGAAAATAGTTTCACTCCGATAAGGAATCGAACCTACCTTCTCTGATCGCTAGTCAATGCTCTCAATAAAATATTCTCTCATTAAGCTCTTTGCTTTGACTGTAGATTCTTCATATCAATACGCCGTGGAATGTAAAATTCTTGAAAGAGCAGGATATTTTTTTCCTCCACAAAAATATGATCTTGAAGCAACCTTATTCCGTTTAAATATTGAGGCGAACTCATTATCGCGAATTCAACTTGTTGCAAGATTTCTTGAATATCTCAGTGTTGCCAACAAAGAATTTCTCTGCATGGAAACTGTTCAAGGCATAGTCCACGACGTTTCAGCGTTCCAGAGCCCAACACGATATAATTCACCCGACATAATAAATGAATCACATTTAACTACTTTGGACAACAATGACTGACAGAAGATGATAAAGCAAAAAATAAACTTTTCGAATGTAAAAACGACTGAGAACTGTATGCCCGAGGCTAGGGTTTAATCGACCGCCGACCACGGTAGCTACCTAAGCAATTACAAGACGATTACCTCTAGCGGTTTGTGCCGTGTGCTTCAATTTCTATTCAATTTTCTGAATTGCATTATCGTCAGAGGAGGCTCAGTCGACAGGGTTCACGGAATATTTTCACAGAGACTTATGAAAGAACATAACAACTACTCCACCTCGGTTTTACTTCATTTTTATCGATACTTGCCTTGAAAACATACAGGGTGCCCCATTTCAATTTGAAAAGGTCAGGATATTTCTGGTGGTAAGAAATACTATTGCACTTGTCCAAATATCACTGTTTTCGATCCTAAGGTATACTCCATTCACTTTTATAAAGTATCCCGGGAGGCCAAGTTTTAGGTTTATCAAGTTTTTTCCCCCTGAAAAAATCGGAGGTTGGCATTTGTGAATGCATTACGTCAATTAATAAATGTCGGAGACGTTGCCGGCGTTTATTTTCCATTATTAATTATTAATTATCAAGCCTGGAAACTTAGAATGCCGGAGGTAGTTTCGAAAAAGCAGAGGTAAAGTATCAGGAAGTGCTATTTAGAATTGAAATCTGCGCATTCTAAAAGTAACCCTGATAATTTGGTATCGACAGTTCATGACCAGCTATCCAACATTTTCGACGTATAAGTGAGTGAAAACCAAGGTTTAATATTTTATATGAATAGATTCAATTTTTAGCTGCACATAAACACAATTAGGAGGATTTTAAGTGAAAGAGACGACAAAGAATTTCCTACAATTGGGGTACCCAAAAAGACACTGATTGAAAACTTTATTTTGAAGAAAGATCTGCAACGACAAATTTGGAATTATAATTTGAAAAATGAACACTTTTCGATTGATACACTACTCACTTTAGCGAAAGAGCTGCCTTTTTCAACAGAATCCTCTATGCAGTGTGAAAGACCTAACATTTGGGTTTTCTAATATTGCAAAAATGTCGAATATCCTCCTTATAAAACTAGTACTGTATCGAAGATTTTCTACGATCAATGAGGTTCAACTGAATCAAACAAAATGAATTATATTATGGATAATACGGAAGAGGAAGTTGCTGCAAACCACCTAGATAGAAAAATAACCAATTGGGAAATTTGGGAAAAGCTTTCTTTTTATAAGGGACATAAAGCTTCTTCGTAAACCTCAGGATCTCAAAAATAATTGCTTGGTGGACCAGATATGGTCGGAAGACCTTCGTTGTCAAGGACCAAATGTGGGTTATATACTATGTCCTGATGATTTTCTATCTCCTTTTCTGTTGCAGATATCAAGATATTTTGTCAGTGTCAATCCAAAAGAAAGATGAAATGTTGTTCCTAAAGAAGATTCTGTCCGTTATGAATATGTCAGCCTATTCTTTGAAAAAAATTACAAAATCTCTATACTTATTCAGAGGTTTTCATCTTTGTGCTCATGTATCATAGGTAAAAATGTATGGCGTCCTGTTTAAATCTGTTTTCCTAATACTGTAATTGCTTTGAACATGCCATATTGTTTGATACATTAAAAAATCTAATGCTCTTTCTCAAAAAGAAACATATACATGCAACGATGTTAGAAATTATTGTTTTGTGATGGAAAATTGTTGAAGTTTTTTTTATTATCAAAACCAATTTCTTCATTGTGTTACCGTTTTCTCAAGTTTTGTATCCAATCATTATATGCCAGTTGATATGATAATTAAATTTAAGACGTTTAACACCCACCTGGAGATTGAATATTTGAACTGACTTCGAAGTATGTCCATAAAACATAATTCCATATCTTGCTTTCGACTCGAATACTGAATGATAGATGGTTTTTATGCAGAATTTATCCAGATATCTTGTCATTACACCCAAAGATAACAGACTGAAGCTAATGTGCATCCCAGTTTAGAAATACGTTCTTCTTGATTCGGTTTACCTATCATTCACATAGATTCCCACGAACTTTGTAAATGGAGTTAGTTCTCTTAAGTTTTAATAGTGACACAGGTTTCGTAGTACCACTACATTTTCATACTGGAGTATTCAAAGGGGTGCAAAAAGGTAATTCAATTTCTTCTATAGGCTTATTTTTTGTGAAGTGGGGAATTCCACTGTTCGTTTATAAGTTTTTCTGTAGGGTTATGCGAATACTTTTATTATTTTTTCGAATGAACTATCACAAAGTAACGGACTATTTTGTCCATTATTTTTCAGTAAAATTTCAGCACTCGGTCCTTTATTTCCGTACAAGAAAATAGCATAACTGAATCTCCCAACCAGGTTTATATACGTGAAATATTTCCAGTATTTAGACGAAAAAAGTGTCTTCAACATTCGCCAGGTCTTTGGAATTATTGAATTCACATAATATTTTCTCGAATTCATTATTTTCCCAAGGTGAATAAACATTTTGATAAATACGTAATTACTACGACATAAATGTAGAAACGGCAACGTTTCTTGTTCAACTGACAGAAGAATGACCATAACCTAACATTTTCAAAATATACACGGTGAAATGTGTCAGAATTCCATGGCCAACCGGTATACTTTATAAAAGTGAATGGAGTATATATTCAGTTGCTTTCATACTTTATTCCAACCACTGAAGTATTGCTACTTCATCGTCGACGAGCCGCTACTGTTTCCACTCCTAGACCATAGCATTATTGAATTCATTAAATTCCTCCATTCGCGGGGAGTTATGATAATCCCTTCCAATCTCAACTACTGTTTTTCTGTCAATTCTCGTCTCTCTCATGGTTCTACTGCTAATGACCGTCTAATTAAGGTTGTTTTTCTATTCGACCACGTGAATGAATCACTATCATTAAGCATGGTGACCCGAAGACAATGAGAGTATTGTTTCGATTATTCCCGCAATTAGGTATTCCAGGGATCTGTTACAGTTTCTACAACACAAATTTCTAGCCTCAGGCACGCCCCAGTCGCTGTTATGATCACTTTCTTCACAAACAACCGAATTTCGAACATCTGATGTAATCAGCAATTGTCGTTTAGTTCCCATAAATATTCGAGACTTTCTTCATTATGAAGGAAATGTGACAGCACATTTTCCTCCACGACAATCGCTTCAGCTCATTATCCGACATTTATGTCATATTCGATCCGGTTCAACTTTTTAACCAATAAATCATATCCTGACGTAAGAGTTATTCTTTCTTCCCATGAATTATCTGGCCCCAAAATGCTCACGATTCGCTCCAGTCGTTCCAGGTGTTTCAACACAAAATCGCAGACATTTGGGAAAAAAGTCTCTTCAATTTTGATTATGGATGATCATTTGTCTAACACTCAGTTTTTCCAAGATTATACAACCATAGGTTGTTGATGTCTTTGAGCTTTCAAGCTTGCAGGCGTATACAGTTATGAATCAAAATTCATTCATTTCTAGTTGGTTCCAGTTCAAATAGGTTATTCTCAGGAAAATGTTTGGTAAGATCCAAACAAGTTATCTTAGTCATAATGAGCTATTAGAGGAAGCTTCTTTACCGTATTATCCCAATTGTTATTACATGCATTGGTTCGATTTCTCTTGTGCTTGCGCTTTTTTTAGTTTGGTAATGGGGTTACATTTCACTGCGACCTCAAGGTCTACAGGGTCCCACATCAAAGCTGTTTCGCAACTGTGCTATCTACAGCGCGGCCTACAGCTTGTCCTCCAGCTCCAGATCTTCAGTGAACGCCAGTATCTGAGAGGGCTTCGAGGTTAAATTCTCTTTCTCCTATAACTCCCTTGTCCAAGACATTTCTTGCACAGACTTGCGAGGCATTTCTGTGTTTGAGCTGGGCTAACCATTTCATTTTGTACTAATAATATCATGCATCTGAGAGGACATTTGCCCTCATCTCTTGCCTTCTGAATCTCTAGTCGCCCCTTTTCTTCAGATTTGTCGTTTTGTTATGTCCAGTGTGACCTCCGGCACAATTCTCATTTTGAAGGACTGAACGAGAATAAATTCACAAAAACGCCTATATCTCTTGAACCAATTGAGAAAAAATCAAAATTGGATCATAGTTAGCCTTGTTATGAACGTCAGAAACATGTGGACCATTTACTCCATAGATATTCCAGTTCTCTGTCGCAAAATGTCAAGCGAAGTGAAAACACGAGAATTTATAGTGAAACTTTTTCGAAATAATCAAAAATGGAGCTTCAAAAGAATCGCAAAAGAGGCTCGCGTTCGTCCGGAAACGGTATCAAGAGTTGTTAAGCGCTTCAACGAAGATCTTACAATTGATCGCACGGAAGGAACCGGGAGGAAAAAGGGTTTTCATAGCCCAAAAAATGTGAAGAAAGCTATCAGCCTTTTTCAGAAGAATCCTTACCTTTCAGGACGGAAAGTGGCCCAAATAGTGGGTTGTTCGCAGTCAATCGATCAGAAAATCAAGTCGAGTTGTGGGCTTAGAACATACAAAGTGCAGAAAGTGCCAGACAGGAACTCTATGAAGAATCAAGAAGCGAAATCAAGAGCAAAGAAATTAAAAAAATATTTCTTGAAAAATTTTTCCTGTTGCGTGATGGACGAGGAAACCTATGACTTGGCTGATTTCTCGCAACTTCCTGGTCAGGAATTTTATACTGCAGATTCTCTTGACGAACAATTTCGCGTGAAGAAACAAGCAAAGTTTTCTAAAAAAATTCCTGGTTTGGTAAGCAATTTGCACTTGTGGGAAAAGGAGCAAATTTTTCGTTGGCCAAGGCTCTGTTGACTCGAAGATATACATCGAGGAATGCTTGAAGAAGCGACTTTTACCATTTTTACGTGAGCACGATGTGTCAACAATCTTTTGGCCAGATTCAGCTTCATGCCACTACAGCAAGGCCACCAAGGAATGGTACGAAGCTAATAAGGTGTTTTTTGTCCCAAAAGAGGCCAATCCACCAAGTTGCCCAGAACTCAGGCCAATCGAAAGACATTGGGCCCTGGTAAAAAGAGAATTGAAGAAGACTAAGAAATCAACGAAAACATTAGCGGAATTCAAGCAAAAGTGCTGAAGACAGCATCCCAGAAAGTGACTGAGAACACTATAAGAAGCATGATGGGAAGAATTCCAGAAAGAATCCATGAATTTTGTAAAAAATAGTTTTGGTTTTTTATGATAAGAAGAGTTTTTATGAGAATTAGATGATGATTCGAAAATGAGTTTGATTTTCGAAATCGGTCCAGTGGTTCAAAAGATATAAGCGTTTTTGTGATAGCGATCGGTATTGTCAATCGATCCAGGAATGGAGCATCTCTACATTCTTTTTTATGCCCGACAAGATTTTATGATCAAGTCGTCTTTTTCTGTATGAAAAATCATAAAAATCGTATGATGGATAACTATCACCAAGAAATCTGGATACTTCCTTATACGGTTACGTTCTGATGAAAGCACTCCTCCCATCGATAATGAGAAAATCTGAAAGTGATTTGTCTTCAATATTGAATACTCTATCCGTCACTCATAAATGGAATTCAATAAAGCAGCCTCTTCTTTTTATCCCTTTTCTGCAATCAATTCCGTTTCGTCTGTCTCTTAACGTCGTCGGATAAATTGAACGTCGATAGATGGTTCGGATAAATCGTCGGACATAAACAACGGAAAGGATTTACGTCAATTACTCGGGCTACAAATTGTTTTTTGTGTGTTTCTTTGGTGGAGGTTTTTGCCAAAGATTGTTCCATAGGAATATCGTTCTTTTTCAAGCGACTCCAACGAAAAATACGAATTCATGAGTCGGATCTGAATAACTTCCCCCATAACTAAGGTTGAATTTTCATTGCTCGACCAAACATTTATTGGTTTTGTAAGGATTGACCTGTAACTGCTGTTGATTTGGATATTCATGACCACGAATTTTTTTTTTTTTATTTTATATTGCGAGTGATTTGCTGACAATAAATGCACGTCCAAATACACTGCGCAAAAAAATTAACGCACATAATGGAAATCTCAAATTTATTCTACAACTGAAGGTGTTCTCAATGATAATTATTTTTATCAGAATTATGCATGCATATGTTATCCACTTTCAACGTTTTTCTTCAATACAGATGTTTTCTCCCAGCAGGAATAAGAAAAGATGATATTATCAGATTTTGATTGTATTGGCTCCATTCTAAAATCAGTTGTTCTCGATCAATTCTAGTGATCAATAGTTTTTCTTTCGTTTGATTTTCTACACTCGATCGCTATGCAACGCGAAACACGCAATTTGACCCAAGAGGAATGTGCCCAAGCGGTAGTTTTGCGAGAAGAAGGGTGGACATACACAAGAATTGCAGAAAGGTTTGGAGTTTCCCATACAAGTGTGTCCAGAATGTTGCAGCGATTCAGGGAGACAGGTATGAATGTCCGAAGACCAGGACAGGGAAGACCACGGGTAACAACTGCCATTCAAGAACGTTACTTGAGAGTTTCTTCGTTGAGACAACGGTTTGCACGGTTGACAACCGCTCGCCTCCTTCAAAATCAGCTTGAGCAAACTCATGAGGTGCAAATTAGCACTCAGACAATAAGAAATCGCCTCAGAGAATATGATTTAAGGCCTCGTGTCGCGGCAAGATGCCCAGCTCTTACCCTAGCCCATCGATGGACGCGTTTGGATTTTGCGAGAGAGCATATCCATTGGGAAGAGGCCGATTGGGAAAGAGTTCTCTTCACAGATGAGTCTAGATTCTGCCTCTACCATTGTGATCGACGTTCCCTTGTATACAGACGTCCACATGAAAGATATGCTCAGTGCAATTTCCTGAATACTACTGGTTTCGGGGCAGGATCGATTATGGTATGGGGTGGAATATCTTTGACTGCTCGCACAGACCTAGTGGTCGTTGATAATGGAGCTATGAATGCTGATAAGTATATAAGGAACATTCTTGAAGATCATGTAGTGCCATTTGCCCCATACATTGGTGAAAATTTCATTTTTATGGACGATAATGCCAGACCCCATTGTGCGCGCATCGTTCAGGAGTACCTTGAAGAGGTTGAAGTCTCTCGAATGGAATGGCCAGCAAGAAGTCCAGATCTCAATCCGATTGAGCAGGTTGGGGACAACCTCAATAGAAGGCTGAGAAGTTCATAAAATCATCCAGCTACTCTTAATGACTTAGGAATCCAACTCGGAGAAATCTGGGAAGGATTAGATCAGAACATTTTAAAATCACTCGTTTTGAGTATGAACCGTCGTTGCCGAGCTGTAATTAACGCAAGGGGTGGAAATACCAAGTATTAAATCACTTATCAGCATTTCAGTATTTTGAAAATTGTTCATTTCTCTTCTTTTACATAAGATTCGGTGGAATCCTGAATTTTTCTTCCATTTAATGTGTATTGTTGCGTTCAAAACCTTCCCGGGAGAACATAAAAAATAAGTTATAAAGTCAATGTAGAGTTAACTTTCATTAAAATTGAGATTTTCATAATGTGCGTTAATTTTTTTGCGCAGTGTAGTAGTTTCGGTAACAATGTTTAGCAAATTTCGCTAGTTCGCTGCGGTCAAGCGGCATAGACCAGAAACGCATTCTTTTGAAAACTTCCATTCGCGAATAAAAACGAAAGAGTTTTATCACTTCGTTTTTAAGACCGTACATAACAACCTGTTTCCGTTTTATTTCACAGCGCGTTTGCATTTCCGTCCCTTGAAACCCCCGATAATAACTCGGCTGGCAGCCTAAGGTGTGAATTTGTCACAGCCAGTCCAACAATGCAGTAATCTCGCGACAAAAACGAGATATTTCATTATTATAATGTACACGGAAAATTAACCGGATTCTGAGAATTGCCTATTCATTTCAGAAAATATTTATGCGGAAGCTATTCCTCTGGGTATACTCTCGCAATGCGTAGTTATCCATTACCTCTCACGCTACTGGAATTATTATTCACTCCATTATCTCATTATAAATCATTTCGTGGATTTTTAATTGGGAAAAATTCCTGAGAAGTCATATCACGTGATTCGTTCCTTACCTATAGAAATAACACGACGGATAAGCGCATTTGAACTCGGATCTTTCTATTCAACTCGCAGATTTATGCAAAAAAGCGCGTCTGCAGCAATAAAGCGAACTGCACACCGAGTACGGCAGTGACGAAGAGCCGCAGCGAGTGGCGAAGGTGGCATTCGCCATGGTTATGCATCCAAACCAAAACATTCTCTCAATTTATCATCGGGGAAAACCTCATCCAATTTTGATAGCTAATACACCAACTACCAGTGATATTGTCGATCGCTAAAATATACTTGTGTTCAGCGTGTGACTCAAGGGTGGATTTAGGGGGGGGAGCACGTGCCCCCCCAGACGGTATTTTTGTGGAGTATTTTACTGCGGAGATTCCATCACAGTACACAGTTATTGTTGATTTTTTTGCCCGTCCGCCACTTGTGCCCCCCAAGAAAAAAATCCTGGATCCGCCTTGGTGTGACTTACCAGAAATACAATTGAAAGTTGAGTATTCCGTGAAGGTATTGTTATGATTCCCTTTTATGTGCCTTTATATAACGGATATAAATGAATTTGGAATCCAACAAATCAATAAAAAAAAATTTAATTCTGCTTGCCCGGTAAACTCTATCCTCTCAATTGAGGGTTCAACTCAAAATGGAAAATTTAGATATATATCAATATGTAATATCAATTCTTCTTCCAATTCAAATTCAAAAATTAAAAACTCATTCTATCTCTACAGGGTCTTTCACGAGGAACCTCACCCATATTTATACGGGAAACTACTGAACGTATTTTCATGAAATTCAGCACTTATAAGTATTTCACGATGCTGATGAAATCTAAAATATTTTCAAGGCATGAGCACCTCCGGTTTTTCCGGAAATGACGTCAACTTCCGTTTTTCAAATTAGAACACCATTTTTTTATTGCAGAAATAGATTCCTTAGAAAATTTCAAGTTATTTTGATGTAACATTTTTCAGTTTTGGTTGGAAAATTCTCTCTGAGCGGGAAAATTCGAATAAAAAATCGAAAATAGAGCTCCGCTGAAACAAGAATAACTTCGAGGTTTTTGGATGGAAAATTTTCATTTTTGGGATTTTTCAAGATGTAAGATTGATGTATCCACTTTGAAATTCCAAATCGCGATTCATGATACAGGGGGTGAAAAAATCGCTTCCAAAGTTAGGGATGACAAAATCGTGAAAAATCAATTTTTTCAAATTAGAACCCCATTTTTTTATGGCAGATATTGAATTTACGTTAAAAAATAATGTGAGTGTATGCATCACACCCTTGCCCTAAAGTGGATATTTTCTGAGTTATTCACAAAAAACTGTTTTTCGTCTTGAATTTTCAGCTATTTCTTTTCCCTTCACGCCAAAAAGATGAAATTTTCAGGAACTGTTACTTAAACCATGTTTTAGATTTTACTACCCTAATATGCAAGAGAAAAAAGTTACAGGTTGTTCCTAAATAGATGGCGAATTTGGATTCGAATTTGTATCGGAAACCTCTTTATTTCAACCAATCGGCCATCGGTTTTCTCTCCAGTGATAAATAAATAATTCCTTATGAACCATATGCAAAAACTTACCATGTTTTACATTCTTTTTTTTTAATGATATATATGATAGGATAGATATCATTAAATACATGCTACTGAATAAAGAGGAATTTGGCAGATGTAATTAATGATATCTATCATTAAAAAGAAAGAATGTAAAACATGGTAAGTTTTTGCATATGGTTCATAAGGAATTATTTATTTATCGCTGGAGAGAAAACCGATGGCCGATTAGTTGAAATAAAGAGGTTTCCGATACAAATTCGAATCCAAATTCGCCATCTATTTACGAACAACCTGTAACTTTTTTCTCTTGCATATTAGGGTAGTAAAATCTAAAACATGGTTTAAGTAACAGTTCCTGAAAATTTCATCTTTTTGGCGTGAAGGGAAAAGAAATAGCTGAAAATTCAAGACGAAAAATAGTTTTTTGTGAATAACTCAGAAAATATCCACTTTAGGGCAAGAGAGTGATGCATACACTCACATTATTTTTTAACGTAGATTCAATATCTGCCATGAAAAAATGGGGTTCTAATTTGAAAAAATTGATTTTTCACGATTTTGTCATCCCTAACTTTGAAAGCGATTTTTTCACCCCCTGTATCATGAATCGCGATTTCGATTTTCAAAGTGGATACATCAATCTTACATCTTGAAAAATCCCAAAAATGAAAATTTTCCATCCAAAAACCTCGAAGTTATTCTTGTTTCAGCGGAGCTCTATTTTCGATTTTTTTTTCGAATTTTCCCGCTCAGAGAAAATTTTCCAACCAAAACTGAAAAATGTTACATCAAAATAACTTGAAATTTTTTAAGGAATCTATTTCTGCAATAAAAAAATGGTGTTCTAATTTGAAAAACGGAAGTTGACGTCATTTCCGGAAAAACCGGAGGTGCTCATGCCTTGAAAATATTTTAGATTTCATCAGCATCGTGAAATACTTATAAGTGCTGAATTTCATGAAAATACGTTCAGTAGTTTCCCGTATAAATATGGGTGAGGTTCCTCGTGAAAGACCCTGTATATAAACTACTCCTACTTATCTAATATTATTGTCCGTACAATGTTATCCTGTTTTCATCCAACAAACATTCTCTCCATATTTCTTCTTTCTTCTTATGTCTTCATAAATTATTAAATTGGGCATTCAGGATCACGTCGTTTTCAATTATTGCTTCTATTTACAATTATTTCATTTCATTTTCGCTTCATTTTCCCCAACTTATTATCTGACTTCTCTTGATTTTCTTATTCATCCATCCCCTTGGTTTCCATCTCTCCAACTCCTCCACATTCTTGATTTTTCTAATCTAATTCTTACTATTCACAGAATCTATTTTCTATGTACAAACTCCAAAATAAATCTATATTTAGATCTTTAATTTCAAATTTGGCCTCAATAAATCGAAATTAATTTTGGAAAAGAACATTCAGAACCATAACAGTATATGTTCATGATTGTAAGAAAAACTCGTTTTATACTATTTATACAGTATTGTCGCAACAGCTCAAATTTTTCCACCAATTCCTGTATTGCGGTTAGACAAGGTGCTCCACGACGACCCAAAAATGTTCGAATTTTACGAACCGTCTCTGCCAAATTTTCACCATTTTCATAGTGAATTTTAATGATTTCAATGCGTTGTTGAGGCGTGTATCGTTCCATTTTTATTGATGGCGTAGTTTCTTCTTGTCAAATGTCAAAAAATGACAGCTTCAAAAGTGAATAGCGGGCTATTCGAAATAACCCCTCTTATTGGAAAACCTATCCGCTCAAAGCAAACTTCTGGCGCAAGTCTTAATATCCATTAGGATTTCTCATTTTAAGATTCTGTTTCCAATCAGATGTCCCCAAAAAACTATAAAGACAGGTCTAATGGTTTCGGAGGCATAAATTTTCGATATTTTATTCTCCCAATATTCAAAAATCTGATCTATACTCTCGATTGGGTAGAAATTTGATAGTGTAATTTTTCACCTTTTATTGTAATACTACTACCACTTTATTTTCAACAATGTTTCTGTTTCAGCTGCCGACCAGGATGGCGTGGTGATTACTGTGATCAATGCGAGCCATATCCAGGCTGTAAGCATGGGTACTGCAACGGCTCTTCCTGGCAATGTATCTGCGATACGAACTGGGGTGGAATTCTTTGTGACCAAGGTAGGAACACATCAATTCTGAACACCAGTAATTCAATTCAACATGAATCACACAGAAAATATATTTATGAAAATGAGAAGAATCACCACAATCTGAAACAATAAATAGTTATCAATATAGAAAATCTGGTCAAGTGTATAAGGCCAAACCAATAGTTTACCCCGGACAGTTACTACGTTGATAAGATAGACTCAAACTTGTCAGGAACTTTTCGTATTTTTGAGAACTTCTCTCAGTTAACTTTTTGATATTCACCAAAAAAGGAGCAAGGAAATATACTATTTCCCTCACGAACGAAGCTTGCACATTAATTGAGACTTGAACCTAAACCAAATACAATGCAAATAATAAGAACAAAGGCAACCACAATGAAAAGAAAGAAACGGGAAGGAATACATTGATTACATTCAATTATAAAAGTTACCTTCAAGTACAGTTAGAACCGTTTAAGGTAAAGATTTCTTCGGAGGAAACCTTATACATTGTGTAATAAGAAATTCAACTTTTTTTCTTACCTTAGGATCGATGACCTAAAATCCATAAGGGGTAAGTTGAATCGACCCCAATAAACCCTTCACGCCCACTGTTACACTTGTTTGCCATCATGTTAAAGGGTTGCGATCGCGAATAATCACATTAACGAATCTGTCATATGATAGAGGGGTGCACATCGTTCGATCAAGTGCACCATTATCACCGCTCTTATGCTTGTTCACCACCCGTGTCGACCGACCTTTACAAGTGTAATCCCCTAAGGCAATTTAAATACAGCGATACAGTTTTTTCGGTTATCTAATGAATGGCGATTAGGGTTCTGTTTGGATTTTGGGGTGTCTGTATTTTTTTAATGTTTTGCTTAACAGTTGTCCGAGTGTTTTTTGTGTCGGGCATCTGTCGAGATCTCAGGGAAATTGGGATTCGGTTTTTTCGTGTATTGTGATGAGATATTTCGTCGATGGAGTTGTCAAGTGTATAGCTGTGGGGTCGTTTTTGTATTATATGGGAGTTGATGGATGTGAACATGAATTATGGGACATGGTACACTCGATTTCTCTTAATTATCAGCTTTGTCGTGTTCGCATGCTAAATAATTTCGGGTCAAACAAATCCTACATCAGTTGAACATGATGAACAACTTGTAATTGTAATTTTCTTTTGCAATAATACTGAGGAAAAAATATCTGATTGGGGAAATTTATTTATTCCTGCCCTTTTAACAGCAAAAAAGGTGATAACAGAGCCTACATTCATATTGTCATCTCTCATTTACAAAAATAATTCTTGAAAATAATCAGCTTTTTAATATAAAAAAATCAAATACAATAAAATAAATTAATAAAAAATAATTAGATGACACATCTCTCGTGAAGCACCCAATTGGCGGAAAATCTATAATAACTTGATGCCTTCTAACTCACCATCCATCTCGCATAAAACAAATTGGAATAATTAGCCTCATATAGAGAGCATAACGGTAACCGAATAATTGGATTTAAATGTTGCTTGAACAGTTCCACCTAAATAAATCATTTAATTATTATGACTGATCTGCAAATCAGATTTCATTATACAGTTTTATACTAAACGTGCGGAATAATATCCTCAACGTTAAGTAGCAATCTGTTGAAAATTGAATCGCTAAACTAGAGGCTTAGCTCGTACCGTGGCAATGTCGGAGATGGGAATATCTTCAAGCCGAGCCGTCGTATTTTTCGTTTCACAGCAAGTATACACGGTCATTTGCAATAATACCAAAGATATGCATACGAAATGAGGCTCGCGGCAGTCAGTAAGTAGATGAATGATGACGGAAAAAATCAATTTATTTTTACCGATATAGCTTTCAGTCTGACGTGCAGAACGTGATTTGATTGATATGCAAACAGCGTGAGATGAAATCCGAACTCCTCCATTTCATAGCGAAAGTTTGAATGCAGTTAACAACAACATTAATTTCTTCGTATTGAAAAATTATCTTCGGACCGAAGTTCCTCTCGAGAAATAAATGGATATGTTACATACGGATTCTGTTATATGGATCAGTCTGACACGTGATTCGACATTAGGCACGCAAAGGAAATTTTGGATTCTTTGTAATACTTAGATTTCATGTTTTTCCTATATAATGTTTTTTTTCGAAGGTTATTCATCATTTTTTGGAAAAAAAATCGCAACTATTTAATCTTCTATAAACTGCAAAAATTTTGATGATTCTTTCAAAAATATAGCTTGTACTCATGAAAAACGGAAAACATATTCAATAACCCCAGATAGAATAGAATCATTTATTTCTGTAGAATGCAAAAAAATACATTATAGAAAAAGTCAAAATGAACAAAAGACCCAGAATGTGTTTTCAAGTGAAAACAACAGGCTCACAAACTAAAACCAAACTTAATTCTAATAGTGAAAACACAAAAAAAACACTACTTCATCAGAAATTCGTTTAAATTATAATAACAATTCTCTATCAGAAATTTCCTCAATTTCGATCTGAAAATCGCCACCGATTCAGCGTTTTTAATTTCGGTGCCTATTTTTTTATAGATATCTAGACCCTGGTACACTGATGACCTCCTCCCAATTCTGAATTTATAATT
Source organism: Adalia decempunctata (assembly GCA_951802165.1). Classification (NCBI taxonomy): domain Eukaryota; kingdom Metazoa; phylum Arthropoda; class Insecta; order Coleoptera; family Coccinellidae; genus Adalia; species Adalia decempunctata. The sequence continues at coordinate 8,080,684 of OX637697.1, forward strand.
CGGTACAACAAGATTTTCCTTATTTCTAGTGTCGTACTGGTGCAGGTCACTATATTTTATATATTGTTCGCGATTTTTAAAAATCAGTGTAGTTACTTCCAGTATATACATAGACGCAAGCGTCAGAATATCCAGGGACCAAAAACCGTCCTGCAAGAGCTGGTTTTGGGGATTCCAGCCAAACAACGAATTACCTTTTTTTGACACAAGAACACGTCATTGCTCCCAGGAGAACTACCCCTAAACACAATGCCATACGAAAGCCTAGAATGAACATGTGCATAATACACTGACACAAGCTGCCCCAAAGTCAAGACAGGTCGCAATCCTCTAAAGAGGTACGACAATGAACTCAACCTAGAGCAAACATTCTGACAGTGAACCCCCCATGAAAGGTGTTCATCTACTACAATGCCCAAAAATCTGGCACTTAGGCTTTCTTTAACTTCGGCATTATTTAATGTCACCTTAATATTTCCTATATTTTTATTGATGTTTCTGAAAATAGTAAAAGTTGTTTTTGCTTCATTAATATGCAGGGAATTCATATTGAACCACCCCTTCAGGATGTTCAATTTGATCTGAATGTTATCCTCCAAAGCTTGTTCATTTTTGCTGGTGACAATTACTGTTGCATCATCAGCATAGAGATACACTTCGTCTCCAACCGCATTAGTAATATCGTTTGAATAGAGGATAAACAAGATAGGCCCTAAAATTGAGCCTTGCGGTACTCCAACCTTATTATCTATTATCTAACGATTACTCTGGTTTTTCAAATTGAAAAACTAATTAAATCAAAAAAAGAAAACTATTCGCCCTCGGGACGTTCTTCAACTTCAATTTAAAAAAAAATCAAGTCTCTACGTCGTTAATTAGGGTAGTTACTCGTGAAATAAAGAGACCACTTTTGAATGGAGATTTACCACGATTCAAAAGGTGATACTGCCCCTTAATCTAAATGTGTTTTATTTCAATTTAAAGGTTAAGTTTTTTATATCGAATTCTGTGTTTTCAAAGGTGGTACATTTTCATTATTACTTTTCTTGTTGTTTGAAAATATCGTAACTCCTTGTTCGAAAAATTGAATGAAAACTAACCCATCTATTCCATCAACATTTCCCGTTCAACAAAAATCAACATATTTTCCTTCAAACCACCATATGATGCAACCATACCATGAATCATATTTTCAAAGACGGCCACACATTCAATACCCGCAATTTAATTTTTGAATGGGCAATTGAATTCATAGTCCTTCCTAGAGATGAATAGCATCGGCAAATGTCGATTACCCCAATCTATTGTAGACCGGTAGACTCAAATAGGACCTATTCATAAATCGTCAAGTGGAGCACCGAGGGTCGAAAAATTTCAAGGGTGTCCCTTGGGCCTTCTTTTTAACCATTTGGACCACGTCAACGTTGCGCAACATTTGTTGGAGTTGAAATTAAGGGCGGTTGGCATCATTGTTTATATGAATAATGGTACATTTTTCGCAACAGATTTTGGCAATCATCGTTCTTTCTAGAAGACCTCCAGGAATAAACAGAGATGTCCGAACATTTTGTTTTCTTGCGTTAATCTTGAAAAACTTACTATAAATTTTGATCTATAGTCCTTTCGATGTTGCATATTTTCCAGAGGCAAATAAACATCGATCTCCTTCTCATCAACTTAGTTTTTCATTCAATGACAATTACACTTCTTCTTCAGAATGTTCTGAATTTTGAATACTTACTGGTCAGATCACGAAGGAATTCTTCATTCCAGCCAATAATTACAATAGAAAAATTAACTCTACTTAACAGTATGACAGATTGGAGATCGATTAAAAAAAAGGAAGCAGCTATTTCGAAACTATGCTCATATTTTCTACCGGTAAATACACCTATTCCATATTTTAAATGACGTCTACAAAGTACAGACTTATTCACTAACTGCCGTAAGATCTCAGAACGATCTTTTCATGCTTGTGCAACCGTGGGATAAAACACAGGTGCTGGTTCGACATGAATGCCTTCAGAGGTCGACTAATCCTTTACGGAAGTGTCTGGAAAGAAATCAATTCATAACAGGAGCAAGGGAAATTTACAGCGGTGTCGGGCGAGTGGTTGACTCTGAGTAATGAACATCAATTTTAAATTTTATCGTGATACAGATGCATAGAAACCCTAATGTAGTAATCTTAGACCATGAGCCACAAGCCATAGGCGATGAAAACCATGAATGGTTTTCAAGAAAATTTTAATATCATCGAGAGTAAATTTTATTTATATTTTGTTTTCAGATCTGAACTACTGCGGAACCCATGAACCCTGCATGAGCGGCGGCACTTGCGAAAACACCGCGCCAGACAAATACATGTGCACTTGTCCAGATGGATTTTCCGGGATAAACTGCGAGACGGTCGACAACCCATGTGCTCCAGCTCCTTGTCTACACGGTGGCACCTGTTTAGAAGAGGGTGGGTCCTTCAGCTGCGAATGCGGCCCTGGATGGACCGGTCCCACCTGCAACGTCGGTAAGTGCCCCAAAATCATCGAAAATAGAAACTTAAAATACACACATCGTCAAAAGTCTGAAATAGAGGAAAATATTCATTTCATTTCCAGAACGTAGATTGTTTATTTCTTGAGAAACCTATGGGGGCTATTACTTTTGACGATGTGTGTATATATGACTTACATATCGAAATTGGATGCGATAGGTCGGAATTGGTTTCTTGATCTGTTACTCAATTTATTTTTGTGGAAATGTGGAATGAGCTGTGTTACTTCATTTCTGTTCTCGGGGTAATTCAAGGGCAACTTTATCTGTAGCTTTCCCCGCACGAACCGATTACTGAAAACAAGAATCCACCTGGTATCTATCGTAGAATCATAATAAAACGCCCTTTAATTCCCCGTGATGTCGAAAATCTTTTTCCTTACAGGAGGCAGTGGTAGCATCGGTCAGTAACGAACCCGGTATGTGGGTGTAACTCAATATATTACCACTTGCCTAATAATAGGCCTCCGGTTCTATCCTTGTGCTATTCCGGTTGAGATTCTTTTGTGGTTTTGGGTAGGTCAAAAATCATCAAGGGGCCAATGTTAATAATTATGATGTGAATATGGTAAAAAATGTTGAGGTACTATTCCTTAATCGAATCTGTATTCGATTCGTTATAGATAGGATCTATATGTGGTGAAATATTTGAAAACTCAATCTCTATAGGTATGTGGATTTATCGATACTACCATCGCTTTACTCAACTATTCTCATACCTCACGCATTGAAATTCTATTTGAATGTTATGGTTACCGTGTAAGTGGACAAAAGCAAATTTTTCAATAAATATATTTAGATCTTATAAGAACTATCAGTTCTTATTTATAAAAGAACTGATAAATTTTATTGACAAATTTTCTACACACTATGTATGAGATATAACTTAAATAATGAATTCATGAAAGAAATCTTCAACTGAACAGGCTAATAATTAAAAAAATTTCTTATGAAAATATCAAAATAAAAATGCACTTCTGAAATGAAAACATTGCACACCATCAAAAGAGTATGAAACTGACAATCGGAAAATTTAATAGACCTCTTGAAAATTAGAATATACTAACTGACAAAGGAACTGCAACACCTAGAAGGAGCTGTTTATATTTTAAATATTTTTGGTGAGACATAGATAGCACAGCAAGGAGTGAATGATTAAAATTTGGAGAGAAAAACGAAGGGTTCACATTTTTCAATGAATTTGTTAATAATTTTTTTCACGATTTTTTTTCTCCAAATTGAATAATTTACTCCTTGCTATATACTATCTTTGTTTTACCAAAAAATTTAAAATTTAAAAAGCTCCTTCTGATTGTTGTGGTTTCTTTGTCAGTTAGTATATATTATATAATCTAATGATCGAGAAAATAGTAGAGTTCCGAGTTTCGTCTTTATGAGAAATTGATGGCATTTATTATATACAGGGTGAGTCTTTGACTTGTACATATATTTCAACTGTAGATTCCTTTCATCAAACGAAACACTTTTTTCCTATACCATGTTTCAAAATTCGGTTTGGTGTGGGAGATACAGGGTGTCGAAAATCCATGAAAAAAACACTTTTCTGTTTATATCTTCGGAACCGTTATTTCGAATGAACTGAATTTTGGTTGAGTTTTTACTCTATTCATGGTGCATATTCCTCAATCGAAACCTATTCAATATCTTTACTAGTATAAAAGTTACATGGTAGTCGACTTATCAATACACGCTAAAACGCCATAAAACCACTTTAAAAAGATAAACGGTTCATATTTTCGAAAGAATCAATCATTTAAGAAATTAAAAGTATTCCTTTTTTTCAATGAAACGCGTCGTTTTCGAGTTATTTCTCCAATTTTACCCGCAGAAATTTGACAAAAAAAACATTAATTTCAAGAATAATCTGAATGCGTCTCTGAATTAAATATCAATCGAATATTATTCCTTCTCTGGTCTTTAAACGAGTTTACAATGTTGTCACAATGTGATATGATGATATGATATATTGTTTATCCTGACTACTCCTAGGTCTCCTGAGGAGACCCCTCTGAAACTACAAGCTTCGAAGCTTGTAACTTGTGCCGAGTTCGGAGTAAGCAGTTGTGTTCTGTGTAGGCTTTGTTACTGTGTCCTTACGCCACCTTAGGAACAGCACTGTTAATTTTTGACCCAACAGTGAGAATGGTGGCCCCTACCGAGACTAGAAAATTTCTTTCCTAGCTCGGGATTGAACTCCGGACCTTTGGGTCCGAATTCCAACGCTCTACCACTGAGCCAAGGGCACAATATTTATCAACTTTGTCGAGAGTTTTTTTTAATAATAAACTCCCACAAATGTGGGAGATAAAATTGAACACCAAGGTAGATTAAACACGCACAGTTTCTTTTGAAAATTCATAGTTACTGGTCCATATTGAAGTTAAATGTCGATGAAATACAAAATTCGGATATGAATGATGAATCTCAACACAAACTACTTATTAAATTGAAATTAATGAAATGATACCTGATAATCTGTGGCGATGTTTCTATCTAAACAACATCCTCTTGGAATTTTTTAAACTCGACACGGTTGAAATTACATTGATTCACTTCACGTTATAATCACATTAGAACAATAATCCACTGAATGTAATGAATGTATTCAGAACTTCACATAATGTTCACAGTTTGTTCAGACTGTTCAGGGACTGCTTTGTTATTGTTTATAGTTGGCTCCAGATGACCAATATTTCGGTTTTCGCTCTACGCATGCGTGGTAAGATTTGGCGGCAAAGTCGATTTATGATGGAAACGGCAGAATTAATAGATATTCATACCACGGTACACAAATGTATCGTGATTTATACTATGTTTCGTAAAAAATCCTTAACCTCAATGAAAATATCAGCAAGCTGACAAAATCTTCTTGACATTTCTGTGCAAAAATTCACAGAATCGATACAAATTAGATTAGGTTAGGTTGTTTAATAATAAATCTGAATGAAAGTCTTTCTTCTTGATATTGTTTGGGAATTTCGAGGAAAATATGAACAAGTTATTACTGTTTACAAACTAATCTGCAGAAAAATCGAAGAAGGAACTTATTTTGTTGGAATAAATGTGGCTTTTTAGTTGCAGATATAATCCGATGAAACTAACTTTTTTGTTGAAATTAGGTATCGTGTTTGCAACATTTTTATTCCAATAAGGTTAGTACTTGACTACTTGAGTATTCCCTAAATTGGGCCTAAATGTATAAACTCAACACAGTATCATTTCAGGGACGTATTTAGCCCAATATTTTTTTTTCAAATGGCTATGTCTTTTTAACTGAGCCGAATTCGGAAAAATGGAAAATGAAAGAAAGGTTTCATTTGGCCTCAAGACTCACCCTGTAATATGTATATATTATTCATTACAGATGTTTTTTGAGATGAATTAAAATAGTTCAATTCGTCTTCTTCTTCTCTAGCGTCAATCGCAAAATTTTCTTTATTCAAAAAATTTTCGTAACTGAAGAGAATTTTTCAGAAATAAATTATATTAAATTTTTATTTTCGGAAGAAGTACGAATTGGACACAGTTTTGGGGAAAGCTTATTTTGAAGACATCGATTCATCAAACATTGAGAACAAACCCCGGTCCGGTAGCAGAAATCATCCAATCAAGTTTTCTTGTTCAAAACAAAAACAATAATTGGAACGAAAATTAATTATTCTATACTATATCATAATGGTATAATAGATCCGAGTCCATTAGGTAATTCAATTCGTTTTATGATTTAAAAATTCATAATTTCACCGTTTTTTGCAATTATGGCCGCTCGTAATAATCGATACTTTATCTGAAAACAACAAGAAATCACCCCAATTTCCAAGTGGCAATTTCGTCCTTCCCATCCAACCCCTCAATTCCCATGCAGTTTCGGTCATATCCCACCGAACTGAATGATTTAATAAACAGTAATTTGTAAAAACGGTAGACGGTCCGCATTTACTGAAGAAGTCAAGTCGGCCGCCGACTCGGGCGAAGGTAGAAAGAACCCATTACCAGTATACGCGGATAGAAACGCCTCTGACTTCTCCGTAGAAAAACTCAATTAATTTGGCTTTTCGGAGAAAATAACAGGGTTCGAATCCGAACGTAAGAGGGCGTGGTACGGAAAAAATAAGGACCGTATACAATATTATCATTATTTGGTCCTTCGAGTCGGATTCTAAAACACCGAATCGTGTGCTACCAGTGCGCGGAGATGCTAACATTCACCTGAGTCGGAATGATACTTCGGAGTCAATTATCTGCGTGGTTTTTGTTGGAGTTTATGGCTTCGAAATTCGGTGAGGGAGACCGCCGGTTGATTGGGTGCTAATGGAGAGACCATCGTGGCAGTTTATTCTCCAATCAGTCATAGGTAGTTCCGGAAATCTGGAATGATGACTGTGAGGGATAATCCCTAATATTTACACTCATCATAAATTGTGAGTTTATAAAGGGTTTTTCAATAAGGGATGTTATTTGTTGAACAGCCCGCTATTTCGATAGATGTCACTTTTGAAGCTGTCTTCTTTGACATTTGACAAGTAGAAACTACGCCATTGATTGGAACGGTACGCGCTTCAACAACGTATTGAAAATCTGTTGGGACAAATTAGTGATGCGAAGAATGAAACCTGTACACGTCGCTTAAAAACAGCCGAGAATATTGCTGCTGGGCAATATCACCTTTTGAATCGTGGTAAATCTCCTGCAAAAGTGGTCTCTTTATTTCACGAGTAAGTACCCTAATTTACGACGTAGAGACTTGATTTTTTTTTAATTGAAGTTGAACAACGTCCCGAGGGCAAATAGTATTCTTTTTTTCGATTTAATTAGTTTTTCAATTAAAAAAACCGGGGTAATCGTTAGATCTGGGGTTATTGAATATGTATTTCGTTTTTCATGAGTACAAGCTATATTTCTGAAATAATCATCATGAAAATTTTCGTAGTTTATAGGAGATTAAATTGCAGAGGGCAAATAGTTGCGATTTTTTCGATTTAATTAGTTTTTCGATTAAAAAAACAGGTTGAACTTCAGCGTTTTGGAAACTACACTTAATGATTTTTTTCCGACGGTTATTCATCATTTTTTGGAAAAAATCGCAACTATTTGCCCTAGGCAATTTAATCTTCTATAAACTACAAAAATTTTCATGATGATTATTTCAAAAATATAGCTTGTACTCATGAAAAACGAAAAACATATTCAATAACCCCAGATCTAACGATTACCCTGGTTTTTTTAATTGAAAAACTGATTAAATCGAAAAAAAAAACTATTTGCCCTCGGGACGTTCTTCAACTTCAATTTTAAAGAAAAATCAAGTCTCTACGTCGTAAATTAGGGTAGTTACTCGTGAAATAAAGAGACCACTTTTTGAATGGAGATTTACCCCCTTAACGAAAAACCAGGTTTGTCCATTGCTTGTCTTTCTTTGGAATTAACCGTATTTTGTATAAAAATTTGGGTCTTAAGCTCAGTTAACACAAGAACTCAAGCCGGCCGATCATCAATAACGTCGTGTTTCTGCTGAGTGGGCCCTTCAAATGCATGAAAATGATCCGGAACTCCATCGAAAAATCAACTTGAGTGATGAGGTCCAATTCCAACTCGGTGGTCAACAAGCAAAATTGTCGCATCTTGGGCTCGAAAAACCCAAGAGTTACTATTGAAAAGCCTCTCTATTCTCAACGTGTGACTGTTTGGTGCGGTTTATGATCCGGCGGGGTAATTGGACCTTAACTTTTCGAGAATGAGGCTGGAGCAACAGTTACGTTGAATGGATTGCGCTATCGAGAGATCATCAATGATTTTTCATGGCCGGAATTGGAGGGTATTGATCTGGACAACGTTTACTTTCAACAAGGCGGCGCTACGTGCCACACAAGCAACGAAATCATTGTTCTTCTACGGAAAAAGTTTCCGGACAGTGTTATCTCTCGAAGTGGTGATCACACCGAGATCTTGTGATTTAACACCTTGGGACTTCTTCCTTTGGGGCCATGTGAAAGAGAAGGTCTACGCCAAGAGCCCAGCGTCGATTCAATACCTCGAAGATGGAATTCGTGAGGCTATCGAGACTTTGCGATTTGGTTATGGAAAATTTCATGAAAAGGATATGGTCCTGTAGTCACGTGATGATCATTTGGCGGATGTTATTTTCCATTATTAACGACATACCTTCCTCTTTATAATGGAATAAACATTATTTTCCGCAAATCGATAGGAAATTTTGACATTCCAGTCAAAATTTGTCATAGAACAAGTCAAGATTTCCTAACTGTTAGGAAATATTCATTTTCTCACTGTGAGGAAATGATATTTCCTTACAGTTGGTTCGACATTTGCATATACGAACTTTTCTCATGATTTATTCGGCAATTATTCTAAAGAAGCCGTATTTTCACTGCATCAACCAGCTCTGAAGGAGTCCCAGAAATAGAAAATTCATCATCACTTATCATTTTACTCTAATTTAAATTCGGAAACACCAGCAATTAAATTTATATGCGTCAACTTTGACAATTCAACATGAGTACATTTCCATGGTAACGTAACCAATTTCAATACGAATTTCGAAGCATCATTTATTTATGAATGAAATAATTCGCGATTTCATCAAAATTAATTTAAATCTGTCGAATTTTAAACGATTTGCGGAAAAATAGTATGTTCACCTCGTAGGAAAAGCCACATTCCTGGACTTCACAATCGTCCAGGAATGTTACGCTTTTCCTACCTGGTAAACAATGTACTATTTTCTAAAAAAATGGCAATGTCAAAATAACACATCTTATTGGAAAACTCTTCATTATACGGCGCTAGAGTGTTGTACATCTTCCCTTTATTTATTTACCGTTTCTGGCATAATCTGCTGCGCTTATTATACCAATTATAACGCAAAGCAATCAATTATTATCCAATGGTTTTTCTGGTTGTATTCCATGTTTTTGCCGGTGTTGAGCCAATTAACAGTACTGATTTAAAATCGATTTTATGGCACATCGTGAATGCACCTCTACAAAAAATCGGACATGGTGGTAGTTTAACAACCATAATAGCAATAAATTTCAGAAACCAGCAATCTTGTTCATGCATGATAACAGACCGTTGGAACAGAACGAATGAGAGCAGTTTTTAAAGTTTTTTCTTCGATATATGTTTCAAAATTCTTCACTGTTAGTATTATTATTCAACGAATGTAATTACTGTATGAGATACCTGGTAACTGTTACACATGAAAAACCTTCCAATCATATGATTTTTGCATCTGAATTATTAATCGTTGGATTTTTGTCCGATATTTCCGCATATTCCTTCCTCCAATTGAATCTAGCGTCATATAGCTTCACCCTCTACTACGAATTTCACATGTCAGCTATCAGTCTCAGACATAGATGCATAGAAACCCTGGTGTTACGGCTCCTAACTAAAAATCGTGACCAAGAATTGTAGATCAAAAAGGGCACTCTAAATTGTAGATCGGGTCCTAATTCCGGAATTATCCGCAATATTTTGCGGTCGTGGCGCTATTGCGGCAACGGAAAATAGCGCGACCTCTTTGGGGAGACATGGAAAAGTACCAACACCAGGTATTCTATGCATCTGTGTCTCAGACACATAGGACACAAAAACGAAGATATCCAAACAATCCTCGTCGTGACTAATTCCTCCGGCTCGCAATCACAGTATGAGGAAACGACCATAGAGCACCATACGGCCGTGTTCCAAAACTGGTCGTCAGCAGAAGATGTCAGGAATGCGGCGGGTCAAAGGTGGAGATGCACAACGATCGCCGTAATTAAGTTTTTCCCCCTGCCGGCCCCTCACCCCGCCGTAATCCACGAAATCGCCGTGGAAGTAATAGATATAATAATGGGGCGGGGGACCCCGTAATTGACGATCCAGGTCTAACCGCTGATTTATACACGGCAACGGTTCAGCTCTCCGACGAACTACGCTGACTTCTCTCCTTCCTCCGTCTCCAGTTGTTGCTGCCTGAACTTGGCAAATCTTTGCCCCCGACTCAGTGGTGCCGGTCAATCCCGATTACTGACGCTTCTTTTTTCCAGTAATATGAATTTATGATGGGCCATTAAAGGTGTATCGTCTCGATTTTTTCATTGCATCCACTGAAAACCCCGCTTCTTCACTTGTATTCGATTTTAAAGCTCCGATGACTATTATCCTTTTGGTCTTTTTACTCGAGGAATATTATCCATTTACTACAGATATTTCCGAAGATAATGGAGAAAAAATTTGGGAGATGAAGTTCCCTTATCCCTTATTATGATATGTTATCAAGTTGGCTGCTTTGCGGTAAAAACTAGATCTCGTTTAACTAATTCGTATGTCTCATAAGTTTTAGCACACATTTCATAGATAGTGGTGATAAGAAGAAGACAACATGTTGCTATGTTTGTTTGCAACCTTAACTTCACTTTGACACTTCAGTTGTTGTGGTGGTTCAGTCGATATGCCTTGCAAAATAGAAATTCGGAAAAGTATTTTTTTATAATTTAGTTGACCGAGTCTGTAGAGCCGAGATAATACGCATTTTTGAAAATCAAAATATATCCCGTAGAACTATTTATCGGACAATCGCGGAAAGTGACAAGTATGCCTTGTATGAACCTTCCAAAAAGTGGAATACCCAGAATTTTTACTCAAGCAAGATTTTTAAGCTCTCTTTTCGCGAAAAGTTCACGACGGTAGATGAGAAGCCCGAAATGAAGAGGAACTTCGACGCCAAATACAGGGTGAGTCTTTGACTTGTACACATATTTTAACTGTAGATTCCTCTCATCAAACGAAACATTTTTTTTCTATACCATTTTTCGAAATTGGGTTTGGTTTGGGAGCTACATGGTGTCGAAAATCCATGAAAAAAACACTTTTCTGTTTATATCTTCGGAACCGTTATTTTGAATGAACTGAATTTTGGTTGAGTTTTTACTCTATTCATGGTGCATATTCCTCAATCGAAACCTATTCAATATTTTCACTAGTATAAAAGTTACAGGGTAGTCGACTCATCAATACACGCTAAAAAACCATAAAACCACTTTAAAAAGATAAACGGTTCATATTTTCGAAAGAATCAATCATTTAAGAAACTAAAAGTATTCCTATTTTTTTCAATAAAACGCGTCGTTTTCGAGTTATTTCCAATTTTACCCGGAGAAATTTGACGAAAAAATCATTAATTTCAAGAATAATCTGAATGCGTCTCTGAATTAAATATCATCGAATATTATTCCTTCTCTGGTCTTCAAACGAGTTTACAATGTTTTCGCAATATTTATCAACTTTGTCGAGATATTTTAATAATAAAATCCCACAAATGTGGGAAATAAAATTGAACACCAAGGAGGATTTAATACGCACAGTTTCTATTGAAAATTCATAGTTACCGGTTCATATTGAAGTTAAATGTCGATGTAATACAAAATTCGAAAACGAATGATGAATCTCGATACAAACTACTTATTAAATTGAAATTCATGAAAAATAATACGATACCTGATAATCTGTGGTGATGTTTCTATCTAAATAACATCCTCTTGGAATTTTATAAACTCGACGCGGTTGAAATTATATTAATTCACTTCACATAATAATCACATTAAAACAATGAGTCACTGAATGTATTCAGATTATTCAGAACTTCACATAATGTTTACAGTTTGTTCAGAGACTCTGGTTGGTTATTGTTTAACGTTGGCCTGCAGATAACCAATAATTCTTTTCGCTCTACGCATGCGTGGTAAAATTTGGCGGCAAAGTCGATTTATGATGGAAACGGCAGAATTCATAGATATTTATACCACGCTACACAAATGTATCGTGATTTATACTATGTTTCGTAAAAAATCCTTAACCTCAATGAAAATATCAGCAAGCTGACAACATCTTCTTGAAATTTCTGTGCAAAAATTCACAGAATCGATACAAATTAGATTAGGTTAGGTTGTTTAATAATAAATCTGAATGAAAAGTCTCTCCTCATGATATTGTTCGGGAATTTCGAGGAAAATATGAGCAAGTTATTAGTGTTTACAAACTAATCTGCAGAAAAATAGAAGAAGGAACTTATTTTGGTGGAATAAATGTGGCTTTTTAGTTGCATATATAATCCGATGAAACTAACTGTTTTTGTTGAAATTATCGTGTTTGCAACATTTTTATTCCAATAAGGTTAGTACTTGACTACTTGAGTATTCCCTAAATTGGGCCTAAATGTATAAACTCAATTTCTATCGAGAAATATGAACTTTGAATCAATTCCACAGTATCATTTCAGGGACGTATTTAGCCCAATGTTTTTTTTTCAAATGGCTATATCTTTTTAACAGAGCCGAATTCGGAAAAATGGAAAATGAAGCAAAGGTTTCTTTTGGCCTCAAGAATCTTCAGTTGAAATATATGTACAAGTCAAAGACTCACTCTGTATATATGAAGATCCGAGAAATCGATCTGAATACCTGTCAAAACCTGATGCTAGGACGCTAGGTGTTCGCAGAAAGTTGTGCTCTGTGGAAGATAATGGCCCTTTTTATTTAATTTAAATTGATAGTTTTGTTGCTTCTGAAACGTTAATTAATGTGTATCACAATACAATAAATGTAAATTTTTTGATTTTTTTTTGGTCTCTGGAATTTGTGTCAAAACTTCTGGAACGTACGTTATTCTCCAACTGTAAAGTGATTCAGTTCTCGTTTTCACAAATTATGTGCACGAACCTCAGTGTGCACGAATTCTCAATTGCAAGGTCTTCACAAAATCTATGAAAGTATACAGGGCATCACATGCGTTAAAAAAATTGTCATAAATATCGTCTTTCTCGATCCAAAGGTATTGACTTGGTTTCACAATTCATCTCAACCCTGAATACTAACGCAGGCCGAATGATGACACGAGGATGAAGACATTTCTCACGTACCCTCCTAAATTAACAACAGGCCGAAGCAACACCTTAATCCTGTGGCGAAGAACCTTCTGCAACATTCACGCCTTTTTTGACTTATGAAAATGGGGAAACCTGGAGCATAATAAATAAGATCAGCGGTTACATTAACCATTCAGATCGGACAAACAACTCACACGCTCTAAATATGGACGTGGAACCAATTAAACATTTGACCACTCTGCGGACTGACAATGAGACCACATAATTTGTCTGAACTGTCGAAGCGAGAAGAAAAGAGACATCGTTGTGAATTGGCCAATATGTTATTGCATCGTGCTCGGAAATTATGCAAATGAGGTTTAAGCCCGTTTGAGAAGCCGCAAATTAAAATAAGAAGGTTAACGAACTGGCCAAATAAGGCAGTTAAACTGGAAGATTCCTGAAAGGATCGAGGTTCAAGTTTACGACAGAAAACTTAGTGTGTCTATTCTCTGGACATTGCTAAGCAACATAGGCCATGCAGGACAAGCACAGGTTTGGTCACGCAATATTGATGGGAGCACTGAAATCACAGGAAGGCCTGGATTCTAGAACATCCGAATGAAGAAAGCTACATAAAAGAGACGTTATCAGAGCTTATCAAAAGACGAAGCTAATACAGCTCATAAGGGGACATCATGAGGTCCGTAAGGATCTCGCTCAAGTAAAATTTCCATGGAATCATCTCAAAAGTTCATGAAATGTCCCAAAAATCCAAAAAAATAAGATAAATTATGCTGAATGAAGACGTATGTTAGATAAATACAGTGTGACAAGAAAAACCTCGGACCAACTCTTTTTCATTTAACTTCATTAAACAGAAGAAATTGAACAAAACAACTACAAATGATAATAGCTTGAACATTTGTTAATGTATATAAGCCGTTTCGAAATGGCTTCCTTTAACGGCGATACACAGCTTCAGGCGCTTCTTCAAATTTTCGGCAATGGGCCGCAGCTCCTCGGGCGTTAATCGGTTCCATTCCCGGCGCAGAGATTGCTTCAGCGACTCCAAATTGTTGTGTTTTTTAGAACAAGCCCTGTGCTCGAAAATCGACCACACGCTGTAGTCCATTGGGTTGAGATCCGGTGAGTAGGGCGGCCATTCTGCAGCTAAGATGAAACAAGGAAAATGGATCTTACACCATTCTTGCGTCATTTTCGCTCTGTGAGCCGGAGCGGAGTCCTGTTGAAAGGTCCAATGCGTATCGCCGAAGTGCTGCTTGGCCCACGGAAGTACTATGGCCTCGAGGATGTCGCAGCGGTAGACTTCTTAATTGACCCCTTGATCCACGAAAACTGAGGGAGTTTTACCACTGCCGCAAATTCCGCCCCAGACCATGATGGATTGCGCAGATTTTGACGGTGTACGACGATGGCCGATGTATCGGGAGCCTCTACGGACCAGACTCTGTCGTTTTGGTGGTTGTGGGATTGATATTGTCCTACAGTGAAAAGCTTCTCGTCTGTGAAGCGAATTCGCTCCCATTGCTGACCGGCGGCGAGACGAAGGAGTTGGCGGCACCTTTGGAGTCGTACGCGCTTGTTTTCCTCCGTGAGGAGTTGAACTTTTTGGTGCTTGTATGTCTTGAGGTTGAGCTCCATTTTGGCAATTTGACGGACTGATTCGCGATTGATACCGGTCTCACAGGCTATTTTCCTCATGGAAACCCTCGGATTTCGATTGACTCGCTTCTTGACGATGTTGCGATTGCTCGGTGTATTGACAGTGCGTTTTCTACCACTTCCTGGACGACGACCATCATGGCCAAGCTCCTTGAAACGGAGAAATGCATCAGACACGGTTTGTCGAGGCACATTGAGCAAACGAACAATTTCGCATTGTCGCCTACCTTGACGAAACAGCTCCAAAATCGCACTACGTTTGTTTGACATTCTAAAACTTTGTGAAATGAAATTATATCATACTGCAAATTCACATATTAGTACAGGAAAGGGTAGAGAAACCAAGAGAATAACAATTATTTGGCTGCGCTGAAATACTTTTGTTCCAGACCACAGCAAAATTTGTCCGAAGTTTTTCTTGTCGCCCTGTTATTCATACTAAATCGGAATCATCCTGATTGATGTCAAATGCAAGTTTCTTGAGTAACCTCCTTTGAAGATTCTGTCGCGGTTCTTACAGGTGCCTTTCGGATCAGACCTCGTCGATCGTTGTTGATGTTACCTTTAGTCAACCTCATTGTGACCGCCCAAAGTCGTTAACTTATGCTTTATCACTGTCCTATCACGGCCTGTTTAGAGAACACTCCATTTTCATCAATACAACTTCATACCTCGTAATTATTGCATGCATAGATACAATCTCTGATCACGACCAGTCAAATATCATATCAATCTTTCTTTCTGGTATCCCAACAATACCGTTCCGTTGAATAGAAACGAATCGCCGTAGACGTTTGGTATATCGCATACCAGAGAAGATATGAGATATCTCCAGAGACAATGGCAGAAATGAGTAATTTTACTTTGTCGTATTCGCGACAGCGGTCTTGATCGTTGATTGAGATAAAAATGAAAGATAGAAGATCTCTCGTCCGGTGATGAATTGTCAATGCTGCGGACAAAGGATCCTACGGTCAGATGTCCGCAATCTCAGGCTTCAGATAGATAACATTTTCATTGATTCACTCTCGGTGTAACTTCCTAATTAATCCTTCCTATCCAATAGTAGAACGAAGTATGAGGCGAGAATTTAAAGACTGTCGTCAAGGGTGATGAAAAAATTCCGAAATCATAGATACAGGGTTGGGATAAGGTGTGGGACCCAGTTAATACCTTGTTACCCTGTAATATGTATATTAAGATATTCCTTGTCAGGTTTCGATTTTCATATTGAAGGAGAAATATGAATTTTGGGAAAATTCAACTATTACGATTGAAAATGGTTTCGAGACAAATTTACTCCATGACATATTTGGGTGACTACGAAACTGAGAGACATCTTCTGATTGAAAATGTGTGGTTGTACTATAATCCCTCCAAACGGAATGGCAACCTCCTCAAGAATATTGTCTATATCCGATCACTTCTACAAATAAGGATTTCTTCTTTTTTCAGATATCGATGAATGTGCGTCAGCTCCTTGTCAAAACGGAGGAACGTGTATCAATCTCGAGGACTCTTTCAAATGTGATTGCCCAACTGCTTGGGAGGGTAATGTTTGTCAGTTTGGTAAGTAAAGTGATTGGGGTTAATAAGGCTTTCATATCTGTGGTATAGCGACTCATATAGAAAAATTGCAGAAATATCCTACTCCACACCAGTTGGAAAATTTCGAGGCTATGTATTTCGAAAGAGAAAGAGTTAACGGCATGCGGACAAATTTTTGGAATTCCGGAAGAACTTATCTTTCTGTTTTCCGAACTGGTAACTCTACCTCTAAGCTACCGATGTGTATGATACTTTTTCCGGAATTCAATATGTTGAGATTCACCTCAAATGTAGTGAGAGAGGGGTTCCTAGGTGGGGAGCTCTGATTCGCCATTGTAAATATTTCCTGGCTGCAGGACTGATATGTCGATGGCCGATTGGCCTTTGGTCAATAAATAGCTTTTATTATTATTATTATTGGTCTCCTCGAACATGAACTACAGCCCACTGGGGAACACAGAAATCGGCCACATAAAACGGTTACATAATTTCTGAATTTCCGTAATTTTTGTGGGTCAGTATATTTTTCCTTTGAAATAGTAATCTCAATCTAGTGCCGTTATCGACAATTTTGAAAACCAATGTTCCTGTTATATTCATAGTTGAAATAGGTTATACAGGGTGTTTCAAAATAGATGACCCCGTCTCTAGAATAGGTAGAATACTGAAAAATATTTGGGGTTTACTCAGTGAAAAATTTTAAATTGTAGAAAAAAAATTATACCTACACATTTTTTACGATATTGCCGAAACTACTGGCAACATTGTAATGAGATTATATGCGAATATGTTTTGGAAGCTGATATACATCCAATGATTTTTTGTATGTCTGACTGTCATATTACACGGTTCGTACCAAGTAGTGTATTGCCCATAACTTTTTAATATTAGATTAATTAAGGAAAATTTCCAGTGAATTTAAACATCATTCAATCCTACACCACAAAGGTACCTAGGAGCATAGAATAACTGGAGAGAAGGCTCCCCTACGAAAATGAACTGCCAAAAACGTCCGAACTTGTCAGTTCGCCGCAAGGTCACGAGATGGCGACAACGTCGTTTGTTCCTACAACATGACTATCCTTAATAAAATTATCTTCAATGGTTATAAGTTGTTGTTACTTATTAGGTACCATTTATTACTATATCATAATATATATTCTTTTGAAAGAAAGCAATACATACTTTTTTTCGTAAATCCGACAATATAATGCATATAGCACGTGTAAAGAAATGGCTACAAGGATCAGATTGAATATAGGAAGAAAAATCTGTTTCCCGCTCCGAATCTAAGTGTTAGCAGAGGGAATGTAAACGGGGTACCATACAATTCTGCGTATAATACACGAGAACAGATAAAACCTCAGTCTTCCCGTATAATAATAATAATACTTACCTTAATGTTCGCTTTTTCCGATAAGGATATTGTTTTGACAAATTTATTACCGATCACAGACTTCCCATAAAATTCCGCATAAAAAGTTGATTAGAATAAAGCGATGATATGTCATCAATATTGTCTATGTTATGATTTATGGCCATTTTCAATTAAAAAGAAGCATAAATGTATCAATAACAATGACAACCACATTATATTCTTTGCAATTGTAGCGCCCTAGAACAAAATATCTGACATGTTACTGAATAAAGGATCTCAGCGTTATCTATCGGGCGTCACACGAAACTCTAACCTCCGCCGTTATTGGCAGTTCAAAATGATTTGTCGAGCGTATGAAACCTTCCCTCCAGTTATTCTATGCTCCTAGAAGGTACTCTTGGTAGAACTCGATACTGTGTACCGTTCTCGGAGTATTTTGATTTCAAAATTATGAAGTAATGATGAATGTATGGTTTAACAAAAAATCACAAGAAGAAAATTTGAAAAAAGCTTGAAACATAAAATAGAATTCAATAAGAGTAGGAGTTCAAAATGTCCTTCCATTTTTTCAATATTAAAACAGTTATGTGCAATACTACTTCGTACGAACTATTTAACTAGCGGCACTAGCGCCCTCTAAGAGAGTCAGACAAAGACGAATTCATTGGATGTCTCAGCTTCTGAAACATATTCGTATAATAAATAATAATAAACTGCTAATTTCCACAAAATTTATTGATGTTAAATGACGACAATTGTTTCAATATTTAGCGTATTGCTAAATATTTCAAAGATAAATTCAATCTCAAAGTATCCTTCAAGACAGACAATAATTTGGGAACTTTCGTCAGAAATAATAAAGATAAAACAAACAAAGATAACAAATCTGGAGTCTACAAGCTAAAATGTGGGGATTGTCACATGGTTTATATAGGCCAAACCGGAAGATCTTTCAAAAAGAGAATCCATGAACATCAGAAGAGCTTCACATCTAACACCACCCATTCTACATACGCCAACCACTTGAAAGAATGCGGACATGAGTTCAACAACAATTATCAGATTCTCCATACAGAAAACAAGAGTTCTAGACTCACACTCTTAGAATCTCTAGAAATAAACAGGTATAATTCTAAGAAGGTCCTATTGAATGAACAAACAGATGTGAATAGATCACCGCTACTGAACATCTTTATACAATCCTGGAATAACCAGCGGCACCCTCCAATATAATTTTATTACCTCATTTAAAACACATTTTCTGCTCAACTATGTTATCAATACCTATTTAAACGAATGTTATAATTTGGGAATACTCAGTTCAGCATCCGACTTGAAAAAGCTACAGTGTAGTGAAACAATTGTCGTCATTTAACATCAATAAATTTTGTGGAAATTAGCAGTTTATTATTATTTATTTAAAATGAATTTCCATCAAGTGAAGACCGAATCAATCAAATATATATTCGTATAAAATTTCATAACAATGTTGCCAGTAGTTTCGTCAAAATCGTAAAACATGTGTATTTTTTTTCTCCAATGTTCTTTATCTTGGATACGGATGGCGTTACAATTTTTTTTACTGAGCAAAACCCAATTATTTTTCAGTTTTCTCCCTATCCTCGAGAAGACCTTTTTTTAAAACACTCTGTATGTGCTGTGTTTTTTCGATGTTCACAGTTTTTCGCATGATACATTTATGGTGAAATACATAAAGTATCAAACCGAATTCGTACTGGTAAATGTAGATTATTCATAGATACCAACAGGTCCCCAGAACTGGAACCATTCTAATATAACACAATTGTTCGTCTAAATACTCTAAATCGTCAAAAGTCTGCATGATCGACCATGTAGCATAAAACATGAATCCTAGAACTGATTAGTCCTAAAAAACATTGTTAGTTTAGAATAATTCGGAAATAATGAGTTCAGCTGTCATTTGTTCCGTCATCACATAGTAGGAAGCGCTACGACGACATTGTGTTCACTGTTGCGAAAAACTATACACCATAATTTTCTTCGAGTGGAATATGCATCATTGTAGTTTTCAGAGTAATGGAAATATATATGGCTTTTACGTGGTTCCAAGATCTTATTGTGTGGCGGTGACTCAATTGGAGTAGCTGTGTTTGATACATTTCAATTAATTAAAAGATAAACTTTGATTTCCTCGTTTGTTGGAGTTGCTATATTGCATAAACTCCTCTGGGTATACTCTAACCCAACGTTTACTGGACCGGAACCCGCGCTTCCTATCTGTCATACATATATCAAAAACCTCTTCAAGAGATGGATTGATAAGAAATTCTCCTCTGAGTGGAGCACGATAACGGACCTCAGGCAGTCGAGACAAGGGGCCTTCAGATTTGTGCACTGGGGCATCAAAATACCTTTGGATAGCTTTCCGCGTCTTTTCTCTTTAATTTTTTCCCTTAGAGTGGTCATTAATGTCGAATAGTAATCTCCAGTTATTGTTCTACCCTCATCCAAAAAATCAATCATGGTTACTCCATGGCAATCCCAAAAAACTGAAGCAAGAACTTTTCCAGCAGATTTTTGGACACGAAACTTCTTAGGTCTTGGAGAACCGGTAAATAATATACACGAGCTCTCTTGGAGAGAAGAAATGGACTGCTGTACCAATTCTTATCGCCCCGATAATTAAAGAAAAAATGGATTTTTGATAGAATTGAAAATAAATACATACCACAAAGTGAACACTGAAGGAATGGTACTTACGGTTGTTCAGATTGAAAGTTACGTATCTGCTTCTGTCTGGTTTCGTAGGTGTTGTACTGGGTAAAAGTCCTATCACACGAATTCATTTTGTAAAGGATGACGAACTAAAGGCGGACGACGTGGACAGTATTTGTTTAGAGCTTCGAGCTAAGCCGTGTAGAAACAATGCGACAGAAGGCAGGTATATTGTCGAACTGAGCAGGTATATGCTTGTGGGATTTTTGAAACAGCCATAGAATCGCACAGAGCACAGAAAATCTCGGTCTTATTCTTAACCAAGTAAGCCCATCCTATATTTATATATAGGATGGTATGAATTTTGAACAACCAGAGTGTCGCCATCCCATCGATTGTTGCTTTGTTTCTGGATCCTAGAAATGTACCCAAGACTCGCCCATAGTAACAATTCGGTTCAAGAAGTCTACATCGTTTTCAAATCTAGCACAGATCGAACGCGATGCTTCTACCCTTGCACGCTTTTGGTCAACATTCAAACATTTGGGGATCCATTTTGCAGAAATTTTTCTCATGTCCAAATTGACGTGAACTATATGATGAACGCGTTCGTATGAAATCTTCAGTACTTCAGATATCCGTTTTAGCCCAATTCGACGATCTGATAAAATCTGACTGACACAGAAACTGGCCTTCCCGATCGGTTATCATCTTCAATGGAAAATTTACCTCTTTTGAAGCATGCAGTCCAATTTTTCACGGTCGCATACGAAGGACATTGATCACCAAGGGTATTAGGCATATCTGCTTACCTCTTAACCCCCTTTAAATACAGGTACTTGATGATGGCTCGATACTCCAATTTTTCGATTTTTACAATTTCCGTGGATATCTTTTTTTTTATTTATTGCGTAAATCTGGTTTAGTTTTTCGACGTCGAACTCTATACACTGACACTTCTAATAAGTTATTGTTCGTTGATATGGTATAGCAATATTTTGTTTATGCATGGAACTGGTCTAGGCTAACTAGATGTCAATACATCCTCGTATATAACTGTAATAACTGAGTGGGTACGTACCATGAATTGAGTTAATCATTTCTATCCTTTGCAGATGCAGACGAATGTCTCGCAAACCCTTGCATCAACGCCTTTTCTTGTACGAATTTGGTGGGCGATTATCTCTGCAAGTGCAGAATAGGCTGGATGGGTAAAAATTGCGACCAGAACATCAACGACTGCGTTGGACAATGCCAACATGGGGCAACTTGTATTGACTTGGTCAATGACTACCATTGCGCTTGCCAACCAGGATACACAGGTAATATTGATTGCGATATTTAATTAAAAACAACGAGTTTTCAGATTTGAATTATGGTCTCCCCGAAAAACTTCTATTTCGATTCATTTTTCATCGAAATTAATTGAAAACTTTTTCGGTTTAAAGTTGTCAAAAAGTTCATTAAAATGCTATCGATATCCTGCTAAGAAGAATCCTATGTTTTAATGACTTCATAACTAGGTAATTACGAATATGTGAATACACTTTTCGAATCATTGATTGATCGTTCCTACCGATTGACGGCTTTGTCACCAAACTAAGAAGAAGATTAATAACAGTGGAGATTTGTTCGAGGTGCTTGAAGACTCGAAGAGAGGCATCGTTTTTTTATTAAATTATTCAAATTGCTTCGTTTCAGGATATCGGCGTCGTTTAGATGTTAATAAAATTGTTTGATTTCAGGTCGAGACTGTGCGACTGATATCAACGATTGTGCTTCGAACCCTTGTAAAAACGGAGGAGAATGCGATGACTTGGTCAATGGTTACCGCTGTATTTGTCCTGTGGGTTTCACTGGCCACGAGTGTGAGGTGAGTACTATAATACTCTATATCAGATTTTCTTGAGCATACCGTGTGAATGTTGTTTACAAATTTAACAATTACACAGGATCTACTGATTTCGATTTGAAAAGTATGCATTTTCATCCTGAAAATCACCCAGGATGAGAACATCAAATTAAAAATTTAGAATGTTACAACTTTTTTAGACAAGTAGTGTTGATTCATAGAATTCTACAGTATTCGAATGTAAAGTGGTTTTAAATAACCCCTCAGACAAGGTAAAGCCAAACTTATCATCATTGCCAACAACACACCTCCCCTAAGGAAAGGAGAAATAGAGTACTACGCTATGTTAGCCAAGACCGGTGTCCACCATTACACAGGAAACAACGTTGAACTAGGAACTGCATGTGGAAAATACTTCCGAGTATGTACCATGTCCATCACCGATGCTGGAGATTCCGATATCATCAAGAGTTTGCCAGTTGGAGAAGGTGGTTCACAATAAGGGGTGCCATTAATAAAAAGGGAACGATACACGCTTCAAAAACGCATTGAAATCATTAAAATTCACCATAAAAATGGTGAAAATTCGGCAGAGACGGATCGAGAAACTAGAACATTTTTGGGGCGTCGTGAAGCGAACCGCAATACAGAAATTGGTGGAAAAATTTGAGCTGTTGAGACAAATTAATGATGTGAAAACCATCCGTTACAATTTTTATGAGAAGGAGATTAAGTTAGGCATTCAATCACATTTTGTTGAAAAAAATTGCAGATTTGTTGTTCCAACGTGTCTTACCCAATTTTTTCGTCATATATAATTTATATCAGTTTTTATTTCTTTCGGAAGATCATAAAATAAATGGAATAAATTCGCATACTTTTGAAAGACGATTAATTGAGTTTTTTGGGGAATCTAATCTTTCGAACCAAATTCTAGGTTTTCATGCAACTTCATGGTCCTTCTCAAATTTTGTGTGAAGAACTACTTTCCTATGTACAGTGTGACAAGAAAAACCTCGGACAAACTCTTTTTCATTTAACTTCATTAAACAGAAGAAAGTGAAGAACAACAACTAATAATAATATCCTGAACAGGGCTGAAGGACCTTAGGTCGATGGCCTTTTGCTTCTGCAATAAATTCCTTCTATTATTATTATTATCCTGAACATTTGTTAATAATATATTTAAGCCGTTTCCTTTGGCGGCGATACACAGCTTCAGACGCTTCTTAAAATTTTCGGCAATGGGCCGCAGCTCCTCGTGCGTTAATCGGTTCCATTCCTGGCGCAGAGATTGCTTCAGCGGCTCCAAATTTTTGTGTTTTTTAGCACAAGCCCTGTGCTCCAAAATCGACCACACGCTGTAGTCCATTGGGTTGAGATCCGTTGAGTAGGGCGGCCATTCTGCAGATGAGATGAAACAAGGAAAATGGGTCTTACACCATTCTTGCTTCATTTTCTCTCTGTGAGCTGGAGCGGAGTCCTGTTGAAAGGTCCAATGCGTATCGCCGAAGTGCTGCTTGGCCCACGGAAGTACTACGGCCTCGAGGATGTCGCAGCGATAGACTTCTTGATTGGTTTTGACCCCTAGATCCACGAAAACTTAGGGAGTTTTGCAACTTCCGCAAATTCCGCCCCAGACCAAGACGGATTGCGGATTTTGACGGTGTTCGACGATGGCCGATCTACCGGGAGCCTTTACGGACCAGACTCTGTCGTTTTGGTGGTTGTGGGATTGTTCTACGGTGAGAAGCTCCTCGTCTGTGAAGAGAATTCACTCGAATTGCTGACCGGCGGCGAGACGAAGTAGTTGGCGGCACCTTTGGAGTCGTACGCGCTTGTTTTCCTCCGTGTGGAGTTGGACTTTTTTGAGCTTGTATGGCTTGAAGTTGAGCTCCTTTTTGGCAATTTGACGGACTGAATCGCGGTTGATACAGGTCTCACAGGCTATTTTCCTGATGGAAACCCTCGGATTTCGATTGACTCGCTTCTTGACGATGTTGCAATTGCTAGGTGTATTGACAGTGCGTTTCTACCAATTCCTGGACGACGACCATCATGGCCAAGCTCCTTGAAACGACGTATTGCATCGGACACGGTTTGTCGAGGCACATTGAGCAAACGAACAATTTCGCATTGACGCCTACCTTGACGAAACAGCTCCAAAATCGCACTACGTTTGGTTGACATTCTAAAACTCTGTGAAATGAAATTATATCAAACTGAAAATTAACATATTAGTACAGGAAAGCGTAGAGAAACCAAGAGAATAAAAATTATTTGGCTGCGCTGAAATACTTTTGTTCCAGCCCACAGCAAAATTTGTCCGAAGTTTTTCTTGTCACCTTGTATTGATCTCTTTTCGCGCTTTTTTTCTATGGAGAAGAGTTTTTTCTCCAAGTACATAAATAGCAAAGTTTCTCTTCCCACTCACTTTTTTCTTTAAATACCATTATATCAATCCACTCGCTAAATGCAGAAAACGAATCTAATACAGTAATTCATACAATTGGGACCTTAATGACGTTTATTTAGCGACCTGCAGAAAATAATGCCCCAGGAACTGCTGGCAAATCGTGGATAATAGCCACGCATTAACGTCGGTTATCAGTAGCCGTCGGTTTATTTGTTTCTCAGGGCGTTTTCTTGAATCATCGGACTACTGAGAGGTCGGCAACTTGTTATAATGGCGAAGATTTGTGCCTGGGGACACTCAGTATACCTATGTCTTGCAGAGAATCATTACGGCGCGCAATTTATCATGGGATCTAACGCGTTAAGAGCTACGATATCGACAATTTGGCACCACAGAAGTGTTTATACAGGGTGTTTCGAAAAAAGGTGACCCTGTCTCTAGGATAGGTATAAAACTAAAAAATATTCGTGGTAAAAAATTTTCGTAACGCCATTCGTACCTACTCAATATAAGAGGCGTTGAAGAAAAAAATATATACATATTTTTTTCGATTTTACCGAAACTAATGGCAACATTGTAATGAAATTTTGTACGTGTATGTTTTGGAAGTCGATACATCCAATGAATTTGTTTTCATGTCTGACTCTCATAGAGGGCGCTAGTTACAAGGTTCGTACCTAGTAGTACTGAACAAAAAATTTTTCAATATTAGATTTACCGAGCAAAATTTCAAGTAAACTCAAACATCATTCAAGTCCACGCCAAAAAAGGTCGACGCTCTGTACGGTATTCGGAATATTTTGATTTGAAAATTAAGAAGTAATAATAACGCTGGACGCTGGTATAAAGTATTGATAAAGTTATTGATTATTATTTTTATTATTGAAATTTTCTCGTCGCGTAAATGAGATCCCATCTATAAAACGAACACATTTAGAAAAATTGAGACTGAGGGCTTTTTTGAAACATTTTGAACACCTATTCTAATTGAATTCGGTTCCATGTAGCCTCTTTTGAATTTTCATCTTGTAATTTTTTGTTTAATTAATACATTTATCATTATTTTGTACCTGCATCGGCTATTACTTCATAATTTTCAATGAAAATATGTACTCCGAAAACGGTACAGAGTATCGAGTTTTACCAAGAGTACCTACCTTTTGGTTTAAAATTAAGTGATGTTTAAGTTCAACGCTGTTTATGTTGAATACGGATTCTTTTTCAGTTTTCTACCTGTTCTAAAATCAGGGTTACCTTTTTTTAAAACATCCTGTATACTGTTGCAACAGTGCATCAGACAACGGGAAATTTTATGTTTAATAGTAAAATAAATACTATATTTCTCATTTTCGCGATTTGTGCTTTCACAGGTAGAAAGTTATTATCATTTTCACATTGTTTTGCCCCTTGGTGTTTATGATTCGAATAACTGTGTTTCATTTTCTTTCTCCTCTCATAAAGTGTCGGTTATCTGAATCGATTGAGAAAGATTTTTTGATAAGTAGGTATAAGGAATGTAGGATATTTGTTGTCCCGCTGATTCTTGTGGAAAACTATTAATTTTTAGTGATATTTAACATGCAAATTTCGAAGTTCAAAATAAAATAACTGAAATTTTTCTACATGATGATTCCTCATCCCAATTGTATCCATCGAAAATTCATTCGAATATTTCGTTTTATTTTCAGAATGACTACGATCACTGCAGTGCAGATCCTTGTCAGAACGGTGCATCTTGCTTCAACACACAGCAGGATTACTATTGCCACTGTCCTGAAGGATGGCAGGGAAAAAATTGCAGTCAACCTAGATTATTGTGCGATAATCCACCTTGCACTGAAATAGGTACGTTGAGTTGATGAGCTTTTTTTATTCGATTTGGCAATTCAATCACGTTACCTACTTTTCGGTAGCGTCTGATTGGCAGCCTATTGTGCGAGACATTTGGTAGATTTAACCCTGATACTGAAATAGAATTCGCCATCTTATTACTCGAATCACTCCAAGTATTACAAGCTTACATTTAAATTTCGATGTATTATTGGCATTATCTAATTAAAACATTTTTGGAACTATCAGATTCTAAAATGAATGTTATCGTTATGCCGAATGTATTTTGCTATAATTTTACAGCTTTAGGAAACTGTGCTGGCATCTGCGGTGACCATGGAAGGTGTGTAAGCCTGACAGGAATCGGACATTCTTGTCAATGTGAACCTGGATACACTGGGAAATACTGTCATGAGAGTAAGTTTCTTCATCAGCCGTCTAGTCAAGTTTTTATCAATACCTTCTTTCAGATATCAATGATTGCAAGATAAATCCTTGCGAAAATGGTGGTACTTGCGTGGATAAAGTCAACGCCTTCCAATGCATATGCAAAGAAGGATGGGAAGGAGCACTCTGTAATATAAGTAAGTTACGAATCCATTTCAAAGAATCTTAAAAAGTTTAAAGTTCAACAATCAATCCTTTTTTCAAATCTGGGCCAAATTGGAAAAGATTATATATTTTCCAATTTCAGATACTGATGAGTGCAATCCGAACCCATGCAGAAACAACGGTACCTGTATCGACGCTGTTGCTGATTTCGAATGTGAATGCAAGAACGGATGGAAAGGCAAAACCTGCAGTTCAAGAGACAGCCATTGCGACCACAATACTTGCAAAAACGGAGGTACATGCCAAGACCTGGGAAACACTTTCGTTTGTCGTTGCTTACCAGATTGGGAAGGTGAGTAGTCACTACTATTTCGAAAACCCCCATTATCTTTGCAGATAGAATTTGAAAATTTTTTTCTTTTCAGGTACAATGTGTCATATTTCAAAGCAGGCAGCTTGCAGATCTAGTCCTTGCCTGAATGGGGGCACCTGCGTTAACACAGATGACTACTATACGTGCATATGTAGAGACGGTTTCCAAGGCAATCACTGTCAAGATGACGTGAACGATTGTCAACCGCAGCCATGTTACAATGGAGGAAAATGCATAGATGGCGTTAACTGGTTCCTCTGCGAATGTGCAGCTGGATTCACCGGTCCCGATTGTAGAATCAACATCAACGAATGTGCTTCCAATCCGTGTGAATACGGTGGTACTTGCATGGATGAAATAGGAGATTATCGTTGTATCTGTCCTCCAGGGCGACACGGCAAGAGATGCAACTGTAAGTTTCCTTGTATTACAGGAAAAAACTATATATTTTCACAACTGGAGAATACATAATTATTAATACTTGACTTTTTTGCAGTGGATAATATTTCCTACCTACCATCACCAGGCAGTTGTCTATGGGGTGGTCAAAATTTGGAGAACAACATGACATGGCAGCATGAATGCAATACTTGTATATGCAACAATGGAATTGTGCAATGCACCAAGATTTGGTGCGGACTCAGCAACTGTCGAAGAAGCCATTCCTCCAACATTTGCAACTCGAATCAAGTTTGCGTACCTTCTCCAGCAGAGTCGTGCTTGTCGCCCCCATGTCTGGTCCATGGAGAATGCAGAGACTTAGAAGGTGGACGCAGAGTGAAGCCTCCACAAGTTCCCAGTCCTCCGAGCTGCTGGCCAAACCAAGCAACTTTGAGTAATACTTGTGCTCGATTAACCTTACTTTTTGATCGAATGAAATTACCGGCTGGAATAACCGTAGAAGGACTATGTCAGGATCTTCGGAAATTACTGGCTACTCAACAATCCGCTTCGGGATCACAAGAAGAATTGGTGCTTCTGTGTGATCTCAAATTAGACTACAATGACACCATTGAAGTTACCTTGGTGAGTAACTCCACTTCGATTTTCAATTTCAGTAAACTTTTATAACGATTTTTTCTTTCAGTCTGGAGATAATGGAGTACTTGATGGAATAAGGGTGATAGGTGAAGCCATTTCAAGAAAACATACATCTTTACTGGCTCTCACATCCATAGTCGAAGTGAAAGTTGAAACAGCATTAATTTCGGAGGAGAAGCCAAGTAACAAATATTTGATTGTTCTCATTTGTTTCATCATAATTGCGGTTGGTACAGCGGCGATGTTGACGCTTTTATATTTGAGACATAAGAAGAGATCTCTAGGAATGAGTGGCATAAATCTATCTCCATCAGCTGATTCGTGCCATAGAAATCACGAAGACGAGAAATCGAATAACCTTCAAAACGAGGAGAACCTGCGAAGATATACTAATCCTTTGAAGGATGACATTGGCAGTATGGGCAGTATCAACTCTACTGGAGCTTGTAGCATGGACATGCCCAAAGTTAGCATTGTGCGCCCCTTGAGCTCAATGATCCCAATGGAAAGCTCCAGTGAAATGTTGGAAATGATTTCCGAAGTAGACTGTCCAGGATCAAGGAAAACAATGCTTGTGATGCCTGGTACCAGTTCAGATACTAATAGCCTGAAAGGCTACAATTTAAACGACAGCATCAAAGGTGATGGCTTGAGCCCAGCCCATAGAAGTAGTCAAATAATGCTATATAAGGCTCAAAATCCCGATGTAAGAAAAAACACAGCTGCTTTCGATGACTCTTCTGGTCATAAAGATTTCAGTAAAAATATTATCAATGTGAATAAACAACGGACTTCCCAAAATACTTCACAAAACAGTTCGGACATTTTAACAGTGCTTGTTTGATGTGTAGTGGGCTATTGAAGATACAATATATATAGAACATATCTGACAGTTCAAACTACATTCACCGTGATAAAATGTAAAGCGTTTCATTTCGTGCAATTCTAGTTTTAGTTTCAAATCTCAAACTTCAAAATGGTAATGTTTTACTCCAGAGTTTGAAATTGTTTTTGACATGAATCCATCACTGAAATTCATTACAAACAAAGTGATGCACACAAATCTTACAATGAAATGAAATAATGCTGAAAATTGTAAGACCTATTAGACATTTTTTACTTCAAGAATTCCTCGCGATTAATAAAAAAAGTGATCTCGTGATTTCAAGAAGAGACATAAGTGACAACACTCTGTAATTAACCTATAGTGTGATATTAAATAATAATAATTGTTTTTTATAAATATTGTTAGATTTTGAAATTATTTTTATTTAAATGCAATCAAATATCTCATTTTATGAAATTGTAAATACTAATTTGTGTTTGTCTATTTATATTATTTCGTATTTGTTCCTGATTTTTTTATATATTTTAATTACTTTATTCATAATTTTAATAATAATATATAGTGTAAATTAAATATAGAGCAGAACGACCAGAACCAATGCATCACTCATAATGCAAAGAAATTCATCAGCATCATTTGGAGATCACAATATCCTTCAAATATAAAAATTGTGAACTACATATTATTTAATTTCGCAATAACATTGTTATTCAATTTTGTCAGAGTTGCTTTACTGGAAATGACTATTGTAAATATGTAAATATCATTCCAATTTAATTCATTCTGTATTGAAATCTCTCTGATTATAATACTCATTCCAAGACTTGTATGAAAGGGTCCAAGAGGCTTTTATGTTGAGATTATTCTTCTGTGTAGAAAAAATTGAAGGATACCGAATAGGTAGAAAAATATCCCAATTAAATTAAAGCTGTTTATGCCATTCTGGACCCCAAAAATGCATTATTTCCCATTTTAGTGTACTTATATGTAAGTGCAGAAATACATAGTTTAAGAAAAATTGTTGGAATAGTGCCTTCAATCAAATAGTCCAGAGATATTTGTAACTATTTGTTTTTGTTCAAAGATGATTGTAAATTTTGTATAAATCCTTTTTATTTTTACAATGCTTGTGTAATTGGATGTAATAAAAATTGAAAGCTTCTGGAAAAATTAAATAAATAAATAAATACTTTAAATCTTTTCATGAATTCATTGATTCCTTTGTGTTGAATTTGGAGATCAAGTGACTCGTATGTCCCACATAAAACAGTCCAGCCGGATATCTCCGTATGAGTCTTTCCAGACAACGCAGAAAGGTTAATCTTCATTTGAGGGCTTCTTTTGATTGCGAATTCATCCTGCTGTATGGAGTATTTTCTAGAATCTTCCTTTTTTTTCTGTGCGGCACCTTTGGTCGGCAGAACGTAGGCCTTGTGGCCCATTGTTCTTACCGCATGCATGTGATACTAGAGAGACTCAAGAGTTTTTTGACCTCCGGCTTAGAAGAAGGCCCCTTAAGGAGGAGTCTCGACTGGAGAATTTTTCATCCATCTCTTGAAAAGGTTTGTGATATATGATGAATGAACCATGAAAAGGAGGATCATGTCCCTAAGTTGGAACAACTAAAATACATAAGAGAATCTTATTTGTGATATATGTATGACAGATAGGAAGCGCGGGTTCCGGTCCAGTAAAAGTCGAGCAAGCTCCTTTTTTTCCTAAGTTATCTGGTTTTATATTACCAGAGATAGGCGCATGCGCCGGGCACCAGATAACTTTGAGAGTGTTATCTGAGCCAAGGGCAGGCAGAGCCTCTCTGCATTAGGACCCGGCAAGTCCGAAGTTCAAACCGGACTAGGAAAGAAATTTTCTAGTCTCGGTAGGGGCCACCATTCCACTGTTGGGTCAAAAATTAACAGTGCTGTGCCTAAGGTGCCGTAAGGACACAGTTACAAAGCCTACACAGAACACAACTGCTTACTCCGAACTCGGCACAAGTTACAAGCTTCGAAGCTTGTAATTTCAGAGAGGTCTCCTCCGGAGACCTAGGAGTAGTCAGGATAAACAATATTATATCATATCAATATATCATTCATGAACCAAGTTATAGGTTACTTTTATGTCAGAGAGGGTTTTCGGTGTACCCTGACTGTCGCAACATATGGATATGTGTTTTCCAGAGTAGCCTATGCGGATTCTCTCTACCGCGCATACCAAGACAGCATATAGCTCTGCTAGTGCTATTGAGCAGTCTTTTCCGAGAGGAATGGACCACTTTGTTCTAGGTCCAACAATCCCAGCACCAGCTCCCGTGTTACAAACCGAGCCGTCGGTAAACCAGGTGGGACCCTCAGGTTTACAGTTCACACCACTGATCTCTGTCAGGGACCTCTACTTTGTAGGGCTCGTCGAAGCAGAACCGGGCGCATGCACGGTCCCCCCTGCGGAGGAGGGACGGGTTAATGTCCTCCACCATCTTGAGAGCCACGGCGTTCCCCCTGAATCCCCCACGATCACGCCATTGTCCCTGTTCCCAGATTCTGAGTGATGTTTTCATAGCAACCTCGATGATGGTGAGGTGTATGGAAGGAAGGCCCATCATGCATTCCATTGATACTGTGGGAGTAGATCTTAGAGCGCATGTTAGGCGGAGTTCGCGGGGTCAGCTAGTATGCAATAAAACAATAGGAAAAAGTGGCTATAAGATTTAATGTCGCGGGGAATATGCAATGGGTGGGCCCGTCTTGGTTGTACTGATATAATAAAAGAGGATATTACCGGAAAGAAGAAATTGGAATGGATGTGTAAGAATTGCGAGACACTGCAAGAGATGGGGGATACAGTGGAGGAGCTAACCGAAAAAATGGTGAGAAAGAGAAGAAGTTTAGATAAGGTAAAGAAGGAAGAACAAGGACTACAAGGAGGTAATATAGAAGGAATGTTCAAGCAGATGCTGAAACAGATTGAAACTCTCGAAGTGGCAGTTACCTTCAATAGCGGTACAATGGATGAAATATTGAACGCTATGGAGGAAATGAAACGAGAAAACAAAGACCTGAAAAAAATACAACAAAACATGGACATCACTATCGAAAGGATGGAACAAGAATTGAATAGCTCAAAGGAACAGGCCTTACAAAACGCTGCTGCATCTGATGCCCAAAATATAAAAAAAAAATATTACACTTATGGGACTAAAAAAGAAGGATTAAATAGTTACAGTCTTCAACAAGCTCGAAATCAAAGTTTCGAAAAATGAAATGAAAGTAAGACAGTTGCCATCGAAAAATCTGATAAAACCACTTTTGATCTCTTTTGAAGAAGAAAAAACCAAGAACATGGTAATACAACAGCGAAAGGTGATGGGAGTTCTAAGTTCAAGGACCATGGGATTGGAGGGAGACGACAGATGGATATACAGGGTCTTTCACGAGGAACCTCACCCATATTTATACGGGAAACTACTGAACGTATTTTCATGAAATTCAGCACTTATAAGTATTTCACGATGCTGATGAAATCTAAAATATTTTCAAGGCATGAGCACCTCCGGTTTTTCCGGAAATGACGTCAACTTCCGTTTTTCAAATTAGAACACCATTTTTTTATTGCAGAAATAGATTCCTTAGAAAATTTCAAGTTATTTTGATGTAACATTTTTCAGTTTTGGTTGGAAAATTCTCTCTGAGCGGGAAAATTCGAAAAAAAAATCTAAAATAGAGCTCCGCTGAAACAAGAATAACTTCGAGGTTTTTGGATGGAAAATTTTCATTTTTGGGATTTTTCAAGATGTAAGATTGATGTATCCACTTTAAAAATCGAAATCGCGATTCATGTTACAGGGGGTAAAAAAATCGCTTTCAAAGTTAGGGATGACAAAATCGTGAAAAATCAATTTTTTCAAATTAGAACTCCATTTTTTTATGGCAGATATTGAATCTACGTTGAAAAATAATGTGAGTGTATGCATCACACCCTTGCCCTAAAGTGGATATTTTCTGAGTTATTCACATAAAACTGTTTTTCGTCTTGAATTTTCAGCTATTTCTTTTCCCTTCACGCAAAAAAGATGAAATTTTCAGGAACTGTTACTTAAACCATCTTTTAGATTTTACTACCCTAATATGCAAGAGAAAAAAGTTACAGGTTGTTCCTAAATAGATGGCGAATTTGGATTCGAATTTATATCGGAAACCTCTTTATTTCAACTAATCGGCCATCGGTTTTCTCTCCAGTGATAAATAAATAATTCCTTATGAACCATATGCAAAAACTTACCATGTTTTACATTCTTTTTTTTTAATGATAGATATCATTAATTACATCTGCCAAATTCCTCTTTATTCAGTAGCATTTTGTGTTTACTATTAATTTGGTGATAATTCGTATTAAGTTATAAAATCGATCACTATGCCTAATTTTACCAATGAAGATTATTTAAATCTCATTCTACTTCATGGAGAATGTAGTAAAGTTGTAGATAGAACGATTCGACTGTTCATTGAGAGGTTTCCTGACCGACCCAGACCAACGAGAGATACCATTAACAGAACCATGACAAACTTGAGAAATGTCGGATCTTTCGTTAAGAAAACTATACACAGAGAAAAAAGTGTAGTAGAAGATGAGAACAACGAAATTACAGTTCTTGCATATTTTCGTGTGAATCCTCAAAATTCTCTCAAAGATGCCGAGATTGATCTGGGATTATCTCAATCGAGTGTTTGGAGAATATTAAAAAAACATAAAATGCACCCATATAAATCCAATAGGGTATAGCATTTGAAGGAAACTGATTTCGTCAGGAGAACAGAGTTTTGCGAAGCTATGATGATTCGATTTCAAGAGAATGAAAACTTTTTGGACTGTATAATTTGGACAGATGAATCTAAATTCACAAAGAATAGTTCTTTCAATAGGCATAACAGTCATTATTGGGATGAAGAGAACAACCACTACTTCAGACAATGGAACTTTCAAGAGACCTGGAGTTTCAATGTTTTTTGCGCCATCAAAAATAATGCAATTCTCGATGTTCACATTTATGATGGGACTTTAACTGGTAAGAACACTACACATGTTTGCATTATTTAAAGAATGTTCTCCCTTAGGAGATAGATATTCTGACATATTGACTCAAATAATTGAGCCGCTAGTACAGAACCATAATGACTTATGGTATCAACAAGATGGCGCGCCTCCACACAATTCACTCAATGTGTCAAATATCCTCTACAGGCTATTTGAAGATCGATGGTTGGCGAACAATGGTCCACATCTTTGGCTACCACGTTCTCCCGATTTAACTCCTTTAGACTATTATGATTGGGGTAGGATAAAAAATATTGTCTACTCAACTCCCCTGACTGATAAAGAGGACTGCTTAGAACGAGTCAGAAATGCGTTCAGGTTTGTTTAGATTTTTAGATTCATAGTTTTGAAACTCAATTTGGTTTTTAAACACTTTTGCAGATCTCTTCCTCCCGATGAAATAAGAAGAGCAACGCACGAAGCATTCCTGAGACGTATAAATAAATGTCTAGAAATTAACGGTCAAAACTTTGAGCATCTTCTCTAGTTATAACTGCGAGAGTTTGCCATGGTTCTCCTAATAGTAACTTGAAGTCGGTTTCAAGAAGGGGTGAAAAATCTACAGCATGGTTCAAATATCAGTTCCTGAAAATTTCATCTTTTTGGCGTGAAGGGAAAAGAAATAGCTGAAAATTCAAGACGAAGAACAGTTTTTGTGAATAACTCAGAAAATATCCATTTTAGGGCAAGGGTGTGATGCATACACTCACATTATTTTTTAACGTAGATTCAATATCTGCCATAAAAAAATGGAGTTCTAATTTGAAAAAATTGATTTTTCACGATTTTGTCATCCCTAACTTTGAAAGCGATTTTTTCACCCCCTGTAACATGAATCGCGATTTCGATTTTTAAAGTGGATACATCAATCTTACATCTTGAAAAATCCCAAAAATGAAAATTTTCCATCCAAAAAGCTCGAAGTTATTCTTGTTTCAGCGGAGCTCTATTTTCGATTTTTTTTTCGAATTTTCCCGCTCAGAGAGAATTTTCCAACCAAAACTGAAAAATGTTACATCAAAATAACTTGAAATTTTCTAAGGAATCTATTTCTGCAATAAAAAAATGGTGTTCTAATTTGAAAAACGGAAGTTGACGTCATTTCCGGAAAAACCGGAGGTGCTCATGCCTTGAAAATATTTTAGATTTCATCAGCATCGTGAAATACTTATAAGTGCTGAATTTCATGAAAATACGTTCAGTAGTTTCCCGTATAAATATGGGTGAGGTTCCTCGTGAAAGACCCTGTATATATAAATGAAGATTTGCCAAAGGTAAAACAAGACTTAGGTACTTAGAAAGGCGAAAGAGCTGAGAAATTCAGGACGCAGGTACATTTGGTCAAGGAAAAATAAGATTTTCTGTAGGAAGGGTGAGTACACGAAGATCATTCATATTCGAAATATTAACCTCGTTGAAGAATTGAAAGCACAAAATTGAGGTGAACATATATTCAATAATACCAACACATGGATGAATTTGTGAGGAACTATCAATTAAACCAACCGTATACCAAAAATGTTCAAATCACGGAGGAACTCAATTTACTTACCAAAAAACAAAACCACAGTAATTTTAGAATATCACATACTAATACAAGAATTATAGATGAAAATTTTAATGAATTCAATGTTGTTTTATCCAGTTGAATTTTGATGTGGATTGCATAGTTCTTTCGGAAACATGGAAAATAGCTCAATTAGTATGAAATGGATGGGTATGACTTGATATATAATAATGGGGAATTAAATCAGAATGACGAAGTGGTAGTGTTTATAATTATAAGGAATAATTTACAATACAATTTCGACGCAGTACATGTAGGAGAAATAAAAGTTATAGTCGTCAGCACAACACAGCATAATAAAAACATACAGGTCATTGCTATGTACTACAGATCTCCAAGTACATCCGTGGAGGAGTTCAATAGCAATCTACCAATGCTACTGGAATCCTGCAACAAGAAAAATAATATATCCTTCTTCATATTGGGGATATCAATATGGACATTTTGAAAAAACAGGCAGATACAGAAGAATACCTTAATACTATGGGGGAATACGGATATACGTCAACGATTTTACTCGAGTAACAATCAATACAAAATCATGCATTGACCACATCTTTGTCAGCTCTGATAAGTGATAGTGATATGGAAACGTACTTACCTGCTTGCCGCAGGAACATCTATAAATGCAAATTCAAATGTGAAAAAAAAATACATATAACTTATAACCAGATGATGAAAATACTTGAAGAGCAAAAACAGGAAATAGTAAGTAGATCAGTCGTGGCTACAATTTGTAGAAAAATTACAAGAAATCATTGAGAGTTGCTCAAAGGTAGTAAAAATAAAACGCTGCGACAGAAAGAGGAAACCCTGGATCACAAACGGACTTATAGGTTGAAAGCACTACTGAAATACGCAAAAAAAAACTACATAAATTATCGAAAAGAAATAGAAAAAAATCAAAACTATTCAGGAGACCTCTGGAAAATAGTAAATAATAAAAAGCAAGAAATTCAGATTGCAAAAATAAAGAATGAAAATGGGGAGATATTGGAGGGAGAGAGAGAGATAGCAGAGGAATATAATAAATATTTTGCAAACGTTGCGAAGAGACTAGCGGCGAAATTCGCTTCACATGAAGATCACATACTGAAAACAACCCATTAATATTGCACCTCCATTGTTTATTTTAGGTAATTGAAATAGGAATTGAAAAATGATAAAGCACCCGGACTCACATCGAAAAACCATCATTAACATACCTAATCAACAAGAGAATCGAAAAAAGAATGTTCCCGAAAATCCTGAAAACCGCAGTGGTAGTACCATTACTACCATTATATTAATCTATTAATCGCTATCACAAAAACGTCTATATCTCTTGAACCAATTGATAAAAAATCAAAATTCGATCAGAGTTAGCTTTGTTATAAACGTCAGAAACATGTGGAACTTTACATCATGAATATTCGCAAAATGTCAAGCGAAGTGAAAACACGAGAATTTATAGTAAAACTTTTTCAAAATAATCAAAAATGGAGCTTCAAAAGAATCGCAAAAGAGGCTCGCGTTCGTCCGGAAACGGTATCAAGAGTTGTTAAGCGCTTCAACGAAGATCTTACAATTAACCGCAAGGAAGGAACCGGGAGGAAAATGGGGTTTCATTGCCCAAAAAAAGAGAAGAAAGCCATCAGCCTTTTTCAGAAGAATCCTAACCTTTCAGGACGGAAAGTGGACCAAATAGTGGGTTGTTCGCAGTCAACGGTTCAGAAAATCAATTCGAGTTGTGGGCTTAGAACATACAAAGTGCAGAAAGTGCCAGACAGGAACGCTGTGAAGAATCAAGAAGCGAAATCAAGAGCAAAGAAATTAAAAAAAGATTTATTGAAAAATTTTTCCTGTTGCGTGATGGACGACGAAACCTATGTCTTGGCTGATTTCTCGCAACTTCAGGAATTTTATACTGCAGATTCTCGTGGAAATGTTGACGAAAAATTTCGCGTGAAGAAACAAAGTTTCCTAAAAAATTCCTGGTTTGTAAGCAATTTGCACTTGTGGGAAAAGGACCAAATTTTTCGTTGGCCAAGGCTCTGTTGACCCGAAGATATTCATCGAGGAATGCTTGAAGAAGCGACTTTCACCATTTTTACGTGAGCACGATGTGTCAACAATCTTTTAGCCAGATTTAGCTTCATGCCACTACAGCAAGGCCACCAAGGAATGGTACGAAGCTAATGAGGTGGTTTTTGTCTCCAAAGAGGCCAATCCACCAAATTGCCCAGAACTCAGGCCAATCGGAAGATATTGGGCCCTGGTAAAAACAGAATTGAAGAAGACTAAGAAATCAACGAAAACATTAGCGGAATTCAAGCAAAAGTGGAAGACAGCATCCCAGAAAGTGACTGAGAACACTATAAGTAGCATGATGAGAATTCCAGAAAAAATCCATGAATTTTGTAAAAAATTGTTTTGGTTTTTTTATTGTAAAAACAGTTTTCATTAGAATTAGAAGATGACTCGAATATGAGTTTGATTTTCGAAATCGGTCCAGTGGTTCAAAAGATATGAGAGCGTTTTTGTGACAGCGAATTTATTCTCGTTCAGTCCTTGGATCTATATCCTTAATAACATCAATTGCGAAAATTTTCGAAAAAATTCTGTACAAACAATATGGATTTCAAAAAAATAGATCAGCACAGGATGCCATAAATGCTCTAGTAGAATTGATCACTGCGGCCATGGATAATAAGGTACCAGCAGTATGCATATTCGTTGACTTGGCGAAGGGATTTGATACTGTCAATCATGACATACTGTTGCAGGCATTGGAAAATATGGGGTGGAGAGGAGTAGCATTTAATTTAATCAAGAGCTACCTAACTGGACGAAAACAGAGAGACAAAATAGGGAAAGTTTTAAAGAAGAATCAGTTACATGTGGAGTCCCCCAGGGGACAATTTTGGGCCCTATCCTTTTTCTGCTTTATGTAAATGAATTATTGTGAATTATTATGGATATTCATTTCAAATACAAAGTACATAATGTATTACATATCTAGAAATAATGATGGACTGTCACCTACGATGGAATAATGAACAAGCATTTCTTGTAATCAAGAAAATAAGATCGCTCCTTGGTAAATTCAAAACTTTGAGACAAATATGTGAGCAAGATGAACTGACGAAGGTATATCAAGCACTGGTAGAACCGCATCTGAATTATGCTATACTATCATGAGGAGGGATATAGCAAACTCGTATTACAAAGGAATAGAAGTAGCTCAAAAATAGGTGTTAGAAATAATGTACCACAAGCCTATTATATACACAACAGAAAGTCTCTACGAGTTGTCAAATATGTGCGTCAATTATACACCCGTGCCCTTCTTATGTAGCAACATCTGCTACACATGTACTTACAAAAAATGAAAAAGATACAAGATCTCCAAACATACCTTAACATATGTGTTGGGTAGAATTTCAGTTAAACAACTGAAGTGCGGTTCAATTTTACTGAATGAGAAATTTACCAAATTTCTGAATAGAAAAATAAGAGAGCTAATGGACTGTATATAATTATGATGTTTTATTGAAACCCAACACAAATGAAAGGATAAATGCACCCAAATTAACAATTGCAAGGTCTTACCTATTTCAGCAAAACGGCCAACCAGATCTCGTCGGTTACTCCTATTTCCATGAACAGAGTGATCGAGCTCGACAAACGAACATGGAATGAAGGAATGAAGCCTATGACGTTATGATCCGTTGCTAAAAATGTCAAAGTAGGAACACTTATCCTTGTGGTAGAATAATAACCACGCCACTGGTAACAGTACTTTTCGAACCAAATTCGCACAAACGAATGTTCTTGATTGAATGTAATTCGAATGAATCGAAATCACTAGAATTGTGAAACACAAGAAAAACTGAACTTTTCTAGATTCACGAAAGGAAACAGAATAAATTTATATTATCGGTAGCAGATATTGTATTCACGATTACGGCAATCAATGAACTGAACTGAAAAATGAAATGAAAACATGCGACATATGCGTTTCACATCTGATTCTTCTGGCGCCTACACTACATATGGGATTTCCCCAAGTACGGGAAATTAAATTAATTTTGAAGGGAATAAAAATGAAAAATTCAGAAAAGTTTATCTGAACCGTTCACTTGGCGTGAACAATATGCCTAAGAAGACTATTGAATTAAAATCGCATACCTACCTGGCACCTTTACTTTAAAATACACTTCCAATGAAATTCAAGGAAACTGGGACAAAATCAACGTTCAATAAGAAAATAAAAAATTAGATCCGAAGTAAGCTTACATCATTCTGGTATCTGTTCACAAAGATAAACAATTTCATTTAGTATTGGCTGTGTGTGAAAATTGATTCAATTGAGCATTGTATTTTTTTGGTGTTTTTTTCCTCTCTGTTTGCACACTCTAGTGAAAAGCATTTTTTGTCTATATGTACTGCCCACGTACAGGTTTTAGAACTTTTGTGGGAAAAAAATATTTATCTTTCAATATAGAATTCTATTATTTCAAATATTTGTTAGTATGATTTTTAGGTGAAAAATAAACATTATTATTATTATGGATAGAGTAACCAATCATCCAAAATTCATTAAAATGGTGGAATGGTGCAAGCAGAGACTTTTGCTCACTAGACCACTGCTAGTTCAGATATACAATAATTCTAAGACAAAGACATCGTTTATTTATTCAATTGTAAATTGTATAATATACATGCGTGTAGTGTAGAGATCTAAAATCAGGAGTTTATCAAAAAAATTGAAAATTATAATCATGGTAAAAATTAGACGTTTCGATAGAAATAAAATTTGTTCGCATTTTGATAGTATCACTTAGGTATAACAGCAATGTTTGGATTCTAATTGCCATTATCGGCGTTATTTATTCGGGTACATACTGATATAAAGTGAAGCACACTGTGAATGACTAGATTCGCACCAGCAATATTAATCCTTAAACTAAAAGTAATATTCACAAAAATATTATCATATTATTCAAAGAGCAATAATGTAAGTCATAATACACGCAGTTGAATCTTGCACCACGAGCCGCCTGGATAGTGGTGTAATTCATCAAGTGTGTTATTACCATTACCGCGAATTGAATACTATCCTCAAGCTTCGACTTCTTCAGTAAAATTCTAACTAATCTGCATTTTCAAAATTTAGAACAGTTATCAAATCTCAAAAGCGTTCTCTGTGGTGGAGAATCGACCCGTATGGAAAACTTCAAAAAATCACGTTTTCCAAATGCAATTTTTGGATATTCAGAGCAAAGGAAATGCAGAAATGCATGGCGAGAACGTTACCTTGATGTCTGAAAGAGAGTTCCCGATCGATCCGACATTTTTTTATCCAGTTCATAAGCAATTTCATTTATCTACTCCCATTGAATAATATATCCATTATTCAACTGATTTTGTTCTGTAATAGTCTCTATAAACCAAAAGCGTGAGTTATAACTCACGCCTATAACTCACTCTAACACAAATTGGAGAAATTAAATTACTTACGAAATGAATAGGAAAGTCGAATCGTTTGGGAACTCTATTTCAGACATCAAGATAACGTTTTCGCCATCCATTTCTACATTTTCTTGGGTCTGAATAACCAAAAATTTCATTTGGAAAA
Organism: Adalia decempunctata; assembly: GCA_951802165.1. Classification (NCBI taxonomy): domain Eukaryota; kingdom Metazoa; phylum Arthropoda; class Insecta; order Coleoptera; family Coccinellidae; genus Adalia; species Adalia decempunctata. The sequence continues at coordinate 8,122,623 of OX637697.1, forward strand.
CGTGAATTTTTGACGTTTTCTATACGGGATTCGATATCGATTCGATTCTCGACCATAGACCATAGAGATCGCTTCTGACAACTTTTGTCAATTTTGAAAATGCAGATTAATTCGAATTTTACTGAAGAAGTCGATGATGAAGTATAGTGTTCAATTCGCGGTAATGGTCATAACACACACGATGAATTATTATACCACTCGCCTGACGGCTCGTGCTGCAAAATTCATTTGCGTTTGTTATATCGACTTACATTACCGCTTATTGAACAATATAGGTACTATTTTCCTATTTGTATTAGTGTGAGTTATTATAATAACTCACGCTATTGTTTTATAGATACTATCACAGCTCAGAATCATTTGAATAATCAATATATTATTCAATTATTCTATGGGAGCAGTAATGATAGTTTGACTGTAATTAACAAACTCACCAAACATTTTGATCTGGTTCAAGGAGATTACCGATTGATTTTGATTTGAAAACCACAGAAAATTATCGTTTACTGCGTTTACTTTTTCGAGATTAAAATCGTTGGTGAAACCCGGCGGAAGCAGTAAAAATAATTATTGCTAAAAAACCTCTATGTGAACCATGTTTCCCCGCCAATTACAGTTAGTATTACCTACAGATCTTCCAGAATTGCTAAGATCCAATTAAAATTGTTGCACACCCAAAAATCCCAAATTATTACTTTTTTTTATAGTTATAAGTTTGAGGTCCGAATGTGTCAGCCCAATGGTTTCGGAATATTAATTTTGAAAATTTTGTTTTTCCAGTATCTCAACAATTACATATCCGATCTGGTTGAAATTCAGTACCTACTCTGAGCTAAAATAACGACGTCTCTAAATACATGTCTGACAAAATTAAAAATTCAAATATTTACTGACTTATTTCTTTTTTTTTGGAGACTAAGCTGTTTCATGTCTAGATTTATTTGAACATACCTGGCAGCAATAATCTATTAAAATCTTTCTCATCAATTTATAAACGACCTGTATACAGGGTGTCTGGTAAACCTTGTACAATATTGAAACTGGTGATAGACCAGGTCATGACTGTTCAGGATATCAGAATTTCACCTCTGTAAAAATATCACCATTTTCGAGATAATGGGCATTTTCTAAATATCTAGAAAATCACTACGTGACCTCCGTATTTTGAGTGCTATGTCTAATGTATCAAGTTCTGAAAAACTGTTTTGTACGTCTGAAAGCATCACTCATCATTTATCTTCAGCAACAAAGATATTTGAATTAGTCTCAATTTGTAGACATAGCACTCAAAAAACGGAGGTGAGGTAGTGATTTTCTAGATATTTAGAAAATGTCCATTATCTCGAAAATGGTTATATTTTTACCGAGGTGAAATTCTGATATTCTGAACAGTCATGACCTGGTCTATCACCAGTTTCAATATTGTGCAAGGTTTACCGGACACCCTGTATATGAGACATATTTGATGGAGATGAATAACACCATCAAAAAATCGAAATACAAATTAGGAATACCAGAATAAACCGACAAAATAAATAATTTTTTCTCTCTTCAAATAGATCACCTTGCAATGAATAATTTTATCACATGTAGAGAACCCTGAATTTGTTGATACCGATTACCGAATCATGTTAGCTATGTCTATTATTCCGACCTCCCCTTCTTTTATTCAGTGGAACATAGTCAGGAGATATACGGAATTTAATTCTATAAACAGGATAAAATTCATTATCATCATATTTTACGACTACAATTCGATCCCTTTGCTTTGTAGATGTATCACACCCATCATCCGGTAATACCATGTCCTTAGAACCTAGACATGAGTTTCCTATCAAGACTTTAGCAATAAACATTACTTTTTCACCAACATCTGAAGAATAGTTTGCAGCATACATGGCATTACATGAAAAACTAACTCCCTGACCAAATCTTCGCCCAGTACCTTTACCACGATATCTCCAATTGAAATTATTTTTACAAATTCCATCTACATTTTTCCATTTGGTACCATGAAACAATTCTAACTCATCCACATCTGGATTATTCTCCAATTTTTGCTTCTTTCTCAGTTGATAACTAGTTTTGAGAGACGGGTTATTAATACTTTCAATGCTGGAAACTATTATATGTCGATTAGTGATTGATCTTCTGATTTGGTGATTTTCATTAGAACTAACAGGTTCAAATGTGTAAGTCTTAAGCGTGAAATATAAAGAGAATACCACCTGAGGTGATGGAAAATAATTTGGATCATATTTAGATAACTTCAATTGATTCAGTGCATCCCTTTCTGGTTGATAATTTGCAGCCGCTCTTGAATTTGCGTTTGTTTGACTCAACTGATAATTTGGAACCGTCCTTATATGAGTGTTGCCTCCATAATGACCATAACTAGATGACCCATAAGAGCTCTCCCGACTAATATTAAATGCTCTACTGAAAAATATATAATGATCATATTTACTATTTAGATATCTGAAACTGATTCAGTGTATCATACCTTTGTGATTGATAATTTGGAGCCGTTCCTGAATTCGGTTTTGCTTGCTCGAACTGATAATTTGAAAACGTCCTCTCATCAGTGTTAGTGTTGCCTCCATAATTACCATAACCAGAACCAGATGAGCTTTGCTGAATATTATTATAATTGCTTCTGGTAGTGGTCCTTTTTTTAGAACTCGAAAAAAGTCCTCCCATATCTACAGTTGTTTAAACAAGTCACTACGATACAAGTTTTGAGAAATTTTGATAATCAAATCAGAGACAAAGTTGTCTCTGATCAAATAATACTATCACATCAAAGAGGAACTTTGATAGGTAATAGGTATATAACAAAGACTTATAAACTAAATGGACAAGCCCCTCGGAAAACGGCCATGTCCTCGGATATAACAAGAGATGGACTGCTGGTATCGTCATCCTTGTCAACAATAGTGGCTTTCCAATTAGGCAATCCAACGACCTGTCAAATATTTTTTTGAGGTTAGTTGGTGGTCAAACAAACCAAATTTAGCTTTGTTCATGTAGACATTAAAACCGTTTATTTGCTTGGAAAATTGTTTTATGTGGACATTTTTTTGATATTTCTAGTTAATCTTACTCTTAGGAATATCAGACCAGTGAAAATTATTTAAATTAAGTGCATTTTCAATAAAAACATGCCATAAATGAGTGCCAAACTTGGATGTGCAAGTCGTTCAAATTATGAGGATTTTCTTGAATATTTTGGAACACCCAGTGTGTGTAACTTGGTGTATTATACACATATTAAGTGACTTATCAGGAAACAAAAGGAAATTGGGTCAGCAGTCATCAAGACTTGACAATATCGAAGATAAGAAACTAAAGTGAATTTGTCTTCGTAGACACTGAAATAAGCAGTATTCAGTTCATGTAAAACTGATGAATATTTAAATTTATATCATATAAAAGGATAAAGAAGTTACAGCTACAGTGCTCTGATTAATATTCCTTCTCCAATACTTTCTCTTCAATCTCTTCGGGCTCCCAATACTAAAAGTTGTAATCATATGATTGAGTGAAATTTTCTTCGTCAGTGATACTTCAGGATACTTTTTGATATTAGAAATCATAAAAACTCACTCATGAAATGCATAAGATAATAAAATTCCTCATATTTACTGCAAACCAGCGACCTGTCAGAAAATTTATAGGTTATCTGGAGGCAGGGCGCCACGTGGTTTGGATTGCCTAATTGCACAATTTGAGCACCCAGTCGAGCACATGCGTGCGCAGTGCTTCAAAATTAACATGCGTTTGAAGCACTGCGCATTTTAGGGTACCTACATATAGGGGATATTAGACTACAAAATAAGCATTCCTGAAAAAAGTAATGTGCACGTTGACTTACCTTCTGTATAAAAAGTACCCGGAATTGTAAAAAAAACACATAAATTTAAATTTAATCATCAATATTTATTTTGACTCCTTCAAAATAGTCCCCATTGCTTACAATACAACTATGATATCGGCGAACCCACTTTTCCATGCACCGCTCATACGCCGCCAAAGGTATGGCCTTCAGTTCTCGTTGCGAATTTGTTTTGATGGCTTCAATGGACTCAAAACGCGTTCCACGTAGGGGCAGTTTGAGTCTTGGGAATAGAAAAAAGTCGCACGGAGCTAAGTCAGGTGAATACGGCGGTTGTTCGATGGTATTTATTGAGTTTTTGGTCTTGTATTCCTTAATAATTATGGCTCGGTGCGACGGCGCGTTATCATCATGCAAAATCCACGAATTGTCTTTCCATAAATCTGGCCGTTTACGACGAACATTCTCACGCAAACGCCTCAATACACCCAAGTAATACTCCTTATTCACTGTCTGTCCTTCAGGAAGAAATTCTGAGTGCACAACACCACGATAATCGAAGAAAACAGTGAGCAAAACTTTAATAGACCTTTCCAGAATTACCTGTGGAGGTGACAGTTGCGCGCGTCACTTGTGGGCTAAGAATGAATATCATTGGTCGTCAAAATTTCCCTCCTTAAATCGTTGACATTTGATATTATTATTTTACGCAGTCGACGTTTTGGATGTGGATGTTATTTGTTGTATTGTTTATCGAAAATCAAAATTTTAGTATGCCTCAACAATGTTGTGTTACTAAGTAACGGTCACGGTACGATCAGGGTAGATTCACGCAGGTTACATGACCTTGAACCTCTTTTTTAGTACCGATGCCCAGGAAAGGATGGCTCTGTAGTCGAATTTACAGATTTGTTAACCACAGAACTAATAATTTTGATAAAGCCGTATGAGAAGAAAAGGAACAGAACTGTTATCTGTGACTGAGGGAAGAGGTTATATACTTGAATTTATTTGTTTATGTTTTCTGTTCTGTTGTCGTGGACTTAGATTCTAGTAGTTTTAAATTCTTCGTACTTCGCAGTGTTCATTGAATCGATTCATAATGGTTTATTATAATAAGTGTAGTGTACCTGAGTGCAAAAGTGCATCCAAAATGAGACATAGATTTCCTAATCCAATGAAGGATGCAGAAAGGTTCAAGAAATGGATACATGCAATCAACAGCATGGAGTTGAATGAAATGAATCCGATGAAAGTATACAATTCAAAAAGGTTGTGTGAAGACCATTTTGAAGCCCAATATAAATCTAGTTCTCTCAGATTATTATGCCATGCTATTCCAACACGAAATCTTTCTTGTGAGTAAAAATCTTATATCCATGAAATTTTAATGAAACAAGACTTCTTTTAGGTACCACCCAATCTCAGATCTCAGATGCTCATTCTGTGAATACAGATATGGAATTCGATGATTGTTTACCATCTTTAGAGCAATCCCAACCTTCAAGCAGTTCTACATTTGATATTATAGAAGGTAATGAATACAAATATTACAAATACAATAATAAAACAGAGTCTTTTAATATCAGCTCAAATTAGTGCATGAAACTTTAATAAAACAAGACTTATTTTTATTTAGGTACCACTCAATCTTGCTCAGATGCTCATCGTGTTAATGCAGATATGGAATTCGATGATTGTTTACCATCCTTAGAGCAACCCCAACCTTCAAGTAGTTCTACATTTAATATTATAGAAGGTAATGAATAAGGATAAAATAATAAAACAGAGTTTTTAATATCAGCTCAAATAAGTGTATGAAACTTTAATAAAACAAGACTTATATTTATTTAGGTACCACTCAATCTTGCTCAGATGCCCATCGTGTTAATGCAGTTATGGAATTCGATGATTGTTTACCATCCTTAGAGCAACCCCAACCTTCAAGTAGTTCTACATTTAATATTATAGAAGGTAATGAATAAGGATAAAATAATAAAACAGTGTCTTTTAATATCAGCTCAAATTAGTGTATGAAACTTTAATAAAACAAGACTTATTTTTATTTAGGTACCACTCAATCTTGCTCAGATGCTCATCCTGTTAATGCAGATATGGAATTCGATGATTGTTTACCATCCTTAGAACAACCCCAACCTTCAAGCAGTGCTACATTTGATATTATAGAAGGTAATGAATAAGGATACAATAATGAAACAGAATCTTTTAATATCAGCTCAAGTTGGTGCAAGAAACTTTATTTAAACAAGACTTTTTTAGATACCACTCAATCTGGTTCAGATGCCCATCCTGTTAATACAGATATGGAATTTGACGATTGTTTACCATCATTAGAGCAATCCGAACCTTCAAGCAGTTCTTTCAACAAATCCAAACCATTTGTTAGAATGCACACGGTCACACATTTTAATAAAGGTTTTTTTTTCTTAGGTAACAAAAACATCCCTATTACTCCATATCGGTTGCTGAAAAAATCTGGAATTTCAAGACACACCTTAACTCCTAATGAGAAAAAAATGTATCAGGCTATGAAAACCTTACATAAAAAATATCACTTGGAAAAAAACAGGAAAAAATCATTTAGTCGTCGGTTATTTGAAGCTACAAAATTCAATGAGGACATTGGTGAACATAGTGGTAAATTGAATAAATTAACCTCTATGTTCATTCGGTGTCAGTTCAGAGAATGTGAGAAATCAAAAAATCTTCGTAGATTCTCACTGGATGAAAAATTGTTGGCTCTGATTCTATATAAACAGAGTGCCAAGTCCTACTCTCTATTGTCAAGAATCTTCATATTACCGAGTAAGTCTACCCTGACAAGACTTCTGTCAGAGATTGTGGGAGGGCCAGGTGTGAATGATGTCATTTTTGAGTCTTTGAGAGAAATGACTGCAGAAATGAATTCTTCAGAAAAATATGTGGCTCTTTTATTTGATGAAATGTCCATCATGCCGAGCCTCCATTTCAATGAACATTCTGGTGCAATAGAAGGATTTGAAGATATGGGGGAAAATAGAAGAAGTACATCTTTAGCGGACCATGTTTTGGTATTCATGGTCAGAGGAATTAAGAAACAGTGGAAATCACCGATATCTTACCATTTTTCAAGTAAGGGAGGTGCTACAACCTTACAATTAAAACATCTGTTGATTTCAATTATAAAGGAATTATTAAAGATAGGACTTAAACCGATCACGGTAATTTGTGATCAATATAATGCCAGCTCTATTAATAACTTGATCCACGAAACTCGAGAAAAGTACTTGAGAATGGGAAACATTGGAGAGTATCGAAGTGGATCTTTTGAAATAGGGGATTTCAAGGTTTATCCTATATTTGATCCTCCACATTTATTGAAGGGGATTCGCAATAATTTCATAAAAAAAAATATAAGCTATACCAAAAATGGTGTCAGGAAAACTGCAAAGTGGAAATATATTCAAGAGATATATGAGAAAGATTTGAAAGCAGTTGATGGCCTGAAATCATTACCAGACCTAACGGATGAGCACATTTATGAAAATAAATTGAAGAAAATGAAGGTGAAAAATGCGGCTCAGATATTCAGCCAAAGACTCGCTTCAACACTTCAATTGATAAGTGGATATTGTAAGTAAATGCAAATTTAATCGTAAAATATGTAGATATATTCTCAACTCATTCATACTTTTTTTACTTCCGTAGCAATTTTTTTTCCTCATTCAGGTCTTTTTTATCACTATGATCTTATTCTGTATAGATGAAGTAGATTATATAGGGTGTATACTATACTTAAGATGGGTAGAAGACTTTTTTGATGTATCATTTGATATTCACCTGAGGAGCCTCTATAAGGAAGGATTATGTTCTACGTTTGTGTACCAATCAAGTGTTTCACCTATTTATTTCCCATCCTATATTTCTCTAATCTGAGTTATTACTAATATGAATTACTACGACATAGCATAGAGTCAAGCCGGTCCAGAAATATAAGTATAAAATCCCCTTTAACTCAATTGTTCATTTAGGTGCTCCAGATAGAAGAAAGGAACTTGAAGATACTGCAGAGTTTTTATATTTATTTGACCGTTTATTTGATTCAGTAAATGCATCAACTAAACAGCCAGATAAGGGAAAATCTTTGCGTGCTGGTTTGACAGAAGAATCTAGTCATATTGATTTTTGGAACCGAGAAGCCCTACCCATTCTTGAATCCATGATGTTCGAAAAGAGGTCACCCAGGGATCAAGCAAGACCACCAAGTTTGAAAAACTGGTCCTTCACGATAAGAAACATCGAATCAGTTTGGGGTATCGTGAAATCCGACGATTTTTCTTATCTTTTAACAAGAAGATTAAATCAAGACCCACTCGAAAATGCTTTTGGGCAGTTGAGGAGCTTTGGAGCTCAAAATACCAATCCATCAAGTCATATGTTCATGGGAAATTACAAAATATTACTTTGTAATAGCGCCCTCTCATTTTATAAAAACACATTCAACTGTGAGGATGATGAATGTACCAGCATGTTTGTGTCATTAAAAAAATTATTCGTGAAGCAGAATGATGACACAAAGGCTATAACTGCAATGGAGGATTACCATGAATATGCCAAACTCACTGACAAAAATATTGGTGAAAAATTGTCAGAGTTGGCCACAAATTATGTAGCTGGATATATAGTGAAAAAAATTAAAAAAAAAGTTAGCTGTGCAGTTTGTAGAAAATGCTTGTTTTCCACTAATTATAACTCAGAATCATATTCATTAATTTCCGCAAGAGAATATGGTGGATCAAATGCAAGAAGATTGTGCTACCCAACTTCTTCCTTCGTGAATACTTTTTTTGTAATACTCAAAATTATAAATTTTTGTTTGGATAAACGAGCATTTTCTACAGATTTAATTCATATTATTGAGGGTACAATTAATGAAAATGCAAGCTTCGAATTTTTAGCATGTAGCCAAGAACACAAAAAAGACATAATCATGTTGGTAACGAAGTTATCAATAAGAATAATTCTTCATAACTGGTGCAAAGAAGTGAACCAGATAATCCAGGGAAAGAAGCCACTATACACAGGTACAAATGAAGTTAAAAAACTAGCAAATAAAATTCGTTTGGACCGGTTGAAAAAAAAAATATTAAACAACCTCAACATGTGGTGCCACAAAATATTTAATTGTATTTATTAGATCAATAAACAAAATAATCATAAAATTGTTTTTCTTTCATGAATCTTATACTCTATATAATATCAAAAAGTGAATATGAATCTGCTCATCTATAATTTTTCTGAAATTGCGATTATTTGAAATGCTATTCAGAACTTCAAACAACACTAATCAAGTGTTGTTTGCAGTTCTAAATAGCCTTAAAAAAACTTCCCAAAAATATAAGCCATAATTCTAGATTCGAATCTCCCGCGCTTCTGAATAGTACAGATACCCAGCACTTGGAGCGCTGATTTTCATCACATCAATTAACATTGTCGTGAACCGTCTATAGAATATGTAGTCTGTGGGTACGATAAAACCAGTAGGATCTCATTTCAATATTTCATTGCTTCCCTCTCTATCTATCTTTTCTCTCTCGCACTAAGGTTTGCGCATCTTTTAATGCTGCCCACAAGTTGCGCATGAAATATACCTGTTTCTCTCTCATTCTGGTTTAGTTCTCATCTTTCATCTTTGTTCTACGTATTCTAGAAAGGTCTATTTTCGATCGACTTTGACGTGGTTTTTTCGGACCGTCTTTGAATGATTTGTACCAATCGTATGCTTGTGTTTTTGACATACAATTATCACCAAAGGCTTTTTTTAACATTTTCAATGAATCGGCACAAGAAAATTCGTTTGCAAGACAAAATTTGAGGCAAACTCTTTGATCAACTATTTTTTCCATTGTAAAATTCGCAGAGCACTTTTGAGGTCGACTGATACTGACAGCTGTTGTAAACACACTAGTTGACAGATCGCGCTCAAATTTGGCTTGGTAATAAAGGAAGGTCCTACCAACTTTAAGAAAAAAAAAATTACCGATTCCTTTTTGGCGGTTCATTTAAATAACATTTTCCGGGTACTTTTTATACAGAGAGTATTACAATCACCACTTTAAAAAGTCCACAGCTTACTTGACCATTAATTTTTCTAAACTCTATATCCCAAATGTAACACTCCTTTGAGTATTATGAAAATTGGATGAAAGAAACATAGATACAAACATAATTTTTCAATTTGAACATTTATTTAAAAAAATCTTAAGAGTTAGTAATTTCATAAAAAAAAGGCTCGAAATCAACAATACAGGCCGCAACGGACGACGAGCGATAATATAATATATATCTCATATATTACACCAATATCGCTCCTGATGAAAATGAATCAAGCGTCGCGGACGACGCTATAATATATATCTATTATATGTTCTGTGATATATATTACGATATTTTGCCATAATAAAATGACATATGTCAATGCAAAGCTATTGGAACAATTCGGCAAATTTAACGATAATCCTGTTGTAACGGCAACACTGATGCCTTCCAATTGCTTCTTGCCCACCAACTTTGGTGGGCAAACTATGTCCGTCTCTGTTTAGTCAGAGCCTCCAGATTACCCATCTCTTTTTATATCCGAGGACATCAGCCTTGGAAAGAGAAAAGATCGAGTGCCAGGGCACTGGTATATAAATATATCACAGAATTCACAGAACAACTCATGGAAATTTCTGTTCAAGGGGAAAGTTGTAAAGGTATACCAACACAAATCTGTGCTACCAACCATTAAAAATAAAAAATCAAATGAACTGTAACAGCAGTTTTTGTAAGGAGGATAGAAACGCAAAAACGGAATATTCCCTAAGATCAAAAATTATGAATATTATGATTATTTATTCTTTGCCTTTGCCAAAGATCAAAATGCCCTCTTTCGGCAAAAATTTAAAACTAGCAAAAATGAGTACGGTTTTGAGATCTTGTATTGTAATGTATCTTCAATAGAAACGGTTTTAGTGATTTCTAACAGTAACAAAAATATTTCATAACAGAATACATATTTGAACCTCTCTCTATATTACACCCCCTAATTGTAATGTATATACCTATGTATCTTCAATAATAGTACATTCTAAAACTAGTTGCAGAAAGGGCTCCTATTGACCATATTCACCGTCGCCATATTGTTGTGCGACAATACCAACTACCCAGGGTCCTCAACATCGAATAACGAAAGTTACTAATTTCTTAGGACCGCGAAAGTTTAAATGGACATATTTTGGTGTCAGTTCTTTAATTTTTAGATCTATTTCTTGCCGAACAATTACTGACACAACAACCATGGCCTACACTATACTGATATCTACCCATATTTCCTGGGTTTTATCACAAAATACTCAACCAAAGTTTACCACCAATTTTATATAACCTCTCAAACCACAGACTGTGCTAATAATCTGACAGTACTTTTGATAAACTCAATATTTCTCCGTTGGGAACACTGGGTAGTTGGTATTGTCGCACAACAATATGGCGACGGTGAATATGGTCAATTGACCATAAGCGCGTTCGGCAATGACATCTGACTGGTCGGATTGATCTGAACCGTTCGTTTATTACATCCAGATTGAGGGGAGTACACATCTGGACCGTTCGGCAAGAAAATCTGATCAATCGGATGTAGATCTTTTTGCTCGGTGTATTTCGACGGAGGAAACGGATTTTTTTTCCACAGAACAGAAACAGAAATTACTTTTCGGCCTCTGTGAATGGATTTTTTATCCCACTTCGAATATTCTTGAACAGTCTGTTGAATTTTCGTGTCTTATGTTATTTGTTGTGTAGTAATAAATAAAAAAATGTTGTTTGATAAAAAAATAATGATTCAAAATATTGAATCATCTCAACCAAGGGGTAGAAATGTTGAGAACTATAACAAAAGAATTAAAATAGAACCCAGACTACCTCTACGGACGAATAGACCTTTAAGCTCTAATTTAATATCTGGCTCGGGTAAGGCGTTACATACGTCAAACAGAAAAATCGATCAAAATGCTCCGTAGCGTTCGTTTATTACAGAAAAATCTGACAAATCTGTACAATCTGTTATCACGTGACTAAAAAATCCGTCCGCTCTCGGATGCTATTGCCGAACGCGCTTCATATTCATCAGCTATCGGTTGCAGCTTTTTGAGCATCTTTGGGTTGGTACCAATGTGTTATCAATGTCATTGTTTAATGTCAAACGTCATTACTCATTATTACAATTTTTGAAGTTGACAAAGCCCTAGCTCGGCCAAAGATTCCAAATTAAAATTCCATAGGTTTCCAAAGGATAAAACACTTGCTACAAAATGGTTACATTCTTTATCCGAGTACACGAATTATATCAGATGCCACAGAAAGAAGAATCCAAAAACCATCTGATTACAATAATCAAAGCCAGACATATTCGCATTATAAACCCACAAATACTGGAAAAGGATTGATTGCCATATGTCCCAATGGTTTTGTGTCATTTGTGTCTGAAATATATCCAGGTAGAATCAGTGACAAGGACTTAGTTTTGAAAAGTGGCCTTATTCAAAAACTGGAACCTGGTGATTCTGTGATGGCAAACAGACGTTTCACCATTGTTGATGAACTTCGCCAGGTGGACTGTGATCTCAATATACCACCATTTGTTCTCAAAAATAATAATCAACTTAATGAGTTGGAAGAACAAGTAACCAAAGACATTGCTAGTGAGTATATGCCCAACTAGAAAAATAGTATATACATTTTAATACGTTCCTGCTACTCAACTTTTTTATATCTTAATTTTTGTAGTTCTCAGAATTCATGTCGAGAGGAAAATTGGTGAAGTGAAAATTTTCAATATGCTGAAATCTACAATTCCCATCAGTACCATGGACCAACTGAATAATATATGAACAGTTTGTAGTTTGATTCCCAATTTCTCTAAAGCACCCCTTCTAGATCGAAGAAGTATATAAGTAATATAAAAGTATTTAATTTCAATAATTGTTTTCATTTCTAAATGTCCCTTCCCTATGAATGTGCAGATGATGTTGATATGCAGTCCACTTATAATGAACTCGCATATAATGGAAACTCCCATGTAATGAACCAATTTCCAAGTCCCGAATTAAAACAATGTAAAATCCTCAGACAAGATGGACTCGTTTTTGATGAAACCTCGCCTGTAGTGGACTGTAAAAGTCTATTACAAGCAAGTTTTTGTGGAGATCCACTGTCACGAAGGTTTGTGATGCAGCAGCAAACAACACTATTTTGATGATTTCAAGTGTCGATAACAACATTGCCGCAAGGAAAGAATTATCTGACAGAAGTCATATAGAAAAAACCCTGTCCAAAGTAAACTAACAGACTTCCTTCCAGAACACTAGTTCAGTATTGAGTATTTATAAAAAACCACAGATACTTCCATCATACATATATATTAACAGGTACATAATCAAAAGGTAGTACGGGGTAATTATGCATAAACTCTGGTCTACCCATAGGTTCTCATCGAAATCAATTTCCTCTATGAAAAGATCCTTGGAGCTATCCACCCACGGATACCTGAAAATAATGGGAATGTGTTTTTTTGAGATGAATTTCTCCATGTCTGTTCTCTTCCAAAAATTCAAAATAAATAGCACGTTCAAAAATTGTAAATATAAATAATGAGTAATGACGTTTGACATTAAACAATGACCAGAGATAACCGAGATGGTCAACTAGGTACTGAAATTTGGTACATTTTAAGGAAATTTAGCCATCTCTGTCTGTTCAATGAACTTCATATAAGTTCATCCTTGTTTAAAACTGATGAGGGCCACTACTTAGATGGCGCTAATTTTCAAGCCCAAAGGGTAGGAAACTGCTCTTTGCAAATGCAAATGGCGATTGTTGACATCCTAAATGATGTTGTTTACAATCTGTTTACAACATCATAAAATATGCCGTTTAAAATGTTTACCTCGTTGGAATTCTCCAGCATTCTCGTTCTTTGCTTTCAAATCGTCTTCGAGCTAACAACAAGCAGATATTGGTGTGGACCTGTCTTCAGAGCAGAAATATTTGTTTGTAAATTAGCCAACATGCGTTGTATTATATGTGGATCTGATGATCTGGAGGTGAAGAGAATGTATTGTTTTCCCAGGAATATTGAAAAGTAAGATTGAATTACGTAAACATTATCATATTAATATTTTCAAAATTTTAGATCCAAGTTGTGGCAAGAAAGTTTAGGAATGATATTCAAAGGAGAATCTCATAGAAGGTGGAAGATTTGTAATAAACATTTCCAGCCAGCTTCCTTTCGTAACTTGATCTCATATGAATTAAATAAAGATGCGGTGCCTTTTCGGTGGGTCACCTCAAATGAATTGCCAGAAGAAAGTGAGGCTGGTCCTTCCGGAATGCTGTCTTCAGGACTTCACAAAGGTATGGATCTACATCAACTGCAAAATAAGAAAATATGCATATGATAGGGTCACCTACTGTGTATATGCCAATTATAGTGTCATTAGTTCGTTTTATTTATCACTTATACACCATATTAGAGTGCTCATTGATTTTATGCTTTCAGAAAATACTGGGGCCTTGCAGGATTTGATGATGAGTGATGCTGGTTTAGGAATGTCATCTGTTGAAGGTATTAACAGTATGGTAATTTGTGGGGAGCAGTAGATTTTACGAAAACTAGAATATTGAAAAATATGCACATAATATCACCTACTGTGTCCCTGCAAGTTGCTGTAGTCCGTTTTATTTATAATTTAATTAAATGCTTGACATATTAATAATGTTTCTTAAATATATAATATGTGCTTTACAAGATTAGAGATGCTCATTAAGTATTTGCTTTCAGAAAATACCGAAGCTTTGGAAAAATCAGTGAGAAGTGAGAGTCCACTTGCTACGCAGAGCCAGAGTACTCCACCTCATCAAAGTATTACTGAAACTCCTTCAAGGAGAAGAATTTTCAGGAATATTGAAAGTCTCTACACGCAGGAGTGTTCCCCAAGGAAAAAAAAATTAGTTGGCATGGTCCAAAGTAGGGAGAGACAACTGAGAAAATTGAAAATTTTGTGCAAAAGAAGATCGCATGATATAAGAGCACTCTCGAATATCGCAGAGTCTAACATCATGAATAATTTATTCAAGAACATGCCTTCCGTGACAGCAAATTTCATGCTGTCACAAATAAAAAATTTTAAGCCCAAAAATTTGAAAGGAAGGAGATGGAGTTTAGACGATAAGATTTTATCTCTCTGCATACTGAAAAGGAGCCCAAAGTGCTACAATTTGCTAAGAAAATTTGTGGCACTACCCAATAAAAGAACTGTTTTGAGTCTGCTGAAGAGAGTGCAATTTGAGTCGGGCATCAATGAGCATCTCTTCAATCATTTGAACGAGAGCATACCAAAAGGAATAGAACGATGTTGTGCTCTTTTGTTCGATGAAATTGACATAAAAGAGAACTTGCAGTATGATCAGGGAGAAGATCGAATTCGTGGATTCGAGGATTTTGGAGCACAGCAGCAGAGTACTGAGCTAAAAATTGCCAATAAAGCACTTGTGTTCATGTTGGTGGGGTTAAACATGAAATGGAAGCAACCAGTTGCATTCTATTTCAATAATAACGGTTGCAATTCTACCAACCTGAAAAAGTGCTTGATGGAAGTGCTTCATGCTGCAAAATATTTTGCGAAAGTGGATGTTGTCACAACAATATGTGATATGGGCACCAGCAATGTGAAATGTATGAAGGAATTGGGGGTGACCATTAATCATGCATATTTTAAATTTGAAAACAGAAGAATATCCTGTATGTATGATCCTCCTCACCTGTTGAAGAGCACAGTGTCGTTATTTAGACGACACAATGTGCTTCTGCCAGTCACCATTGGCGACCAAAACAGCATTATGGAGGCAAAATTCGCAGATGTGAGGACGGCACACGAAATAGATAAAAGAAATCCCCTCTTTTTCCGGACAATGCATAAATTGAAGGACATGCATTTGAGTCCTATTATGCAATATGGCATGAAAGTCAGTATAGCTGCTCAAGTGTGCAGCCATACTGTAGCAGCCTACATCTACTCTCTAATAAGTTCAGGTAAGTTTAACAATTTAAACTGATGTAGAATAATTTCCGTGAATTTACCACAAACACTTATATTGTATGACCCCCACACTGACATTTATTGCTGTAAAGAGCTATAGTAGGTCATATCTCATTATTTTGATGGTTCAATCTTTCAATATCATTTTTGAGACTATGATATGAAACCAGAATTTGAAAAAAAGTATAACAGAAATCATTACATTACCCACAATATATTTTTATTATACAATGGTTAAACCATAAATTTTTCATTTTAGGAACGATGGAATCAAGGGCTGTTGCTACTGCCACTTTTATAAAAGAGGTGGATACCCTTTTTGACAGCTTCAATGGTCGAACACTCAGGGCACCAGAAGGCAAAGACCTAAGATGTGCAGTAACGGAGGAATCTCCTCATGTGGGATATTGGGCTGAGGCATTCCAAACTGTACTAGGTTGGACATACAAAAGGGTATCCAAAAGTGGCACCATCAAGCCATCCAAGCCTCCATCCCAGACTGGATGGCTCACATCCCTAAACGCGATAAAGGACATATGGACTTATTTGAAAATCCAGGGATGCTCCTCCTTAAATCCAAGGTCCTTAAATCAAGACCCCCTTGAGAATTTATTTGGAGCAGTTAGGTATGGATGCGGATGTGGGGACAATCCAACAGTCCAACAATTCATTGGGAGCCTGAAGTGCCAGATTTTGAACGGCCTGGCAAACAAGGCATTTGCTTCAAAAAATTGTGAAGATGATGATCATACATTGTTATCAAATTTACAAATATTTTTGAATTTACATGAACAGCAAATGGACACTGTAGAGCAAACATCATCAGCTGCTGGTACAGTTTCTCAAACTGAATTAGATTTGGGGGATTTATCAGTAGATATAGCTGGCGATATTTCTCGTGGAAGTCCAACAATTTTTTCTGTGGCTTATGTTTCTGGATTCATCATCAAGGGAATTAAAAAAAAGATAGTTTGTGTATTATGTGATTCTAAATTGCTTTCCTCTGATTTAGAATTTCATAATACATTCGTTTCAAATAAAGAATGGTCTAGTACCAACAAACTTTTGTACCCAAGTGAGGATTTTACCATATTGATTGGATGCGGGATTACTGCATTAGAGGAGTACCTAAACGAGTCTTCCTCACATCAGTCACATCCAAAGATTATGTTAAGTTCAGAAAATTACTTGGGTACAAAATTGAATTTTGAACTTCTTGGATGTGCTGATCATCAAGGGGAAATAAAAAAATTAACGATAAAATCATTGTGTCGGATTGGAATCCCTTGGTGGTGTAAGAGAAAAAACCAGGAAATTAAAGAATTGAGGAAAGAAAGAAATTCAATTAAAAGAAAAATAAAAAAATTTCGTCATCAATAATAAAAATATATTTCATTGTTTACCCTTATTTATAATCAATTCTAGTAATATGGTCTGAAAAGCCTACAAATATGTAAAAAAGTCTGATGAATCTAGTGCAGGAAAATTTTATTTTATTAGAATTATATATTCTCTATTATATTTTGTGAAAAATTGTTTAGTAAGGTTTTATGCATCAAATTTTAATTTCCATGAATTTTTAATTGTTGCCCATCTTGAATGTAATTCAACAATGTATGTTATGTAATTCAAAATTACCACCAGCAATTGGAATGATTTATAATGAAAGTTGTAACAATATTATTACTTGAATCTTTTTTACCACTCTGAATACTTTCTGTTGTTTTTGTGGTCGAATGATCATAATTATTCATGAATAATGAAATAGTGTATTTTTTCGAATTCAATGTTTAATATACGAGGAAAGAGTATGAATGAACCACTTTTATTTAATAAAACCTATTCACTTTAAAATATTTAAACACTAAGTTCGCAGAACCGTATGAAAAACCTTCATTTTACAGCAGAACACATTTGTCCTGTTGCAAAATGCAAGGTTTTTCATTCAGTTCTGCGAACTTACGTTTAACGCTGAATAATTTGGATGAGAAGGCTATTCAAATTTCCCGCGCTCCGCGATTCCGTCGTACAGCGCCTCTATATCATGGCACGCCTGACTTAGAGAGAGATGGAGAATTAAAATGTACCAAACTTTTAGTTCCTAGTTGACCATCTCGGTTATCTCTGCAATGACATTGATAACACATTGGTACCAACCCAAAGATGCTCAAAAAGCTGCAACCGATAGCTGATGAATATGGTCAATTGACCATATTCACCGTCGCCATATTGTTGTGCGACAATACCAACTACCCAGTGTTCCCAACGGAGAAATATTGAGTTTATCAAAAGTACTGTCAGATTATTAGCACAGTCTGTGGTTTGAGAGGTTTGAGATATCTGATGAATATGGTCAATTGACCATATTCACCGTCGCCATACTGTTGTGCGACAATACCAACTACCCAGGGTTCTAACATCGAATAACGAAAGTCACTAATTTCTTAGGACCGCGAAAGTTTAAATGGAAATATTTTGATGTCAGTTTTTTATTTTTAGATCTATTTCTTGCCGAATAAGATGTCTTATTGCCGATTAATTACTGACACAACAACCATGGTCTCCCCATTACTGATATCTACCCATATTTCCTGGATTTTATCACAAAATACTTAACCAAAGTTTACCACCAATTTTATATAACCTCTCATACCACATACGATACTAAAAATCTGATAGTATTTTTGATAAACTCAATATTTCTCCGTTGGAAACACTGGGTAGTTGGTATTGTCGCACAACAATATGGCGACGGTGAATATGGTCAATTCGAATGTGGTGTGAATGTTAGGAAATACGAAAATTGACGTTTCTACATTGACGTCTGCTGAAATTTAAAAGGAGCGGAAGTCATTGCTGACAACCACGAAACGAAAAATGTAACTGAAAACAATGCTGTAATGAACTCATTACAGCACTGTTTTCAGAACTGTAATGAACTCATTACGATACTGAAATAGAGAAAAACAGTGTAAGTGATTTCTGACAGTTCTTATGTTCTATATTTTTCAAATCTGAACAATTGCTATTTTATATTGCCGAATGTCGACTACTATTGTAATTTATATGCGTTCTGCGAATGACACAAAAATATTTCATTACAGAATATTTGAACCTCTACAGTCCGCGTACTTTTAAACTAAAATATTTTGTTTCATATACAGGAATGGTGCAAATGAAAGGAATAAATTCGTTATTTCGGAAACCGGCGAATTTAAGGAAAAATACCGAAACACGTCGTTTTTTATTTTAAAACGGGCTACTCGTAAGCATACCTTTTTATTTTTGACGTCATCTATATGAGCGTGATGACGTCATCGCTAAAATTTTTAAATGGAAATATGGGTGTTGTGATACATTATTTGAAAGGTCTTTTAAATGCCTATTCAGCCATACCAATATGTACAGTAATTGATTTGCTTATTGTCACAAATATTATTGATGAAATTTCAACAGGTTTCTTATTAAAATGTATTAAGTATTGTGTTGTGTACGGGTTAATAATCCAAACACAAAGATTTACTGGATAATTGGGTAATTAAATTTTTACGGATAAAACATTACAGTTTCTTCTTACTACTTCATCTTTCTTACACCTAACCATAGATGCATAGAATACCTGGTGACTCCTTACTAAAAATTTCTGTTCTGTGGAAAAAATCCGTTTCCTCCGTCGAAATACACCGAGCAAAAAGATCTACATCCAATTGATCAGATTTTCTTGCCGAACGGTCCAGATGTGTACTCCCCTCAATCTGGATGTAATAAACGAACGGTTCAGATCAATCCGACCAGTCAGATGTCATTGCCGAACGCGCTTAATGTATTTTAATTTCAATTCAAAATTATATGAAAATGAAATGAGAAAATGTAACGTAAAGTAAAGAGGAAATAGCAGAAAATGGGGTTTGTGGAGAAAATTTCAAACTCCCAAATGATTACAAAATTCAAAGTCGAATAGATTTATTTATACAATTTGTTGCAAAAGAAAAGCTGAATGGTGTCGATATCCGTCTTAGACCTTTAGGCTACGGAGGGTCCCATCTGGGCATCTGGCAACGTTGTTCTGTGGCTTATATTACAGAACGTGTAACCATAACTCTAGTCTTGATTCTATTCTATGCTTGTCACAGAAAACCTCCAAATGTGATGTGAATCCGTGATCTTGTCCGTGATGACTGATGTTGATTATTTATTAATTAACCTAGAATCTACATAAGTTAATTTCATTTTGAAATCAATTAAATTATATTTCGAACCATTAATTCCAATATGAATAGGAAAGGTCGAAAACTAATATGCAAACGAAGTAGAAAAGGCCAAGGATATTTTTACAATAGTCACAGTTACAATTTTATAAATCGCAGTAGCAGTTCTCAAGCAAATGCAATTAGGTAGGAGAAAATAAAAAAAAAAGTTCAGTAAGAAATATTATGTTTTCAGTTATTCGGAATACGTCTTGCTGAATCCAAATACAAAATCTTGTATATCAAGGCCAAATTTCAACAGGACAAATTCGGGGTATTTGAAGCATATTTCTTCTCAGTCAATCAGAAAAGAGAAGGATCAATTTGGTATGGGTTGTTACGAAGTGGATACTCTAAGAAAAATACAAAACACAAGTGATATGATTAAACAACAATTGATGAACTCGGAGCACCATCCATCAAATCTGACCGAAAACCAAACAAATTTGCAATCAGTTAATATTCCTCTAAAATTGAAAAGTAAACCCAATCGAGTAGGTAGTGAAACTTCAGAAAGTACAGATCATTTATTAGTAAAACTGAAGAGGAAGTCAAGTAAATCTAGCGAAGAAATCTCACGAATGCAATTGAAGGAAAAACGAAAGAATGCATTAAGACAAAAATTTAAAAGGGAAATGATGGCCAAGCCAAAAAGTCTTGACAGTTATAATGTTAAAGAAATATCTGATAAAATAATCCAGCACATTTCTAAAATGAACAACGATAGATTAGTTGATTTTCTTAATTCAGATAATCCACGTTATGAAGAAGCTTTCAGCTATATTACCAAGCAAAAGAGTTTTGAATTAACTAAAGCTCTAAGAGATCTTAGCATGCAGAAAAAACCAGAGGCCTGTGAAATTGTGAACTCTATAATTCCAGATTTCTCTATAAAAATTGAAGAATTGCCAATTGATGTCATAAGAGAATTGAGTTCTACTTTTGATGAAATGCATAAAAATATTGGAGATTCATGTTTGAGTGATGAAATCTTGAATTTATTCAATCAAACTGGAGAATTGCCAAAAAGTGATTTAGTATCTAGTGAAGAAATATATGATGGCAATAGCAAAAATGGCAACAGTTTTAATAAAAACAATGTCTGCATTAATACTGAAAGTGGATCTTCTCAACAAACAGATCATGACCATGAGTTAATTGATGTGTTGGATTCAGATGAGGAAATTCCATTACTAGAAGTGAGTAAAATTTGCTATTTTTTCAAGTCTATCAAGAAGTTGACCTTTATAACTGATATAAGAAAGGCTATTTTGTCAAGAGTTTTCAAAGATGAGTCTTTATTTTTAACAGATACTTGAAGTTGTTGAAACAAACAATTTCACTATGAATTGGAAATACAGTATTCCCCATAATAGACAACACATTTTTTTTTTAATATTAAGTGGTTCTCAGTGGGAGTATCTTCTGTAGTCCTTGGGATTTGAGGTAATTATCAATCAAGTAGGAACCTCTCACACGTAAGTTTCAAAATAGATGCATAAAAACCCTGGTGCTAGGACTCCTACCTGAAAATCGTGACCAAGAATTGTAGATTAAAACGGCACTCTAGATCGAGTCCTAGTTTCGGAATTATCCGAAATATTTCGCGGTCGTGGCGCTATTGCGGCAATGGAAAATAGGGTCACGCGCCAAATCGTAAAACTGTTGAGTTATATAGTCTGGGTGCCGGTGGAACAAATTGCAAATCATTAATAAAGTTTTCTTACCTTCTGTATAGCTTCATTAGGTAGAGTCTACCACATTTTTCCTCTGTCAAAATTTTTGTATTCGCGGCTTTTTTTCAGCAAACCTCTCGTAAGTCGATCATATTTTCAATTTTTTTAAATCATAAAATCTGGGAGAAATGAGAAAACATGATTGTCTGACAAAAATAGTGTGGCTCTGAGGGTGTTCACTGTTTACCAACATGAACATGACTGAAAAAAGCATTTTTTTTAAATTATTAATACCCTCCTGATTCTTTCAGAATCGGTCGATATGACCATATGACATATGAAAATGCAATTGTCTGACAAAAAAAATGTGGCGTTTTTCTTGTCTGACAAATGAAAATCGAAGATTTTCTTGAGTTTTTAAATTCATTAATGTTAGGATGAACTATTTCCGAATCACGACCGAACAATCGAAGTGAACACATGTGCAGCAGCAGCTGTGATTTATAAAGATTTCACGCGAGAATATTGAAATTTAATCGGAAATTAATATAAAGAGTTTCTTTCCAAAATTTATAATCGCTTCACGGCATCCGCCGCGGAGTTCGAGGCATTTTTCTCTACGGAAATGTCTCAACACAGCGGCTCAACCTCCTACGCCACCTCGGACGTAGAAGAAAAATTTCAAGAAGTCGCAAAGAAGAAACGGAAAAAAAGAACAACAAAAGACACCTCAGTTACAAAGAAAAAGAACTTGAGCAAATCTCCCGACATCATATTCAAACAACCACAACTAACACCAAGAAAAACAAATACAGTGAACAAAAAAAGCGAACTCATGGAGATAGATAGCAAAAACCAGGAAATGCCAACATCTGCTAACATAACACAACCGGATGATTCTCTTCAAAGGAATCCAAACACAAATCCACAACAAAGTGTAAACTACCCACAAAAATCATTGACCAACAAAAATTTATCTACATTTTCAACAAGAATGAATGAAATACGAAACACTGAATACAAACACTTATTCTATCTGTCAGTAGATGAATCAGTAATAAAAGACAGAATCCAATTGGCAGAAGAATGGAATAAAAAATTCCCAAACTCAAAGGACATCATATTGAAAACCAAATTGGGATATTTACTAAAATCAAATGATAAGAAAGAGGATCTACAAAAAGCAATGGAAGAAATGAAAAACAATAAGATTATTACTACATTTAACGAAACAAAATCCTACGTGAGAACAAAAGAGAGAAATATTCCACAAAAAACATTCTCAGTAGTGATAACAGCAGTAGAAAGATTCATTGATGACAAAGACATCAGTAACCATCTCAACAATTTAAATTTACAGCATAGATACTGCAAAAGAATTATATCCAAAACAAGTAACACACAAACTGGATTCATAAGAATTATAACAGGAGATGAGGCAACTTTCGAAAAACTCCTGAACGAGGGAATGTTCTACAAGAACAGACACTATTTGGTCTTTCCAAGCCATCCACCTGAGCCTTCACCAGTGCCTTGCAGCAAGTGTTTCCTCTTCGATCACACAACTGAAAACTGCAACAATCCAGTGAAATGCACCAAATGCCAAGGACCACACAAAGAATCTCAATGTAAAACCAACCTTCCACCCAAATGTAGAGCATGCGGATCAGAAGATCACCAGGCTTGGTCACCCAAATGTCCAAGTCACCCCAAAAAACCTATAGAGGGCATACCCAACATTGCAATTAAGTCCTTAAATAAAAAATCGAGAAACATAGAAGAACTTCACAAAAAACAAAACAGAATCCACAGCTCGGTTACAATACATGATGACATAATCAACACTTATATAAGAAAACTAAATAAACCCAAAAATAGCAACAGGGAAGAATTACTCGACAAATTGAAACGCAGATTCATTAACCAATACAACATAGATACTGTGGCTGTTTTCTCCGGAAACAGAGTTTATATTTTAATGTTTGACATTGAAGAACCAGATGAATCGTCCCCAACAGAACCCACAAATAACAATACACAAATTCAGCTCTAAAATTAAGATCATCTACAGCAACATCAACAGCTACATTCAGAAAAAACACCTTATTAACAATTTTATCGAGGAAAATGACATCAAATGTGCAATGTTTGTGGAGGCAAAAATAAAAGAAGAACATGTGATTTCATACAGAGATTGGAACATCATCAAGAGAATAGGATACAAAGCGAACAACACAAGAGGAGGAAGTATTGTGCAGTGCCACCCAAGCTTGAAAATCGGAAATGACAACCCTCCATCTATCAACAACAACCTAAATGAATGCCTGCATTACACGATTCCCTTTCAAGGAGAGAAGTTACATATCTTTCTGGTGTATATACATCCTCACTCAAAGATTGAGGAAACAATTTTTACGAAAGCTGCACTATATAAACACTCCATCATCATTGGCGACTTCAATGTCAACAAAGCGAAACATAAACAGCTCTCTAAATTCCTACAAAATGGCGCCTTCAAGAAGTATTTGACTGCTCCAACTTTCATCTTGGATAACAACCCAGATAGTACACCAGCCCTTATCCTGTATTCATCTAACCTAGAAAACAACTTACTAAATGTGGAGTTGATTCCTGACCTAGGATCAGACCACCTATCAATGATGATAAGTTTTGATTTGAAACAAATACCTAAAGTAATTCCTAGAAAGAAAACATACAAGTTCCACAGATGCAACATCAAAAAGGTTAATAAAGAGGTTATGAACTTCATTTTGGAAAATGACACAAAACAAATTGATGAAGACTATATAACTCATTTCAACAACACCTTGTCGAGTAGCATAAAAAATAATACACCATTAGTCAAGCATCATATGGTACTTTATGAACTTCCACCCTACATAAAAAATCTCATAAAACTGAAGAGGAAAATGTACAGAGAATACCGAATCCAACCCCATCCAGATTACAAAAAAAACATCAACCAAATCAGTAAGAACATTCAGGTTATGGTCAAACAATACAGACAACACACTTGTTTAAAGGCCTGCAACGAAATCAACATGTCTAAAGGAAAAACATTCTACCAACAGGTTAACAAACTCTCGAAATACAAACAATTTCATAACATACCTACTCTCAAAGACAACAACAACAACAAAGAATTTAAGACAGACGAAGAGAAAGTGGAAAAGTTTGCAGATCACTTCAGAGGCGCATTTGAATACGATAGAAATACCAAATACGACAACAACCAAGAAATAGAAGTTGAAGACTGGTATGAAAACCTATTCCGAAACAATGATCTCCCAGCTGACAGCGATAGTATGAAAATTGAGGAAGAAGAATACTTTGAAGCACTCTTTAAAACTAAAAACAGTGCCCCGGGCTCTGACACTATTCCTTGGAGTATTGTCAAGAAACTGGATAAGAATATACACACGAAAATAATGCACATTTACGAACACTGCATGACAGCAGGAATATTCCCAAAAATATGGAAAACAGGCACAATAATAACAATTCCCAAACATGGTACAGACCACCAAAAGGTAAAAAATTATAGACCCGTCACACTGCTGCCTGTATTGGGAAAACTGCTAGAAAAAATTATTAAAAGAAGACTTGAGGAAAAGCTCACTTGTACCATTCCAACATGCCAGTTTGGATTTCAACACAAAAAAGCAACGATCCATCCTCTCACCATATTCATATCCAACACTCAAAATGCCCAACGAACCCGTAAGAAAACAGCCGCTGTCAGTTTAGACATCAACAAAGCATTCGACAGTGTGTGGCACAAAGGTCTGCTCTATAAACTGTACAAACTGAACACTCCAACTTACTTGATAAGGTTGGTGAAAGGCTTTTTGGAAAATAGGAATCTACTTGTGAAAATCAATGAGACAGTATCCACCTCATTCTCACCAGAACAGGGTACACCACAAGGCTCTCCACATTCCCCACTGTTATATAATATTTTCTGCTGCGACATAATAGGAAACAATAACATGGAACAGTACCTCCTACTATATGCCGATGACACCATTCTTATATCTCGTGGAAAAACCGAAGCTAAGTGCATAAAGGCTTTACAACTATATATGGACAGATTGATCACTTGGTTCTATAAATGGCGATTACGTCCCAATCCGGAAAAATCGAAGTTTATAATATTTAACCACAAGATAAGACCAAGTTCACCTAAGATCCAAGTGGAAAATATATATGTAACACCATCTCCATCAATAAAATACCTTGGCATACAAATTGACAACAAAGCTAATATGAAACTCCATTCAAACCTCACCAAAAAAAAAACAATTGCAAGAGCAAAACATTTCAATTGCCTCACATATAAAAACGAAGGAATCAGTTTGGAAAATGCCTCAAAGATTTACAAAACAATATGTAGGCCAATTCTTGAATATGGACATACACTGTATGCAAACGCAACAAATTCGGTGTTAAGAAACATAGAGGTAGGGGAGAGAACATCGCTGAGAATAATAACAAGGCTGAGACACCCCCTTAATAGATTACACAATCCATCCAATGAATTACTATACACGAAGACCAGGATACAACCGATATCAGAAAGATTGAAAATTCTGAATGGAAGATTTCTGAAACGTGTAAAGGAGCAAGAGGACATATATGGGATGTTCCATAGAGATGAAGCGACTGAGACAACCAGAAAGTTTCCGACCCACACTGTGATAGACGGACTCATGAGCAACTAAAAACTTTCTATGAATAATTTTTACAGAAAATTGTTTTTTTTTTTTTTTAATCTACTTCTACTGTAAATGAATGTACAGGGCTGAAGGACTCCGGTCGATGGCCTTTGACTATGGTCAATAAAGTACTGTTATTATTATTATTATTATTTGTCGGACAAGAATGAATTAATATTTTAGAGAGATTTGTTTCATAGAAAAAACCACTCTCCACCATATAAAATGCGGCAAATCCTTAGTCGGGCAAAAAAACTTCTTGAAAAATATGATTTTGCTTGAGAATCTTTCTTTGATTATTATTGAAATGAAACTATTGATTTTAATTGAAAGTGTATAATTCGAATTGTTTACTGACATTTTATTCAAATCTAATGAAAAAGACAATGGAAATACTCCTTCTTCACATTGAATTTTTTTGTAACAAGACGAATGGTATCTAGTAAAAACATCACACCAATCATCAGGTGGAATGACATCTTTATTTTTGTGATTATGATGTGTTCTTGATGCCAAGAATATTTTACACTGTCTAAGGATGTCAGCTGTGAATTTTTTCACTTCTTCCCTTTGCGTTTCGTAGACAGGGTTATTTTTCTAATAATAATAATAATAAGCTTTTTTCATCCCTTAAGACATTCAATGCATGAGACAAGTCTTAGTCAAATCAAATATTTAAACAAGAAACACTCCATCCATACTAAGAATCTTATATCGGCATCAACTGAAAAACTATCAAATAGAATAGAACAAGAATCATCTCAAGAAGAGAAAATTCGGCAGCACACTAAAATTCGTCTACACGGTTTCAGACTGCAGTGGACTGCGATGCAAAACCGAAACAGCGCTCATATTTAT
The DNA here is from genome assembly GCA_951802165.1 of Adalia decempunctata. Lineage (NCBI taxonomy): Eukaryota > Metazoa > Arthropoda > Insecta > Coleoptera > Coccinellidae > Adalia > Adalia decempunctata. The sequence goes on from OX637697.1 coordinate 8,150,112, forward strand.
AGGGAAAATTACCAAACCACTTTTACAACCCTTGGTAATCCTAAAACGGAATTCAGTGAAACTATGTACCACTTTCTTTTCGAAGAATTGTCTATAGTCAAATGTTCCTGTGTCAATGACCTGTGTTGTTGAGACACATCAATTGTAAACAAATAAAAAAAAATTCGAAGAATTCGCAATTTCGACATGCAGTGGATAGTTTCATATTCAACTGGGGCAGAAAAAATTGAGTTTCTGCATTTTTATTTTGATAGTCCATTTTCTCATATTTATGATTACATCTTCAGCCTTTAAAGTAAATAGCTACAAGTATAAACAATTGAAAACATTTTTTCATAACCCCAGAGGTGTTACAAAAAAGGTGTCCCAGGTACCCAGGTACACTTCTAGAGAAGAATTTCCGTATCCAACCAAAGGTATGAAGAAAGGCAACTTTCATCGAAATTTAAATGTCAAATATAGTTATGAAAATGGAGTTTCACGAGACCAACAAGTTTCATTCGGTGAACTGAGAAATTGCCGAACTTTTTTCGTCGGACAGTCGAATGATAGTACCTATTCAGCACATCCCTTTTGAATGATCCTCAAAAAATCAAATTTTTATTTATAACACAAGCAAAGTTATATCCAATAAATGCATAAGTCTATTCATAACCAAATTGGAGCATTGAATGATTTGAAAAAATTGAAAATATGGTCGACTTACAAGAGGTTTGCTGAAAAAAAGCCTCGACTACAAAAATTTCGACAGAGGAAAAATGTGGTAGACTCCGCCTAATAAAGCTTTACAGAAAGTAAGAAAACTTCGCAATATGTCCCACTGGCAAACGGACTATTATGGATTCGTCATTGGCGTGGAAATGGTTCTGTACAAAATTTGAAGAAGCCTAAACGAGTTAGAATTGCGTTTACGAGAAGTCCTAAAAGGTCTGCTAATCGACAGAGCCTCATCCTAGGAATATCAAAGGGAAGCGTAGACCGAATTCTTCAAAAGAATTTAAAATTTTATCCCCATAAATACCAAATTAGCAATCGACGTGTGATGAACTACTTTTTATCTTATATCATTGAGTTTAAATATACATAGAGACACAGCCCAGTTCAACGATTTGATGCAAAAATTTTTGGCAGTTTACTTGCAAATTTGCCAACTCAAGTGGCGGCACATAGTAGCTACAAAAGGAACTATCGAGCAGACTATATTCTGCTTGCTATTCATTTATATAAATCTGTAGGAGATTTATTTTCCTCTAGTTCTATGAATCCTAGGCATGGTTGGATTCATCAAAATATATATATATCTTCGTGATTCAATAATGATGAAGTGTTCACAGGTAGGAAATGAGGGTTGAAAATGTTTCTTGGAGAGACATAAAAGAAACGTACTTAATTGATGAAAAGAATTGTCTTTCTCGTACTCTATTGAAGATAACTGAAAACTACATAAATTCAAACGCCTTCCAGAAAATTAAGGTTAAATTGGCCACGCAGATTTTCAGTAGAACTTTATATTCGATTATGAGAACAGTCATTGCAACTGGTGAGCTGAGGTCCAGAAGTGCCATTTCAACTGCTCAGTTCATTCTGAAAATGAATGATCTTTTCGACTGCCTCAATTCGAATGGAAAATTTAAGGGAAATTATCTAAGGAGACCGTTGTCCGAGAAAAACACCGCAGCAATACAAACTTTGACGGAATCAATTGAATTCATTAAGTCTTGGACAATTGGAAAAAATATTCCCTATTGTTTCAACGGTTTGATACAAACCATCAGTGGCATCCTCCAATTGTGGGAGCAGACGAAGGAAACATTTCCATATCTGATTCATTCTTCAAAATAAGACAGCGTAGGGGTTATGATCCAAACCCCTCAGCTCAATGCTTCAGATTTGGGTTGCAGTTGGTCATGACTGGTTGTCTGGAGAAATGTTTCGATAATTCTAACTGCCAAGACGACAATGATTTCGAGCTGTGTACAATGGCGGAAGCTAAAAGTAGGCCCTTTGATGTGGTTGATTGGACAGTTTCGACCATTTCTTCTGCGGATTCGGACAACGGTGAGCCTTGTGAGGGTATATAAGGGATAAAGAGTTACTTGAATCCCTAAATACCCTAGAATCCAACTCCATCGCAAGTTTCTCGGGGTATTTGATCAAGAACATCGCCAAAAAATACAAATGCGATAAGTGCGAAAAAGCACTCCTCATTGATGATTTGAATAAGCTAGGTAATGATGAGATATGTATTGCAAATCGAAATTATGGCAATAAACAGATACATTTGAGAATTCCCTCAACCGATTTCAAACATTTCATTAGGAAAGCGCTGTTGGTCATAAAGAAAATTATGGTCACAAAATCAGAAAAGATGACTTCAAAGTTATATTTTAGGAAAATTGAAAAAAAATTAATTTATAAAAGATTGGATCTCTCCGTAACTCCAGAATGTGAAGAGCACAGGATTCATTTGTTGAGACAACTGATTATAGTAAAGCTGTACAGAAGACAGAAAAAAAAAGCCAAAGGAATCTCGACACAGAAGCATTCCACTGCTAATAAAAAATTAAATATTTTTAAAAATTCATAGAAGATCTATTTATAAAAACTTGTGAATAAAGGAAAAATTTCATGCATTTATTTTTTCATACATCAGTATTTTAATTCATGAAAGATCAAAAATAATTGTCGTTTTATTGCATCCAAAAAATCAGGTGTGAGGAAATACTGAACATCCAATATTTCTTACGCCGGTCCTGACCGTCATCGAATTCGGCTTCGGAAATATTGCCTTATAGTTCAGCTACTTACCGCCAGACGCGGGAGTAAAATATTTCGCTTCTCTGAAACACACTTATCCATCTATGAACCGGTGAAGGAACTACACAAAATTTAGCTTCAAATCGTTGAACTGGGCTGTGTCTCTATGTATATTTAAACTCAATGCTTATATTGAAAAATGTGTTGAAGTTGCTGGAGGTCATTCAGAAGACATGATTTTCAAAAGTTAGGATTAAATTAGCCAAATACTTAGAAGTTATCATAAATCCCAAAAAGTTGTAATTTAGTATGTATAATAAAAAGTTTGTTTTAACTATTAAAATTTTAATTCAAATATTAAAATGGGCAGACTATTATGGGGAACCCTGTATAAAACATTCTAGCAATAGCCAAGAGGCTGCAGCAGCCACCTGAGTTTCCTGATAATTAAAAGGAAATTGAAATATCTGTTGAAAAGGACACCCATTCTGTATGAATTCCAGTGCGGATATACCATTGTATCATAGATTTTCATAGAAAATCTTATATTTATTTATCCTTAATACTCCCAAGTCATTCAATTTGTTGAAAATTCTTTATTTTAGCCAAAAAATGAGAATAGTACCACACTCACCCCTTGTCAGGAGTTTGACAAGATAGGGATAGGTATACATCATGATGAAATGAAAAACATGATTTCAGCCTCGAATCAAGATGGCTTGAGTAATGATCTTATTCATACTAACTCTATCCAACATGAAAAAAATGTACCTATTGATACAACTTCACCAGTCAACATTGAAAATTCACAATCTTTAAGTAGTATTTCACCAGGAATAGATTCATTACATGAAGAATCTTCAATTCAAACAGATACAATTATTCATCCTCAGGATGATGATGCTCACAAAATAAAGGACTCCGCAGAATCCCTAGTTTTATCAAATACAATTGATTTGAACGCGAAGCCTAAAATTTGGGTCAGCAAAAATATTTTTCCAACCTCCAATGAGTTGAGTGCAGGTGAAGATCCAGAAATTATTGTATCCAATGAATCTCTCGATAGAAGTTCTGTTTGTTCAGAAAATGAAAATACTGCATTGAATAATTCTTCATACAATAAGCATTATGAGCCTTCTTTAGCAGTACAAAAAAAGACCTGTTCAAATATAAACAAGTCTACTAGTCCAACTGAATTTCAGGAAAAAGAATCTGATGGATCTCATGTTTCCAATACTGAAAATTGTGAATTGGAGAATTTAAGATCTAAAGATGATAGTTTGACAGAGATTGTACCCTTAATATCAACGGGAGGTGATAATTTGCAACAAGTTGAGAATACAAACTGTAGTTCAGATTGTAGGAATTTGGAAAGGAAAAGCAGGGAGAAGAAACAGACTCATAGCAAAAAGTCAAAAAAATCCCCCAACATTCCTACTTTGGAGAATCATCTGGAAAAAGCACAAACAAAAATTGTATCTACAAATAATCCTGAAAAATTACCAACAATCCGAGAAACAAGTCTTTCAAATGAAAGCAATCCAGAAAATGAATTTATATCTGTAATCATCAAATCTTTCAATAAGCCTAATAATCTTGCTGAAGCCATAAAATATATGAAGGTTATAGATGAAAATATTGAGATATTGAATAAATTAAGACAAGATATATTCCTTACTCTGAGTGAAAATATATCCGAAAGTGAGAAAACGATAATTTCGAATACAAAAAAAAGGAAACTGGAAACATCTGAAACAGGGGAAAAAAATGTTGAAAAATCTAAAAAAAAGGTTGAAACATGTAAAAAAAAACCTGAAATATCTAAGAAGAATGTTGATATATCTAAAACAAATGAAGCACCTGAAGCAAATGTTGAAATATCAGCAACAAGTGGTGATATATCCAAGAAAAGTAAATCTCAAGATAAAAAAAAAGATCCTGCTAAGATGCCACAGTTTCTAAGTCTGAAATCTATGAAAGTGGTTGTACTGTTTTTCAAGGTTAGTTGTAGTAATTAAGTATTAACAATTTATCTGTGGATCTTTATATAAATTAATTGTTGAATTGAGAAATAAATTTGAAGTTACGAGTTCTGAGATTCACAAGGCAAAAATTTGTACACGTTGGTCCAAATTCCATGCTCCTGAAAAAGCTTCAAAACTATGGAAAACCGATGTCTCTCGATCTTCTATTTTGAGAAACATTCAAAGGTGAATATTTCCTCTTTCTATGATTCACTCTAATACAGATAGGAAAAATGAAATTGCCCACGAAATGAATAAAAAAGGTCGGATCGATCGTGAACTGTATTTTAGACGTCAAGGTACCGTTCTCGCCATCCATTTCTACATTTCCTTCAGTCTGAATATCCAAAAATTAATTTTTTTATTGTAAAATATGAATATAGAAAAAGTTTCTTTCGGAACGAGGTTCAGGGCTGACTTTTTCTAACCCTCCCAATCGAAGAGGAACACAACTAAACATTTTTTTTAGTTTCTTCTCACTCGAATAAAATGTCTGCTCAATTTTATTCTTCTCAGTTTTCTATTTTCGAGCCAAATTTTTTTTTGGGCGCCATCTTCAGGGAGCTGTGACTAAGCAGGTAGGGTTCAAAAGAGAAAAGTTTATTTGACAGACCCACCCTATTTTTTGACAATGAAAATTTCCAACCAAGAGTATAGCGCGACTCAAATAGTACATATCTGAATGTGAAGTCCTATTTATGATATGATATATTGTTTATCCTGACTACTCCTAGGTCTCCTAAGGAGACCCCTCTGAAACTACAAGCTTCGAAGCTTGTAACTTCTGCCGAGTTCGGAGTAAGCAGTTGTGTTCTGTGTAGGCTTTGTTACTGTGTCCTTAGGCACAGCACTGCTAATTTTTGCCCCAACAGTGAAATGGTGGCCCCTACCGAGACTAGCTCGGGTTTGAACTCGGACTTGACGGGTCCTAATCCAACGTCCTAACCACTGGACCAAGGGCACTCATAAACTAGTTAATCAAAAACTGATGTCGGTGTCTTATAGTTTTAGTGAGGAGGGTGTTTTTTGTAAATGTGCATTTTTTGGAAAGTGGCTGTAACTTTTTCCCGTCGAAAGTTCGGCCTTTATATGGCACTTTTTCAAGTACCATTCAATAGTGTCGTTACATTTTCCTAAGATAATGCTTATCAATATTTATTTATAGAACAATTTTTTCAAATGGGATTCTGCCACTAGAGATTTTTGTATACTTCAGTAGAGCTCGATGTCACCATTCCATACATATTCAAAACTTGATATTTCGCCTGAAATCTTCTCTGTCTTTATCAAAATTCCACTTAACCATTAACTTCAAAATACATTCCAATGATAATACACGAGGAAACTTATAATCTCTAATTTTCGAAGATAATTTCAGTATAATACCCAGTATGGCTTATTTCTGAAATTGGAGTTTCAAGCTCTACCGAAATAATTAAGAAGGTATGTTTTTCCAAATGATGCCATTCCACTCCAAATATTTTACACCCCATTCGACACTTGCTCGCGAGCAAAATATTTTTGTATAAATATCTAATTATTATACAGGGTGTGTCTTTGACTTGTACATATATTTTAACTGAAGATTCTTGAGGCCAAAGGAAATCATTGTTTCATTTTCCATTTTTCCGAATTCGGCTCTGTTAAAAAGATATAGCCATTTGAAAAAAAAATCGAGCTGAATACGTGCCTGAAAAAATTATCTGGAAACACTTCGAAGTTCATATTTTTCGATTGAAATTGAATTGAAGATTAGTTTATAAACACTAGTTTATAAAACCAAAGTCATATGTTTCGAGGTCAATGACCTAACCTTACCATTCCTCTGTGTGTTTCACCCACAGAATTCTAGAGAAGACGATGCCAGGTTGCCGTGATGTAGCCGCCACGCAAGACGGATTGACTTGTTGTTCTGTGTCTCCACCACCAACGCAACGACTAACGAGTCCCATCACAGGCCAGTTGGCCAGTCTCAAGTCTGTGATACAATTAACGACGCTTACACGATAAACTTCTCAATAGACTTCCATTTATTTATTTATTTACTTACAGAGAATGAAGCAAACAGGTGATGATTGTGATGTGATGTGTAGTGTCGATTAAGAATTCCAAGAGGATTTGGTTCAGATAGATATTTTCCTGAAGGACCGGTAACAATAAATTTCCCATAGAAACTGTGTAATTTCATGCTTTTCTAAATTCAATGTTATCTCCCACATTTGTGGGATTTTTTACAATCGAACGTTTTTCTATCATGGGGATTTTAGTCTTGACGAAGTTGATAAACATCCTGACAACAATGTTAATTTGTCGAGAGACCAGAGAAGAAATAATATTCGATGATATTTAATTCAGGGAAGCATTCAGATTTTTCATGAAATTCATGATTTTTTCCTCAAATTTGTTCGTATACAATTAGGAATAACTCGAAAACGACGCGTTTTATTGAAAAAATATAGGAATACTTTTATTTTCTAAAATGGTCGATTCTTTCGAAAATATGAACCGTTTATCTTTTTCAAGTGGTTTTATAGTATTTTTGCGTGAATTCATGAGTCGACTTTGCTCTAACTTTTATACCAGGAGAAATATTGAATAAGTTTCAATTGAGGAATGTGCACCATTAATAGAGTAAACAATCAACCAAAATTCAGTTCATTCGAAATATCGGTTCCGAATATATGGAACGAACAGTGTTAATTTAATGGATTTTTGACACCCTGTATCTTCCAAACGAAACCGAATTTTGAAAAATGGTATGGGAAAAAGTGTTTCCTTTGATGAGAGGAATCTACAGTTAAAATATACTTATGTACAAGTCAAAGACTCACCCTGTCTATGAGGTTTGTGGAAAAACTTCATACTTGCACCATTAAATACTAGGTAAAAAAAGTGCTTTAGAAAAATTGGTTTGAGGAAGAAGAAGTTATAGCAACACTTCCCAAATGCTCATTTGCCAAAAAATCCTATCAGTCCCGCACTTCCTTCAGGAGATCGAAAGTGAAAAATATTCTAAGCCCAAATATCCATTTTTGAAATTTTTTGATAAAGTAGTTAATCAGTAATTAATTGATGAAAGTGACCAATCAGGAGCGCGCTACAGAAGAATGAGTAAGCGGTTGGGAAAGCGAGAGTGAGACGCCAGAGCTGCTGCCGGCTTTTCACGCAGTAAACCGAGACTGGCGTCTCACTTTCGCGTCCCCACTTCTTACTCATTCTTCTGTAGCGCGCTCCTGATTGGTCACTTCCATTAATTAATAACTGATTAACTACGTTATCAAAAAATTTCAAACATGGATGTTTGGGCTTAAAATATTTTTCACTTTCGATCCCCTCAAGGAAGTGCGGGACTTCTGGGGCACCCTGTAGATATGCTGTTTCCAACATGAAAATTAACTTCCAGCCTTCCAGCTCGTATATGCAGCTTATTTTTTATCTATATATTCATAATTATTCATTGCCTCTTCAATGATTTGAGAGTATACATAAAATGAATTCGGCAAATTCTGACACATTTGTATGCATTTATGATTTTGTTTCATTCGAGTTCGATGATATGCAGAGAATAAAAAAAAGGATTTGTCCGAAATTCGAAATTAGCAATTGGATGAGCAACCATCAAGGGTTTATTGCCGACCTCGAATCCGGCAGTGTATCTGACCACAGCTCGTTCATACCAGCGGTGAATACAATATACGTCACATACGGAAACAACATACGAACAATATTGTTTTCAGTTTTAATTCATAGATGCAGATTTTTATGTAGAATGAACATTCGCTAATTATGAAGATGTACAATATTTGATGTATCTGTAATAACATCCGCTTTTAAAAAGCTTGGTGTCATCTCAAAGATGAATCTCCACGAGACTCCCATGTTAAAAAAAATTTAGGATTATTTTAACGTTACAAATATGGCCTATTATTTCTGAATCCTAAGTTTACAAGCTCTTAACTAAAATTTTCCTAATTTTAGGTGACAACCAAAAACTGGGAGTATAATTGACCCACAATTCATTTTTTATTTCACTATCTCTACCGTAAATTAGTCGATTCTACTTGGCAGATTTCATTTCAGATTATGTATGATAGGGGCGAATGCATAGTGGGTACTGATAAGGGTAAAATACAGTATCACAGTGTTAATGGAATGATGCCCCTGATGACTGTCCCTATTGGCAACAGTGCCATAAGTTTCTTGGAGTGTGTATGGATATATAATACAAATTACGTTTGTACGGGTGTAACATCAGAGTTGGAATTGAAATTTTTGCAGTACAAAAGACGATATATTGAACAAAGAATTCATTTAAAAGATTCTATACAAGCACTAAGAACAGAATGGGGATTTTTCTTCATAGGTGGGAAGATAGGATATCTGACTAGATATGAGCTGAAGGTATCCATACAGAATATTCGAGAGATTCCAGGACATTTTATTTGTCTCAGTTTTAACAAGCTAGTCATCTGTTTTTTAGAAAGACATGATTCAATATGAAGACCGGATATCACCAACATGTATAAAAGATTTGAGAGCAACTAAAGAAGGTCCAAGGAAAATCTTAGTGATACTGTTTGAAGATCCAGATGGAGAAGCTCATGTTGATGTGAGAGATGCCATGACAGCTTTACACATCAGAACTATTATAGATATCAAAAATGTGACATGTATGCATTTAAGGTACTCGTCGGTTTACCTCGTTAGGGATGGAGAAATAAAAATTTATAATTGCTGTGTGAGTATTGAATCATCCGACTAAATATTTGTTCATTTTATATGGTCAGAGTGGAATTTTTCATTTTCGAACTTTTTTTCATTCTGAATACAGAGGTGGAAATAGAATGAAATAATATCAATTGGTTTTCTTTTTGTGGATTTCCAAAGATTACGTTAGGAGTAGGTACTTTCATACCTTTCATTTAAAAATCTGGAAGCTGTACGAAGCCCAAAATTGTGCTAATGAGGTGTCAGAATGACCCGGATAGAAATATGAATTTATAAACCAAAAAAAATTTTTCAAAACACTTTGGTAGTATTCGAACTCTTTACGGGTTTGAATTGAAATTATTCTAACCTTTTTAATTTCTGTTACCACAGCAACGGTAGTTAATCGAAAGTGGAGAGTTCGATTCCCACCAGTTTTCTGAAATTTTTTTTATGGTTTATGAATTCATATTTCTATCCGGGTCATTCTGGCACCCCATTAGCGCAATTTTGGCCTTCGTACTCCTAGTATTCTTTGGAAGACTACGAAAAGAAAACCAATTGGTATTATTTCATTCTGTTTTTACCTCAGTATTCAGAATTAAAGAAAGTTCGACTATGAAAAATTTTGGCCGAATTTTTTTTTCAATGAAGACATGTAAAAAAGTTGGGTTCGAATTTTGGAAAAAAAATTTTCACGGAAAATCTAGTATGCACGTTGAAATAATATGCTTTCCAAATTGGCGACCGAGAAAAAAAATTCTAACTTTGCGGATTTTCCGCCATTTTTTCTTCAGAATTCTACACCACAATTAAATTGATCACTGAAAAGTACTAAGATGTGACCAGAAACCGTTATTTCAAATGTCACTTATAATTACATACCACAGTTATCAAATATTGCTCAAAGTTGAGATTAAACACCCTGTATCTCGCTTATGCGTCGAAAACGGGGTATATGTCATAATGACTTCCTCGGTGTCATCTACCCGACTATATATGTTTGTCCAGTTTATGGTGAAACACCCTGTATAAGTAGAGACCCGTTTATTCAAATTGAAATGTCTCTTCTGAAACTTGGAGCAGGTCGATTGTACCTCATACAGGTCCACTGAAATCGTTTGCTTTATTTTCATGTTGCCAAACTGAGCAGGTGGTAGATTTCTCTAATAATCTATTATTATACACAAAATCTATTTATCTCATTTACAATGCAAAATTGATGAAACGTCTCGAAATTTTCAATTGAGACAGTCTTCGGATATATTATTAATGAGTAATTTGAAGAATATAGTTGATTCTGCTATTTTATAGTAGAGGCCATTGGACGAAAGAAATTCAGGTTAGAGTTTGACAACACCGCTTTGTATTCAGTTGGAAGATGGAGCATCCTTTGCTCAACACGTTGCCAGAAAGTGCCCGTTGAAAGTAGTTGAATTACAGTAGATTTTTTGAGACAGCGTCAGATTCTTCACATTTTTTTCGTGTATTATATTTCATTACACCAAAAATGGTTAGTAATCGTATGTGGAAAAGATAGGGGATTCTAGTTCAAATTTATCGTTCCATATTATAGTGTATCGTTAGAACTAAAGCATTACGTGTTTTATGATTCAGTGGCGTAGAAACTGTAAATAAGGAAGTTTTCAATGTTAATAAGTAACAGAAAATGATAATTTTTCAAAATTTAGGTTACCAGATGAAAAAAAGACCTATTTGGCCTTGCTTGATGGGATGGTCAAATATGTGCCCAAAATGAGAAAGCATGAGTTATTTTCGAATTGAAGTCTCTGAAACAATAGTTATTTGAATAATTAAAAGAGGAAAAGAATGAGGGTTATTCAATTCCCATCAAAATAAAGCTTTTTCAGTTCTTTCAAGGTGGAACATGAAATGTAATAGGTATGTGAGTATGCAGTAAAGTGCCCACATTTTAATTGCAGGGCAAATGACCCCTACTTAGAAGCGCAAAAAAGTGTTCTGATTATTATAGGCTTTGCAAATGAATCTTCCCACTCGCACAAATTGTAGTTACTGAAAAGCGGGATCTTCTTTTGTCTACGAACGGGACTGCCTGCAGAAATCGGGACGTGTCACTTCAAGTCTCCCATTCAAAATTGAATATTTGATTCTATTTCCACTTTTGATTATTTATTATAACAATTTTTCGCTGTCATTTGATTCCTATCAAAATTTCCATCAATTGAAGACCGAGTCAATCCAGTATGAAATATTTTGAAATTAGATATTTTCGAAGTTTCAGTAGAGCACTATAAAGATAGGTATGCTAGATAGACCTGGCTCTATGGTTGATTGGGTCCAACCATAGACCCGAAAATTACAGGACTCGCAACATTTTCATCGCCATCTATCGGGGTGATACACCAACATAAACAATAAATTATTATAAATTTGACTATTAGATGCCGCGGCATTATTCTAACACCACTAACCTATTTCCAATTTTTTTCATGTGAGCATGCCGAAAAAAGTCACTACAAGATCTCTCATTCCGAAAATATGCTCATTCGATTACAGATTTCATTTCATTCGAAGGGATCTATAATTTTCGAGTCTATGGTTGGACCCTAAATGGCGGTTTCTGGTATACTGCCCTTTATAGACCCTTAGCTTCAGAGTACTGAGGACTGAAAAATTCATTATTCTTCACATTTGTGAAATATTTTCAATAAAATTATATCGAAAGGAAGATTTATTCTGAATAACAATAAATGTCGCGTTGGTTAAACAAAGAGATCCGATATTTATCTTTGTTACATTCATTGTGAAGATTATCAATGTGGGAGCCAGAACAAATCAACATTCTACAAGGGAATGCTCTGTCTCTCTGATATTATGTCTATGCATTCAACCTATTGAACATTTGATATAGGCTCAACGAAGCACACTACAAATTCCTAAATCTGCTTCAGAGGCAAGTAGCCGGCTACTCACCCACTTGCAACAGGAAAATCTAGAGCGTTTGAGTTGGGAATTTCTTGCGAGACTATAAAACTTTGAAGACTTATACGGGTTATGCCACAGCAAACGGAAGTTTTCAAATAAATGAGAGAGTTTCTTTAACTATGGACGAAAAATAAAATCATTAAGATGGTCTCCATTTTTATGCTGACAAATGTGGGCATTCACTGTGAAGATATCTCTGGACGATCGATCTGAGCGATGTTTTGCTCTATCACTTGTCGCAGTTCGGCCGTCGAACGAGGTTTGGTATGGCACTCAACTGCGACAAGTGTTAGAGCACAATCCACAATATGGGATCAGATCGATCGTCAGCTATTGGAAAGAGTGGACGCGGACATCAGAGATCGCGATCGTCTCCACATTTGTTTGCGTAAAAATGGTCTTATTTTTCGTTTATTGGTTATTCAAAATGCATGTTTTGACCTACTTATTTCTGCAAACAATTTTTATTAACCCTAAAATAGTGAGGTACCATTTGTTTGAAGAACGTTTTCCTCTGGCGCACGCTTGAGTGAGAAGATCTTTCAGGTTTCAGGATCGTCTGCTGGATTTAACATATGTGCCTACCTATACAGGGTGTCCCAGAAGTCCCGCACTTCCTTGAGGGGATCGAAAGTGAAAAATATTCTAAGCCCAAATATCCATGTTAGAAATTTTTAGATATTATCGTAGTTCATTAGTTATTAATTAATGAAAGTGACCAATTAGGAGCGCGCTACAGAAGATTGAGTAAGCAGTGGGGACGCGAAAGTGAGACGCCAGTCTCGGTTTACTACGTGAAAAGCCGGCAGCAGCTCTGGCGTCTCACTCTCGCGTCCCCAACTGTTTACTCATTCTTCTATAGCGCGCTCCTAATTGGTCACTTTCATTAATTAATTACTGATTAACTACTTCATCAAAAAATTTCAAACATGGATAGTTGGGCTTAGAATATTTTTCACTTTTGATCCCCTCAAGGAAGTGCGGGACTTCTGGGACACCCTGTATAATACATAGATACTGTACAGGATTGGAAATTCGTGAGTGTACGACCATCCTCCTAAGCGGGTTGGAAACTCCTTCAAAATTTCGTGTTTTTCATTTCGGTGTGAAAAACTTGTTGGAAGTTCATATCTGAACATTAATAATTTATTTGTTCAACATTTCGAAATGAACTTCTTGCAGTTGATGAGTTTGTTGTTATTGTCGATTCTTCGATCACAATTCTGATAAATTCGTTAAAAAAGAAGAAATGCAATACCATCAAAATGATGAGTCACTTGGATCCTATTCCCATGTAAGATTCTTGAGGGGGAAGATTTTACACACGAATTTGCAATCAAAAGATAAATAATCCAAGTAAAAATTGACCTGTCTCGTCTTTTTCCGGAATTATTTGGCAAGACTATTTTATGTGGGCCACTCTGTATGATAACTAAGATGATGGAAACTAGAAATTGATTGGATTTTTTTTCAGGATGGGAACTTCATAAAAACTATAAAGACATGGAAATCGTTCTCTTGGGTGAAATCCAGAGGCAATTTGTTGTTGCTTGGAAGTACAGATGGAATTTATGCATTGAACATGAAAACTGTCGAGTTCCTGGGTTGTCTTCAACCACAAATATCAGTTGCATCATTAATTTTCTATGAACGAAAGGTAACTAATTGATTGAGACATAGATGTAGAAAAACCCTGGTATTGGCCGCATTGGCACCATTTATCTAATAATTCCAATATCGGCAATGAGCCAATGAAAATTGAATCTGGGGTTTGGTAAGAATCCAGATCCGACCTTGTGTAGCAATATAAATAACAAGCAGGCCGTCCCAGCTTCGCCAGGGTAGATATTTGTTTCACGCGCCGGTTTCATCTTCAACACTTAACCTGCCATATCTTTTGAAGTACTCGTTGTAATTGTATGATGTGATGGCAATTTCGTTCTAAATTGAATACTGGGGATAAATAACGTTTTAGGTTGGATGAGGATCAATACCCAATTCATAAAAACACACTCCCAAATAGTGCATAATTTTGGGAAACATCTGATTACCATAAACAGGTAATAGCAAGTCAATCTTGAGAGATAGATATATGTATAGTGTCGCGGACTTTTTTGTAGAACTATTCAAGAGGTACATTTCCATCATACATTGTATCCACGCAAGTCTTACGGTTTTTGCAGCGCACGTGAAAATAGCTGATTATGGTTGTTTTTCTTGTTATTATTGCAGTTATAGTAGGTTTCCTTAATTTTTTCGGTTGAAAAGTATAGCCTATGTCACTCAGGGATAATGTAGCTTTCTAAGGGTGAAAGAATTTTCGAAATCGGTCCAGTAGTTTTCGAGCCTATTCGTATCAAACAAAAATACAAATCTTTCCTCTTTATAATAATAACAGTACTTTATTGACCATAGTCAAAGGCCATCGACCGGAGTCCTTCAGCCTTCTTTATAATATTAGTATAGATTTACTAATTCTGTCACCCTTTCACCATCGTATTATGTTGTGAAACGTAAGTCATGCATAACTTCATGTGAATACTTTCGATTCTAACCTCACAATTTTATGCGAAATGTTCCAATCGCTTTATTCCGTTTCTTCAAGTCCTGAATATAATAATTGTTAATTCCTATTCATATTTCAGAATTGAACTTGAAATATTTAAGTGAAATATATTCATCCTCGTTAACTATTTTCCTGTTTTCTGTAGGAATATAGATAACTTCTTCATTTTTCAGTGGACGCAAGCGTAGAACTCAATCCTTACCAAAGATTTGACTTCACTTCGGTGTGGTCCGTATTTCTGTTAGAACCGTGCGCTTTCGACCTTAGATCATCATCAGGGTTCCCTGAAAGGGCAAATATAAACATTATAAAAAAAGGATGACCTGAAAATATTAAATCACAGGTATAAACATGTAAGGAGGTACAAACAACACAAAGGTCAAGAAAAGTTTTTCTTGACTGATTTTCCACGCTGACATCACCTTTGTGTTGTTTTGTATACCTGTGATTTAATTCCTGGACAGGGAACCCTCATGATGACCTAAGGTCGAAAGCGCTCGGTTCTAACAGAAATATAGACCACACCGAAGTACTAGTCGTTTTATTTTATATTTATACTTCATATTTCTGCACATGCCCAGATCTCGATTCTGAGCAAAACTTAATTTCAAATACTAATTAGCTCATTATCCAGATTGGTATATACAGGGTGTTTGGTAATTCGACGTGAACCTTGAAAAGGGATATACTAGACGTCATTTGCAGTGAATTGCGTCGAGTGAAGCTTGGTCCGAAAATCTATAGTTACGAAGATATCGCGATTTTTCAACTTTTTTGAAATTTTCTGCTTCGTAATCGAAAATAATTAATTTTGTGTAAACTACTCGACTCTAAATATTCCGTGATTATTTTTTTCAAAGCTGGGGAGATGGTCCTCAGTTTTGCGGAAAAGTATTCACTAAAAATTCAGATAACCCGAGATATACAGGATCATAAATGGCTGCACCTGTTTTCCTCATAAAATTTTGATCAAACAATTGAGAATTACTTGAAAAAAGTATCATGAACTTGGTGTACAAATGTCAAGAAAAACTTCCCTGTTTCATCAGCTTTCCAAAAAGGTACATATGTCAATAATTCCTCCATGCAATCTAAAAATATGGCCGGAAAACCAAGCAGACAACAGACTTTTTCGAGTCATTCAGATATCCTATTATCCTTTATTTCACTCGGCGTAATTCGTAAGCCGTAAGCGGGCCATGGTTCGATCACTAAATGACTCGAAAAAGTCTGTTGTCTGCTTGGTTTTCCGGCCATATTTTTAGATTGTATGAAGGAATTATTGACACATGTACCTTTTTGAAAAGCTCATGAAACAGGGAAGTTTTTCCTTACATTTTTACACCAAGTTCATAAAACTTTTTTCGAGTAATTCTCAATTGTTTTATCAAGATTTTATGAGGAAAACAGATGCAGCCATTTATGACTCTGTATATCTCGGGTTATCTGAATTTTTAATGAATACTTTTTCGCAAGAAATGAGGACCATCTCCTCAGCTTTGAAAAAAATATTCATTGAATATCAAGAGTTGAGCAGTTTTCACAAAATTAATTGTTTTTGATAACGAAGCAGAAAATTTCAAAAAAGTTGAAAAATCGCCATATCTTCGTAACCATAGATTTTCGGACCATGCTTTACTAGACGCAATTCAGTGCCAATGACGTCTAGTATATCCCTTTTCAAGGTTCACGTCGAAATACCAAACATAAATAAATGGACGGATTTTACATTATTTAATTTTTTTTCAGATTATTTGTAGCACGTGGACAAATGAAATCAAATTATATGATGTACCAGATCGTTTTAGGCAAATTTACGACATTAAATGAGAATTGGGCCACTTAATTTCGATAATGTGAATAATTGTATATACAAATTTATATTAAGAACGATAAGAACCTTTCTGTATATACAACGTTGCAAATAAAAATCTTTTCATGCAAATTCTGAATATTTTGTTCTAAATTGATACTAATCCTTATTTCTCTATAGTTCTTATTGCTTTTAACTGGGATTAAGTTGTGAACTAATATATCCCCTAACATAGAGTGGTAGAGCGTCGCATATAATGGGTTTTCCGATAAGAGTTATTTCGACATTCAAAAGAAAAATGCAATTTTCTAGATAAATGATAGGATGTCTGTTACATTATAAGGACTCATAAGGAGGAAGGTATGCCGTTAATAATGGAAAATAACTTATGGCCACGTTTTACTTTACTGATATACAGGGTGTCTCAAGTTCGAGTGCCTATTAGACGTTTCTGGAGAACTGGACACATTTGAGATCTGAAAATCGGGTTTATGATATTGTTCGAAATTTTCTACCGACCTAAAATAGTTTCAAGACCAGAGCACTTCCGGTTATACAGGGAGTGAAAATAAATTCGCTAAAAAATTTTTTTTTCAATCTTTTCGTTTCTGATATGATTGAGTATTCAATGCTGAATACATTTCTGTTAAAAACATTGTATTCATTCGAATAGTTTTCAGGATATCGAAAAAAAACCTGAAAAAAAGTAAAATATTCATAGCCAGTATCATGCTCATTTTTCTTATTCTGAACATCCCGAGTGTGAACCGTTCTCACAACGTCAAAGTAGAAGAACGTAGAGAGGTCATGCATCTTTTGAATTTCATAAATATCATCACAGGGTGTTCCAAATTTTGTGTCGAAAACTGTGTTCGAAAATTGGCCATAACTTCTGTTTTTCAAATTAGAACCCTATTTTTTATGATTGCGTTGGATTCTGCGAAAAAAAAAAATGATAGCACTCTCAGATGCTCTTGCTCCTAAATTCAGTAATCCTCGAGTTATTCGAGCTTTTCTAGATTCATGTAGTACGTAGATTCAAATTCATCGAATCTGAACAGATTCGATGAAAATCTTCATGAAACCATAGTAACAACTTATAATTAGACCTGCCACTTGTGAATTATCAATGGAATCATTTATTTTCTATGGTCACAGAATATTCTCATGCAACATATTCGATGAATATTTTCATGGAACCATTGAATAAAATCGAAAAGTACAGATAAAACCTAAAATTAGACCTGTCACTTGTGAATTATTAATGGAAAAATGTATCTTCTTTGGTCACAGAATATTCTCAAGTAAAAGATCAGATGAATTTGATTCTACGTACAACATGAATCCAGAAAAGCTCAAATAACTTGGGAATTACTGAATTTAGGAGCAAGAGCATCTGAGAGTGCTATCATTATTTTTCTTCGCAGAATCCAACGCAATAATAAAAAAATGGGGTTCTAATTGGAAAAACAGAAGTTATGGCCGATTTTCGATCATAGTTTTCGACACGAAATTTGAAACACCCTGTGATGATATTTATGAAATTCAAAAGATGCATGACCTTTCCACATTCTTCTACTTTGACGTTGTGAAAACGGTTTACACTCAGGAAGTTTAGAATGAGAAAAATGAACATAATACTGACCATAAAAATTTGACTTTTTTTTCGATATTTTGAAAACTATTCGAGTGAATACAATGGTTTCAACAGAGAAGTATTCAGCATTGAATACTCAATCATATCAGAAACGAAAACATTGCAAAAAATATTTTTTGACCAAATTTATTTTCACTCCCTGTATAACTGGAAGTGCTCGAGCTCTGAAAATATTTTAGGTCTGTAGAGAATTTCGAACAATATCATAATCCCAATTTTCAGATTTCAAATATGTCCAGTTCTCCAGAAACGTCTAATACGCACTCGAACTTGAGACACCCTGTATGTATGTCTTTCACTTTCGTGGTCTGGAAGATGCTGAGAATCACCTTGCATACGACGCACAGTGGGGCAGAATGCCTTAAAACCTGGCATTAAATCAAAAATTAAAAATGCATATTTCCATACCGTCATATGTCGAAGCGACAGATTACTACCGTGAGCGACAAAAAAGCACAATACTAACCCTTCCTGATCCCCACTGCGCTCCCGACAGCTCTTCTTTGTAGCCATTTTTTGGCCAAGTCGAGACGACTGCAAAATTTTTCCGTAATTGCTGTAGTTTTACAACGTTACTCTGTTAACAGATCACTATTGTTACGAGTTTTTTTGATGGCAGCTTCAAGTTCAGGTATGTGTAGATAATTTAAGAACTTTGGATGAATAAAAACTTACATAGAATAATAATGAATTCTTGTTGATGTTGTCTATGATTGAATCTTTAAATTTTTATCGTATTCTCAGAATCATGAAGGTTTTCAGTTATGTTCCAAGGCCGTCCAAAGTTTGATATTTACATTTTTGCGAAGCTTGATCCATGCTCATTTTAGAATCATGAAAATTTGTTGTCCATATTCTGCCTTTTTTCAGATAAATCAATTTTAGACAGCGAGGTGGGCACTCATTGATAATCGATTATTTCTTTAAAATTTATTTCTCCTTCAGTAACGACTTCGAGCGCAATGATTTTTGAAGGAAAAGAGCACATAGATATAATGAGGAGTTGCGGAACAGTTAAATTGAGGAAAAATTGATTATTTCAACGAAGAAATGAAAAAAAACGTACGAAATCTAATGCAGAGCAGGAGTAGGAGCTTCTGAAAAAAAAATTATATTTGAAGGCTGAATATGAGTCTCGTTACACAAAAGCACGAAGAATGGTTGTACGTTTCCAAAATTACGAAAAAGAATGACTGGAAAGGTCGAATTCGTTTCCTAGTATAACTGAGAAAAGGCTTGATCGTCCTGAAGTCACCTTTGATGATCGCTAAGAGAGATAAGAAAACAAAATGGTTTAAAACTAAAGAACTTTAGGATACGACTCACGTATCTGTATTGACATAACAACAAAGATGAGTCTAAGGTCAGAAGGGTAAGTACATGCATCAAAAATTCTTCATGAAATAACTTCTACGTCTCCAAAACGAATCACTTAATATATAAATGCCTTTATATCTTCGTTGGACTCACAACCAAAATCTATGCCTGGCTAAGATGCTCTAGAGTCTAGCTGTTTTGATAACAGCAAAGTTATCTCAACATCAATATGGAGCTGTGAGGGATAGTGCTCTAGTGCTCCTCAAATATTCCCTTCGTACAAGACTGTCCAAGCAGCAAAGAAGCTCTGCTATCCAAATAATATATACGTGTTACAGAAACTGTTGCCTGCGTCAAGGGCAGATTTACGAGGGTGAGTGTACGGGGGGTAAATACCCCCCTCCCCAATGATTATCGAAGACCTTAGAAAAAGGTGGTGCACATACAATATTTCCTACATTGTGTACCTGATTTAATGGTTTTCAATCGTTATTACCCTCACTCAAGATCGTTATTAACCCTCCCATGAAAAACAGCTATATCCGCCCTTGGCTAGCGTCCCACTACAGGATTTGAGAAGAAGACTTGAAGTCATCAGAATATTCCAGTGTTTCCGATTTATCCGAATAATGAATCGAAATCATCATCCAAAAGGTCTTTAATTGTGTTATAATGTGTGATTACATTAATTCCGATGTTAATAAATATTTGTAGGATCCAAAATGCCTTTTACCTTTACCAACTAACATATAAAAATAATAATATATTGTATTTTCAAACTAAACAAACACCTAAATATTTAATGCCAGGTTTCAAGGTATTCTGCCCCAATGTGCGACGGTAAGAATTCGGTGTTTGACAATAGATTTCAATTTTCAATGTGAAAGGTTGAGTTGTCAATTTTCGTAAAAGAAATACTTTCCCCTTTTCTAAAAGTCTGCTTTATTGATAGATTATAACACCGGGTAGGCATTATAATTCTCCACACCGAGGTTTAATGTATAGAAATTTCAATAAAAATGCGATTCTCACCTGTGAATATTCGTTTGACTAAGGCGTGGGACGAAAACGTTCCAGTGGATGCTATCTACCTATATTTTCCTGGGGTATTCGACCGTGTCCCACATAATCGTCTTCTTCATAAGCTGGACCATCTGGGGTTTTGGGGAGGTCTTCTTGAGTGGATTCGTGCGTTTTGACCAACAGAAATTTTCGACTGAGTGTTGGCGATGTTTACTCATCTTCCGAATAGCATGTTCGAAGTGGTGTCCCTCAGGGATCGGTTCTCGGCCCCATTCTGTTCCTTCTATACAGGGTCTTTCACGAGGAACCTCACCCATATTTATACGGGAAACTACTGAACGTATTTTCATGAAATTCAGCACTTATAAGTATTTCACGATGCTGATGAAATCTAAAATATTTTCAAGGCATGAGCACCTCCGGTTTTTCCGGAAGTGACGTCAACTTCCGTTTTTCAAATTAGAACCCCATTTTTTTATTGCAGAAATAGATTCCTTAGAAAATTTCAAGTTATTTTGATGTAACATTTTTCAGTTTTGGTTGGAAAATTCTCTCTGAGCGGGAAAATTCGAAAAAAAAATCGAAAATAGAGCTCCGCTGAAACAAGAATAAATTCGAGGTTTTTGGATGGAAAATTTTCATTTTTGGGATTTTTCAAGATGTAAGATTGATGTATCCACTTTAGAAATCGAAATCGCGATTCATGATACAGGGGGTGAAAAAATCGCTTTCAAAGTTAGGGATGACAAAATCGTGAAAAATCAATTTTTTCAAATTAGAACCCCATTTTTTTATGGCAGATATTGAATCTACGTTAAAAAATAATGTGAGTGCTTTCATCACACCCTTGCCCTAAAGTGGATATTTTCTGAGTTATTCACAAAAAACTGTTTTTCGTCTTGAATTTTCAGCTATTTCTTTTCCCTTCACGCCAAAAAGATGAAATTTTCAGGAACTGTTACTTAAGCCATGTTTTAGATTTTACTACCCTAATATGCAAGAGAAAAAAGTTACAGGTTGTTCGTAAATAGATGGCGAATTTGGATTCGAATTTGTATCGGAAACCTCTTTATTTCAACTAATCGGCCATCGGTTTTCTCTCCAGTGATAAATAAATAATTCCTTATGAACCATATGCAAAAACTTACCATGTTTTACATTTGTTTTTTTTTTAATGATAGATATCATTAATTACATCTGCCAAATTCCTCTTTATTCAGTAGCATTTTGTGTTTACTATTAATTTGGTGATAATTCGTATTAAGTTATAAAATCGATCACTATGCCTAATTTTACCAATGAAGATTATTTAAATCTCATTCTTCTTCATGGAGAATGTAATAAAGTTGTAGATAGAACGATTCGACTGTTCATTGAGAGGTTTCCTGACCGACCCAGACCAACGAGAGATACCATTAACAGAACCATGACAAACTTGAGAAATGTCGGATCTTTCGTTAAGAAAACTATACACAGAGAAAAAAGTGTAGTAGAAGATGATAACAACGAAATTACAGTTCTTGCATAATTTCGTGTGAATCCTCAAAATTCTCTCAAAGATGCCGAGATTGATCTGGGATTATCTCAATCGAGTGTTTGGAGAATATTAAAAAAACACAAAATGCACCCATATAAATTCAATAGGGTACAGCATTTGAAGGAAACTGATTTCGTCAGGAGAGCAGAGTTTTGCGAAGCTATGATGATTCGATTTCAAGAGAATGAAAACTTTTTGGACTGTATAATTTGGACAGATGAATCTAAATTCACAAAGAATGGTTCTTTCAATAGGCATAACAGTCATTATTGGGATGAAGAGAACAACCACCACTTCAGACAATGGAACTTTCAAGAGACCTGGAGTTTCAATGTTTTTTGCGCCATCAAAAATAATGCAATTCTCGATGTTCACATTTATGATGGGACTTTAACTGGTAAGATAGAACACTACACATGTTTGCATTATTTAAAGAATGTTCTCCCTTAGGAGATAGATATTCTGACATATTGCCTCAAATAATTGAGCCGCTAGTACAGAACCATAATGACTTATGGTATCAACAAGATGGCGCGCCACCACACAATTCACTCAATGTGTCAAATCTACAGCATGGTTCAAATAACAGTTTCTGAAAATTTCATCTTTTTGGCGTGAAGGGAAAAGAAATAGCTGAAAATTCATTCGAAAAACAGTTTTTTGTGAATAACTCAGAAAATATCCATTTTAGGGCAAGGGTGTGATGCATACACTCACATTATTTTTTAACGTAGATTCAATATCTGCCATAAAAAAATGGGGTTCTAATTTGAAAAAATTGATTTTTCACGATTTTGTCATCCCTAACTTTGAAAGCGATTTTTTCACTCCCTGTATCATGAATCGCGATTTAGATTTTTAAAGTGGATACATCAATCTTACATCTTGAAAAATCCCAAAAATGAAAATTTTCCATCCAAAAACCTCGAAGTTATTCTTGTTTCAGCGGAGCTCTATTTTCGATTTTTTTTTCGAATTTTCCCGCTCAGAGAGAATTTTCCAACCAAAACTGAAAAATGTTACATTAAAATAACTTGAAATTTTCTAAGGAATCTATTTCTGCAATAAAAAAATGGTGTTCTAATTTGAAAAACGGAAGTTGACGTCATTTCCGGAAAAACCGGAGGTGCTCATGCCTTGAAAATATTTTAGATTTCATCAGCATCGTGAAATACTTATAAGTGCTGAATTTCATGAAAATACGTTCAGTAGTTTCCCGTATAAATATGGGTGAGGTTCCTCGTGAAAGACCCTGTATACGAGTACCTCCGATCTCCCTGGTTGTTTTTTGTCGACATGTTCTATGTATGCGGACGATACTAAGATCTATAATTTTCCACTTCCTTATTGCACAATTCGCCAACAGGATCTCTATAATAGACTGCCCGCTTGGTGTCGAGAATGGTTGCTTCCACTGAATCTGGACAAATGTCGTGTACCTACTGCTCATAGGCAGAAATAATCCGCGACTTTCGTATACAATTGTCGATAATTGTCTTTGTTCTTTCAGCAGTCAATGTGATTTGAGCTCTACCATATGGAACGATCTGACTTGGTCCACCCATGTTGTTCTAATTACAGTTAAAGCTCGTCAACCTACCTGGTTCGGAGATCCTTCCGAGGCTCTGACAGATCAGTTTGTAAACTGATTCATGAGTCTTCCATACGCTCTGTTATGAAATACGCTGGCCCGGTATGGTGGACCACCCTTATTGGTGATATAAATTCGCTCGAGTCTGTCCAGGGATGGAATGCCATAATCCCATTTCCAATCTAACGACCAGTTTATGAGACCCGCCTCCGTCTGAATAACATGACGATATTTGCTAGAGGTGACCTAATATTCACATACAAGTGTATGCATGCATGGAATTTTTGGTCCTCAGGTCGAGGCCATATTCTGCAAAAACATCAATAAACCTTCGAGGTCACAATTTCAAATTGAGGAAGGAGAATTTCCGGGCCATTCCAAGGCAGATCTTCCTTCCAAATAGAGTGTTCTCATTCTGAAATAGTCTTCCCAGTCCCGTGCTCAATCTCCCTACCACCAATAGCTTTAAGAATGGGTTGGACAAACTAAGACGACTTTGATGATGGAGAAATGTTTGCTGTTCTTGGTGCTGATTTTGTGTTGCTATCTTTTACCAATGTTTGAAATATTTCGATTCTTTTCTTATGTTCATTCACTAGTTTATCTTTATTTTGGGGAGGTGTACATTGAATTGTTTTTTATATGTTAGCTTATTTGAGTTTATAGGTATTTACCTCAACTCTCATTGTGTTATTAATCACAATGATAATAATTTAGACACACTAATAAGAACATCACTAACGAAGAATAGACTACACCACCCAAATCAATAGGTCATACTTACGCCGGAACAAGGTGCCACGTTCCTTTTACAAATTAGGTACCTAGTTCACATAAAGTAAATGTTACTAACAATAAATTCAAAGATGGTAATAATATATTCACACTACCAAGATTAAAGCTCAATCCGGGTTGGGTCAGGATAGAACTGTCCTGTCGAAAACAAGGTGGCAGAGAAATACTTGAATTTGATTGGTTTATTACATTGAACAGGAAATCAATTACAAGATGCTTAGGCAAAACAATACGATAAGAATCAACCAATTTGCAATGTGTTTGGTTCTCCAATTTTTCCGAGTGTCGGAACCTCGCCAACAATGGTGGATGCTGGTATTCGATTCGTTGCTTGGTCCAGTCCAGTTGAAGGGAATTAAAATGCCACAAAATTCAAAAGCAATGAAAGGCTATGCGAATTAAATCGTATACTAAATTGCCTCTACAGCAGAATCTATCCAAATAAATCTACTATTTCCAAAACGTCGATACCAAATTACTCTGCTGCATATAACTTTTAAACTTCTCGTAGCGATCTCAAAACGAAAATTTACATTAAGAATGAATGTATGTGACAAAATCTCCTTTTATGAAAAAACATCATCTTAAGAAAAAAAGAAACTGATAATGAGAATAACAATTTGAACGAGACTGAACCAAGCGACCATCAGCGACATCCACCACCGCAACAACGAACCTCCACACTACAGGAAACAATATTATACTCAATTGAAATTAAAGATTACTGTAAAAAAATAAACAATCTGATTACAAGTAGGCAATCCAAACCACGTGGCGCCCTGCCTTCAGATAACCTATAAATTTTCTGACAGGTCGCTGGCTTGCAGTAAATATGAGGAATTTTATTATCTTATATGCATTTCATGAGTGAACGAGTGAGTTTTTATGATTTCTAATATCAAAAAGTATCCTGAAGTATCACTGACGAAGAAAATTTCACTCAATCATATGATCATATGATGATTTCACTCAATCATTAGTATTGGGAGCCCGAAGAGATTGAAGAGAAAGTATTGGAGACGGAATATTAATCAGAGCTCTGTCCCTGTAACTTCTTTATCCTTTTATATGATATAAATTTAAATATTCATCAGTTTTACATTTCACATGAACTGAATACTGCTTATTTCAGTGTCTACGAAGGCACATTCACTTTAGTTTCTTATCTTCGATATTGTCAAGTCTTGATGACTGCTGACCCAATTTCCTTTTGTTTCCTGATGAGTCACTTAATATGTGTATAATACACCAAGTTACACACACTGGGTGTTCCAAAATATTCAAGAAAATCCTCATAATTTGAACGACTTGCACATCCAACTTTGGCACACATTTATGGCATTTTTTATTGAAAATGCACTTAATTTAAATAATTTTCACTGGTCTGATATTCCTAAGAGTAAGATTGACTAGAAATATCGAAAAAATTTCCACATAAAAAAATTTTTCAAGCAAATAATAGTTTATTCTAAAACTAGTTGCAGAATGGGCTCCTATTCCAATACGAATGCGAAATTCGAAAACGAGCGACGAAGGAGCGAGTTTTCGAACGCATGAGTATTGGAATTGCATTCTGCAACGAGTATTAGACGATATTTTCTCTATTTCACTCAAATTTTGTGAAATTCAATGAAAAAATTCAAATTATAGGTCCTAGTGACTTTCATATTTTATCTTGGCAGTTGGTGTGAACGTTAGGAAATACGAAAATTGACGTTTCCAAATTGACGTCTGCTGAAATTTCAAAGGATCGGAAGTCATTGCTGACAACCACAAAACCGAAAATGGAACTGAAAACGATGCTGTAATGAAGTCATTACAGTACTGTTTTTAGAACTGTAATGAGCTCATTACGATACAGAAATAGAGAAACGGTTTTAATGTCTACATGAACAAAGCTAAACTTGGTTTGTTTGACCACCAGCTAACCTCAAAAAAATATTTGACAGGTCGTTGGATTCCCTATGACTAATCTGTAATATACCTACACATCTAAAACTAGAAATTTAATGATTCATAATGTAATTTGAACACTCATCAAGAGTTTCACAATTCTTTATCTTTTAAGAAAAAAAAAATGATCGTATCAAACCAATCAAATAATGACTGTAACAAAGGGAGGAGGAGGACTAAGAAACCTGTAAGCTACACATAGCAAAGAATGCCAGAATATCTTCACTTACCTCAAATCGAAGAATCATACAACATACTCTGCAATCTTTACTCTGGATACTACGTACGTTGATACCTCTGAAGTTGGCAAACCAAAATCCACCTGTATAGGAGAACCAAAATTACTACGCTGAAATTGAGAGTGATTGGAGGAGTAAGGAGTTGCATGGACGATACGCAGCAGTGCTGAGTGGACATGACGTGGAAAAGGAATTATCAGTGCTGTTTCTCATAAGAGGAGTGTTGATGATGGAGACTGAGGGATTTCTGCTGGCTATATAGGACCAGGTGATTTGTACAAGGAATAAGAGACGATACATATTACACCAGGAGATATCATCCGACCGATGTAGACTATGCCATGAGAAACCGGAAACTATCCAGCACCCAGTACCTTACGGTGGGATGCACCTACCTAGCGCTGCTTGACCACAAAAAGAGACATGATGATGTTGCCAAGGTTTTCCATCAAGCGATCTGTGAAAAATACCACAGCTTATTAACAAATACAAAAGTGTATTGGGATAAACCTATAATAATTGACAGTGAAATAGCGCACCCTAAACCCGACATACTTTTGATAGAAAAAGATAAAAAGAAGGCAAGAATATTAGGCATAAATCCCAGGTGACCACAATCTCCGTGAAGCAAGAAACCAAAAGATCACTAAATACGTCGATCTCTCTTTTGAAATAAAAGCCATTTACCAACTCGATGAGGTTACTTTTCACCCGCTGGTGATATCTGCAAACGGTCTTACGCCATCTGAAACAAGAATTGCAGAAATTAGGATTAGAAGGAATAATAATACCTACTTACGCCCCAGAAAGCCGCTATACTTGGCACCTATAGAACAGTCCGGAGGGCAAGCACACATGACTGGTTTAGTCTGTTAGATATCCCGATTCGGTGATGCCGCTCCAGGTAGAACCTGTGAAAAAAATGATAATAATGCCAGTCCATTTTCTCTCAATGACAACAATCTTTTTCTACAACCGGGCCTAGCTAACTACTTTTCCGCATTGTTTTCGATTGCGGGATCTGTTCAGGATCAGCCGAGACGAACGATTGCGTGGGCACTCGTTCAAGCTGAAGAAGGAGAAGTTCGCCACCGTCCAGAGACAATTCTTTTTATCGAACCGCGTGTTTGACACTTGGAATAATTTGCCTGAAAGCGTCGTCGGTTCCAGTTCGGTGAACGGGTTCAAAAACTCCTATGATGGATGGATCGCGGGGAACTAGTGCGTACACAGTGTTTTTCTTTTTTTTCTTCTTTCCTCACTTTGTGTTTTTCATGAGACCACTTGTTCTTTTTGTTTTTCTTGACTTTTGAATATTTCTTACTGTAAAAATCTCGAATTTTTTTTTCTATTTTGATTTTATGTGAGTTTATAGGCTCTGCCTCAACTCTTGCCTTAATGTAATAATAATAATAATACTAATGGTGTGGTTTCTGCCATGCCACATGGGGAGTGACGTCCCCACGGCCCGAGTTACCTGGGCCACCAAGGGTAAATGGTGGCAAACCCATGAAAATGGAGAATGAATCAAGCCTCGGAATAGAGTCGCTGCCTGGGGAGCGCCAGGGCATGTCCGGAGCCGACGCTGGGCATGACAGCATGCGAGCCGTTGGTAGCAGGGTGCTGAGGAAGCGGGCTCCTGTCATACAACAAAATACAGCTCCACGAGAACATACGGCAGTGGAATCCCAAAACATGGCAGAAGATCAACATGCCACTCCACCTGCTGGCTCGTCCACCGTGAGGAGGACTGCCCGCAGGGGAGCTCGCAATGCACGTATCAAGTGGAGCCGCGAAATGAATATTGAAGTAATGGGAGATTTTTATTACGTGAACAATTGCGATGACAAACCACTTCCTGGATGGAGATACTCCCTCTATACCTAGTTCACTAAGAGGCATCCTGAACTTCAACTAACAGAAGGAAAGATTGCTGATCGGAAAAATGTGAAAATGAGGAAAAGCTACTTGACAAGACAGGAAATAGATGAGATCAAGAGAGAAATGGGCTATAAAATCAATCAAGAAGAGATTGGTGGAAGTCAGAATGTAGAGCTTAACGAACCGTTAGTAAAATCATCGGAAACGAAACAAGAACTGTCTTTCTCGCAAGCTGCCAATAAAAATTGCCCACAATATCAACAGCTTCACGACATCTTTCACAGTAAGCTGGTTCATTATGAATCTAGTGATCCACTCAACCGCCCCATCCTGCCTAAATTGAATTTCAACTCAAGGGCTAAACATCACATCCAGTTAGTCAACGAAATATTGACAGAACACCTGAACACGCAAAGGACCTTGAAAGGAGTTCATTTTTGTTTGTACTGCGCTGCTATCACAGTCATTGAACAAAATGGTCAGAAGTGCCACATGCCTAGAACCAGTGATCAAACGACAAAAGTGAAATTCCGGCTTGGAAAAGACGATTAATGCAGGACGTCGATAAACTTCGAGGACAGGTGGATGTCTTGAATGAGTCCTGAAGAATAATAGGTCTCGCAAAGTACTGCGCAAAGTGCGAACGATAACAACACTCGCAGGGGTAAATCTGGAATCTCCACGACTCGAAGAGTTGATTGTTGAACTGAAGGATCGCTTGAGACAGAAAGCTAAAGCAAAAGGTGCTCGTTTACGAAGATACAATGAGCTTTCGAAGCGGAAACTCCAGAACGCTGAATATGTGATAGACAGGAGTAAATTCTTTAGGGGTCCAGAAAAACCATCCGAGACATCCGCCAATAGATACAGACATCAGCAGAGACGACTTTCGGAAATATTGGAGTTCCTTATGGTCAGAAAGTAAACAATTTTTGGAAAATTCTGGCTGGCTGAGAGACATTGAACACCACACATCAGAACTCGTTGAAATGAGAACTGATCTTTTTACAAGCGAGGAAATCTCCAACATCATCAGATCCACTAGCAACTGGAAATCGCCAGGACCTGACCGACTTCACAACTTCTGGATTAAACAGTTCACAGCATGTTTCCCCAGCCTGGCCAGATGTTTCTCGGAGGCACTAGAACATCCCTTGAAGATTCCCACCTTCCTCACTCAGGGCAATACCTTAATGCTTGACAAAAAAGGGTACCGCAGCAAGCCGGATAACTACAGACCCATAACGTGTTTGTCAGTAGTGTACAAGCTGTTCACTTCGCTCCTAAATAATCCGATATATCGGCATTGTGCAGCCAATAATATTCTGGAAGAAGAACAAAAGGGCTGCTCTCGAGGATCTGCAGGATGCAAACATCAGATTACCATAGACGCTGTAGTTTTAAAACAAGCCCAGTCACGAAGGCGGAATTTAAGTGTATGTTACATCGATTATCAGAAGGTCTTTGATACAGTGCCCCACGATTGGCTTATGAAAGTGCTGGAGATCTATAAAGTTTGTCCAAGAGTAAGAGCCGTACTACAACATCTAATGAGAACAAATATCCCTATTATTATTATAACATCAACGCTGGACCCATAAAAATATCGAGGGGAATATTTCAAGGAGATTCACTGTCGCCGATGTGGTTCTGTGTGGTACTGAATCCTCTGTCTACACTTCTGAATAGCACAAATAAGGGGTACCCGAGAAAATTGTCTCATCTGTTATATATGAACGATCTCAAACTCTTCAGCGAGAACCAAAACCAGCTTCACTCGCTCATAGATACAGTACGCACCTTCGTGACATTGGCATGTCCTTCGGCCTCGACAAATGCGCCATTATCAACATCAAGAAGGGTAAAGTGGAGACCTTTCACGAGCGATTTCAGGACATTTACAATATGTTACCAGAAGACACCTACAAATTAATATCTAGGCACACCTCAAAATCAAAGAATTGATCACACTCGTTTGAAAACTGAGTTCATGGCGAAATATAGGAGCAGAGTTACAAAAGTACTGAACACAAAGCTGTCTGCAAAACACCAGATCGATGCATTGAACTCTTGGGCTACGCCAGTTCTGACCCACAGTTTCGGAGTTTTGAAGTGGTCCGAGGCTGATCCGAATGAGTTGGACCGACTCACCCGTCGCCTTACGACAAAATTCCGATGTTTACACACCAATGCATCGGTGAAAAAGCGTGATGGCGGAAGAGGTCTGTTGAACATTTATAGACTCTGCAGAACCCAGGAGAAAAATCTAAGGCAGCGATTGCTCGAGTCCGAAGATAGCCTGATGAAATTGGTGACAACAGAAGATAAGGGATATACACCTCTCAACCTGCAACAGCGACACATGGCGTTTGAGATCACTACCAGAAGCGAGGACAGAAGTGCATGGCGAGAACAAGCTTTGCACGGCAGATTTCCCAAACACCTTGAGGGGGAAAATGTCGATAAATTAGCTTCTTTGTTCTGGTTGAATGCGGGACACTTGTATCCTGAAACTGAGGGATTTCTGACGGCTATCCAAGATCGAGTTATAAGAACTCGCAACTACGAGAAACACTGTTTGAAGCTTAACGTGGAGAACAAATGCAGGAAGTGCGGCGCAGTTGGCGAATCTATTGAACATGTAATCGCCGGTTGTCGAGTTCTTGCCGACAACGCATATCTGGGCCGACTCAACCAAGTGGCAAAAATTGTTCAACAGCCGTTTTTTGGATGCTTGTCCACCATATTATCGGTATCAACCTGCAGCAGTGTTGGAAACGGACGCAGCGGTTCTCTATTGGGACAGACCCATAACAACGGATAGAACACTGGACTGCAATAGACCGGACCTTGTGTTCATTGAGAAGGATCAGAAGTATGGGGTGATAATTGATGTGGCAGTACCATTGACTCATAACATTGGAAAAACGGAGTCCGAAAAAATAACGAAGTACGATAACTTGGCAATTGAACTGAAGAATATGTGGCAATTGTCGAAAGTCACTATTATACCATTGGTGATTTCGGCTGAGGGAGTCATGTCAAAATTATTATCTTCAAAAGATCGAATTATCCCAGAGGATCGCGGGATATGCACAGCAGGCTGTAGCTTTGCAAACCTGTCACATCGTGCGTAAATTCCTGAACTAGTGGGAGGAACTGAAATGTTTTTTCACTGGTTCATAGAAGGAATACCAGCCCAAGCTGAGACCGGGAGACCGATGATGACGGATAATAATGATAGTGGCTTTGTAAGCGAATCAGCCACCATCTCTTCTGTCGGAATTTGCTTGATCAAAATTTCGCCATTTCCGATTTTTTCTCTGAGAAAATGGTGGCGAATGTCGATGTGATTAGTCCTTTGTCGGTAACGACTTGTGAGAGCAAGATCGACTGCGGCTTTGTTGTCACAATGAATTGTTGTTGGTTTGGTGACCTCAATTTTGTCTACTTCCCTTGCCAAGGCTCGCAACCATATAACCTCTTGCGCTGTTGCTGCTAGCCGGCTAGCGCCATGTACTCAGCTTCCGTAGACGACAAGGCGACGGGTGTCTGCTTTTTACTAGCCCATGATATGGCGGCTCATTGAAAAACAATAACATTTCCAGTTACAGAATGTCTGCCATCAATTTGATTTTCCCAACCGGAATCACTGAAGCAGTCAAATGACATGTTAAATTTTTCCTAAGGTCGCCGTTTAATGCGAGTAGGAAAGCTCATCCGATAGAGGCGCCACCGTGCATTTTATGGAATATTTCTATAGAACTTTCATTATCACGATAAGTTCTATGAATATTTCTCTAATCATGAATGAAATGTACAATGGCGCTCTCTATCCCAAAATCGCCGAACTATGAAATAAGTGAATTTGTGGGTAAAGCAGGAACTTTTTCCCGCCATAATTTGAACTTGGCTATTCTCTGCCAGTTCCGTATTTCAAGTTGTTTTTCTGAACGAAATTATCTGTACATTCACTTTTAATCGGAAGTTGAACTATTTGGAAAAAAGCAGAAGCTCCAGTTGTCTCATTTTCTTATATTTTTGAAAGAAAAAAAAGAACTTTCGAAATGAAATCTAGCTCCATTATTTCATTGAAAACTCCAATCTTTTCTGAGTCTACCGACAAAATTTCAGTTCACAAAATGACGCCATTTCCAAATGCAACTTGAAATAAAAACACACTACATTGAACGCCCACCTTAAAGGTTAACTTGAAATCAATGGTTCCTTTTAAATATGTAGCGTAAAATACGTTTTACGGCTGCCCAGTGAGGTCTTCCAGGATTCTGATTGAAACGGCTGACATTGTTTGTTGCATAGGCAATGTCAGGCCTGGTACATTGACTTGAAAAGAGAAGACTTCCTACGGCTTCTGGATAAGAAACGGATTCCATTTCATCTACTTCTTGTTTTGTTTTTGGAGACATATCATGACTCCACTTTGTATTCGGGTCGAACGGGGTACTTATTTGATTACAATTCGACGTATTATAATATACAGGGTGAGTCTTTGACTTGTACATATATTTTAACTGAAGATTCTTGAGGCCAAAGGAAACCTTTTTTTCATTTTCCATTTTTCCGAATTCGGCCCTGTTAAAGAGATATAGCCATTCGAAAAAATCAATCGAGCTGAGTACGTGCCTGATATTATTCTCTGCAAACGCTTCAAAGTTCATATTTTTCGATTGAAATTGATGTGATTATTAGATATTCTGGGTGATACATATAAAAAATACTCAAGCACTAACCTTATTTGAATAAGAATGTTATAAACACGATATTTCCTAACAAAACACTTAGTTCTGTCCGATCATTTCGGATGTATGAAAAGCTATATTTCTCACACCAAAATAAGTTCCTTCTTCGATTGTCCTGAAGATTAGTTTATAGACACTAATAATTTGTTCATATTTCCTCGATATTCTAAAACGATCTCATAAAAATTGGTTTCTCACTAACCTATCCCAACTCCATTACCCAAAGTCATATGTTTCGGTGTCAATGACCTAACCATATCCATCCTCTATGCCCTGTGCAGAATGCAGATATTCAATTCACCCACAGAACTCTAGAGAAGACGATGCCAGATTGCCGATTTTCTCTTCAAACAATGCGAACTCAAGAAAGCAGTACGTCCCCTATCGTTAGCGGATGAACTATCACAATCGCTAAAGGCGTAGGCGTTGCTCTTTAAAAATGCCAAAAGAGTAGTTCTGATTCTCGCCAATATAGCGCTACGTTCCCATAGGCCGTGGAATCCACGGCGTGGATGTAGCCATTGTAGCCGTGACGCAAGAGCGTTATATGTTCTGTGCAAGAGCGTTGGTCTGTGGCGTTGTTCTGTGCTCCAACCAGTCCAACCTAAAACTTTAGTCAGTGATCCCATAGACGAGGTTCACTCTTTATTTATTTACAGAGAATGAAGCAAACAGGCTTAGAATATAAAACAAATATTCTAAGCAAACAGGTGATGATTATGTAAATGACTTCCAGTGAATTGATGTGATATAGTAGTGTCGTTCTGGTGTCGAGTTATATTGTTTCGATAGATAGTTTGCTGAAGGACCGGTAACAATGAATTTTAAATAGAAACTGCCTATAAAATAATTTCATGCTTCTTAGAATTCAATTTTATGTCCCACGAATGTAGAATTTTATTATTACATATCTCTACATCAAACGTTTTTTCATCATAGAGATTTTAGTCTTGACAAAGTTGATAAACATTCTGACAACGTTGGTAACTTGTTGAGAGACCAGAGAAAAAAATTATATTCGATGAGACAGGACAGCATTCAGAGAGTTCTTGAAATTCATGATTTTTTCCTCTAATTCAATCTTATACAATTAGGAATAACTTGAGAACGACGCGTTTTATTGAAAAAATATAAGAATACTTTTGTTTTCTAAAATAATTAATTCTTTCGAAAACGTGAACCGTTCATCTTTTTCAAGTGGTTTCATAGTATTTTCGCTTGAATTTATAAGTCGACTATACTGTAACTTTTTTACCAGGAGAAATATGAAATAAGTTTCAATTGAGGAATATGCACCATGAATAGAGTAGACTATAAACCAAAATTCAGTTCATTCGAAATATCGGTTCCGAATATATGGAAAGAATAGTGTAAATTTCATGGATTTTTGACACCCTGTATCTTCCAAACGGAACCGAATTTTGAAAAATGGTATGGGAAAAAAGTGTTTCTTTTGATGGGAGGAATCTATAGTTAAAATATATGTACAAGTCAAAGACTCACCCTGTATAATTCAGATTTCAACCAAACTCGTATAGTATTCGGGAAGAGTAACTGATATACGTGCTTGAACGGACGCAGAATGATTGAAATCGTAACTATGAGATTTTGTCATTTTGCTCCAAAATCCACAACGCATCCAATTTATTGCTGAATTTGTAGCCTGGTAATTTGATATCAACTAAGCAGAGCACGTGCCATTTTTCAAACTAAAAAAGAGGAAAGTTTCTCTACGGATGATGAAAGG
Source organism: Adalia decempunctata (assembly GCA_951802165.1). Taxonomy (NCBI): domain Eukaryota; kingdom Metazoa; phylum Arthropoda; class Insecta; order Coleoptera; family Coccinellidae; genus Adalia; species Adalia decempunctata. The sequence continues at coordinate 8,185,446 of OX637697.1, forward strand.
AGGAAAAACTACATTAATCTTTCAGATTTCAACCAAACTGCTCGCATAGTACACGGGAAGAGTAACTGATATACGTGTTTGAACGGACGCAGAATGATTGAAATCGTAAATATGAGATTTTGTCATTTTGCTCCAAAATCCACAACGCATCGAATTTATTGCTGAATTTGTAGCCTGGTAATTTGATATCAAATAAGCAGAGCACGTGCCATTTTTCAAACTAAAAAAGAGGAAAGTTTCTCTACGGATGATGAAAGGAGGAAAAACTACATTAATCTTTCAGATTTCAACCAAACTGCTCGCATAGTATTCGGGAAGAGTAACTGATATACGTGTTTGAACGGACGCAGAATGATTGAAATCGTAACTATGAGATTTTGTCATTATGTCCCAAAATCCCTAACGCATCGAATTTATTGCTGAATTTGTGACCTGGTAATTTGATATCAACTTAGCAGAGCACGTGCCATTTTTCAAATCAAAAAAGGGAAAAGTTTTTCTCCACGGATTAGGAAAGGAGGAAAAACTACATTAATCTTTCAGATTTCAACCAAACTGCTCGCATAGTACACGGGAAGAGTAACTGATATACGTGTTTGAACGGACGCAGAATGATTGAAATCGTAACTATGAGATTTTGTCATTATGTCCCAAAATCCCTAACGCATCGAATTTATTGCTGAATTTGTGACCTGGTAATTTGATATCAACTTAGCAGAGCACGTGCCATTTTTCAAACCAAAAAAGAGAAAAGTTTTTCTCCACGGATTCTGAAAGGAGGAAAAACTACATTATTCTTTTAGATTTCAACCAAACTGCTCGCATAGTACACGGGAAGAGTAACTGATATACGTGTTTGAACGGACGCAGAATGATTGAAATCGTAACTATGAGATTTTGTCATTATGTCCCAAAATCCCTAACGCATCGAATTTATTGCTGAATTTGTGACCTGGTAATTTGATATCATCTTAGCAGAGCACGTGCCATTTTTCAAACCAAAAAAGAAGAAAGTTTTTCTCCACGGATGATGAAAGGAGGAAAAACTACATTAATCTTTCAGATTTCAACCAAACTGCTCGCATAGTACACGGGAAGAGTAACTGATATACGTGTTTGAACGGACGCAGAATGATTGAAATCGTAACTATGAGATTTTGTCATTATGTCCCAAAATCCCTAACGCATCGAATTTATTGCTGAATTTGTGACCTGGTAATTTGATATCAACTTAGCAGAGCACGTGCCATTTTTCAAACCAAAAAAGAAGAAAGTTTTTCTCCACGGATTCTGAAAGGAGGAAAAACTACATTATTCTTTTAGATTTCAACCAAACTGCTCGCATAGTACACGGGAAGAGTAACTGATATACGTGTTTGAACGGACGCAGAATGATTGAAATCGTAACTATGAGATTTTGTCATTATGTCCCAAAATCCCTAACGCATCGAATTTATTGCTGAATTTGTGACCTGGTAATTTGATATCATCTTAGCAGAGCACGTGCCATTTTTCAAACCAAAAAAGAAGAAAGTTTTTCTCCACGGATGATGAAAGGAGGAAAAACTACATTAATCTTTCAGATTTCAACCAAACTGCTCGCATAGTACACGGGAAGAGTAACTGATATACGTGTTTGAACGGACGCAGAATGATTGAAATCGTAGCTATGAGATTTTGTCATTATGTCCCAAAATCCGTAACGCATCGAATTTATTGCTGAATTTGTGACCTGGTAATTTGATATCAACTTAGCAGAGCACGTGCCATTTTTCAAACCAAAAAAGAAGAAAGTTTTTCTCCACGGATGATGAAAGGAGGAAAAACTACATTAATCTTTCAGATTTCAACCAAACTGCTCGCATAGTACACGGGAAGAGTAACTGATATACGTGTTTGAACGGACGCAGAATGATTGAAATCGTAACTATGAGATTTTGTCATTATGTCCCAAAATCCCTAACGCATCGAATTTATTGCTGAATTTGTGACCTGGTAATTTGATATCAACTTAGCAGAGCACGTGCCATTTTTCAAACCAAAAAAGAAGAAAGTTTTTCTCCACGGATGATGAAAGGAGAAAAAACTACATTAATCTTTCAGATTTCAACCAAACTGCTCGCATAGTACACGGGAAGAGTAACTGATATACGTGTTTGAACGTGTGGTGTCTGAGTGGAGTATTGGAAAGTAAATAACTATAGAGCCTTTTATACATTTATTAACTTCTTGATATTCAAATACTGTACTCTTCAATCGCAGACTTATCTATTAACTAACTTCCTTAAATTCCAATACACATGTGCATATTAAATACCGCGTACATCGTTCTGCGCATGACTATTATAAGTACTTAACATTCAAACATCTCAATTTTCCCCTTTAAGAAATTCGTAATATTTCTAACCAACAAACCTTACTAACTAAATATTCCTAAATCTAAATTAACCTATTCTATAAACTTAATCCTAATAATTACAACTTAAAATTACAATATTTATAATATCTAGAATGTCATCATCAATTTCAAATTCAATTGGTATTATTTTGCATTTTTAATCTTTCAGATCTCCTAATAAATACTTCATCTTTATTCTTATCCTCACAATTCACAATATTAGATCCATTATATAATTTTACAAACTGATTAATAAATAAATATAATAATAATAATAAAATAAAATTTGTCCATTAGTCTTAAGTTCAATATGAAATGTAACAGGAGTTAATTTTCTTATTATTTTACCTTCCAACTTCACTTTTTCTTATTACCTAGTACCTCTGTCATTACTATATCTCCTACTTCAAAATCATACTTCCTATGTTTACCCTCCTTTTCAACCGAATTCCATTGCTTTATACCCACTTCATCAGATATTTTACTTGTGAACAAATTAAATCTACTCTTTATTGGCCTTTGAAACATTATCTCTGCAGGCGAAATGCCTGTTACTGAGTGATTCATAGTGCGATAATCAAATAAAAACAAGTTTATTGCCGCTCTTAATGTTTTACCAGAAGAAACAATTTTATTTATTTTATCTTTAAAAGTTTGAACAAAATTTTCAGCTGCGCCATTGGTCGCAGGGTGATAGGGTGGCGAGAACGAATGAGTAAGGTCCACTGATTCTAAAAATGTTTTAAATTCTGAGCTTGTGAACTGAGGACCATTATCTGTAACTAAGTGATCACAAATACCAAACCTAGAAAACAAGGTTTCAAATTTTTCTATTGTCCTTTCAGATGTGGTAACTGTTCCCATATCACAAACTTCTGGCCATTTCGAATGAGCATCAATTATAATTAAAAACATGCGACCAAAGAAAGGTCCCAAAAAGTCGGCATGCAATCTCGACCAAACATTAGTAGGATATGGCCATTTCATAAAAGATATTTTCTGAGGTCGTTTACTATTACTTACACATATTCTGCATGAATTAGCTAAATTTTCAATATCAAGGTCAATTTCTGGCCACCAAAAATAAGATCGTGCTACTTGCTTCATTCTTACTACACCAAAATGTGATTCATGCAATTTCATTAAAACATCTTTTCTTAAACTCTCCGGTATAACAACACGCACTCCCTTCACAATACAATCCTTTTCGACTCCTAATTCAATCCTTTTATCAAAATATTTTCTTTCCTCTTCCGATAATTTATTTACATCATCTGGCCAACCCAAAGTTAACTTTCTTTTAACGCTAATTAAATTTTTATCTTTTTGAGTCTCCTTCTGTATAACCTTTAAATTGATCAGATTACAATCCTTTTCCAGAAAATTCAAAACTCCTAATTCTGAATCAAAAACTTTTGTATCATCTGCCACTGACAATCTTGACAATGCATCACAGTTGCCATTTCTTTTAGTTGATATAAGTTCAATTTTATATTTAAATCCAGCAAGAAAATATGACCAACGAATCAATCTGTTATGAACAATAGATGAAATATTTTTTGTTTCACCAAATATAAATTTTAATGGCTGGTTATCTGTTCTAAGTATTACTTCATTTCCGATTAAGTAATGATAAAACTTACGAAACCCAAATACAATGGCTGCTGCTTCCTTGTCTAGAATGGACCGATGAAGTTCATTCTTTGGAATTATTTTTGAAGCATAAGCAATAGGACGTTCTTCCCCATTTTCAAATTTATGAGACAATATACTGGACAGCCCGGTAGAACTTGCATCACAAGCAATTACTAATTGAATACCCGGTTGATATGGAACTAGAACTTTACCCGACAATAATTGATATTTAACCCACTTAATAGTATCAATACACCTTTTGTCTAATCTGAAATTATCATCTTTCAATCTATCATACAAAACTTTAAATTTATCAGCTCTATTCTCTAAAAAACTTTCATAAAAATTTACTAAGCCTAAAAAAGCTTGTAGTTCTTTTTTAGATTTTGGCAATGGCAAATTTTGAATGGCTCTTACTTTCTCCGGTGAAGGCTTCAAACCTTCCTGATCCAACAAATATCCTAAAATTTCGATTTTTTCTTTAAATAATTCACACTTTTTTATGTTAACCCTGAGATCATATTCGTTCAATTTGAAAAATATTTTCTCTAATGTAAGTAAATGTTCTTTGTCTGTTCGACCTGTACAATATATGTTATCGATGTACACTTCTGTATTATCTATACCCTTCAATATATCGGTCAGAATATCCTGGCACTCAGCAGGACTCGAAGCAATGCCCTCGGGCAACTTTCTATACCTGAATAACCCATCCTCAGTAATAATTGTTAACGGATCTCGACTTTCTTCTGCAATTTCGAATTGCATGAAAGCATGCTTCAAGTCAATCTGAGACCATTTCTTACCTACCTTTAAAGTTTGAAATACTTTTTCTTTCAATGGTATAGGATGCTGTTTAACAATCAATTGTGGGTTTACCGTAATTTTAAAATTACCACAAAGTCTTACTCCATCACCTTTTATGACTGGAACTACAGGGGTAGCCCATTCACTAATCGTTACTGGTTCTAAATTTCCAATTTCTACTAACCTTTTAATTTCTGTACTCACTTTACATTTCAAGGCAAATGGCACACGATATGGCTTACATTGTATGGGTTTGAAATTTTCTTTCAATTTAAGTTTTATTTTTCTTCCTGTATAATTCCCTTGCTTATCCGAAAACAATAAAGGATATTTTGAACCAAAATATTTTATAAGGTTTCCATGTTCACATTGCAAATTGTTCACTGAATTAGCTGATGGTAATTGAAGAGGCCACATACCAAAAACTTTGAGCCATTGTCTACCAATCAAATTTTTTCCATTACCTGGTAAAATGTATGCTTCCAAATTATAATATCGATTATTAGATTTCACTTTCAAATCTGATATAATACCCTTAATAACTAATTTAGAATGATCATATGTTGTTAAATTCATACGAGGAGGTACCATTTGTTTGTTTGGAAAACATTTTCGAAATGTATACTCAGAAATAACGCTTACATATGAACCAGTATCAAGTTCCATTTCAACAATTTCGTCTTCAATTTCTACATCAAATACTAAAGGATCTGCAGTTATATTAGATATAGTCGAAATACTCACATTCTTTCTTTCATTTTTGTTCAAATAATAAAAATCATATTCATCGTTACTGTCATCATTATTAAAGACTTCACCCTCTTCATCTTCTATCGTTTCATTACATAAAATATTAACATTTTTAGTATTCTTTTTAAAGCATGCATTCTCTAAGTGACCTTTGGTATGGCAATAATTACAACTCTTATACCTATATCTACAATCTCTAGCGAAATGATTTCTTTTTCCACAACAATAACATGTTACATTTTTTGAGTTTACCTGAGCATTTGAATTATGACTACGATTACCGTTTCCGTTTGCCCCACTACTACGTCTGCGTACGCTGTTTTCATTCTGCTTTCCTCTTCTGTCTTCATGTTCTCGTTTCGCTCCATCCCCATACCAGCGTGATGCTCCATCTCTTCCTCTCCCGGGGTGAAATTGTCGCTGACCCATCTCTCGCTCTCGACTGTTTCTGTCTGCCTTGTTGTAGATGTTGGTTTGTTTTTTGAAACCCCTTTTTTCGACGAAGTGGATAGTTTCTTCTTTCTTCAAACTCAAGGAGTTTTTGACTGCGCTCTCTCTCGCTTCTGCAATGGCTACGGCATTTTGAAAGGTCAAGTTTTCTTGACGAAAGAGTTCGATTTTCGTTTCTGGTTGCAGAAGTCCGCAAACAAATTGATCTCTTAGAGCCATCTCGATTTCGTTGAAATTACAGAGCAAGGAATTTTCTTTTAATCTCGAGACGAACTCTGATATTGACTCGCTCGGATATTGTTTAATATTGTAGAATTTGTTGCGTTCAGAAATTTCGGATGGCGTTGGATTTAAATGAGCTTTCATTAGTTTCACCAGTTCTTCGTATTTGAAGTCTTTGGTTTTCTTGGGTGCAACTAAATTACGAAAAATGATATAAGTTTCTTGGCACACTCGCGTGAGGAGTTCGGCACTATATTTCTTCTCGTCAATGTCCTGCGTTTCGAAGTATAATTCAAGTCTTTCAATGCAAACATCCCAATTGTCCTTATTCAGTGTGAACGAAATTCTATTGTCTGTCATTTTTGTACGCACTGATAATTTTGAAGGAACGCTATATTTGTCTCTTTCTGAACCGCTGTCTGAACGTTATCTGCATGCATATGTCGCCATTTTTTCACTAGTTGTCGCCTTAGATTTTCGAAATTTTCACTATCTGAGACGTTTTCACCTAATTTTCGCAATTCGTTAATTAGTTCTTGCTTATTTAACTCGTAAATCCACGTAACTTTACCCGATGCCGGATTTGGACTTGGGTCTCTCGAACTGGAACTGTCTTTTTGCATAGCACGTCACACGTGGAACTGGAAATCTTGAAGATTTTCACTAGCACAGTTTCCACTTATTTTCACTTTTTTCCATTTTAATCCTCGTCGCCATTAATTGTGGTGTCTGAGTGGAGTATTGGAAAGTAAATAACTATAGAGCCTTTTATACATTTATTAACTTCTTGATATTCAAATACTGTACTCTTCAATCGCATACTTATCTATTAACTAACTTCCTTAAATTCCAATACACATGTGCATATTAAATACCGCGTACATCGTTCTGCGCATGACTATTATAAGTACTTAACATTCAAACATCTCAGAACGGACGCAGAATGATTGAAATCGTAACTATGAGATTTTGTCATTATGTCCCAAAATCCCTAACGCATCGAATGATTGAAATCGTAAGTATGAGATTTTGTCATTTTGTTTCAAAATCCCTAACGCATCGAATTTATTGCTGAATTTGTGACCTGGTAATTTGATATCAACTTAGCAGAGCACGTGCCATTTTTCAAACCAAAAAAAAAGAAAGCTTTTCTCCACGGATGATGAAAGGAGAAAAAACTACATTAATCTTTCAGATTTCAACCAAACTGCTCGCATAGTACACGGGAAGAGTAACTGATATACGTGTTTGAACGGACGCAGAATGATTGAAATCGTAACTATGAGATTTTGTCATTATGTCCCAAAATCCCTAACGCATCGAATTTATTGCTGAATTTGTGACCTGGTAATTTGATATCAACTTAGCAGAGCACGTGCCATTTTTCAAACCAAAAAAGAGAAAAGTTTTTCTCCACGGATTCTGAAAGGAGGAAAAACTACATTATGCTTTTAGATTTCAACCAAACTGCTCGCATAGTACACGGGAAGAGTAACTGATATACGTGTTTGAACGGACGCAGAATGATTGAAATCGTAACTATGAGATTTTGTCATTATGTCCCAAAATCCCTAACGCATCGAATTTATTGCTGAATTTGTGACCTTGTAATTTGATATCAACTTAGCAGAGCACGTGCCATTTTTCAGACCAAAAAAGAAGAAAGTTTTTCTCCACGGATGATGAAAGGAGGAAAAACTACATTAATCTTTCAGATTTCAACCAAACTGCTCGCATATTATTCGGAAAGAGTAACTGATATACGTGTTTGAACGGACGCAGAATGATTGAAATCGTAACTATGAGATTTTGTCATTATGTCCCAAAATCCCTAACGCATTGAATTTATTGCTGAATTTGTGACCTGGTAATTTGATATCAACTTAGCAGAGCACGTGCCATTTTTCAAACCAAAAAAGAGGAAAGTTTTTCTCCACGGATGATGAAAGGAGGAAAAACTACATTAATCTCTCAGATTTCATCCAAACTGCTCGCATAGTATTCGGAAAGAGTAACTGATATACGTGTTTGAACGGACGCAGAATGATTGAAATCGTATTTATGAGATTTTGTCATTTTGTTTCAAAATCCCTAACGCATCGAATTTATTGCTGAATTTGTGACCTGGTAATTTGATATCAACTTAGCAGAGCACGTGCCATTTTTCAGACCAAAAAAGAGAAAAGTTTTTCTCCACGGATTAGGAAAGGAGGAAAAACTACATTAATCTTTCAGATTTCAACCAAACTGCTCGCATAGTATTCTGGAAGAGTAACTGATATACGTGTTTGAACGGACGCAGAATGATTGAAATCGTAACTATGAGATTTTGTCATTTTGCTCCAAAATCCCTAACGCATCGAATTTATTGCTGAATTTGTGACCTGGTAATTTGATATCAACTTAGCAGAGCACGTGCCATTTTTCAAACCAAAAAAGAAGAAAGTTTTTCTCCACGGATGATGAAAGGAGGAAAAACTACATTAATCTTTCAGATTTCAACCAAACTGCTCGCATAGTATTCTGGAAGAGTAACTGATATACGTGTTTGAACGGACGCAGAATGATTGAAATCGTAACTATGAGATTTTGTCATTATGTCCCAAAATCCCTAACGCATCGAATTTATTGCTGAATTTGTGACCTGGTAATTTGATATCAACTTAGCAGAGCACGTGCCATTTTTCAGACCAAAAAAGAGAAAAGTTTTTCCCCACGGATTAGGAAAGGAGGAAAAACTACATTAATCTTTCAGATTTCAACCAAACTGCTCGCATAGTATTCTGGAAGAGTAACTGATATACGTGTTTGAACGGACGCAGAATGATTGAAATCGTAACTATGAGATTTTGTCATTTTGTTCCAAAATCCCTAACGCATCGAATTTATTGCTGAATTTGTGACCTGGTAATTTGATATCAACTTAGCAGAGCACGTGCCATTTTTCAAACCAAAAAAGAAGAAAGTTTTTCTCCACGGATGATGAAAGGAGGAAAAACTTCATTAATCTTTCAGATTTCAACCAAACTGCTCGCATGGTATTCGGGAAGAGTAACTGATATACGTGTTTGAACGGACGCAGAATGATTGAAATCGTAACTATGAGATTTTGTCATTTTGCTCCAAAATCCCTAACGCATTGAATTTATTGCTGAATTTGTGACCTGGTAATTTGATATCAACTTAGCAGAGCAAGTGCCATTTTTCAGATCAAAAAAGAGAAAAGTTTTTCTCCACGGATGATGAAAGAAGGAAAAACTACATTAATCTTTTAGATTTCAACCAAACTGCTCGCATAGTACACGGAAAGAGTAACTGATATACGTGTTTGAACGGACGCAGAATGATTGAAATCGTAACTATGAGATTTTGTCATTTTGATCCAAAATCCCTAACGCATCGAATTTATTGCTGAATTTGTGACCTGGTAATTTGATATCAACTCAGCAGAGCACGTGCCATTTTTCAAACCAAAAAAGAAGAAAGTTTTTCTCCACGGATGATGAAAGGAGGAAAAACTACATTAATCTTTCAGATTTCAACTGAACTGCTCGTATATAGTATTCGGGAAGAGTAACTGATATACGTGTTTGAACGGACGCAGAATGATTGAATTCGTAACTATGAGATTTTGTCATTTTGCTCCAAAATCCCTAACGCATCGAATTAATTGCTGAATTTGTGACCTGGTAATTTGATATCAACTTAGCAGAGCACGTGCCAATTTTCAAACCAAAAAGAAGAAAGTTTTTCTCCACGGATGATGAAAGGAGGAAAAACTACATTAATCTTTCAGATTTCAACCAAACTGCTCGCATATAGTATTCGGGCAGAGTAATTGATATACGTGTTTGAACGGACGCAGAATGATTGAAATCGTTACTATGAGATTTTGTCATTTTGCTCCAAAATCCCTAATGCATCGAATTCATTGCTGAATTTGTGACCTGGTGATTTGATTTCAACTTAGCAGAGCACGTGCCATTTTTCAAACCAAAAAAGAAGAAAGTTTTTCTCCACGGATGATGAAAGGAGGAAAAACTACATTAATCTTTCAGATTTCAACCAAACTGCTCGCATAGTATTCGGGAAGAGTAACTGATATACGTGTTTGAACGGACGCAGAATGATTGAAATCGTAACTATGAGATTTTTCCATTTTGCTCCAAAATCCCTAACGCATCGAATTTATTGCTGAATTTGTGACCTGGTAATTTGATATCAACTTAGCAGAGCACGTGCCATTTTTCAAACCAAAAAAGAAGAAAGTTTTTCTCCACGGATGATGAAAGGAGGAAAAACTTCATTAATCTTTCAGATTTCAACCAAACTGCTCGCATGGTATTCGGGAAGAGTAACTGATATACGTGTTTGGACGGACGCAGAATGATTGAAATCGTAACTATGAGATTTTGTCATTTTGCTCCAAAATCCCTAACGCATTGAATTTATTGCTGAATTTGTGACCTGGTAATTTGATATCAACTTAGCAGAGCACGTGCCATTTGTCAGACCAAAAAAGAGAAAAATTTTTCTCCACGGATGATGAAAGGAGGAAAAACTGCATTAATCTTTTAGATTTCAACCAAACTGCTCGCATAGTACACGGAAAGAGTAACAGATATACGTGTTTGAACGGACGCAGAATGATTGAAATCGTAACTATGAGATTTTGTCATTTTGCTCCAAAATCCCTAACGCATCGAATTTATTGCTGAATTTGTGACCTGGTAATTTGATATCAACTTAGCAGAGCAAGTGCCATTTTTCAAACCAAAAAAGAAGAAAGTTTTTCTCCACGGATGATGAAAGGAGGAAAAACTACATAAATCTTTCAGATTTCAACCAAACTGCTCGCATATAGTATTCGGGAAGAGTAACTGATATACGTGTTTGAACGGACGCAGAATGATTGAAATCGTATTTATGAGATTTTGTCATTTTGCTCCAAAATCCCTAACGCATCGAATTTATTGCTGAATTTGTGACCTGGTAATTTGATATCAACTTAGCAGAGCACGTGCCATTTTTCAAACCAAAAAAGAAGAAAGTTTTTCTCCACGGATGATGAAAGGAGGCAAAACTTCATTAATCTTTCAGATTTCAACCAAACTGCTCGCATGGTATTCGGGAAGAGTAACTGATATACGTGTTTGAACGGACGCAGAATGAATGAAATCGTAACTATGAGATTTTGTCATTTTGCTCCAAAATCCCTAACGCATTGAATTTATTGCTGAATTTGTGACCTGGTAATTTGATATCAACTTAGCAGAGCACGTGCCATTTTTCAGATCAAAAAAGAGAAAAGTTTTTCTCCACGGATGATGAAAGGAGGAAAAACTACATTAATCTTTTAGATTTCAACCAAACTGCTCGCATAGTACACGGGAAGAGTAACTGATATACGTGTTTGAACGGACGCAGAATGATTGAAATCGTAACTATGAGATTTTGTCATTTTGCTCCAAAATCCCTAACGCATCGAATTTATTGCTGAATTTGTGACCTGGTAATTTGATATCAACTTAGCAGAGCACGTGCCATTTTTCAAACCAAAAAAGAAGAAAGTTTTTCTCCACGGATGATGAAAGGAGGAAAAACTTCATTAATCTTTCAGATTTCAACCAAACTGCTCGCATGGTATTCGGGAAGAGTAACTGATATACGTGTTTGAACGGACGCAGAATGATTGAAATCGTAACTATGAGATTTTGTCATTTTGCTCCAAAATCCCTAACGCATTGAATTTATTGCTGAATTTGTGACCTGGTAATTTGATATCAACTAAGCAGAGCACGTGCCATTTTTCAGACCAAAAAAGAGAAAAGTTTTTCTCCACGGATTAGGAAAGGAGGAAAAACTACATTAATCTTTCAGATTTCAACCAAACTGCTCGCATAGTACACGGGAAGAGTAACTGATATACGTGTTTGAACGGACGCAGAATGATTGAAATCGTAACTATGAGATTTTGTCATTTTGCTCCAAAATCCCTAACGCATCAAATTTATTGCTGAATTTGTGACCTGGTAATTTGATATCAACTTAGCAGAGCACGTGCCATTTTTCAAACCAAAAAAGAAGAAAGTTTTTCTCCACGGATGATGAAAGGAGGAAAAACTTCATTAATCTTTCAGATTTCAACCAAACTGCTCGCATGGTATTCGGGAAGAGTAACTGATATACGTGTTTGAACGGACGCAGAATGAATGAAATCGTAACTATGAGATTTTGTCATTTTGCTCCAAAATCCCTAACGCATTGACTTTATTGCTGAATTTGTGACCTGGTAATTTGATATCAACTTAGCAGAGCACGTGCCATTTTTCAGATCAAAAAAGAGAAAAGTTTTTCTCCACGGATAATGAAAGGAGGAAAAACTACATTAATCTTTTAGATTTCAACCAAACTGCTCGCATAGTACACGGAAAGAGTAACTGATATACGTATTTGAACGGACGCAGAATGATTGAAATCGTAACTATGAGATTTTGTCATTTTGCTCCAAAATCCCTAACGCATCGAATTATTTGCTGAATTTGTGACCTGGTAATTTGATATCAACTTAGCAGAGCACGTGCCATTTCTCAAACCAAAAAAGAAGAAAGTTTTTCTCCACGGATGATGAAAGGAGGAAAAACTACATTAATCTTTCAGATTTCAACCAAACTGCTCGCATATAGTATTCGGGAAGAGTAACTGATATACGTGTTTGAACGGACGCAGAATGATTGAAATCGTATTTATGAGATTTTGTCATTTTGCTCCAAAATCCCTAACGCATCGAATTTATTGCTGAATTTGTGACCTGGTAATTTGATATAAACTCAGCAGAGCACGTGCCATTTTTCAAACCAAAAAAGAAGAAAGTTTTTCTCCACGGATGATGAAAGGAGGAAAAACTTCATTAATCTTTCAGATTTCAACCAAACTGCTCGCATGGTATTCGGGAAGAGTAACTGATATACGTGTTTGAACGGACGCAGAATGATTGAAATCGTAACTATGAGATTTTGTCATTATGTCCCAAAATCCCTAACGCATCGAATTTATTGCTGAATTTGTGACCTGGTAATTTGATATCAACTTAGCAGAGCACGTGCCATTTTTCAGACCAAAAAAGAGAAAAGTTTTTCTCCACGGATTAGGAAAGGAGAAAAACTACATTAATCTTTCAGATTTCAACCAAACTGCTCGCATAGTACACGGGAAGAGTAACTGATATACGTGTTTGAACGGACGCAGAATGATTGAAATCGTAACTATGAGATTTTGTCATTTTGCTCCAAAATCCCTAACGCATCGAATTTATTGCTGAATTTGTGACCTGGTAATTTGATATCAACTTAGCAGAGCACGTGCCATTTTTAAAACCAAAAAAGAAGAAAGTTTTTCTCCACGGATGATGAAAGGAGGAAAAACTTCATTAATCTTTCAGATTTCAACCAAACTGCTCGCATGGTATTCGGGAAGAGTAACTGATATACGTGTTTGGACGGACGCAGAATGATTGAAATCGTAACTATGAGATTTTGTCATTTTGCTCCAAAATCCCTAACGCATTGAATTTATTGCTGAATTTGTGACCTGGTAATTTGATATCAACTTAGCAGAGCACGTGCCATTTGTCAGACCAAAAAAGAGAAAAATTTTTCTCCACGGATGATGAAAGGAGGAAAAACTGCATTAATCTTTTAGATTTCAACCAAACTGCTCGCATAGTACACGGAAAGAGTAACAGATATACGTGTTTGAACGGACGCAGAATGATTGAAATCGTAACTATGAGATTTTGTCATTTTGCTCCAAAATCCCTAACGCATCGAATTTATTGCTGAATTTGTGACCTGGTAATTTGATATCAACTTAGCAGAGCACGTGCCATTTTTCAAACCGAAAAAGAAGAAAGTTTTTCTCCACGGATGATGAAAGGAGGAAAAACTTCATTAATCTTTCAGATTTCAACCAAACTGCTCGCATGGTATTCGGGAAGAGTAACTGATATACGTGTTTGGACGGACGCAGCATGATTGAAATCGTAACTATGAGATTTTGTCATTTTGCTCCAAAATCCCTAACGCATTGAATTTATGGCTGAATTTGTGACCTGGTAATTTGATATCAACTTAGCAGAGCAAGTGCCATTTTTCAGATCAAAAAAGAGAAAAGTTTTTCTCCACGGATGATGAAAGAAGGAAAAACTACATTAATCTTTTAGATTTCAACCAAACTGCTCGCATAGTACACGGAAAGAGTAACTGATATACGTGTTTGAACGGACGCAGAATGATTGAAATCGTAACTATGAGATTTTGTCATTTTGATCCAAAATCCCTAACGCATCGAATTTATTGCTGAATTTGTGACCTGGTAATTTGATATCAACTCAGCAGAGCACGTGCCATTTTTCAAACCAAAAAAGAAGAAAGTTTTTCTCCACGGATGATGAAAGGAGGAAAAACTACATTAATCTTTCAGATTTCAACTGAACTGCTCGTATATAGTATTCGGGAAGAGTAACTGATATACGTGTTTGAACGGACGCAGAATGATTGAATTCGTAACTATGAGATTTTGTCATTTTGCTCCAAAATCCCTAACGCATCGAATTAATTGCTGAATTTGTGACCTGGTAATTTGATATCAACTTAGCAGAGCACGTGCCAATTTTCAAACCAAAAAGAAGAAAGTTTTTCTCCACGGATGATGAAAGGAGGAAAAACTACATTAATCTTTCAGATTTCAACCAAACTGCTCGCATATAGTATTCGGGCAGAGTAATTGATATACGTGTTTGAACGGACGCAGAATGATTGAAATCGTTACTATGAGATTTTGTCATTTTGCTCCAAAATCCCTAATGCATCGAATTCATTGCTGAATTTGTGACCTGGTGATTTGATTTCAACTTAGCAGAGCACGTGCCATTTTTCAAACCAAAAAAGAAGAAAGTTTTTCTCCACGGATGATGAAAGGAGGAAAAACTACATTAATCTTTCAGATTTCAACCAAACTGCTCGCATAGTATTCGGGAAGAGTAACTGATATACGTGTTTGAACGGACGCAGAATGATTGAAATCGTAACTATGAGATTTTTCCATTTTGCTCCAAAATCCCTAACGCATCGAATTTATTGCTGAATTTGTGACCTGGTAATTTGATATCAACTTAGCAGAGCACGTGCCATTTTTCAAACCAAAAAAGAAGAAAGTTTTTCTCCACGGATGATGAAAGGAGGAAAAACTTCATTAATCTTTCAGATTTCAACCAAACTGCTCGCATGGTATTCGGGAAGAGTAACTGATATACGTGTTTGGACGGACGCAGAATGATTGAAATCGTAACTATGAGATTTTGTCATTTTGCTCCAAAATCCCTAACGCATTGAATTTATTGCTGAATTTGTGACCTGGTAATTTGATATCAACTTAGCAGAGCACGTGCCATTTGTCAGACCAAAAAAGAGAAAAATTTTTCTCCACGGATGATGAAAGGAGGAAAAACTGCATTAATCTTTTAGATTTCAACCAAACTGCTCGCATAGTACACGGAAAGAGTAACAGATATACGTGTTTGAACGGACGCAGAATGATTGAAATCGTAACTATGAGATTTTGTCATTTTGCTCCAAAATCCCTAACGCATCGAATTTATTGCTGAATTTGTGACCTGGTAATTTGATATCAACTTAGCAGAGCAAGTGCCATTTTTCAAACCAAAAAAGAAGAAAGTTTTTCTCCACGGATGATGAAAGGAGGAAAAACTACATAAATCTTTCAGATTTCAACCAAACTGCTCGCATATAGTATTCGGGAAGAGTAACTGATATACGTGTTTGAACGGACGCAGAATGATTGAAATCGTATTTATGAGATTTTGTCATTTTGCTCCAAAATCCCTAACGCATCGAATTTATTGCTGAATTTGTGACCTGGTAATTTGATATCAACTTAGCAGAGCACGTGCCATTTTTCAAACCAAAAAAGAAGAAAGTTTTTCTCCACGGATGATGAAAGGAGGCAAAACTTCATTAATCTTTCAGATTTCAACCAAACTGCTCGCATGGTATTCGGGAAGAGTAACTGATATACGTGTTTGAACGGACGCAGAATGAATGAAATCGTAACTATGAGATTTTGTCATTTTGCTCCAAAATCCCTAACGCATTGAATTTATTGCTGAATTTGTGACCTGGTAATTTGATATCAACTTAGCAGAGCACGTGCCATTTTTCAGATCAAAAAAGAGAAAAGTTTTTCTCCACGGATGATGAAAGGAGGAAAAACTACATTAATCTTTTAGATTTCAACCAAACTGCTCGCATAGTACACGGGAAGAGTAACTGATATACGTGTTTGAACGGACGCAGAATGATTGAAATCGTAACTATGAGATTTTGTCATTTTGCTCCAAAATCCCTAACGCATCGAATTTATTGCTGAATTTGTGACCTGGTAATTTGATATCAACTTAGCAGAGCACGTGCCATTTTTCAAACCAAAAAAGAAGAAAGTTTTTCTCCACGGATGATGAAAGGAGGAAAAACTTCATTAATCTTTCAGATTTCAACCAAACTGCTCGCATGGTATTCGGGAAGAGTAACTGATATACGTGTTTGAACGGACGCAGAATGATTGAAATCGTAACTATGAGATTTTGTCATTTTGCTCCAAAATCCCTAACGCATTGAATTTATTGCTGAATTTGTGACCTGGTAATTTGATATCAACTAAGCAGAGCACGTGCCATTTTTCAGACCAAAAAAGAGAAAAGTTTTTCTCCACGGATTAGGAAAGGAGGAAAAACTACATTAATCTTTCAGATTTCAACCAAACTGCTCGCATAGTACACGGGAAGAGTAACTGATATACGTGTTTGAACGGACGCAGAATGATTGAAATCGTAACTATGAGATTTTGTCATTTTGCTCCAAAATCCCTAACGCATCAAATTTATTGCTGAATTTGTGACCTGGTAATTTGATATCAACTTAGCAGAGCACGTGCCATTTTTCAAACCAAAAAAGAAGAAAGTTTTTCTCCACGGATGATGAAAGGAGGAAAAACTTCATTAATCTTTCAGATTTCAACCAAACTGCTCGCATGGTATTCGGGAAGAGTAACTGATATACGTGTTTGAACGGACGCAGAATGAATGAAATCGTAACTATGAGATTTTGTCATTTTGCTCCAAAATCCCTAACGCATTGACTTTATTGCTGAATTTGTGACCTGGTAATTTGATATCAACTTAGCAGAGCACGTGCCATTTTTCAGATCAAAAAAGAGAAAAGTTTTTCTCCACGGATAATGAAAGGAGGAAAAACTACATTAATCTTTTAGATTTCAACCAAACTGCTCGCATAGTACACGGAAAGAGTAACTGATATACGTATTTGAACGGACGCAGAATGATTGAAATCGTAACTATGAGATTTTGTCATTTTGCTCCAAAATCCCTAACGCATCGAATTATTTGCTGAATTTGTGACCTGGTAATTTGATATCAACTTAGCAGAGCACGTGCCATTTCTCAAACCAAAAAAGAAGAAAGTTTTTCTCCACGGATGATGAAAGGAGGAAAAACTACATTAATCTTTCAGATTTCAACCAAACTGCTCGCATATAGTATTCGGGAAGAGTAACTGATATACGTGTTTGAACGGACGCAGAATGATTGAAATCGTATTTATGAGATTTTGTCATTTTGCTCCAAAATCCCTAACGCATCGAATTTATTGCTGAATTTGTGACCTGGTAATTTGATATAAACTCAGCAGAGCACGTGCCATTTTTCAAACCAAAAAAGAAGAAAGTTTTTCTCCACGGATGATGAAAGGAGGAAAAACTTCATTAATCTTTCAGATTTCAACCAAACTGCTCGCATGGTATTCGGGAAGAGTAACTGATATACGTGTTTGAACGGACGCAGAATGATTGAAATCGTAACTATGAGATTTTGTCATTATGTCCCAAAATCCCTAACGCATCGAATTTATTGCTGAATTTGTGACCTGGTAATTTGATATCAACTTAGCAGAGCACGTGCCATTTTTCAGACCAAAAAAGAGAAAAGTTTTTCTCCACGGATTAGGAAAGGAGAAAAACTACATTAATCTTTCAGATTTCAACCAAACTGCTCGCATAGTACACGGGAAGAGTAACTGATATACGTGTTTGAACGGACGCAGAATGATTGAAATCGTAACTATGAGATTTTGTCATTTTGCTCCAAAATCCCTAACGCATCGAATTTATTGCTGAATTTGTGACCTGGTAATTTGATATCAACTTAGCAGAGCACGTGCCATTTTTAAAACCAAAAAAGAAGAAAGTTTTTCTCCACGGATGATGAAAGGAGGAAAAACTTCATTAATCTTTCAGATTTCAACCAAACTGCTCGCATGGTATTCGGGAAGAGTAACTGATATACGTGTTTGGACGGACGCAGAATGATTGAAATCGTAACTATGAGATTTTGTCATTTTGCTCCAAAATCCCTAACGCATTGAATTTATTGCTGA
Organism: Adalia decempunctata; assembly: GCA_951802165.1. NCBI lineage: Eukaryota > Metazoa > Arthropoda > Insecta > Coleoptera > Coccinellidae > Adalia > Adalia decempunctata. The sequence continues at coordinate 8,204,235 of OX637697.1, forward strand.
ATTTGTGACCTGGTAATTTGATATCAACTTAGCAGAGCACGTGCCATTTGTCAGACCAAAAAAGAGAAAAATTTTTCTCCACGGATGATGAAAGGAGGAAAAACTGCATTAATCTTTTAGATTTCAACCAAACTGCTCGCATAGTACACGGAAAGAGTAACAGATATACGTGTTTGAACGGACGCAGAATGATTGAAATCGTAACTATGAGATTTTGTCATTTTGCTCCAAAATCCCTAACGCATCGAATTTATTGCTGAATTTGTGACCTGGTAATTTGATATCAACTTAGCAGAGCACGTGCCATTTTTCAAACCGAAAAAGAAGAAAGTTTTTCTCCACGGATGATGAAAGGAGGAAAAACTTCATTAATCTTTCAGATTTCAACCAAACTGCTCGCATGGTATTCGGGAAGAGTAACTGATATACGTGTTTGGACGGACGCAGCATGATTGAAATCGTAACTATGAGATTTTGTCATTTTGCTCCAAAATCCCTAACGCATTGAATTTATGGCTGAATTTGTGACCTGGTAATTTGATATCAACTTAGCAGAGCACGTGCCATTTGTCAGACCAAAAAAGAGAAAAATTTTTCTCCACGGATGATGAAAGGAGGAAAATCTGCATTAATCTTTTAGATTTCAACCAAACTGCTCGCATAGTACACGGAAAGAGTAACAGATATACGTGTTTGAACGGACGCAGAATGATTGAAATCGTAACTATGAGATTTTGTCATTTTGCTCCAAAATCCCTAACGCATCGAATTTATTGCTGAATTTGTGACCTGGTAATTTGATATCAACTTAGCAGAGCAAGTGCCATTTTTCAAACCAAAAAAGAAGAAAGTTTTTCTCCACGGATGATGAAAGGAGGAAAAACTACATTAATCTTTCAGATTTCAACCAAACTGCTCGCATATAGTATTCGGGAAGAGTAACTGATATACGTGTTTGAACGGACGCAGAATGATTGAAATCGTATTTATGAGATTTTGTCATTTTGCTCCAAAATCCCTAACGCATCGAATTTATTGCTGAATTTGTGACCTGGTAATTTGATATCAACTTAGCAGAGCACGTGCCATTTTTCAAACCAAAAAAGAAGAAAGTTTTTCTCCACGGATGATGAAAGGAGGAAAAACTTCATTAATCTTTCAGATTTCAACCAAACTGCTCGCATGGTATTCGGGAAGAGTAACTGATATACGTGTTTGAACGGACGCAGAATGATTGAAATCGTAACTATGAGATTTTGTCATTTTGCTCCAAAATCCCTAACGCATTGAATTTATTGCTGAATTTGTGACCTGGTAATTTGATATCAACTTAGCAGAGCACGTGCCATTTGTCAGACCAAAAAAGAGAAAAATTTTTCTCCACGGATGATGAAAGGAGGAAAAACTACATTAATCTTTTAGATTTCAACCAAACTGCTCGCATAGTACACGGAAAGAGTAACAGATATACGTGTTTGAACGGACGCAGAATGATTGAAATCGTAACTATGAGATTTTGTCATTTTGCTCCAAAATCCCTTACGCATCGAATTTATTGCTGAATTTGTGACCTGGTAATTTGATATCAACTTAGCAGAGCACGTGCCATTTCTCAAACCAAAAAAGAAGAAAGTTCTCCACGGATGATGAAAGGAGGAAAAACTACATTAATCTTTCAGATTTCAACCAAACTGCTCGCATATAGTATTCGGGAAGAGTAACTGATATAGGTGTTTGAACGGACGCAGAATGATTGAAATCGTATTTATGAGATTTTGTCATTTTGCTCCAAAATCCCTAACGCATCGAATTTATTGCTGAATTTGTGACCTGGTAATTTGATATAAACTTAGCAGAGCACGTGCCATTTTTCAAACCAAAAAAGAAGAAAGTTTTTCTACACGGATGATGAAAGGAGGAAAAACTTCATTAATCTTTCAGATTTCAACCAAACTGCTCGCATGGTATTCGGGAAGAGTAACTGATATACGTGTTTGAACGGACGCAGAATGATTGAAATCGTAACTATGAGATTTTGTCATTATGTCCCAAAATCCCTAATGCATCGAATTTATTGCTGAATTTGTGACCTGGTAATTTGATATCAACTAAGCAGAGCACGTGCCATTTTTCAGACCAAAAAAGAGAAAAGTTTTTCTCCACGGATTAGGAAAGGAGGAAAAACTACATTAATCTTTCAGATTTCAACCAAACTGCTCGCATAGTACACGGGAAGAGTAACTGATATACGTTTTTGAACGGACGCAGAATGATTGAAATCGTAACTATGAGATTTTGTCATTTTGCTCCAAAATCCCTAACGCATCGAATTTATTGCTGAATTTGTGACCTGGTAATTTGATATCAACTTAGCAGAGCACGTGCCATTTTTCAAACCAAAAAAGAAGAAAGTTTTTCTCCACGGATGATGAAAGGAGGAAAAACTTCATTAATCTTTCAGATTTCAACCAAACTGCTCGCATGGTATTCGGGAAGAGTAACTGATATACGTGTTTGAACGGACGCAGAATGATTGAAATCGTAACTATGAGATTTTGTCATTTTGCTCCAAAATCCCTAACGCATTGAATTTATTGCTGAATTTGTGACCTGGTAATTTGATATCAACTTAGCAGAGCACGTGACATTTGTCAGACCAAAAAAGAGAAAAATTTTTCTCCACGGATGATGGAAGGAGGAAAAACTACATTAATCTTTTAGATTTCAACCAAACTGCTCGCATAGTACACGGAAAGAGTAACAGATATACGTGTTTGAACGGACGCAGAATGATTGAAATCGTAACTATGAGATTTTGTCATTTTGCTCCAAAATCCCTTACGCATCGAATTTATTGCTGAATTTGTGACCTGGTAATTTGATATCAACTTAGCAGAGCACGTGCCATTTCTCAAACCAAAAAAGAAGAAAGTTCTCCACGGATGATGAAAGGAGGAAAAACTACATTAATCTTTCAGATTTCAACCAAACTGCTCGCATATAGTATTCGGGAAGAGTAACTGATATAGGTGTTTGAACGGACGCAGAATGATTGAAATCGTATTTATGAGATTTTGTCATTTTGCTCCAAAATCCCTAACGCATCGAATTTATTGCTGAATTTGTGACCTGGTAATTTGATATAAACTTAGCAGAGCACGTGCCATTTTTCAAACCAAAAAAGAAGAAAGTTTTTCTACACGGATGATGAAAGGAGGAAAAACTTCATTAATCTTTCAGATTTCAACCAAACTGCTCGCATGGTATTCGGGAAGAGTAACTGATATACGTGTTTGAACGGACGCAGAATGATTGAAATCGTAACTATGAGATTTTGTCATTATGTCCCAAAATCCCTAATGCATCGAATTTATTGCTGAATTTGTGACCTGGTAATTTGATATCAACTAAGCAGAGCACGTGCCATTTTTCAGACCAAAAAAGAGAAAAGTTTTTCTCCACGGATTAGGAAAGGAGGAAAAACTACATTAATCTTTCAGATTTCAACCAAACTGCTCGCATAGTACACGGGAAGAGTAACTGATATACGTTTTTGAACGGACGCAGAATGATTGAAATCGTAACTATGAGATTTTGTCATTTTGCTCCAAAATCCCTAACGCATCGAATTTATTGCTGAATTTGTGACCTGGTAATTTGATATCAACTTAGCAGAGCACGTGCCATTTTTCAAACCAAAAAAGAAGAAAGTTTTTCTCCACGGATGATGAAAGGAGGAAAAACTTCATTAATCTTTCAGATTTCAACCAAACTGCTCGCATGGTATTCGGGAAGAGTAACTGATATACGTGTTTGAACGGACGCAGAATGATTGAAATCGTAACTATGAGATTTTGTCATTTTGCTCCAAAATCCCTAACGCATTGAATTTATTGCTGAATTTGTGACCTGGTAATTTGATATCAACTTAGCAGAGCACGTGACATTTGTCAGACCAAAAAAGAGAAAAATTTTTCTCCACGGATGATGAAAGGAGGAAAAACTACATTAATCTTTTAGATTTCAACCAAACTGCTCGCATAGTACACGGAAAGAGTAACAGATATACGTGTTTGAACGGACGCAGAATGATTGAAATCGTAACTATGAGATTTTGTCATTTTGCTCCAAAATCCCTAACGCATCGAATTTATTGCTGAATTTGTGACCTGGTAATTTGATATCAACTTAGCAGAGCACGTGACATTTGTCAGACCAAAAAAGAGAAAAATTTTTCTCCACGGATGATGAAAGGAGGAAAAACTACATTAATCTTTTAGATTTCAACCAAACTGCTCGCATAGTACACGGAAAGAGTAACAGATATACGTGTTTGAACGGACGCAGAATGATTGAAATCGTAACTATGAGATTTTGTCATTTTGCTCCAAAATCCCTTACGCATCGAATTTATTGCTGAATTTGTGACCTGGTAATTTGATATCAACTTAGCAGAGCACGTGCCATTTCTCAAACCAAAAAAGAAGAAAGTTCTCCACGGATGATGAAAGGAGGAAAAACTACATTAATCTTTCAGATTTCAACCAAACTGCTCGCATATAGTATTCGGGAAGAGTAACTGATATAGGTGTTTGAACGGACGCAGAATGATTGAAATCGTATTTATGAGATTTTGTCATTTTGCTCCAAAATCCCTAACGCATCGAATTTATTGCTGAATTTGTGACCTGGTAATTTGATATAAACTTAGCAGAGCACGTGCCATTTTTCAAACCAAAAAAGAAGGAAGTTTTTCTACACGGATGATGAAAGGAGGAAAAACTTCATTAATCTTTCAGATTTCAACCAAACTGCTCGCATGGTATTCGGGAAGAGTAACTGATATACGTGTTTGAACGGACGCAGAATGATTGAAATCGTAACTATGAGATTTTGTCATTATGTCCCAAAATCCCTAATGCATCGAATTTATTGCTGAATTTGTGACCTGGTAATTTGATATCAACTAAGCAGAGCACGTGCCATTTTTCAGACCAAAAAAGAGAAAAGTTTTTCTCCACGGATTAGGAAAGGAGGAAAAACTACATTAATCTTTCAGATTTCAACCAAACTGCTCGCATAGTACACGGGAAGAGTAACTGATATACGTTTTTGAACGGACGCAGAATGATTGAAATCGTAACTATGAGATTTTGTCATTTTGCTCCAAAATCCCTAACGCATCGAATTTATTGCTGAATTTGTGACCTGGTAATTTGATATCAACTTAGCAGAGCACGTGCCATTTTTCAAACCAAAAAAGAAGAAAGTTTTTCTCCACGGATGATGAAAGGAGGAAAAACTTCATTAATCTTTCAGATTTCAACCAAACTGCTCGCATGGTATTCGGGAAGAGTAACTGATATACGTGTTTGAACGGACGCAGAATGATTGAAATCGTAACTATGAGATTTTGTCATTTTGCTCCAAAATCCCTAACGCATTGAATTTATTGCTGAATTTGTGACCTGGTAATTTGATATCAACTTAGCAGAGCACGTGCCATTTGTCAGACCAAAAAAGAGAAAAATTTTTCTCCACGGATGATGAAAGGAGGAAAAACTACATTAATCTTTTAGATTTCAACCAAACTGCTCGCATAGTACACGGAAAGAGTAACAGATATACGTGTTTGAACGGACGCAGAATGATTGAAATCGTAACTATGAGATTTTGTCATTTTGCTCCAAAATCCCTAACGCATCGAATTTATTGCTGAATTTGTGACCTGGTAATTTGATATCAACTTAGCAGAGCACGTGCCATTTTTCAAACCAAAAAAGAAGAAAGTTTTTCTCCACGGATGATGAAAGGAGGAAAAACTACATTAATCTTTCAGATTTCAACCAAACTGCTCGCATATAGTATTCGGGAAGAGTAACTGATATACGTGTTTGAAAGGACGCAGAATGATTGAAATCGTATTTATGAGATTTTGTCATTTTGCTCCAAAATCCCTAACGCATCGAATTTATTGCTGAATTTGTGACCTGGTAATTTGATATCAACTTAGCAGAGCACGTGCCATTTTTCAAACCAAAAAAGAAGAAAGTTTTTCTCCACGGATGATGAAAGGAGGAAAAACTTCATTAATCTTTCAGATTTCAACCAAACTGCTCGCATGGTATTCGGGAAGAGTAACTGATATACGTGTTTGAACGGACGCAGAATGAATGAAATCGTAACTATGAGATTTTGTCATTTTGCTCCAAAATCCCTAACGCATTGAATTTATTGCTGAATTTGTGACCTGGTAATTTGATATCAACTCAGCAGAGCACGTGCCATTTTTCAGATCAAAAAAGAGAAAAGTTTTTCTCCACGGATAATGAAAGGAGGAAAAACTACATTAATCTTTTAGATTTCAACCAAACTGCTCGCATAGTACACGGAAAGAGTAACTGATATACGTATTTGAACGGACGCAGATTGATTGAAATCGTAACTATGAGATTTTGTCATTTTGCTCCAAAATCCCTAACGCATCGAATTTATTGCTGAATTTGTGACCTGGTAATTTGATATCAACTTAGCAGAGCACGTGCCATTTCTCAAACCAAAAAAGAAGAAAGTTTTTCTCCACGGATGATGAAAGGAGGAAAAACTACATTAATCTTTCAGATTTCAACCAAACTGCTCGCATATAGTATTCGGGAAGAGTAACTGATATACGTGTTTGAACGGACGCAGAATGATTGAAATCGTATTTATGAGATTTTGTCATTTTGCTCCAAAATCCCTAACGCATCGAATTTATTGCTGAATTTGTGACCTGGTAATTTGATATAAACTCAGCAGAGCACGTGCCATTTTTCAAACCAAAAAAGAAGAAAGTTTTTCTCCACGGATGATGAAAGGAGGAAAAACTTCATTAATCTTTCAGATTTCAACCAAACTGCTCGCATGGTATTCGGGAAGAGTAACTGATATACGTGTTTGAACGGACGCAGAATGATTGAAATCGTAACTATGAGATTTTGTCATTATGTCCCAAAATCCCTAACGCATCGAATTTATTGCTGAATTTGTGACCTGGTAATTTGATATCAACTTAGCAGAGCACGTGCCATTTTTCAGACCAAAAAAGAGAAAAGTTTTTCTCCACGGATTATGAAAGGAGAAAAACTACATTAATCTTTCAGATTTCAACCAAACTGCTCGCATAGTACACGGGAAGAGTAACTGATATACGTGTTTGAACGGACGCAGAATGATTGAAATCGTAACTATGAGATTTTGTCATTTTGCTCCAAAATCCCTAACGCATCGAATTTATTGCTGAATTTGTGACCTGGTAATTTGATATCAACTTAGCAGAGCACGTGCCATTTTTCAGACCAAAAAAGAGAAAAGTTTTTCTCCACGGATTAGGAAAGGAGGAAAAACTACATTATTCTTTTAGATTTCAACCAAACTGCTCGCATAGTACACGGGAAGAGTAACTGATATACGTGTTTGAACGGACGCAGAATGATTGAAATCGTATTTATGAGATTTTGTCATTTTGCTCCAAAATCCCTAACGCATCGAATTTATTGCTGAATTTGTGACCTGGTAATTTGATATCAACTTAGCAGAGCACGTGCCATTTTTCAGACCAAAAAAGAGAAAAGTTTTTCTCCACGGATTCTGAGAGGAGGAAAAACTACATTATTCCTTTAGATTTCTACCAAACTGCTCGCATAGTACACGGGAAGAGTAACTGATATACGTGTTTGAATGGACGCAGAATGATTGAAATCGTATTTATGAGATTTTGTCATTATGTCCCAAAATCCCTAACGCATCGAATTTATTGCTGAATTTGTGACCTGGTAATTTGATATCAACTTAGCAGAGCACGTGCCATTTTTCAAACCAAAAAAGAGAAAAGTTTTTCTCCACGGATTATGAAAGGAGGAAAAACTACATTATTCTTTTAGATTTCAACCAAACTGCTCGCATAGTACACGGGAAGAGTAACTGATATACGTGTTTGAACGGACGCAGAATGATTGAAATCGTATTTATGAGATTTTGTCATTTTGTTTCAAAATCCCTAACGCATCGAATTTATTGCTGAATTTGTGACCTGGTAATTTGATATCAACTAAGCAGAGCACGTGCCATTTTTCAAACCAAAAAAGAAGAAAGTTTTTCTCCACGGATGATGAAAGGAGGAAAAACTACATTAATCTTTCAGATTTCAACCAAACTGCTCACATAGTATTCGGAAAGAGTAACTGATATATATTCCATTCACTTTTATAAAGTAGCCCGGGGGGCGTTGGAATTCTGACAAATTTCACCGCGTATATTTTGAAAATGTTAGGTTATACTCATTCTTCTGTCAGATATGGATGCAACGTTGCCGTTTCTACATATAAATCGTAGAAATTACGTATTTATCAAAATGTTTATTTACTTTGGGAAAACAATGAATTTGAGGAAATATTATGTGAATTCAATAATTCCACAGATCTGACGAATATTGAAGAAACATTTTTTTCTGTTAATACTGGAAATATTTCACATGTACGAGTATAAACATGATTGGAAGATTCAGTTATGCTATTTTCTTGTACGGAAATCAAGAACCGAATGTTGAAATTTTATTGAAAAATAATGGACAGAATAGTCCGTTACTTTGTGATAGTTTATCAACCCGACAGAAAAACTTTCAGACGAACAGAACAGACGGACGTATGGAAATCCCCACTTTTCAAAATTCTCAAGAAATAAGCCTACAGACGACAATTAAATATCTCTTTGCGCAACTTGAAATACTCCAGTATGAAAATGTAGTGGTACTACGAATCTCGTGTCACAGGATAAACCTTAAAAGAACTAACTCCATTCACAAAGTTGAAAAAGAGTAAATAGAAAATAGACTTGGCAATGTCGCTTGATTTTCACGATTGCCAACCTGCGTCCATTTCAAGTAAAAGAACTTGATAAACCTAAACCATGGCCCACCAAGATACTTTATAAAAGTGAATGGAGTATATGTGTTTGAACGGACGCAGAATGATTGAAATCGTAACTATGAGATTTTGTCATTTTGCTCCAAAATCCCTAACGCATCGAATTTATTGCTGAATTTGTGACCTGGTAATTTGATATCAACTTAGCAGAGCACGTGCCATTTTTCAAACCAAAAAAGAAGAAAGTTTTTCTCCATGGAAGATGAAAGGAGGAAAAACTACATTACTCTTTCAGATTTCAACCAAACTGCTCACATAGTATTCGGAAAGAGTAACTGATATATACTCCATTCACTTTTATAAAGTAGCCCGGGAGGCGCTGGAATTCTGACAAATTTCACCGCGTATATTTTGAAAATGTTAGGTTATACTCATTCTTCTGTCAGATATGGATGCAACGTTGCCGTTTCTACATATAAATCGTAGAAATTACGTATTTATCAAAATGTTTATTTACTTTGGGAAAACAATGAATTTGAGGAAATATTATGTGAATTCAATAATTCCACAGATCTGACGAATATTGAAGAAACATTTTTTTTCTGTTAATACTGGAAATATTTCACATGTACGAGTATAAACATGATTGGAAGATTCAGTTATGCTATTTTCTTGTACGGAAATCAAGAACCGAATGTTGAAATTTTACTGAAAAATAATGGACAGAATAGTCCGTTACTTTGTGATAGTTTATCAACCCGACAGAAAAACTTTCAGACGAACAGAACAGACGGACGTATGGAAATCCCCACTTTTCAAAATTCTCAAGAAATAAGCCTACAGACGACAATTAAATATCTCTTTGCGCAACTTGAAATACTCCAGTATGAAAATGTAGTGGTACTACGAATCTCGTGTCACAGGATAAACCTTAAAAGAACTAACTTCATTCACAAAGTTGAAAAAGAGTAAATAGAAAATAGACTTGGCAATGTCGCTTGATTTTAACGATTGCCAACCTGCGTCCATTTCAAGTAAAAGAACTTGATAAACCTAAACCATGGCCCACCAAGATACTTTATAAAAGTGAATGGAGTATATGTGTTTGAACGGACGCAGAATGATTGAAATCGTAACTATGAGATTTTGTCATTTTGCTCCAAAATCCCTAACGCATTAAATTTATTGCTGAATTTGTGACCTGGTAATTTGATATCAACTTAGCAGAGCACGTGCCATTTTTCAGATCAAAAAAGAGAAAAGTTTTTCTCCACGGATGATGAAAGGAGGAAAAACTACATTAATCTCTTAGATTTCAACCAAACTGCTCGCATAGTACACGGAAAGAGTAACTGATATACGTGTTTGAACGGACGCAGAATGAACGAAATCGTAACTATGAGATTTTTTCATTTTGCTCCAAAATCCCTAACGCATCGAATTTATTGCTGAATTTGTGACCTGGTAATTTGATATCAACTTAGCAGAGCACGTGCCATTTTTCAGATCAAAAAAGAGAAAAGTTTTTCTCCACGGATGATGAAAGGAGGAAAAACTACATTAATCTCTTAGATTTCAACCAAACTGCTCGCATAGTACACGGAAAGAGTAACTGATATACGTGTTTGAACGGACGCAGAATGAACGAAATCGTAACTATGAGATTTTTTCATTTTGCTCCAAAATCCCTAACGCATCGAATTTATTGCTGAATTTGTGACCTGGTAATTTGATATCAACTTAGCAGAGCACGTGCCATTTTTCAAACCAAAAAAGAGGAAAGTTTTTCTCCACGGATGATGAAAGGAGGGAAAACTACATTAATCTTTTAGATTTCAACCAAACTGCTCGCATAGTACACGGGAAGAGTAACTGATATACGTGTTTGAACGGACGCAGAATGATTGAAATCGTAACTATGAGATTTTGTCATTTTGCTCCAAAATCCCTAATGCATCGAATTTATTGCTGAATTTGTGACCTGGTAATTTGATATCAACTCAGCAGAGCACGTGCCATTTTTCAAACCAAAAAAGAGGAAAGTTTTTCTCCACGGATGATGAAAGGAGGGAAAACTACATTAATCTTTTAGATTTCAACCAAACTGCTCGCATAGTACACGGGAAGAGTAACTGATATACGTGTTTGAACGGACGCAGAATGAACGAAATCGTAACTATGAGATTTTGTCATTTTGCTCCAAAATCCCTAACGCATCGAATTTATTGCTGAATTTGTGACCTGGTAATTTGATATCAACTTAGCAGAGCACGTGCCATTTTTCAAACCAAAAAAGACGAAAGTTTTTCTCCACGGATGATGAAAGGAGGGAAAACTACATTAATCTTTTAGATTTCAACCAAACTGCTCGCATAGTACACGGGAAGAGTAACTGATATACGTGTTTGAACGGACGCAGAATGATTGAAATCGTAACTATGAGATTTTGTCATTTTGCTCCGAAATCCCTAACGCATCGAATTTATTGCTGAATTTGTGACCTGGTAATTTGATATCAACTTAGCAGAGCCCGTGCCATTTTTCAAACCAAAAAAGAAGAAAGTTTTTCTCCACGGATGATGAAAGGAGGAAAAACTACATTAATCTTTCAGATTTCAACCAAACTGCTCGCATATAGTATTCGGGAAGAGTAACTGATATACGTGTTTGAACGGACGCAGATTGATTGAAATCGTAACTATGAGATTTTGTCATTTTGCTCCAAAATCCCTAACGCATCGAATTAATTGCTGAATTTGTGACCTGGTAATTTGATATCAACTTAGCAGAGCACGTGCCAATTTTCAAACCAAAAAAGAAGAAAGTTTTTCTTCACGGATGATGAAAGGAGGAAAAACTACATTAATCTTTCAGATTTCAACCAAACTGCTCGCATATAGTATTCGGGAAGAGTAACTGATATACGTGTTTGAACGGACGCAGAATGATTGAAATCGTAACTATGAGATTTTGTCATTTTGCTCCAAAATCCCTAACGCATCGAATTTATTGCTGAATTTGTAACCTGGTAATTTGATATCAACTTAGCAGAGCACGTGCCATTTTTCAAACCAAAAAAGAGGAAAGTTTTTCTCCACGGATGATGAAAGGAGGAAAAACTACATTAATCTTTCAGATTTCAACCAAACTGCTCGCATAGTATTCGGGAAGAGTAACTGATATTCCTGTTTGAACGGACGCACAATGATTGAAATCGTAATTATGAGATTTTGTCAATTTGCTCCAAAATCCACAACGCATCGAATTTATTGCTGAATTTGTGACCTGGTAATTTGATATCAACTTAGCAGAACACGTGCCATTTTTCAATCCAAAAATAAGAAAGTTTTTCTCCACGGATGATGAAAGGAGGAAAAACTACATTATTCTTTTAGATTTCAACCAAACTGCTCGCATAGTACACGGGAAGAGTAACTGATATACGTGTTTGAACGGACGCAGAATGATTGAAATCGTAGTAACTATGAGATTTTGTCATTTTGCTCCAGAATCCCTAACGCATCGAATTTATTGCTGAATTTGTGACCTGGTTATTTGATATCAACTTAGCAGAGCACGTGCCATTTTTCAAACCAAAAAAGAAGAAAGTTTTTCTCCACGGATGATGAAAGGAGGAAAAACTACATTAATCTTTTAGATTTCAACCAAACTGCTCGCATAGTACGCGGAAAGAGTAACTGATATACGTGTTTGAACGGACGCAGAATGATTGAAATCGTAACTATGAGATTTTGTTATTTTGCTCCAAAATCCCTAACGCATCGAATTTATTGCTGAATTTGTGACCTGGTAATTTGATATCAACTCAGCAGAACACGTGCCATTTTTCAATCCAAAAATAAGAAAGTTTTCCTCCACGGATGATGAAAGGAGGAAAAACTACATTATTCTTTTAGATTTCAACCAAACTGCTCGCATAGTACACGGGAGGAGTAACTGATATACGTGTTTGAACGGACGCAGAATGATTGAAATCGTAACTATGAAATTTTGTCATTTTGCTCCAGAATCCCTAACGCATCGAATTTATTGCTGAATTTGTGACCTGGTAATTTGATATCAACTAAGCAGAGCACGTGCCATTTTTCAAACCAGAAAAGAAGAAAGTTTTTCTCCACGGATGATGAAAGGAGGAAAAACTTCATTAATCTTTCAGATTTCAACCAAACTGCTCGCATGGTATTCGGGAAGAGTAACTGATATACGTGTTTGAACGGACGCAGAATGATTGAAATCCTAACTATGAGATTTTGTCATTTTGCTCCAAAATCCCTAACGCATCGAATTTATTGCTGAATTTGTGACCTGGTAATTTGATATCAACTTAGCAGAGCACGTGCCATTTTTCAAACCAAAAAAGAGGAAAGTTTTTCTCCACGGATGATGAAAGGAGGAAAAACTACATTAATCTTTCAGATTTCAACCAAACTGCTCGCATATAGTATTCGGGAAGAGTAACTGATATACGTGTTTGAACGGACGCAGAATGATTGAAATCATAACTATGAGATTTTGTCATTTTGCTCCAAAATCCCTAACGCATTGAATTTATCGATGAATTTGTGACCTGGTAATTTGATATAAACTTAGCAGAGCACGTGCCATTTTTCAGATCAAAAAAGAGAAAAGTTTTTCTCCACGGATGATGAAAGGAGGAAAAACTACATTAATCTTTTAGATTTCAACCAAACTGCTCGCATAGTACACGGAAAGAGTAACTGATATACGTGTTTGAACGGACGCAGAATGATTGAAATCGTAACTATGAGATTTTTTCATTTTGCTCCAAAATCCCTAACGCATCGAATTTATTGCTGAATTTGTGACCTGGTAATTTGATATCAACTTAGCAGAGCACGTGCCATTTTTCAAACCAAAAAAGAGGAAAGTTTTTCTCAACGGATGATGAAAGGAGGGAAAACTACATTAATCTTTTAGATTTCAACCAAACTGCTCGCATAGTACACAGGAAGAGTAACTGATATACGTGTTTGAACGGACGCAGAATGATTGAAATCGTAACTATGAGATTTTGTCATTTTGCTCCAAACTGCTCGCATAGTATTCGGGAAGAGTAACTGATATACGTGTTTGAATGGACGCAGAATGATTGAAATCGTAATTATGAGATTTTGTCAATTTGCTCCAAAATCCAAAACGCATCAAATTTATTGCTGAATTTGTGACCTGGTAATTTGATAGGGGAGAACCGTCCGTGATGGACCCCCGTCTATGATGGCACCCTTGTTACTTCATGAATTTCCTGGGTTGGTAAGACTGATTTCAGATTGGCGGGACGTCCGTTGATGCGAGTACAAGTGTTGTTCATAAGTTCATGTGTTTTCTGATATTTGTCGTGAAAATATTTGGATTAACTTGAAAAGGTAGGTCTACAAATTTGTATATACTATATTTCAAATTCTTCTAGCGACATCAATAAAACTACGACTTCTATTGTGAATATTTTCGGTTGAAGTTTGATTCTAAGCTATTTCATTGCCACAGGTGACAGGCTCCATGATAGCTAGTTTTGATTTTACAGCGGAAATTTGAAATGGTTAACGTTCGGGTTTGATGGAACCCTGATGATCCGGTTATGTTGGAACAGGGTGCCATCAAAATTAACGCAACCAAAGACAGAGAAAACAAAGAACGTGATTCGGCTAAAGAAGCAAAGAAAAATTTGCTAATTTTAGATCGAGAACAGGAACCTGTAGTACCCTGGGTAATGAATAGAAATTATTTCATCTTAAAGAGAAAAATATTCAGTTTTACCATAATTCTAGAGGAAAGTTATTCAAACTTGTGGGATCAATCTCAGACACATAAATTTAAATTTCGAGAGGCGTAAGCTGTTAGGGACTCTGATAAACAGTTCAAGGAGTCGCGTAACCCACGGGAAGCGTAGTCAACGGTTTTTTTTTGCTTATCATCAGATTTTATGGTTTCTTAACCAATAGTGTAAGACCACGTCGTCTCAAACGAATTTCTTCTAGAAGATTCCAAGGGGTCAAAGAGGCAGGGGGGAGTTTGATTTAAATAGGCAAATTTTCAGGAACTAAAGGGAGAACCGAAAGAGATTTTGACGGGAGTGCCGACAGTGGCGTGAAGTAGGCACAGCGTGTGCATCGCGAAAAGGGAACATGCGAATTATCAAAAAATTCGTAGGAAGTACCTATATTAATTGGAAGTAAAGTTCGGTCGGTTTTTCAAGATTTTAAAAGTAAATTAACGGTAATTTGGAAATTAATCAATTTGTTCTATTTTTGTGACTATCAGTGTTTCGGGAGTGTTTGGTCTGGTAAGAGAGACATTTTCTTTAATAAATGATTATTTGAGATAGGTATACATATACCTGAAGGTACTGCGTCGCTCTCTATTTTATTGGTTTTTCTTTATGCTTACTGTTGGGTTTTTGAAAAGGTAGAAACATAGCAGTTTTGTTTTTTTTTGTTGCTCAGTAAATGTAGAAGAGATTTTGTTTAAATTATAATATTGTTGATTTTAATGACAGTTTCTTTTATTTCATCCCCTCTCAGAAAACGATTACATTTTTCATAAGACCTTGCGTTTGCTCAAGGCACGAATCCAGGTTCCCTTTCGGCTGGAAAAGTGTATAAGCTTGAAAAGGTAAGGTTCTCTTTTGAAATTTCTTATTTGCGGGTACAGGTGTGTTTAGAAACACCCCGCAGGTACTACATTTGGTGACAGCGGTGGGATCGAATACATCTGTTTTCTGAGAGTGGGTATCCTACAGTTTTTTATTTTTGATTGAGGGAAAAAGTGGAAAATTAATTCGAGCATTTTTTTTTTCTGTTTTACTGGCGATTGAAAGTGGATTAATTAAGTTGAGCATGACATGCTAATAGGTCTGTTTAAAAGAAAAAATATTGGGAGTTGAGACGTTTCGGTAATTTAATTTTGTTTTTGTGTTTATAGGTAATGGTCATCGTCATCGGAAAGGTGGATCCTGCGTGTGATTTTGGAACATAATATAGCAAAATATATTGTTTTTCAGGAATTACGTATTCAATTTACAGGATACCTACTATTCATTGGAATCTCAAATCAAATCAAATCAAATCAAATTTATTCACAAAAAGTTACTACACAAAAGGTAACAATTAATAGTCAATAAAAGCAAAAATTAAAACAATAAGAAACACATTTAGAAAATTCAGTTGATACATATATGTATGAATTCGCTTCTTTACTGGAAATCTTCAGACAGGAACTCATCTACTGAGTAGCAAACTCTGGACACCAGCAAATCTCGAACACGCCCTTTGAAACCGGTTGAGGTTTTGATTTCAATAGGGAGGTGGTTATAAAGCTTTATAGCTAAATAATTCGTGGCTTTTTGGGCATGTTTTATTCTGTGATATGGAACACAGAGATAGTCTCTTTTCCGTGTGGCGTACTGATGAAAATCACCGCTCAAGTTGAATTTTTGTTTGTTCTCGTGTACGTGAAGGAGGCACTTGAATATGAATTCGGAATAAAAGGTAAGTATTCCATATTTCCTGAAATATTGTCTGCACGAGGTCATGTTGTTGATTCCTGCGATTATTCTAATCGCTCTCTTCTGTTTCAGGAAAACGAGATTAGCTTCTGGTGCGTCACCCCAAATGAGGAGGGCATATGTCATGCAGCTATGGAAAAGAGCATAGTAGGTATTGATTAAAACATTTTCATCTGTAATGCTTTTCAATCTGTATAAGAGATATATGGTAGATGACAACTTTTTAACCATTTTATCTATGTGGATATTGAATTTGAAGTTCTCTTGAATTTCCACTCCGAGAAACTTTGCACTCTTTATACTCTGTGAAGATTTCATTCCTATTTCCATTATGCTGGTCTTCTCTAGATTCAAAAAGAGACCGTTAGATGTGAACCATGATTTTGCTTCCTTCAGTGTCTTTTCAGTTTTTGCTCTTACTGAATATTTACATATATTCAAGAAAGAGGTGTCATCAGCATAGTTGCACACATTTTCACATGATATATTGTGCGGAAGGTCATTTATGTATATGATGAATAGCAGTGGTCCTAGAATAGAGCCTTGAGGCACGCCTTTTTGTACCTTCATCCAGGATGTCTGAGTGTTATTTACCTGTACTCGCTGCTGTCTGTTCTCCAAATAGGACGTCATCAACCTGAGAGATGGACCACGTATTCCATAAAACTCAAGCTTCCTCAAGAGAATTCGATGAGAAACATTATCGAAGGCCTTTGAAAGATCGCACAAACTCAATTCCACCTTGCTTCCATCGTCTAGACCCTCTGTTATTTTTTCGACAACTTCTACCAAGGCAGTGATAGTTGACCTATTCTTTCTATATCCGTGTTGTCGATTCGTGAGATATTTATTCTTTTCGAAATAATTTATTATTCTTTTCTTCAATAGGCTCTCTATGATTTTCGATATTGTAGGAAGGATTGATATCGGCCGGTAATTACAAGGCATGTTCTTATCACCTGTTTGTTTATAAACAGGGACGACTGTTGCTCTCTTCTGGGATTCCGGGAAAACACCTTCTTCGAAACATCTGTTGATGATAAGCGTGAGAGGTTCCGCGATAACATCTATAATTCTTTTCAGAATTAAGGTAGATAAACCATATGTGTCATTCGTTGACTTGCTTTTTAATGAGTTTGTTGTTATCTTCACCTCGTCTGGTGTTGCCGGACTTAAGAAAAATGACTTGTAACTAGAAATTTTCACCATTTTCAAGAACTCCATGGAATGGGCATCATCGATACAATCCAATTTCTGATTGGATTTTTGAATGAATTTGGAATATTCTTCCGGGTCAACTACATTTGTATTGAATCCATTCTTTCTGTGCGAATTAACAATTTTCCATACTTTTTTCTGTTTATTTTCGGCCTCATCGATCTGCATCGAGTAATAATTCTTCTTGGCTTCTCCTAATGATACTTTATATTGTTTCATATATCTTCTGTAAAGTTCTACTATATCTTCGTCTGGTTTGACCTGAATGCGAGTTTGCAAAGCATCTAATGTATTTTTAATTTTTAATTTCTGTTTGTTCGTGTTGTTCATGATATTTTCTCAGGAAAGAATTGATATTTTTTTCATCAAGTGGACGTTTAGATTGACCTGAATTTATATTTTGCTTTGGGTGGTGATTGTTTTTCTTTCAATTGTCAGGGTAGGCTATTCTATTTTCAGCTTCAGATCGTCTTAGGAAGCAGATCAGGCATTCTCAGCTTTAAGGGAGTCACAGGTAGGTGAAAGATATAGTTTATTGCACGGAAGAAATAATAAGATCATAAACTTAAAATGTCGCTTTCAAATTCTAACGCAAATCTACCACTAGTTTCTAAATGCTCCGGTACCTCAATGTTAGGAATGATTTCAATGACGTTAGAAGATTTTTCGGGTAGAGAATGTGAAAAATATTTTGATAAATTGGAATTGAGATCGAAATTAGATGGTTGGTCGGAAGACGATACTTTAAAACTGTTAAAATTCAAATTATATGGAGACGCCTATAATTATTTTAAATCCGACGCGACACTAGATGAACTCCAATATTCTGAATTAAAGCAAAAACTTCTAAGAAAATTCACACCACTCAAGCTCCCAGGGGAAAATCAGTGGAACCTAAGTCAATGTTTTCAGGGACAAGACGAAGACGTATCTTCGTTTTGTACAAGGTTGCGCATACTTGGGGAAAATTTGCTCAAGGAGGATTTGGGTGGGGCCACAAAGGAGGAGGAACCAGGCATAAGGAAGAAGAATAGGGAACTGATTTTGAACCAGTTCAAAATGGGGCTAAGAAAGGATTTGATGAAGGACATTGGGATCTGGTTGTTGAGGGAAGACAACTTGAACTTAGAAAAAGCAGAGGAAATTGTCAAATTACAGGAATCAATCTTAATGATGGTACAGGGGTACACATCGAATATGAGGATTGCGACAGTGGGAGTTGGGAACTCATGCGGAAGAAAAGGGTATTGGGCAAGGGAAAGTTGTTACAGAGGTAGGCGAGAGGGTCCGAGAAGAATTAGACCGAAAAAATGTTTTTCTTGTGGCCAGGCGGGACACTTTGCCCGGGACTGTCGAAATTCGGGAATAACAGGTAGTACTGCACAAAGTATTATGGTTATTCCGGAAGTAAATATCGATGAGATGGAAGATATCCCGCATATAATCGAAGCAAGGGTGAACGGGACACTTACCAGATGCTTGGTTGATACAGGAGCGGCTGTCACACTTATTCAGCGGGGTTTGGTTTCGAGGGGCGAAATCAATCCGCACGAAGCAGACAAATATCGGCTTTCGAGTGTGTCAGGACACCCTATAAAATCTTGGGGTACTGCCCATATTTCAATGGGACCCGAAAACGAAGAATGGAGTTCTACCTGGACGGCCGTTGTGTGTGATGACATGATTTTAGGGAATGTCCAAGTTATTTTGGGAAGAGATTTCTTGTATGCAAATCATGCACATATCGATTATGTACATGATCCATCGGTGACCATAAGAGGGACAATTTTCAAACTTTTGGGCAAAGAAATTCTCGATGAACGTACGTTCCAGGACGTTAGAGAGATCGGACAGATCGCCAGACGAAAGGAACAAAAACATAGAATTGTGGGTAGAAACACGTACAGGGATACATTTACCCGAAGTGAAAATAAGGGAGCCAATACTGACGTTGAGATTTTGAAGAAACCCGAGGAGAGTGGGAAACCAAAAGTCGAAAAAATTGGTGTGAATGCATACACACAAACGGAAAAACATTTTGGAAGACTAGAAACTGGCACGGAAATTTTAGAAAGTGGTAAACCAAAAGTCGAAAAAATTTGTGTGGATGTAGAAGTTCAAAGCGAACAATATACCGAAGAAACCGTGGGAAAGCCAAGAAAGAAGAAGAAAAAATGTAAGGTGATGGAGCGCGAAAAATGCGAGTCACCGAGGGGTTTTGGGAGCGAGTGCCTTATGACGGATCACCAATTCAAGTTGGGGGATAAGGTACTCTTGAAAGAAATGCGTGGGTCATCCAAGGAAATAGGGGAAAGCTGGATTGGGCCCTATCAAATAACGGGATTTCGAAGTTATGGGACATGCAAGTTAAGGGAATTTAGGGGTACTGAGGAAAAGGTTGTCCATGTCGATAGACTGACAATTTACTTTGAATCAGGTGAGGAGCTCGATAGCGATGGGGAAGACTGGATGGAAGAACCAGTCCTAGCTTTGGGAAGGTCCAGAAAAATTGCACGTCCACCAGACCGATGGACCAGGTATTGAGGAAACACAGTTCCGCACGGAGTGGTTTGAGTACCATTGGGCAGTGACGACCCCACGTTCCGAGTTAATACGTACCTAATCATGCGAAGGTATTAAGGCATTTTTGAATTTTTTATGTGTAAAGTTAACAGAGGCAATTCGGGTTTTAGTAGCCAATTTTTTTTTGTAATTTGTGATTCAAAACTTTTAAGGGTCATTTCCGTCGAAATGAATTTCAGTAAATTTTGTGTAGGATAAAAATAAATATAGCTTTGTTTGGGATTTCTAGTACATTATTCAGAAAAAGCAGTTTAGGTAAATTTTTTTTGTGAGGTCTCTTTTCAAAAATTTAAAACGGGTATTGAAAATTTTATTCTGGTAGTTTACGGTTCGCGATTGAGTATTCAGAAGTTAATTTGATCAATTTAATTTGGATAATTTGGGTGTATAAAGATAATCTGAAAAAACAGATTATAAGGAAGCGTTTTGGTCGCTGGTTAACGCGAGCACAAGGCCTTGCATGTTTTGGATGATATTTGGATATTTTGATTTATGATTTTTTTTGTATTGCATTTTTTGGAATAAGTTTCAGATTGTACTGATACCATTTTTCTGATGTGATATTTTTTTTATGTGTGAATTTTGACTTTTTTTTGTGTGGGGATGTATCTGTATTTGAAATCTAAGTGAACGTTAGAACGATGCGCGCATAAGAACAGTGAAGACAATCAATGAAAAGTTTTGTCACCGACAAGAAGGGATTCAATCATCACGCAATCATCCGAAGAATAACCTTCCTGTTCAGCCCTACTTCATTATCACGTTACGCCAGGCAAGATTTCCATTGAAGAAAACATATCTTGTTAAAAGTTATTCATGGTATAATAAATCACGAAAATCGAATTATTCAAAGAGTAAATGGTTACAATTTCATCTTCCGGATTGAGTACGACAACAACGACGCTAGACGATTAGGTACCACCCTCATCAATCAACGAGAACAGAAGAAATTCGATATGTGTTCAGTTTTATCGATACTGCGGCGATGTACCATGGCACCAGGGGTGCTAAAGACAACAAATTAGGACGAACGATGACAGGGCATAAACAATAATAATGCTACTGGGAGTGCGACATAAGTAGAGGTAGAACAGTGGCGTAACAACTGCGTGAGAGACTTGGGTTGGCTGGATATGAGGAAGCGAAGGTTATTCTGAAACAGAGGACCAGAGGCTACAACAAAAGGGGATGTGTAGTGAAAATCGAGGAAGGGGACGCGAAAAACTAAGAAACAATTCGGGAAAGGTGCGCGCAAGACAATTGTTCGAAAGGGTTCAAGGACAATCGGGAATATATTTGTTCATTTTGAAATTTTTGTTGAAGATATGAGCATAGATTTTGCGAATTTTTGTAAATGTATTTCATGTTTCATATGGCTATGTGCACGTAACGGTTTTTTCTTGTTGTTTTTGAATTACAGGCAGTAATAATGTTATTGAACTGGGAAGAAATGGATGCATGTAAGTTAGTAATGACAAGTAGGATAGTGAAATGTTATATGTAGGGGTAAGAGGGAAAAGTTTTGGCAAAGTGGAGCCAGAAACTTTTTCATTGGAGAGAGTGTTGTAGTACCCTGGGTAATGAATAGAAATTATTTCATCTTAAAGAGAAAAATATTCAGTTTTACCATAATTCTAGAGGAAAGTTATTCAAACTTGTGGGATCAATCTCAGACACATAAATTTAAATTTCGAGAGGCGTAAGCTGTTAGGGACTCTGATAAACAGTTCAAGGAGTCGCGTAACCCACGGGAAGCGTAGTCAACGGTTTTTTTTTGCTTATCATCAGATTTTATGGTTTCTTAACCAATAGTGTAAGACCACGTCGTCTCAAACGAATTTCTTCTAGAAGATTCCAAGGGGTCAAAGAGGCAGGGGGGAGTTTGATTTAAATAGGCAAATTTTCAGGAACTAAAGGGAGAACCGAAAGAGATTTTGACGGGAGTGCCGACAGTGGCGTGAAGTAGGCACAGCGTGTGCATCGCGAAAAGGGAACATGCGAATTATCAAAAAATTCGTAGGAAGTACCTATATTAATTGGAAGTAAAGTTCGGTCGGTTTTTCAAGATTTTAAAAGTAAATTAACGGTAATTTGGAAATTAATCAATTTGTTCTATTTTTGTGACTATCAGTGTTTCGGGAGTGTTTGGTCTGGTAAGAGAGACATTTTCTTTAATAAATGATTATTTGAGGTAGGTATACATATACCTGAAGGTACTGCGTAGCTCTCTATTTTATTGGTTTTTCTTTATGCTTACTGTTGGGTTTTTGAAAAGGTAGAAACATAGCAGTTTTGTTTTTTTTTGTTGCTCAGTAAATGTAGAAGAGATTTTGTTTAAATTATAATATTGTTGATTTTAATGACAGTTTCTTTTATTTCATCCCCTCTCAGAAAACGATTACATTTTTCATAAGACCTTGCGTTTGCTCAAGGCACGAATCCAGGTTCCCTTTCGGCTGGAAAAGTGTATAAGCTTGAAAAGGTAAGGTTCTCTTTTGAAATTTCTTATTTGCGGGTACAGGTGTGTTTAGAAACACCCCGCAGGTACTACAAACCATTTGAAGAAGACAACGGTAGCGATGTGGCATGCATTTTTTGCAACGAACTATATTCGACTTCCAGAAAAAATGACCCGTGGATTCAATGTCAGCAGTGCTCCAGCTGGTGTCACACGGAGTGTGCAGGTGTTGATAGAAGAAGAAAAATGTATATTTGTGATTTATGCACATAATTTTCTTTCTTTTGTTGGGAATTATTTACGGGTGCCAACATTGACTGATGTCATGTTATGATGGCACCCTTACTACTATTCCTATTATTATTGATAAAATAAAAGAACGTCATGATACACTAGTTTTCATTATTTCCTATGATAAATAGAGCTTTTTTCTAGCCTCATAAGTTTTCAAAAGGAAAATAACTCGTCATTTTTCAAGAAAAAATAACAGTTTTCAAAAAGGGGTCCATCACGGCCGGTTCTCCCATATCAACTTAGCAGAACACGTGCCATTTTTCAATCCAAAAAAGAAGAAAGTTTTCCTCCACGGATGATGAAAGGAGGAAAAACTACATTATTCTTTTAGATTTCAACCAAACTGCTCGCATAGTACACGGGAAGAGTAACTGATATACGTGTTTGAACGGACGCAGAATGATTGAAATCGTTACTATGAGATTTTGTCATTTTGCTCCAGAATCCCTAACGCATCGAATTTATTGCTGAATTTGTGACCTGGTAAGTTGATATCAACTTAGCAGAGCACGTGCCATTTTTCAAACCAAAAAAGAAGAAAGTTTTTCTCCACGGATGATGAAAGGAGGAAAAACTACATTAATCTTTCAGATTTCAACCAAACTGCTCGCATAGTATTCGGGAAGAGTTACTGATATACGAGTTTGAATGGACGCAGAATGATTGAAATCGTAATTATGAGATTTTGTCATTTTCCTCCCTTCACATCGGATTGGATATAACGAACGCAGTGATAGAAGGTAGGTGTTTTTATTTCATCAAGTTGCATTTGGAAATGACTTCACTTTGAGAACTGAAATTTTATTGGTGAACTCAGAAAGGATTGGAGTTCGTAATGAAATAATGGATATCGATTTCATTTCGGAAGTTCTTTTTTTTTCAAAAATATGAGAAAATGTGACTTCTGGAGCTTATGCTTTATTCCAAACGAAAGACCCATGAAAATAGTTCAACTTCCGATTAAAAGTGAATCTACAGATAATTTCGTTCAGAAAAACAACTTGAAATACGGAATTGGCAGAGAATAGCCAAATTCAAATTATGGCGGGAAAAAGTTCCTGCTTTACCCACAAAATCACATATTTCATAGTTCGGCGATTTTCGGATAGAGAGCGCCATTGTACATTTCATTCATGATTAGAGAGATATTCATAGAACTTATTGTAATAATGTAAGCTCTGTGGAGATATTCCATAAAACGCACGGTGGCGCCTCTATCGGATTAGCTTTCCTCCTTTCTTCATGAATTTTTTCTAGATAGATTTTTCCATGAGAAATTCATCGGTGCTACTCTCAAGCTGCGGAAATTTCTAGTTTAGGAGATATGAATTTTTGAAAATTGTATTGTTACCATTAAAATTTGACATTCTTGTCAGTTATATGACATTAGAAAGTTGTCTTTCGGGATGAACCATAGATCATTATGATATTAAATGACATTTATCGTATATTCTGTGGGATATAAAGGATTAATCGAATATAAAAAACTGGCGCGCTAATTAGTCGCTTCAAACAGCTTCAACCTTTAAGCAAAGTTTCTTTGAAGAAAGTTTGCGTGAATTATAAGGCCTGCATATTTAAGAATATAAGGTAAGTTAATTTTTCATTTCTGCTGTAATTTCATTATTTAATGTGGTCAGATTTATGAGTTTTATCGGTTTTTTCATTTGACATAGCTATGCCTGCACGTTGGAATTTCAATGCGTTGCCCAAAACGGCCCAGGATGCTACGTCCATGGCTCGTCGTCGTGGTCTTCTGCCTTCTTCTATAACCTGCCGGGTTCATAGGAGAGGCATGAAGTTGTATGAAGATCGAGGCCATAGACGTTTTCGCTGCACCAAGAGGAATTGCAGCAGAGGAGCTTCTGGTGTAGAGGGGTCGTTTTTCGCTAACACCCGTTTGCAGATGCATACTGCCATTGGGTAATTATCAGTACTTCAGATATGAATATGTGTCCATTTTCGATATTTTTCAGTTTGATGTACGCCTTCACGAGAGACTGGTCGTATGAGGATGCTCGTCACGAGCTTTGTGATCTCCTAACAGAAGAGGAAGCTCGAACCGAATTGAGCTCAGGAACAATAGCGGCGTGGTACCGCTATTGTAGAGAAATGGTCGTTGACCATTTCTACAATGTCCAGCAAGGCTTGCCTCTAATTGGGGGTCCCGGAGTGATTGTCCAAATAGATGAGAGTCTCTTTGGACATCGCAAGTATAATCGGGGCAGAGTTCTTGATGGGCATTGGGTCCTGGGCATGATAGACTCCCATTCTGACGAAGTCAGAATGGTAGTGGTCGAACGGAGAGATGCGGAGACTCTGTTAGGTGAAATCACCAAGCATGTTCTGCCAGGATCTGAGATCCACACAGATTCCTGGAGAGCATACGACGGGTTGTCCTCATTGCCCCAAGGGTACGTCCACAAGAAGGTGAACCACAGCGATCCGGACCATAGGTTTGTTGGTAAGTTAACACATTTTAGAGATTTTAGGTTTGTAGTTTCGGTTAGGTTAGGTCAGGTTATGTAGGTTAGGTTAGGTTATGTTAGGTTATGTTAGGTTAGGTTAGGTTCGGTTAGGTTCGGTTAGTTGAAGAGAGTATAATAATTTGTTTTATTACAGCTGAAGATGGAACG
Organism: Adalia decempunctata; assembly: GCA_951802165.1. Taxonomy (NCBI): domain Eukaryota; kingdom Metazoa; phylum Arthropoda; class Insecta; order Coleoptera; family Coccinellidae; genus Adalia; species Adalia decempunctata. The sequence goes on from OX637697.1 coordinate 8,229,870, forward strand.
CATACGCAGCAGATTGAGGCTACATGGCGCCCTTGTAAGGATTTCTGCCGAGGGCGCAGCAGGTTTGGGGACAGCAATTTCCCAGAGAGACTCTGTGAGTATTTATGGCGGCGTTACTGCAAAAAAAACGACATAGATTTGTTCGAGTCTCTTCTGGAAGCTGTCACAAGCCAGTACCCAATCTGAATAGCTTATATTCTTGAATATACTTACATCATAAATACATCGCAAATTTGTTTTGAATGTTGATGGTTTCGATAATATATTTACCGGCGCATTCGCCATTCTGCAACAGTTTTCTTTTATTTATCATTCCCCTCCCCCCAAATCCTTATCGACGCCCCTGTAGTAAGAATAATTCGAAAAGGGGATCATATTTTGAGTAAATTGTATGTCAAACACAATATTCTATGGATATATCATGTGTAATAATCAAATTATAGGTTATAAAATGGTATATTTTATGCAAATTTCAAAAATTCATATCTTCTAAAATATAGCTTTCCGCAACTTGAGACTAGCACGAATCGATTTTTCATGGCAAAATGTACCTGGAAAAAAATTGGGAAAAAAATCCGTTGCTGGGCGTAAAGTGAACTTTTACCGACTCTCCGCATATTCATCGTTATCTAAGAATCAGCATCTGCCGTGAATCATTCACCGATGTGATCGCTTTATTGATTTTCTAGTTTCTTTATCTCTTCTTTGTTTTTATAAAATCACGATCGTAATCCGAATAAGAATTTCTACAATAAGATAATCATAGCAATGACAGGAAGATATGTATTATTCGTATTCCTCAAGTTGTCGGAAAATCTACGGGAAATTTTGCTCCGAAAAAAAAAAGTCGCATGTAACGTCCTTATTTTAATCGATGCATAAATCGATTCTGCAGCAACTCAGCATGTCCAAAGTGCCTTTTTGAGGAATTGCGATGCACATTGCACAAAGTTGAACATAGTCGCCTACCAAACCCCTTATGGGGGTTTCTTGAGAAAACTGAAGTCACTCATGCAAGTCGCCATTCTGAAAAAAAATTAAATTCTATCCCTCATTCTGAAGCCCGAGGAAAAATAATGAATGAACGGTTTCGAACCGTAAAAAAACTAAAATCCAATTATACATATTCGTATATTCCGTTTCGAAATTTTCAACGAGGGTTCACAGAAATATCCATATATTTATTATTCTTCTAGCAACGTTTCGGCTTATATGAAGTCTTCATCACAGCCTTCTATACAGAAAGCCCAGATCACAATCTGACTGCTGCGCTAAGTTTTGGCGTTTAGGCCTCCCTACTCTTAGCACGGGATATAAGATTTTTAAATGTACAACACTGTTTTATACGAGCTATGTCCTAGACACGTTATCCTCTATTTTTGACTGTTTTATGCGTTTGCAAAATCATCAAACGGATTTTCTTTAATGGGATGCTTATGGAAATACCACAAAATAAATGCCCTACTTCGTCATAAACTACGAATAAATAATGTTAAAATTGTTCCAATTATCTCGATATTCATGCCATAGTGTTCGAATGGAAGCTTGCATTTATATTTGTTGAATGAAAGAAATAGGACACAAATCATTTGCCAACAAAAATAATGACAAATGAAATGTGAATACGAACTCGGTCTCCCACTCCCACACCGTTCACCCTACCAGACCGAATTGTCCAACGTCAAACGAGAATCGCACCGACTGCAGTTTCGTCCTGATAGGAGTCATCAGGGTGGAATATCCCAAAGTCTACGCTGGATGGAAAATCTTTTCGTCAAGATTTGGATATCTGTCGCGAACCATATCGAAATGAATGAAAGTGAGCGACATCTATCCACCTTCAGAAAAGATTCCTCTCTCGGTGATTGAGCGAACTGACCTAGTTCGTATTCACATTTCATTTGTCATTATTTATATTGGCTAATGATTTGTGTCTTATTCCTTTCATTCATCTAGTTAGCTGTCCCAATAGCTGAATGATTCTTAATTTTATGTATTTATATTTGTTTTTCGACGTATCATTCAGCAAGAACTACGAGAAAATGTAGGGCCATCTTTTCCCATGAAAATGTTTGAATGTAATTATTAAAATAATTTGAAATTATTGAACGAGAATAGCAATTAAAATTGAAATGAATTGATGAATAGTTAGTGCCACAAGTTCATTCACCCACATCTAAAAATGAACTCGAATAAATGTTTTCAAATAAACAATAAACAATATGCTCTGAAACAATAACATACAATTCAACGAAAACAAATGAATGATCATTGAATGGAAGTTTTGAAATATTCGTCTTTCACTTCAAAGTATCTAATTCTCTATTTTTCATTAGTTTGCTACGATTATCAACACGATTTATTCGCTTTTTTTCGAGTTATTCAGTTATAATTTTGTTGTTTTCTTTCTTTACAAAATTGTTCAGCAAAAAATTCGCGAAAATCGAGCAAAGTGAATATCACTGTTGAATTCAATCCTCAAGTGCAAATTGCGAATAATATGAATCCAATTCAATGCTTCCTATCCACGTTCGTACCACATAGAATAGATTTTTGATTCACGTTTTGTAAGAATTTGGGAAGAGTTTGTTGATCGTTCAAAATGTTCAAAAATTGAGCACATATTATGTACGAAAATGGAATTTACAGATTCGGTGGCTATTGATAAACCATTTCTCTGAAGATTATCAAAATATACATTGTCCACTTAAGTACAGGGTCACCCAAATTGCTTGAATTTGGCTGTTTCTGGTACTTCTAGGCTAGATAGGTGAAAACGTTGAAAGGAGTCCTGGGCTCGATTTTCGTTAAAACTCCATAACTGAAAGCCGTTTCACGATATCTTCATTTGTTTTCAAGATATAACGCCATAATAAGTTGTTTTTGTCCACCCTTTATACAAGAGACAAAAAAAACTGAATACGGTGTCGTATTGCTAATGAGAAAGTGCCTGTAGAAAGTTTTTGCCGTTTTTAGATATTTCAGAAAATGAAGAAGTTATGGCACATTTCGAAATCGCCAAAATATCAAAATTTCGTTATATCTTGAAAACAAATGAAGATAAAGTGAAACGGCTTTCAGTTATGGAGTTTTCACGAAAATCGAGCCCAGAACTCCTTTCAACATTTTCACCTATCTAGCATAGAAGTACCAGAAACAGCCAAAATCATGCAATTTGGGTGACCCTGTACTCTTTCCGGCTGTTATATACTTACAATCATTGCAAGGAAATTTTCTCGGAAATATCTATGTCGCAATTCTGAAGGTAATCAGTACCCAAAATGAATAAGAAAATCACGTTCATTTCTTTCCAAAAGTATAAATTTTGTCGGACCATATAACATTTTTCAACCATGATTGAAAAGGAGTTCTTCAATACCAATGGTCTCGATGTAACTTCATCTATACTATCCACCCACCAGATTGCAATGTAATCCAAAGAACGAAAAAATAATTGAGACACTATCACAGCACAATAGCACAAATCGAAAAACACTTTTCGCGAGTTTTCCACCTTTCACCCCATAATACTATAGGGAAAAGTAGAATTCGATAGGTGGCGCTCTGAAATGTCAATGTCATCTTAGCAACGAGTAAAACAAATCAGATGCCGTATAAGCCCTTTGATATTTAAGTGGTTTTATTTTGCTGTTTTAGTTATTTTCAGTGTGTGTTTTGTGAAACCTTTGGTTTATCTTTGATTGTTCTTTAGTGCTTTGTGTTGTTTAACTAAATTTTGACTCCTAATATTTATATTTTTGGAGTAAAATAGACTAATAGGTATGGTTGATGTTTGTGAAAAGTACAACAAGCGTTCAATTAACTGTTTAGTTTTAGGTCTGATTTCGTGTTCTTATTTCATTTTTGATATAGTCATATCTACAAATGTTGCAGAGAAGGTACGTTTGTATTGAGTATTGAGATAATTTATAATTATTTCAGTTAGTCGGTTAGTTTTAGTCCTGATGGTGTTATTAATTGGAACAATTATTGTTCAGCATATATCCATAAATATGTAAAATATTTCGTGGGATCGGAATGTTTTGGGGAATAAGACACTATGTCATTCCTTTAAGCGACGTTTCGCAACTTTATTTGTTGCTTCTTCAGGCTCTACAAAATAAAAACAAACATCTTTCAATTCATTCACACACAAGCAGACAAACAACATGGAACCAATAAAATCATAACTATATAAAATAAATAAAATAACATACCTCGGAAGTGGCAAATGTCCGTCAATTTCCCATAAATATATAAATAATTTCGATATAAACATGTAAATCTTAGGAAGTTAGGCAGGTATTGTCAAAATTCTTCGGCAAACGTAAACAATGGGTAGCGCGCTCCAAAACCTGTTTAAATTCTGATACATTCTTCGCGGCGACCGGACATCCCCACCCCCTTCATGCTATAAACGTCTTCAAATTAATACATAAAATAATAAATAAATAAATAATATAAACTGATTCAAATCACAGTTCTTTCATTTCTGATTTTGGAATATAAATTGAGGATATTGTGGTATATTGCACTTAAGAGGGGTTTATACCGCGGGGCTTCCTGAGCGCACGTCAAACTCTACCCACGTCTTACCCCTCACCACCCCTAATAAATCGTCGATTTTCAGGACGTCCGAAGATATCACAGACATTCCTCGTATTTACCGTCCCTTTCTTCCACATGCGGTTTTCTGTTACGTACAGCATTTACCAAGGGAAGGGCGGAAAATGCCGAATGTTCACGAATGAACTGGGATTATTTACGAAACTGCCGACAACACTGTAAATTCACAGGAAAGAGTCTTACCTCTGTGCCCTTACGTTTGACGAGATGGGAAGAAATAATTGGGAATTCCCTACAACTGAGGGAATTCCCACTTTCAAGGTTGAGGTCTATAATATTGATTTTAGCTGAACGACCAGACAGGCATGCTACCTGTAGTACCTGTGTTGAAAGATGTGAAGGAAAAAAATAAGAATATATTACTACTTCTTAGTTGTACGAATTTATTGCGAATTTCTGTTTTGATTGTAAGTTAGGTTCGGAAAAGAGTCGTGGACTAAAAAAATCATGCACATATGAATCTACAGTATATAAAAAATTGTAATTGAGACTAAAAATCTAAACCGAAATTTTTTAATGAATTTAAATTTGTTCATTGTATGAGAAGCTGTATCAGAGGAATTGTATATATTCACATCATTAGTTACAGGCAACCCAGACAGCACCGGATATTCATAGAATATTCCCTGAATGTGCAAAATGGAATAGGTATATTCCAAATATTCGTAGAATATTCATGGAATATCATAGAATATCTATATCCAATGCAGCATATTCCGAGAATATTTCCATGCGAATATTCCAGGCATATTCCTGAAAGAATATGCTGAGAATATACCGAAAAGAATATTCGGTAAAGAATATTTCTGGAATATTCATAGGATATCCAAAATTGAATATTCTTTATGTTACATCCCTGAAATATTCCTCACGTAATATTTCTGGAATATTCCGCTCATAATATGCCTGGAATATCCTGTACGGCATATTAATGAAATATGTGAAGGTATACATTGGAAATGAAATTTCAAATTATTTTTGGACAGCAATCAGCAGATGGCGACTGTTTGTATTCAATTGTAACCATAAATTCAATTATCTCATTAATTTTCAGATTTACGTACGATGACGAAAGTTGAATATAAATTCATGTTCCCATTTTATCATCGAGTTGAAGTTTTTTTGTATACAAAATTTGTGCGCAGTAAAATGTCACTAAACACTTGACCATGAACGCTATAAAATCCAGCCATCAACAGCCAATCGAATGTCACCATTCGTGCACTGTCAAATTCCACGGCGTCGGTTAACCACATTTTAGGTTAACCACACCATTCTATCATTTATATTTCTAATATTCTAATCGTTTCCTTGGAAGCTTTAGATCGAAACTTTTGTGAGTGTTATTTCAAGTGATATTTTGAGAGATTTCTTAGTGAATCGAGTTTGAGTATTGCCTGGATTATTTGTTTTTGTGTTATATATGAGGTAAGTGAATTTGATGAAAGAATTCTATATGTCCGTGATGAATTGATTGATTAATTTTATTCACGGCCATTTTGAAATCGAAATATATACATATATAATATATTTATGAACGAGACCTCGTTCCTCGATTCCCTATCGTACATTTCTTTCTTCATATGCGTTATTTGGAGGTTATGAATGTTGTCAATCTATCCCATTCAGTGTTATGTTATGTCTTGAAAAATAATTTTTTTTTCAGTGTCCTTTAGCACCACCTTAGCTGATTCGGATAAATATTCCATTCAATTGTTTTTGTTTCCTTCAATAAATATGAATATATGATAATATGTTTTTCATTTCGTATTCACTGGATAGATTATAATCAATATTTCGGAAAAGTACTCAAGCCTACTAGGCTCAAATGTTTAGGTTCAGTTTGAACTCATGTGTTGAACTTTGGCTTACTGAGTGAAATCATTGAATTAACCAAAGTTTAAGTGGACCTAAGAATGCATATATGTATATGCCCTGAATATGAAAATGGTTCGAGTTTAAGATATCCATAGAATATCTCTATAATATTCCAAATATTCTAGGTATATTCTATGAATATACTTTAGTGATGGAATGGACTAATGAGAGACGTCATTGAAACAAGAATATTCTTGAAAAACCATGAAAATATATTGGTAGGTAAGGCCGACAAAGGCAATTCCACGGTCGTAATGCTGAGAAGTGAATATGATGAAAAAATGAATGAAATGCTCGCAGACAACAAAACATATAAATTAGTTATGAAAGACCCAACCAGAATATACCAAAATCGAGTCAACAAATTTGCAAAGGTACTACTTCAAGAAGGATACATCGACATGGTACAGAACAAAAAGATAACGACTCACAATTCCGTTCCACCCAGAATATATGGTCTAAGAAAAACTCATAAGGATTCTTTCACCCTTAGACCCATCGTCAGCTGTATCAACGCACCTTCTTATGGAATAGCAGTGTTCCTTCATAACATCCTCCTGCCTCTAACCACCACTTTCACGCATAAAGTTAAGAATTCTTTCGAATTTGTCGACAAACTGAAAAACAAAAAACTGCCACCTAATTACAGATTAGTTTCCCTGGATGTAACATCATTGTTCACGAACATACCAAAAAGCCTAGTTCTTAGTGTGCTCAAGAAAAGGTGGAAATTTATCTCAGCCTACACCAACATTCCACAAAGGCTGTTCATGGAGATGCTTGAATTTTGTCTGGAGTCCAGCTATTTCGTGTTCATGGGGAAATTCTACCTTCAGTTGGAGGGCAGCGCCATGGGAAACCCTGTGAGCCCTGTGATTGCCGACATTGTCATGGATGAGTTGGTTTCTGTCGTGATAGAGAACCTGGAGTTCATAATACCTTTTTTCTGGTTATATGTGGACGATTCAATAACAGCCATACCTGAAGGATTCGAGGACATCGTTCTTAATTGCTTCAACTCATACCACCCAAACTTACAATTCACTATGGAAAAAGAACAGGACAAAAAAATAACGTTTTTAGACGTAGAAGTAATAAGAATAGAAGGTGGCGAACTAATGACAAACTGGTTCACAAAAACGACCAGTTCGGGTAGAATCTTAAATTATCACTCTAATAATCCCATTTGTCAAAAAGTAGCGGTGGTTAAAGGTCTATTAAACAGAATGGTGAATCTAAGCAATTGTTCCTACCACGCCGCCAACATAAATAAAATTAAAACCATTCTAAAAAAGAACAATTATCCCAGAACCTTCGTGATTCAGTGCATATCTAGGTGTTTCGCCGAAATTGAACGTGCTGAGAACTCGGTAAAAGCTTCAAATACCAAATATTTCAGGTTCCCTTTTGTGAATAACTTATCGCAAAATATCAACAGTGTTCTCGGACAGAACACTCAATTGGCGTATTACAGCGTAAAAACTACGACCTGCCTTTTCACGAAGTTGAAAGATCCAATACCACTGACCGATCAATCAAACGTCGTTTACAAAATACCATGTTCCTGCAATAGGTCGTATATAGGACAAACGAAACAATATCTTAAGTCTCGATTAAACCAACATAAAAATGACTGCAAGAATCATAATCAGACCAAAAATAACAAAACCGCGCTAGCAGTACATCACTTCGAGACCGGTCATAATTTCAACTTCGAAGGGACGACAGTTTTAGATAGAGAGTCGAATTGGTTGAAACGCAATATTGGGGAAATGATCCAAATTAACACGACGAAAAATATCAACTTTAGGACTGACTGCTTGGGTTTAAGTGCAATATACCACAATATCCTCAATTTATATTCCAAAATCAGAAATGAAAGAACTGTGATTTGAATCAGTTTATATTATTTATTTATTTATTATTTTATGTATTAATTTGAAGACGTTTATAGCATGAAGGGGGTGGGGATGTCCGGTCGCCGCGAAGAATGTATCAGAATTTAAACAGGTTTTGGAGCGCGCTACCCATTGTTTACGTTTGCCGAAGAATTTTGACAATACCTGCCTAACTTCCTAAGATTTACATGTTTATATCGAAATTATTTATATATTTATGGGGAATTGACGGACATTTGCCACTTCCGAGGTATGTTATTTTATTTATTTTATATAGTTATGATTTTATTGGTTCCATGTTGTTTGTCTGCTTGTGTGTGAATGAATTGAAAGATGTTTGTTTTTATTTTGTAGAGCCTGAAGAAGCAACAAATAAAGTTGCGAAACGTCGCTTAAAGGAATGACATAGTGTCTTATTCCCCAAAACATTCCGATCCCACGAAATATTTTACATATTAAAGAAGGAATACGATAGAAACTGAATTCTATTTGTAATAAATTTCACAGGGAATTGGACATTCTTTATTATCAATATACAGTTATAATTTCGCCGACGTTTCGGAACGATTTGTTCCTTTCTCAAGGCTGAAAATGATACATTTAAATAAACAAAACAATGCTGGTTTGAAAAAGTGATTACCTCATTAAATAAAAATTAAATAACTTCGATAATATTGTCTCATTTCCGTTAAATATAAGAATAATAAGGGTATCCGATAAACAACTGTGCGATATGGTTCTCACGCAAAACATAAACAATTCACCAGCTGTCAACAAGATTAAAATATTATAATTATGACTGAGAAAATGTGCTGTCATTATTGGTCTTATACTTTCAGCATTTTCAACCAGCCAAGTCAAAAACAGGTGAACATGGACATAAATACAGAAACACGAAAACTCGAAAACAAATATTTACAATAGAGTTATGAATAATAAAATATAGTGAACAAGTTCTAATAAATAACATAAACCATATATCTGCTCTATCTATGGGGTAAATTTATTACAGAAATCAGGTTGTTGTACACACTACTCAGATTTTCAGTATCCTCTCTATAATTCACAGTGTTATATTTTTGTATATGAATCATCTCGCTCAATAAACGTCTGGAATAATTGGGTTCTCTATCTAAAATGGTGGTATTGTTGAAATTGAATTTATGTCCCTCTGTATGCGTGTGTTGGGTCAGTGCCGTCTTGTTAGTACGTTGTAGATGTTTTGTGTCATTTTCGTGCTGTCTTATTCTGTCATGCAAGTATTGCTTTGTCTGACCTATGTAAACCTTTTCACAGTTCTGGCACGCTATCTTATACACCACACCAGACTGTCTCGACAGTGGTGTGCTATCCTTCACTCTAGTGAAAAATCGTTTGTTGTTGTCTAAGGTGTTATAGAACGCAGCGGTGCAATTATACTCTTTGAATAATTTTTGTATTCTATAGGACAGCTTAGGGTAGAATACGAGTCTCGAGTATGTGTGTTGTAGGTTTTCATTATACTGTTGGTTGTTAGTCATGTTAGTGTTGTGGATGGGGTTGTTAACTGCTGGGCGTTGTCTCTGTCTATAATCGTTCACAATTTTCTTTATGTAATATTTGGGGTAGTTGTTCGCCAAAAGAATGTCAAAGACATGTTTTATGTTTTCCTTCTCAAACTGTGAGTGTCCTAGTGAGAGAGCTCTGTGAATTAGGTTTGTAGCTACGTTTTTCTTCTGCTGTGCACTATGGTTGGATAAAAAATTAATACATCGTCCAGAGCTGGTTGGTTTCGTGAACCAGTTTGTAATTAATGTGTTGTTTTGTCGTATCACCATCACGTCCAAAAACGGTATGCTGTTGTTTTCTTCTCTTTCCACCGTAAAGGTGATTTTTTCATGGAAAGAATTGAAAACATTGAAGGTTGTTTCTATTTGATCTTTAGGTACTAATAATATCAAATCATCAACGTAAACTTTGATAAGAGGAATGTTAAATTTGAGCTTCTCAACAGCGTATTCGAGCAATTCTATATCCATAAATTACAAATAATTTTTTTTACTCATATTTTCAATACTGTTGTCACTAAATGCCGATTTTAGATTTAGTCAGTTTCAGCTTATATTTTGAGAACCCCAATTTTAACTTTTATTTTATTGTTACATAAAGAGGCGCGATGATAACAGCTCTGTTAAGGGGCACAATAGACCTTAAGGTCGCAGTGAACTGTAACCCCTTTTCACTTTAACTATTGTTACATACTTTTTCATTTATTTTCAACTTTTTAATTGTTACTGAGAGTGTCACTTATGGTTTATGTTTGTATATTTTATTGTGACTTACCTTTTGGATTTCTTCATTGTGAATACTGTATGTATTGAATAAATAAAAACACTAATTGTTTCTGAAATTGAGTTTAATTATTTTTATACAAACGTAATGCAAAATTTATGAACTAATGATTGTCTGTTTATACAATCTCTATAAAAGTATATATTAAGTAACAAATTAACCACTTATATACACTTTCAATTTCTTAGGCTTAGGCATAGGATGAACATACATTTATTGAGAATTACATGATAAAAACATTCAAAATTTATCTTCGCCAAAAATGGCGTTTGATAAATTAACGATGGCACAAATAATAATTAATATATTATCCACTTGACCCAATAAAGAAAGAGGGTAAGGTTTTGTTAATAATTCAAAAACTTTAATCCTTTGATTCGTCCTTTCCACATGTACCCTTGCTCTAGCAATCCTAACATTCATTAAAGCTTCTTGTTGAGAAAACTGATCTCGTTTCTTGAGAAAAGGAGGACGTATTAATTTTATACCTTCAGATTCAACTAAATCCTCAATGAGAAAACCTTTGTCCACCATAATATGGTCAAGAAATTTGTCACACTGGTGAAGAATTGAAGATTTTTTGAAAATTTCACTATCTGATGTTCTACCTCCATAAGCTTTACTGACATATGTTACAAGGCCAGCAGGTGAAACTCCAGTTAATATTTTAAGTGTATGTCTTTTTTTATAATGGGAATAGGTTTTAAGTCTACAACAAAGGCATTTGGGCTGCTGTAAAGGAATCTCAGTGCAGTCGAGCACTACTCTGACCTTCTCAAAACCTTTAAAACAAAGAGGCATATTACATAAAATCTCTTCTTTAGATGGCCAGGTAATAGCATATTGGAGAACTTTTGCCAATTTTACTAAAGTTTCATGAAATATTACTCGACATGATGGTTCACTGACTGAAAACAATATAGATAATACATTATATCGTATAGCAGTTTTCAGTTTCATTAGAGTAAATATTATTTCATCCTTCACTGTCATAACTGTGCGTTTCTTCCTATTTTTTGGAAACATTTCTGTTACTAATTCTACAATAGTGTTTAGTAATTCAAAAGATGGTAATCCCGTTAATGTTATGAGTTCTTTTGTAGAGGTTATCCTTGTCGAAAAAGGTTCAAATAAATCACCACTCTTAACTTGTGTTGCACAATCAACACCAAACTCTGATTTTAAGATAGAATCTTGCAATTGTACCAAAGCTTCAGCAGCCATAATTTTATCAGTTCCTAGAAGAAAAAAATAAGTTCGGAAGAATAACAGAGAATTATTCTATATACCTTCTCTCTCCGAAGTACTGCATGTTAAATTTGAAGAAATTTTATCCACTTCAAACAAATTTGAGACATTATCAGCAACCTCAATAGTACTAGAATTCTCAGTCCTATTCTTTGGTTGTTTTCGTTTTCTGGAACATACTTCGTGGCCTGACTGTGGTAGTTTTAAGGAAGGTACTGCATTTAAAAGAAGATACTTCTTCTTACTAAGACCTGAAGAATATGTTACTCATTTATATATTGTTCACCTTCAGAAATATAAACTATACCATCCACTATTAACTTTAACTATTACACACTTGGTACTAACCTTGACTATAGTAGTCTTCCCTTTTAAAATGTAAGGAACACACGGACATACTATCTGTAACTGGTTTCCCCATTTTTAGTTTCATTGCCCAAGCCTTTCTTTGAGATATATTTTCCATAACTCCGAACGCATTTTCAATATTTACCATTCTTCCCATGCGAGGAAATTTATGGAAAGATAAATCGGGATTTTTCCCTTTACGGCTAGTGCAACCAAATACATAACAGTTTCTATTATGCAGCGACATAATTCAAAGTATAAAACTTTGAAAAAGTGAACACAAAAAAATCAAACTTGATCTGCAATGAAGACAAAAATAGAATAAAAACAATGCAATACCAGAGACGTAATACGAATTATTTTACTCGTTGCTTCTATTACAATTTTTTCCGCCAGAGGTCTCTTTGAATTCTACTCCGCCCAATTGTCCCTGCACTTACACGGAAGCACTACGATGAAATGAAATGGAACTAAATTCGCAATAAGACTTGCGGGAAGTACCCGAGTAGAAACCCTGTAGACCCCGCGCGGTGTTGCCGGAAATCACGTTCCAGGTTTTCTGTATGGGGGTTGTGCCTTCATCAAACTAAAAATGAAGGATTTTTCAATAAGAGATGTTACTTTGGGGAGCCCGCTATTCCGATAGATGTCACTTCTGCAGCTGTAATTTTTTGACATTTGACAAATAGAAACTACGCCATTAATAGGAATGGAACGATACATACTCCAACAACGCATTCAAATTATTAAGATTCACTATGAAATTGATGCAAAATTTGGCAAGGACGGTCATCGTGAATCGCCTTGTTAAACCGCAATACAGCAATTGGTGGGAAAATTTGAGCTGCTGGGACACGTTAGTTATGTAAAGAATAAAACATGTGCACGCAGTGGCGGATCCAACTCTCGAGAAAGGGGGGGGGGTCACGGTCAGGTGGATTACATACCCGCCAAATTGACCATATCCCACACAGCACATGGACGTACAATGGATGAACAATGGATGTTGATTATGGATGTTCGAAACATCCATTGGATGTCCAGAATTGGTACATAGTACATCCAATGAACGTTCATGGGACGTCCAGGACACCACTTTGGACGTACAATTCACGCCCAGATAACGTCCAATGGATGTACATTGTGCCTTTCTTGGACATCCATTGTACGTACATTGGATGCACATGTATGTACATTGGATGAACAATGGACGTTTATTATGGATGTTCGAGACATCCATTGGATGTCCAGAATTGGTACATAGTACATCCAATTGACGTTCATGGGACGTCCAGGATACCACTTTGGACGTACAATTCAAGTCCAGATAACGTCCAATGGATGTACATTGTGCCTATTGCCCATTGCATGTCATATGTACGTACCTTGTATATACAATGGATGTTTATTGTGCGTAACCTGCAAATATCGGTCTATGCTTCACTTTCAAAAACTGTTAATATCATCCACCACAAGATGAGGAATTCATTGTTATTAATAATATAAACAAATATTCAACGTAAGTTAAATCCAGGAAATTATTTAGTAACACTGAAATTAATCAGATACGGCGTTACTAGATATACCTATAACATCATCACACGCCATGGGCTCTGACTCAAACTAGGTAGTCAGCTTGCCACACATCATCATCCAAGATTCAAGAACCAAGCAAAGGTTCCAAACACATCTGTTCAAGATCTTGTACGGATCTCTGCAAGTAAATCATATCATTGGAATGGAACGAAGGTCCTCTTAAAACAAAACGGAAGATCGTTCTGGGGAAAGACTACCACATGGCGACATCTAGTTAAGAATTAGACAAACAATTCGCTCTTGAAGTTACGCAGACGAAGATAGATGGCATATCTCTCATTTTCTCCTTACAGTGACTATACGGTAACATAGTCACTGTATTTCTCCCTAGCAAGCAAGACTGTGAGTTTTCACATAATATCAAACATGCAAGCTGGGTGCTTGAGAATCGTTCATAGTTATCGGCATGTCCGAAAATAATAATTATCCAACGAAAGTTGATTCTAGAAGGAATTATTCAGTAAAACTGAGATTAATCAGATGTATCAGTTGTTGATATTTATATCAATGCACGCGGTTCATTCATTTTTTTTTTGAATAATTTCTTCTGGAATCAACTTTCGTTTCGGACTGAAACATGGCCGATATGGCGCTCATCTGCGAATCGTCTATAATGTATCTGAATTGGACGTACAATGAATGTTCACTGTTGGATGTACAATGGACGTCCAGAAATGTACATTAACTGGGCCAACAAAATATGCACCATTAATAATTTATCTGAATTGGAAGTACAATGAATGTTTACTGTTGGATGTACAATGGACGTCCAGAAATGTACATTAACTGGACCAACAAAATATGCACCATTAATAATGTATCGCAATTGGACGTACAATGAATGTTCACTGTTGGTTAGTACACCGTACTTTGCATAAAGATTTGGGTCTCAAGCCGGCCGGTCATCGACAACATCGTGTCTTTACTGATTGGGTCCTTGAAATGCATGAAAATGATCCGGAATTCTATGGATAAATCATCTGGAGTGATGAGGACCATTTCCACTTCGGTGGCTTCATCAACAAGCTTTGACTATTTCACTCATTTCATTCTCAATCAGGAAGTTTTCATAGCAACCCACGTTTCACATCCGTAAAACAATCAAGCAGGAAAAACTAACAAGTTGGTTTTCCAGCGATATAATTTTTGATGATTCTCAAATTCATAGATAGCTTCGGAACTGAATACCATATTGGAAACAATAGTATATTAGGAGAAGTGTCACTTTTCATGGCGAGCTTGAGTTTACTTGAGTTTAATTGAAAGCGAGCCATGAAAAGTCACTTCTCCTTCGGATGAAATATGTTATTTTATGTTCGACTGCTTCATAAACACTTGATTCATGAATTCGTTCAGCGTCCATAATTGACTACTTTATTGGACACCACTTTATTGGACACAACTGTCACAGTCTTCTCTCGATTTTGCAATTTTCTTCGTTTCACACCACTTGTTATAGGCCGCATACACATTTTCATAAGCACTTTTAGTGGGTAGGAGAGATTGTTTGGCACTTGCGGCTAAATTATTCACGCTTTCCTCTTCCGAACTATCCATTTTTGGGATTATTATGACGTTTGTCACAGAATTAACGAAGTGAACAACTTTGTTCAGTGAGGTTGCTAAGGTCGCTGATGGTTACTAAGGTAAGATAAGCAAAAGCACACTCAATGCATTTCTTGAAATGAAGCGACGAATATATTAATTGTCATTTCAGAAAATAAAATGTCTGCATTGCAGTCAAAGACATAAAGCTTTGTATGCAACTCGAACATAATTAGGCTTATGGACTTGCCCAAATTATTGAATGCCTCGCTCGCTTTGCTCGCTCTGCCATGAATTTTGGACTCGTCCATAAAGACCTAATTTATGTACTTGTTACATAAATAGCTATTATTTTAAAACATTTTGAAATTCATGAAAATCTGAATATCCACTTTTGGATTGACATTAATTTATGATCGTTATAATTGAGTGAAAAATGGAACGTTTGCCTAGTTACGGTTGTCTTGCAAAATTCATGTTTTCCATAATACTTTTCCTGCCGCCGGCGCCGGAGGGAAGAGTAAGCCATAGCAACTATTTCTCCGCCTAGGCGGAAACTTTTCGATGATCCTGTCAGTCGAGAAATGACGTTGTTATCGTACGTTTGGAAATAAACAACGTTTAGTTAATCTATGATTATTTGCATTGAGTTTAAATGTAGAGGAACATCCCAGTTGAAAGATTTGAAGCTGAATTTAGTGTAGTTCCTACACCGGTTCATAGAGGGATAAGTGTGATTCAGAGAAGCGAAAATATTTACCCCCCGCATCTGTTTGGTAAGTGGCTGAACTATAAAGCACTATTTCCTAATACGAATGCAATGACGATCAGCACCGGCGTATGGAAATGTCGGATGTTCAGTCCTTCATCACACCTGATTTTTTGGCTGATAAAAAATGACAATTAATTCTACCATTGTGTTTAAATATACGTAGAGACACAACCCAGTTCAACGATTTGAAGCTAAACTTTGTGTAGTTCCTTCACCGGTTCATAGATGGATAAGTGTGTTTCAGAGAAGCGAAAATTTTTACTCCCGCATCTGGCGGTAAGTAGCTGAACTATAAGGCACTATTTCCGAAGCCGAATGCGATGACGATCAGGACCGACATATGGAAATGTGGGATATTCAGTATTTCATCACCTGATGCAATGCAATGAAACGACAATTATTTTTGATCTTTCATGAATATAAAATACTGATGTATTAAAAAATAAATGCATGAAATTTTTACTTTATTCACAAGTATTTATAAATAGATTTTATTTCCAAACGTACGATAACAACGTCAGTTCTCGACTGACAGGATCATCGAAAAGTTCTATTTCTCCGCCTAGGCGGAGAAATATTTACTTTTCCCTCCGGCGCGGCGACAGGAAAAGTGTTGCTGCGAAAAAGATAACCTGGTTACCACGAACATAGATGCATAGAATACAAAAACTTTCAATTCAAACGTCATTTTAATTTGATAAAGTTACATCAAAAATGTACAATTTTCATGAATTTGAAAACTTTTGGAAATAAAATAGCATATTTCATTCGGAGGAGAAGTGACTTTTCGTGGCTCGCTTTCAATTATCTTAAGCTCGCCACGAAAAGTGACACTTCTCCTCCTAATGAAATAATATACTATTTTATGAAGTTTTTAAAATAATAATTTTTTTATATACAGCGGGATGCTTCTGTGTCGAGATTCCTGTGGTTTTTTTACTATCTCCTGTACAGCTTCACTCTAATCAGTTGTCTCAACAAATTAATCCTGTGCTTTTCAAATTCTGGAGTTAACCGAGAGTTCCAATCTTTTATAAATTCATATGTTTTTCCAATTTTCCTAAAATATACCTTTGAAGTCATCTTTTCTGATTTTGTGACCATAATTTTCTTTATGACCAACAGCACTTTCCTTTAAAATGTTTGAAATCGGTTGAGGGAATTCTCAAATGTATCCGTTTATTGCCATAATTTCGATTTGCAATATAATCCCATCATTACCTAGCTTATTCAAATCATCAATGAGGAGTGCTTTTTCGCACTTACCGCATTTGTATTTTTTTGGCGATGCTCCTCATCGAATACCCCGAGAAACTTGCGATTGAGTTGGATTCTAGGGTATGTAGGGGTTCAATTAACTCTTCAACCCTTATATACCCTACCTCACAAGGCTCACCGTTGTCCGAATCCGCAGAAGAAATGGTCGAATCTGTCCAATCAACCACATCAATGGGGCTACTTTCAGATTCCCCCATTGTACACAGGTCGAAATCATTGTCGTCTTGGCAGTTAGAATTATCGGAACATTTTTCCAGACAACCAGTCATGACCGATTACAACCCAAATCTGAAGCATCGAGCTGAGGGGTTTGGATCATAACCCCTACTCTGTCTTATTTTGGAAAATGAATTCTCGATTGGGTCCTGGTTGAGCCGACTTGTTATCAGATATGGAAATGTTTCCTAAGTCTCCTCCCACAATTGGAGGATGCCACTGATGGTTTGTATCGAACCGTTGAAACAATAGGGAATATTTTTTCCAAATGTCCAAGACTTAATGAATTCAATTGATTTCGTCAGAGTTTGTATTGCTGCGGTGTTTTTCTCGGACAACGGTCTCCTTAGATAATTTCCCCTCAAATTTTCCATTTGAATTGAGGCAGTCGAAAAAATCATGCATTTTTAGAATGAACTGAGCAGTTGAATTGGCACTTCTGGACCTCAGCTCACCAGTTGCAATGACTGTTCTCATAGCCGAATATAAAGTCTACTGAAAATCTGCGTGGCCAATTTAACCTTCATTTTCTGGAAGGCGTTTGGATTTATGTGGTTTTCAGTTATCTTCACGAGAGTACGAGAAAGACGATTCTTTCCTTTGGAGAAATTCATGGCAAATAGTTCATCATTATTGAATCACACCGTTTGTAACGAAGATATATAATGGAGGAAAATGAATATCGTACAGATTTCTATAAATGAATAGCAAACAGAATAAAGTTTCTTCGATGGTTACTTTAGTAGCTAGTATGTGCCGCAACTCAAGTTGGCAAATTGGTAAGTAAACTGCCGAAAATGTATGCATCAAATCGTTGAACTGGGTTGTGTCTCTATGTATATTGAAACTCAATTACTGCGTTCGTTATTACCAATCCGGAGTGGAGCGAGAGAAAATGGACACAGAACATCTAATGAATACGGATCTCTCTCTCTCTCTCTCTTTCAGCCAGAGAGAGAGATCCGAATTATTGGATGTTCTGTGTCCGATCCACCATCCACCTCCGAATGGGAGTACCGAATGCGCCTATAGATTCTTCCCATGATTCATAGAACTAGAGGAAAATGAATATCGTACAGATTTCTGTAAATGAATAGAAACAAAATGGATCGGCCGATTTCAGTTCCTTTAGTAGCTACTATGCGCCGCCACCAAAGTTGACAGTAAAGTGCAAAATTGTACCTCTATGTATATTTAAACTCAATGTTATTTGTCAAATAGCGCAATACCTGCCCAATGTGACCATAGTAGTGTTAGATAAATTTTTTCGTGAAATAGCCATGTCGAATTCGACTCGCGGTGTAATATTCAGGTAATATTCAAGTTTGGTGCTTTTCGGCAATTTCGCTCATGGCATTTTGCATACAGCTCATGACATACAGATGTCTTAGGCAAAATTGCCTATCAACAAACTTTTATATTACAATCGAGAAATTTTGCCGACAAAATATATGAATAAGATGAAATTAATTTGAAAATGTGAAGGATAAAATGCAGTGATGTTGAAAGTGTAGTGCGGGCAAACCAAGTATTCATAAGTTGATGTTGTGAATTCTTCAATAGCATAACTGGATTTATGTAGTTATGTAGGTACCCTCCATTCACTTTTATGAAGTATCCCGGTTGGCCATGCAATTCTGACACATTTCACCGTGTATATTTTGAAAATGTTAGGTTATAGTCATTCTTCTGTAGAAATTACGTATGTATCAAAATGTTTATTCACTTTGGGAAAACAATGAATTTGAGGAAATATTATGTGAATTCAATAATTCCAAAGACCCGGGAATGTTGAAGAATGTTTTTTCTCTGTTAATACTGAAAATATTTCACGAATATAAACATGGATGGAAGATTCAGTTTTGCTATTTTCTCGCACGGAAATCAAGAACTGAGTGTTATAATTTTACTGAAAATAATGGACAGAATAGTCCGATTCTTTGTGATAGTTCATTCGAAAAAAGAATAAAAGTACTCGAATAACCCAGAAAAACTTCCAAACGAACTTTCCCACTCTTCAAAATTTTCGAGAAATAAGCCTAGAGACGACAATTAAATACCTCTTTGCACAACTCGAAATACTCCAGTATGAAAATGTAGTTGTACTACGAATCCTGTGTCACAGTTAAATCTTAAAAGAACCAACTCCATTTGCAAAGTTAGAAAAGAGTAAATAGAAAGTACCCTTGGCAACGTCACTATTCAACGAATTATTTGACTTTCATGATTGCCAATCTCCGTTAGTTTTAAGTAAAAGAACTCGAGAAACCTAAAACATGGCCAACCGGTATACTTTATAAAATAAAAGTGAATGGAGTATATATATGCCTGTGACTCATATTCATAGGAGATGCTAAAATTGGGGACAGGTTCTGAAAAATAACAAGAGATACAATAAAACCAATTGCAGTATACATTTATTAATATATTTTAAGTTTAATAATATAACACCAATATAGTAGTTATAATATGATATGTTTCACATGATATGTATCCATATTTTCTGATTAAGACAAATAGTTGCGTTCAACACTCGATTCCCCATTAGGAGTTGACTGGTTTCAATCCAGGTTACTAATACTTGTCAGGTCTAACTTGGATAAAAACATCGTTTGAATATTATCACGCAATTACTGCCATATTTAATCATCACAGTTAGACGGTTAAAAGTTTTACAGTTTTAAATAATTCAAATTTTCTATGAGAAAATCTCTCATTCTTGTCGCAGTAGATCAAGAGATTTTCAGGTGAAATCTATATTTGCGCGCCCCCTATATTTGAATATGCGCAACCAACTACAAACTAAGTTACTAACTAGGCCAGTAAAAGTGCTTGAAAACACCTTATCTATATCCAAAGAATCAATCAAAACCTTCAGCCAATTTTTGAATTCAAATAGAATTTGAACGATAAAAACATACTTCAGTGTATGCATCTGATTAAATTATAATTATCAGAAAGGGTTGAGTCGTACGTTACGGATCTACTTTACATTAAAGGAGGGCTCATTTGACAAAAACCGTTTCAGGAGCATCGGCATGGAGACTAGCTGAATCAATTTTGTTCATTGGTAACGTACAACGCAATCTTCTTAATCATTACACTACAGAAAATTTACAGATTTATAACTGTAAGGTACTTATTCAACATAGATTTCATTTGCCTAATGCATTGGCAACGGTCGTTTGAAACTGGAGAAGCCGGTCAATCTCTTTTCGCCTGCGGTGTGCTGTACGGAGTTCTTGATCTGATCAGTAGCAACAGGACCGATGCAGACCATAGAATCTTTGAAGTAGGAACACACCTGAAATGTAAAAAGCAAAGATTACTACGAAATATGGACGAAACTGGGGAAATAAGGTTTTCTCATTCAAATGGCTAATCGATGTGCGACCCTTTGCCTTTTGACTCTGCAACAGCAATTCCAGAAACTGGCAGCTGATTTGAAATCAGTGAATACTCTACCACAGACATATACAGGGTGAGTCTTTGACTTGTACATATATTGTAACTGTAGATTCCTCCCATCAAACGAAACACTTTTTTCTTATACCATTTTTCAAAATTCGGTTTCGTTTGAAAGATACAGGGTGTCAAAAATCCTTGAAATTAACACTATTCTTTCCATATATTCGAAACCGATAATCCGAATGAACCGAATTATAGTTGATTGTTTACACTCTTCATGGTGCATATTCCTCAATTGAAACTTATTCCATATTCCTCCTGGTATAAGAGTTACAGCCTACTCGTCTCATGAATTCATTCAAAAATACTATAAAATCACTCGAAAGAGATAAACGGTTCATATTTTCGAAAGAATCAACCATTTTAGAAAATAAAAGTATTCTTATATTTTTTCAATAAAACGCGTCGTTTTCGAGTTATTCCTAATTGTATACGAACAAATTTGAGGAAAAAATCATGAATTTCATAAAAAATCTGAATGCTTCCCTGAATTAAATATCATCGAATATTATTTCTTCTTTGATCTCTTAACAAATTAACAACGTTGTCAATGTTCATCAACTTTATGATGGAAAAACGTTCGATGTAATAATTGAATTCTGAGAAGCATGAAATGAAATTACACAGTTTATAAGCACAATTTCTTTTGAAAATTTATTGTTACCGATCTTTCAGGAAAATATCTATCTCAACAATATCCTCTTGGAGTTTTTAATCGACACTACACGTTCTGCACATCACAATCATCACCTGTTTGCTTTATTATCTGCAAGTAGTTTTAGATAGATAAATAAGGTTATCCCGTTTGAGCGTCGTTCGTTGTATCATAGACTGGCCTGCGGTTGGAGGCACAGAAACAGAACCACGGCTTGTCCCGCCTGTCTGTCTTGCGTGCCGGCTACATCGCAGCGGAGCGGACCGCGATTCAAATTAAGATCGTAGCGCTATATCGGCGAGAATCAGAACTCGTTTGGCATCGCCAAAGAGCCACGCCCAGACGCCTTTAGCGAAAAGTGAACAAAACTGGTGTCCTTGTGATAGTTCATCCCCTAACGATAGGGGACGTGCTGCTTTATTGAGTTCGCCTCTATGGTTCGCCTATACCATTGTTTGAAGAGAAAATCGGCAATCTGGCATCGTCTCCTCTAGGGTTCTGTGGAATATAACACAGAGGTTGGGTAAGGTTAGGTCATTGACCTCTAATCATATGACTTTGGTTGATGGAGTTAGGATAAGTTAGTGAGAAACCAATTTTATGAGATCGTTTCAGAATATCGAGGAAAATATTAACCAATTATTGGTGTTTATAAACTAATCTTCAGGAAAATCGAAGAAGGAACTTACTTTGGTGGGAGAAATATGGCTTTTCAATTGCAGAAATAATCGGACAGTGTTTTTGTTAGGAAATATCGTTTTTGTTAGGTACATTCTTATTCACATAAGGTTAGTGCTTGAGTATTTTCTAATTGTATCACCCAGAACATCTAATTACCTCAATTTGAATCGAAAAATATGAACTTTGAAGTGTTTGCAGAGAATAATATCAGGCACGTATTCAGCCCGATTGATTTTTTCGAATGGTTATATCTCTTTAACAGATCCGAATTCGGAAAAATGGAAAATGAAAAAGAGGCTTCCTTTGGCCTCAAGAATCTACAGTTTAAATATATGTACAAGTCAAAGACTCATCCTGTATACTAACTGACAGAGAGTCTTCAACACCCAGAAGGAGCTGTTTACATTTTGTTCTTTTTGTTGAAACATAGATGGGGTAAATGATTGAATTTGGAGAAAAAAATCGTGGAGGTATTTTCAAAAAAATATTTTTTGTTACTCAAATATTGTAGGTATGTACTCGTTTTTTGCAATTTTTAAAATTTTGCAACAAACCAGCTCATCGACGAGATTCAAACTCGATGTTCAGTTGTTAAAATGCCAGAGCACGTGTACGCGGAATTTATCGTCATCTGAGTGAATTTGAAAGAGGTCGAATAATTGGTCTACGGAAGGCGGGGTTAACATTTCGAGAAATCGCTAACTGAACGATCAGGAATCCAACTGCTGTTATAAAATGAGAGATGAGAAATGAAGTTCAAGATCGACGTCTTAGACTCATTGCCATCAGAGACCGATTTGCGACAACTCTATATTTGGCTGGTGAGTGTTTAGGAGAAGAAGGCCATCCTACAACTGTCCGAACGGTTCACCGCCGGACACGTGGAACTACGTTTAATGAACCTCATTTAATATTTTTTATAATTCTTTGAATGATGAATATTAGTAGACGACTTAAAGCAATACTTCAGGCAATTCGCATCTCCATAAATGAACAAAATGAGTGGCACATTTTCGGACTCGATTTCTGGGAGAATTAGAATCAGAAAATTGGAAAATGGCGTCAAATGAAAAGTTCTCATAACTTCTTTATCACTGGTGCTATAAACATGAAACAAAAACATTATGCACGCACTTTTTTTGGCGTCAATAATTTTTTTCATTGCAATTATTCTCGAAGAAATAATGCAAATTTGTGTTTTTTCAAATGTAGATTAAACAAATCTCTGTGACAGATGAAATTGCTCTATTTTTTCTCTTTCAGATATACAGGGTGTCCGGTAAACCTTGTACAATATTGAAACTGGTGATAGACCAGGTCATGACTGTTCAGAATATCAGAATTTCACCACAGTAAAAATATCACCATTTTCGAGATAATGGGCATTTTCTAAATATCTAGAAAATCACTTATAATCAAAATACCACTCCTTCCAAAAATAATTATACCAACTTTCATACCATTTTAGAGTCTGGACAAAATGGGCATTTTTTTGTTATGAATGTTCACCTCCACGTGGTCCAGACAATAATTTCAAACTTTTGTTAATAGAAATTGGTGGGATTCCAATCTGGCATTTTACCTCTATTTCTCGAAAAATGTATCAAGTTCTGAAAAACTGTTTTGTACGTCTGAAAGCATCACTCATCATTAATCTTCAACAACAAAGATATTTGAATTAGCACTCAAAAAACGGAGGTGAGGTAGTGATTTTCTAGATATTTAGAAAATGCCCATTATCTCGAAAATGAACAGTCATGACCTGGTCTATCACCAGTTTCAATATTGTACAAGGTTTACCGGACACCCTGTATACAGGGTGAGTCTTTGACTTGTGCATATATTTTAACTGTAGATTCCTCTTATCAAAAGAAACACTTTTTTTTCAAAATTCGGTTCCGTTTGGAGCATACAGGGTGTCAAAAATCCATGAAATCAACATTATTCTTTGCATATATTCGGAACCGATATTTCGAATGAACTGAATTTTGGTTGATTGTTTACTGCATTCATGGTGCATATTTCTCAATAATCAAAACTTATTTAATATTTCTCCTGGTATAGAAGTTAGAGCATAGTCGACTCATGAATTCACGCAAAAATACTATAGAACCACTTGAAGAAGATAAACGGTTCATATATTTTCGAAAGAATCGACCATTTTAAAAAATAAAAGTATTCCTATATTTTTTCGAAGAAACGCGTCGTTTTCGAGTTATTCCTAATTGAATACGAACAAATTTGAGGAAAAAATCATGAATTTCATAAAAAATCTGAATGCTTCCCTGAATTAAATATCATCGATTATTCTTTCTTCTCTGGTCTCTTGACAAGTTGTTGTCAGGATGTTTATCAACTTCGTCAAGACTAAAATCTCTATGATGGAAAAACGTTCGATGTAAAAAAAATCCCACAAATGTGGGAGATAACATTGAATTTCGTTAAGCATGAAATCACACAGTTTCTATTGGAAATTTATTGTTACCGGTTCTTCAGGAAAATATCTATGTGAACAAAATCCTCTTGGAATTCTTAATCGACACTACACTTCACATCACAATCATCACCTGTTTGCTTCATTCTCTGTAGGTAAATAAATAAATGAATGGAAGTCTATTGAGAAGGTTATCGTGTAAGCGTCGTTAATTGTATCACAGACTTGAGACTGGCCTGTGATGGGACTCGTTGGTCGTTGCGTTCGCGGTAGAGACACAGAACAACAAGACAAGCCGTCTTGCGTGGCGGCTACATCGCGGCAATCTGGCATCGTCTTCTCTAGAGTTCTGTGGGTGAAACACACAGAGGAATGATAAGGTTATCATAAGGAATCATATGACTTTGGTTAATGGAGTTAGGAAAGGTTAGTAAGAAACCCATTTTTATGAGATCCTTTGGAATATCGAGGAAAATATGAACAAATTATTAGTGTTTATAAAGTAATCTTCAGAAAAATCGAAGAAAGAACTTATTTTGGTGGGAGAAATATGGCCCTTAAATTGCAGGAATAATCGGGCAGAACTGAGTGTTTTTGTTAGGGAATAACGTGTTTGTTACATTCTTATGCAAATAAGGTTAGTGCTTGAGTATTTTCTGATTGTATCACCCACAACATCTATTCACCTCAATTTCAATCGAAAAATATGAACTTTGAAGTGTTTGCAGAGAATTTTTTCAGGCACGTATTCAGCTCGATTTTTTTTTCAAATGGCCATATCTTTTTAACAGAGCCGAATTCGAAAAAAATGGAAAATGAAAAAAAGATTCCCTTTGGATTCAAGAATCTTCAGTTAAAATATATGTACAAGTCAAAGACTCACCCTGTATAACATGATATATAGGTACATTTCTCATCAAACTATGAAAATCAGCATAAGTTTCATTTTCACACCACAAATCAATCAGGTGCCTATCTATGATAATCTGTAAACGTCAGGTAATTACAATATCCGATGGTTGAGAGCAGAATATTTGGGAATTCAATTTTCTCAAGCTCTCATATTCTGTGATATTCTTCTATGTCTCTGTGAACTATAGAATAAGAAACCATCCGAAAAGCGACTTCTGCTCTCAACCATCGAATATTATGATTATCCGTTCAAAAATTATCAAAGATAGGCACCTGGTTGACTTGTCGAGTGAAAATGAAACTTTTGATCATTTTCATAGTTCAATAAGAAAATTATATATCATGTTATATATTTTTGAGCAGGAAAAAAGAACAATTTTATCTGTCACAGAGATTGATTTGTATGGTTCACTTAAAAAAAACACAAGTTTGTATTATAACTTCGAAAATAATTGAAAAAAAAAATGATGACGCCAATACTGCCGTCCTAACATGAAAGGTCCTATCTGCAAAATTGTGGTTTAGAGAAAAGCAGGTTTTATGTTAGTCAACATGGCTTTTTATTCAGTTAGGACAAAACATTTTGGTATAGAATACGGCACTCATGGAGCATATAGGACAATTTAATTTTGTACATACCAAAAAGTCAAAATATCAAATTTTGCAGATAGGACCTTTCTTGTTAGCAGGCCATAATAAATTCTAGTGAAAAAGTACCTGTATAATGTTCTTGTTCCATGTTTATAGCACATAGCACATAGCACCAGTAATAAGGAAGTTATGAGAACTTTTCATTTGTCGCCATTTTCCAATTTTGTCTTATAGCGCAGAAACTGTTTGAATTTGAAGGTTGAAGTTTTCACCAAAGAAATTATTTCAAAAATCGAGCCCAAAAATGTACCGCTCATTTTGTTCTAGCTCATCGGGTTTCTGAGATCCCCTCACTAGGCAACAAATTTGGGACACCCGGTACAACGATACATGTTGTGGGTCTGAGGTAGACTGTTTACATCGCCCGTGCCTAAGGAAAACATCCTTCCCAGCATTGTGGTCTGAGCCATTAATAAACTCATCAAGGTATAGTAAGCTACATATTGTACATACCACCATTGGTACCACCAGTTTTCTCATCAATCATTGACCTATGGAAAGTTAACTTTTCATCTGTGATCTATGCTAAAAGGTTTTTTTGCATTGAAGCCAACGATGAATTGAATCCCGTTAGTTTTCCTCCCTTCAAAACAGTGGTTCCTCGAACTAATCTTCTGGACCAATAAAGACCTGTTCCACATTTGTGTCCAATCAAATGTTTCAGTTGTCTGTTTTCACCTCATTATTTCCCATCCTATATTTCACTAATCTCAATTACTGCGGCATAGGATTGAATCCTTCCAACCATAGATGATCACAAGCCATGCCAAAGGTTCTTATGATAAATTTGTTAGTTTGATCATTAATAATGGTCAAAAGTACATTACTGAGTTTTTATTTCATTTCATCAATTTTCATAAGGGTCGTGTTCAAACAGCCATAACTCTCAAATTATGTAACATACAGAAATAATATGAGTGTCGTTTCGTAGCTGATATCCTTGCGTGTTAGTTCATTGAGAAAAAAATTTACTTCAATGTGCTAGTTTTTGTACTATTGAGGATTTACTAAAAAATTCAGTAAATTTTTTGACTTAATTTTATTTAAGAATTTTTTTATGACATTTGTGGGTTGAATGTTTCCATATTGTTCTACTTCAATAAAAGGTGGTAGTTTTATCTTTCAAAAAACACTTTTTTCACATCCGTAGGACCTTTATGTCCAGAGAAGTCGAAATCATTTGAGAGAGTCAACTAAAATAAAAAAAAATAATTTAAAAGGGCGACTATTCCAAAAATAGGGGGGTAAACTCTCCAATGGCGGTGTTCTTGTCGATAAAATTAGGTATATTTGATGCCCTTATACTTTCATACAGATTAGGTTTGGTGGTGCGGAATAGATCTAGTGAATCGACAAACTTGTTGTTGACATCCGGGGGAAATTTAATGTATTGATGAATATGGAATAACGGATGAACGAATAAATATTGATGAAGCGTACCTTTCTTGGAGCTTGCCTATGTCTTCGCTGCAACTGACAACAGAGACCTCTTGAAATATCGCATTCACTGGACATGTTACAAAGTTCCGAATATTGCTTCTCTTGGTGC
Organism: Adalia decempunctata; assembly: GCA_951802165.1. Classification (NCBI taxonomy): domain Eukaryota; kingdom Metazoa; phylum Arthropoda; class Insecta; order Coleoptera; family Coccinellidae; genus Adalia; species Adalia decempunctata. The sequence continues at coordinate 8,257,956 of OX637697.1, forward strand.
ACCGGTGGTCTGCATACCCTCGTCATGGTTCCAGGTTCCGCTTCCGCACAAACTAATCCAGATTCGCAATCGGTGTCTCTACGGCAAAGTTCTCCAACACGTCTTCCGTAAGCGAAGAGACAGGAACCAACTACTGGAAAAAAATTTAGAAAAAGAGCAACTTAAGTCAGCACTGAACGGAAAAAGCAGAGAATCACAAATGATAAAAAAAAATTGTTGCTTCATATTCGCTGTAATCGAAATTTTTGTCAAAAAGCGCCTCGAAATAAGGATATAAATTTGACCATATTATCAATAATCTTTCCAGAAAGGAAATTGTGTATTGTGTGCGACCGTTAGGAGATATAAAAATATGCTCAAGCGGACTTTTGGAGATATACAAAATTGTAGTGAATCATTTTCAATTGTACCAAACTGTTTACCCGGCGCACGCCGATGAAGCTGAGAATTCGTGGAAATGTTGCACATTCTGATTGAGTTACATACTATACTCTTTCTACGAAAACGATCATTTTGAAAACATGCGAATGTAAATCTACAAATATTTTATTCATCACTTTGTATGCATGAAAATTATTTATTATTGAAGTTGTATGTACAGACTACAGGGAGGCCAGATTTCGAGGATTTAGTAATACATCTTTTAAACTATAAGGGATAGAGAAAAAGTAATATACATTTCATGTTCTCTTTTTTCGAGAAACGTAAATTTGCTGAAAACCCCAAGTTGCTCCGGCGTCTAGTTTCCGAGCTACAGGGTGATTTTGATATTTGGTCCATTTTTATAATTGACTATAACTTCCGTATTATAGGATCTGCGCTCTCGAAACGAGCACATTTTTGGAGTACTTTTTGTACTGCTTTTCATAGGTGTTATTGGATTTTTTGTATCCGCTCAAATTCCGGAGCTATAAAAGAAAAAAAAAATTCAAATGGAATACTTCTGAGTTCACTCTATATCGAAAACTTCGAGAAAACACTTTTCGTTCAACAAAATCCAAGCAGGCTTCGAATCACTTCCTTCAAATCTAAGGTCATAGAATTTCATGTCTTATTTATTTTCACATTCCAAATCCGATTCAGTTTCATCATTGTTCTATCTTCTGGCGCTTCTAAAGTTGAAGAACGGTCCATTTAAAATTATCATTTCCAGAATATTGAAAGTGTAGTTTGAGACCTTTGTTCTTAGATTTAAAGTTGTTTAAGAGGGAAAAGGTCAGGTTTATGCAACAAAACCACTTCTTAAAACATGGCCGACTAGTTTCGATTTTAATCCAAAATCATCTTCAGGGCTCTACAATGAAAAATACAAAGCTTTTACAATATAGCACATAAAACAATTAATTTAAAAGAAGAATAAACGAAAACACGTGAACACAAATCACAATCATAATTATAATAAATAGAATAAGGTTGTGGGTGGTGAAGATATCACAGTCATGATTCAGCCAGTGAAACTGAAGGAAATGGTTATGTTTTTCTTTCTTTCAAATAAATATATATATTTTTTTTCCCTCTTAGTTGGTGAAAGATAATCTCGATGACAATTGAATGAGGGTATGAACGAATTATGGGAATTCACTTACAGTTTTATGGTGGTCTGAGTCATGTAACAAAAAGATGAAAACAAATACACCTCGCAACACATAGATAGATAACTGCTGGACAGGAACTGACATATTGACATACATATATTAAGTTCTAATATGTTGAAAAGGCGCATGTAACCGTTTACAATTCTTTCATCTGATCTTATTAATTAGATAATAATAAGCGGTGTTCAAGTTCTCGATATCTGTCCTCTTATTGATTGATTTTTCGTCCTGTTTTATGGAAATCATCTCGTGCAGCAATCGTTTTCTTAAAATCCTCTGATGTCCTAGAATTTTAATTGACTGGATGTTGAAGTCAAAAGAGTGAAGGGTATCTGAAACATGCTCAGCTAGCGCGATGTTATTTTCCTTTTTCTTCTTCAATGGATTGAGTATGTTCAGGGCATCTCTCTGATGTTCAGATATTCTGTCTTTGAGATAACGGCCTGTTTGTCCTATATAGGTGGATTGACAATCTTTGCAAAAAATCTTGTAGATCACATCACTAAGCAGTTCTTTGGGTGTCTCATTTTTTATTCGGGTGAAAAGTCTTTTGTTAGTGTTTGAAGATCTAAAAGCAATGTTGACATTAAGTGGCGAAATTTTTTTCTTTATTTGTTCTGACAGGCTTTCTATATAAGTTAATCCACAAAATTTCTTGTTTTCATTTGCAGTATCACCTTGGATTTGTGGTAGATTTGTTTCTTGATTTAAGATCTTATCAATAATTCTTGTGGGGTAATCATTATTTCTCAGGATGCATTTTATTTTATCTAAATTAGTTGTTTGAAATTCGTTGGATGATAATTTTAGGGCTCGATATATCAGATTGTTGACTATATTTACTTTTTGTGTAAAAGTATGTTTCGAGTTGAAATTCAAAATTCTTCCTGATGAAGTGGGTTTTTGATACCAATTAGTTTTTATTCTATTATTCTGCCGGATCAGTAACACGTCTAAAAACGGCAAGGTGTTATCCTCAGACTCAGATTCAATAGTAAATGTTAACCTTGGATGAATGTTGTTGAATATTTCAATAATTTCGTCCTTTTTATCAGTAGGTATAGATGTACAAATATCATCAACATATCTTCTGAAGAATGGTATATGGAACGTTATCTTTCTTAAAGCTATCTTTTGTATTTCAGCCATCACGATGTCAGCAACTATAGGGGCAAGACAATTGCCCATACCCAAACCATAAATCTGCTTGAAATATCTGTCGTTATAGATAAAAAAACTGTTCTCAACGCAAAAATTAAAAAGTTGCAAGAATTCCCCAACAGATAAGGTTGTATGTGGTTCTATTTTATTCCAATTCCTCTCTATCAATGTAGTGGCTAAGTCAAGTGGTACATTAGTATACAAAGATGTTATATCAAGCGAAATAAGAATGTAGTTGTCCGGAAGAATTATATCTTTAAGATCGTCTACATGGCCGACTAGTTTCGATTTTAATCCAAAATCATCTTCAGGGCTCTACAATGAAAAATACAAAGCTTTTACAATATAGCACATAAAACAATTAATTTAAAAGAAGAATAAACGAAAACACGTGAACACAAATCACAATCATAATTATAATAAATAGAATAAGGTTGTGGGTGGTGAAGATATCACAGTCATGATTCAGCCAGTGAAACTGAAGGAAATGGTTATGTTTTTCTTTCTTTCAAATAAATATATATATTTTTTTTCCCTCTTAGTTGGTGAAAGATAATCTCGATGACAATTGAATGAGGGTATGAACGAATTATGGGAATTCACTTACAGTTTTATGGTGGTCTGAGTCATGTAACAAAAAGATGAAAACAAATACACCTCGCAACACATAGATAGATAACTGCTGGACAGGAACTGACATATTGACATACATATATTAAGTTCTAATATGTTGAAAAGGCGCATGTAACCGTTTACAATTCTTTCATCTGATCTTATTAATTAGATTATCTCAAAGACAGAATATCTGAACATCAGAGAGATGCCCTGAACATACTCAATCCATTGAAGAAGAAAAAGGAAAATAACACCGCGCTAGCTGAGCATGTTTCAGATACCCTTCACTCTTTTGACTTCAACATCCAGTCAATTAAAATTCTAGGACATCAGAGGATTTTAAGAAAACGATTGCTGCACGAGATGATTTCCATAAAACAGGACGAAAAATCAATCAATAAGAGGACAGATATCGAGAACTTGAACACCGCTTAGTATTATCTAATTAATAAGATCAGATGAAAGAATTGTAAACGGTTACATGCGCCTTTTCAACATATTAGAACTTAATATATGTATGTCAATATGTCAGTTCCTGTCCAGCAGTTATCTATCTATGTGTTGCGAGGTGTATTTGTTTTCATCTTTTTGTTACATGACTCAGACCACCATAAAACTGTAAGTGAATTCCCATAATTCGTTCATACCCTCATCCAATTGTCATCGAGATTATCTTTCACCAACTAAGAGGGAAAAAAATATATATATTTATTTGAAAGAAAGAAAAACATAACCATTTCCTTCAGTTTCACTGGCTGAATCATGACTGTGATATCTTCACCACCCACAACCTTATTCTATTTATTATAATTATGATTGTGATTTGTGTTCACGTGTTTTCGTTTATTCTTCTTTTAAATTAATTGTTTTATGTGCTATATTGTAAAAGCTTTGTATTTTTCATTGTAGAGCCCTGAAGATGATTTTGGATTAAAATCGAAACTAGTCGGCCATGTTTTAAGAAGTGGTTTTGTTGCATAAACCTGACCTTTTCCCTCTTAAACAACTTTAAATCTAAGAACAAAGGTCTCAAACTACACTTTCAATATTCTCGAGGTAACCAGTTTGACTCGAAATGAATAACACCGATACAGGATTTTACGCACACATCAGAACACATTATGGTCGGGAAATAGTTAATCTCCTAAGAAGCTGTGAATCATCAACTAAAAAACTAGCGAGATATGAAAACCACAAGAAGTTTCTACTTAATTGTAAGAACCAAGGTATTTTTCCTCATCATATTCAGCAGTCAATAAACTGTACTTTATTACTGCACGACAGAAGAGTATTTTCCAATAGATACGAGAACATTGTAAGGACATATAAATCAAAGATCATAAAGCTTGAGATTTCCATCATTCACTGGAGGATAAAATGTCTCAAGGAGGAAAATAAAAAGGCACTATCTAAATTATCCGATCGTTTACCTGAAGATATTGTAAGTACATTACGTATTGTAAATGAGAGAATATACAAATCTGAATTCGTGAAAACCAAAAGAATTCAAGTGCAGAAATTCACAAGATTAAAAACAACTCAGTTTGGTGTGATTGATGTCAGTGGCTGTGAGGAGAGCTGGTTTGTTAATTTAACTGATATACAGTTTCCATTGAACGTTAAATACTTGTTAAGCCTGGGAGAAAAATTCAACTTACCGTATACTAGCAGCACTTTTCCTTTGAAAGAATTAATTCTGGATGTTGAGTTCATTTTGTCATCATGCAATGATACGAACAACGCAAATTTAATAAGAAATTCCATAATAAATTTGATTACCAATTTTATCAATTCATTACCTGGCACTCGGAACAGTTATGATAAATTAATCATCAAGTGGTATAACGAGACAAAAAATTTCCTCAAAACAAATGATAACATCTTTATAACAAGAGCTGACAAAGGTAGGACAACAGTAGCTATGTTGAAGGAGGATTTTGATCGTAAAGCTTTTGATATTTTAAATGATGGCTCAACTTATTGTGAATTACCAAATGATCCCACAAAAAAAGTTCAAAACAAACTAAACAAAATAATTATTCAGTTATTTAAAAGCAAAAGAATCGATGAAGCCACATGCAAATACCTGAGATGTAGTAATGGTTTGTGTCCCAAAATCTACTTTTTACCTAAAATACACAAACAAGATTGTCCTCTACGACCAATAGTAGCTTATACAGGAAGTCCTCTTTACAATCACAGCAAATTTTTATCTGGACTTTTAGTTCACGCATTTGAGAGAGACGAGATACATGTAAAAAATTCTTTCGACTTTGTAGACGATCTTAAAGATATAATTCTTCCGGACAACTACATTCTTATTTCGCTTGATATAACATCTTTGTATACTAATGTACCACTTGACTTAGCCACTACATTGATAGAGAGGAATTGGAATAAAATAGAACCACATACAACCTTATCTGTTGGGGAATTCTTGCAACTTTTTAATTTTTGCGTTGAGAACAGTTTTTTTATCTATAACGACAGATATTTCAAGCAGATTTATGGTTTGGGTATGGGCAATTGTCTTGCCCCTATAGTTGCTGACATCGTGATGGCTGAAATACAAAAGATAGCTTTAAGAAAGATAACGTTCCATATACCATTCTTCAGAAGATATGTTGATGATATTTGTACATCTATACCTACTGATAAAAAGGACGAAATTATTGAAATATTCAACAACATTCATCCAAGGTTAACATTTACTATTGAATCTGAGTCTGAGGATAACACCTTGCCGTTTTTAGACGTGTTACTGATCCGGCAGAATAATAGAATAAAAACTAATTGGTATCAAAAACCCACTTCATCAGGAAGAATTTTGAATTTCAACTCGAAACATACTTTTACACAAAAAGTAAATATAGTCAACAATCTGATATATCGAGCCCTAAAATTATCATCCAACGAATTTCAAACAACTAATTTAGATAAAATAAAATGCATCCTGAGAAATAATGATTACCCCACAAGAATTATTGATAAGATCTTAAATCAAGAAACAAATCTACCACAAATCCAAGGTGATACTGCAAATGAAAACAAGAAATTTTGTGGATTAACTTATATAGAAAGCCTGTCAGAACAAATAAAGAAAAAAATTTCGCCACTTAATGTCAACATTGCTTTTAGATCTTCAAACACTAACAAAAGACTTTTCACCCGAATAAAAAATGAGACACCCAAAGAACTGCTTAGTGATGTGATCTACAAGATTTTTTGCAAAGATTGTCAATCCACCTATATAGGACAAACAGGCCGTTATCTCAAAGACAGAATATCTGAACATCAGAGAGATGCCCTGAACATACTCAATCCATTGAAGAAGAAAAAGGAAAATAACACCGCGCTAGCTGAGCATGTTTCAGATACCCTTCACTCTTTTGACTTCAACATCCAGTCAATTAAAATTCTAGGACATCAGAGGATTTTAAGAAAACGATTGCTGCACGAGATGATTTCCATAAAACAGGACGAAAAATCAATCAATAAGAGGACAGATATCGAGAACTTGAACACCGCTTATTATTATCTAATTAATAAGATCAGATGAAAGAATTGTAAACGGTTACATGCGCCTTTTCAACATATTAGAACTTAATATATGTATGTCAATATGTCAGTTCCTGTCCAGCAGTTATCTATCTATGTGTTGCGAGGTGTATTTGTTTTCATCTTTTTGTTACATGACTCAGACCACCATAAAACTGTAAGTGAATTCCCATAATTCGTTCATACCCTCATTCAATTGTCATCGAGATTATCTTTCACCAACTAAGAGGGAAAAAATATATATATTTATTTGAAAGAAAGAAAAACATAACCATTTCCTTCAGTTTCACTGGCTGAATCATGACTGTGATATCTTCACCACCCACAACCTTATTCTATTTATTATAATTATGATTGTGATTTGTGTTCACGTGTTTTCGTTTATTCTTCTTTTAAATTAATTGTTTTATGTGCTATATTGTAAAAGCTTTGTATTTTTTATTGTAGAGCCCTGAAGATGATTTTGGATTAAAATCGAAACTAGTCGGCCATGTTTTAAGAAGTGGTTTTGTTGCATAAACCTGACCTTTTCCCTCTTAAACAACTTTAAAAATTATCATTTCCCACTATGGTTTCCATTTGAAAAAATTTTTTTTTGTTACAGCTCCGAAATTTGAGCAGATACCAAAAATCCAATAGCCATGAAGATGTACTCATTTCGAGAAAGTAGATCCTTCAATACGAAAGTTATAGACAATTATAAAAATGGACCATATACCAAAATCACCCTGTAGCTCGGAAACTAGACGCCGCAGCAACTTGGGGTTTTCATCAATTTATGTTTCTTGAAAAAAGAGAACATGACATGTATATTACTTTTTCTCTATCTCTTATAGTTTAAGAGATGTAGTACTAAACCATCGAAATCTGGCCACCCTGTAAAATTAGTGGAGATCATTTCAGTAGAATTTGTGGAATGTTGAATGCTGAAATTTTCTTGAAATTAATTTTCTATTTTCGAAGTCGATGGCATCTTACGATTTTCTATTCCTTATGAAGTTGATGGTATGTTTGAAATGCTGTGTATTGCATTTGCTATTTTATAAGTTGTGTCTTATTTATTTTTTCCGACTCATCGATATATCAAATTAAAATTCAAAAAAGTTCATTTCACAATTACTGCTAAACAATAAAGGGAAATTCTGTCAAATAGAGAAAAGGAACGATACAACATGAAAAAAAAAGAAATCGCTATATCAACTTACAAATCACCATACTCCTTTATTCTATAAGGCTCACATTCAATAAAAAAAAAATTTATTTATTTCGAAATTGTAAACTTGTATTTAGTTCCCGGTACGTTTTGGGTGAACCATTAAATAATTTAGTACACATAAACTCATCTTGATGCTTTATCAGGGTCAATCGACATTCAGGAACAATAAACTGATGCATCCGCCTGGTGTTATTACAGTTCTTGAGGTGATTAAAATATTCAGAGTGACTGCGTACAAACATCAAACATCTATAGATCTATATATGTATAAACCTACAGCAGTCATGATGTTATTACTTTTAAACAAACCACGACATGTTTCACCCATTTTCAAGCGAAAGTTCTCAGAGCCCACTTCTGATCAATAAATATTCTATGTGATAGTGTAGTATCACCCCAGAATATTATGCCATAGGTCCCATAGGACATAAGGGACTGAAAGTTGGCCAAATATTTAATCTACAGTATCTCGAGGTCAACATGATGCTCCATAACATTCAAGCTATAAAATACCGAGTGCAATTTACTACTTAAAGATCTCATATAGTTCTCCCACTTCATATTTGCGTCAACATGGATACCAAGAAATCTAGTTGTTGTAGAGACACGTATTTCACCATAATTTACAGCAATCTCTCTGGGAATTTCTCTTTTGAATTGATCGGTATGAAATAAGATAGCTTCAGTCTTCTTCATTTTAAGTACAATATTGTTGGCTTTACACCAATCTTGGACACCATACATATTCACCAAACAACGATTCATCAAGGTCTGAAATTCCTTTTCATAAAGAATAAAATTGCTATCATCTGCGTATAGAATTATATTCTGGTTACCAAAATACAAAGATGTAGGTAACTCATTAATGTAAATGACAAACAATAGGGGGCCCAGTATACTGCCCTGGGGTACGCCCATTTTTATATCTTCCAAAGTGGAAATATAGGGCTTCACCGTCAACACTCAGAACTGTTCTTTGTTTTCTATTTTTTAAGTAGGATCTGATTAGACTCAATTGATATCCCGTACACCACACAATTCAAGTTTTCCTAGAAGTATATTGTGATCCACAGAGTCGAAAGCCTTGGAGAAATCAAGAAATAAACCAAATGGTATCCCTCGGCGATTGCAGTAGACTTCCCGCCACCGTGACGCTTCAAGTAGTTATGTCACCATTGTCACCACCAGCCACCAGCATCACAAGAATTATTGCTGTAGATCGACGAAATCAGTGTCCGATGTATAATTCATGGTTCTGCATTTTTTACGCCTGTTTTCCAACGGTACATTTCATTTTTCGATAATTATTAAAAAATTATGGACTATTTACAAGGGCGGAGATTTGCATATTTTTTCTGAATTTCATATATAAGGTCAAGTTACAGTAAAATTTCGTACAATTCAGTTTCGATATCTGGTATAGGTACTAAAACAGCTGAACCCAGACCATTGCAATTTGTAATTTTCATTGTCTTGTTATGTCTTCTGCATGTGCTCGTTATGCCCATAATTAGTGCGACCTAAAATAATATGACTGAATAATTCATTTTGAGGCCACATAAATCCTACTCTTGTCACTAAGTATACCTCATCTGGGGCATCTTCGACTTCTTGGGTCTGTAGCCTTCGGATATCGCTTAAGGAATGCTTTCAGTTTTAAGTATTAGCGGTATTTATAATGTTATGAATACTGAGACTCGTTCCCAGCATTCAGTATGCTGTCCATAATTTGGAATTTTTCAATTTTTTCGCCAAGTTGCCAAAATAAGCCATTAAAACGTTCTCAAAAAACTATTTTGCGTTTCGATCTACTTTCCACTACAGAAATAGGTTATAAGCCCGATTGTACATTTTCTTGAAAGTGTCCGGTTATAAACTCAGTGTTGTTAGATCTGCTGCTTGGAGGTATCAATTCCATGTCATTTTCACTATCTTTTTCCATATTAATTATCTGATATCTTCAAAATAACAAAATTATTTGCTTGAACTGTGACAAACTGATTAAATTTGTCGTTCGGCGTCCTATCGCAGAACCGTGTTCTGTGATCCTATTGTCTAAGCCACTTTATCAAAAATAGCGGATCTATCACGAATTTCAAATTTCATTTCGCATTCATTGCCTAGCAACTTTTCTAGCAACCAGTGCAAAATGGAATTCGGTACAAATTGTAGCTTATTATACAAAATCAATTTACACTCTCGATATGAACTTTTCTCGATATTGTCGTAGAAAATACTGAAAATAGTATATTGTCCAATGATCGGTAATGTAAGTCATAACACACGCAGATTAATTTTGGATCACGAGCCGTCAGGCGAGTGGTGTAATTCATAAAGTGTGTTATGACCATTACCACGAATTGAACACTATACTCATCTCCGACTTCTTAAGGAAAATTCGAATTATTCTGCATTTCAAAATTGACAACAGTTGACGAAGGCGAACTCTGTGATCGAGAATCGAATCGCGTAAAAAACGTAAGAAATTCACATTTGCCAAATGCAATTTTTGAATATTCAGACTCAAGAAGATGTAGAAATGTATGGCGAGAACGTTTCCTTGATGGCTGAAATAGAGTTCCCGATTGATCCGACTTCTTTATTCATTTCGTAAGCTTCATTTTTCCTCTTTGTATTAGAGTGAGTTATAGGCGTGAGTTATAAACTCACGTTGTTGGTTTATGGATACTATTACAGCTCAAAATCAGTGTAAGAATGGTTATATTATTCTATGGGAGTAAATGAACAAAATTTTCACACTGAAGAAAGTTTCTGCATAACCTATATGTCACTCCCCGAATTCCGACGAATCTGATGTGTTCTTATGTTAAAACCCATCAAGCCGTCCGGGTTGTAGATCGTGAAAAAGAAATAGCCAAACATACATACACTCAAAAAACATTACAATCCTTCTGACACAGTCGGGTGATCTACAGTAGAATTCCAACTGGCAGTATTGCTCTGTTCCATAGAACTCATCAATTCAGTGGAAAATATTTATATGTATACTCCATTGACGTTTATGAAGTATGCCGGTTAGCCATGATTTAGGTTTATCAAGTTCTTTCACTTAAAACTGACGCAGGTTGGCACTCGTGAAGATAAAGCGACGTTGCCAAGGCTACTTTCTATTTACTCTTTTTTTAACTTCGTAAATGGAGTTAGTTCTTCTAAGATTGAACTGTGACACAGGGTTCGTTCTACTACAACATTTTCATACTGGAGTATGTCTGTTTCGTTCGTTTTTCTGGGTTATTCGAGTACTTTTATTCTTTTTCCGAATGACTATCACAAAGTAACGCACTTTTCTGTCCATTATTTTTCAGTGAAATTCCAACACTCGATTCTTGATTTCCGTAAAAGAAAATAGCATAACTATATCTTCCAACCATTTTTATTTACGTGAAATATTTCCAGTATCAACAGAGAAGAAGTTTCTTCAGCATTCGCCAGGTCTTTGAAATCACTGAATTCACATAATATTTTCTCAAATTCAATATTTTCCCAAAGTAAAGAAACATTTTGATAAAAACGTAATTACTACGACAGTGGAATGACCATAACCTTACATTTTAAAAATATACGCGGTGGAATGTGTCAGAATTTCATGGCAAACCGGGATACTATAAAAGTGAATGGTGTATACCTCATATTAGGGCCAATTCTGTAAACAACTGTTAAATTTTAAAGCATGGTTAAAAATTAAACTATCCGCTAACTTCATTTTACTATTCTGTATGCTTCATAAGCTTTAAAATATCAGGGAATACGCTTAATTTTAGCCGATATATGTTAAAATTTTTTTAAGTTGCTTTAATTTTCAACCAGTTCTTATAGAATTGACCCTATTGTGTGTCAACGAAACTGGCCGATATTTTAAAAACGTTTGAACTGCAGGTCGGTTGTGTTGTTCACTATTTTTTTAAAACGTTATTTCCTGTGCACTGTGTTCCTCATTATTTGAAAAAGATTTCAAGTTGTAATAGTTTCGATCAGATATGGGTTTTTCCTCTATCAACTTTGACATTTAACAATCAATGTTCGCATTGCTATTTCACTGTTGCATCGTGAAAAGCAACTCATACATGGAATGAAATTTCAAACTTCTATATCTCGAACATTACTTCGAAAAAATATTGAGTATCCATATTTTGAAAACGTTAATTTCAAGCTTTATCAAAATATGCGTATATTGTTCTGAGATTATAATATTTTTTTACTAATATCTGATGAAATATCGGATTGAGAATATTCAATCAACTGCATGAGATTCTACGAGAAAGACAATGTTTTTATATGTACCTAATACCACTGGAGATGGAATTTTGCCGGCAAAATTTCTCGATTGTAATATGAAAGTTTGTTGCTCGGAAACGCTTGACGGCTCGTGATTTTGATACAAATGCCATGAGCGAAATTTTCGAAAAGCAACAAACTTGGATATTACAAGAAAGAAATTTTACCTGCTTGAATTTCATCTCGAGTGGTATTCAGCATGAGTATTTCACGAGAAAATGTCTAACATTGAGTAATATGGCCACATTAGACACGGATTGCGCTATTTGACAAATTAGAATTCATAGATTAACTAAACGTTGTTTATTTTCCCTATGATATTCATTTCCGATGCTATCTATGAATTGGAGAAACGTCAAAAATTTTATCGCTGGAAAACCAACTTGTTGGTTTTGCCGGATTGAAAGTTTTTTCGAGATGAAACGATCGTTGCTACGGAAACTTCTACACTAAAAATGGAAAGAGGGAATAGTCACTAGTAATAGTCAAATTACCGGATATTAATTTGACTTCTCGTGGTATTCGGTAGGAAAATTCAACACCGAATTGTAGTGCGGAAAATCAAATATTTTTGAAATTTATTTCAACAATGCAAATTACTACTGATTGTTCTAACTCGAATTTCTATTCAGGACCAAAAGATATAATGTTTTTTCATTGAGCTTACTGAAAGTGGTAGAAAATTTTAATTTCAGAGGTTTTTGGAAAGCTGCATGAATAGATTCATAGCTTTGTCAGCAATTATTTAGACCAATTGATAGTTTTTACTCATTGTAGTTGCATGGGAAAACAATTTTGAGATAGAAAATACTGAAAATAGTATATTCCTCAATTTGAGTAACTACAAGTGGTATAAAGAAATTTTAACGTGCGTTATGCGCGCTTTGATGGTATGGAATTAATAACCAGCGTCAGCAAGCATAAATCATGGGAGGCTGTGATCATTGTATTTTGACACTTCGAAACATAAAAAAACTCGCGTTCTGTTTCAATGAATACTTTTGCATAGCTCGTTAAATCAATAAAATACTTACTCTGAATATGAATCGATTTGAGAATCATACCAAATGCAAAATATGTGTGAAATTGAATTTGTTGAGGCTTTCGCAGCCAAAATGCTCGCAGATGACATGTGTGAAATTGTCCGCATGAATAGAGGATTGATCCAATTTGCAGAAGGAACATTTGTTTTCGAATATTTGCATCTAAACTTCGCAAAATTGAAAATACTGAATGGGAAAACGGTGAATGCATTAGTGTCTGAATATTTTATATATTTACACGTTATTGAACACGTCAAAAAATTTCCAGTATAATTCGCTGTTGTGTATCCCACGAGAACAAACTTTCCACTAAAAGTTGCCATGATGATCTCTCAAAATAAAGTATTTTGGTTAGTTCGAAATAACAGGTGTGTAATTTTCACGTAAATCTAAAATTATCGAAAGAAATCAAATTCACAACAAAATGCACGAAAAACACCTGATTATCGATATGCGGTGTTCGCCAATGTGTTTTCTAGGAAAATTGACAGACACCGACATCGGTTTACGAAAATCTTCTACTGAAATAACATTTCCAATTCAGAATATGTTTCATCTGGCATTCAGCTATTTCATCATTCTGAATACTCTGATGAATAAATGCATTTTATCTGTTCATGAAAGGGACAGACTAAAAATAGGTTTGAAACGAATTATTGTCACCGTTTCAAAGCAGAGAACATCCAGGAGAATTTTAGTTTATTTGTCACGTTCAATTTCAAAATTGAGGCGCTCGCAGAAATCATGCCTGCGTGTTTAATCCCCTTTTAATGGCCTCGCAAACCATTTTATTTCCAATAAAAACGTTGGTTCGCTATTGAACTCAGGGCAGCGCCAATAACGGCACTGTCAACAACGATGTGGGGGTATGAGGTAGGTTGGAATAATATTTACCGAACCTGTTTCCATTTACTCTAAAACCGTTTCGAATATGAATTGAAATCATCGGGCATGGAAAATACCTGTCCTAGTTTACCGAGAATGACGTTCCCGAAAAATTCGAATTGTTGGTTCTGCTATTTTCAGTAACAGTAGAAATTGTCATAAATGGGAATGGACACTAAAATGAGTCTGCCGATTGATGACATGATGTTTTAAATTTCTCATGTACACTCCATTCACTTTTATAAAGTATCTTTGTTGGCCATGGTTTAGGTTTGTCTAGTTCTTTTACTTGAAACGGACGCAGGTTGGCAATCGTGAAAGTAGAATAATTCTGTGCGACGTTGCCAAGGCTACATTCTATCAATTCTTTTTTAACTTCGTGAATGGAGTTAGTTCTTTTAAGGTTTAACTGTGACACAAGATTCGTAGAACTACTACATTTTCACACTGGAGTATTTCAAGTTGTGCAAAGAGGTATTTAATCGTCGTCTGTAAGCTTAATTCTTGAGAATTTGGAGAAGTGGGGATTTCCATACGTTCGTCTGTTCTGTTCGTCTAACAGTTTTTCTGTCGGGTTAATGAACTATCACAAAGTATCGGACTATTCTGTCCATCATTTTTCAGTAAAATTTCAACACTCGGTTCTTGATTTCCGTACAAGAAAATAGCATAACTGGATCTTCCAATCATGTTTATATTCGTATATGTGAAATAATTCCAGAATCAACAGGGAAAAAAGTTTCTTCAATATTCGTCAGGTCTTTGGAATTATTGAATTCACATAATATTTCCTCAAATTCATTGTTTTCCCCGAGTAAAAACAAACATTTTGATAAATACGTAATTTCTACGATTTATATGTAGAAACGGCAACGTTGCGTTCATATCTGACAGAAGAATGACTATAAGATAACATTTTCAAAATACAATAATAATAATAATAATAGTTCATTTATTCCATTAGACCAGAATACGCCCATACAATCAAGATACATTAAAATATATAGTAGGCACAGAACAATCCACATAACATATTAAAAAGTTTTCAAAAAATCACAGAATTCCTCAAGGGAATAAAAACAATTTTCAACAAGACTCTCCTTTAGTGCTTTACAAAAATGTTTATAGGTCATATCCGCTAAATGAGTCAGCAACATCTATATATATAAAAGAAAGATGTTGGTTACACCATTTATAACTCGAGATCGGATGGAGTGTTTGTGATGAAACTTCATATATGGATTCGTCTACGGTCTGGTTATTATAAAATGCAATAAAACTTTCAAAAAATCGATGAAAATTTCACTTATACAGGAAATGCTTTTCCTCCTTTTGAGCGAGGCCACTAGGTGTCGCTACAGTTACAGTTACGCTACCGCTTATTCTTAGGTACTTGATTTCATATTCTCTCCGTTAGATGGGGTGTACAGTGACTATATTACCACTATAGTCACTGTAATAGTGTGTAATTTGAGTTGCCTACAACTTTGCGCCGTTGGCCAACACCAAAACGTCTTAGCGTAGGAGTACAGATGTCTAAAATGATTAGATTTCGTACCACTTCAGATGGCGCTATTCACACATTATGACTGATTATTAGTTATTTTCATAGTTTTATTTATTCAAAATAACGTAATCGTGAAGTAGGATGTCTAGAATAATGGTGTAGGCACTGATTAGATTTTGTTGTGACCAAATTGATTATATTAGCAATGTTTCGTTCTTTCCACTTCAGGTGGCGCTATTCACAAATTATGACTGATTTTTATCAGTAATTTCAAATACTTGAATTTATTCTGGCGAACGTGGCGTGTTAATGGTAGATAATTTTGTCAAGAAATAATGTGTGTTTATATTCCTGACATTCTGATGTATATTAGTTCTTAGGAAAAGTAGAAAACTTTCATTATAAAAAGATGCCATTCTGCTGTCATGTCATAATTGACTTTAGCAAATCAGCTGTTGATAAATCCATCAAATTGACAACGGAAAATACACTGAAATGATATTGCGGCGCCGCCACGTTGCTAATATTTTCGATTTGGTCGAACGTCATTCCATTCAAAAATTGACGGGTGCCTACACCATTATTCTAGACATCTTATCGTGAAGTTACTATATTTGACATCAGCACCATTAGATGGCGATGAATTTGTTGAGGCTTTGGCGACCATCAATTTATGTCATCTGGTTTTTTTTTTCGAGAATTTCGGTCGTCGTTGTTTGAAATGGTCGAATAAAGAACATATGACATCAATTACTGTGTAATTTGCATAGGACTTATAGTACCATGAAGGTCTATTAACAGTTCCAGAAGCGCGTGAATATCACAGTGAATTTTTATCGAAATGTCAAGTATATACGATTTTGGCGATCAGTTTCGATCGTGATATGTCCATTCTCATCTTTTCTCTTAATTTTTAAAATGTTTTTGAATTTCTGTTTGGTTAATAAATACTGCTATAATTGGTAATTGACATATTATTTTTATGTATCTGTTCTGTGTGACAGCTCATATCCATTGAAACATTTGACAGTTCAAAAATCAGAGAACCAAGCTGTTGATCTCCGATCACCGGTGATTACGATTTGTGAAATCCACCGTAAGTATCATTTAGGCGGAACAAAGTTCGCCGGGCCAGCTAGTATTGAATTAGATTAGATTTAGATTAGATTTAGATTAGATTTAGATTAGATTTAGATTAGATTTAGATTAGATTTAGATTAGATTTAGATTAGATTTAGATTAGATTTAGATTAGATTTAGATTAGATTTAGATTAGATTTAGATTAGATTAGATTTAGATTAGATTTAGATTAGATTTAGATTAGATTTAGATTAGATTTAGATTAGATTTAGATTAGATTTAGATTAGATTTAGATTAGATTTAGATTAGATTTAGATTAGATTTAGATTAGATTTAGATTAGATTTAGATTACATTTAGATTAGATTTAAGGAGGGGCGTTTAGACTTTGCTTAGCCTCGCAAACACCTTGACCTGAAGATCTATTGTGCTACCCCGCGCTGTTTACCAATCAGGTAGCAAAGCCTGAATAGTTTGCAACCCGAAATATTCGGAGACTTTTTATGAAAAGCGTGAACTGATCTCTCCTCACATAAACGATATCTATTCCTGGTCTCATAAGAATGTACCTCTTCACGTCTAAGAATTCGAGAACTTCGCTTGTGTGTATACAGGGTGTTTGGTAATTCGACGTGAACCTTGAAAAGGGATATACTAGACGTCATTTGCAGTGAATTGCGTCGAGTGAAGCATGGTCCGAAAACCTATGGTTACGAAGATATCGGGATTTTTCAACTTTTTTGAAATTTTCTGCTTCGTTATCGAAAATAATTAATTTTGTGAAAACTACTCGACTCTTATCAATCAATCAATCAATGATTATTTTTTTCAAAGCTGAGGAGATGGGTCCATTTCTTGCGAAAAAGTATTCACTAAAAATTCAGATAACCCGAGATATACAGGGTCATTAATGGCTGCACCTGTTTTCCTCATAAAATCTTGATAAAACAATTGAGAATTACTCGAAAGAGACTGACTGCATCCAATCTCACAACCATTTTTCTATCAGTCAGAAACGATGTTAGCCAACCATTCAAAACTCTTCTAATTCCATATACGCGGTGAAATGTGTTAGAATTCCATGGCCAACCGGGATACTTTAAAAAAGTGAATGTATATATGCGACTCGAAAAATCAAACAATGGTCCCAATTTCATTTCCTCAGAGGTTGAAAATCTTGACTCTGAACCCATCATAGTGGCAATATCAGGTAAAAATATTCCGGTTAGAATTAGAAAAGAACAACCTGTCAAAAGCTTACTAGTGAGTGAATCCTCCATCCAGGTCAAGATTCCATTTGGTGAATCGAGTTATATCGTCGTACTATGCATTTTGGCTACATATTTCCAGAAACGCGAAAGTTTACGTAAAAGCATTCACAATTCGGTGATTGCCCATGTGCATTTCACAAGTTTTCTAAGGAACGTAGAAGGCACGTCATTTCAGCTTCGTTTGACGTTACTCCATCACCAAGAAAGCAACGCGGTATCAAGACGATATCGCAAATCAAGCCAGAAAATCAGCCAACTGTCACTCCTGCCAAACATCTCGATTCTCGATAGCTACATTGATACCATCATTCGTGTCTAATCTAGGTTAAACCGAAAGTTGATTTAACTCATTGAGTTTTGAATTTTGTTCGAGAGACCTATACATATGGGTGACAGTAATTCTAATTTTAAAATGGTCCCCGCTTACTCTCTATTGGCTTGAGGACTGCTCCATTATAATGAACCTTGGTCTTAACATATTATGTTGTATTCATGTTGTCAGGTGGACTCGATTTCTGTCTTCAGCAAAGCATTCGACAAATTGATCACTTGCTGCTCATAAACAAACTTGCTGATGTCTGTGAAACTGCGTGTATGCCTGATTATATAAGATCACTAGCTGGCCTGGCGAACTTTGTTCCGCCTAAATGAAAGTTGCGGTGGATTTCACAAATCGTAATCACCGGTGATCGGAAATCAACGGCTTGGTTCTCTGATTTTTGAACTGTCAAATGTTCCCATGGAAATGAGCTAGCACACAGAACAGATATACAAAAATAATATGTCATAATATGTCAATCACTAATAATGGCAATTTTGGATTCAGTTATTTCCGCAAATATATTTATTACCCGAACAGAAATTCAAAAACATTTTAAAAATTATGAGAAAAGATGAGAATGGACATCTCACGATTGGAACTCATCGCCAAAATCCGAATCACTTGACATTTCGATAAAAATTCACTGTGATATTCACCCGCCTCTGGATCTGTTAATAGCCTTTCATGGTACTATGAGCCCTATGTAAATTACACACTACACAGTAATTGATGTCATATGTTCTTTTTTCGACCATTTCAAACCACGACGACCGAAATGCCCGAAAAAAGAACAGCCCACACAGCACATGTATGTACAATGGATGAACAATGGATGTCGATTATGGATGTTCGAAACATCCATTGGATGTCCAGAATTGGTACATAGTACATCCAATGAACGTTCATGGGACGTCCAGGACACCACTTTGGACGTACAATTCAAGCCCAGATAACGTCCAATGGATGTACATTGTGCCTTTCTTGGACATCCATTGTACGTACATTGGATGCACATGTATGTACATTGGATGAACAATGGACGTTTATTATGGATGTTCGAGACATCCATTGGATGTCCAGAATTGGTACATAGTACATCCAATTGACGTTCATGGGACGTCCAAGACACCACTTCGGACGTACAATTCAAGTCCAGATAACGTCCAATGGATGTACATTGTTCCTATCTTGGACATCCATTGTATGTCATATGTACGTACATTGTATGAACAATGGATGTTTATTGTGTGTAACCTGCAAATATCGGTCTATGCTTCACTTTCAAAAACTGTTAATATCATCCACCACAAGATGAGGAATTCATTATTATTAATAATATAAACAAATATTCAACGTAATTTAAATCCAGGAAATTATTTAGTAACACTGAAATTAATCAGATACGGCGTTACTAGATATACCTATAACATAATCACACGCCATGGGATCTGACTCAAACTAGGTAGTCAGCTTGCCACACATCATCCAAGAACCAAGCAAAGGTTCCTAACACATCTATTCAAGATCTTGTACGGATCTCTGCAGTAAATCATATCATTGGAACGGAACGAAGGTCCTCTTAAAACAAAACGGAAGATCGTTCTGGGGAAAGACTACCACATGGCGACATCTAGTTAAGAATAAGACAAGCAATTCGCTCTCGAAGTTACTCTTACGAAGATAGATGGCATATCTCTCATTTTCTCCTCACAGTGACTATACGGTAACATAGTCACTGTATTTCTCCCTAGCAAGCAAGACTGTGAGTTTTCACATAATATCAAACATGCAAGCCGGGTGCGTGAGAATCGTTCATAGTTATCGGCATGTCCGAAAATAATAATTATCCAATGAAAGTTGATTCTAGAAGGAATTATTCAGTAAAACTGAGATTAATCAGATATATAAGTTGTTGATATTTGTATCAATGCACGCGGTATCTCATTTATTTTTTTTTAATAATTTCTTCTGGAATCAACTTTCGTTTCGGACTGAAACATGGCCGATATGGCGCTCATCTGCGAATCGTCTATAATGTATCTGAATTGGACATACAATGAATGTTCACTGTTGGATGTACAATGGACGTCCAGAAATGTACATTAACTGGACCAATAAAATATGCACCATTAATAATGTATCTGAATTGGAAGTACAATGAATGTTCACTGTTGAATGTACAATGGACGTCCAGAAATGTACATTAACTGGACCAATAAAATATGCACCATTAATAATGTATCTGAATTGGAAGTACAATGAATGTTCACTGTTGAATGTACAATGGACGTCCAGAAATGTACATTAACTGGACCAATAAAATATGCACCATTAATAATGTATCTGAATTGGAAGTACAATGAATGTTCACTGTTGAATGTACAATGGACGTCCAGAAATGTACATTAACTGGACCAACAAAATATGCACCAATAATAATGTATCTCAATTGGACGTACACTGAATGTTCACTGTTGAATGTACAATGGACGTCCAGAAATGTACATTAACTGGACCAACAAAATATGCACCATTAATAATGTATCTGAATTGGACGTACAATGAATGTTCACTGTTGGATGTACAATGGACGTCCAGAAATGTACATTAACTGGACGAACAAAATGCACCATTCATCAAATTTTATTTGAAGATTGTGTTTGGAAATACTATTGATTTTCATTTGGAACGGAGAAAATAGATGAGATTCAAACAGAAAATTCATATATATTTTTGGACATTATATGTATGTACGATGGACGTACGTTCGTAACAACCAATGGACGTCAACAATTGTAAGTACAATGGACATCCATTCAACGTCCATGGACGTTTGGACTTGATATGGTCGTAAAATGGACGTCCAATGGATGTCTTGTGCTGTATGGGAGATGACATCAATGGATGGCCGCGAAAGCCTCAACAAATTCATCGCCATTTAATTTTGATAATGTCAAATATAGAACCCTCAGGATTACGTTATTCGGAATAAATAAAACTAGAAAAATAACTAATAATCATCATATGTGTAAATAGCGCCATCTGAAGTGGTAAGAACGGAACTTTTCTCATATCTCAACGAAATTTAATCATTTTAGACATCTGTACTCCTACGCTAAGACATTTTGGTTTTGCCCAACAGCGCAGAGTTGTGAATGACTTAGCTGGTTTTTCCCCTGCACTCTTCAAATGTGGAATTTGTTACTATAAAATGGAGGTTCGAGTTTGAGTTTCCTTTTTGTTTGATTGCTGATTCTATAGGTAATGAACGACAATGGATTTTAAACAATTTATTCTCACCTATTCAAGAAATCAAAATAAATATTTATAGTAATAAATCATACAACTTATTAAACGAATATTTTGCTGCTTCACACCATATGGTCAGGTACGAACACCGTGGAATTGGATGGTATCAAAAGGCATAAATTTCCAAGTCAAGGAATGTTCCAGGGACTGGACGTTGAAAATTTGCCGGACAAAATGCCAGGATAATATACCGGGATAATACGCCAGTATAAACGACGATCGTCCAACAATCCTTCTGGGCCTCTAAATAAAAAATCAAGAAAAAATTAATGGATAAACAAAATTGACAAGATCGACGCATATTACACCACAATAAAATTTCTCACCTCTCGAAGAACTTGATATACTCCAATCCGCAAAATTGCGATCAGATAATCTTTTAAACCAAGAATATCTGGAAATGCAGAGTTAGTCAAATCCGAAATTATTCGATTATCTATAACTAATATTCAACTACAAACTCTGGCCGTTAACCTTGCTCGTAAGAGACTCGAAGTGAAAAGAAAGAATTTATTAAAATTATCTTGGAAACAATATGTACGAAAGATGCGTGCGTCGATCGAATCAATTGAGTTTTCCTGGTGGAAATCATCGGAACGATGCGCCCCCAAATAATTCTGAAAATTAGTACAGGGGCTGTTGGTTGCACTGGTTTAAATAATTTAAAGTGGACTGTATCTAATAAACTTTTATTTCGTGTAGTACATCGAGTCGAACATTAATACGAGAGTTACATGTTACATCACTTCTTCGCTTCTCTTCTCGTACTGCTCTCCCAGTCTCCCGTTCTGTCCTACGCCTGCGGCAGGTGCCCTCTTGCGGAGAATGCGCATCACGCCGTACTCGCGTGATATTTAGAGCAGTAGCGTAACTGTACTGGAGGGGTATAAGGTCAGGGGCGTAACAGAGTCTTAACACTTAACATGCCGCCTCCCTTGAAAGTATCTACTTTCTAAACAATAAAATAATGAACATCTACTAACAGTAGCAACTGTAAAACATGAAAAAAAAAATAAATAAAATAAATTCTTCACTGCAGTAGACGGTAATTAAGAGTCTTCGTCTGGTAAGGGCAATAAGCACAACCTTGCCACGGATCGCTTTACGACACTACCACTGCTTACTCGAACCGACACAACTCTCACTACGTTGTCTGCTCCTCGATGCAATTGCGTCACTCGTGCCATGGGCCAACGCAGAGGGGGTTGATTGTCTTCAACGAGGATTACTAGGCTGCCGATCTTCAATTGGGAATTGACATCCAGGTGCCATTTGTTTCGACGCTGCATCCGTGATAAATATTCTCTGGACCAGCGTGACCAGAATTGCTGGTATAAACGTTGAACCAGCTGGTATCGGGTCAAACGATTCAACTTGATGTTTCGTACATCTTCTTGTGGGGGTGAAGCTAATGAATCGCCAATTAGGAAATGGGAAGGTGTAAGAGGTATGAGGTCATCAGGATCATTAGATAAAGGCGTCAAAGGACGAGAATTGAGACAAGCCTCGACCTGTATTAAAACCGTATTCATCTCTTCATAGGTGAGTGAAGTCGTACCAATAATTCTCTTCAAATGAAATTTTGTTGACTTGACAGCCGCCTCCCATAAACCTCCCATATGTGGGGATTTTGCGGGGATAAAATTCCATTTTATTTTATCCTTACTTAAAAATGTTGAAACAGTATTATTATGACTTTCATCATTTATTAATTTATATAGCTCTAAAAAATGGTTATTAGCACCGACAAAATTTGTGCCATTATCAGAATTGATTGAGGAAGGTTTACCTCTTCTAGATACGAATCTTTTTAGTGCGTTCAAAAAACTGTCGGTACTCAAATCATTGACCAATTCGATGTGACAAGCACGTGTAGCAAAGCACACGAATATACAAATGTAAGTTTTTATCAATTTTGTGTTACGTGAAACCCTTTCCTTTATTAGAATCGGACCAGCATAATCTATACCGCAATTAGTAAACGGCCTGCTGGGTATAACACGAGTGCTGGGAAGATTACCCATAAGAAATTCTACCGGTTTTGGATTATTTTTCGAACATGTTATGCATGATTTGACAACTGACTTTACTTGATTGGTCCCGTCTATAGGCCAATAATTGAGTGTTATAATTGATAGTAGGTTTTGAGTTCCTGAATGCAAATGGGATTTATGTTCATTTTCTATAATTAGCCTAGTTAGCCTGCAATTTTTGGGTAAAATAATTGGATGTTTTTGAGAGAAATCTATATTGGAATGCTTCAATCTACCACCTACGCGTAGTAATTCTTCATTGTCAATAAAAGGATTCAACTTTAAAATTTTACTTCGAGACCCTATTTTATTTTTGCCATTCAGGGCATCAATTTCCGATTTGAATTCACGATATTGAGCCAATCTCAACAGTATTTTCAAGGAAACTTCCATTTCATTGATAGTCAAAACCTTAGAATGGAATCTTTCTTGTTTTAGAGTACATCCTTTGAAACGTATGCAATACGATACAACTCTCTGCAATTTTGTCAGATCAGAGTATCTGCTGAAAATATCAAAATTTTCATCAGTAGTTGTATTTAAACTAATCTGAGTTTCTGGTTTAATATCTGGTAACGAGATGACAGATTCCGTTTCAAAATCGTTATGATCATTGGACAAATTACGATTAGTCAAAAACTCAGGCCCGTTCCACCAAATTTGCAAATCGCTCAATTCTTCGGGATTTATACCTCTTGATATAACATCCGCAGGATTATGTTTGGTGTTCACATAGTTCCACTCTTTCAGTGAAGTTTTGTTTAGGATTTTGGTTACGCGATTGGCTACAAATGTTTTTAAACGAAACGGTTCAATTTTCAACCATGAAAGAACTATGGTCGAGTCTGTATAAAACACTCTTTTCTTTACGTGTATTGTCAAAATTTCTTTTACTGTATGTGCTAAATTAGCCAGTAAACAAGCTGCTAATAGTTCCAAACGTGGAAGCGTGCATTTTTTATGTGGTGCTACTTTCGATTTTGCACACATTAACGAACTTTTTATTTTTCCGAATGAGTCAGTAGACACAAGGTACAAACAAGCACCATATGCCGTTTCCGATGCATCGCTAAAACCGTGGATTTCTATACCTTCAGCTTCATGAACCATCATTTGTCTATCAATCTTTATATCATGAATAGACTGCAGTTGCTGAACAAATGTTAACCAAACTGCTGATAATTCTGGCGATAAAGGTTCGTCCCATGAAACTTGACATTGCCAGAGTCTTTGTAAGAATATTTTTGCTTTAATAATGACAGGACCTATGAGTCCTAATGGATCGAATATCTTTGATATTGTGCTTAAAATGTTTCTCTTTGTTGCGTCTTTAAAATTGAACTGAATGTTCACCGAATAATTGAACGTATCTGAATCTGATAACCACGCAATGCCTAAAGTTTTAAGATTTGTATTTTCGCGAAATTCTACCATCTTTTCTTTTTCATCTGAATTTTCCAATATATTCTGTAAAATGGTTTTATCGTTAGACGCCCATTTTCTCAATTCGAATCCAGCTTGACCTAGAATTTCAGTGAGTTCTTTATATACTTCAAGAGCTTCTTCTCTGGTACGAAAACTTGCCAAAAGATCATCCATATAAAACGAATTCAAAATAATTTTGCATGTGCGAGGGTATCGAGATTCATTTTCGAGTGCTAATTGTTTTAAACATCTTTGAGCTAAAAATGGAGCTGATGCTGTTCCATATGTAACCGTATTTAACGTGAATAACTCCAAATCTGAACTATTCTCGGATTTCCATAAAATTTGTTGGAATCTTCTATCTTCTTCGTGAATCCAAATTTGTCGAAACATCATTTTAATGTCACTACTCAACACAAATTTGAATAATCTTAGGCGCATAACTATATCAAATAAATTATCCTGAATGATGTAACCTGAATTGAGATTGTCATTAAGTGACACATCTGCATTTGTCCTTGCCGAGCCATCGAAGACTACTCTACATTTTGTGGTTGTACTGCTCTGCTTTATTACCGCGTGATGAGGCAGTATATAAAAAGGCTGTGATATTGAATTAGATGTAAAAGTTCCTTGCGATGTCATATGATTTAAAGTTGCATATTCGGACATAAATTCCGTATATGCTTGCTTCAAGTTATTATCCCTTGAGAATTTATATTCTAGCGATTTAAATCTCTTTTGAGCTATTGTGTATGAATCTCCGTAATTGTTCAGTTCTTGTAGAAAAGGTAACCTAACCACAAATTTGCCATTTTCATCACGTTTAGTCGTCTGAACAAAATAGTCTTCCGCTAATTTCTGCTCTTCCAATAGATAATTTTGTTTGGGTAACTCCTCTATTTCCCAAAATTTCTTCAGATTATTATTCAATTCTTCATTGGTTATGCCCGTTAGAATATTGCAGCTAGCGCGATTTGTAGGGCATCCTAAAGCTATACTACCAGCAAGTAT
The DNA here is from genome assembly GCA_951802165.1 of Adalia decempunctata. Taxonomy (NCBI): domain Eukaryota; kingdom Metazoa; phylum Arthropoda; class Insecta; order Coleoptera; family Coccinellidae; genus Adalia; species Adalia decempunctata. Next base: position 8,284,287 of record OX637697.1, read on the forward strand.
CCAACCCAACAGACTTTCTTGAAGTAATAAACTATCAGTCAACCTTATTTGATTAGGACAAAGCAAATCATAAAATATATTCGCTCCTAGCAGTAGATCTACATTTTCTGATACATTGAAATCTGGATCTGCCAATTTGATATGTGGTGGATATTTAACAGATTTGTTTTCAAATGTAATTGAAGGTACTTTTTCTGTTATCGTTGGTAAAACAAGAAAAGACAAATCAACCGTGTAATTACTATAAAATGATTTTATAGTCGCCTTCACTTTATGTGTGATATTTGTGACTTGTTGATTTACTCCTACTAATGGCAACGAGAATTTTTCCAACTTCAAATTCAATTTCTTTGCTAAATTTCTAGATATAATGTTGCTTTGGCTTCCGGAATCTAACAATGCCTTGCATGAATGACCTTTTCCTTGTTCGTCAAAAATTATTATCTTTGCGGTTGACAGCAAAACAAGAGGATTTGCGTCTATTTTTTGTGAATCCGTCGTGTGCGCTGTTGTCGTGTTTATAGGCGATTCTTTCGATCCTAATACATCTGATACCGATGCTTGTTCCCTTGAATTATTTTCAGCTGTTTGTGACTTTTTACCAAATGAGTTATTATGTAATAACGTACTATGTTGCAAATTGCATATTTTACAATTGGATGATCGACAATTAACTTTATTGTGACCTGGACGCAAACAGTTTACGCATAGCTTTCGAGTTTTGACTTCTGTGTATCTTTCTGGCGCCGACAATTTAAGAAACTCTGTGCAATTGAATATGAAATGACCTTGTTGACAATAATAACATTTTCCGTTGTTTTTATTACCTGCATATAAGGAATATTCTTGGTTTGGTTTGTTTTGACGTACATACGATACCGCTTGAGTGATTGACTTAGCTTTTCTGTTACCCGATTCTAGAGCAAAACATTTTTTGTTGACAAATTTCATAATTTCCTCTAAAGTGGGAAGTGTATCTTCATCGTCTAAGGATTTTTCCCATTCGCGATTCGTAACATTATCTAATTTTGATGTAATTAAATTTACCAGCAGTGCATCCCATTCACTGACAGGTAGTTTCATTTTTTGCAAAATATTAACATGGCGATAAACACCATCAGCAATCTCTCTCAACATAACCGCAGATTCCTTTGTAGCCACGGGTAAATCAAATAATGCATTTATATGGCTGTTTACGATCTGTCTTTTACGCTGAAATCTTTGAATCAAAAGATTCCATACAATGAGGTAATTGTCATTTGACATTTCATATGATTGGATTAACTTTAATGGTTCATCTTTCAATGATGATCTCAAATAGTGGAATTTTTGCATATTCGTGAGCGTTGCATTGTTATGAATCAAATTAACAAATTCATCATGAAAAGTGAGCCAATTTTCGAATTTTCCTGAAAACACTGGTAGATTCAATCTAGGCAGATTAACATTCCTCAATGGTCCTAAATTTGCATTAATATTCGTGCCGAGTAAATCGGCATTCATCGATTCAACCATTTTATTAACTGGATTATTTAAATCTTTAATCAAATTTTTGGCTTGAGATATTATACAATAAAAACTATTTTCAATATCCTCTCTGACTGTTTCTTCGGAATCATCCAAACATTCCAACTTCGATTGGATAACTTCAAATTCATCAAAATGTTTATTGATTTTACTCAGCCTACAATCGATTTGTTCTATATCTTCGTGATTTTCCGAATCTTCCAAAAATTTCTTGAATCGCGTAATCTGAGATTTGATTATTCCCCGTCGCTGCTTTAATTCTTTTATTTCTTCCTGATTTGGCTGCATGATTGATTTTCACAATTAAGAAATGGAATAATTGACACGACTCAAACAATAAATCAGAAATAATACGGCTTCAAAACAATAGAGACTTGTTAAATATATTGTTTTTAAGAAAGGAAATGGAAAAATTAGGAAAATGAAGGACCTACTTGGCTTTTCTTGAATCCCCAATGTACGTTGCGAGTGGAGCTTCTTTCCTGCTTGGACGAGTATGGAACTGCTTGCTTTTCTTGAATCCGCAATGGACGTAACGAGTTGAGCTTCTTTCCTGCTTGGACGAGTATGGAACTGCTTGCTTTTCTTGAATCCGCAGTGGACGTAACGAGTTGAGCTTCTTTCCTGCTTGGACGAGTATGGAACTGCTTGCTTCTTGGAGATTTCTCCTTGTTTCTTCCGTGTGAATCCGGTTCGTTTGGACCAAAATGTTGGTTGCACTGGTTTAAATAATTTAAAGTGGACTGTATCTAATAAACTTTTATTTCGTGTAGTACATCGAGTCGAACATTAATACGAGAGTTACATGTTACATCACTTCTTCGCTTCTCTTCTCGTACTGCTCTCAGTGCTCTCCCAGTCTCCCGTTCTGTCCTACGCCTGCGGCAGGTGCCCTCTTGCGGAGAATGCGCATCACGCCGTACTCGCGTGATATTTAGAGCAGTAGCGTAACTGTACTGGAGGGGTATAAGGTCAGGGGCGTAACAGAGTCTTAACACTTAACAGGGGCGTAACAAAGTTCAAACAGTATCGAATAATCTCCAATTATTATTGTTTATTTCGTGACCGGTAGAGAAAAAAATTGAAGTATGTTTTCATTTCCTTTTTTAGTTCATAATTCTTATATTACTAAAAAACTCATTTCATATGGTATACATGTGACGAAATTTCATTTATTTGATATACAGGGTTGGGATAAAGTTTGGCACCAAATTAATATCTTTAAAACGAAACGAGCGATATTTTTGAAATTTGGCAGCTGAGTGTAATGGACCACAATGCATCTGAAGAGCATATTTTCATTAATGAGATACTTCCGGTTAAAGCGGAAATGACAAAAAAAATTATTTAAATGGGACACCCTGTATATTTCTACAGATTCTGAAAGTGCACCTTGTTTCGGATCTGTCCATATCGGGTTCCATGCTTTTCATGTTGTATTTTTTATGAAAATCTATAAAGAGAAGAAATACAGGGCTTTTACTAGTAGAAAAAATTTATTGAAAATAATTAAAAAAAAATTTTAGATGTTCGAAGTGCTTGCCATTCACTCAGCTGCCAAATTTCAAAATTACCGTCCGTTCCGTTTTGAATATATTGATTTGGTGCCAAACTTTATCCCTACCCTGTATATATCCTTATGATTGAAATAAATTGTCATTGTCATTTTATTCATCTTATATATGATTTAATTCATACCAATACCTCATTTGCATAATAAACGACATATTCCGAAGATACGATTGGTTCATCACTACCCCTTGTATTTCTACTAATTAAATTGAATAATATTGGAATTTCATATTTCTTAGTGGAATTCTAACGAATCCCTATTATACTATTCAATTAATATAAGCTCAGAACGTAGGGGAGAGTTCCTTTGAATTGAACAGCCCATGAACCGGACACTATAGTTTTCTACTACATCTGATAGTAATTGAGCATACTTTACGTAAATCCCATTTTCATTACACCGCTCTGAAAACCCTATCGAAACATGTCGATTCAGGGCACCGAAAGTGACCCTTTTCCGTGCGCTGAGACATAGATGCATCTATGCTGAGACACAAAGCAACGATTGCGTGATGACAGTAGACGTCAGTGTTTCGAATAATTATTGTTTTACAATATCGAAATGCTTTCTGTCGAAGAACAAATATCGTTGGATTGTTTTCAGAGAGGTGTAATGAAAAATATCGTTCATTACACGTCCAGAAAGGCTTTTTCTGTGCTTGCACGAATTCCCGTGTGAGGCGGAGCCGCGCGCGCACGGAAAAAGCTTACTTTCTGGACTAGTAATGAAATATACTATTTCTCAACATTGAGCCACGTGTCTTGAAAAATGGCTGAATCTGTGGCTCGCGTCTTGTTGACGAGGCATGTATTGAAAAATCCGTTGCCGGTAAAGTAAATATGTATGTACATTCGCGAAGTGGATAGCTAGGTTTCTAGTGACGATAAGTTGCCGATTTTCTCATATAAACATTAAGTGATTATCCCTTATCAGACAGATATATGTTAAATCATAGATATAACGATTTGTAGAAATTATATTTTCAGGTTTTTTATAAAAACCACATATTCCATGAATCGGACATTGAAAAATGACTGGAAATGGACGTCCAGTTCATGGGCTGCATTGTTTCCGATTCAAGGGAGATATGAAAGTATGTTATGTAATTCAATATTTAACATGGAAAATACTGTATGTTTTCTCTGTTTCGGTAAAACTTAATGATTTTAACTATTCTCCTAGAACTTTATTCTCATGTTTTTGTTCCATTGTTCACTTCATGGGAATAACTGTCCATAACAAGGGCAACATCCCATGAAATGGACATTTTATAAAATAAACTTAGACTTATTTTTTCTAGTGACTAGCTTTTCTTTTTCTAGCTTTTTCTGAAAAAGTGAATCCACAAATCTCATGCTCATATTATGACGGTACAATTTGAAATTTTTTCATTTGAAATAATATTTCACACCAAAAATTATTAAATTGTCCGTTTCAAGGGAACTCTCCCCTACCGTTAATAAATGAATTTTTCACCTTTTATATAAATCAGCCCAATTATTACACGCCACTGTATGAATTTACCTTGTTTCAGAGTTTACTTTTACTTCAGTTATAGAATTCTTCATCAGGTTATAAGAACGAGTACAAAAACCAACAGATGGCGCTCAAAAATCGCCTCAAATGAAATTTACACTGGGATTGGCATTACTATCCCCTCTTCATACTATGGTTTTAGTAATCACATAAATTCTTCTTCTGCTTTAAATTCTATAGCAATCGAATGCTCCAGAATGCTGAGATTCATCATAAGAAATTGTAAGAACTTCTCAAATAAGAGATCTTTGATACTGCTTTTATACGCATTCATTGACAGTAAATTATGCTACGCCTTCGTGATATGGAACCCAATATTTGTGCCAAACATATTGATAGACTGCAAAGAGTTCAGAACAAATTCTTCAGGTACCTACATCGCACACAAAACAAATCACCATATACTCAATAGTGACTACTACAGTGGCTTTATACAAGACAGTGGCGACAATAGGGTCATAGAACACGTTTTTGCCCAAACATGGCGGATATTTGTTTACATTTGAGTGTCGTGCTGTTTGACATTTGATTCGATATTGAGCTTTATGTTTAGATACATGACAACAAAACAATGAAAATCCGCCATTAGTGGTCGAAAACAGTCCGACCAATCAAAACGTGAACGTCTATTGTCGCCACTGTCTTGTATAAAGCCACTGTAGTGACTACTACATGATTCGAAGTCAACATGAAATCCTTAATCTAACCAAACTCAGAAAACTAACTGACTCGATTTCCATATTCAAAATAATTAATTCACATAATAGATTCAGCCGATTTTTTATCAATGCTAGAATTCTGCGGAGCGTTCTCAATTCCCTACAGAAGGACAAATATAGGTTTCAATTCCCCACTTATAAGGGGAATTATGTAATTCACTCAGCCTCAACTTAAACTTTTAGGGCGTTTCTCTGAGTTCATTTGATTGACAGATTAAAAATACTTCAATATCATATTGTCTTGATGGTTATATTTTTTTTTGTAGGAGAGATTATTATATAAGTTTGATTGTGATTGTTACCCAGAATTAATTTTTGCTACGAAGTATTAATTGGACTTTATTTGCAAAATAAATAAATAAATGTTAAAGAGAACTTCGAAAACTCACAAATAATTCAATTGAGTATTTTGCTTAGTAACAGCACATTCCGATCTCTGGGACCTCGCAATATAAGATAGCAAAAAAGTCGCATTTTAAATTCTCAGAGATCTCGGGAAAAAGTATGTGTTTCCTGTGCAACTTTCTGATCATCCCCATATCATAAAGTAGCATCATATCTTATTCAGCATGTCATTTGAAAATACGAAGGTCGCCACCTGCCTTAGTACCGGAAGTGACAAATGTTGAAGTGAACTCTTGAACTTTTTAAATAGATGAACTGTTGTATTTATAAGTGTTCTGATAAAAGCAATGACGTAAGGTCCTAAAGTTTTGGGAAAAATTTTACCTGGTCTGATTGAGAAGCAACGTGTCAGGGGAATTATTGGGCAAATCGAAAATAATGGTCCCTTGTCTGTTATTTGAATTTTGATTTATAATAAGGATAGTTAAGTTAAATTGTTGAATAATTTGATAAAAATACGTATAAGATTATTTAAGTCAGAGTTATATGCTTTTGCAATGTTTCCCAAAACTTTAGGACCATACGTTATGTCATGTTTGATTAATATAAAATAAAAGTCGTATTCACTTGAAAGATATTTTCATTTTCTTAGAATAAAAACTATAGATACTTTTCTGTAAGGGTTGATTTCATTTTACTTTAACATGGTAGTAGAGCGTGGTTCCCAGAAAACAGAAGAATAATAGTTTTATATTTTGGAATCAGAAGAAAATTTTGTTCTCTTATTATGACAAGACGAAAAATAATTTGTCAAAAGGAATAAGCAAGATGGCGACGAGAGAAGACGAGTTGAAATGACGTCCCGATAAGAATGATAAAAAAGGCGAGCAAAAGTGTGCAAATTGTGCCCGTAAAGTTGTAAACTTTGTCCAGTGCGGAAAGTGTTTTGAAAGCTTTCCTCCATCATGCATTGCGCTGGCAGGAGACCGCAAGGACGCAGTTTGTAAACATGTACCGGTAGAGAAGGAATCAGAAGAATTGTCGTTATCTCATGATGAATTGATAGTTCAAAATAAAATATTGAATTTGGAAAATGAGTATCTGAAAAGTGCCAGGAAAACAACAGAATCCTCCGTGAGAGTAATAAACTCCTTCAGTTTCAAAATTCAGGTCATGAATCCTTCAGTCAAGTATTACAAAAAAATTTGAATGTTGATAAACATGAAAACACGTCGATTGAGAAGAGACAGCCGCAGATACAAACAACTGAACTACGACCATCGATTAACAAATTGAGTCAAATTCAACAGAAGAAAAAAAGAAAGCAACCTAACGTCGACATCTGCTGAAAATAAACAAAACAATATTCCTGTAAAAGTAAACAATCACAAATACAACTTCAAAAATGGGTATCTTGAAGCATTCAGTGATGCTGATCATGGAGGTCGTTCAACATCTGGTGTCCTTTGTTTGTATAGTGGTGGAGCAGTATCATGGAGTAGTCAAAGACAAGGAACAGTAGCAATTTCTGCTACTGAGGCAAATATTGTAGCAGCAAGTGAATGTGCGAAGGAGTTATTTTGGTTAAAGACTCTTTACAGTGGAATCATACAATTGAGAGATTTGCCTGTGTTGATGGTTGACAATGAAGCAGCAGTTAAACTCGCTCAGAATCCAGAATTCCACAAACGCACAAAACACATAAGGATCAGACATTTCTTTGTCAGAGAATTAGTCTTGGATGGTGTAATAGAGATTCAGAGAGTAGAAGGCAGTTAACAGATTGCTGATCTAATGACCAAAGCTTTATTTCGACCTAGATTAGTTCTCTTGAGAAGTTTAATGAGCTTATGTTCAAGAGACATTACATCAATTAGGGAAGGTGTTGAAGTGAACTCTTGACCTTTCTAAATTGATGTACCTACTGTCGTTTTTATAAGTGTGCTGATAAAAGCAATATGTCATGTTCGATTTATATAAAATAAAAGTAGTATTTGCTTGAAAGATGTTTTCGTTTTCTAAGAATAAAAACTATTAATACTTTTCTGTGAGGGTTGATCTCATTTTACTTCAACAACAAAAGCCTGGAAATATTTCTCGGCATGCTCAGATGCACTGAAAATGAATTTCATGAAAATATCTTGAGTAGTTACCCGTATAATTCTGAGTGATGCTAAGGAAGAATGACCTTGTTTGGTAGCCGCCAACTCAACATCTGCGCCCTAAACCACAAAAATCGCTCGAATTTCAGCGACATGCCATAAAAATTCGTGTGAAAAGAGAATCCCCATTTGAAAAAAAAACATAATTTTCTTCGGGAACTTCCAGAAAATACGTATTGTGAAACAAGAACTCCCATCAAAAAACATCGCTTGCCTGCTGAGTCAGGCGTGGGTAATGAACGTTATCTACCAAGTTTCCTCATGCCATTCGCGTCGTCCCATAATGCGTTTTCCGGCCTCGTGCTGTGTTCTCGGAAAACTTGGAAAACTCCCCGGAACATTTCCGATATAACGTGTTGGGTTATTTGGTTTTAATCGAAAAATGAGATAAAAGGATGAAGCGGCTGCTCTACTTGTTGTTCGGGTATTTTCAGGATCGTAAATCTACTTTCATTATAGGCAAAGTTATATCGTAGGGTCTGATGTTGAATTTAAAATTTCTTTGAACTTCTGAATCCATCTCATTGAACGTTCCAGAACTTGGAGTCGTGAGTGCCGTATTCGAAGAAATGTTCATTTGTTGAAGTGCCATAGAACGCGCAAGAAATTCATATCGTTATTTTCAAAACAAAAATTGAAGGTGAAAGAAAATTCAAAGATGAGCTTTCTTTAGAAAAATGTCTGACGTACCTAAGTCTTACATTATATAACGAGTTCGGAAGTTTGTTGAGCAAGAATATCTATTTGGTTGTATGTAAATTTGAATATGTTTTTCACAGAATGATGAGTTGTCCATAGAATTAAAAAAACACATAGAGTAATTGCAAATGGCTTGCACACAAACATCCATATCATCTACGCATTCGAAATTATACACAGGATGAGGCTAGGATTTGTACATATTTTTCAACTGGAGATTTTTGAGGCAAAAAAAAATCTTCATTCCATATTTCCGAATTCGGCTCTGTTGAAGAGATATAGCCATTTGAAAGAAAAAAGAGCCAAATATACTCCATTCGCTTTTATAAAGTATCGCGGTTAGGTTTATCAAGTTCTTTCAAAAACTGACGCAGGTTGGCACTCGTGAAAATCAAGGGATATTGCCAAGTCTACTTTCTATTTACTCTTCTTCAACTTTGTAAATGGAGTTAGTTCTTCTAAGGTTTAACTGTGACGCAGGTTTCGTACTACATTTTCAAACTGGAGTATTTCAAGTTGTGCAAAAAGGTATTTGAATGTCTTCTGTAAGTATTTCTTGAGAATTTTGAAAAGTGGGGAATTCCATAGGTTCGTCTGTTCCGTTCGTTTTGCTTGGTTATTCGAGTACTCTTATTATTTTTCCGAATGAACTATCACAAAGTAACGGACTTTTCTGTCCATTATTTTTCAGTGAAATTTCAACACTCGATTCTTGATTTCCGTACAAGCATAACTGAATCTTCCTACCATGTTCATATACGTGAAATGTTTCCAGTATTAACAGAGAAAAAGTTTCTTCAGCATTCGCCAGGTCTTTGAAATTATTGAATTCACATAATTTCTTCTCAAATTCGTTATTTTCTCAAAGTGAATTAACATTTCGATAAATAAGTAATTACTACGATTTTAATGCAGAAACGACAACGTTGCGAGCGTATATGACAGAGGAATTACCATAACCCAACATTTTCAAAATATACGCGGTGAAATGTGTCAGAATTCCATGGCATACCGCGATACTTTATGAAAGTGAATGAAGTATAGGTGTATGATACGATTCTCTGTTATGAATCTTAAAGTTCATATTTCTCGATGGAGATTGAGTTGGTAAATTTAGGGAATACTCAAGTGCTGACCTCAGTGGGATAAAAATGTTATATTTCTTAACAAGAACACTTAGTTTCATCCCATTATATCTGCAATTAGAAAGTCACATTTCTCCTGGCCAAATTAGTTCCTTCTTCATCTTTCCTGAACACTATAACTTATTTTTCTCGATATCCCAAAAATATCTTATAAAAAATGATTTTTTGCTCAATTTATGATTAATGAACCTAACTCATAACGTATTCAAAACAATAATCTTCTGTGAATATTTCAAAGAAATTTCGATGTGTACGTTGCCAGCTTCGCCAATATTCCAGAAAATGTCTATGGATTCTACCATAATTACGATTCCGTTCTTCAATTTATTATATTGATTTCCAGGGTGAAATAATCAGAGAGGAAATATTTCAGATAGAAACATCGCCACAAATTAATTATAGCTGAGTATCATTTTATTTTTCGTTAATTTTGAATCAATACGTGGTTTGTATCGACATTCATGGTTCATATTTCAGTAACAGTGAATTTTTTCATAGAAACTGGAGGTATAAAATGTATGATTTCGAAAAAAAAATATGTTTTATGGCAAAAGGTAAACTTCATCAGGATCTGTGAGAAATTTCATGCTTTTTAAAATTCAATAAATTTTTCTCGTACTTTTATGGGATTTCGTTATTACACATCTCTATATCAGACGTTTTTTTTCCATCATTGAGATTTCAGTTCTTACAAGGTGAGTGATTTCCAAATGAAAATTCGATGAAGTTGGCGAACATTCTGACAACATTGTTAACTTCTACTGCGATTAATTTTTATGCGATTCGATGATATTCAAAATATAGAGAATCATCAGATTATTTTCAAGATTTTTAATTCTTGATTGAAATTCATTAAATAAATTCGTGGAAAACTTGAACGCTTTTCTTGAAAACAAACATAGGAATACTTTCCTTCTTTGAAATAATTGATTTTTTCGAAAATATGAACCATATTCAACTTTTTCGAGTAGTTTTATAGAAGTTTTGCATGGTTTAATGAGTCGGTTATGCTGAAACTTTTATACCAGGAGAAATATTGAATAAGTTTTGATAGATGAATATGCAGCATGAATAGAGTGCATACTGAACCAAAATTCAGTTCATTTGAAATAACAGTTCCGCAGATATGGAAACAGAAGTGTTAATTTCATGGATTTTCAATAACCTGTATGTTTCCAACGGAACCGATTTCTGAAAAATGTTATCTAAAAAAGTAGTTCGTTTGATGAGATGAATAGTTGAAATATATATACAATTCAAAGACACACCCTGTATAAATTTTGGGCATGGTGGCAAATGAGTATACAACAGTGTGGGCCTTGTTGTTTCTGAATCCAGCGCATGTATCGTAAACTTTCGCGGCGCAAAAAAGGGCTTGTCATTATGTATCCATGGATACCTGTATGGACATATATGGAATTTTTCTTCGTGCTGTCAATCACAATATCTCCTATCGCACATTCGCACTCGAGTTTCACTTTCATTTGCCAGGATCAAATTGAATGGGAATATAATTATGTGATAGTCACCTCAATTTTTGGATTTATTGATGTAGTTCTATTTCCGAAGGAAGGTACTGAGTGTGTAGTTTCTCCAAGTAATAATAGCTTAGGAGGAATTTCTTATTTCTGTTTTGTGTATTATTCATCTACATTTTAATGGTAATTCGTAATTTTTGCACGAGATGAGGTAATACTGCGACGTTGTTGATGACTCAGAGAAGAATTCGATATTTTAAAAATAAGGTGAAGTGATTCACGATCAAAAACATGGTAATTAAAAAAAAAATTCGACTTGGTTTGGAACTTACACTAATGATGAATTTATTGTTTATTGGAAAACGCTAATTAGCTTTCTTATGAATAATGTTCAAACGAACATATTCAAGCGAATCAATCTTTCAAAGCATATCATTATTAGAATTTCACAATATACAACTTGAAATTCATTAATTTGAGAACTCTTGCATGAATATTGTATCGAACTTGAACTTTTCGAGATATCATATTCATTCAATTTATGGACAGGTTAGGGCATTATGGTATTATTCTGCTTCTATTGAACCATTAGAAACTCATTCAATTATTCATCGAAGTATAGAACTATTAACATTAGAAAAACCTTATACCCAACAACACGTTCATATATCATAGTTTTGTTTTTATCATAGGCCTACGTAAATTATACGGATATTGTTTTCTGGGCTTTCTGTATACAGAAGAAGGCTATGGTTGAACTGAAAATGCAGCTTGCCTAAATATTCCGAATGCACCATTGCCTAAGCGCCACTCTAGGCGATATAAGGGCAACCATTTTTATGGAGAGGAAGGACCAATGTTGAACCTGACAACTAAGGGATTCAACTCCGAAACATTCAAAATAACCTGCGTATTTGGGTTATGTTGGTAGTACGAAATAAATAGAAATGTTTCCATGTATACTCCATTCACTTTTATTTAATCACATAGGAGGTCATGGTTTCGTTTTCAGGAGTTGGTGCCCCTGATGAAAAGCACAGAACATATGATGAAAAGTCATTTTATTAAGTTTACAAATTGTTCGCAGATTTTTCGTATTTAATCGATATTTGCAGGTGAGTTTTTCGTCGAATATCCAAGATTAACGTATGTTTATTGTTTTTAGCACCAGTTTGGAGCTTGAGGACGATTTTCAAGACCAGGACGAATGTTTACATTTCGAGGTTAAAGGGGTACACGCGAATTTCGTTGAAAAAGCTGTTATTTGGGCAGATATCGCAGTAGATGGATCGGATGGAGCGTCGAGAGGTCGATTAGGATGATATTTTTCAGGTTTTCCAAGAAATTTGGCGATATCTGAGCAGATTTGCAGAAGTTCGGAACCTCACTAATGAGGTGGAACTTAGACCTAATTCTCCTATAAAAAACGCCTTTCAAAGGTCGAGATGGTGAAAAATGTCTTCTTCAGATGTTCTTTGAACAAACGCAGCCGAGTTTTATACCCCAACATTGATTTTAAGAAAGTTATCAACAAAACAAAATTGACATTATTCTTGATTCTTGTAATTACCCATCAATTCATCTTATATCTTTGGATTGATTTTTTTAGTGAATTCTTGATTAGAATCAATTATTGATATCGTCAAGTCTTGAACACGCAGTTCAAGAGGATAATAAACATTAAATCTTCACAAGCATGCATATGAAAATTATGTGAAAGCAATGCAGTTTTCTTCCATGGCGAAAATAATATATTTCAACAGCGATCTCTTGTACTTTTCAAGCTAATAACTATGAAAATGATTCCTTTCTATCAATTCATATAAACGGTAATTTTTTTCGTCCATCACATCTTTTCCAGTTCATTCATTTTCCGAATAAATTCACATTCTGAGAAATACGCTAAGAATGTAGAAAGGGCAACATAGTGTTGACTTGGAACATAAAAATATTTTGAAAAACTTCATAACTTCGATACAGAGTAGAATGTGTCAAATTTCCAAGGCCAAAGTTGTGATTTTATAATTATGAATGGAGTATAAGTAATTTTCCATTCATTCCTGCCGAATGAGCAAAAGAGAGGTATGCCATCTATCTTCGTCCAGGTGACTTCGAGAGGGAATTGTTGGTCTGATTCTTGACTAGCTGTCGCCTTGATGTAGGTATACTGTACCTCAAGACTTTGTCTAGTTTTGTTTGAGAGGACCTCCGTTCCACTCCAATTTTCATCGTAGTATGGTAATGTTGTCCCGAAAAGATCAGAACAAGATCGAAACCTAGGTCGACTTCTACCCACTTCGATGAGGTTGGAACTTTCACTAGTTCCCTGGATGAAGATTTTGGCAAGTTCGTGTCGGATCCATGGCGGTTGTTGATATTTATATCAATGAACGCGATGTATCTGATATACTCTTGATGTGTCACAACGATTCCTCTTGGAGATATGCATTTCTTTCTTAAAATTTTCCATTCATTTGGGAGCATGTTACAAAGAAACGCAGCGTCGTGTATTAGAAGTTATTATTTTGAAAAGAAGATATCCCTAACGGTGACTGATTTCGTTTTGTATATTTTTCAGACCGCCCAAAAGCCCAATACTGTTTCAGGATTATCCATTTATTCTGATATGCCCTGTATAACTAGAAGCAAAATTGTGTCGATTTTTATAACCTTTAATTATAATACGGAATATTTCACAATTTGAATCACTTTTCTTTAGTTATAGAGAAAAATAAAAAGGATCGGGGTGTTCTATTTATATTAGTTCATACTCATCAACTCCAATAAATTAATGTCTCAAAAATTTCATACATTCGTCCACTAGACAAGACCATTACTGAATTCCAAAAGTTCATTATTTAATGTGACAAATCATAAATATTCTTTTCTGTTCACATTACATAACAGGTTTCGTGAGAATAATTGTAATTGTGGGTCCTGCATCGAATTTTACTATATCCTCAACCCCTGGGTAACGTATAGAAACTACCTATGGAATTCTAGTTTTCGTAATAAACCTAATATACGGTTCATACTAATCGATTGGCCTTTGGTGGATATTTCCAGGAGGAATTGAGCGTGAAGTAATTTTGTTTGTCATTATCGTTGCGTGACCGAGAAAATATCGAAATAACGTTCCTCATTATGAAGATCATATTTTACACTCGACCATTACTTGTTGTTTGTGCCACGCTATTATACGGAACATATAGAGAGTTTCGTTTTACTGCAAACAGTATATCAGGTATTCATCACCAACCTCATTTCAGGTTTGAAAATATAGGGTGGGAATAGGAGTTAAAACTCAGAATGTTTCTTGTTTGAATTAATACTTTTGTGACGTTTCGATCTAGAAATTTCAGTTCTCCAGCCAACAGACCTGAAGCAAATTGAATTCTTCATTATTTCATTGATTCGTATTCTTGAAACAAAATTTTCGAATTTTATTATTTCTGAAATACTGGAGTGAGGTATTCCCACTAGATCAGAAGAAATTGGAAGACAAAAAAATGCGAGGAGTCAGAAAAACAGCGTGAATTCCCTACCTTTTGCACGAACAAACTTCGACTCACTGATCAAACTGCAGTGGAAAGGAACATTCATAGGCGAATCCTATGGCTCCGTCGTTATTCGTACAAAAAAAATATCCGCTAAATAAAGTTCGAATAATTTAACTCTTTTGCACATTCGTATGGAATCATAGAACCTAACAATGACTGAGAGGGGAGCACTGTATATGGGTATGAAGCTTTTTAATTCATTGCCAAGAAATCTGCTGATACAGATCATCATGAAAACTGTAAGAAAGAACTTTATCGTGTCTTAATCAAGTGGGAACCCTATACAGTGGAAGAATTTTTGGAATTTTGTAGGAACCAAAACTGATCCTAAGATGGGCCAAGATGGAGTGCAGCTCTGTGTTTTTCTCATTTTGACGTATTTCATGTACTGTGACATGTCATTGTAACGTATTGTTACATTATTCTGAAATAAATACATTCTATTCTATGTTGAATTTAATTTCATATCATACGAATTGGTCTGTCATTATGAATACGGAAGATCGATAAGAAGACGAATATTCGAATAATTGAGTAGGACTCCTTAACTCTTATTTTTTATTTATAATTACAGATGTTGAAACCATTCGACCTGTACAGGGTGGGCAAAATTGGTGCTACATGAACATGTATGATATATGATACATTTCTGAAACGGGAAAAAAATGGCGATTCTGTTTCCTTGAGAAAAAACACAACTTAATGTCATAACTCAGCAAATAAACCTCTCAGAAAAAATCAAAGTACGCCACTGGATTGCTATCAGAAAAGTGCCTGTATAATGTTTTTATTTCAACATCCTAGCATAAACAGAAACGGAGATAATGACCAAAGTTGAAATCGCCCAAATTTCAATTTTGGCCTATAACTCGGAAACGAAAAACGATAGAGGAATGCAGTTGGCATTATCAGTTTCTCGAAAAAAGAGGACTATAATGTGCCATTCATTTTTCTCTATCTCCTCGGGTTAAAAAGTTTTAGTTCATGTAGCACCAATTTTGCTCACCCTGTACAGTGTACATATATTTCAACTGTAGAATCTTGAGACCCAAAATAAACCGTTTTTTTTTACATTTTCCTAATTCGGATCTGTTGAAAGATATAGCCTTTTGAAAAAATGGGCCAAATACGTGCCTGAAACGATTCTCTGCAAAGACTTCAGAGTTCATATTTCTCGATACACTCAGGAAATAATCGAAAACTAACATTATTCGAATAAGAATCTCAAAAACACGATATTTCCCAACAAAAACACTCCATTTTGTCCGCTATATCTGCAATTAAAAAACCATATTCCTCCCAGCAAGCTGAGTTCTTTCTTCAATTTTCCTGGAGATTAGTTTGACAACACTGATGAATTTTCCATATTTTCCTAGATAACCCAAAAATATTGATTAATCAACCTAACCTAAACCATTTTGTATCCAAAACAATCCAAATAGTAATCTTCCATGAATATTTCACAGAGCTTTTGGGAAGACGATGCCAGATTGTTGATTTTTCGGATATCATAGTGAAACGGTGTGTCTTGCGATGAGGCGTGAGATCGAGCGTGAGATCTATGAATCGACCCATCTCGAACGTAAGTGTCTGTGAACGACGCATGCGTATAGCGACAACCGCCTCGATCTGTGACCAAATATGGAGGAAATCTTTTCTGGAGCTATAGACATTCAATGTCGATACAAATCACGTATTGAATTGAAATTAATGGAAAAATAAATCTGTGGCGATGTTTCAATCTGCAGAATAATATATACTCTTGAAATTTTTTGAAATCGACACTACAAGGTTAACATTAAATTATGCACTGAAAGTCTTCACATAATCATCACGATGAATTTCAACATTCATATATCTGAATTATCTATTTCATTGATATTTCGTTTCAAAACGGACCGGTAGCGATGAATTTTCAATTCAATATCCAACAATAATTGTGGGATTTTATTATTACATATCTCTCTACATGACTGTTGGAATTGCATTCTGCAACGAGTATTAGACGATATTTTCTCTATTTCAGTAAAATTTTGTGAAATTCAATGAAAAATTCAAATTATAGTTCCTAGTGACTTTCAAATTGTATCTTGGCAGTTGGTGTGAATGTTAGGAAATACGAAAATTGACATTTCCAAATTGCATCTGCTGGAATTTGATAGGATCGGAAGTCATTGTTGACAACCACAAAACGAAAAATGTAACTGAAAACGATGCTGTAATGAATTCATTACATCACTCTTTTTAGTACTGTAATGAACTCATTACGATCCTGAAATAGAGAAATTCTAGTATCGACAAAGTTGGTTAACATTATGACAACTTTGTTTACTTGTCGTGCGATGAATTTATCTGCGACTCGATGATATTTGAAATCCAGGGAAGCATCCACATTATTTTTGAAATTCATGATTTTTCCCTCTAATTTTATTGTATTCAATCAGGAATAACTCGAAATCGACGCGTGTCACGAAATGAAGAAAAAAATACTTTCATTTTCCAAAATGATCGATTCTTTCGAAAATATAAACTGTTCATCATTTGCAAGTTGGTTTATGGTATTTTTCCGTGGATTTATGAGTCGTCCACGCTGTAACTTTTATACTTGTTGCAATATTGAATAAGTTTTAATTGAGTAATATGCATCATGAATAGAGTAAACAATCAACCGAAATCAAGTTCATTCGATTCAATAGTTCTGAAGATAGAAAAGAAAAGTGTTTTAAATGGATTATCGACACCCTGTATCTTTCAAACGAAACGGAATTTCGAAAAATGTTATTAAAAAGAGTGTTTCGTTTGATAAGGGAAATCTACAATTGAAATATATGTACAAGTCAAAGACTGAACCTGTATGGAAGTAAATACTATCAACTGTTCAGGTCCGTAGCGGAAAATTATTTGGTTTAGTAAATATTTTGGCAGTCTGATTTATGGTTTTTTCATTTTTCATTTTCCAGGATTAAACTAAAATACTTCCTAAGATCACGTTCGTCCTTGTAATATAATAAACTTTATTCATCACTGTTACAATCGAACAAAAATATAAAGATAAGAGATGATAAGATTGTGAAAGACCTAAGTAAAACTTGTATGTAATCACAATCTGTTGCATTTTATTTTATTTATTTATTTTATTTATTCATTTACAAGGAATACAAACAGGATATACCCATAAATAGCATTCACAGTTTACACCAATAAGCGAAATAACCAGTGACAAACTAATTAACCAAAATATAGAAAAAAAAACCAACAATGAGAAAAAAAAACAACAACAAAAAAATTACATTCGAAGAAAATGTCTTTTGAGGAGCAATTTGGAATTCAAAATGTTACCATGAAAAATGTCAACAACTTCTTGTAGTTCATTACAGGTGCGGAGCATTCGAATTAAAGGTTGATTTTTCGAAGCATTGGTTCGCCTCAAAGGAATGTAAAAAGTTTCGAAAGTTCTGACATTGAATGTTGGAACATTTAGACCAACAGCCTGCAACAGACTCGGCACCTGCAACTCACCACTCACAATTTTTTTCATTACAAGGAGTTCATTCACTTTACGTCTGTCCTGAAGGGATAAAAGATTGATATGTTTACGTGCCAAGCAATAAAAATCTTCATTCTCACGAACGGTAAAATTACATTTTAAACTCAAAAACCTTAGCATTTTGTTTTGGATACGTTCAATTCTATTAATATGAACATTGAATCAATAGTATCGTGTGCAAAACCAAAAATCAATTTTATTCCCATTTATTCATGAGGATACAATGTCTAATTTCTTTCTATGACAGATTCAGAATACACCATAGATTGGGTTATATTATTTGATAACGTTGCTGGCATATATCTAAGGCCGGCCAGTCACGTACAGTACATACTGTCAGTTTAAACTGTCATTTCAAACCGTTCGTGGGATGAGGGTATGAACTGAGACTGAAATACCCACTCACGTACAATTTAGACCGTCATTTTAAACCGTACGTGGGAGGGTATAAACTAAGACTGAAATACCCACTCAGGTACAATTTAGACTGACAGTTTTAACTGTACAGTTGAAACTGATAGTTTAAAATTTACGTGAGTGGCCGGCCTAATAATTCCAATGTGGGGAATGCGCCAATGAAAACTGAAGCTGAACTCTGGTACGAATTCAGATCTGCCACCCAAATAGCCCCTATATCCGAATAGACCAGATCAGTCGACTACATACCTATACAGGGTCTTTCACGAGGAACCTCACCCATGTTTATACGGGAAACTACTGAACGTATTTTCATGAAATTCAGCACTTCAAATATTTTGAAGGCATGAGCACCTCCGGTTTCTCCGGAAATGACGTCAACTTCCGTTTTTCAAATTAGAACACCATTTTTTTATTGCAGAAATAGATTCCTTAGAAAATTTCGAGTTATTTTGATGTAACATTTTTCAGTTTTGGTCGGAAAATTCTCTCTGAGCGGGAAAATTCGAAAAAAAATCGAAAATAGAGCTCCGCTGAAACAAGAATAACTTCGAGGTTTTCGGATGGGAAATTTTCATTTTTGGGATTTTTCAATATGTAAGATTGATGTACCCACTTTGAAAAACGAAATCGCGATTCATGATACAGGGGGTGAAAAAATCGCTTTCAAAGTTAGGGATGACAAAATCGTGAAAAATCAATTTTTTCAAATTAGAACCCCATTTTTTTATGGCAGATATTGAATCTACGTTAAAAAATAATGTGAGTGTATGCATCACACCCTTGCCCTAAAATGGCTATTTTCTGAGTTATTCACAAAAAACTGTTTTTCGTATTGAATTTTCAGCTATTTCTTTTCCCTTCACGCCAAAAAGATGAAATTTTCTGGAACTGTTATTTGAACCATGCTGTAGATTTTTCACGCCTTCTTGAAACCGACTTTAAGTTACTATTAGGAGAACCATGGCAAACTCTCGCAGTTATAACTAGAGAAGATGCTCAAAGTTTTGACCGTTAATTTCTAGACATTTATTTATACGTCTCAGGAATGCTTCGTGCGTTGCTCTTCTTATTTCATCGGGAGGAAGAGATCTGCAAAAGTGTTTGAAAACCAAATTGAGTTTCAAAACTATGAATCTAAAAATCTAAATAAACCTGAACGCATTTCTGACTCGTTCTATGCAGTCCTCTTTATCAGTCAGGGGAGTTGAGTAGACAATATTTTTTATCCTATCCCAAACATAATAGTCTAAAGGAGTTAAATCGGGAGAACGTAGTGGCCAAAGATGTGGACCATTGTTCGCCAACCATCGATCTTCAAATAGCCTGTAGAGGATATTTGACACATTGAGTGAATTGTGTGGAGGCGCGCCATCTTGTTGATACCATAAGTCATTATGTTTCTGTACTAGCGGCTCAATTATTTGAGTCAATATGTCAGAATATCTATCTCCTAAGGGAGAACATCCTTTGAATAATGCAAACATGTGTAGTGTTCTATCTTACCAGTTAAAGTCCCATCATAAATGTGAACATCGAGAATTGCATTATTTTTGATGGCGCAAAAAACATTGAAACTCCAGGTCTCTTGAAAGTTCCATTGTCTGAAGTGGTGGTTGTTCTCTTCATCCCAATAATGACTGTTATGCCTATTGAAAGAACGATTCTTTGTGAATTTAGATTCATCTGTCCAAATTATACAGTCCAAAAAGTTTTCATTCTCTTGAAATCGAATCATCATAGCTTCGCAAAACTCTGTTCTCCTGACGAAATCAGTTTCCTGAAAATGCTGTACCCTATTGAATTTATATGGGTGCATTTTATGTTTTTTTAATATTCTCCAAACACTCGATTGAGATAATCCCAGATCAATCTCGGCATCTTTGAGAGAATTTTGAGGATTCACACGAAAATATGCAAGAACTGTAATTTCGTTGTTCTCATCTTCTACTACACTTTTTTCTCTGTGTATAGTTTTCTTAACGAAAGATTCGACATTTCTCAAGTTTGTCATGGTTCTGTTAATGGTATCTCTCGTTGGTCTGGGTCGGTCAGGAAACCTCTCAATGAACAGTCGAATCGTTCTATCTACAACTTTATTACATTCTCCATGAAGTAAAATGAGATTTAAATAATCTTCATTGGTAAAATTAGGCATAGTGATCGATTTTATAACTTAATACGAATTATCACCAAATTAATAGTAAACACAAAATGCTACTGAATAAAGAGGAATTTGGCAGATGTAATTAATGATATCTATCATTAAAAAAAAGAATGTAAAACATGGTAAGTTTTTGCATATGCTTCATAAGGAATTATTTATTTATCACTGAAGAGAAAACCGATGGCCGATTAGTTGAAATAAAGAGGTTTTCGATACAAATTCGAATCCAAATTCGCCATCTATTTAGGAACAACCTGTAACTTTTTTCTCTTGCATATTAGGGTACATAGTAAAATCTAAAACATGGTTTAAGTAACAGTTCCTGAAAATTTCATCTTTTTGGCGTGAAGGGAAAAGAAATAGCTGAAAATTCAAGACGAAAAACAGTTTTTTGTGAATAACTCAGAAAATATCCACTTTAGGGCAAGGGTGTGATGCATACACTCACATTATTTTTTAACGAAGATTCATTATCTGTCATAAAAAAATGGGGTTCTAATGTGAAAAAATTGATTTTTCACGATTTTGTCATCCCTAACTTTGAAAGCGATTTTTTCACCCCCTGTATCATGAATCGCGATTTCGATTTTCAAAGTGGATACATCAATCTTACATCTTGAAAAATCCCAAAAATGAAAATTTTCCATCCAAAAACCTCGAAGTTATTCTTGTTTCAGCGGAGCTCTATTTTCGATTTTTTTTTCGAATTTTCCCGCTCAGAGAGAATTTTACAACCAAAACTGAAAAATGTTACATCAAAATAACTTGAAATTTTCTAAGGAATCTATTTCTGCAATAAAAAATGGTGTTCTAATTTGAAAAACGAAAGTTGACGTCATTTCAGGAAATACCGGAGGTGCTCATGCCTTGAAAATATTTTAGATTTCATCAGCATCGGGAAATACTTATAAGTGCTGAATTTCATGAAAATACGTTCAGTAGTTTCCCGTATAAATATGGGTGAGGTTCCTCGTGAAAGAACCTGTATAATAAAAATATCTAATACTTTCGAATTTGCTCTTGCTTTTTTGCTGATTTTTCGCTAAAAACAACCACTCTTATCTATGGGAGATGATCCCCCAACATAAGGGGCCTGTAGCGTTCCTCGAACACCTGAAGAACAGAAGAATCATCACTTGGAAGATCGGACCTGATCGAAAGATCCTCCCGATCCATGAGAGAGTTAGGACTTTGTGAAAAGGTTTTTTTTAGCAGGTGAAGTATTTTTTTTTCTACTGCTTCTTTCTCGTTTTTCTTCTTTTTTTTTCTTGTTACAGATATAATTTCAAGATATTTGCCTCCAGTTCAATGAAAAGGCTTGTTTTCAAGCAAAAGGATCTCTGTAACATGGATAGCAGCATATTTTTTGAACAAATTCAGTATCACCACACATACACGGGGAGACAGAGTTTTTTCAGAGGTTTTTATCTGTTCTCGTGTATCATACGCAGAATTGTATGGTACCCCGTTTACATTCCCTCTGCTAACACTCAGATTTGGAGCGGGAAACAGATTTTATTCTTTTATACAATCTGTTCCTTGTCGCCATTTCTTCACACGTGCCATATGCCATATATTGTTTGATATTACAAAACAGTATGTAATTCTCTCTTTCAAAAGAATATTTATTTATTTATTTTTAATTTCCTATGAAATGTTTCAATCGCTTTATTTCGTTCTGAATATCATTTTTTAGAATTGAATAGAAAATATTTAAGTGACACATTTTCATCCTAGATATCTATATCTTCTTGTTGTCTTCCGGAAAGTGTATACAGGGTCTTTCACGAGGAACCTCACCCATATTTATACGGGAAACTACTGAACGTATTTTCATGAAATTAAGCACTTATAAGTATTTCACGATGCTGATGAAATCTAAAATATTTTCAAGGCATGAGCACCTCCGGTTTTTCCGGAAATGACGTCAACTTCCGTTTTTCAAATTAGAACACCATTTTTTTATTGCAGAAATAGATTCCTTAGAAAATTTCAAGTTATTTTGATTTAACATTTCTCAGTTTTGGTTGGAAAATTCTCTCTGAGCGGGAAAATTCGAAAAAAAAATCGAAAATAGAGCTCCGCTGAAACAAGAATAACTTCGAGGTTTTTGGATGGAAAATTTTCATTTTTGGGATTTTTCAAGATGTAAGATTGATGTATCCACTTTGAAAATCGAAATCGCGATTCATGATACAGGGGGTGAAAAAATCGCTTTCAAAGTTAGGGATGACAAAATCGTGAAAAATCAATTTTTTCAAATTAGAACCCCATTTTTTTATGGCAGATATTGAATCTACGTTAAAAAATAATGTGAGTGTATGCATCACACCCTTGCCCTAAAGTGGATATTTTCTGAGTTATTCACAAAAAACTGTTTTTCGTCTTGAATTTTCAGCTATTTCTTTTCCCTACACGCCAAAAAGATGAAATTTTCAGGAACTGTTACTTAAACCATGTTTTAGATTTTACTACCCTAATATGCAAGAGAAAAAAGTTACAGGTTGTTCCTAAATAGATGGCGAATTTGGATTGGAATTTGTATCGGAAACCTCTTTATTTCAACTAATCGGCCATCGGTTTTCTCTCCAGTGATAAATAAATAATTCCTTATGATCCATATGCAAAAACTTACCATGTTTTACATTCTTTTTTTCAATGATAGATATCATTAATTACATCTACTGAATAAAGAGGAATTTGGCAGATGTAATTAATGATAATAATCTATCATTAAAAAAAAAGAATGTAAAACATGGTAAGTTTTTGCATATGGTTCATAAGGAATTATTTATTTATCACTGTGGAGAGAAAACCGATGGCCGATTAGTTGAAATAAAGAGGTTTCCGATACAAATTCGAATCCAAATTCGCCATCTATTTAGGAACAACCTGTAACTTTTTTCTCTTGCATATTAGGGTAGTAAAATCTAAAACATGGTTTAAGTAACAGTTCCTGAAAATTTCATCTTTTTGGCGTGAAGGGAAAAGAAATAGCTGAAAATTCAAGACGAAAAACAGTTTTTCGTGAATAACTCAGAAAATATCCACTTTAGGGCAAGGGTGTGATGCATACGTATAACGTAGATTCAATATCTGCCATAAAAAAATGGGGTTCTAATTTGAAAAAATTGATTTTTCACGATTTTGTCATCCCTAACTTTGAAAGCGATTTTTTCACCCCCTGTATCATGAATCGCGATTTCGATTTTCAAAGTGGATACATCAATCTTACATCTTGGAAAATCTCAAAAATGAAAATTTTCCATCCAAAAACCTCGAAGTTATTCTTGTTTCAGCGGAGCTCTATTTTCGATTTTTTTTTCGAATTTTCCCGCTCAGAGAGAATTTTCCAACCAAAACTGAGAAATGTTACATCAAAATAACTTGAAATTTTCTAAGGAATCTATTTCTGCAATAAAAAAATGGTGTTCTAATTTGAAAAACGGAAGTTGACGTCATTTCCGGAATAACCGGAGGTGCTCATGCCTTGAAAATATTTTAGATTTCATCAGCATCGGGAAATACTTATAAGTGCTGAATTTCATGAAAATACGTTCAGTAGTTTTCCGTATAAATATGGGTGAGTTTCCTCGTGAAAGACCCTGTATACTCCATTCACTTTTATAAAGTATCTTGGTGGGCCATGGTTTAGGTTTATCAAGTTATTTTACTTCAAACGGACGCAGGTTGACAATCGTGAAGATCAAGCGACATTGCCAAGTCTACTTTCTTATTACTCTTTTTCAACTTTGTGAATGGAGTCAGTTCTTTTAAGGTTTAACTGTGACACAAGATTCGTAGTACCACTACATTTTCATACTGGAGTATTTCAAGTTGCGCAAAGAGGTATTTAATTGTCCTCTGTAGGCTTATTTCTTGAGAATTTTGAAAAGTAACGGACTATTCTGTCCATTATTTTTCAGTAAAATTTCAACACTCGGTTCTTGATTTCCGTACAAGAAAATAGCATAACTGAATCTTCCAATCATGTTTAAATACTCGTACACGTGAAATATTTCCAGTATTAACAGAAAAAAAGTTTCTTCAATATTCGTCAGATCTTTGGAATTATTGAATTCATATATTTCCTCAAATTCATTGATATCCCAAAGTAAAAAAACATTTTGATAAATACGTAATTTCTACGATTTATATGTGGAAACGGCAACATTGCGTTCATATCTAATTTGAAAAACGGAAGTTGACGTCATTTCCGGAATAACCGGAGGTGCTCATGCCTTGAAAATATTTTAGATTTCATCAGCATCGGGAAATACTTATAAGTGCTGAATTTCATGAAAATACGTTCAGTAGTTTTCCGTATAAATATGGGTGAGTTTCCTCGTGAAAGACCCTGTATACTCCATTCACTTTTATAAAGTATCTTGGTGGGCCATGGTTTAGGTTTATCAAGTTATTTTACTTCAAACGGACGCAGGTTGACAATCGTGAAGATCAAGCGACATTGCCAAGTCTACTTTCTTATTACTCTTTTTCAACTTTGTGAATGGAGTCAGTTCTTTTAAGGTTTAACTGTGACACAAGATTCGTAGTACCACTACATTTTCATACTGGAGTATTTCAAGTTGCGCAAAGAGGTATTTAATTGTCCTCTGTAGGCTTATTTCTTGAGAATTTTGAAAAGTAACGGACTATTCTGTCCATTATTTTTCAGTAAAATTTCAACACTCGGTTCTTGATTTCCGTACAAGAAAATAGCATAACTGAATCTTCCAATCATGTTTAAATACTCGTACACGTGAAATATTTCCAGTATTAACAGAAAAAAAGTTTCTTCAATATTCGTCAGATCTTTGGAATTATTGAATTCATATATTTCCTCAAATTCATTGATATCCCAAAGTAAAAAAACATTTTGATAAATACGTAATTTCTACGATTTATATGTGGAAACGGCAACATTGCGTTCATATCTGACAGAAGAATGAGTATAACCTAACATTTTCAAAATATACGCGGTGAAAGGTGTCAGAATTCCAGGGTCAACCGGGCTACTTAATAAAAGTGAATGGGGTATACGTATAACCTCTAAATTTGTTGCAATTTTTGAATTTTCAGTTGACGCAAGCGTACAACCCAACCCAAACCAAAGATTTGACTTCACTTCGTGACTGTGAAATACATTTGTATACGAATAATATAAGCCATGTTGATGTTATCAGATATATGGTTCATGCCAAGCTAATGTGAAAACTCCTCCGTGAAATTAAGAATGCGTTTGAAATTTTTTTCCTTCTGTGCAACGATTCTAGTCTTCGATGCCATTGCAGGGAGAATTTAAGCACAACTACCAGAAGAAACTTCCTTCCGAATCGATTTTCGATAGAATCATCTTCCTGCTTATGTTGTGGAACCGCCATATGTCAAAGCTATTTCTTCGGTTGCAGACTGATTTTTGTGTTGCCCTCATCGGAGCATGTATTTTTTTTCTGTTTTGACTTCAACTTGGGTTTATACGAGGGTTTATAAGCATTTCAACTTCAAAAGTGAATTGGTATCAATACTATCAATATTACACAAAGTACAGGTCGTTCTATTGAGTTGAAAAATATTCAACGAGAGACATACTGCGAACGATAAGTAAGGAAATCAACAAAGATAGGAAAATTGATATAAAACAAATAAAAGGGATGACGCAATTGCATTATCTACGTGCTGGAAAGCAATCATGAATATAAATTCGAAGGCAACATTCCGCAGAGTGGTTGAACACAAATTTCATCTGGGGAAATTACAGTTCGACGAATAATAATAGGAGTGTCCCAAGTTGTGCGAGAAGGGAAATCTCAAGGCGGGCTAATTCCACTACGATACAACCAACGAAGTAGAAGGGCAATGAGAATTCAAATAGACTTGAGAAAGGCTTGTTGTAGTCTAAGTCGAAATGAATTGATATGTTCGAAACCTACATTATAAAAACATGGGAAATCTCTGGAGAAACTTTTTGAACAATCTCCGAAGCTAATCAATGAATGAAAAATGGAAGATGGGAAATTTCAAACTTTCAATTTTGAGCTTACTCTAATATCTTAATTCCAATAACGGACTTATGTAATGAATCAAACTAATACGGTTAATCAATATGAAGATCTCATTTTATTTTCACGGCTTCCACTATTACTTTGTTGAAGAACGGTTTCATTACGTGACAAAAAGGAGATATGCGAAAAGATAAACAATAGAGCTGTTGATTTTCGAATAGAGTTTTCCCATTTAACGCAATCAGAAGCCGAAAAATAAATTGTATATCGAGACGGTGTCAGGGATGCGGTGGAAGCGTAAAATTCAATGCTAGATCGCAAGAACTGCAACATTACAGCCTGATCGAAAATCTCATACGATTACGACACCCTTATCAAAATCCGCCTACGGGAGTTAAAAAAAGAAAATATTTTATTGCTTTCGAAAAAGGGAGAAGTGAGAGTAGCTGGAGAATGCCTAAACGGGAAGGTTCTCAGTTTGCTCGGGTTCAGTTGTAGGATGATTTAGGAAGTACTTCAGAGTTAGAAAG
Organism: Adalia decempunctata; assembly: GCA_951802165.1. Lineage (NCBI taxonomy): Eukaryota > Metazoa > Arthropoda > Insecta > Coleoptera > Coccinellidae > Adalia > Adalia decempunctata. The sequence continues at coordinate 8,311,697 of OX637697.1, forward strand.
TACGTTCTCAAAGCGGAGACGGAAAATTTGCGATTTGGGGAGAAGAGGTCGCAGCACACTGCCACCTCAAGGTATATTATACTATTGTAACTAAACACTAAGTGCTGTCCCTAGTGTGACGGGCCGTACCCACTCTTTCTCTCTTCAAGGGTAAGATCTTCAAAATTACTTACATTTTTTTTTTCAATAAAAACACCCCTTGATTGATGGAAAGCCGCTCTTTCGTCAAATATCTAAGGAGGTGCTTTTTCACACTCGATCTTTCATATACTAACTATTACCATAAATTGTTTTCTTAAACTTACCTCCATCAACGTCCACGCAAACTGATCCTGGACAGCAGTGTTCATTAGCCGTGCATCTCTTTCCGTAGCAGGGTTCATCTTCGACATCGTTAGTATACTCTTCTAGGACCCCTTCATCACCTTCTCCTGTCCTCTGAAAAAAAAAACTTCATTCAGATGCTCTTCTGAGCGAAATGAATTCTATTTAGATCATAGTTAAATATCAATAATAATTTATCCCAACATTTATTACCAACGTATGAACAGGGTCTTTCTAAATCCATGCGGAAAAAATCAGGAAGTGATCGCTAGTATGAAATTAAGATGTGTCTTTTCTATAACAAAACTTCCTCAACCCTTTCCGAGATATCACCTTCGAAAGGTGGTGACGAAAATTAAGTTATCATTTTTTCTCTCTTCAGCTATTGGTTTTGGGAAACAAATTTAAGAATACAAAATTGTTTCGAAGGATTTCAAGTTAAAATGAAACTTCATCTTAAAAAAGAGGTTTTGATACAAAATAACGTAAGGGTTGCTTATTTCATCCCTGTATAATGTTAATGTAGCAGAAATATTGAAAAGATACCCGTGATAAGTATTTTGCGAGTGCACGAAATTAACAGAATTTTAAGATTCTAGCTTCACTGAAATTTCAGAAAAAATTAAATTTAGTCACCACTTTTTGAGGGTGATACCCCGGAAAGGTTGTCATGAAATATTGTCATGAAAAAGATGGAAGAAGAGATGAATTCATTCATTGAGTACCGCTTTCATTACAAGATAAAGCTGTGAATGCAGTTTCTGAACAAGGCAACACTCTCAATAATTCATAAGTGCTTAGGAAGCAATTTTAATAAAAAGATGGGCATGTACAGTGGTTCTCTTTCAAATCCGGAAGTGCCATGTATAGGAGGAAGAAAGGGATGAACTTGCCGAGTGCTATTTTCATTAATACATGTTCTCGTAGTTCGAGGCGATAAATGTAAAGTGTCTGAACTCTGTTGGATCTGAAAACTCCCCGACAGGACTCTCGCAAGCCTAATCTGCACATAATTCTCACTAACCGTTTTTGAACGTAAAATATTTCATCTGCTCTAGGCGAGCTACCTCAAGGTTGAGTTGAGAGTTGTCAAGACTCCAGTATAGGTACACCTTGTTTCTGATCATGATAAACATATACAGGGTGGCCATTTGAAAACGAAACAGACGAAATAAATTTTTTCGATAGAAATGCTCGGACAGGTCGATTTCTGTTTCGAGGGGGACGGACAACTTAAGATGTAGGTTATGGACGCATAGCGCTTCAACCCTTGCTGCTACAACCCCCACCCCCAATTTTTGAATAGGGAAAATGGGGTGAGTGATACCTCAATTCAAAGGTATTTTTATACTGATTTCAGCACAGTAATTGTTTTTTCATTTTATGCATTAGTTCTCGAAATATTCTCAAATGAGTATTTGAAAATGAAGTGGTGTTTTCATGGCACTTGTAGTGTTTTTTTGTGAAAAATCGACATCTTGATTAGAGATTTCTATGTCAGTGGATTGGAGGAAGAAGCCACAGTCATGGTTGTTTTGAAGCTCAAAATGTCGATTTTTCACAAAAAAACACTACAAGTGCCATGAAAACACCACTTCATTTTCAAATACTTAGTTGAGAATATTTCGAGAACTAATGCATAAAATGAAAAAACAATTACTGTGCTGAAATCAGTATAAAAATACCTTTCAAATGAGGTATCACTCACCTCATCTTTCCTATTCAAAAATTGGGGGTGAGGGTTGTAGTAGCAAGGGTTGAAGCGCTATGCGTCCGTAACCTACATCTTAAGTTGTCCCCCTCGAAACAGAAATCGACCTGTCCGAGCATTTCTATCGAAAAAATTCATTTCGTCTGTAATCTCGTCTGTTTCGTTTTCAAATGGCCACCCTGTATGTAAGCAGCACAGATCAAAATCTTCTTCAACTTATCTGCATGCTGATACCATCTCAAGTGTTTGTACGATATATTTCTATGAACCAGGCAGTAGAAAGGGGTTTCTAATAAGAAGTGCCCGCTATTTTGTTAGATGTCACTTTTGAAGATGTTATTTTTTGACATTTGACAATGGCGTAGAAACTACTTACGTCATTATTAGAAATGGAGCGCGCTCCAACAACCCATAGAAATGATTAAAATTCACTATAAAAATGGTGAGAAATTGGCGGCTCATGACAGTTTAAGGTGATCAGATTCCTTCCGTGGCGTTGCCGAGAAAGAAGCTGTTGCAAAACTGATTATTAGAATAATTCTTTCTCGCTAGCATACTCAAGGTCATCTACTTCGAAAAACATTTTGCTTTGTACAATACATATTTACTTCCAGCGAGGAAGAAATATCTTACTCGAGAACTACACATTTAAATAGTGTTTATAAAAAGTGATTTGAGGACATTTGAAGAAATGAGCATCCTTATTGAAACTCAATTTTTGGACCTTGTTAAGAACATCCTCTACAATGAAATCGCCAGCCATCATAATATCATCAGATTTGAAACACAAATTAACCATAAAATTGAGAATATTGTAGTTCATATCACACTGATGATAAAGAAAAATCTTCCACCTTTTCATAATTCTTTCGTAATAGGTCGTTAACAAAATCAAGAAAACTTTGGATGCCAATAAATGAAATTACTATTTTTTTTAAAGTAAAAGATGAAATAATTCGAAGAAGTTAACATTAGAACAAACCGGCACTCTGTATATGTACATATATACCTATAAATGACTAATTCTAGTGAACTCTCTTCTACGTCAGTTGCGTAATATTCACAAAAATAGATGAATATGTCGCTTCACTTCTTGAACGATATATGATTTATCCTCATCAGAATTACTCCAAAAACTTTGCTGAGTAGCTATTTCGAGTGTTTACAAATAACTGGGGAATTTGTGACGACCTACTAGGTCCCGCCGAATCCATTTCGCCTTCGGGTCTCCGATGGCAATTGAATTCATTAATAATTCGAAAGATATCGTACGAACACTGAGACAAACCTCAAAATACATGAGGAACAATTTAAACTATTCTTACAAATCCAACCCAATTTGAAAACTGACCCAAGTTCCTGATTAATCTGAATAACGCAGAATAATTGCAGTTTGCCCTTCGCGAGGAAATATATAAATTCGAGAGGCTAGCCTCAGACTCAACACAACATTCGGCGTTTGGGCTTGCAGTTTTCTCGCCTCTCGTCCGTTTCATGATGTAGAAAAACGAGCTAGACAAAGAAGTGCGAGGCGAGCCTCTGCTGTTTACTGGGAGGTGAGGAAGGGAGATAGATATACAGAAATCTTTATATATGGAAACCTAGACCCGGAGACGCATTGATGAAAAGAATGAAACCCGTGCACGTCGCTCAAGAACAGCCGATAATATTGCTGCTGTAGCCTTAGTGTTGATGAAAACCCAGGTTTGGCTATTTCTCGTCGTTTCGAGGCATTCCACAATCGTCATTACACCGTATTTCGTATAAAGATCTGAACCCTAATGCTTATAGAGTTCAGTAGATACAAGAACTCATGCCGGCCGATCATCAACAACATCGTGTCTTTGCTGATTGGGTCCTTGAAATGCATAAAAATTATCCGGAATTCCATCGAAAAATCATCTTGAGTGATGAGGCCCGTTTCCACCTCGGTGGCTTCTTCAACAAGCAAAATTGTCGCATCTGGAGTACGGAAAACTCAAGAGTTTATATTGTTGGTCTCAACAGATCCAAAATATCTCTGATGGTTCCCGAGATATCTTGAAAGAACTGAAAATCTATACAACGATTCTACTGGTTTTGTCAGATTTTTTCTATTCTACATTGTTTCAGAGACGCGATTGTCAACTTTTTTCTTATATGAACGCCATATTGGTTTTGATAAAGAAAAAAACTACGAATTCAACATTGTATCACACTCCACACAAATATTAGTTCTCAAAGCAAATAATTTGATGTTGAATGTGAAGCATTTTTCCTGTGTCTTATTATGTAGTTGAAGTCGGTTTGGGAAAAAAATTTGGTCCACTTGCGTCAAAATACAATGAAGATATTTGGAAAAAAGTCTGAAAAGAGTGAACAAACAGAAAATCAAAAATAAGTTCAGTAAAACAAATATTTTCTATTTGAAATACAACAAATCAATAATAAAAAATTTAATTTCCAAATATGCTCGCAATGGCTTCCTTCGTTAATTATGCAGAGCCTCACTCTTCCAGAAATGCCTTGGATAGCCGCTCGAATTTGTTCAGGAAATATGGATCTAATTCCTTCTATAGTTCTGTTTCGAATTTCATTTACATTATGTACGGGGACTGATAAACATAGACTCCCCAAAAAACTAATTCATCGGATTCAAGTCCGGAGATCTAGCTGGCAGTTAATGGGTCCGTTTCTCCGAATCCATTGTTCGCCGAATCAGGTGTTTAAAAAATTCCCTGACTTCCAAGTCATTATGCGCTGATACCAACACCCTTCATAGCGTACAACTGGTAGGGTCTCTAGAAATTGTTCCACAATATTTTGTAGTATATCCAAGTACTTAGGTCTATTTAATGTACCATCTATGAAGTAGGGTCCAATTATCTTATCATTAAATATTGCACGATGAACATTGAACTTGAATCTAATTTGATGCATTGACTCATATTTTGAATGTGAGTTGGCATTTGCCCTAGTTTCATCAAATCTCTGGAACTGGAAGGCGAGCGGTAGGTGGCGCGATGATAACACCTCTGTCAGGGGGCACAATAGACCTTAAGGGGAAGTATCACCTTTTGAATCATGGTAAATCTCCATTCAAAAAGTGTCTATTTCACGAGTAACCTCCCTAATTTACGACGTAGAGACTTGATTTTTTTTTAAATTGAAGTTGAAGAACGTCCTGAGGTCAAATAGTTTCATTTTTGCGATTCAATTAGTTTTTCAACTAAAAAAAACAGCGTAATCGTTAGATCTCTGCAATATTTGGGTTATTGAATATGTTTTTCTTTTTTCATGAGCACAAGCTATATTTTTGAACCAATCATCATGAAAGTTTTGTAGATTATAGAAGATTGAATTGCCGACGGCAAATAGTTGCGATTTTCTCCAAAAAATGATGAATAACCGTCGAAAATAAATCATTAAGTGTAGTTTCCAAAACGCTGAAGCTCAACCTGTTTTTTTATTTGAAAAACTAATTAAATCGGAAAAAATAAAACTATTTGCCGTCGGGACGTTCTTCAACTTCAATTTTAATAAAAATTAGGGTAGTTACTCGTGAAATGAAGAGACCACTTTTTGAATGGAGATTTACCACGATTCAAAAGGTGATACTTCCCCTTAAGGTCGCAGTGGACTGTAAACCCTTTTCACAATAATTATAACTATATTGCCCAGTGATGACGATTTTTCCTGTTAAATACACCATTGTTAGTGAACATGGATTCATCGGACCACAGGACTTTTTTCGGGAATTCAGGATCTTATATTCATTTTTGAGAAAGTCAGTTGCAAAAACTCAATCTGTTCTTGCTGTTGTAAATCTTGCGCTAATGTAAATTTGTAATCGTGAAATTTATGTTTTCATAAAATTTTGGATTCTCTTCTCTGTGACATACCACATTCCCTAGCGATTGCAGCATTTGTGGAAGTTTCGGGATTTATATAAACTTGAGCAAGCACATTAACTGCATTATGTGTAGCAGTACTTGCCTTTCTTTTTATCAAACTACCATTTTCCCTCATACATCTGTCCAGTTTTTGAGAAATGGTACGATTTAGATGCATTTCTTCCGCATATTGTTGCAAATAACTTTCAGATGCTATTCTTACATACGCGCATACAGATGAGTGTATGTAAAAGCGGAAACACATTGTTATCACGTCACGTGAGCTCACGCAACATCACGTCATTTTCACAAAATGTGCAACCACGATAATGCATGGAACTTAGACCATAGGAAGAGGAGAAACACCTTTTAATAATAAATAGTGAAGCAAAATCATCAGAACCAAACTGGGTGATTGTACTACTACAGAATAAAAATGTAGTAAAAATTTTCGCAACGTTGTATCTGCTGTCACGTTATAGCACTGATAGCACGCGAGATCTATATTCCGCAAATTTACATTTTCAGACCGCACGTGATATCACTTCTGATATGTTGTGAAGTGAACCTTTCTCCGGTACGAATGACTTTTCTAAACTGAGTGTTTTGCATCTCAATATCATTTTCAATAAGTCTATGTAAAAAATTGAATTCGTCTTTGGTCATTCTGAAATACATTTGAAACCGATCTGGGTGCTTATTCAATAATTCTTGAATTAATTGATGGAATTCCCCCACTTCCTCTGTTCGCTGATTGATTTGGTAAATCGAATCCCTTCTATGAGAATCACCAGCAACTGTAAAAGCAGCTATGTTCTCCATATCTTCTTCCCATTCCCTCGCGTGAGCTCACGTGACGTGACAACAATGTGTTTCCACCTTAAAGGTGCATAGAAATTGTTGCCACATCATGTGAGCTCATGCGAGAAATAGGGAAGAAGATATGGAAAATATAGCTGCTTTTACAGTTGCTGGTGATTCTCATAGGAGGGATTCGATTTACCAAATGAATCAACGAACAGAGGAAGTGGGGGAATTCCATCAATTAATTCAAGAATTATTGAATGAGCACCCAGATCGGTTTCAAATGTATGTCAGAATGACATTTCACAAAATATCAGACGTGGTATCACGTGCATTCAGAAAATGTAAATTTGCGGAATATAGATCTTGAGTGCTATCAGTGCTATAACGTGACAGCAGATACAATGTTGCAAAAATTTTTACTACATTCTGATTCCGTAGTAGTACAATCACCCAGTTTAGTTCTGTTGATTTGGCTTCACTATTCATTATTGAAAGGTGTGTCTCTCTTCCTATGGTCTAAGTTCCATGCATTATCGTGGTTGCACATTTTGGGAAGATGACGTGATGTGACGTGATGTGACGTGACGTGATAACAATGTGTCTGCAACTTTAGTATCAAACATGATTAGGGTTTCCACAAAACTCAAGTGATGGTTTCAGATAACAATTGTGAACGAAGTTATTTGACAATTCCGACGTCAGCCTAATACTTGAACAAAAAATAAAATGTTGAAATTCACGTTACTAGATACATTGTACATTGTTGAATTCGTAACACAAAGTTATAGTTGGCTAATGGCTACAAACTGAATTTCGTGAAGTTATCTCCAGAACTTAATGAGTTATGAAGAAAAAAAAGAAAATATCGATTTTCAGTTTTTTCAAGATATCTCGGGAACCATTAGGGATATTCCGGATCTGTTAAGACCAACACCGTAATCCTCAAATAACGCAACTTTTTATAATTTAAGCCACCCTGTATCTCCAACAGTTTTCGATATCCCTGTAGTGCCCCTCTATAATTGTTCTAACCCTGTATACTGGAAGTTTTTACCATGGATTGATTTGAAAATCTCCCACTCCGCGTAAAATTCAATTTGATCTCATTCTCTTTCATGCTCTACGAAATTACTAAACTTTTCAGGAATTGCGTCGGTGTAGTTAAATATAACTTCGAGGGAAGTTTGGGATCCACAATAGGTATTTGACGGAAAATAACTGAACAAAACTCAATTTACAATAAAATTCCAATTCTATTTTCCAACTTTTGCAGCTTCTTTCAGACGGAGGCTTATTTAATTACCTATGAACTTTGGAAGTTTCTTGCTACAACTTCATGAATAAAATTCACCAATAAAGAAAGGATATTGGATTATCGTTACCATTATTACGTTCCCCTTCATGAAAACCTAAAATTCCAACCGAATCTTTCGTTTCAAACCATTTTACCCATGGTCCTATTTGTGCGGTAGGTAGGAGAGCATCTTTCTGCCCAAATGCCTGTAGATTTCGAATTTGAAACATTTCATAGTTTATCGAAAACGTATTCTTCAATTAAAAACTGCATGGACTGTCTTTCAAATTTGGAAAATCCTTGAGTGCCCTCCTTGTGGAGAACAAGAATACTGTTCCTTTATAAGGAAAAAGTTGAATGAATAAATTAACCTGGGGTGACGACGATTGTAATGCCACGTGTATCGGGAGAACATAGAGAAGTCCATTGACACGAGAGTTGAAAACTTAGAGAGTAACAGGATTCCATCAAATAACCGTTTTGCTTTCGAAAAACATCTGAGAGGTCTAAGAGGCCAATAGCATAATAAAGAGCATGATAAAGCGTGAATGTCGAACTTCTTCACAATTGTGGCTTCGGGTATAAACAAGAAGTCCTTGCGGAACTGAAACTTTCTATTATTAAAAGACAACAATATCAGATTATCCGATTAATTATTGATGAGACCTAATTCACCTTCTATTCGTTTTCATGAGAATCTAACGACTTTATTGATTTGGAGCAAAAAGTCGTTTGCCCCTTTAGAAAGTAGTTTATATATTTTTTATATTATTTCACATTATGGTTTCTCGAATACTTATCCCCCAATTTTCATAACAGTTGTTCCATGCCTTCATGTTGTGCTCGTCAGTTGGGCTGAACATCACCTGACCAAGACCACAGTAATTATGTTCATTCGGAAGAGGAACCTTCCAGCCATGAAAAGGTTTGAATTAGAAGGAAATATGTTGGAGTGGAGGTCAGAAGTGGAATACCTAGGAATAACCCTCGACAGCAAACTTCTGTGGAATAAGCATGTTGAGAATGCTACTGCCAGACCTACGAGGGCTTTGATGGCGCGCAGGGATCAATGCGGCAGGAATTGAGGTTGTAACCCAAAAATACTGTGATGAATGTACGTCATGATAAAGACCTATAATCACATATGGGCCAGTGGCCTGGTTTGCTAGGCAAGTCAGGTAAGAACGAGGATAATGCTCGACAGATTGATGTGAGCTATGAGAACATGCTCAACTAGGGCACTTGAAATCATTACAGATTTCACACCTCAACATCTAGTGATGGATACTGGATAGGGTTGCCCATGAGGCCATCTTCAGAATATTTGAAGAAGGAAGAGGCAATGATCAAGAAAGCAAGCATCGAGACAAACTTCAGTACGGTAGAGCGGTGTGGCTTTGCCAACGAAGGTGACTTTGCCAAACTGCCTAATGTTTTATGCTTCATTTTATTAAAGTTTAGTGAAGTCGGTAACTTCTCAACGACAGCACGAATCGGAACCTAAGAGACACTATATCCCCAATTGTTTCAACAGTCGCAGTCCTTTGGCTTGGATTGAATGGTGTGCTATGCTGTGTTGTGTGAGCAGGTAAGTTTTAACGTGTTTATAAATGCGAAATACTAAGGGTTGTGTAGAGAACATGACAAATGGTACATCAAAATAAATTCAGCAGCTTATTTCACACGTATTTAGAGTCGCGTGAAAAAAACTGAGAGCATTTGGTTGGGCGGGTCTCGAATTTTCAGGAGATTATTCTATTGTTGCACTTGGGAGGGGAACTTTGCCAAATAACAAAATTTGCAGATTTATGCAGACAAACCATTTACATCTGGAAGAGAAAAAACCAGTTCTGCGGTTTTGGAAAATGAATCATTATTATTATTATATATTGTTCATTTACAAAGAGACTGATTTTATGTATTTTATGAAGAATAATAGATTTTATTTTCTTATAATTTGTTGTTTTATTCGCGACTAGTACCTAGCCAACAAACCTTCAAAAAAGTCGAAGAAAAACATTTTCGTGGCAAAAATACCACCTGCACTTGATTAAATTGCCAACAAACGCATTTTGATGCAAGTGGCAAATTCGCACCGATGTGCGGGTGACTTTGCCAAATTTTTAAAATGGAAAAAGAAAATTGTTGCGTACTTTTTCTTGCGTTTCCAATAACAGCAATCGATAGCTAGATTGTTGAAATTGAACATTATTCAAACACAACTCATTTTACAAAAAAACGAGAAAGTTACACCGCTCTACTCTACGGTACAATGCTAAGCAGAAGGGAGCTTCGGGATTGGGCTTTCAGTTTGCTTCATTTCATGTAGCGTTCTGATGGCTCTTTTTTGTTTCACAAGAACCTTTTCCAACGCAGAAGATCGCTGTTGATATCTTGCCACAGACTCCATCAATATATTGGTTCCAGCAAAGCGAAGAATGAAAAGTTTCTCCTAAATACATTGAAGTTGAATTCGTCTGCCCCCTCGTAGTGAAGGTAAACTTTTGGTTCTTATTCACATTTATTTGGAGACCACTTGCTTTGAACCAGGTTTGGGCATCTGTTAAGGATTTTGCAGGGCTAATTTCCAGTATAGTGTTTGACTTGTTTAGAACATCGGTATCGTCCGCAAAGCTACACGTGTTGTCCGATTCTATGTTCGCATACAGGTCGTTTGTGTACAGGATGAACAAAATGGGTCCTAGTATGGAGCACTGTGGCACTACTGTATTAATTTCTCTGAGGATCGATGAGGAATTGTCCTATTATACTTTTTGAGATATACCTATTTGCTAGATAGGATGCAAACATTTCGTGAGGTTTTCCTCTAAAGTCATAATATTTGAGCTTATTCAGAAGAATTTCTTGTGGGACACTATCGAAGGCCTTACTCAGATCCACACAAGACAACTGCACATCCTCCCCAAAATTAAAAGCTTCTATGATAGTTCCCAGAACATCAATCATTGCTGTTATAGTCGATCTGCTTTTCCTGAATCCATGTTGGGAGGAATGCAGTAAACTGCTTCTTTCCAGAATGTCTAAAAAGCGATTCTTCAAAACTGATTCAAAGATTTTTGAAACAGCTGGTAATACCGATATGGGTCTGTAGCTTTCGCAACATTCTGGATAGTCCTTCTTGAGGATTGGGATTATATTGGCAACTTTCAGCTCATCCGGGAATATACCCTGCTCAAAACAGTCATGTAAAATCTTGAACAGTGGATCTTTATTGTATGGAAAGATGTTTTTTTATAAAGCAATAGAGAAGCCGTAGATATCTTTGCGGTTTTTATCTTTCAATGACTTGGCAACATATATAATTTCATCCCCGGTAATTGGTTACATATACATTGACTTTGAGAAGTTTATTTTGAAATTATTAAGTAGTCCTGTCGAGGCTGAAATATTATCCTGAATTATCTGCCCAATCGATGAAAAGAAAATCAGAGTATCACCATCTAATTCTGTTTTATATGTTGGAAAGCTCTTCTTTTTTCCAGTTTCCTCCTCTATTAAGCTCCATATTGCCCGTCGTTTATGTTTGCTTCTATTGATTCGCCTGGCGTTTTTCCTTTCTCAGTATGTCTTTCAGCTCCCCGTTTGTGACTATATTCTTCCCCCGATACATAAGCAATTGTACTAGCCGCATCTACTCTACTTTTCAGATCTTTTATTTTTTTCGAGTTGTGATATTTGTTTCTATTTCTAATCTTCTCCAATTTTTCAAAAAAAGACGCGTTGAAAGCCGATATTAGTACCACATGAAAATTGTTGAACTGCTTTTCAGCGTCTTCGCTGTACACCGTCTCCCAATCCCATGATCTAATCTGATGAAAAAATCTATCAATATCAGTTTTGTTTGTCCGTCTGACAGTTTTGAACCTAACTTCGTTTCCAGTTTTCGTTGCTTCACACGGAAAAGACAGAATCTGAGCCCGATGGTCTGACAAGTGGGGTTCACAGGTAAAATTTTCTATTCCGTTGCCTGAGACATTATTAAAAATATTGTATATGCATGAGGTAGACAACTTATTTACTCTTGAGGGTTCATTGAAGATGTATCTAAAATTATAAGTTTGGAATGATTCTACCAGTTGAGTCTTATAATTACTTGGTTTACCCACATCAATATTGAAGTCTCCAAAGCGAAACGGTGTCCTGAATATTTTACAAAACATTCATCCAGAATTTCAGTTAGTTTAGAGAAGAACACTTGGGAATTGCCAGAAGGTGGTCTGTACACGGCAACCATTATAAGTTTAAGAGTTGTGAACCTGACAGCTGCTATTTCTGCTTCACTTTCAATTGACAGATCTCTTAAATGCACGAGTTCTTTGCAGGTAGTTCCATTTCTCACAACTATTGCTGCTCCACCATGACGATATGAAACATGGCAAAAGGAACTGATGACTTTAAAGTTATCTATTTTAACTTTTTCAATCATATCTTGTGTGAGCCAATGTTCGGTAATACAGGCTATGGCTATATTTATGTTTTCACCATTCAAAAAATATGTGAATTGATTTAATTTATTTGCCAAGGATTGAAGCTTTATGTAAGCAATAGTGTTACTATAAGCGCGTTCGGCAATGACATCTGACTGGTCGCGGTCGGATTGATCTGAACCGTTCGTTTATTACATCCAGATTGAGGGGAGTACACATCTGGGCCGTTCGGCAAGAAAATCTGATCCTTCGGATGTAGATCTTTTTGCTCGGTGTATTTCGACGGAGGAAACGGATTTTTTCCACAGAACAGAAACAGAAATTACTTTTCGGCCTTCGTGAATGGATTTTTTATCCCTCTTCGAATATTCTTGAACAATCTGTTGAATTTTCGTGTCTTATGTTATTTGTTGTGTAGTAATAAATAAAAAATGTTGTTTGATAAAAAAATAATGATTCAAAATATTGAGTCATCTCAACCAAGGCGCTACGTGCCACACAATCAACGAAGCCATTAATTCTTTACGGAGAAAGTTTTCAGACGGTTTAGCACTTTGCGACTTCCCCCTTTGGGGACATGCGAAAGGGAAGGTCTACGCCAAGAGCCCAGCGTCAAAGACGGAATTCGTGAAGAAATGGGTAGCCACTTCGCGATTCGGTTATGGAAAATTTCATGAAAGGGATATGGTTCTGTAGACGTGGTAGTGGTGGTCATTTGACTGATGATATTTTCCATTATCAACCTCTCTCTTCATAATGAAATAATTATCCGATCATTTACCTAAAAAAATTGAATTTTTCTATGAAGTCAAAATCACACCTCTTATAGGAAAATCCTCTATAATGCAGACAAATCTACGAATGCTGTTTTTTTTTAATTTGTAATTGAACCCGTATTCAATATAGGTAGTGACATTAAGAACCTGGCCACAACAATTCGTACTTGAAAGCCTTGACAATATTTTAGAGCGTCTTCTTATGTCGATCCAATCCTCAAGAGAATAATACTTCCTAAAATTTTGGAAGGATCTCCTATTGAATTATTCTTAATAACCTTATATTTTTTATAGTTGGGAGATTCATTGTTGCAAAAGAGATTATGGTGGGGATAAGAATTTCTTTTCCGAGTTCGAATGGAACTTGGCTTCGTCTGCAAAATAAAGCCCCCAATTGGCCTTAAGGGGAAGTCGAGGGGAAGTATCACCTTTTGAATCGTGGTGAATCTCCATTCAAAAAGTGGTCTTTTTATTTCTCGAGTACCCACCCTAATTTACGACGTTGAGACTTGATTTTTTCAAATTGAAGTTGAACAACGTCCCGAAGGCAAATAGTTTTCTTTTTTTAATTTAATTAGTTTTTCAATCAAAAAAACCAGGGTAATCGTTAGATCTCTGCAATATTTGGGTTATTGAATATGTTTTTCGTTTTTTATGAGTACAAGCTATATTTTTGAACTAATTATCATGAAAATTTTTGTAGTTTATAGGAGATTAAATTGCCGAGGGCAAATAGTTGCGATTTTGTCCAAAAACTGATGAATAACCGTCGAAAAATGAATCATTAAGTGTAGTTTCCAAAACACTGAAGTTCAACCTCTTTTTTTAATTGAAAAACTAATCAAATCGAAAAAAAGAGAACTATTTGCCCTCGGGACGTTCTTCAACTTCAATTTAAAAAAAAACCAAGTCTCTACGTCGTAAATTAGGGTAGTAACTCGTGAAATAAAGAGACCACTTTTTGAATGGAGATTTACCACGATTCAAAAGGTGATACTTCCCCTTAATGATTTCGCGTTGCAAAAGAATTCGAAAATTTAACTGCTTGAGAGTAATCGAGATCTGCGTCACTGGTAAAAGAACCCGTATTTACTTCTCTTAATATGAACATAACGCATGTTTCAAAGTTTCAGTACAAATCTCTAATCCCAAAATGATTCCCCAGTTTAGGTTTGTTTGTTTCAAAGTTCTAGTAGTGCAGCCGCAAACCACTATATGTACCTACTAATGAAGGGACTTTGGGCGAAATTCACAGTTCTCAGAATTCAATATTAGTTTGGGTTTCTACGCGAATCACATTTGACGTCTGTTCGCTTCCCAGAACTATGAACTAACCCGAACCGAACTTATTTATTCAATGGCGTAGTGAGTGATTTTAACGGAATGCTCGATTAGGGTGAAATTCTGACTGAATGAATATGTTCTCTCGAAGTTTATATTCGATCAACTCTACTCATACCGGCTTTGAAATTCGGACCCTAGAAGGCTAATATGGATCCTACCCAGGTCTTGATGTCCCTTCAACTAAATAGAGCGGCGAGTGAGGTCAATACGTCAATTTATTGACAAACTATTTCGGCGCGACTCTAACTTTTCAAGGGTATTTTTTCCAATGCTGAGACAAAATAATCAAAAGTCAGAGAGAGCAATTGAATAAATATCTAGTAAGACAAAAAGGTCTCCATTTCAGGTTATTCAAGGTATTGAATACATTCAAATTACAACGATGCGTGTATATTACGAAAATATTGAATTTATATGTAACAAGAAGCTGAACAACGGAAGATTCCATAAAACTGAAAATAATAGAATAGGGACTTATTATTCACGATCAACATAAAGAAGCAGGATCAAGAGACAACAATAGAATACAAACATGAAGGAAACAGGTAATAATAATAATAATAAACAACATCAATGCTGGAACAGTAAGAATATCGAGAGGGATATTTCAGGGAGATGCCCTGGCGCCGATGTGGTTGTGTATGGAACTGAAAAAAACCAACATAGGGTATAGACCTGCAATAAGGAATCCGCGAAAACTGACCCATTTATTGCATATTAATGATCTGAAACTATTCGGCGAGAACCAAAACCAACTTCACTCGCTCAAATATATAGGGCGCTTTTTCAGCAGAGATATGGACATTTCTTTCGGTCTCGAAAAATGCGCTATCATCAACATCAAGAAGGGTAAAATGGATAACACTCAGGAACAATTTCAGGACATCTACAGTATGTTGCCGGAAGATACCTACAGTCCAGAAGTATCTGGGCATTCCTCAAAATCAACGCATCGACCATACCCCTTTGAAAGCTGAGTTCACTGCTGAATATAAAAACAGGGTTACAAAAGTGCACCAAGCTGTCTACTAAAAACCAGATCAATGCTTTGAACTCTTGGGTTATGCCAACTCTGACCTACACTTTCTGAGTCTTCAAGTTGTCTCATGCTGATCTGAATGAGTTGGACCGACTCACCTGTCGCCTAATGACGAAGTTTCGATGTCTGCACACCAATGCATCGGTTAAAAGACTCTATTTATCCTATGAGAGACGGCGGACGAGGTCTGCCGAACATCTGTAGACTCTGCAGAACCCAGGAGAAAATTTTGAGGCAGCGACTGCTCGAGTCAGAAGATAGCCAGATGAAATTGAGGGGGAAATGTCGATAGAGAGCTTCTTTGTCGTCGTTGAATGCGAGACAATTGTATCCTAAAACGAAGGGATTTCTGACGGCAATCCAAGATCGATTTATTAGAACGCGCAACTACGAGAAGCACTGTTTGAAGCTGAACGTGGAGGACGAATGCAGGAAGTGCGGCGCAGTTGGCGAGTCTGTTGAACATACAATCGCCGGTTGCTGATTCCTAATTGACAACGCATATCTAGGCCGACACATCCAAGTGGCGAAAATTGTGCACTACCATTTGGCTCTTAGGTATAGTTTATTATAATATAATATTTATAAGTATCAACCTGCAGCAGTGTTGGAAACGGACGCATACGTATTTAAGTCGGACATCACTATAGGGAATTTAATATTAATTGTTTGAATGAGAAAATCGCATAAGTGGTTTCGCGCCTGCTGCCAGACTGTAAGATCTATGAATAGAATCGACCCATCCCAAACGAACCTGTAAACAAAAATGGAGGAAATGTTTTTTCTAGAGCTATGTTGTTATGAGAGAGGATCGCCTGATGCTTATGTAAAGTGAATTTATGTAATATTAACCGTGTAGTATCGAGTTTATAAAATTCCAAGATAATATTGCTATTATTCAGTGCTAATGAGTATAATTTCATTTTGCAATAATTTCTATTCAATATCGAAATTCATAATTTCGATTAGTATCTGAATTTTGTATTTCATTGGCATTCATTTTTAATATGGACCTGTAACAATAAATCATCAGTTTGGTTTTCATCCATACTCTTAATTTAACTTGAGGTACTTTTCAGAAACGTGTACAATTTGTTTCTCTTAATTAATCTAGAGAGCCAACGTTTCGGACATAATATTTTCTCCTTCTTCAGGGCTACAAAACCAAACAAAAACATCAGCAAACAAACAAACAAAACAAGATGAGACAAGAACTAACTTTGAGATTATCAATTTTTTAGAGATTGAACATTCAGGTATCTGCAAGATTTACTCTTCATAACAATTTCAAACTTCAAAAAGCTACTCAGCAGCCAACAACGACGACGCATGAAATTGTTTTCCGTTTGTTTCTGTAGCCCTGAAGAAGAAGAGAATATTATCTTCGAAACGTTGGCTCTGTAGATTAATTTAGAGAAATAAGTTGTCCACGTTTCTGAAAAGTACTTCAATTTGAAGTAACAATAAATTTTTATAGAAACTGTGCGCATTGAATGTATAATTTCATGCTCCTTGCGTTATATTTCATTTCCCTCGTTATTTGTGGGATTTTATTACCTATCTCTACATCGAACATTTTTCAATCATAGTGATTTCAGTCTCGAAAAAGTTGGTGAAAATTTTGACAACATTTTTAATTTGTACAGCGATCAGAGAAGTGAAAATGTCTTACGATTCGATGATATTCAAAATCCAGGGAAGCATCCAACTTATTCTTGACATTTTGATGAAAAAACATAGGTAGGCTTTCATTTTTCAAAATGATTGGTTCTTTCGAAACTATGAACCGTTTATCTTTTTCAAGTGGCTTTATTGTATATTGACGTGGATTTATGAGTCGACTACGCTTTAACTTTTATACGAGGAGAAAAATTGAATGGAATCTAAGGTTGAAATAGTCAAAGGCTCACCCTGTATAGCGAACCATTTAGAGTCGCCAGTCGCCGATGCAGCAGATAAAGAAAATTTCTTTCTGTAGAATTGACGTATTTAAATCGAGTAAAGGGTTGCCTTTGGTTCAAGAGGAAAATTAGGAACCGCATTGCATAGATCGGAGTGACAGTTAACATCCTATAACTGTGAAATGATCCTTTGCAGGACTGACTGAATTTAAATCTGAGTAGCGTTCCAAGCACATTTTCTGACAATGAAAGTGGATTTCACAACGCATGTCGATGCGCCCTAAAACACGATTCCATACGATTGTTGAGACTGGAAATTAGCGAAATATACTATTTTTGGTGCTTCAACGAACACATGATACATCCATTCATTGTATACAGGGTGTCTTATTTAAAGGTATCCACCCTCGATAACTCAACAACCAATCAAAATTTGTGAAAACACTCAGACAGTTCGATTTTTGATGACAGGGGGACCTGATCAGGAGAACAGAGCTTGTTCCTACCAGCAACCCCTGGAGAGGCTTGCAACCCCATCAGGAATTTGAATAAGGAAAGTGGGTATTTTTGTAGGACGAATGTATTTGTTCTTATAAGTGAATATTCACGAAGTTACTGAGAGTTTTTTATGGAATTATGGTATCGATGAAACTAAATGAAACAGGAGATGTTTGATTGATCGTATAATTTTCATTGTAAAAAAACAAAACAAACAAAAAGGTAATTAAAAAGTATTAAATGCCTTTTTTCTCTTCATGATTATCAGGATCTGCACTGCCAGGCCATACGCAAAGAGATTATTACTTCCAGAAAATTTCGTTTCAGCATTTTCTGAATTGTAGAATTATTTAGTTAAAGGTGAATTTTATCAGTTCTTAATAAATATTACAAAATGGTTTTCACGTTGGAGGAGGGAAAGTATATGTTGAAAATTCAACTTATTTCCAGATGTGCTAGGGCTACTGTGAGGATTTTTAAAGAACGCCATTCTCTTGTTTTTTATGCATTCATCATTCAGTTGATACATAAATTTGGGGAAACAAGATCAGTTGCAAACAGAAAACATAACCGCACTCGAACGGTTACGGGTGAAAATGAAAAAGTGGCCGTAATTGGCTGAACGGATACAATGTGGAAGTGTTAAGAAGTTGTCACAGGGAACTGGATATGATATCGAACGTTAGTTCTCTGTGTTATTGTTCAAGACTCCGAAAATGTAAGTCAACTACAAGTATATATATATTCTTATGAAATGGAGCTATACAGATTCGTTTCCAATTATGGCATGTGTCTCGAAAAGGCAACAAGGAAGGATCATTCAAACAAACATATTGATCCATTCCCCGCTCCTAATCTCAGTATTAGCAGAGGAATGTCAAACGGGGCACCATACAGTTCTGCGTATGATGCAAGAGCACAGATAAGAACCTACAAGTGAAGATTATTTTCGAAATGAAGATCTCAGACCAGACTCGTTGAAATCAAATTTAGTATATGTAAATGCCAGGAGTGCAGTAGTGCAAATGTTGGTATGACCAAAGAGTATTGTAAAAAAAATATACCAACAAAGTTATGATTGTAGAGAAATTAACAACAGTAAGAATGAAAAAACAGCCTCAGCCACCCATCATTTCGGGAATAATCATGACTTTGATTTCGAAAATATACAAATACTGGACCGAGAAAATAAACGGTGCATCAGCAATAAATGATACTATAAATTTGAGTGATGTTGAATCACTTAGTTTTGTGTACAGTGACCTATTAACAAAATTAAAAATAAATAATTCATTCGAGCGGTGCACCTCTCCTGCGGTCCTATATGTGTCGATAATCGATGAACAAAACATCGTTATAAATTTCATTCTGTCCTCCTCATTGCGTTCTATTTGCACGAGTGATAGGTGTTTTTAGTTTGCCTACATGACATAAAGTAGTTTGACAAGAAATAACCTATGGTTTTCTTTTATTGCGTCATTTATCCATTTGAGAAGTTAAATTCAATTGTAATATTGTTTTTTGTCTTGAGTTACAAGCCTGCTTCAAAATAATAACAATGTTTGTGTTTATGAAAATATTTGTGTATCGGTTCATGTCAGAGTTTATGTTTAAATTTAACCCAATAAATTTTCAGTCTTGAAGAAGATCCAAACAGAGGATCGAAACGTCGACAATTCGAAAAGAGTGAATTTCATTTTTCCTGTCCTCAAGGACAAACTGATTATTTCAATTTAACGGGAGATCATATCGTGGCCCCGCGCTCCCCCGATTTCAGTCCCTGTGATTTCTTCCTCTGGAGTTACCTCAAGAATTCACACAGCACATGTACGTACAATGGATGTTGATTATGGATGTTCGAAACATCCATTGGATGTCCAGAATTGGTACATAGTACATCCAATGAACGTTCATGGGACGTCCAGGACACCACTTTGGACGTACAATTCACGCCCAGATAACGTCCAATGGATGTACATTGTGCCTTTCTTGGACATCCATTGTACGTACATTGGATGCACATGTATGTACATTGAATGAACAATGGACGTTTATTATGGATGTTCGAGACATCCATTGGATGTCCAGAATTGGTACATAGGTATAGTAAATCCAATTGACGTTCATGGGACGTCCAGGACACCACTTTGGACGTACAATTCAAGCCCAGATAACGTCCAATGGATGTACATTGTGCCTATCTTGGACATCCATTGTATGTCATATGTACGTACATTGTATGAACAACGGATGTTTATTGTGCGTAACCTGCAAATATCGGTCTATGCTTCACTTTCATAAACTGTCAATATCATCCACCACAAGATGAGGAATTCATTATTTATTTATTTATTTATTTCAACTTTAAGAAGGGTTGAGGTTAAACCTATAAACCCATAAGAAAGTAAAAAAAAGTTAATGTGAATACAAAACAAAGAAGAAAAAAAAACAGATAAAAATGAGAGCAACTAGAAGCTATCAACGTCTGGCACTCCATGCATCGAATCTGATCTTTAACGCATTGACGGTAGGGGCCTCTACAACTGTGCATGGAAGACTATTCCATTTGTCGAATATCCTATTGGAAAGGAACTTCTGGCGTGGTGTTGTCCTATAGGGTATTAATAATATGTATAAACACATATTCAACGTAATTTAAATCCAGGAAATCATTTAGTAACACTGAAATTAATCAGATACGGCGTTACTAGATGTACCTATAACATCATCACACGCCATGGGATCTGACTCAAACTAGGTAGTCAGTTTGCCACACATCATCATCCAAGAACCAAGCAAAGGTTCCAAACACATCTATTCAAGATCTTGTACGCATCTCTGCAGTAAATCATATCATTGGAACGGAACGAAGGTCCTCTTAAAACAAAACGGAAGATCGTTCTGGGAAAAGACTACCACATGTCGAAGTTACGCAGACGAAGATAGATGGCATATCTCTCATTTTCTCCTTACAGTGACTATGACTATACGGTAACATAGTCACTGTATTTCTCCCTAGCAAGCAAGACTGTGAGTTTTCACATAATATCAAACATGCAAGCCGGGTGCGTGAGAATCGTTCATAGTTATCGAAATGTCCGAAAATAATAATTATCCAACGAAAGTTGATTCTAGAAGGAATTATTCAGTAAAACTGAGATTAATCAGATATGTCAGTTGTTGATATCAATATCAATGCACGCGGTATCTCATTAATTTTTTTTTTTGAATAATTTCTTCTAGAATCAACTTTCGCTTCGGACTGAAACATGGCCGATATGGCGCTCATCTGCGAATCGTCTATAATGTATCTGAATTGGACGTACGATGAATGTTCACCGTTGGATGTACAATGGACGTCCAGAAATGTACATTAACTGGACCAACAAAATATGCACCATTAAAAATGTATCTGAATTGGAAGTACAATGAATGTTCACTGTTGGATTTACAATGGACGTCCAGAAATGTACATTAACAGGACCAACAAAATATGCACCATTAATAATGCATCTCAATTGGACGTACTATGAATGTTCACTGTTGGATGTACAATGGACGTCCAGAAATGTACATTAACTGGACCAACAAAATATGCACCATTAATAATGTATCTCAATTGGACGTACAATGAATGTTCACTGTTGGTTGTACAAGGGACGTCCAGAAATGTACATTAACTGGACGAACAAAATGCACCATTCATCAAATTTTATTTGAAGATTGTGTTTGGAAATACTATTTATTTTCATTTGGAACAGAGAAAATAGATGAGATTCAAACAGAAAATTCATATATATTTTTGGACATTATATGTATGTACGATGGCCGTACGTTCGTAACAACCAATGGACGTCAACAATTGTAAGTACAATGGACGTCCATTCAACGTCCATGGACGTTTGGACTCGATATGGTCGTAAAATGGACGTCCAATGGATGTCGTGTGCTGCATGGGAAGGATGTCTTCAAACATCGCCCAAGGACCCGTAATCACTCGAAAGAGGCAATCAAGAAGGAAATCATCTAAACTGAAACCGCTATGCTGAAGAGAATAATGGAAAACTTCCGCGAAAGATTCCCCATGTGCATTTGCCCGAGTGCAGAAAAAATGTTTGCTCAGAGTACTGACGCGCATGAATCAAGGAGCTTTTAAGCGCTCGCTAATCCACCTTCGAAGAAGATCCACCGTGTACCGTGTAAGTAGATTGGCATTCAAGAATCCAAAGGGAATTATTTTTGACACGTGTCAAAAAAAGTTGAAAGCAGATATCACAAAAAGTTCAGATATATTATAACAGGAACATTGGGATTTTTTATCGATATTCTGAATAATCGGATATTTCTGGGTTATCAAGACTAATATAAATGGATTTTTAATGTTTACAACTCGATAGTAAAAGTGTAATATAAGTATATTCTAAAACTAGTTGCAGAATGGGCTCCTATTCCAATACGAACGCAAGAGTGTTGGAATTGCATTTTGCAACGAGTATTAGACGATTTCTTCTCTATTTCAATCAAATTTTGTGAAATACTATCGAAATTCAATGAAAAATGCAGATTATACATCCTAGTGACTTTTGAATTGTATCTTGGCAGTTGGTAGTGTTGGGAAAATTGACATTTCTATATTTAAGTTTGTTAAAATTTGAAAGGATTGGATGTCATTGCTGACAACCACAAAATGAAAAATATAACTGAAAACAATGCTGTAATGAGTTCATTACAGCACTGTTTTAAGTACGATACTGAATTAGAGAAAACCTTGCAAGTCAATTTTTTAGATTATAAGGATTCGAGGTCTTTGGGTAGTGTTTGAGCCGTAAATTCATCAGGTGAAATAGGATTCTCGTTCCATGAGCTTCCTTTCAAGATGAATCTCCATCCATAAGAAAGACAGAAAGGGGTAGCCTTCTATTCAGTCAGTTTCAGTCAAGAAATATCAATTTTGAGTATGTTACTAAAAAACATGTCAGAACGGTTTTTTCGGAGAAATTGCGATATTTTTCAAAAAAGCAGAATTCATTCGTTGAAATGAAAAATGAAAAAAAATTCCTAAAAAACCTAAAAATCTCACTTCAAACAATTTTCATGTGAAAGATTCGGCGTTTATACACGATTCTGAATACGGGATCTGAATAAGGATTTGCCTGTAGATTGAATACGCCATTCTCCATCTAAATGCGAATACAAACTTCTCAGTTTGCTCGACACTTCAGGTTGTTGAATAGTGTCATATTTGAAATTCCTGAGACGTTTCATAATTCTCAAAGAATATAAATTGAAAAGTCACGACGAGGGAACGTTTCATTATGGTTCATGATTGTACCGTTGAAAAAACGTAGAAATAAATTGTCAAATAATTATTGAAACGTAAAATATGAATTGCTCAGTTTGCTTTGATTTGGTAATTAAATATACACGATTCCAATCATGTTGAATATTGCCACGGTATATCCCCGATAGAGAAATATTGATGAAAATAAAATTTTCTCTATTTCAGTATCGTAATGAGTTCATTACAGTTCTAAAAACAGTGCTGTAATGAATTCATTACAGCATCGTTTTCAGTTACATTTTTCGTTTTGTGGTTGTCAGCAATGACTTCCGATCTTAGACCATAGAAAGAGGAGACACACCTTTCAATAATAAATAGTGAAGCCAAGTTTCAAAATCATCAGAACTGAACTGGGTGATTGTAATACTACGGAATCAAAATGTATTAGAAATTTTTGCAACGTTGTGACGTTCGTTGAATTTTCTAATAAATAAACTCTCAATCAAAATGAAAAGTTTCTTAGATTGAAATTCATTTACTCATTTGTGTGTGAATGCCAGAAACGAGTATTGGTTTCTTCAACTATTGTGCATTCTTCACATTACATATACTTAAGTATATGTAAATGTTCGCGAAACGGATCGATCTTTTCGCCCCAGATTAATGTATAAAAACGTTTGGCAATACGGTTTTTTGAATCTATGTCCAGTTCATTCATTAATTACGTGCCGCCATCTTTATTCTATGAAATTTCTGACAATTCGAACAGTGTTGTCAACAAGATTTTGAGCTTCATTGTATGTTAAAAGCGTTATTTGGATTCATTTTTGAATATCTCCAGCTAAATACGATAAGAAAATGGTTCGTAAGTGTCTTGTGTGTGGTAAATTGGACTATTTGAATCCTAACTTGAATTTGCACAGGTATGTTCTAATCTTTTCATACTTAGTATCAGAGGCGTAGATTTTTAGAATTTCACTTTTCAGATTCCATTCTGATATTGAGAAGAGGAACATCTGGTTCTCAATCCTGAATATTACTGACTCTGATGATCTTTCTCAGAAACTGTTTGTATGTTCCGAACACTTTGAGCTAAAAGATTTCGTTATTCGAGTGAATGGTAACAGATATCTCAAAAATGATGCCAATCCCCTTCTTGCCAAACCAATCTTCGAACTTTCGTCCTTAAGGTAAGTTTCAGGGAATTTCCAGAGAAGGAAGCAAAATATTGAAATCAAATATTAGCCATTTCACCAAAAAAATCATCATTGTGCCGGTACTCTGGAAACTCAACAGAGGGATGAACCAGATATAAGCATCTCACATATGATAAATTCGATAAATTGATAAGTCTCTTCCCAGTACCTGTTCTCCTACCGGCAGGTGGAATGATTGTAATTTTTGTTGCATTAGTGATTAATTATATCTGGTGTAATCTGTTTTGCAGGGTTGAAAAAATTGAGCCAGGGGAGAGATGAGATTCATCTTCCCGTTTTACTGAGGCACCATCTTCTTCTAAAATTAGAAGAATAAGGTGAATATTTCATCTCACATCTCTTGAATTCCATTAACTCTGACAACTAAGTCATGATCATATCAAAAAATCTTCTCTTCTCTTCAGGCATTCATTAATTCAGGAGTTGCAAGAGATTCATTTCAAAGAATGTTAAAAGATTCAAGCAAGCAGGAGTACAACGTACAACCCATCATTGATAGCCTTTGCATCAACATCGGCCTCTTTTTTCCCCAAGAATACAATTCTGTGAGAAAAACATTCATCAACAGCCCTCCCCTTTTAGAAACTATCTCAAAGTATAGATCTGTGGATGGAAGTCCAGGTATCATAAAAGAAGCATTGACTGCTCTGGTCCAAAGACAAGAAGAAGTTTCATATCCCTGGTACTGGTACAAGATTCTCAGGATATGTTTATATTGGTACCAACTTGAATTCTGCCTTCCAAATAGAACTATGACTATCGAATGTATAAAGGGCTTTGGGAGGAGCAGTTAACAACGAATAGACCTGTTTTCAATATCAATGTTTATTTTGATATCG
Organism: Adalia decempunctata; assembly: GCA_951802165.1. Classification (NCBI taxonomy): domain Eukaryota; kingdom Metazoa; phylum Arthropoda; class Insecta; order Coleoptera; family Coccinellidae; genus Adalia; species Adalia decempunctata. The sequence goes on from OX637697.1 coordinate 8,337,048, forward strand.
CATTCAGTAGATTTACTATGGTTTTATGATTGTATTATGTTATTCTTCATGATGTGGATAGTGGATGAATAAATGAGGTTCATTTTCTTCAAGGAATTATGCTAAATTTTGTGAATAAATAAAGAAGGCATGAATTATTGTTGCTTTTTTCATACTGAACGCCGTTCATAGGCATATAATGTACGCTCGGCAATTCGCCGCCCCGTAGATTATCATCTCAAATATTGATGACTCGGTTTGATGCTTTTTGCAGCCATTACTTATCATATTTGTAATAACATGATAAAATACCTCAATTTATTATAAAATCTCGTGAAGAGGAAAAATCTGATTCCTTCACATGAATTTACACATTTTTGTGGTCAGTTTCAGCATTTAATGAATCGTGTAGTTTATTTTATATACCTTAATTGACTTCCTAAAGAATCAAATGTTTTTCTATAATTTTTCATACTTATTTTCACTAATTCCAAGTAATATAAAAAAGCTACGCATTTTAATATGTTCAATAATTCATTTGCATCAATTACGAATCTTCAAATATATTTATAGTACAAAATAACCGCCCTCGTACCAATATTGAAAGAATTCGCCATAAAAAGGTTATTCACTCGTTATATTAGTTCCATTCTTCAAAATCAAAAACTCCACGCCACTGGATTTTTCAAAGTTAGATTCTGCAATGTTGCCACATAAATGTGAAATGATATTGCTATCCTTTATGCTATCTTTGTCCCACTCATTGAAGTCTGACTGAATTTTGGCTTCATCAATTCCCGAATTTATGAATGAGATGCTCCTCTTTCTATGGTCTAAGCTTCCGATCCTTTTAAATTTCAGCAAACGTCAATTTGGAAATGTCAGTTTTCGTATTTTCTAACATTCACACCAACTGCCAAGATACAATATGAAAGTCACTAGGACCTATAATTTGAATTTTTCATTGAATTCTACAAAATTTGACTGAAATAGAGAAAATATCGTCTAATACTCGTTGCAGAATGCAATTCCAATACTCATGCGTTCGAAAACTCGCTCCTTCGTCGCTCGTTTTCGAATTTCGCATTCGTACTGGAATAGGAGTCCATTCTGCAACTACTTCTACTATTTCGTTGTTCTAGAGAATTACTCACCTGAATAAATCCCCCATGGCCTCCATATCCCATGTTGGCCAGCATCTCGGGAGAAAATCTATTGAAAAGACCTCCCCATGCGTGAGCCGTCTGCTGCCCTACTAGACATAATGCCAGTAGGGATATTAAAGATTGCATTTTACCAACCTGCAAAAAAATATGAATGAGCATTTATCTTTCAGAGTGAAACTATTTCTCTAGAGAATTACATGCGAACATCTTCTTCATTCTGAGGAAATTTCTAAGAACTGAATATAGCATTTCAGTAATCATGTTGTATAGGGTGAGCAAAATTCGTTGTCTACTTCAGGGATATCGGGAACAAAAGCAGCTTTAAGAAAACTGATGAGACATTCTACAACTCTTTTTTCCTGACTAATTCGAATCTGGAAAGCGATCCATCCTATGGTTCGTAGCTTTTCAGTTATGAAAATTGAGAAATGGTCATTTTCCATAATGCTGAATAACTCGTTTGTACGAACTTGAATTCGAAATCAGTTACATTCTACAGGCACTTTTTTAGGAGTAGGTACATATTTCAATTATGACATGATCGAATTTTTCAATCCAGCTATTTGAGAGAAATGCAAAAAATTTCAAGATTTCTCAAATGTGAACTGTGGTCGAAAATTCTCTTATTTTGTTCAAACATTTCTTCTGATTCAAAAAATATATCATACCTATGCCGCTCTCCACCTGAATATAACATGAGGAAAAATTTAATACTTGCTTTCCGATTCACTGTTGAATTATAAGTAGGCTGGCGTTACCATACCGACCGTTGAATATGCAATATAGTTCGTGAAATCACCATAATTCTAAGAGAAATCAACTTTTTGTAATAGGAACCACCGACTGTCGAATGATTATTCTTTTCAAATATCGATGTTTTTTCGTATACAGTAGGTAATATACTGGTTATTGATTATTGGAGAAGAAAATTCATTCAATAAATTGTTTTTCATTTATGAAAGGAATTTAGAAACTCAATTTTATCGACAAACGATAGTTGATCATAATTATCATTTTCACAAAAGTTGTTGAAAAAGATTATCAACGGTAGTGCTCGAATTGTGAACCATCATTAGATAAGCATGCCATACACCTCGATCTAATAATACTTGTTGATGATTCCACAATTTTCGATGCGTGCTTCATCAATCCAAATAAGTTTTTCATGGAATAGGGTATCTTCTTCTACTTTATTTAAATATCAATTGCAGAATTGAATCCTTCTTTCGGAGTTCCTATCTCGCCAATGATGAATTTTACAATATGTATTTGTAAGGGTGAGATTATTGCGTTCTAATAAGTTCAACGCATTTCGCCGTTTGATGCCTCTTCCAGTTTCCTAGATGAAATATCTGTATTAATTGTCATAGCTCCAATTGTATTGTGTTCTCCTCTTCATTTTCTTTATAATATTTTTCCAAACGTAATTTTATGAAGCTGCCATAATTTTTCAGATTGTGAGCTAAACGCTGGCAATATTTATCACTTGGTTGCTATCGTTAAAGATATTTTTCGAACAAGACTTCCTTTGCGAATCTACTTTTTTTTATTCGTTTGAATATAGCATGACAATTCATCGAATTTTCTGTAATTCGGAATATTTCGTGTCATTTGGGATAATGTACAGATTCCCTATTTCTAATCTCAAGAAATCGATGCATGAAAACCCTGGTGTAACGACTCCCAACTAAAAATAGTGACCTAAATTGTAGATTAAATCGGCACTTCAGATTGTAGATCGGGTCTCACTTCCGCTATACGAGTATTTCACGCTTCTGGCGCTAATGATTTTTTTTAGCATAACATAGGATCAAAAAAAGATACCATATCGTATTTGAAATAAAAAAGTTGTTTTTTTCACCTTTTATACAAGCGATTAAAAAATAACTGAATACGGTGTCGTATTACTATAATGAAAAAGTGCCTGTAGAAAAATTTCGCTGTTTTTAGATATTTTAGAACATGAAGAAGTTTTGGCACATTTTCGAAATCGCTGAAGTATCAAAATTTCGTTATATCTTCAAAACAAATGAAGATATCGTGAAACGGCTTTCAGTTGTGGAGTTATCACGAAAATCGAGCCCAGGACTCCTTTCAACATTTTCACCTATCTAGCCTAGAAATACCAGAAACAGCCAAAATCAAGCTATTTGGGTGACCCTGTACAATGATGGTGTGAAAACATTTTAAAATTCAACACAACAAATATACAATAGTAAGGATATCTCTGGGAGCTAGCGACGGGAATTTCCTATTCTGGTTGCATTCAAGATATCTTTGGGAACTCTTGATGGAAATTTCTTGTTATGGTTACAATCGTGATAATATCTTTGAGGGAACACGAAAGAAATGTCTTATTCGGATCAAATTCTGAATTCATTTAGAACGACGCGATGAGAATTTTAAATTCGATCTCTTGGAACTCGTGATAGTACTTTGCATAAGAGTCGCATTTCAACCCCTCAGAGATCTCGGGGTCCATTATCTGTAATCAAAAACTCCTGTGATGAATACATGAGTTATTGTTTAAAGTGATCTTTTCAAGCCTTTTTATGTGGAATAATTGAAAAGGCGGGGTTGATGAAGGTATAATTAAACTTCAAAAAGAGAAAAGGGAAACAAAATTCACAGAGACACGCAATCAGATAATCTCGGGTAATTATTGGAGTGGAATATGAAATGCAGGAATACATCATCGTTACCGATCCCATTTTGTATTCTGCCATATCAGGGACAGAGTCACGTACACAAGTCTGAGAAAATGAATGTAGATAGAGCTTTCAGTTTTAGTCGTCATTAAATAAAACTGGGTGTTTCGAGCATCAAAGGAATATATCTACGCTGTGATTTTGTAGCGTTCATTCTGAATGGGCCGGAAGTACAGAGCTTTTCTGAATAATTAATCGGGTTAGCTTTGAGTGAGATGTAGTCATTCTAATTGATAGTTTATGTTCTGTAGTCGCTTCTACAAATTATTGCTCTTCTAATCGAATGAGCATTAATTTATCATATCGCTCCACTATCACCTTCAAATTCAATTAAACAGTGTTGATTTGCCCTCTGAAGCCTTATTGAATTGGGTATTTACTCTTTAATGAGCAAAGAAGATAATTTGACTTTCGAGACAAACTCCCCTTCTGGACCTTGTAGTAACCCCGGCAAAAGTGCTCGAGCATATTTTCAATATGGAGATAAAAATGCAATATATCTCCTGTATCTTTAAAAGACTCCTAAAGGGGACTTGACACTTATAGTTTCGGCTTGCCTTTGTGATCGTCTAATGCTTTGGTAGAACTCTATTTTATGTAATTTATCTTCGGGATCATTCAGATCAGTGAAAAAGTAGACGGGAAATAATGAAGTAGAAACAGGCGAATAATATACTTGATTGTACACAAGGGATGATACCTTTATTGGTCCATGAGGCGCAGTAGTTTCGAACCACTGGAAAGGAGAAACGAACTCTGAGCAATAACATAACACAACATTTTATTAACCATCAAACTAATTACATGGCGAGTCAAAAATTACAATAATAGGTAAATAACTAGTTTAATATAAACACATTTAATTATCACAGACTAGATAGATCACAATTAAAAAACTCTTCTATAGAATAGAAACAGCCCTCACAAAGTTTCTTCTTTATTCTTCTCCGAAACGCTCTTTCATCTAGATACTCGAACTGGTGGGCAGCTTGTTAAAAAGCAATAATCCCAGAATGCCTGAGCTCCAAACGGCTTGTGAGGGACTTATAGGGAAATTTGTCCACTGGTGTCGCCAGAATGGACTAATGGTTAATGTGGATAAGACTGTATGCATTTATTTTGGTCTAAGAAGCAATGAGAGGGGTATCCTGAGAATTCGATACCGGAATGATATGATCATTCCGGCCACATGTGCAAGGTTTCTCGGTGTTCATGTGGACAGAAATTTAAGCTGGTCTGCACACATCGATACACTATGCAAAAAACTAAACAGCTCATTCTACGCTATTAGTAGAGTTAGAAATTCGTTGCCTCTTCATTCGCTGATTAATATACAGGGTGACTGGTGACGTAAGGGACAACGGCTAAGTGGAGATAGAGGACCTCAAACTGAATGAGAATTTGGGTTTCAAATGTCCCATAAGGGTATTCGTTTCGGAGATATAGGGTGATTTATGAAAAAATGCTAAATCTATGAACTCCCATATCTTCGTTAATATGATATATTTTTCGCTGATATTTTACATGTTTGTTCATACAGGCATTCTCTGTCAGCATAAGAAAAAAAAATTGAAAAAATTGCTGGCCCGTACTCAAAATTTTCAATTTACATGTCAAGTGAGAAATATCACACGGTATATGAGATAAAATAAAATCAAATAGAAATTTGGAAAGAGGGAGAAAAACTGATGAAATATCTGTTTTTTGTTTGAATGGCACAAATTTTCTTTCGTTTCTATGATATGTTGAAGTAAGAATATTACAATATTTTTATATTCAAATCATGAAAATTAGTACTACTGATAGAAAAAACCTTGAATTCGAGGCGCTAGAATCTTGAAATCTATTTTTATCAATTAATATTTCGATGCCATATAAAATTTCAAAATAAAATTTGTTGAAGATGGGGTGATGAAAGAGTTGGATACTCAAACACAAAAATAGAAAAAGTCGCAAATATAATTCATAAAAAAACCAAGAAAGCAAATGTTCGAAATGAGAGCCATTCACCTCCATACATTTATTGGCTCTCTAGAACAAATGAAGCACAGCTTTTCTAATCAGAGGAATATTTGATTTGATTTCTTCGCATGCTTCAGTTATTTTGCTCTTCAAATGTTCACGGCTTGTTATTGTTTCTTTATACACGTATCCTTAAGATGACCCCATAGGAAATAATCCAGAGGAGTTAGATCGGGTGATCTAGCAGGCCAATTCCTAGAACTTCCCCGACCAATCCACCTGTCAGGAAACGCCTTATTCAGAAAATTCTTTACTTCATTTGCAAAATGAGGAGGTGCACCATCATGTTGAAAAATCATTTTGATGCCAGACTCATTCTAGCGCCTCGAATTCAAGGTTTTTTCTATCAGTAGTACTAATTTTCATGATTTGAATATAAAAATATTGTAATATTCTTACTTCAACATATCATCGAAACGAAAGAAAATTTGTGCCATTCAAACAAAAAACAGATATTTCATCAGTTTATTTCCCTCTTTCCAAATTTCTATTTGATTTTATTTTATCTCATATACCGTGTGATATTTCTCACTTGACATGTAAATTGAAAATTTTGAGTACGGGCCAGCAATTTTTTCGATTTTTTTTTTCTTATGCTGACAGAGAATGCCTGTATGAACAAACATGTAAAATATCAGCGAAAAATATATCATATTAACGAAGATATGGGAGTTCATAGATTTAGCATTTTTTCATAAATCACCCTATATCTCCGAAACGAATACCCTTATGGGACATTTGAAACCCAAATTCTCATTCAGTTTGAGGTCCTCTATCTCCACTTAGCCGTTGTCCCTTACGTCACCAGTCACCCTGTATATTATAGTCTTGTTTACAGTCATTTATCCTAAAATATATTATTGTGGGGTAACTGTGTTGATATTTCTTGAGCTTTTATCGCAAAAAAAAGAATAATGAGATTGATATTCAAAATGCCTCCTCTTGCGTCTTGTCGGCCAATATTTGTGAAAAATAAAATACTATCCCTGCCTTGCATATACATACTAAAATGTTTGATATACGCCAATGAAAATGAAAGTAACTGGCTGAGACTATCTAGTTTTCACAATTATAATACCAGAAACTCCGAGATCCTTCTGGTACCCAAGCACAGGAAACATAAGTTTGAATGTTCACCTCTATATCAGGGCATAAGAATGTTTAATCATTTACCACTTTCTTTAAAATCACTGGAGTTACGAAAATTTTAAAAACAAATGAAAAATATTCTATTGCCTAAATGTTATTATAGTACGAATGATTTTCTTTGTGATGTACTTTCTTAGATAGGTGTATTCCTCATTGTAATTTTTCATTTGTAATTTTTCATTGACTTATCCTATACATTGTAAAATGTCTTAAAGGATCAATAAATAATTATTATTATTATTATTCTTCATCGGTCTCCCGTTCTCAGCTTGAGCTGGTAATTCTTCTATGAACCAGTGAAAAAATATTTCAGTTCCTCCCACTAGTTCAGAAATTTCCGCACGATGTGATAGGTTTGCAAATCCACAGCCTGCTGTGCACATCCCGCGATCTTCTGGGATAATTCGATCCCATGAAGATTTCTCTTCTCCATCCAGGAAGTGGTCTGTCCTCGCAATTGTTCACGTAATGAAAAGCTCGCATTACTTCAATATTCATTTCGCGGCTCCACTGAATACGTGCGTTGCGAGCTCCCCTGCGGGCAGTCCTCCTCACGGTGGTCGAGCCAGCAGGTGGAGTGGCATCTCGTTCTTCTGCTATGATATCGGTTCCCACACTTATTATTATTCATCGTTCTCCCGTTCTCAGCTTGAGCTGGTAATTCTTCTATGAACCAGTGAAAAAACATTTCAGTTCCTCCCAATAGTTCAGAAATTTCCGCCCGATGTGATAGATTTGCAAATCCACAGCCTGCTGTGCACATCCCGCGATCTTCTGGGATAATTTGATCCCTTGAAGATTTCTCTTGAATGATTTCCTTCCGTCTTCTGAAATTCCGGATGCCTCCCGGTGTACTCGGTATAGAGGGAGTATCTCCATCCAGGAAGTGATTTGTCCTCGCAAGTGTTCACGTAATGAAAAGCTCGCATTACTTCAATATTCATTTCGCGGCTCCACTGGATACGTGCGTTGCGAGCTCCCCTGCGGGCAGTCCTCCTCACGGTGGTCGAGCCAGCAGGTGGAGTGGCATCTCGTTCTTCTGCCATGATATCGGTTCCCGCACTTATTGTTATTCATCGTTCTCCCGTTCTCAGCTTGAGCTGGTAATTCTTCTATGAACCAGTGAAAAAACATTTCAGTTCCTCCCAATAGTTCAGAAATTTCCGCCCGATGTGATAGATTTGCAAATCCACAGCCTGCTGTGCACATCCCGCGATCTTCTGGGATAATTTGATCCCTTGAAGATTTCTCTTGAATGATTCCCTTCCATCTTCTGAAGTTCCGGATGCCTCCCGGTGTACTCGGTAAAGAGGGAGTATCTCCATCCAGGAAGTGGTTTGTCCTCGCAATTGTTCACGTAATGAAAAGCTCGCATTACTTCAATATTCATTTCGCGGCTCCACTGGATACGTGCGTTGCGAGCTCCCCTGCGGGCAGTCCTCCTCACGGTGGTCGAGCCAGCAGGTGGAGTGGCATCTCGATCTTCTGCCATGATATCGGTTTCCACTTCTCGTTCATGGGTTTGCCACAATTTACCCTTGGTGGCCCAGGTAACTCGGGCCGTGGGGACGTCACCCCCCATGTGGCGTGGCAGAAACCAAACCACACCCGTGCGGTTTTATTATTATTATTATTATTTCATTCTATGTAAGGGAATATATAAATCATCTCTACCTCTTGTCGAAAAACCATGGTAATCCCCATTCTTTTTCAGTAGATCTTTGTTTCTGAAAACGTTTATGAGACATTCTCTGATGTAAAGGGAAGGGAAGGTAAGTATTCCTGCCTCTTTGAATTTATCACGGCATGATTCATTTTGTTTTAGGCCATAAAGTATACGGATAGCTTTTTTCTGGAGTTTCAGCACTCATTCCCTGCCTGAGGACATTCCCCATAGAAGGACGCCATAGGTGAGGATCGACTGGAAGTTCGCAAAATATTCGATTCCCACTAACTGGTGAGTACCAATCCTCTTAAGTCTTGGCAACAAATACAACGTTTTCGAGAGCTTCCGAGACACATATTCAACTTGGGTAGCCCAATTCAACCTGCTGTCCAGAAATATGCCCAAACATTTATTGCTCCACTCTCATTTCTGGTACTAAACTGCAATACCCCAGTCTTGTCTTCATTGAGCTTTAGTATGTTGGAGCTAAACCACCTTTTAACCTCCTTACCTTGATAACTGCGTTAAGTTATGCGTTACATTCGAAATAACGGTTAATGGTCACATCTTCTTCTTCTGTGCGGTGCCTTTCGTTGGCCGAACGTAGGCCTTATGGCCCATTGTTCATACCGCATTTGTGTAGTACTGGAGAGACTCAGACCCGAAGGCACGCTGACAAGAATGCCGCGAGCCGACAAGGAGGAGTCTCTCTCACCATAGAGATGGAAGGTGTAGGGTTCCCTAGGTGTGTTAACCTCAGTGTGGATAAGTCGTCGCACGTGAACAGTATATGCTCCGTCGTTTCATCCGCGTTCTTGCACCAACGGCGCAGGTGACCAGTTAGAGCACCAGTCACCAGAGACAATTGCTTCCTCTCGAGAATCAAGAGCTTTTTGACCTCCGGCTTCGAAGAAGCCCCCTTGATAAGGAGTCTCGACTGCCCGAGGTCCGTTCTCGTGCTCCACTCAGAGGAGAATTTCTTATCAATCCATTTCTTGAAGAGGTTTTTGATATATGCATGACAGATAGGAAGCGCGGGTTCCGGTCAGTAAACGTCGAGCGAGCCCCTTCTTTGGCTAAGTTATCTGCTTTCATGTTACCAGAGATAGGCGCATGCGCCGGGCCCCAGATAACAATGAGAGTGTTATGTGAGCCAAGCTTGCGCAGGGCCTTTCTGCATTCGTATACCAAGTTTGAGGTTACTTTTATATCAGAGAGGTATTTCAGTGTGCCCTGACTGTCGCAACATATGTATATGTGTTTCCCTGGTCACATCTTAGTATTTTCTAGTGTTCAATTCAAATGTGGTGCAGAATTCTGAATAAAATGAAAATTGGCGAGAGACCTGCAAAGGTGGAAGGTTTTTTTTTCGGTTGCCAATTATTTAAACGAATTAGATTTTCTAAGATTTTCCGTGAAAAAACTTCCTGTCCTCAGTGAAAAAAATCACACCCAAAATTGTCGGAATCTTTGAAGGTTGAACTATCTCTTATTCCTCAATACTGAGGGGAAAACAGAATAGAATAATAACCATTGGATTTTTTTATCCTTCCGGAGATTACGCTCTGATACATTAATCGTTGATTGTTGATGGTGCATGCATATCTCTCGGTTGTCAGATTAAATCAAAGTTTTTTCGGGTGATTGTTCGAAAGATTTTGTGAAAACTGTGACTTGGACCTTTTAAACTCTGGTTGCTGTTCTACACGTAAGAAAATCTTCATTTTTAGAAGTTTTTCTCTGAATTCGGGCAATACTGTTTTTCATCTCCTGTCCCGTTGTTTATTTTCTTAGAGGTGAAAATCGCATATTTCTTCGTGACAAACCTCTGATTGCGCCGACGACTTGAGTTGAAGATCGGTACGCAATCCTTCCCCACCTCTTTGGAGCGCACGAGCGACCTGCTTGTGTGGTTGGTGGTTGTTTGCTGGCTTGCTGTTGTTAGTCCGCTGCATATGCTGGATTGGCATACTGCGTGTTTAACACTTTAACGGATCAACGTCGAGTTACATATTACTCGTACAATCCTTCTTTGTTTTTCCCTCCGTCCTCGTTTTCTTGTTTTCCGTGGCCCTCCCCTTCTGTTTGAGTCTCTCGTAAAGGCCCACGAGAGTGAAGAGTTTACCTTACTTCCTTTCCCATAAATAAGTTTTTGAAATTTATTGTTCGTACACCTGCAATAGCAGCCTATCAATACACCTTATCAATAATGTCTGAAAACACCTCATGCGCAAACTGCACGAAACCGGTGCTACCTTCGGATAGCATGAAACTTCAGTGCGACGGCTGCAAGAGGCTGATCCACATCACTTGTACAGACCTACCGCAGGACGATCGCGTTACTCGTCGTCGAGTTAAATGTTTGAAGGTTCTATGTAACTCTTGCGGTGCAAATCTTGAGGCCTCTCTTGATATCAAAGGTCTGATAGAGTCATTTAAAAACGATATACGTAGAGAACTTGAAGATGTTAAATTAAAAATTGAGACATTAAATGAAAAGCTCACTGCTGTCGAAAGCTCAGCTGTCGAAAACTCTAAGTCTGTGCAGTCCTCTGATTGTGTTATTCAAGAGGTACTGGACAGATTGAATCGGGCCAAAAATGTGTTTATCAGGGGGGTTCCTGAACTGATGGGAGACATGAATGCTAAGAAGGAGCATGACGGATCGGTGGTGACAGAGGTGCTCAATACTGTAAACTGTCCATCTCGGCCTATCACCGTTTTTCGAGTGGGCAAACCCAACGTTACAAACAGGTATCCCCGTATGATAAAGTTGGTAATGCCAAGCGAGCACGATGCTCGAACCATTTTAAGGAATAAGAAAAATTTAATTGGGAAAAGTTCTACTTCCAAATTATCCATCATAAGTGACCAAACTCCCTCTCAAGTTCAGCTACTGAAAAGACTACGCGGGGAACTTGATGCGAGGAAGGCAAACGGAGAGCCTAACCTTACCATAAAATATATACATGGTGTGCCCAAGATAATCTCAACCAACTTTTGTACACAAGATAGCCTCTAACGGAGGCCAACAACTGCCCTATCTAGACTGGAAATTCTTTTACACTAATTTACACTCGATATTTGCTAAATTCAATGAACTCATATGTAACATAGTTGAACTCAAACCTAACATAATATTCCTAACTGAAACATGGCTTAAATCTACTGACCCAGATTCACTAGTTAGCATCGCAGGCTACAGCGTTTACAGAGCGGACAGATTGAATCGTGTCGGAGGTGGAGTGTGCATATACTTGTGCGATGAGATCGTGGCCGACTTTGCGGTTCAGCAGCACATTGCCGTGGTCCAGGGTGTGGAGGCCTTGCATCTCAGCCTCACCAAGGAAACCATAAACATAAACTTAGTATGTGTCTACAGACCTCCTGATGTATCCCCTGAAGCCAATGCTCAGTTGATCGATTACCTGAACCAACTGTCGACACTTGACAATCTCATCATTGCTGGTGACTTTAACTACCCCAATATCGCTTGGCCCATTAATAACATGCCTGATACAAGTAGTGCCATGAGTAATTTCATGCATTTTGTTGCCGATTCAAACCTCTTTCAACTTATCACCGAACCAACTAGATTCCGAAACAACAACGAGCCATCTGTTCTTGACCTCATTTTTACCAACGATGAAAACATTATCACAGATCATGAAATACTACCGCCTGTTGGAATATCGGACCATGTAGTGATCTACGCAACTATTCAGCTCAATTGTTGCATTCCAAACAAGTGCGAAAGCGAAGTTTTCAAAATGGTCGACTTTGATCGGTTATCTGGAGAACTCTCCACCATAGATTGGACAGCCCTCTTGAATACATGTGACGACGTTGACATCCTCTGGGACAGATTTTACTCGACCGTAACTGCATCTATTGACAAGAACTCCCGCAGCAAATTGTGCCGAAAAAACCCTCTTAAACCATGGATAAATACCGAAATAATGTCACTCATACATCATAAAAAAAGGCTTTGGAAGAGATACAAAAGATCAAGAGCCCCAGAGGATTATCAAGCTCATCGAAATTTCTCTAAACATCTGGTATCAGCACTTAAGTCCTCACGTCGTGAGTTTGAGGAATCTATCGCAAACTCTGAAAACGGTAAAAAACTATACAAGTTCATACGATCCAACCTGAATACCAAAGTAAGCATTCCGCTCCTGCGAAAACCTGACGGTTCCCTGTGCTCTACAGACACTGAGTCGGCTGAAGTTTTGGCTGACTCTTTCACAAGCTCCTTTACAGTTGAGCCTCCAGATGGTCAACTGCCGCGGATTAAGGCAGAACGACTGCGTGATAGTCTGAACCATGTGACGTTTACCTCGGAAAAGATTAAAAATCATTTGTCGAATATTAAATTAAACTCATCTCCTGGTTTAGATGGAATGAGCTCCTTTTTTCTCAACAAATTTTCTGAAGTTCTCTGCTCTCCATTGTCAACAATCATGTCTGTCTCTTTCGCAAAATCGCAAATCCCACGGGCCTGGAAGAAGGCCTCCGTCACTGCTGTTTTCAAGAAGGGCGATAAACTCAATCCAATCAACTACAGGCCCATTAGTCTTCTTTCCGTACCTTCCAAAGTAATGGAATCAATAATTGTGGAAGATATGTCAAAATTTCTGACAAAACACGCAGTCATTCCGTCGGAGCAGCATGGTTTCGTCAAAGGTAAGTCCACCACCAGCAATCTTCTACAGTGTCTGAACGATTGGACGACTGCTTATGATAAAAAAATACCGACAGACATCGTTTATCTTGACTTTGCCAAGGCCTTCGACAGGGTCCCAGTGCGGAGGCTAGTGCATAAACTCGACACATTCGGTATCCGGGGCCAACTAAGCCTATGGATTCAAAATTACTTGACAGACAGGACTTTCACTGTCAAAGTGGGTCATTCTTTTTCTTCGGACAGACAGGTCACGAGTGGGGTTCCCCAAGGGTCTGTTCTTGGCCCACTCCTCTTCGTTGTTTATGCAAGTGATCTTGCGCTTCATATAAAGTCTCGCAAGTCGTTTTATGCCGATGATACCAAACTGTATGGAAATGCCATAGTCGAGCACCAATTCCTTCAAGAAGACCTAGACTCGATAAGTCAGTGGTGTGAGGATTGGCTGATACCTCTTAACGTCGACAAATGCGTTGTACTTCACCAAGGAAAGAACAATCCACTCCGCACGTACACAATAAACGGTCAACCCTTACGCATAGTGTCCTCACATGTGGACTTGGGAGTGACTATTAACGCTGACCTAACTTGGTCCGAACACATAATATCCACATGCAAGCGCGCCAATACGCTGATCTACCTCATCCGCAAAACGTTCTCCCATTTATCATATTCAAGTTCGATAAAACTATACAAAACCTACGTTCGTCCAATTATGGAGTATGCAGGTTCAGTGTGGTGTCCGGTCTTGGTTCGCGACAGGAACCTGTTGGAAAGTGTTCAGCGTCGGGCCACGCGTATGACTTTTGGTGAAGTGAGGCCATCCTATCCCGAAAGACTGAGAATGGCACAACTGATAGCTTTTGACCAACGTCGACTCTGTGGGGACCTTATCATATCTTTCCGTATAGCCAAGTACAATTATGCTAATCTTAGAGAACTTCTCATCTTCAACAATGATCCGCGGTTGAGAGGTCACACTTTCAAATTGAAAAAGGAGAAGTTTGCCACAAGACAGAGACAATATTTTTTGTTCAATCGTATGTTCGAGACATGGAATGGCTTACCTGATGATGTAGTGAATTCTGACTCAGTGAATAGTTTTAAAAACAAAATAGACAGTTGCTTATTTGGTTGATTTGTTTATGTGCATACATTAATTGTTTTTTTTTTTTCTCTGCATGCATTCATACAGCTTCATTGATTTCTTTTGTTTTTAGGCTTACATAGGACTTAGTCCTCAGCCTTCATTTATATGTAATAATAATAATAATAATAATAATACTTCCATAATTTCATTTCAAAAACTGGAGGCCGAAATGTTGCTAATGGGCTGCCAGAATGACCCTGGTAGAAATAAGTATTGGATTTATTTTAATTTTATAACGTATGTCCCATAAGTTTTGGCACAAATTTCAGAGACCAAAATATGACAAATAATACACATTCGTTTATTGTGATGTGATACACAATAATAAACGTTTCAAAAGCATCGGAACTATCAATTTAAATTGAATGAAGAGACATCAAATTCTAGCAACACCTATAGTAGAAAGTGATAGCCTGGAAGAAGCGTGGACAAAGATCAAAGAAAATATCAGGAATGCTGCAGAAGAGTCACTGGGGAAGGGGGAAAATATGTGGAAACTCATTGCATATCAAAAAAATACCATGGTATACTAAGGAAGTCAAATAAATAACGGAACAGAAACGAAAGGCATTTCTAAGGTATAAAACTACTAGAAACTCAGAAGACTATAGGGAGTATGTTGTAGAACGAAACGTAGTGAATCAGAAGATAAGGCAATTAAAAGGGGAATATTTCGTCAGATAGTCGAGAAATCTATCGAGTTCAATGCGACGGCGTTTCTGTGCTTCGTGGACCTCAAAAAGGCGTTCGATCGCGTTAGACTGAAAGACGTGATAGTCCTGCTCCAGAGGAATAACACACCAAAACAGCTAACTAAAATAATCAAAGACTTATACACTAACACAACAATAAGGGTGCAAACAACAACAGGAATAACAAACGAAATTGAAACCCCAAACGCAATCCGCCAAGGAGACTCCCTAAGTCCGATGATTTTCAACTTTGTAATGGACAAGTAAATTGACAGTGTTAAAAACATGAATGGTTATGATATGGGGGATAAAAATCTAACAATTTTGTGCCATGCGGACGATTCTGTCCTGATCGCAGATTCAGAGGACAATCTACAGAGACTTCTTCACTCTTTCTCGAAAGCGGCAAACAACTTAAATATGTTAATATCTACAGAAAAAAACAAAATCTGTGGTGGTGTCAAAGAATTCCATTAGGTGCAAGTTGGCAGTAGACGACCAGATAATGGTGTGGAATTAACAAGCGATGGAAATAACTGCAAGGAAGTCAGGCAAGGGGTTATGAAGGGATCACGCATATCTGGATGTCTGAGAGGAGTGATGTGGAAGAATAAAGACCTCGGAATATAGAGCAAAGCCAAAATCTACAAAACAATGGTAAGACCTGTAATGACATACGCTGCTGAGACACGAGCTGACAGAAGTAAAACTGAACAACTGTTACGCACGGCCGAAATGAGTACACTGAGGAGTGTAAGCGGAAAACCCAGAAGGGACCGCGTAAGGAATTCAGCGATAAGGGAAGAATGCGGCGTGGTGGACATCGCAAAGTTCGTCAGGAAGAGACGCAGGACGCATGGAATGGAATGAACATGTCGTAAGAGCAAACGATGAGAGTCTCATAAAGATAGTACGAGATCAAAGACTGGAAGGAGAAATGTTGGAAGACCGAGGAAGAGATGGTTAGAAAGCTGGGTCTCCACATCAACAGAGACGCCGTGAAAAAGAACAGGTTTCGACCTAAATAAAAGAGGCAGAAGAAGAAGGGCCATTATCTTCCACAGAGCGCAACTTTCTGCGAACACCCAGTCAGGTTTTGGACGGTATTTAGATCGATTTCTTGGATGTTTCTGTATATTCGGCGACGAAGTTCCTCTTCATTTTTGGCTTCCCATCCTCCATCGTAAACTTTTCGCGGTAAGAGCCCAGAAATCTTCTATGGGTCGAGCCTGTGGATGTTTAGGGGGATTGTCGTTTCGCTCTTCTTGAAAGTCTTTGGGTCCTGGCTTGGGTGAAAATTCTATATTTTGATTTTCAAAAATGCGTAGGTATTATCTCGGACTCGTCCAACTGAATTATAAATACTTTTTCGAATTTCTATTTTGCAAGCCATATCGACTTAACCACTTCAACAACTGAAGTTTCGAAGTGAAGTAATACATTGTCTTCTTCTTATCACCATGATATTGCTCTATGCAATTTGTGCCTAAACTGATTGGACATAGCAGCGCTAGTTGATCGAAAGTGGATAAATCGATGCTAACCAATGTTTTTTGAAAACCAGAAAAAAATTTTTGGGTTATGAATTCATGTTTCTATCCGGGCCTTTCTGGCAGCTCCCACAATTTTGGCCTTCGTAAGGCCTCCAGTTCTCTGATTAAAAATTATGAGAGTATTTCGATTGTTATCTTTGAGAGGCTGCAAAAAGAAATCAATATTTTTCTATCCGGCCAAAGGCTATAAAGTGACCATACTATGGATGCCAGGTCATTGTGGTGTTTGAGTAAATGAAAAAGCCGATAAGTGCATCAAGGTTAACACCTGCTGAGCCTCAACCTTTCTGTGGGCTAGAAAAAGGCCAATATAACTGGCTGAAGAAATAATTGAAGGCCTCGACCCCATCCACCAATCTGAAAGACCACCAAACCAAACAATATCCAACGAGTACAGAAGCATCCTCTCGGAAGATTCTCCACCCGATTCAGCCCCAATAGCATCTAGAGCCGACACAATCATCCTGTACGGACCAATAAAAGACGAACATCTAACCGAGGCCCTCAAGAACACCAAGCAGGGGGCCGCCGGACCTGATGGCATTACCCTGCGACAGGTCACCAGAATTCCCCGCCACAAGCTCTTACTGCTGTACAACGCCATGCTGTTGACGAAGACAGTACCAGGATGCCTCAACAACAGCCGAACCACCCTCATACCTAAACGGAAAGACAACATATCCGACATTGAAAATTGGAGACCTATAACCATCTCCAGCCTTCTTCTAAGAGTCTGCAACAAAATAATAAACAAAAGACTCATGGAGGTCCCAATAAATTCCAACCAGAGAGGGTTTGTGAAAATCGACGGCGTCTTCGCAAATAATATATCCCCCCACACAATTATAAAAGCAAAAAGAAGATCAAGGAAAGGCTCCTCAATCATATCCATCGATATAAAAAGGCATTCGACACCCTATCACACGCCACGATTGAGAGAGCTCTAATAAGGAAGGGAGTTGACGAAGAAACAAGGAAATACGTCATGGCAAACTGTAGAAACGCTTCGACTACAATATCATGCGCCGGAGAAGAAATTTGCTCGCTCCTCATCAACAGAGGCACCCGACAGGGAGACCCCATGTCGGCGACAATTTTCAATCTTGTCATGGATGGAGTAATAGAGGACATTGAACGGAAAACGGGCATTTCTCTGGACGACGTCAACGTTAGCTGCATGGCCTACGCCGACGACCTAATTATTTTGGCGGAGGAGGGAAAAACAGCCAGAAAGCTCCTGGACTGCTGTCAGGAGTTTTTTAGAACTCACCACCTAGAGCTGAACATTGAGAAATGTGTCGCCATATCTGTGGGGAGGGCGCCTGGCAGGAGATTATTCACGTATACAACCAGCCTATTCCATATATATGGCCAACCTGTCAGGCAAGTAGGGGCGAGAGAAATGATGGAATACCTGGGGAAGGAATTCTCGCCTACAGGGATATCGAAATGCCCAACACCGACCTTAAGAGCCCAGGTCGAGAGAATCTGTAAGGCCACCCTCAGGCCCAACCAAAAACTGGAGCTGATCAAATTCCACCTCGTCCCAAGGTAGATCCACTCCCTGCAGACCCCACAGATTCACATCAAAACCCTAAAGTCAGCAGATAGGGCTATCAAGAGGGCACTACATCTGCCAACCCACGTGAACGACGCCTACATTCATGCTCCATTGAGGGAAGGAGGCCTGGGGATCTTCTGCTTCCGGGATAAGATCCCGATCATCCTGATGAACAGAGGACGCAGGCTGAAGGGGGCGAACCACTTTCTAGACGTGGCAGTAGAAAATGCTGCTCCATGGCTGAGACGCATAGGGAAAATGATCCGGCTATCTAATTCCACCAGCCGGATGGCAGACAACAAAAGAGCCGAAGAATTACACCACTCCTTCTATGGCGTTGGTCTGGGAGAACTTAAGCATCATCGAGCCTGCAACTCTTACGTCGAAAGCCCCCCTCGCTACTGGTCTGGCGAGGACTACGTACGAGCCATCCAATTATGGGCCAACTGCCTACCAACGGCCGGACTACCTTGGGCCCATGCTGAGGAAGCGATGTATCGAGCGGGGTGCAACAATGGGGAATCTCTCTCCCACGTCCTCCAAAAATGCAGTATCATGCACTGGGAGAGAATCATCCGTCACAACTACGTTGCACTGCGCCTCGAAAAGACTGCCATAAAGAACGGATGGCAAGTCACCCGCGAGCCACTGATCAGGGACAGGGAAGGCAAACTGTTAAAACCTGACCTTCTCCTTGCCAAGGATAACGAGTTAGTTATATCTGACGTGGCCACAAACAATTCAACCGCATCGTCTGGCGCAGTTCCCGCAGAGTCTTCGTAATCGTCTCACTGCAACAACTCAGTGATCACGCTGTGTCCGCGTGTGCGCAGTCCAGTTCGGTTCGCGACTGTGATGGCGAGTGAGATACGGACGTTCGGGAAGAGAGGTTGTTTGTCCTACGTGTAAAGTGATGTTCTTTCTATACAACTGAACATGTTATGGCAAACTTTTACTAAAATCTGTGTTTTTACATTGTTATGTCATTTACTCTTATTTTTCTGACTGCTCTTCTCTACAATGATTCCTGCGTAGATCAATTAATAACGTCTATGTTTACATGAGTGCATGTGGCTTTGTACCCACAAATTGCTAGAAAGTCTCATGTTGAGCCATGTAGTCTTAACCGATAATAAAGCCTTATAATAGCGGCCCAACAATGGGAGTTGGACAACAGAATAACCTCTAGAGAAACCCTCCTGGACCTACTCAGTCCAAGAAATTCGAGATGATTTCACCGACCTATACTAATAAGCTCCTTAAGCTGTCGCGAGCTGAGCTTCGGGTGATAGTAGGTCTGCTGACAGGGCACTGTCGGTACTAACATCATTTGTACCGTATGGAAAAGTCAGCAGATGAGATCTGTAGGCTCTCTGGATCAGAGGCAGAAACACATGGTATTCAAGTGTCCAAAGCTGGCTGGTCTAAACCCATTCATAAGGAGAAAACTTTTATTTCTAAACGTACGATAACGACATCAGTTTTCAACTGACAGGATCTCATCGAAAAGTTCTATTTCTACGCCTAGGTTGAGAAATAGTTGCTATGGCTTACTTTTGCCTTCGGCGGCAGAAAAAGTGTTATGCAAAGGATGAATTTTGCATGACAACAGTAACTAAGGAAATGTTCCATTTTCCACTCAATTTAAATGATCGTAAATGTCAATCCAAAAGTGAATATTCAGTTAAATGAAATTTAAAATGTCTGAAAATAAAATAACATATTTCATTCGAAGGAGAAGTGACTTTTCATGGCTCGCTTTCAATTACCTGCCTCACTACGTCCGGCAGGTCAACTCAAGCTAGCCATAAAAAGTGACACTTCTCCTCCTTATGAAATAATATACTATTTTTTCGATAATTCGCTTGAGTTTTACACGGTTTCAGTCACGCGATCTGAGAATTCAAACCTACCCTAAAAATTTCGTCTCTAGGCTTTTCCGTTCCTGAGTTATAGTGTTCACATTGTGACGAAAAGATATAACCCTCGTTCAAGTAGAATGAGGGATCAAAAGGGATCAATGTTTGATTAGTTTTGTAATCCATTATAGGTAATTCACTTTCATAATTTCAGAATACAATTCAATCAGCTAGTAAGTGGTCGACTTTTTGATGTTATATTTTAACGTTATATTTATTATATCTTCATCGATTGTTTGTTTGCACTATCCAAATGAAACACCATCAGGTAATTGGTTGAATTGCTGTTCCTAGAAAAATAACTTCATGAGTTCTAATGGCGTGATCAATATTTACATAGTCTAAGTAAACAGTTACGTAGTTGGAAATTTACCGTTGGGCGTTTTTATTGTTAATTTGAAGGTGACCCTTCACATCCTAGTTCTATGTGATAATTTGTACAATACTTCCATTATATAGGTGCGTACAATACTAAATGCAGTATATGAACGTAAAAAGTATCTTGAATGGCAATAAATTATGGCCAAAACAGAGAAATATATTGAAAAATAAATGAGTATAATATTTAAGAAAACTATTAAGGATGAGTCTTCGACTCGAAAGTACTTACATATATTTCAAATTTGGTTTCGTTTTAGAGATAGAAGGCATCAAAAATCTATGAATGGACTGAATTTTGGTTGATTGTGAACTTTTATCATAGTGCATATTCCTCAATCAGAAGTCATTCAATATTTTTCCTGGTATGAAAGGTACAGGGTAGCCGACTCATAAATCCACGCAAAAAAACTATAAATCTTTTCAAAAAGATGAACGCTTCATATTTTCCAAAAATCAGTAATTTTAAGAAATAAAAGTATTCCTTTTTTTTACTATTGAAAATTTATTGTAACTGTTGCATCCTTCTTAAAATATTCAAAATAAATAGCAATGAAACACAAAATTCAGAAATATGAATCATGAATGTCGATACAAACCACGTATGATATTAAACCGAAAGAAAAATAAAATGATACGAAGTTATAATCAATCTGTGAAAATGTTTCTATCTGAAAAATTTCCTCTGCAATAATTCCCAATAAGCCTGGCTCGATCAAAGAACAATGATACAAGGACAAGCTATGAAAAACTTCACTGTAGATGTCTCATCTTCTCAGCTATTTCAAACTAAACGACACTAGAAAAAATACACTCCAGAACTGTCAACAGATATATCCTCGAAACTTTAACGAAAAAGCGTTATCCGACCTTCGCGCCCAAATTAAATGTTGAAAATTGGGTCGTATAACACAAACAACACCGACCACCAGAAACAGTTCATAACTAATTCTCCAGCAAATAATGCCTTCTGCGAAGCCACAGTCAAACAAGAATATGTTCGCCAAGTAAATTTGGTTGTCGCTGTACGCATGCGTCTTGGACTTTCGCCGCGTAGAGGAGGTTTCCTTATAGCACTATAAGGAGAAACCCCGATCACAATCTGACAACTGCGCTCAGTTCACGCGACCGGTGGCCTACTCGTCATCGATTACTATCAATAATGCTTTGCTTCAAAGGAAGATTTTTTGACCTATTTATTCAACTCATTTTCTCTGATATCGATAGTTGGTTCACTAATTGCACATTCAAAGAATTGACAAAAGTATTATCTCGTCCTCTGAAATATGGTTTGGTGCACCGATTATTGTATCAGTTTCAGCAGTAATACATCATAATTTGGAGGTATTTTACTATTGAAATAACTATAATAATTCGTCACATACATCGATACATCAACTTATAATTCATCATCTCTGCAGAATAACAGAATCGTGATTATGGTAGAATTCACAGATATTCTACTATATAGAATAGATATACTACTCCTACCCTTCGGTAATGTTATCTGAAACATTAATTTCCTTAGTTGTAGCAATATGGGAATCTTCATAAAAAATTATTGTTTTGAATACGAAATGGGTAAGGGTAGGTTTATTAATCAAAAATTGAATGAAAAACTATTCTCTATAAAATATTTTTGGAATATCGAGGAATATCGAGAAATATAAACAAGTTATTAGTGTTTACAAACTAATCTTCAGGGAAATCGAAAAAGGAACTGATTTTGCTGAGGGAAGTATGTCTTTTCAATTGCAGATATCTATATATATAAAAGAAAGATGTTGGTTACACCATTTATAACTAGAGATCGGATGGACTGTTTGTTATGAAACTTCATTTATGGATTCGTCTACGGTCTGGTTATTATAAAATACAATAAAACTTCGAAAAAATTGATGGAAGTTTTACTTATGAAGAAAATGCTTTTCCTTCTTTTGAATAAGGCCTCTAGGTGTCGCTACCGTTGATGCGTAGTCGTACAGTGAATAGGCAAGTCACTATACATAGTCGTTGGTTGACATTACCGCTGTTAGATGGCGATATGTGATTGTTGGCCATCTTCATCTTTTTTATTTATTTTTGAAATGCTTTCGAATTTCTGTTTGGCTAATAGATATATTTGCGGAAATAACTGAATCCAAAATGGCCCATTATTAGTAATTGACATAGTATATTCGTGTTTCTGTTCGCACAGAGACAGTTTTGTAAGCGTCAATAATTTTGAAACGTTTGCTCATCGGGCTTTCACTTATGATATACAATAATGTTTCATGGGTTGCCTAATTTGATCCGGTCGAATGACCACCAACTGAGATGTTTACCCATTATTTTGAGCTTAGCAGCATAGCTAAGATGTCTAAAATAATGGTGTGACCACTGATTAGATTTTGAGAATATTAGAAAAGTTTTGTTTTTGCCACTTCAGGTTGGGCTAATAACAAATGACTGATTTTTTAATTCTGGTCGACGGGCTGTGTTAATAGTCGAAAGTTCTTTGAACTTGAAGGAATAATTTTTGTTCATATTCTTGACATTTTGATTCATATTAGAAGAAAGGTATAATATGGATTATACTCCTGCTATTCACAGTCACATGAGGTACTGCAAAAAGAGAACTGTACAACAATCAAAAACAAAAATTCATATGTTCAACAATTAGGTACCGCTTGAATAAAGATAATTCTTTTCATGTGAATCACAAAATTGTCGAAATTTTGTATATTTTGAACTTTAATTTTTCCTAATTTATTTCCTGCTTGAAAAAAGCAATGGTAAGTCTATACAACTTTTAAGTATAATTCAGGCGGAACAAAGTTCGCCGGGCCAGCTAGTAATCGGATAAAACTAAGTGTTTTGTTGAAAAATATCTACTTACTCAATTTAAATCAAGAAATACGAACTTTGAGGTTCATACCATCAGAGAATTCGTGAAAATGAAAAATCAAAAAAAGTTTCTTTTTGCCTCAAGAATCTTCAGTCGGAATGGATCTACAAGTCAAAGACTCACCCTGTATATGTATATGAACAGAAACAAAATATTCTTGGCATGTGATTCGAAGAAGAAACTAAATTTGAAGCCTTATGTGTAATTTCTATCAATCAATGTTGAAGATATATTTACGGTGGGTTTCACAGACCTTAATCGCTGGTGATCGGAGATCAACGGCTTGATTCTTGATTTTTG
This sequence comes from Adalia decempunctata, assembly GCA_951802165.1. Classification (NCBI taxonomy): domain Eukaryota; kingdom Metazoa; phylum Arthropoda; class Insecta; order Coleoptera; family Coccinellidae; genus Adalia; species Adalia decempunctata. The sequence goes on from OX637697.1 coordinate 8,360,862, forward strand.
AACTGTCAAATCGAGTTGATTCTAGACCAACCTCCGATCACCGGTGATTACGTTTCGTGAAACCCACCGAAAGAGTCAAAAAACTTAACATTACCAACTAATGAGATTAGGTTTTGGAGACCTCCAAAATCTCTTTTCTCATCTCCATCTGTTAGTCCAGTCATCTTAGTAGTTTCACCTCGGAATGTGAGATACCCAGCTGTATATTTGTATAAACCTTTATTTTGACACCCTAAAACATGCCTCAAAACCTACATATTGTAAGGTGTCCGCGTCTGTCAAAAAATAAGGTCAAAGGTCACAAAACTCGTTTTTTGCAAATATCTCGTTTCCTATGGGGTTTACGGGATTTGTATTGATTATCAATATTATAGAAGATAAAATTCTCTACAACTTTTGTTTGAAAATTTTTTTTATACGTTGAATCGTTTTTGAGATAGAGGGCAGTGAGCGCGCAATGTTTAACTATATAGAGGATCTTTAAAGGTCAACCGGTAGGTCCGATCAAAAATATGTCTCAAATAGTTTATAAAATGTTTAGAAATATATAATTATAAATTATTATAATTTTTTTCGAAAAGTACATTATAGTTAATGTTTTTTTATAACTTATCAATTGTTAATTAAGTATCAATGTATTTACACTCACCTGGTTGTGTACTTAGAAGTAACAAAGGCAAATACCTAAATTATTTTTAATGTTAATCAAAGCTATACTAATTACTGAAATAAGTAAAAATGAAGAAATGAAATAAATTTCGAATTCACGTTTTTTTTTGAAAAATTTTTAATCGATACATTTATCAATATAAACTAAATAAAAAGAATAATTATTCAAACAACGACAAACTCTGATTTAAATTTTTTTATTCTTCCTCATTATCATCGTCTTCTGGTTGAATTTGCGCTCCTTCTTCATTTTCTTCTTCAACGACATTGGTCTCCAGGTCTTCTATGATGTCAGGGTCAAAGGTCTCATCTTCACTGGCATCACTCTGGTATGGCCGAGCATTGGGACAAGCTTGGCCATTACACTGGCCACAAGCTAAAGAGCACTGCAACCCCGATTTTCTGCAACCACATCGCGAACCACAACCATTTTTGCAGTTGCAGAATATTGTGTTAAGCAATTCCTCTGGAGCAGGTGGTAAAATTGTTGTGATTGGTTCCAGGAATTCTTTACGCATTGTCCAACCCCACTCCTGGGGTTCCAAATCAGGCCCTAACCAAGTTTGGACTTGATAATAAACACGATGAAGATGTTGATGAGCTGCAGCACTTGTTGGTGGAATATTTGACAACTGCACAGGTTTATTTGATTTTGTAAATTTAATACTCGTATATTGGGTATAACGCAGATGGTCGATGCTGCTCACAGACTTTGGAGCATTATAGACTGCCAAAAAATCTTAATTTCACTTTCGAATAATCTTTGTACCGGACAGTTTTTTTCTTCAAATGCTGCAGCAGTTTCATCCAAATTCGACAATTTCTCAAAAACTTTTGAAAAAGTTTTTTTACCTTTTTTAAAAATTGCCGAAGTCGTGTCACAGCCACTCAATGCGTGCAAAAACAAAATATGTTTTTTAGAACTGGGATATTTGTCAAAGCCTTTGGAGGAGTAAATTTCAGTTTTAACATTCCCTTTACCAACTTTTTTAAAGAAAATTTCTTTTTGATGAGATAGGGTACGCCCAATTAAAATAACAGAGTTATTAGGTACATATAAAACACACATCAGCCATAATTCTTGAAATAGTACGTACGTAGTTACCAAGATACGATTTTAAACTACGAATAACCATGGTTACTATAAAGTGGTTCCTTGATAAAGAAAACGGTCGAAACTCTATACAAGACAACGCTCACTGCCCTCTATCTCAAAAACGATTCAACGTATAAAAAAACTTTTGGGACAAAAGTTGTAGAGAATTTTATCTTCTATAATATTGATAATAAATACAAATCCCATAAACGCCATAGGAAACGAGATATTTGCAAAAAACGTCAAAAAAATCGATTTTTGTGATCTTTGACCTTATTTTTCGACAGACGCGGACACCTTACAATATGTAGGTTTTGAGACATGTTTTAGGGTGTCAAAATAAAGGTTTATACAAATATTCAGCTGGGTATCCCTCATTCCGAGATTCTTACCTTATTTTGACTAATATGACTGGACTATGTATAATTTTTCTTGATTGAAATTTCGATGTAATTGAACTGCACAGTATTCTATGCACATTTCATTATCGTCCAAGCCTCCAATTTATTGGAGCACAGAAAAATGGAATTGAATTAATAGTAATGCTGGTGAGTCCATAATTTTACCAATGCTTTTAGTGGAACCATAAGTTGAAAAATAATCAGTAAAAAAATTTAATATCATAGAAAAAATAAATTTTGTGATTCGATTTTATATTTTTATGTTCCACGTCTTTGAAGAAACATCATCAAACGATACCTTATTCTTATAATGGAATGATCATTGGAACTATCGTCCATTGTTCTTATTTTGAAAATACCCTCCCCAGTTAGGAATATGTCATGAAAATATCAGAGTTCTTGATCAGAAAGACAATTCAAATATGACAAGATGTTTCATTAGTCCAAGGGCAATTTCTTATTTCAATGTTTCTATAGTGGGATAAACATGAACCCCTGGGCTTTGAGGATCCCTTATTTCAGGTTTTCTCCTACATATGGGCTCACAATGGATGTTGCCTCACACGCCTGATGGAACGCCAATGTTATTCATCTCTTGTGACAAATTACTTGGTTTCCGGCTTGGACCGATATGTGGAAATGTTCTACTTGAACAATTCGTTCAATATATGCCAACTGTTTCAGAAAATATCTCGTGTGATACGTTTTTCAGGGTAGAATAAATCGAATTCCGATCCCTCTGACAACATCGTGATAAATTTTCCAGATATCTGACTCGAGCACGGAATTTTATTTATTACTCTTAGGTGCCTGAAATTTATTATTTCCTTCAAATACAGGGTGTCCCAAGTTCGAGTGCATACTAGACGTTTCTGGAGAACTGGACATATTTGAAATCTGAAAATTGGGATTATGATATTGTTCGAAATTCTCCACAGACCTAAAATATGTTCAGAGCCAGAGCACTTCCGGTTATACAGGGAGTGGAAATAAATTTGCTCAAAAATTTTTTTTCAATGTTTCCGTTTCTGATATGATTGAGTATTCAATGCTGAATACATTTCTGTTGAAACCATTGTATTCATTCGAATAGTTTTCAAAATATCGAAAAAAAACCTGGAAAAAAGTCAAATATTCATAGTCAGAATAATGTTCATTTTTCTTATTCTGAACATCCTGTGTGAATAGCGCCATCTGAAGTGGTAAGAACGAAACTTTTCTCATTTCTCAACGAAATCTAATCATTTTAGACATCTGTTCTCCTACGCTAAGACATTTTGGTTTTTCCCAACAGCGCAGAGTTGTATGCAACTCAAATTACACACTATTACAGTGACTATAGAGGGAATATAGTCACTGTACACACTATTTGTTTATATCCATATCGCCATTTAACACGGAGAATATCTAATGAAGTACCTACGAATAAGCGGTAGTGTAACTGTGATTGTAGCGACATCTAGTGGCCTTACTCAAAAGGAGGAAAAGCATTTCCTGTATAAGTAAAATTCTCATCGATTTTTTCAAAGTTTTATTGTATTTTATAATAACCAGGCGAATCCATATGTGAAGTTTCATAACAAACAGTCCATCCAATCTCGAGTTATAAATGGTGTAACCAACATCTTTCTTTTATATATATATATATATAAATACAATCGCCGTCAATGAAATCGGCCGATAATCGCATCATCTTTGGCACCTCACTTTGAAAATTGATCAACTCTGGATATCTTCAGGGACTGGAAAGAAAGCAGTACTTAGACACTTATTTATCAAATTCGTTAATGGTTGTATAATAGAGCTGATGGACCTTGAAAACTTCCTCAGAAAGACCATAAAAATCAGAAGCTTGACTTGTTTTCAGTCCCCTTACAACGTCTCTTATTCCAACTGCACTAACCTCATGAAAATCAAATTTAACATTGTTTGGCACACATTTTCTGAAAATATCCTCTGAACTCAAAGGAGAATGCTGTAATCCTTCAGAGTAATTATTTTCGAGGAAGCTGAATACGATACAACCGATAATATAAATTCACATTTCTGCAACAGAATCCTCTTGAACTGTGTATTTCGTCATATTTTTCGTTCATTTTTACTGAAATAGCACTGATAGCAATCGGTAGTTTTTGCTGCCTCAGCTACACGCCACGATCTCTAATCAGTTTAAAAATACAACTTGCACGCGTTGTCCAAAAACAGTAAACTCCTGAAAGTAGGTTCGTTAACCCAAAATAACCACATAACTCCGTTCGATATACCCTCTCGTAAAGATGGAGACGTAGATAATAAAAATAAACACATAATAACTATATTCAGGTGCGATCGATCGCTTCATACGACATTTGAATGTTTCACATAATACAGGAATGATTGTTGACAAGAGGAAATGGTAAAATGCTTTGACATCCCAGAAAATCATTATTTCCAGTTCAGGAGGGGAAATTCGTCGATTCTTCCAAGTTTTTAGGGTGCGTAGAAATTGTGCACCTGTTCTACCCCGAAATAATGGAACTTTTGTGTGGCAATCACTAAGTGCGATGTTGTTACTCAAGTTACGAGTTCATTCTTCAACTTCAAGATGAAAGTTCGAAGTTGTTTAGAATTGTATATATGGATATTCTATATTTACCGAAATAATTCAAATCGGTGTGATAACGTCGATATTTTCGTATTCATCAATTTGAATATTTTTTATATTTCGAAAATGTATGTAAAAAATTTGTTTATGAGTGAAACAATAATTGAATATTATACTTCATCTCCGAATTCTCCAGCAGGTTTCGAATCAATCTGTATTTTCAAAATTGAGAATAGTGGTCAAAAACGATCTCTGTGGTCGAGAATCGAATCGCGTAGAAAACGCTGAAAATTAACGTTTTCCAAATGAAATTTTCAGATATTCAGACCGAAAGAAATGCAGTAATGGATGGCGAGAACGTTACCTGGATCTCTCAATTAAAGTTCACGATCGATCCGACTTTTTTATTCATTTCGTAAGCTTCGTTTTTCCTATTTGTATTGGGGTGAGTTATTCTAACTCACTCTGTTGGTTTATATACAGTATTAACGATTACCAAAATCAATTGAATAATGAATATATTATTATTCTATGGGGGTAGATGAAATATAACATCATCAACTTTCTTATATAATAATAATAATAATTAACCGCACGGGTGTGGTTTGGTTTCTGCTGCGGCCCGAGTTACCTGGGCCACCAAGGGTAAATGGTGGCAAACCCATGAACGAGAAGTGGAAACCGATATCGTGGCAGACGATCGAGATGCCCTCCACCTGCTGGCTCGACCACCGTGAGGAGGACTGCCCACAGAGGAGCTCGCAACGCACGTATCCAGTGGAGCCGCGAAATGAATATTGAAGTAATGCGAGCTTTTCATTACGTGAACAATTGCGAGGACAAACCACTTCCTGGATGGAGATACTCGCTCTATACCGAGTTCACCGGGAGACATCCGGAACTTCAGAAGACGGAAGGGAATCATTCAAGAGAAATCTTCAAGGGATCGAATTATCCCAGAAGATCGCGGGATGTGCACAGCAGGCTGTGGATCTGCAAACCTATCACATCGTGCGGAAATTTCTGAACTAGTGGGAGGAACTGAAGTGTTTTTTCACTGGTCCATGGGGGGATTACCGGCTCGGGCTGGGAACGGGAGACCGATGAGGAATAATAATAATAAGTAACAGGTGTGGTTTGGTTTCTGCCACGCCACATGGGGGGTGACGTCCCCACGGCTCGAGTTACCTGCGCCACCAAGGGTATATGGTGGCAAACCCACGAACGAGAAGTGGAAACCGATATCGTGGCGGAAGATCGAGATGCCACTCCACCTGCTGGCTCGACCACCGTGAGGAGGACTGCCGGCAGGGGAGCTCGCAACGCACGTATCCAGTGGAGCCGCGAAATGAATATTGAAGTAATGCGAACTTTTCATTACGTGAACAATTGCGAGGACAAACCACTTCCTGGATGGAGATACTCCCTCTATACCGAGTACACCGGGAGGCATCCGGAACTTCGGAAGACGGGAGGGAATCATTCAAGAGAAATCTTCAAGGGATCGAATCATCCCAGAAGATCGCGGGATGTGCACAGCAGGCTGTGGATTTGCAAACCTATCACATCGTGCGGAAATTTCTGAACTAGTGGGAGGAACTGAAATGTTTATTCACTGGTTCATAGAAGAATTACCAGCTCAAGCTGAGAACGGGAGACCGATGAATAATAATAATAAGTAATAAGAGTTTATTCACAGAAACGAACTTCATACAATATCTATCTCGCTCAGAAAAACAAATTGTGAACAAACAGTAATCCGCAAAAGGCATGCCTTGAATGCGAATTAATGTAATTTAATGAGACGTGACAAAACACCGAATTATTCATATGAGACTAGACATAATAATCTTTACAAGAAATACAATAGACACAAAAATATCAAAACAATAGTAAAAACTAAGAAGTAAACTACAAATTATCGATATACAGGGTGACTGGTGACGTAAGGGACAACGGCTAAGTGGGGATAGAAGACCTCAAACTGAATGAGAATTTGGGTTTCAAATGTCCCATGAGGGTATTCGTTTCGGAGATATAGGGTGATTTATGAAAAAATGTTAAATCTATGAACTCCCATATCTTCGTTAATATGATATGTTTTTCGCTGATATTTTACATGTTTGTTCATACAGGCATTCTCTGTCAGCATAAGAAAAAAAAATTGAAAAAATTGCTGGCCCGTACTCAAAAATTTCAATTTACATGTCAAGTGAGAAATATCACATGGTATATGAGATAAAATAAAATCAAATAGAAATTTGGAAAGAGGGAAAAAACTGATCAAATATCTGTTTTTTGTTTGAATGGCCAAATTTTCTTTCGTTTCTATGATATTTTGAAGTAAGAATATTACAATATTTTTATATTCAAATCATGAAAATTAGTACTACTGATAGAAAAAACCTTGAATTCGAGGCGCTAGAATGAGCCTGGCATCAAAATATTCCTTCAAATCTTGAAATCTATTTTTATCAATTAATATTTCGATGATGAAAGAGTTGGATACTCAAACACAAAAATAGAAAAAGTCGCAAATGTAATTCATAAAAAAATCAAGTAAGCAAATGTTCGAAATGAGAGAAATACATTTATTTGTTCTCTTGAACAAATGAAGCACAGCTTTTCTAATCAGAGGAATATTTGTTTTAATTTCTTCGCATGCTTCAGTTATTCTGCTCTTCAAATGTTCACGGCTTGTTATTGTTTCTTTATACACCATATCCTGAAGATGACCCCATAGGAAATAATCCAGAGTAGTTAGATCGGGTGATCTAGCAGGCCAATTCCTAGAACCTCCCCGACCAATCCACCTGTCAGGAAACTCCCTAATCAGAAAAATCTTTACTTCATTTTATCAGGAATATTATTTTTCGTGATGGGAATATAAAAATATTGTAATATTCTTATTTCAACATATCATAGAAATGAAAGAAAATTTGTGCCATTCAAACAAAAAACAGATATTTCATCAGTTTTTTTCCCTCTTTCCAAATTTCTATTTGATTTTATTTCATCTCATATACCGTGTGATATTTCTCACTTGACATGTAAATTGAAATTTTTGAGTACGGGCCAGCAATTTTTTCAATTTTTTTTTTCTAGTGCTGACAGAGAATGCCTGTATGAACAAACATGTAAAATATCAGCGAAAAACATATCATATTAACGAAGATATGGGAGTTCATAGATTTAGCATTTTTTCATAAATCACCCTATATCTCCGAAACGAATACCCTTATGGGACATTTGAAACCCAAATTCTCATTCAGTTTGAGGTCCTCTATCTCCACCTTGCCGTTGTCCCTTACGTCACCAGTCACCCTGTATACATAGGTAAGAATTCAAACAAAAACGAGACAGAAGAATGGACTATATGTACTCTCAATAGTTGTAGCTGTTATTAACATCGACGCATTGGTGTATCCACAATCTGGGTTTTTCCTTTAACCACCTCTTTATTCTATTTTTGAAAAGTGTACAAGAATTTATCCTCTTGAATTCCGGGGGGATCTGGGAGTAAAATCTAGGTGCCAGGTATGAGTGGCATCTTCGAATAATGCTTTTTTCGGGTTCAGGTATAACTACGGTGTTGTGTTTATTTCTGGTACCATACTTGTGTTCCATGTGGACAAGATGTTGCAGTAAGAAAATACAACTGCCTCACATCAAACACGTTTGAGTCCAAGTACAATTGGTGGGTAGGGTAAGTAAATGGTTTGTTATAGATTATTTTCAATAAATTTTTTTTAACTTTTTCCAGTTTTTTCAGATGTGTACTTAATGCCTAACCCCACGATAAGACTCCATATCTGAGGTGGCTCTCCGCCAGAGCATATAAGCACCGTTTCACATGCGACTGATGGTCGGTCCTGATGATCGGTCGGGGCCGGCGTTTGAACTGGAATCGGTCGACTGATGATACGCATGCATGTGAAAGGATTTCTAAATCCAGTTCAAACGCCGGCTCCGACGGACCATCAGGACCGACCATCAGTCGCATGTGAAACGGGTCTAATATAGTATTCGAAGTTGATCCAGGGTAAGCACCTGAGTTAGGTATTTTATTTTATATAAAGTACATCTCGATTTTTTTGTAACATGAGTGATGTGTGCATCCCATTTCAGGTGTCTGTCGAGTTAAACACCAAGGTATCTGAAACTTGATGTAGAATTTATTTTTATTTCGCTCATAGGAAGTAAACGGCATGAAGAAAGTCTTGTCAAAGTTAACTGACAAGAGCCGACCACTGAACCAGTTCACAATTTTCACGAAGTCGTTTTCAGCAGTCGTTTTCAATGATTCCCAGTTTTCAGCACTGTACAAGACCGCAATATCATCAGCAAAACCCACCATATCCCCATCAAGCTCAAGTTTGAACAGATCATTGATATACAAGTTGAAGAGTAATGGTCCCAATACGGTTCCCTGCGGAACTCCGCATTCGATATTCACGGGATTGCTCTTAGTATCTCCAATTTAAACCTGCTGTTTCCTGTCTGTTGAGAAATTTTTCAGGAGCTTGTGTGGAACTCCCCTGAACCCAGCGCTCTCGAGTACAAGAATATAAGGTATTCCAACAAGAGGTGTTATTTTGACATAAAAATAATGCAATTTTTATCAGAAAAATGATGGGATGTTTTCATTTTAAAAAGAAAATTATGGAGTTAATATTGAAAAATACCATTAGCCGAATTACCACACCACGACCACGACTACAGGACCATATCATTTTCAAGAAATTTTCAATAACCAAATCACAAAGTGGGTACCCTTTGTCCTCAATAACCTCACGAATTCCATCTTCGAGGTCTTGAATCGACTCTGGGCACTTAGCGTAGACCTTCTCTTTCACATGTCCCCAAAGGAAGAAGACGCCAAGTGTTAAACCCCAAGATCTTGATGACAAATTATGATCACCTTCAAGAGATAACTGCACGTCCCGGGAACTTTTGCCTTGAAATATCAAAGAGTTTTGTTGCTTGTGTGGCACGTAGCGCCTTCTTGTTGAAAGTGAAAGTTCTTCAGATCAATACCATCCAACTCCGGCCATGAATAATCATGAATCATAGCTTGATAGCGCAATCCATTCACCGTAACTGTTGCTCCAGCCTCATTCTCGAAAAAGTCTTGGGTTTTCCGAGCCCCTGATGCGACATTTCTGCTTATTGACAGGCTATTCAAAATACGAGGATGTATTGATATCTAGTGAGCCTAGACCAGTTCCATGCATAAACAAAATATTGCAATACCATAAAAATAACTTATTCGAAGTGTCAGTGTAGAGTTGGACGTCAAGAAAGTAAACCAGAGTTACGCAATAAATTGAAGAAAGGTGTCCACCGAAATTGAGAAAATCGAAAAATTGGAGTATCGAGCCATCATCAAGTACCTCTAAAAGGGTTAAGACGTAAGCAGATTTACGAAGATATGCTTAATACCCTTGGTGATCAATGTCCTTCGTATGCGACCGTGAAAAATTGGACTGCAAGCTTCAAAAGAGGTAAATATTCCATTGAAGATGATGGACGATCGGGAAGGCCAGTTTCTGTGTCAGTCCCCGGAAATATCGATGCATTTCATGACATAATTTTATCAGACCGCCGCGTCGGCTGAAAGGATATCTGAAGCACTGAAAATTTCATACGAACGCGTTCATCATATAGTTCACGTCAATTTGGACATGAGGAAAATTTCGACAAAATGGATCACCAAATGTTTTAATGTTGACCAAAAGCGTGCAAGAGTAGAAGCATCGCATTCGATCTGTGCTCGATTTGCAAACGATGTAGACTTTTCAAACCGAATTGTTACTATGAACGAGACGTACATTTCTACGATCCAGAAACAGAGCAACAATCGATGGAATGGCGGCACTCTAGTTCTCCAAGACCTAAGAAGTTTCGTGTCCAAAAATCAGCTGGAAAAGTTCTTGCTTCAATTTTTTGGGATTGCCATGGAGTAATCATGATTGATTTTTTGGATAAGGGTAGAACAATAACTGGAGATTACTATTCGACATAACTGACCACCCTACGGAAAAAATTGAAGAGAAAAGACGCGGAAAGCTATCCAAAAGTAGGTATTTTGTTTTTACAGGACAACGCCCCAGTACACAAATCTCATGTTGCCATGCAAAAAATTCGTGATTTAGGGTTAGAATTACTAGAACACCACCCTTATTCACCAGATTTGGCTCCGTTCGACTATCATCTCTTTCCTCAACTGAAAAAAAGTTTTAAAGGTTGTAAATTTTCTTCCAACGAGGAGGTTATAAAAGCTGTGGAGGACTGGTTTGCTGGGCAAGAAGAAACATTTTTTTAAGGTCTAGAGACGTTGCAGGTTCGCTGTAATAAATGTATTCAATTAAGAGGAGAATATGTTGAGTACTGAGATATTTTGATATTCAAATTTTGTTTTGTTCTATAGTAGGCAAAGAATTTCTCAAAATATCCTCGTAACACCTCCTATTGGAAAACCCTTTATGATTCTGGTGACGCAATCTGGACATAGAAGAATTTTATCTATATCAAACCGAATGTTTTGAAATTATCAGGAAAACAAAATTCCGATTATACAAAGGACCCCGCACTTTTAGTACGTAAAGTGGCGACCGGTCAAATTTTCTGAAAGTTTGGTATGTTGTTGTACCCGACTCAGTGACCAAAAGTATCAATGGGCCCAACCCAATCCTATGGCTAGTTTTCTAAATACGGGGTGTTAAAGTTGAAAATTGCCCAGATTTTCGGATTTATTTTTTTAAATCAAGAATTGGATTGGATTTCTGTTGCATACACACGTTTACTACATGTTCTAGTAATGAAATTAGTGGATACGTATGATTAAAAATATTCATATTTACAGGGTGATTCACGAATATATGACGGTAGTTTTTGGCAAAAATTCACTTTTTCTACTGTGACGTCAGGAAGGCATATTTTTGAAATGTTCTTTTCGATTTAGTATTAAGACGACGAAATATTGCACAGTGCATATTTTTTATACAGGATGTTCCACAGAGAGAACCACTAGACATAATTATATTTTTTTAGGATTAATTCGAAACCCTGTATTTTTGAATTGATTTTTGGGAAAAGTAATACCACAAACATATGTGTGTCTCTAATCACCAAAATATTCAGGGTGGTTTATTCATAGGAAGGTACTCAATTTTGGGAAAAGTACAAAAAACATGAACACCCTGTATTAGAAAATTTCCTCGGTCAAATGCAACTATTTTCTCACAATATATTGATTCCCACAACATCTCCCGAGGTATGAATTCTAAATCCGATACTATGACCAGTTTTCGAGATACAGGGCGTAAAAGCGGAGAATAACTTATTTCATCATTTTTTTTTAAATTGAAAAGCCGAATTGATTTTATTTTGTGCCCATGAGTTCAGTATGAGTACAGATCAGATTCACATGGAAACGGTCAGCTAAAATATTTACTGTTACAGGGTGATTCAAGAATAAATCACAACAGCTTTTGGAAACACTCGATAATTCTACAGTTTCGTCACAGAGAAATTATTCCATGAAGTTAATACCTAGTCGTTCACAATTTTTAGTCGGAAATACTTCATTATGATTACTTTTCATACAGGGTGAGCCATAAATAATATGCTTTGAAATAATTGAAAGGAGAACTTTTCTGGTGAATTTTGAATAACATTACATCAATTGAGCATAACCGCAAGAATTTTTAAATATATAAATATACAAGGTGATTTAAAAATAATCACCTACCAAAAATACACATTTCTTGCATGTGTAGATCATCCTATTTTTTGCTGAAAAAAGTATATTTATAAAGTAATAACCGAGGTTATGATTATAATGAGATTCAAACTTTTCAATATACCTAGTTTTAACTCACTCAACACGAATATTGCGGACTGTGGAGTACCCACCAATAAAAGAATATTCGTTTTTTACCTACATAAGAAGAAGGTTTATTGTCATCTTTTTGGGGGTGATAGCGCAGTTAGTAAGCGCGCTCATAAAGATACTCAAAATTCACTAAATAGTTCTTATTTCAATCAATTCAAAGCATAAGTATTTTTGGCATGGTTGGCTGTATGGCTCACCCTGTATGGAGAGTAATCATAATAACGTCAAGATTTCGACCATGTGTTATATGACATTTTTTGTTGCAAATCACTTGAATAATCTCCCCTTGAAGTTTTGCCGTTTTAAAACTAGACACCCTGTATAGATCTTCTAGGCACAATTCATTGGTCATATGCTCTTGGTGGTAATTGACGCGCATTCCGAATAAAGGCTTTTCCAAAAAGAAGGTGTTATTTCGACATAAAAAATGCTATTTTTCAGATAAATGATCAGATGTCTTTTTCATTATGAAAAGGAAGGTATGCCATTAAAAATGAAAAATACTACAGGACCATGAAATTTTCATGAAATTCTCCATAACCAAATCGCAAAGTGGCTGCCCTATGTACTAGATAGCTTTACGAATTCCATTTTCGACGCTGGGCTCGTGGCCCCAAAGGAAGAAATCGCAGGTTGTTAACTCACAAGGTTCCGGTGGCCAATTGTGATCACCTGTTCGAGACATAACAACTGTCTTTCTTTCCTAGCTCGGGATTGAAATCGGACTTGCCAGGTCCTAATCTAAAGTCCTAACCACTGGACCAAGGGCACTCATCGACATTCATCATCCATATATGTATCTGAATTTTGTATTTCATGGACATTCATCTTCAATATGGACCAGTAACAATTATTTCTTGATAGAAACTGTGCGTATTGAAAGTATAATTTAATGCTCCTTGCTGTTCAATTTTATCTCCCACATTTGTGGGATTTTATTATTACATATCTCTACATCAACCGTTTTTCAATTACAGTGGACTCTCGATAAGTCGAACTCCCAGGGACCATAAAAAACTTTTCGACTTATCTATAGTTCGGCTCACCAAACATTCGAGTTGTTGAGGTGGGAGTTCGACTCATTGAGGTCCCGTTATCTCGAAATCGTCGGTAGTCAATGGAAAACAAGCGTTTATTTTTACATGCCATTTAATGAAAGATATGTGTACATATTACATATTGAAATTCAAAATCTTCATGTTGATTTGAAAAAATCATGTATTTTTTTTTTTTAATTTAGAAACTACTCTGAGGAAAGGATTTTACATTTTTGAAGCCACGGGGCTTTTGTGATTTGCCTATAATGTATGGAATTCGTTTCACTGAACCGCTCATATTTACAGCAAGTAAAACAGTCAGACGTTCTTTACTTTCCTTACTACCATGACAATCTGTGTTTTTGAAATGCAGAGTTTCGCTCTCAGCACACGACTGCACGGCAAACAAATTACGAATGAATAAACAAAATGGCTTAAGCTGTTGAAAAATGCATAATGATGGCTTTCCATGGGGTGATTGGTTTGCCTACCGCTTTCATTCGTCAGATCAAACAGTTCGACTCATAGAGGCTATGGTGGTTAGGAGTACGACTAATAGAGGTGTTGATTCTCGCGAGGACCCTTCCAGAAGTTCGACTCATCTACTAGACTCTCTCGTCTCAACTAGACTGTTCGACTCATTGAGGTGAAAATACACAGGATAAAATACGCATGAATCGGGACCGGAGAAACTGTTCGACTTATCTAAGGGTTCGACTTATCGATGTTCGACTTATCGAGAGTCCACTGTATATAAATTTCAGTCTTGACAAAGTTGATTAACATTCTGACAACATTGTTAATATGTAGTGCGATTAATTTTTATGCGATACGATCATATATTTGAAATCCAGGAAAGCATCCAGTTCATTCCTGAATTTCATGATTCTTTCCTGAAGTTTTATTGTTTACAATTAGGAATAACTCGAAAACGACGAGTTTAAGAAAAACCTGAGAACACTTACTCTCTGTATAAAAAGTACCCGGAAAATGTTATTTAAATGAACCGCCAAAAAGGAATCGGTATTTTTTTTTTTTAAAGTTGGTAGGACCTTCCTTTATTACCAAGCCAAATTGGAGCACGATCTGTCAACTAGTGTGTTTACAACAGCTGTCAGTATCAGTCGACCTCAAAAGTGCTCTGCGAATTTTACAATGGAAAAAATAGTTGATCAAAGAGTTTGCCTCAAATGTTGTCTTGCAAACGATTTTTCTTGTGCCGATTCATTGAAAATGTTAAAAAAAGCCTTTGGTGATAATTGTATGTCAAAAACACAAGCATACGATTGGTACAAATCATTCAAAGACGGTCCGAAAAAACCACGTCAAAGTCGATCGAAAATTAAAGTTTTGCTCACTGTTTTCTTCGATTATCGTGGTGTTGTGCACTCAGAATTTCTTCCTGAAGGACAGACAGTGAATAAGGAGTATTACTTGGGTGTATTGAGGCGTTTGCGTGAGAATGTTCGTCGTAAACGGCCAGATTTATGGAAAGACAATTCGTGGATTTTGCATGATGATAACGCGCCGTCGCACCGAGCCATAATTATTAAGGAATACAAGACCAAAAACTCAATAAATACCATCGAACAACCGCCGTATTCACCTGACTTAGCTCCGTGCGACTTTTTTCTATTCCCAAGACTCAAATTGCCCCTACGTGGAACGCGTTTTGAGTCCATTGAAGCCATCAAAACAAATTCGCAACGAGAACTGAAGGCCATACCTTTGGCGGCGTATGAGCGGTGCATGGAAAAGTGGGTTCGCCGATATCATAGTTGTATTGTAAGCAATGGGGACTATTTTGAAGGAGACAAAATAAATATTGATGATTAAATTTAAATTTATGTGTTTTTTTTTACAATTCCGGGTACTTTTTATACAGAAGGTATATTCTCCAAAATGATTGATTTCCTCGAAAATATGTACCGTTTTTTCCTCACGTTGTTTCATGGTATTTTCGGGTGGATTTATGACTCGGCTACGCTGTAACTTTAATACCAGGAGGAATCTATACTAATAATAATATTAGAGGAAAGATTTGTATTTTTGTTTGTTTGATACGACTTGGCTCAAAAACTACTGGACCGATTTCAATCTTCCACCCTCAAAGAGCTTCATTTTCCCTGAGTGACATAGGCCATTCTTTCCTTCCGAAAAAATGAAGGACACCTACCATAACTTCAATAATTACAAAAAGACAGTCATAATCAGCTATATTCACATTTTGCGCTGCGATAACCGTAAGACTGACGTGGATACAATGTATGACAGAGATGTACCTCTCGAATAGTTCTACCATCTCTCAAGATTTACTTGATATTACCTGTTTATGGTAATCAGATGTTTTCCAAAATTATGCACTATTTGAGAGTGTGTTTTTATGAATAGGGTATTGATCTCCATCCAAGTTGATACGACATTTTTCTCCAGTATTTAATTTACAACGAAATTGTCCCTCACATCATAGAATTACAACGAGTACATTCAAAAAAGATATGGCAGGTTGAAGTGTTGTTCATCGTAAAATGTTAATGAAACCAATTTTGTTCAGAATAATTTTGTTACTAATTGTAATAATAGATTACTTGATTTAGTGTTAACTTCTGAGAGTCTGAAATGTGAAGTTTTGAACGACCCTGAGCCCATGGTGCCTATAGATACACACCATCCATGTCTTACTGTAAACTTGTCTTTGCAACATAAACCAAAAAATATCATTTTGCCTAGTATCAAACAATTGAATTTTCGCAAACTTGATACTCAAAAATTTGTAACACTTATGAATTGTATCGATTGGAATTTTTTAACGAACCTTTCGGATTCTGATGATGTATGTGAGGGATTCAATGGTAAAGTGCAAGATATACTTTCTCAATGCTGTCCTCTTGTCAATAGCAACACCCATAAGTACCCCAGTTGGTATACAAGAGATCTCATAAAGCATATAAAGCTAAAAAATCACTACCACAGAATGTATAGGAGACATAGATGTCGTTTTTATTATGGACATTTCAGCAGTTTGCGACGGGTTGTGAAAAGGGAAATGGAGATTTTATACTCTGAGTTCATTAGAAAATCCGAAGACAATTTGATAGAAAATCCTAGGGAATTTTGGTCTTTTTTAAATTCTAAGCGGAATAAAACTCGTAGGTATTCCTGGTGAAATGTATGATGATAGTGAAAAATTTTCATCTCCGAAATCCATTGTTGACGCTTCTGCAGATCAATTTCAGAGTGTTTATCATGATTCGGAAAGTAATGTGGACTCGTATGATGATTTGGTTGACTCTTTCAGCCTTGCTGACTCTTTTCATGTCAATAAAATTTCGAAGGAGCTAATATTAAGGGCAGCAAAGACGTTAAAGAGTAAAATGAGCTGTGGTCCAGACAATATTCCAACTAATCTCGTTAAAAATAATATTAGTACATTTCTCGAACCTTTGCTTTATATTTATAATTTGATTTTGAAAACTAACAAATTTCCTAAAATATGGAAAGTATCACGTATTTGTCCGGTGTTCAAGTCGGGAAAGCCTGCTGATATTAGAAATTACAGACCTGTGGCTCTCATCTCTGCTTTCTCCAAGTTGTTTGAGATTTTGCTTTTCGATATGATTTATTCACATGTGTCTAACAAATTGTCTGAATTTCAACATGGTTTCATGCGTTCGAGGAGCACAGTCACGAATCTTTGTACATTTACGCAGTATGTGTTAGATTGTTTAGATAATCGAAAACAGATTGATGTGGTTTACACTGACTTCAGTAGAGCTTTTGACAGGGTATCACATAGATTACTTTTGAAAAAGTTGAGTCGTTTTGGTATTTCACCTGATATTGTGATGTTGTTGAGGTCATTTCTCGATAATAGACATTTATTTGTTGAATTAAAAGGAGTCAAGTCATTTTATTTTATTGCATGGTCAGGGGTACCTCAGGGATCAAATTTGGGGCCCCTCTAATTTCTGATTTTTATCGACGATGTGTGCACTGTAATTAACTCGAAGAAAATTTTGTTTGCGGATGATCTCAAGATTTTCAGAGTGGTTCACGACATACGTGATTTCTATATGCTGCAGGAAGATATTAGACGTTTGTGTGAATGGTGTACTGAGAATGAACTGCCTCTAAATATAAGTAAGTGTAAAGTTATGAGCTATTCAAGAAAACTGAACACACAAGAATTCAATTATAATGTTGGCAACCATGTCTTGAATAGGGTAAATAAATGTAAAGATTTAGGTGTTCTATTCGACAGCAAGCTTTCGTTTGACCTCCACATTGGTGGAATTATCTGTGAAGCCAATAGATCTTTGGGTTTCGTTCTGCGAAATTGCAAGGAATTTTCGAATATGTTGGCCGTTAAGTCGGTATATTTCAGTTTGATACGAACTAGACTTGAGTACTGTGCATTGGTGTGGAATCCCACTCATGAAAAATATTGTGTAGCATTGGAATACGTACAAAAGAAATTTTTGAAATTTTTGCATTACAAAAAACATAACGTTTACCCTATTCGCAATTACGACTATAACTCTCTACTGGTCGAGTTCAACTTCACAAGTTTGAGAGAGAGGAGAGAAATTTCAGGTGCAATCTTTGCTTTCAAATTAGTTAATGGTCAAGTCGATTCGATGCACTTGCTATCTCTGTTGAATTTTAATACTCCCTGCATTTTATCCAGAACACATTTGGACTTTTAGAATTGGTGTCTCTAATACTCAACACCATTTTCATAGTCCGGTAGCATCCATCTGCAGAAGCTTGAATGGTTTACCCTCAGTTGATATGTTCTTTCTCAATATTGGTCAGTTTAGGAAGCAATTGTATTCGTTAATTAGAAACTAAGGTTTTTTTTTGTGCTTTTTTGGTTTATCCTCGGCTGGCGACGGCTTGAGGCATTATTATGCATATATTTAGGTATAACTATATGTATTTGTTACCTGTTTACACCTGAAATTGGGCATTTGCCTGTTGGATGTAAAAAAAGATAAATAAATAAATAAATAAATAAATAAATAAATAAATAAATAAATAAATAAATAAATAAATAAATAAATAAATAAATAAATAAATAAATAAATAAATAAATAAATAAATAAATAAATAAATAAATAAATAAATAAATAAATAAATAAATAAATAAATAAATAAATAAATAAATAAATAAATAAATAAATAAATAAATAAATTTCTACCCCGAGCGAAGCTGGGGCGGGCTGCTTGTATTAAATAAGTTTTCATTGAGGAATATGCATGATGAATAGAGTAAAAAATCAACCATCATTCAGTTCATTAGAAATAATAGTTCCGAAGATATGAAAAAAAAAGGTTTTTTTGATTAAATTTCGACAGCCTGTATCTTTCAAAGGAAACCGAAGATCGAAAAATGGTATTGGAAAAAGTGTTTTATGAGAGGAATCTACAGTTTCAATAGATTTTACAAGTTGAAGATTCACCCTGTATTATGTTTCGACGCAGATTTCCTTATGGCAACGAAAAAATGTGGTTCTCATTCAAAAAAAAATTTTTTTTTTACGAGAATTCCAAATTTCACAACGATTTTTTGATGTCCGGTATCATTATCTGTGAGTTTCACTACTGCAACTAAAGAATTATTCTTAATTCTGACCGAACCATACAACCACAATTTTCCTCGAAGTCACCCATGTCTCTCATCAGAGTTCTAATAATTTTCGTAATTGCACGTTGAAAACAACTTTTTGCTGAATATTTTACATTCAAAAAACTCAAAACTTCATAAGGAATCCACCTTCATAATGAAATATAGGGTTACCCATTTGAAAGACAAAATTTGGTGGAGCTTTCGCTGAAACCCAGAGTTCCATAAATCTCAAAAAATTACAAACAAGAAATTCAATTCCTTCCGAAATGAATTTAGCGAAGGGAATTCGTGTGACACATTTAGGATAGATCGAATACTTTCCCTGGATAATGGAAGAACGAAATCTTAAGGATAAAATAAAGCATGAACTATCTGTCTGTAGTTCTCTAGGTGATATTTTTTTTTTGCCGGCTCTACTTGATGGGCTAGATTAAACTCATATCAGTTGGAATCAACTTATCCAATCTATTGACTTTTTAAACGTAAATATGCAATATTTTCAAATCTATTATATAAAATTCTCCTGTTTGCACTTTGTGGCCGAACTCCTCCGCAACGGCTAGACTGATTTTCGTGAAATTCTGTGTGCATATCGGGTAGGACTGGAGATCGGTCAACATCTATTTTTCATCCCCCTAAATGTTAAGGGTGGTTCACCCCAAAATTTTATTTTGATTTTTCTGAACGAAATCTCTTATTTTTTTATGATACAGCACACGAAAATACATAGAACCCTAAATTTTCAACCCTCTACCTGACCTAACGGGAACGTGGTATAACAAACACTGCTTATTTATTGCCTCTAAGGCGGAACGGAGTTCGCGGGGTCAGCTAGTATTAATAATGAAAAGTGGAGATTTTCATTTCGTTAAATTATCACATCATACGTGTTCCAAATGTCATCCGACTTGAAACTTGTTGATAAAATAGAAAAGATGGACAAAAGGGATTTTAGTGAACCAATTTAATTTTTGAAGGAGTTAAAATGATATAGGAGAGTTAACCAGAAGTTAAGTTTCTACATCAAAGAGAGGATATAAAAATTACTACTTGAATACGAATTCGAACGAAACTTCACAGGGTGTTCTTCGAAAACTAACTCCAGAACCAATCAATCACAAAATAACGCTGAATCTGAAATAGTGGATATAAACTCGATCTACTCACACAAAATCCAATAAGAGTGGAACAAAAAACTGTCACTAAAACACTTGTTCTCTAAGTCACTCACTATTCCTGGAAGGATGTGTTTTCACGAACGCTGGTTTAGGAATAACGCACAACAGTGCAGTTATACGGATCTATACGAAACGTTCAGTTTTATGCATCAAACTTCGGGCTTTTCCGGCAAGGATCGTAGCAAGGATAACGCGAATTGCGTGGGTGTCCATATACCTCGGTGACTTCGTCCAGGTGTGAGGCGTTAAGGAGGATATCCAGGTGCAGTCCTCGTGTAATTCAAATCTTCCGAAGATTCTTGGTTTTCAACGTACGTCAATTTTTTTTATAATTTATATTTCATGACAGAAAGTTTCGCACTTCACCGGCGATTTTTTTGTATTAGTGAAATGTGCTTTCATTCACTTGAGATATATAATTCTTCATGAAACCATTCGATACAGTTCTCGATTATGAAAAAATGCAAGTAATCTTCGTACGTAACATCAGCAAACGACACAAATTGGCGAAGGTGCCGGCCTTTTATACTTTACATCTCTGCGGCAGTGGCGGTTTTATTCATCTACTGAGGGGGGGGGGCGAAATGAAAAAATCAAAAAAGCAACAGTTCGTGCGGATTTTTTTCGAGGGGGCGACAATGATATAGCTAAAACAAAAATGCTAAATAAGGAGAATAAAAATATATATTGAAATAAAAAAGTCCATATGTTACAAAATTAAATCAATATTTCTTCTGCGAATTGAGGCAAATCTTTCTATAATATTATCTGGAGACACCGGTATGTCTCGATGGACATGCAACAGAGCCAAACCAGTTAATCTGTTTTGCCCCATTTGTGAGCGAAGCCATGTTTTAAGCCTACGCAGAGTGGAAAAACTGCGTTCAGCCGATGCAACGCTTACGGGTAATGTCGCAACAATCGTTAAGATTTGTCTTATATTTGGAAAAAGCAAATGATTACATTCTTCCAGTGCCTGCAATGCTCTTCTCGGAACTTCTAATCCTAAAACAATAAACAAAATGTAATAAGCCATGACACAATCTATATAAAACGAACCTTCAGTTTTACATTTTATGCACTTGGATTTCCAAAGATAAATTTCTCCTTTCAATATCAAACTGTCAGTGACTAATTCCTTGAATCCACTGTAGTTCTGTATTGCTTGAATGACATCATCTGTAATATCTTCAGCCATATCGACTATGTAACATGGCATCAGTTGCATTAGTAGAAACACAGTTTTGTTACTATTATTGATGAATTTAGCTCGCAAATCTTCCAGAACATTTTCAAGAAGTGGAATATATAAGGTCCGCCGAAAGTATTCTTCAGGTGAGCTACTAGGAGTATTGCTTCTATTTGTCTGTCGTTTGGTAATTCGTGGTAACTTTATGTCTACATCCAATTTCTCCATTATCGCTTCGCATTCCTTAAAAATTGTTTTAAAGCCAAGATCACAATTTTTTCTTTTGTCCTCAAGAACATCAATTATATGTTTTTCTATGCATTTTGCTGCAGTCACAACATCTTGATTAACTCCTTGTAATGCTCTGCTGGCTGGCAAAGTGATACTTAAGACCGCAGAGAGTGTATATAGTGTGAAAATAAATTCGCAGTTGCATATCGCTGCAAGCAAAGTTTTAGATTTAGAAGATGAAATAGATTCATCCCACTCCGAAATACTAGTTAGAGCTTCAATAATATCTGGCAGACAAGTTTGAAATTGAATAAGGCTGTCGTGACGTTCAATCCATCTCGTTTCACATAATGAAGTTAACGTTCTCTTGTTGCCCTTGAGACAATTTTTCAAAATGTAACTTCGCTTTGATGAGCTGTTAAAAAATGACAATATTTCTTGAACTATACCAACATTGTTTCTCACTGACTGTACATTCGATGATTTTGAAATTGATAAATTAAGTGCATGATTGGCACATGGAGTATGTACGGCATTTTTTGCAGTTTTTTGAATTTGCTGTACTGCTCCTCGAACTACAGAAGTCATGACAGCACATCCATCTGTTCCAATACCAACACAATTTGACAAATCTAGCGCCATTTCTTGTAATACTGCTATGACGGTGTTACCCAATATTTCTCCAGTCAATTTCGGTTCTGGCAAACACTTGGAATCAATTTCTTGATTTCCATCAACAGAATGGTTGTATACATGATCATGACAGTTGAGAAAACCAATGAATCTCTCATGCAATTCATATTTCTCATTAATGTTGCGAATGGTAAGACTCATTTGGGAAATGTGGGCAATGTCAGTTGTTTCATCAAAAATTATGCTAAAGTAGCTGCTATTTTTGACATCATCTAGTATAAATGACAGTATTTCCTTTCTGCAGCATCCAATTAGTTCATTTTGAGTCTTGGAGGATATATAGGTCGCTCTCGAACCGGTATTTTTGAGATGATTTTCCAATACAGTGTCACCAGATTGAATTCTATATTTTAACATTTCCCGAAAATTACCTTCATTTGTACAAGACATTGAGTGAGTAGCAATCAAATTTCCATCGTCTCTGTGCCCTCTTAGAGCAATGTTTTGACGTCCCATGAAAATGATTGTTTCTACAATAGGCTTTAAACGGTTTCTATTTTCTTCAACTTGCCGCAGCCATTCGCTGTTGACTAGATTGCAAATTTGTTTGTCTCGTGATTGGTAAGTTTTAATGAAATCGTATCATTGTTGTGAACTTCCAAATCTCCATCCTTCCCTAGTAGTTTAGCAAACTTCGTAAGAGGTACTGTGACCAATTTTTTCAATGGTTCTGACTTTTGTTTGCCGCCTTTATTGTGGACTAAAAAAAGAGTGCAATATTTGCAAAATGAACCAGATTTGCTTTCTGAATAAATTAGCCAGGGATATTGATCAAAGTGATTTGGCCTTAAATAACGTCTTTCATCTTTTCCATGTTTGGAATGTATAGAAAAAGGATATTGAAATGATTTGTAAGGCTTCCAGCAATGTTCCAGAAGGCGAAATTTTGTGTGATCGTCAATAGTAATTTGATCAGCATTAATGAAACAACCAATATCAATATTATTGCTGAAGTCAACTGCAGACATATTACCGGTCATTACATTTTCATTCTCCCTCTCCAAAAACTCGTTCGGACTAATCGGTTTTTCATTTTCTGTGTTGATGGAATTGGTGGCACCAAGAGACAGAGACAACTCCTTAGACTGAGATTGAGAAGGCTCACGGCGATCGCCCCTGTCGCACCCCCCCCCCCCTGAAAACCGCCCCTGCTCTGCGGTACGTTCATCGAACCTTCAGGCATATCGATATTCATTGACATAACTTGTAAAGCATATGCCCGCAATTCCTCAGATAAATAACACTCATTCTCCGAGTGAGTTATTCGCATACACCTCACTTTGAATAATGGACTGATTGATATTATACGATATTATACGTATATTATACGTAAACACCTCAGTTAGTAAAACAATGAGATCATTTTTTTTTTCTATAGATATGAGCTGTCACACAGAACAATTTTACTCCATTCACTTTTATAAAGTATACCGGCTGGCCATGGAATTCTGACACATTTCTCCGTGTATATTTTGAAAATGTTAGGTTATAGTCATTCTTCTGTCAGTTGAACAAGCAAGGTTGCCGTTTATACATTCATGTCGTAGTAATTACGTATTTAACAAAATGTTTATTCACTTTGGGAAAATAATGAATTTCAGAAAATACACTGCGCAAAAAAATTAACGCACATTCTGAAAATCTCAATTTTAATGAAAGTTAACTCTACATTGACTTTATAATTTATTTTTTATGTTCTCTCGGGAAGGTTTTGAACGAAACAAGACAAATTAAATGGAGGAAAAATTCAGGATTTCACCAAATCTTATGTGAAAGAAGAGAAATGAACAATTTTCAAAATACTGAAATGCTGATAAGTGATTTGATACTTGGTATTTCCACCTCTTGCGTTAATTACAGCTCGGCAACGACGGTTCATACTCAAAATGAGTGATCTTAAAATGTTCTGATCTAATCCTTCCCAGATTTCTCAGAGTTGGATTGCTAAGTCATTAAGAATAGCTGGATGATTTTCTGAACTTCTCAGCCTTCTATTTAGGTTGTCCCAAACATGCTCAATCGGATTGAGATCTGGACTTCTTGCTGGCCATTCAGTTAGAGATACTTCAACCTCTTCAAGGTACTCCTGAACGATGCGCGCACGATGGGGTCTGGCATTATAGTCCATAAAAATGAAATTTTCACCAATGTATGGGGCAAATGGCACTATATGCTCTTCAATAATGTTCCTTATATACTTATCAGCATTCATAGCTCCATTATCAACGACCACTAGGTCTGTGCGAGCAGTCAAAGATATTCCACCCCATACCATAATCGATCCTCCCCCGAAACCAGTAGTATTCAGGAAATTGCACTGAGCATATCTTTCATGTGGACGTCTGTATACAAGGGAACGTCGATAACAATGGTAGAGGCAGAATCTAGACTCATCTGTGAAGAGAACTCTTTACCAATCGGCCTCTTCCCAATGGATATGCTCTCTCGCAAAATCCAAACGCGCCCTTCGATGGGCTGGGGTAAGAGCTGGGCCTCTTGCCGCGACACGAGGCCTTAAATCATATTCTCTGAGGCGATTTCTTATTGTCTGAGTGCTAATTTGCACCTCATGAGTTTGCTCAAGCTGATTTTGAAGGAGGCGAGCGGTTGCAAACCGTTGTCTCAACGAAGAAACTCTCAAGTAACGTTCTTGAATGGCAGTTGTTACCCGTGGTCTACCCTGTCCTGGTCTTCGGACATTCATACCTGTCTCCCTGAATCGCTGCAACATTCTGGACACACTTGCATGGGAAACTCCAAACCTTTCTACAATTCTTGTGTATGTCCACCCTTCTTCTCGCAAAACTACCGCTTGGGCTCATTCCTCTTGGGTCTAATTGCGTGTTTCGCGTTGCATAGCGATCGAGTGTAGAAAATCAAACGAAAGAAAAACTATTGATCACTAGAATTGATCGGGAACAACTGATTTTAGAATGGAGCCAATACATTCAAAATCTGATAATATCATCTTTTTTTATTCCTGCTGGGAGAAAACAGCTGTATTGAAGAAAAACGTTGAAAGTGGATAACATATGCATGCATAATTCTGATAAAAATAATTATCATTGAGAACACCTTCAGTTGTAGAATAAATTTGAGGTTTCCATAATGTGCGTTAATTTTTTTGCGCATTGTATTATGTCGATTCAATAGACCTGGCAAATGTTGTAGAATCTTTTTTCTCGTAAATACTGGAAATATTTCACGTATGTAAACATGGTTGGAAGATTCAGTTATGCTATTGATGGATAGAATAGTCCGTTACTTTGTGATAGTTTATTCGAAAAAAGAATGAAAGTACTCGCATAACCCTAAAGAAAAACTTTTTAACGAACAGTGGAATTCCCCACATTTAAAAATTCTTAAAAATCAGCCTACAGAAGAAATTAAAATACCTTTTTGCACAACTTGAAATACTCCAGTATGAAAATGTGGTAGTACTACGAAACCTGTGTCACCGTTGAACCTTAAAAAACTAACGCCATTTACCAAGTTCTTGGGAATCTATGTGAATGATAGGTACACCGAACACCGTATTGGGAAGAACGTATTTCTAAACTGGGATGCAGTTTAGCTTCAGTCTGTTATCTTTGGGTGTAATGACAAGATATCTGGATAAATTCTGCATGAAAATCATCTATCATGCAGTATACGAGTCGAAAGTAAGATATGGAATTATGTTTTATGGACATACTTCGGAGTCAATTCTATTATTCGATCTCCAGGTGGGTGGGTAAAACGTAAATGTCAAATTGAATAATCATATCAACTGGCATATAATGATTGGATACAAAAACTTGAGAAAACGGTAACACAATAAAGATTGGTTTTGATACATGAAATCTAAATTTTTTTCCATCTCAAAAATTATATTCTAACATCGTTACATGTATATGTTTTTTTTGAGAAGGAGCATTAGATTCTTTGATGTATCAAACAATATAGCATGTTCAAAGCAATTACAGTATTAGGAAAACAGATTTGAACAGGACACCATACATTTTTACCTATGAAACAAGAGCACAAGGATAAAAACCTGTGAATAAGTACAGAGATTTTGTAATTTTTTTCAAAGAATAGGCTGACATATTCATAATGGACAGTATCTTCTTCAGGAATAACGTATCATCTTTCTTTTGGATTAAGACTGACAAAATATCTTGAAGTCTGCAACAGAAAAGGAGATAGAAAATCATCAGGAAATAGTATATAATATAACCTTCATTTGGTCCTGGACAACGAAGGCTTCCGACCATATCTGGTCCTCATTGCAATTATTTTTCAGATCCTCAGGTCTACGAAGAACGCTTCATGCTCCTGGTAATGAGAAATCCTTTCCCAAAGTTTCCTAATTGGTTATTTTTCTATCAAGGTGGTTTGCAGCAACTTCCTCTTCCATAATATAGACTCTTTTTCATTCTGTTTGATTCAGTTGAACCTCCTTGATCGTAGAAAATCTTCGATACAGTACAATGTTAGGTCTTTCACACTGCATAGAGGGTTCTGTTGAAAAAGGTAGCTCTATCGCTAACGATGTTTTGGTAGATCCAAGTTTCGTCTAGAAACACAAATCTGATATTTTCATCTAAAGATTCACACTTATCCTCCTTATTGTGTTTATGTGCAGCTAAAAAATAAATATCTATTCATATAAAGTATGAAACCTTGATTTTCACCCACATACGTCTAAAATGTTGGATAGCTGGTGATGAACTGTCGATGCCAAATTATCAGGATTACTTTTAGAATGAGCAGATTTCAATTCTGAATAGCACTTCCTTATACTTTGCCTCTGCTTTTTCGAAACTACCTTCGGCATTCTTAGTTTCCATGCTTGATAATTATATTGATGAAAAACAAACGTCGACAACGTCTCCGAGATTTATTCATTGACGTAATGTCATTCACAATTGCCAACCTGCGATGTTTCAAGTGGAAAAACTTGATAAACCTGAAACTTGGCCAACCGCGATACTTTATGAAAGTGAATGGAAGGTAATGGTGGGTTTCACAAAGCGCAATCAGCACTGATCATTTAATCACCGGTTTGATCGAAGAATCAACTCGATCTGACAGTTAAAATTTCACATTTGGTAGGCAGTCAACTGATTTCACAGTGGACAGACCATTCTGAGAACCACCGTTCGTCAATTAAATGTTCATTTTGTCATATTCGAATTGTTTCTTTTTGCCTGTCTTAAATAATGGTGTTGTGTTGTATCCTTTTCCCGAAAAGTAAATGTAAAAATTGAGGATTACCATGTGGATAATGTTGAAATTAGAAGGTGTGATAGCGTTGAAGATTTGGGGAGCTTGATTCAGAGCAACTTTAAGTTTAACAATAATCACAATAACATCATGAATAAGGCATATAGGGTACTCGGATTTGTTATACGGAACAGTGAAGACTTAAATGTTGGCTCAACTATAAAACTTTATACAACGCTTGTGAGACCCCATCTAGAATATGCTGCAAATATCTGGTCCTCGGCTGGATGCACCCACAGCAACGAGATTGAGAAAGTGCAGAAGCGGTTCCTGCGGTAACTTCATACTAAGAAAAATGGAAGTTACGCATTCATGGTTTCTTATCGGTCTATGTTGTCAGAATTTCACCTTTGCTTTCTTTCTGTCCGGAGAAGGACCCAAGCTGTGATATTTAATATTTTGATATTATAAATAACCTAAAGTATTGTTATTGTTCTTATTATCTTCAATGAATTCGAAGAACCAATGATAAATCTTAGAGTGTTATCACATGATCCTTTTTGCATTGGAAAAAAAATATCCATAGTTCATTATTTTTTCAACATTGGCATGGGGGAAATGAGGCTCGATTTGTTCTTGAATCAAGATGAAAACTGAACTTAATTGAATGAGATGAGACTTTCAACCTTTACTTTCATCATCTTTCATTTTTTACTATTCTTCATGTCGCTTTTTTGTATCTTATATTTTTACATTGTAAATCCGGTCTGAGTTAAAAACCTTTGCATGTTATTATTTTTGTTGTATATTAAATGAATATATAAATAGATAAATAAATTACTTACTTCAAATATTCGATTTTATTCTGGTGAACGTGTTTTGTTAATAGTTAGTAGATTTTTCAAGCAATAATTGGTGTTTATATTCTTGACATTTTGATTTATATTAGTCTGAGGAAAAGTTCAAGACATTTATTACATAAAAATGCCATATGGTGGTCATGTCATAATGAACCATGGCACATCAGCTGTTGACATATCAATCAAATCGATCAACGACAAAAAAGCATCACAATGACAGGTATGATATTGCGGCACTCCCACGAAACTAATCTAATATTCTCGATTTGGTCGAATGACAATGCTTCCAAAAATTGACATCTGTATACATCATGTATTTAAACATCTCAGTTTTACTGTATGGTGAAGTTCGAGTGCCTATCAGAATTTTTTGCGGCCCTGGGTCTATTTTAAATCTGGAATTTCGGATTATGAAGTTAATTTTTCATCTCAAATATTTTGGCAGCTTCAACACTACCGATTATACTGGAAATGAAAATTAATTACATGGAATTCTGTTTTCCTTCTTTTTCAATATGATTCAATTTTCATTGTTCGTTAGTCCTTATAGTTTTAAAATGTTGTGAAAAAACTGGGATTCAGAGGCATTTGCTTTATCATTATTTACTGTATCATTTCAATTCTCAATATCCTCTGCGTTATCTGCCTTCACATTCTTGAAGTGGAAGAATGGGAATTTTATATTTGAGGAATAACATCACGGGATGTTTCTGATATTGTGTCGACAATTTTGAACAAAATTCGTTTGTTCTTCAAATCAGAACCTTTTTTTGTATGATTGTTTTCGATTAAGCGGAAAATAATTGTGATAATTTTCTAAAACGATAATTTTACTAAATTCATTACTTTGGGAGTTATCTGAGATTTTGTTAATTCACTCATATTTGGAGTTGAATTAATTCGATATGTTCCCGGAATGCGTTTCAAAACAATAACCTGTATTCATAGAGAAAAAATTTCCAATTACTTCGCAAGTTATAGGTCTTATTGAGAAATTGGTTATCTCTCTTATTCAAAAGCGAATGATAATTCATATAATCACGGAATATGATTTTGAAGTACATTCTGTGAAAATATCGAATAACTTTCAAACTATTTCTCATTACGAACACTATCCTTGATTGTTTCGTAGAATCCAAACAATCGTATAAAAATATTATTCTATTTTCAAAATTGTGTTATTATAGAAGTATTGATTTGAAATTAACATTTTTCGAGAAAATTTTTCATCCATCATGTTGTAATGAATTGAATTGAGATACTTTATTTCCCTGATTTTGTGCTGATATTGGACCCAGACAGCACCGGATATTCATAGAATATTCCCTAAATGTGCAAAATGGAATAGGTATATTCCAAATATTCGTAGAATATTCATGGAATATCATAGAATATCTATATCCAATGCAGCATATTCCGAGAATATTTCCATGCGAATATTCCAGGCATATTCCTGAAAGAATATGCTGAGAATATACCGAAAAGAATATTCTGTAAAGAATATTTCTGGAATATTCATAGGATATCCAAAATTGAATATTCTTTATGTTACATCCCTGGAATATTCCTTACGTAATATTTCTGGAATATTCCGCTCATAATATGCCTGGAATATCCTGTACGGCATATTAATGAAATATGTGAAGGTATACATTGGAAATGAAATATTTCAGTAATATTCCTTGAAGAATATTCTTGGAACATTCTATGAATATTCGGAATATTCCTGGAATATCCTTCACAGAATATTCTACGAATATCTGTAGAATTCCCATACGCATATTCATAGAATATTCTAATATGCCAAAATGAATATTCTAGGGATATTCTTAGAATATCCGATGCTGTCTGGGGATATGGATAGGTTACACTATATATTGTCATTTCGCGAACACAAGAGACCAATGAAAAAAAAAAAAAGATGTTGAAAATATTTGAGCTGTTAGGACAAGTTAGTGATGTGGAGAATGAAACCCGTGCACGTCGTGGGGGCTCAAAAAGCTCAAAAGTTTTTATTGGATAGCCTCTCTATCCGGCGGGGTCATTGGACCTTGCTGTTTCGAGAATGAGGCTAAAGCAACAATAACGTTGAATGGATTGCGCTATCGAGATATTATTAATGATTTTTCATGGACAACGTTGACTTTCAACAAGACGGCACTACGTGTCACACAAGCAACAAACCATTGATATTTCACGAGAAAAATTTCTGGACCGTGTTATTTCTTGAAGGGGTGATCACAATTGGCCACCGAGATCTTATGATTTAACACCTTGCGACTTCTTCCTTTGGGGTCATGTGAAAGAAAGGGGATGGAGAACATCGCATTTTGCGATTTGATTGAAGACAATTTCATGAAAAGTCATGAATGTCAAAAAAACACCTCTTATTGGAAAACCCTTTATAGGCAAACACAACCTAAACGAGAAATATTTCGGACCGAACGAATATATTGGTTTCCGCTCGATCCCTGGCTCAACTTCTTGTTCTTCGTATATATTCCAAGGGATAAGGAAACCGCTGTACCGGATGGGGCCCAAGACAAGGATCAGCAAAAGCACATAAGCTCACATGAAGGAATATATGCAGGTGAGGTTCTCCTTTATAGAAAACGAGAATATCCCGGAATTCCAGGAAATAGATTGCGGTCCAGAATATTCCGTGATGAGTCGATTCCTTGAGGGATGAAGGCCTTTATCTAGATGATTCACATATAGCTGAGAGGGAGATATTATTTTTTCAAGTTTGTTGTTGTGAAAGATATGTGAGTATCGAGATTCAAAGTAGGCTCTTTCCTCAATAATAAAATTAGAGACCAGTGTTCTTTAGGTGTGGGTCGGCCAGAACCAATATGCAGATATGGAAAATGCAGTTGGAAACACTGGGGTTTCAGTACAAAATTCGAGCAGTCTTCTAGTCCAGTTGAACAGTGGAAGAATCGAAACCTCAGTGCGATTCGATATCGAATAAGCGGCTGGTCTAGTTTAATGGCATTTTCGATCATAGTGGGGATGCCTGGATCTCGGCCGCGTGAAGTTAGCGAAAAGTTGGTGGAACAAATTCTGAAACTATGCTCAATATTTAGTACTGAAGTTGTTCTAATTTGTTCTGTATCAATCATCCCCAGCACCCTTATGGTTTTCGAGTTATTCGCATGTCTTTAATTTAGTGCTGACTTCACGCTCAGCACCAACATGTTCGAATTTGGAAAAAAATTTTATGCCAATATTTAGTCCCGAATTTGTTCCAATTTGTTCTGAAGAAAATTCTCCGATATTATTTTTCGTTAACGAGTTATTCACATTCGTAACATTCGGCGGTGACGTCACACCCAGCTCCAAAGCTTTTTGTTCTACAAGAAATTCGAAGAAATTTTGATGCAAATATTTAGTACCCAATTTGTTCCAATCAGTGAAAGTTGTTTTGTTGAAACACCATTGTTGGTTTTCGAGTTATTAACAATTGTTTTGAGCGAGCGTGAAGTTAGCGAAAAGTTGGTGGAACAAATTCTGAAACCAAGCTCAATATTTAGTACTGAATTTGTTCTAATTTGTTCTGTATCAATCATCCCCAGCACCCTTATGGTTTTCGAGTTATTCGCATGTCTTTGATTTAGTGCTGACTTCACGCTCAGCACCAACATGTTCGAATTTGAAAACAATTTTTATGCCAATATTTAGTCCCGAATTTGTTCCAATTTGCTCTGAAGAAAATTCTCCGATATCATTTTTCGTTAACGAGTTATTCACATTCGTAACATTCGGTGGTGACGTCACACCCAGCTCCAAAGCCTTTTTGTTCTACAAGAAATTCGAAGAAATTTTGATGCAAATATTTAGTACCCAATTTTTTCCGATCAGTAAAAGTTGTTTTGTTGGTTTTCGAGTTATTGAAAATTGTTTTGAGCGAGCGTGAAGTTAGCGATAAAGTTTTAAATTATCACTTCTTTTTTCAACATATATTAGTATTCAATTTGTTCCAATTTGTTCTAAAAAGAACGAATCAATTTCAGTATTAGTTTTCGAGATATTAAGGATTTACGACGATTTGATTACGTCACAATAGGTGTAGCTTTGAAGTTTGAATCTCCATTCGAGACCATACCACTGTCGGCAGTTTTGAATCATACAAAGCTGGTCATGAATCAAACATGAAGAGCCGTTGTCTCTTTGATCATGCGCCGCACGCAGCCGCTCTCACGTTTGAATGCAGATTTGGATTCAGGAGCAATTCGTTTCTTATTCTCGCTTATTAGATTGTTGGGAAATAATTATTTATATCAACAACTTCTAAATTTGTAGTTTCCGTTATTTGGACTCAGTGAAATCCTCTTTATACTCTTCATACAATTTTTCAGATTGAAGCAAATTATTCAGTTAGATAAATCATCTGTTATACAGGGCGAGTCTTCGACCTGAAATTCAACCTGAAATTCAAATTGCGTGGTTTTTTTCAAGAATAAATAAAATATAATTGGCGCATTGAAATCGTCTGGATATTTTGGCATTCAAGAAGTGTGATTTATGACATTTGTAAATGGCTTCCTACAGTATAGAACAACGCGTTGAAATTGTTGAATTATTTTATGAAAATCAGCGTTCTCTGAAATGGTGTTAGGTACCGTCGGATGAAAATCGAATTTATGTGGCCTGAATTATTGAATCTAGAGGACATTTGGTTTCAACAGGATGTCGCTACACCTCACTTTGCAAATGACACAATTGTTTTTAGGCAAAATTTCCTGGACGAATAATCTCCAGAAATGGTTTGAGTTGGCCAGTTGATCTGAAGGGTGTTTCAAATTGCGTGTTTTTTAAGAATAAATAAAATATAGATGGCGCACTGGGTTCGTCTGAGTTTTTTGACATTTGAGAAGTGTGATGTATGACATTAATAAAATTGGTTTCGTACAGTCGTACACGATACAACGTTCAAATTGTTGAATTATTTTATGGAAATCAGCGTTCTGTGAAAAGTGTTTTCGAAAAATTACGTGAATTTTATGGTTTACTTTACATAATCGTCAATCTGAAAGCACTATTGGTCGAATTATTGAAGAATTTCAAGAGACCGATTCGGTGGAAGATCAAAAAAGTGAAGAATACAGTCGTAGCGGTCGTTCACAAGGGTTAGGTTCGTGAAAATGTTGCAGAAGACCCTGAAATGTCCATTAGACGAATTTTTGTGGCCTGAATTAAGGAATATTGATCTAGAAGATATTTGGTTTCAACAGAATGGCGCTACACCCCATTTTGCAACTCACACAATTGATTTATTGAGAAAAAAATTTGCTGTTTCTGGTTTGTCGCAAAAAAATTTTAAATATATATATATATTCTTTTGAAAGAGAGAATTACATACTGTTTTGTAATATCGAACAATATATGGCATATGGCACGTGTGAAGAAATGGCGACAAGGAACAGATTATATAAAAGAATAAAATCTGTTTCCCGCTCCAAATCTGAGTGTTAGCAGAGGGAATGTGAACGGGGTACCATACAATTCGGCGTATGATACACGAGAACAGATAAAAACCTCTGAAAAAACTCTGTCTCCCCGTGTATGTGTGGTGATACTGAATTTGTTAAAAAATATGCTGCTATCCATGTTACAGAGCTCCTTGTGCTTGAAAACATGCCTTTTCATCGAACTGGAGGCAAATATCTTGAAATTACATCTGTAACAAGAAAAAAAAAAGAAGAAAAACGAGAAAGAAGCAGTAGAAAAAAAATACTTCACCTGCTAAAAAAACCTTTTCACAAAGCCCTAACTCTCTCATGGATCGGGAGGATCTTTCGATCAGGTCCGATCTTCCAAGTGATGATTCTTCTGTTCTTCAGGTGTTCGAGGAACGCTACAGGCCCCTTATGTTGGGGGATCATCTCCCATAGATTAGAGTGGTTGTTTTTAGCAAAAAATCAGCAAAAAAGCAAGAGCAAATTCGAAAAACGTCTGACACTTCATTGTCATTTCTATAATTAAATAAAAACCATAAAGAGGATTTCACTGAGTCCAAATAACGGAAACTACAAATTTAGAAGTTGTTGATATAAATAATTATTTCCTAACAATTCAATAAGCGAGAATAAGAAACCAACTGGTCCTGAATCCAAATCTGCATTCAGTGGTATGGTCTCGAATGGAGATTCAAAGCTACACCTATTGTGACGTAATCAAATCGACGTAAATCCGTACCGTCAGGGAGTGAAGGCGGCAGTTCTTGGGACTATTCCCGGCAACACTCACCTCATTTACAAGCGAAGCTAGAATGGCCTCATCGGTTGTAAAACTGCGTCATGGCAAGAAGAGGGGGGCTACCATGATATTTTCCCCCAAGAAAACCTCATGAAAATGTCTAAAACAGGGAATATTACGCTATGCGATCCGACCAGCACTCGGCGCAGCGACTCCAGGGTCGCTTGTGTGAAATGGACTACTGGCTGTGATAGGGTGGGTAACCAGGCTCTAAACAGAAAATATGCGACTGGACCACAACCAACATCGTCAATGATGAAGATCTGCACCTGGAACGTCAGAGGCCTCAATGCCCCAGGTAAATTTCAAGTCCTAGAACAAACTGTGAAAAACCTAGCCATAACAGGAATCTCAGAAGCGCACTGGAGATCGTCTGGACATTTCATAGTGTAGCGGACGAAATCCTCCTGAATACGTCTCTGGACTCTCTGATTCCGCGTACAGGATTTATTCTAGAACCCTCCACAAACTATCCGATAGTTCTCGACAGGTCCGTATGGGTATATAAAGACGCGCACGAGTGGGACGGAGTCAGTTACTATCTGAATAGAGCCGAATCGAATTGTGAACCGCGAATTCCAAGTAGTGAATATAAATCAGCATTATTAGCAAGTGTGTAAATAAATCAGTATTAGTTATTGTACATAAATTAGTGTGATAAGTTAGTGGTATTGGAAATAAATTACACGTTTAAATTCAGCAGACAATTTGTTTAAACCCCGAGAACGTTACAATATCATCGGAGGGCAACCTGGTGGTAAGCTCCGGAAACGAAACTGAATCGCGAAACGGCGTCGCTATAATAGTCAACAAGAATATAAAGGACTCATTTCTCGGGTATGAAACCATTATTGACCGAATCGTGACTGTTAAACTATTCACCAGCCCAATCAAACTGAATGTCATTCAAGTATATGCACCGACTTCGACCTCATCTCAAGAAGAAATCGGGCATTTCTATAATGAACTCAACAATGTACTCAGCAGAATAGCACGGCGCCCCCCGATGGACGCACTAGAAACCAAATAGACTACATTTTGACTCAGTCTAGGTGGAGGTCCTCCATAAGAAACACAAAAACCTACCCAGGTATGGACTGCGGAAGCGATCATAATGCACTGGTAGCTGAGCTATGCCTTAAACTCAGAAGACCATTAAGAAAGCCACGAAAAAGGAGCATATGGCACCTTATCCAAGAAGACTCATATGAACAAGAAATAAGTGAAGCCATAGAGGAATTACCACCATCACGAATGGATGACTTAACAGCAAATGACCTATGGAAATTGCTCAGAGGCGTTCTTGAGGGCTCAGTGGAAAAACACTTGAAGAGTCAGCAAATAAGAAAACCGTGGATATCAACAAATACCATGCAACTAATTAACAAGAGACAAGAAGCAAAAATGAAAGGATCACAGCAAAATCTAAACCAGTACAGCGAGCTAAACAAGTTAGTCAACAGAGCTCTTAGAACTGCCAAAAACAATTTTATTGACTCCATCTGCAAAGACATAGAGAGACACAGAACTGAAAATAACCCCCGAGATCTTTTCAAAAAAGTCAAATTCCTGTCGCAGAGTTGCCAACCCAGACATCTACCTGTGAAAGATAAGGACGGAAATACGCTGACTGATCTAAATCTAATACTGGAAAGATGGCGACAATATTGTACCGAACTCATTGCGGCCGATAATCCTGCATCTCAAGATTCTTTCAATTTCAGAGGATTAACTGAACCAGACATCCTGTACAGTGAAGTAGAAACTGCCATCAAGAAGTTAACAAACAATAAAACAGCTGGCGCCGACGGAATAGTTGCAGAAATGATAAGAATTTCAGGAGACGGAGGAGTTCGTCTAAAGCACCTCATATGCAATAAAATCTGGACATCCGGAGCATGGCCAGACGATTGGATACAGTCGGTGTACGAACCGTTCCATAAAAAGGGTGATAAAGAGGTATGCAGTAACTCCAGAACGATAGCACTTATAAATCATGCGAGCAAAGTTATGCTACAAGTGCTGCATGAAAGATTGAAACCTTACATCCTACCGCAAATTCCACCAGAACAGGCTGGGTTTATCCCGGGAAAAGGCACTCGAGACCAGCTAATAAATGTCCGACAACTAACAGAAAAGCTGTACGAATACAATGTCCCAGCCATTTTTTGTTTTCTCGACTACACCAAAGCCTTCGATACTGTGAACTGGACCATTTTATGGAAGGTTCTAACACATCTCATACGCCAACTATATGTACACAACAAAGCCTGTGTCTGTGTTGACGGTCAATCGTCGAGGGAATTTCGAGTAGAAAAAGGTGTCCGACAAGGGTGCATTCTTTCCCCCCTCCTTTTCAACATTTATGGGGAGTGGATCATAACGAGGGCAACAGATGGCTGGGAAGGAGGAATATCCATCGGCGGACGAAAAATCTCTAACCTCAGATACGCGGACGACACGACAATATTAGCAAGCAATGAAGAGGAAATGGAAAACTTACTGAAACGAGTCGAAGAATTTAGTGCAGAAACGGGGCTGAAACTTAACAGGAGCTGTGTTGTCTAATGATCGTGGATAGAGGCGGAGTTTTACCACAAATCCTCTCTTCAATACCTGACATTGAGTGCAAAGAGTCAATAATATACCTCGGTGCATGCATCACGAACAAAGGTGGAAGTGAGAAGGAGGTGAAAAGGAGGATCGGGACAGCAAAGACAGCATTGACCAAACTAACAAAAGTATGGAAAGACCATAACATAAGTAAAGCTACAAAACAACGACTCATGAAATCCCTTGTATTCCCGATCGCTACCTACGGATCCGAGTCATGGACTATCAATGTGGCATGTAGACGCCGGATCGAAGCTTTCGAAATGACATGCTATAGACGAATGCTTAGAATTCCATGGACGGTCCGCAGAACAAACGCTTCAATCCTTCAAGAGCTAGAAATTGCTGAAAATGAACGGTTACTACCAGACATCCAAAGAAACACCCTCAAATACTTTGGCCATGTCATTCGGAGAGATGGGTTCGAAAAACAAGTCATCCAGGGGAAAGTTGACGGAAGGCGCCGGAGAGGAAGATCGCCGAACAGATATATCGATCAAATAAAATCCTGGACAAACCTTTCGATACAAGATATGATGCGGACTGCGGAAGACAGAGAAGCCTGGAGAAGCATGACTGTCCCGGGCATACATTCAAGGGGTCACGACGTCTGGAACCAGACATCGACTGAAGAGAGAGAGAGAGAAGTTTAATAGATGGAAACAAAACTCAATGTTGAATCTCGAATTGTGGTGCATAATGAATATTGATAATTATGTATATATTTTTTTCTACAACCGACTACTACTAACTACTTTCCCGCATCGTTTTCTATTCGGAAAGTGTCACTTTCCCGTACTAGTGCGGGAAAGTAAATATGTGTTGAATTTGTGTATAATAATCCCTTTTACATGAAATCTCCCAATCTACTTACTTATATATTTAGTTAAATATTTCGAATTTTGCAGTTTCATCCATGTCCAACTAATTATTAATGCAGATTTCCGTTCGAAAATTATTGCATTTTCAAAGAGAACTCGACTTCCTTCATAAATTATGACTGGCATACATTGATCTGTGTATTTATTTCTTTGTCATGGTCTATGATTTTCCACAGAATCCCAAACTCGTTAATCAATGTGTCAAAACGAATATTTGGCAAAGTTGTGTAGATTTTTTTTTTTTCATTTTATAATACGGTTGTAGAAAAAATATTGTTCCTATCTTGGGCGGAATAGTTATTTTCCTATCAAGGGTGGAAAGTTGTACTTTCCCGCACTAGATTGCCGTTGCCCGAACGACGCGGAGCGGAACATCACGAGTCCGGAGGACGAGTGGTGTTTCCTTAAAGCAACTCATTTGAGTTTGGAAATAAAAGATAGACTCATGAGGTAAATTCAATCTCGAGTGAAACTATTTCACGAACAGAATAAAAAGTCAAAAACTTCATATTCGAGAAAAGCAAGGAAAAACTCATGTTGAC
The DNA here is from genome assembly GCA_951802165.1 of Adalia decempunctata. NCBI lineage: Eukaryota > Metazoa > Arthropoda > Insecta > Coleoptera > Coccinellidae > Adalia > Adalia decempunctata. Next base: position 8,399,828 of record OX637697.1, read on the forward strand.
GTCTACAATTTATATTATTTATCAGTTGTCAAACCGTTCGTATCCATACTTCAATCGTTGAAAATACCGAAGTTGTCAGAACAATCAGAATTCAGAGACAGTTGGTATTATCGCGAAAATACGAGCTGTCTTTGGACTGTGATTGGTCAGCTTTTGAAATGAGTGGAATAGTCGTATTAGCACGACTGTCTGTAGCGACGACTAAGTTGGCAACCACGAGATGACAGCAGCATTTCATAAATTTCATTATCGGTTGTCAGTTTGATATATTTGTAAAAGTAATTCCTAATTCAAAAAGTAAGTTGACGACGATACATTGATACATCGCTGTCATCTCGTGGTCGCCAACATGGTCGTCGCCACAATGTCCTATGCGTAATTTTTGTGTGACAGGATGAACAAATCATTATTTTTATTATGAACAAAATATAAAACACAATTCGGTGGAAACACAACGAAACTGATATTCAATAACTATTGCATTGATAAATAGTGGTAAAGCTACATTATTACAAATTTCATCACAGAAGGAACAGATGATCGGGACTTTTTTTCGTTCATTGAAGAGAAACAAAAGATTTCATATATAAACACGTTTTGGCAATGGATGAAGAAAGACTCTCTAAAAAAGCGATGAAATGGATACCAACAGAATGCAAACAAGAAGGAAGCTAACATGGATAGAGGGTATTGAATGTTCGTTGAGCAAAAAAGGAATGACGGAACAAATATATCAAAAAATGAAAAAAATTATTTTTCTTGAATGTGGGTAACGTTTTGAATGGCCCACCTCGTATATGTTCAAAGGGCTCTTCCTTATGTCTATCATCAGAGATGTACAGATCTCATTCAGAGAAATACCCAAAACGTAGTTCGCCAAAAGTCATCCACCGATTGTCAGGAGCAATCATAATTTCATCAGAATTTTTCTAACTCAAAAATTTGCTTAGTCATAATTTCTAAATAATCAACTTGTCATATACAGGATGTCTGTTATCAGTAGCCAAATAAGATCAACTTCAAATTTGATGGCAAATATTTGTACATGAATTTGAATGATTTCATGGCGTGCAAATAAATATTATAATTATTATCAAATTGATATTCCTCGGTTTTTCAAAAGTCACTTTCTGTACTTTTTTTATGATAATATGTAGAATCGAATGCCTCTCATTTACGCCGAAGTAACTTCAGACCTTCACTTCGGCGTTCAGCAGACATGGAAATTACATCACAACTGAAAATTTGATTTTTTGTTTGAATAATGATAACTAACTGATACTTGCTTCCTGTGTTGATAATTATTGTTGTCTTTCTGAAAATGGAGGAAGATACAGACTCCGAAACGACAACTAAGAGAAGTTATAGAAAGACCCGGAAAAAAATATTTTTTTTTATATAATTGATGAGGTCGATATACCTAAAAATGAAAATACAAATCGATTCCTTACAATAACTGGAGCTTCCTTCACGATAAACCTCTGTAATTGAAAATAAACATTTCACAAAATTTGATAACCGCAGGTTATATTCATCATTTTATCGAATTATTCCAGAGAGATTCGAGCAGGTGAATTTAATATTCGCCGCAGCTCCCGGGGAGAATTTCATTTCTAGACAGCGAAATCTCCATTTTCTACCCCTCAGATACACATAACAGGGTTCAGGGAACAACACTAAATCTTCATTCAACGGACCCTTACACATCCTTCACTCATTTAAGTTTCAGGTATCGCAAAGGCCTGGCGGAAGTCTAAGGCCTAACGGCAGTCATTAGACATGCATGATCTTATTACCCTTGGCTTTCTTGGGTCCCCGCAGAATGCTTTCAGATACATTCGGATGTAAGATGAACGAATCTCTTTTGACGATGCAACGTGATGTAATATTCAGGTTTGATGTGATCTACCTGAAGTAGATCATAGAGGGTTTTTTCAACAAGAGGTGTTATTTTGAAAAAAAAAAATTTTTCAGATGAAGTATTGGAAGTTCATTTCATTATAAGGAGGAAGGTTAATAACGAAAAATTACATCAGCCAAATGACCACCACGACCACGACTAAAGGACCTTATCCCTTTCAGGAAAATTTCCGCGACCAAATAGCAAAGTGGCTGGCCTATTTCTTCTTTAGTCTCACAAATTACACCTTTGAGGTCTTGAAACAACGCTGATCGGCTCTTGGTGGAGACTTTCTTCTTCACATGGCCCTAAAAGAAGAAGGCGCAAGGTTTTAAATCATAAGATTACGGTGGCTAATTGAGATCACCTCTTCGAGAGGTAACGCGGTCCGGAAACTTTTGCCGTGAAGCATCAATCTGTCTTCATTGGGAATCACAATACAGGTTTATTATAATAATCCATGCATTAGACGTTTCTCGGCTTCTATGGGGAGAAGATTTCTGAAATTTGGCACACGGCCGTTTTTCAAAGGGGAAAATCATGCTAAAATATTTTCATCGAAATCGCACTTCCGGTTTTACCGGAAGTGACCATCAGCTTTGGTATTTAAAATTAAATTACCTATTTTTCCAACCAGAAATGGATTCCTTTTTGAATTTTGCAAAGTTTTCATCTGAAACATTTTTGCGTAGTTGTCATGGTTACGAAGATATAAGGACTTCCAAGAGAAAATGGCCAGTTGCAGAGGTCCGCGAAACGTATCATAGCATGTATGCTATCCATAATAACGAAACAAATGATCTTACGAAAATTCAATAATTTTGCTTCGTATTGCATGGCTATCGAATCATGTTGTTCCATCGGAACTGTCACAATAAATTCATATTTCTGAGAAATTTCAAACTGCATTAACTTCATTTTTTCAAATGGCATGCCCATATTTTTTGTACAGAGAACGATTGAAGATGGACATAATTATGTCCATCTTCAACCCTTGAAAAAATATTCGAAATTAAATTTTCTGTCGATTTCTGTACAAAAAAAATGGGCATGTCATTTGAAAAAATGAAGTTATTGCAGTTTGAAATTCCTCAGAAATATGAATTTATTGTAACAGTTCCAATACAACAACATGACTCGATAGCCATGCAATACGAGGCAAAATTATTGAATTTTGGAAAAATCCTTCATTCGTTTCTTCATTATGGATAACATGCATGCTATGATACATTTTGGGGACCTCTGAAACTGGCCATTTTCTCATACAAGTCCTTATATCTTCGTAACCATGACAACTACGGAAAAATGTTTGAGATAAAAAATGTGTAAAATTCAAAAAGGAATCCATTTCTGGTTAGAAAAATACGTAGTTCTATTTGAAATACCAAAGCTGATGGTCACTTCCGGTATAACCGGAAGTGCAATTCCGATGAGAATATTTTAGCATGATTTCCCCCTTTAGAAAAAGGCCGTGTGCAAAATTTCAGAAATCTTTTCCTCATAGAAGCCGAGAAACGTCAAATGCACGGATTATTATGATAACCCTGTATAATAACATCGATTAATCAGATACACCACGTTCATTAAAATAAATATAAACAACCGCCATGGATGATCATTTGTGGCAAGTTCGAGTCCGATCCATGGCGGTTGTGGATATTTATATCAATAAACGCGGTGTATCTGAAATCGATGTCAAAATAACACCGAGTATTGGAAAACCCACATAATTCTATACCTATAATGTGATCCTTGAAATCGAAAGTGAACGATCTAGAGGGTTATGCCGAGCGTCAGTGAGAACTATTGCGCATGTGCGATAGAAATATTGTGATTGGGTAAACGGCAACACGAAGAAATTTTCATGAGATATCCATGGATACATAGTGATATGTCCCTTCTCTTCGCCTGACGCATGCGTATATTGATAACTAACCCTGGATTCAGGACTACACATAGAACATATAGTAACATGGACTGCTATTAACAGATCAAAAATTGGTTAAACATCACAGTTGGAGGAATAACGAGATTTTCATGTTTCCATAGATATGACCTGTCACACAAAACAGAAACACAAAAATTTTTACCGAAATGCCAATTGAATCGGATTTTGATGATTAGTTTCCATAGAACTTATATGTAGTAAATTCTATGTTAGTTTCATAATATTTCTGTGTTTCGGTTCTGTGTGACAGGTCATATCTATGGAATCATGAATCTCGTTATTCCTCCAACTGAGATGTGTAACCAATTATTTTGAGCTGAGCAGCAAGGCTAATAGCATTCCATGTTACTATAAGTTCTATGACTTTTGTATATGTACTTATTTGCTACTAAGCTAAAATTTTATATCAATAATTCTATGGAAAACTCTGTCGCGTTCAGGCCTGAAAGCGACAGATTGGACTCTCTTTTCGAGTTGTACTGAGCAAACCCTCCTTTGATAAGCTTTGGGATTCTTCTGGATGTAAGAAGGTACTCAGTAGTAATGAGGTTTTATCATATGTAATACCACTAGAGATGGAATTTTGCCGGCAAAATTTCTCGATTGTAATATGAAAGTTTGTTGCTCGAAAATGTCGCGAATGATATCTGTATCAAAATCACGAGCCGTCAGGCGACAAACTTGCATATTACAAGAGAGAAATTTTACCTGCTCATCTCGAGTGGTATTCGGCATGACTATTTCTCGAGAAAATGTCTAACATTAGGGTAGAGGGGGGACGCGGGGCACATATGGACATTTCAAATTTCAGCGCCACTAAGCGTAAAGTTTAATTCTACTGATCATCGTTTGAGTGCACCAAGTGCCCATTTTATTGTGAAAAAGTTTCGACAGCGTCTAGCGACTAAGTAGCTAGTTGAAGTTTGTTAAGTGCATGTGTCTGTCGTGGTAAATAAATCAGAAATCGTTTATGATGGAATATTTTCCAAGTGGATACTAGAAATACCTCAGTTGAAATTCGAAAGGTAAGTACACTTGTTTATGCTTGCTATGTCTGTATTTGTTGATGTTATTGTTCATTTTAGTTATTAATATAACCCCACAGTATTTATGAGAACGAGTGGGGTAGATTGGGACAACTAGTCGGGGGCACATATGGACATTGTCCAAATCTGCCCTAGATAAAAACGTGGGAAATGACCGAGGAAATGACTGAATTTTTTTTTCAGGAATGAACATGGTAGGGACTAACAAGAGGAAGACCAATCGTTTTGCTATATCAGAGGAAAACATAATTGCCGCTCTTGAAGATCTTCTGCAAGGAAGACTTTCAATATGACTTGCAGCTACAACCTACAACTTGACAAAATCGACAGTGCGGAACAAAGTGAAAAAAATAAAGAGACGACGTCTTGAAGATCCAGATGTCCAAATATCATTTGCATCACCATTCCAGTCGAAATATTCGTCTCAACAAGTTTTCACATCTGCTCAAGAAGAACAACTGGCCAAATATTTCATCCAAAGTTCGATAATGAATTATGGACTCACATATACACAAGCTCAAAAACTGGCATATAATTATGCCAAAAAATTTAATGTGAAGTAGTCTCCGAGCTGGAATAACTCGTTATCCGCTGGGAAGGATTGTTTTCAATGTATTTCTTATTTTTTTTTCTGTTTATATGATTTATGATAGATCGTTCCACATTATTTTATTCACCGAATAAATATGATTATTACTTTTTAAATAAAAAAAATTGTTTTTGTCCACATCTGCCCCTACACTGTCCTAATCTGCCCCAGCCAAGGGGCACATCGGTACAATTTTGATACGTGGGAAAATATCAAAATTTGAATTATTTATTAGTGGATAAGCGCTAAGCCTATGGTGAATGACTTATGTCAACAACATGAAATTATTCGATCGATTTAATGAAAGCCAAGCTTTATACAGCTAATTATATTTGTAGCGTCCCAATGTCCCTTCCTCTCCCCTGAGTAATATGGCCACATTTGTCAGGGATTGCGCTATTTGGCAAATAAGAATTCATAGATTAACTGAACGTTGTTTTTTTTCTCTATGATATTCATTTCCGAAGCCCGAAGCTATCTATGAATTCGAGAAACGTCAAAAATTTTATCGTTGGAAAACCAACTTGTTGGTTTTGCCGGCTTGAAAGTTTTATCGAGATGAAACAAACGATCGTTGCTACGGAAACTTCCTCACTGAAAATGGAATGAGTGAAATAGTCACCAAAAGATCCATGAGAGTTTGTTACCATGCAAAATGGTGGAGGGTTTCTTCTCTTGCATTATTTAATGAATCTTTTGATGCAGTTACAAAATGGCGGAGGTGTCGGTATCCCAGGAACGGCAGGAACTATGCGAAGATTCTATCGGAACAACGAATGGGTGAAGGTGCCGGTATCTTCAATCCTATATCGCGGCGCAGTCACGGCAACTCATATGAGAATGGCTCCCAAATCGGATAGGGACGTAAGTTCAAAGCTCGTTTGCTGAGCGTTGGTTGAAGCTCCAAAAGCTTGTGGAGCTTCCAAACTCGATGGTCGAGTTTGTGTGATGGCGAGTCCAGACTACTCGCATGACTATGCAAGCCACGAAAGTAAGGCAAGTCTGCGGGATGAATGATGAATCCGTATAGTTTTCTGTCCCTGACAGTGTTGAGAAGATTCAACTTTCATATTATTCAACTCCAATAAAATGGCTTTATAATGACCAATATTCTGGTCCAAAAATGTTTTCATTTCGACTAGGATTTCTCATTCTTTATAACTGGGCAATTAAGCTAGCAGACATGCAGTAATACATATCGTTTCGGAGGAAGGGTTGGGTACTTATCAACTACCGCCATAAAGGATTCCGAGAAACCTAACACCTGTCCAACACGAATTTGTTTGAAGGCTCGTTACTAACAATGTTATGATTGTTCACGCCAAGTGAACAGTTCAGATAATTTCTGATTTGTTTCTGAATTTTCTCCATACGAGGTGAATTCCCATATGTGTAGGTGCGAAAAGAACTAGTCAACTGTGGAGCGCATAATGTGTCGCATATTTGCTTCATTTTAAATTTTCATTCAGTTCAGAGATTGAAACGATCTTGAATACTTCTGCTTTCTTCTTCTTCTTGCGGTTCCTATCCGTTACGGATGATGGCAACCAGCATGGCAAGCCTAACTTTGTTTACGGCAATGCGGAAGAGCTCGGCTGATGTTTTTCCGGTCCATTTTCTAAGATTATGCAGCCAAGATATTCTTCTCCTTCCTGGACCTCTTCTTCCATCGATTTTTCCCTGGATGATTGTCTGGAGTAAAGAGTACCTGGAGTCGTTTCTCATGATGTGGCCCAGATACTGCAGTTTCCGAATCTTGATGGTGTTCATAATTTCTTTTCGTTTATTCATCATTCTCAGTACCTCTTCATTAGTGATATGTTCGGTCCATGATATCCTCAACATTCTTCGATAGAGTCGCATTTCGAAGGCTTCTATTCTTTTTGATGTGTTTTCATTGAGTGTCCAAGATTCTGTCCCGTACAAGAGAATAGAGAAGACGTAACATCTGAGAAGTCTCACTTTTGTTTCTAGCGTAAGATCATGGCTTCTGAAGAGTTTGCTCATTTTGTTGAAGGCGGCTGTGGCTTTGGCGATTCGTGATTTGATTTCTTGAGTTGTGTCCCAGTTCTCGTTTATACGTGTTCCCAGGTACGTGGTGTGTGTTACTCTCTCTATTGGCTGGTTGTTGATGGATAACTGGATGTTGTCGATCTTGTTTTTGCTAATGACCATAATTTTGGTCTTTTGTATGTTTATGTCCAAACCATATTTCTTACTAACGCTTGCTATTTTGTTGATAAGTTGTTGCAGTGCTTGTGGGCTATCTGCGAACACGATGGTGTCGTCCGCGTATCTTATATTACTCAATTCCTTCCCATTTATTGAGATGCCCTCTTCTTCGTCGTCGAGCGCTTCTTTAAAAATCTGTTCGGAGTAGATGTTGAATAGCAGGGGTGAGAGTACACAGCCCTGCCTCACTCCTCGCATTATTTTGACGGCCTCAGTTGTTTCTCCTTCGACTCTCATTGTTGCCGACTGGCCCCAGTACAAGCTACTTATGATATTCAGGTCATTAGTATCGTTCCCTGTCCTCTTTAGTATTTCCATCATTTTGCCATATTGAACCCGGTCAAATTGGCGTAGTCAATTAAACAGCAGTACACGTCTCGGTTAACGTCTCTGCATCTCTGGACAAGGACTTGGACATCAAAGAGTGCTTCTCTGGTTCCCATCGCATTGACGAATCCGAACTGGTTTCGAGAGATTAGGTTCTCGCATCGGTTGTATATTCTTTTATGGATGACTTTGAGAAAGGATTTCAGCAGGTGGCTCATCAGACTTATCGTTCGATACTCTTCACATCGTTTTGCGCCTTGTTTCTTTGGCAGTGCAATGAACTCTGAGACTAGCCATTCTTGTGGTATTTTACCTGATTTGTAGATGTTGTTGAAAAGTTTGGTGATCTTCTTCAATCCATTTTCTTCTAGAAGTTTCAGGAACTCTGTCTATAGCTGCCCTCACTTCTGATTCCATTATTTCTGACCCACTATCTGTGTTACTCCGGGGATCTGGGGGGCTCCCTCTATTATTCTCAAAGAGGTGCTCTATGTACCTAGTCCACGTCTTCTTCTTCTCTTCCATGTCTACAATGATGTTCCCGTTAGCGTCAACTAGCTTCCCGAAGTTTGTATTCCTTCTTTGTCCAGTGACTTCCTTCACCTTCCGGTGGACGTTAAAGTAGTCATATTTCAACTGCAGTGCCTCTATCTCCTGCCTCTATCTCTGCTTTCAATCAGGGCTAATTCTGTTTCTTTTCGCGATATTCTGAAAATTTCATTTTTTCTGTAATTCGCATCCTCTGTGATTTCGATTCATTCGAATTACATTTAGTTCAGAACATTCATTTGTGCGATTTTAGTTCGAACAAAACTGTTACCAGTGGCGTGGGTATTTTATATTACCATAAGGATAGGTGTGCACAATTTGACATTTTTAGCAACGTTTTTTCACGTCAGCTTTATTGAATGTTCGTTTGTCGAGCTCGATCACTCTGTTCATGAAAATAGGAGTGACCGACAAGATCTGGTTGACCGTTTTGCTGAAATAGGTAAGACTATATTTCATCTGTTATTCTGGGTACATTAAAGCCCGCAACGGACGGCGAGCGATAATATAATATATATTATAGCTTTGCATTGACATATGTCATTTTAGTATGGAAAAATATCGTAATATATCGCTAGGATGAAAATATATTTATATTTTTCTATACTAAAATGACATATGTCAATGCAAAGCTATTATATATATTATATTATCGCTCGCCGTTCGCTGCGGGCTTTATCTTTTAATTGGTGTTGGGTTTCAATAACGATCCACATTTTTTTTTTTTAATTATAGGAGAGGTGAATCTTACATAAGACACCCAGTCTTTCTGGGTAGTGTCGGATTCTTACCGACTAAACACCTCTCCCGTTGTTAGGTTCCGGGCATAAGCCTATAAACCTTTAATCTTCTCATCTGTTATTTTCTCTTTCGCATTCTTTTATGCTGAGTGTTTGTGTTCATCCATCAATTGGATATCTCTCACTAATCCACATACATAGCAGTCCACTAGCTATATTAATTTTCTTTTCGGAAACTTGGTAAGTTTTCATTCATTCAATAAAATTGAACAGCACTTCAGTTGATTAACTGAAACTCTACCCAGCAATGATTATTATTATCTTTCTCAACATTGAGGCCCATAATGTATAGCGGCAGATACCCATTGCGGCCCCGGCTATGGTCAGATCTGTTCAGGAATGGCGATCCTGCCCGCGCAAGCTATTGTACATCTCTCATTCCAAACCGAGCGGTACAATTCCTCTACCTTATCCTTATCCAATCCAAATATCTTCTTTTTCCTTCCTCACCACTGACGTTAGGCAGCAGTGATGTCAGTAAACCCAGCTATCTTGACCTCATGATAGTACTGCGGTGTGGAAAGCAATGGAAAACTACCACACTATACTTTCCAAGTGCGCAAAATGAAGTTATAATGTATACCTGGGAGCAAAAATGCTTTTGTTTGTTTCGACATAATGAGAACGGAGAGGACATCAGTCTCTATATTATTATTCTTCACCTTCGTTTCGCTGAGATTCATAACAGAAAAGCATTTAAGAGATATGCAAAATTGAAATATATGAATTCATCAGAAGAAACTAAAAACACTAAATAGGGCGATACATGTAGAGCGAATGTCGAATGATAACATTAAGTTCTATTAATGTACAAATATTCGTTTCATTCATTATATTGAACAAGGATCATGTCCGATTACTTGGTAGGTTGTTGTATGAAGATGGTACGTCAAACTAGGCCATTAAATACAGAAGAGTTTCAATGAAACCTTGCCACATGAAACTCAGCCTCTGGTTTTTTAAAACTTGCATTTTAGGGACGTCGATATCTGGGTGTTATAACTTCAAATATTCGAAAAAGATGAATGATGGGAAAAGTTATAAAACAGACAGAAGGAGAAATGCGAATCTTGAATATAGGACTTGAAATTCCATACCTGATCCAACTAACGATCAATTAGAGGCCTTTGCTTAGAGGCCTTTGCTGTAAGTGGAGATGCTATATTGGAGAAATCATCTTCAGACATATAGAGGAAAAATTAAATCCGCGTCAACTGTGAAAATCATTTGCTCAATTGAATGAGGAAAATATCAAAACAAAACAATGGATTGAAGGAAACGAAGAAAGATATCAACAATATAAAGAAAGAATAATTCAATAGTAGTGAAGTCTGGCAAAGGTTCATACATGGTAATACTAGAAAGGTGCCTTTTTATCAATGAGGTAGAAGAAAAATGATGACTTTATTGAATTGAATAGCAACCCCACATCACTTCTTATTGATAATATAGAAAACTTCAAGTTGTCTTAAGATTTTGAGGCGAATTAAACTAAATATAAAAGGCTAATTCACCCAAAACGAAAGATCCCTAAGTTATATGGTCTCCCGAAACTCCATTAACTCAATAACTCAATATCGATAAAACCGGTAGTAAGCTATCCAAGAATTATTGACATCTCGGGCGGTTTTGAAAAATCGAAATTAGGTTGGTAACAGCCCATTCAGTAATATTTTGAGTTGCAGAACTCAGGTTGGTGTTGGAAATAACACTGACATTTTGATCTGTCATTAATGTTTCGAACAAATTCAGCAAACTTGAGCAAGTTGAATAAATTTCTTTGGAATGAGGCTGTTGAAGAGTGTGCAGCTAATAAATGCACATAGCATAAAAAGAAATAAGAGAAGATTAGTCAAAATATATGGGATGTTGCTGACATAAAAACTTTTCATTATGAACATGACGAGTTCTGCCCAGATGAGAAAATAATAACAGTTGTGTTGAGGTTGTTGAAACAGAATAATAGGAATATTGTAATGAAGTTCAATTTTCCCAGTCTAGAGAAAAAAGCACAGAAAATTTTCAGATACTTGTTTGAAACTAGAAATAAAGCTGCGACTGAACTTGCAAGGCCTGCTCTGATGTGAATAATTCTTGGATGAACTGTAAACACACAATGTTCAGAATATGCCAATTCATTAATGACAAGTTGTGGTATTTGAGAGGATCTGAACCCACTTCACAGTAAAAACTAGCAGAATAATCGAAAAGCTTTCAGATTCCAGAGGATCCCAAATTAATATCCCTTGATTCTAAGAATCCATAGATTCCGATCGCTCCTGATGAATGCGTTACATTGATAGAGAAAGAATTAATGAAAAAAAAACACTGATCCTGACATGAAAAAGGGCATTATTAGTTCGCTCAAGTTATCCTTAGAGCAAATCTTTTGCCAATAATGATGAAATATACAGGGTGTATTTGACGGTGGGCCTATTCTTTCGACAGATGGTAGAACTCATCAAAAGATGTAATTCTACCAAAAATTTTTTCGAAGAATTATGCCCCTGTTTTGATAAAATCAAACTAGAATATTTTCTAGTTTCTAGGTGAATGTGAGAATTCCTCAGTTCGAACTTGCTGCCTTGCCTGCTTCTCCGTAAATATCAAGATCAACATCTTGTTTTTGTCTTCTTATCAAACCTACATGAATCAGAATATCGATTGTGATCAGTAATCTTCGGCGAGGGTACGGTGTAGATTGTTCAAGTGTTTTGTTTCGAAAATGCAGCACGTTCATCTAAATAATGAACTTGTTGATATGCTTTTAATTTATGGTGAATCAAAACAAAGTGCCAGTTCAGCGTATGAGTTGTACAGAACAAGATTGCCGCTGAGAAATCACCCAACTTCGCAGATGTTCATAAACCTGGTGCAGAGATGAAGAGATATGATGCAGGCCAGAGTACTATTTAGGGATTGATGCCCAAAATACCAAAAACTCATTCTTCATTGAAAAATATCAAAAAACATTCCAGATATGCTTTAAATTTTTAACAATTGAGCTACAAAGAATTTTTTAACTTTGAAATTTTTTCATTTCTTCAACTTTCATCGATAATATTTCGAAAAATTATATCCCTAGGTGGCGGTTTCTTAGTCTGATTGATTCATTAACTCATTCTTCATTGAAAAATATCACAAAACATTCCAGATATCCCTTAAATTTTGAACAATTGAGCTACAAAAAATTTTTGAATTGTGAAATTTTTTCATTTCTTCAACTTTCATCGATAATATTTCGAAAAATTATATCCCTAGGTGGCGGTTTCTTAGTCTGATGGATTCATTAACTCATTTTCCATTGAAAAATATCACAAAACATTCCAGATATCCTTTAAATTTTGAACAATTGAGCTACAAAGATTTTTTGAACTGTGAAATTTTTTTATTTCTTCAACTTTCATCGATAATATTTCGAAAAATTATATTCCTAGATGGCGAATTTTTAGTCTAATTGATTCATTAACTTATTCTTCATCGAAAAATATCAAATAACATTCCAGATATTCTTTAAATTTTGAACAAATGAGCTACAAAGAATTTTTGAACTGTGAAATTTTTTCATTTCTTCAACTTTCATCGATAATATTTCAAAAAATTGTATCCTTAGATGGCGGTATTTATGTCCCATTCATTCATTAACTCCTTCTTCATTGAAAAATATCAAAAAACATTCCAGATATCCTTTAAATTTTGAACAATTGAGCTTCAAAGAATTTTTGAACTGTGAAATTTTTTCATTTCTTCAACTTTCATCGATAATATCCTCGATATCTACTTTCTTGCTGTCCCTCGGAAGATACATACCCTCCACGTGACTCGCGATTTTTTAATTCCCAGTGGACGCAAGAGTACAATGCAATCCTTACCAAAGATTTGGATTTACTTCATAACTGTGAAAAGCAGGGGTATAAGCCATATCGATGTTATTAGATATAATGCCTCATAGCTCGCTATTCCCAATCACAAGGTGATGCCAAATAATTGGTAAGAATTGAATATAGATGCATTGAATACCTGGTGTTGGAGTCATAAATCTAATAATTCCAATATCGGCAATGAGTCAATGGAAATTTGAAGCTGAGCTTTGTTAAGAAGTAAGAATCCAGATCTGCACTTGTGCAGCAAAATATCACGTATCATATCGTGAAACGTATGTCATTCCTAACTTCATGTGAATACTTTCGATCATAACCTCACAATTTCATGTGGAATGATTCGATCGCTTCATTCTGTTTTCTTTGAGTCCGGCAAATCATTGTTAACTCCTATTCATACTTTAGAATTGAATGTTACAACGCTCAGATTGCCAGGAACAATAGTCAGAGAAATCATACAATTGGTGATTTGGCAAATTGATTTATTCATAAATTATTTCAATCGCGACAGTTTCGAGATTGGATTTATCTCTTCTTCAGGCTGAAAAAAGTAACAAGACATTGTAAAAAACAAATATGACAAACTACACACACAATAAAGCTTACCGAAATAAACACAGTTACAAAAATATGGACTATCAAAATGTTTCGACATCAACAGACATTGGAAAACAGATCAGACCTAAGATTGTCACCTAAATGGAACTTTCTAGAATAATTCATAAAATAAAAAGAAAAACAATTAACCATATTTACATCCCTCAACAATGAGGTCAGCTGTCATAATCCTATCTTCCGTGTTCGCATTACTTATACACCACATTGGCCTACTATAAACAACATACAAACCAGCAATTCAACTCGGAAAAACAAATCATTCAACACTTAGAAATCAAATTACAATAAATCTTACTCAAATCTTCCATGTCCGTCCTATAATTTACAGAATTATGCTTTTTAATATAAAACATCTCGGCAAAGAATCTTTTTTTGTAATTTTTCTCCCTGTGCAGAATTTCAACGTTGTCGAGATCAAAATCGAACATGTGTCCTGTACTAAGATGGTGATAGACTAGGGCCGTTTTGTTGTCGGAAGGATGCTTAACAGAGTATTTGTGATCGGATATTCTCTTACAGATATGCTGTCTAGTTGTTCCTATATAGCATTGTTGGCAATGTAGACAATTAATCTTGTATATTAGATACGATTCCCATTTCTTAGGAATTTTGTCCTTTAGTTTAGTGAAGAACAATCTGTCAAAAGTGTTTTTACTCCAGGTTATAAATTTCATGTTGTCTTTCCTCAAAACTCTCTTCAGATTGTGAGTCAAATTTGGAATTAGAGGGAGTTTAACAAACTTAAAACTACTATTATCGTCTACGGTATTTCGACTCATATTGTAGATCGGAACATTGTTAGGGTTGACATTCACAACTTTATTAATTAACCTTACTGGATAACCATTTTTAATCAAATCCTTTTTTAGAATGTCTAAGTTTGATGACACAAACTCTGGGCTACACATTCGAAGAACCTTCAAGTATCCTTGTCTGATGATGTTCATTTTTTGATGTAATGGATGTAGGGACCAATAATTAATTGTCCTACATGTACTAGTGGGTTTTTTATATAAATTCGTTCTAATGCTTTTTCCCCTAGGATCTCTAATTAACATGATCTCCAGAAAAGGCAATGAGAGATTTACATCATTCTCCAATTCGTATGTGAACTTAAGGTTAGGTTCTATACTATTAAAAATACTTAAAGTGTCCTCAAGCGAGTTTCTCGGAATAGACATACAGATATCATCTACATAGATGAATATGAACGGGAACAATATATTTGATCTGTCAATGACTTCATTTACTATGTAGTTCATAACTAAACCTGCAAAAATTGGCGAACATGGAGCCCCCATAGGACATCCAAAAACTTGTTCGTAAAATTTGTTCGAATATTGAACGTAGCTACTCTTAAAGCAAAAATCAACCAACTCCAAAAAAGTGTCGAGGTCAAAAGTACAAAAACCTGCCAAAGCAGGCCAACTGTCAATAATTAAAGATCTAATAAGTGTGTGAGCTATATTTGTGTATAAACTCTCCACGTCAAAGGAAACTAAAATATTATCATCAGGAATCTCCACATTTTTTTTAGAATTGAACGCAAAATATTTAAGTGACATATTTTCATCCTCGATATCAATTTTTTTGTCGTCTTTCGAAATATACATAACCTCTACATTTCTCGCAAATTATGAATTTCCAGTTGACGCAAGCGTACAACTCAATCCTTACCAAAGATTTGGCTTCACGTTCTGACTGTGAAAAGCAGGGGTATAATCTTAGACCATAGATATGGTCTAAGGGTATAATCCATAATGATGTTATTAGATATATGGTTGACGTACATTTCAATTATCAGCAACGATTGGTCTTCACTTTGTGTTTGTGATATTGATGTTATTAGATGATATTTTGCTTCGGGCATTTGAATGAAATCAACGCAGGATTATTCTGTCTCATGCGCATGTCAGGTCATTGTACCCGCATTATCAACGAGCAGAATTGGTACAAATCCCAAAACCCCATTTATCTAACCCAATTTGAATACTCAATAACTTCCTGGGCTCTCCGAACTTCCTGACGAAAATCACATTAACGAAATGCAATTTCCATAAGGGCCCTTTTTACTACTTCGGCTCGAAATCCCACCGAGCCACATCCTAATGTCATCCTGAATAGGATTTATCTAACAACGAAATTGCACGAATACATTATGTCTGAAAGCATTATGAGAGTTCCCCTGAAAGTTTAGGTCGATTATTACCACCATAAAGTTATCAAAGATCAAACCGGTAGTAAATGTTGAATAATATTCGAAAAAGGGGACGAACGATTTGAGAATATATGAACAGCTGTAGAATGTTAAGGTGGACTGGTTAAGTAGGGACAACCCTAATTGATCAATCAATGAATGAATATAATCAATTATCACCCGAATGCACCAGAAAGCTTGTGATATTTTTTTATATGTACTCTGTGTCTCATTTTGGTTGAAACTTCACTGTATCTCAGTTATTATTGAAGATAGAGACATGCGGTTGTCTCAATCATATACCGCTATTTTTGTCAAAACACAATAGTTATTTATGATATGAGTGTTAAAAGTGACGTTTTATTTTGTGATTGAAAAAGTTTGTGAAATGAGCGGAGCGAATTGAACAATTTCACCAACAAAATAAAATCACTTCTAACGCAAATACCATACAACGTTTTTCGTACAACTGCCCTATTTTGATAATCAAATGGGCGAATTTGCAATGACAATAAACTTCAAAATGCATTTTGAGGTAATAGCATATTTAAATCGGAAAGGTGAAGGATATCGTCCCAAAAAATTGAAAATTTTGACTCGTGAACAAGTTGAAAAGTTTATAAATGAGGCACCAGATAAGAAATACTTGATGGTTAATGTTGCAACTATTTTCGGATCATTTGGAGCCTGTTGGCATGAAGAATAGTGTAATTTATCAGTCGAAGACATCGAAATAACAAATGAATCATTGGTTATACAACTTCCAAACACAAAAACGAAAGTCAGTCGTTCTTTCAGTAATATTGGGAAGTACTTTTCATAAGTACTTTGCATTGCGGCCTTCTGTCATCAAACATCGTCGTTTTTTCCTGAAATACATTAATAATAAATGCACTGCCAATCCAGTTGGTATCAATACATTTGGGAAAATTCCATCTATTGTTGCCGAATTCCTCAAACTGCCAGAACCAAAGCAATATAAAGGATACTGATTTCGAAGATCCTTCGCTTCATTGCTAGCAGAATCAGGAGCAAATATTACGGATATAAAAAAACATGGTGGGTGGAAGTCTACAACGGTAGCCGAGGGCTATGTTGATCATTCCATTGCATATAGAAATGTTATTGCTGAAAAAATCCTCCCAACCTAAAGAGATTTTGGATCATCATCATCCATTATTGTACTTCCGGTTTCTACAAGTATTGATGGTGCTGAGGATTCTAATAATGTGTTGCGAAGCTCCCTTACGTCATAGGCCATGACCGCCCAAATCCCCCGATCTTTCGCCCATAGAGCATTTTTGGGACATCATGGGTAGAAGGCTTGGAAATTTACCCTAACCCCTACGGACTTTGGCGGCTCTGAGACATGAAATATAGGTAGCTTGGGATATAGTATCCCTCAAGAAGAAATATACCATATTATTGCATCAATGCCAAGACGTGTTGGGTAATGTAAAGATAAATGCTATAGCAAACACATTATTAATAAATTTATAAAAAAAAATTTATACCCAGTTTCACCAAAAAGAAAATTAAAATTCAAACAGCTCCTCCTATGTGTTGCAGTTTATTTGTCAGTTAGTATATAAAGCTAGCAAAGCCACCCCGCAGAAAAAAGACTGCTTCTTCTGCCAGGACAAATTCGGGATAGATATTTAACAATGGAGGCAATAGATGAGGAATCATTAACGAATGCGCTGTTATCAAAAATGCGATCTTTCAAGAAATATTAAGAAATCGCCTGAAAGTGCGGTAAGGAATGAACTTTTTGTGTGTTTTTCACTCTATATGGAAAGCGATAATTATTTGTGGCCATTTTCATGATATTGGATCTCTATTGAGAAAGTGGTTCTGGTAACTAATATGGGGTTAGCAAAGCCATCCCGTAAAAAAGACTGAGGAAGCGACAATTTTTTTTCAAGAAAAAGTTGAGAACAATTATTCGACAATTATTGTAATCGATGAAAAGTTCAGCTACGAAGAAGGATAAGCATAAGTTGAGACTCAGTCGGTTTGACAGTGAGGCAGCAGGCATCTTGGTACCAATGTATCATAGATGTTCTGACAGGCAAAATTAAATCGAGCAAGAAAATGAAGGATATGATTGAGGAGCTTCGTTTCATACATCATACAGTAGACTTGCCCACAGCCTATCTGCTGAAGCAGAAAGCTGTAGATAAAATGAGATCACTTGCAGCTGCGTGAAAGAAACTGATAAAAAGGCAGAAATGGATTGAAGAAAACAACACCGTCTCCGCAGAACTACCGGAATTATTTCAGTCCCAACAACAAAGGGCACAGAACCCACCATCACCTCAAGAGGTCGAAGCATTTTGGAAAAGCCTGTATCAACAACGAGCAGAAACTAGGGATACTTCAGCACTTCTCAGATTACAGCAGATGTGTGATCAAAAACAACAGCAGAACGATGAACTTTCGGAAATATCAAACGAAGATATTAAACGAAGATATTAAACAAGCCCTTAAGAACAAGCGTGATTTCACAGCACCTGGACTGGACGGTATTCAAAACTACTGGTGGAAGAGATTTCCAGCTACACATCAACACCTGGCAAGATTATTCAGTGGGATGCTGCCTCGCCGTGCGCCCATTCCGTCATGGTTGGTGGAGGGTAGAACAGTGCTGATACCAAAATCAGGTGATTTAGGGCAACCTAAGAACTATCGCCCAATCACTTGCCTCAATTCACTGTATAAGATCCTCACAAGTGTAATTCGAGATTAAATACTGAGGGTTATTGGACCAGTGTGGAACGGTATCTATGAATAGAGGGGAGCAAAAAAAGGAGTGCAAGGATGCATGGACAACTTGCTCATAGACAAGAGCATATGTCGAGACTCCATGCAGACACTACAAGCGCGACCTACACATATCATGGTTTGACTAGGCGAAAGCATATGAGACCTCGCCGCACGAACTGAAAGTACAGGAGAAAAGCTGAAGACGCAGGAGAAGATATTCGACTGTTCGGTGGAATGACTTTTCGACACCTCGAAGACGGAAAAACTCACAAATTTCTTGGGATGAAACAGAGGGGTGTACTGGAGACAACCCAGATGAAGAATGCCTCAAGAGCCAGCTACAAAAGAAGCTGAGAGACATTTGGAAATCGCAGCTGTAGGGAAAGAACAAAGTATCTGCTACAAATATGCTAGCCATCCCGATTCTCACCTACTCTTTCGAGGTGGTGAACTGGACGGTAAACGAAATCCTCGATCTTGATAGGTCAACAAAGAAAACGATGAACATGAATCGTAGCCTACATCTAACAGTTCAATAAAGAGGATATACCTTCCCCGAAGCCAGGGGGGAAGAGGATTGCAATGTTTGGAATATCCACACTTTCAACAAATATTGAAAATGGCACTAAGGATTCTAAGAAGTTAAGATCCGCTTCTGAAATTTATTGCTCAGCATGAATTTGCGATCCATGGAGCCTCCTTATTCCGAGCTGCACAAAGAGCCGTGGAGAAGTTCAGCATAACCGATGTATTGATCAATCCTGAGCTCGCTGGAACACCGATCACTCAAGTGGACCAAAAAAGCTTAGCAAGACTGATTCGAAAGTCTCAGTCAGATACATTACTCGAACACTGCACTCCATATATTCCAGGAGTTTAAAAGACCATGACCTATCGGAGGAATTGTATTTCGCCTTTCTAAGGTCAGCTAGCCTTAAGTCAGAGACGGAGGGATTTGTGATGACGTGTCAAGATGGAGTACTAAATACGAGATGGTATAAAAACATCATGAAAATGGACACTACAACAACTTGCAGAGCTTGCCATAGGCAACAGAAAACGATTATGCACATCCTTTCCGCCTGCAGAGTCCATGCTCCATCAGGGTATGTAGAGGGACACAACGCGGCACTCCGAATTCTATACTTCCATCTGAGAGCTGCGTATGGGAAAGACAAAGAACTGGTGCTACCATATGTGCCTCTGGAGATTGAAGCGGTGGTCCAGAACGATAGAGCTCGTATATGCTGGAACTATCCTGTCTCAACAACATGGCAGATCAATGCTATTGAGCCAGACTAACTTCCGCTGGACAAGGAGCTGTAGGAGTTATTTGTCGTGGAATTCTCATCACCTGCTGAAAATAATGTTGTGATGAAAGAAGAACAGAAGAGGCAAAAATACGAAGAACTTATGTTCGAGCTTGGAATTTTATACCCATGTTATAAAGTTAGGATGGTCGTACTAATCATAGGATGTCCTGGTGGAATGAGATCTAACTACGTAGATGAACTGAAGATTATTCCGGTCTGCAGATCACAGGCCAAGGTTTTGGCGCATATAATGCAGATAGCAGTGTTGCTCGCGTCACTTCATATCATCAGGTCTCATGAACTCTAGAAGCCACTTCCAGCTCATCTCTTTTGTTAAGGGACGCTACAAGGGCAGGATGAAGAACTCCTCCATTGAATGTGTGAGGGGTTTTTAGTGAGTAGCCAAACAAGATCCTGGATTCTCACACTACCGAGAGTGCGGACCCTCTCGGCGCCCATAAACGGTTTTCTCCTCACACGGACGTTAAAAAAAAATAATAACAATATGGTTTCTCCATTTCAGTATCGTAATGAGTTCATTACAGTACTGAAAACAGTGCTGTAATGAATTCATTACAGCATCGTTTTCACTTACATTTTTCGTTTTGTGGTTGCCAACAATGGCTTCCGATCCTATCAAATTCCAGCAAACGTCAATTTGGAAATGTCAATCTTGGTATTTCCTAACATTCACACCAACTGCCAAGATACAAAAAAATGAAAGTCTCTAGGACCTAGTATTTGAATTTTTCATTGATTTTCACGAAATTTTACTGAATTAGAGAAAATATCGTTTTATACTCGTTGCAGAATACAATTCCAATACTCATGCGTTCGAAAACGAGCGACGAAGGAGCGCCCATTCTGCAACTAGTTTTAGAATATACCATTATTTGCACAAGATAACTTCTCACAATCCATAATAGAGAAGTGAAATCATAAAGGAAATACGTCAACAAATATGCACATACATAAAAACAAACATATTCAGCAGCACATCAGTCACCGTTTTTTTCAAAACTGCTAGGCTATTGATGTTTTGTAATCGATGAGGGAGGTTATTAAACAATTACAAGATTACATAAAGGACATTTTTTGAGTTGCAGTGAGAGCATGCCTCAGCAAAACATATTTACTGCCTCTTGTTCTGTCAGAAACCTTATCGCAGCTCTGAAATAAATGTTCATTTTCAGAATTGAAAATCAAACATTCTCTTATATATAAACCAGATATCGTCAAAATCCTGTGAAGTCTGGAAAGATCCCTGCAGCTCTGATTAAAACTCAACCCTGAAATAGTTCTCAGAATCCTCTTCTGTTGTCGGAAAACTCCTATTATGTTTCCCGCATTTCCCCAAAACATTATTCCAACAATGACTGACAACTTGAAAAATACAAAACAATCAATGAATTTGAGTTCAATTTGCCCTTAGCTACACGTATACTCCATTCACTTTTATTTAATCACATAGGAGGCCATGGTTTCATTTTCAGGAGTAGGTGCCCCTGATAAAAAATCTGTGCGCGTACATAGAATATCGTTAATGACAAAACGGCGTTGCCAGTTTCTTTGTTTACATCAAAGTAAAAGTATCAAAGATATTTTGGCATGAGTACGAACGGCAAATTTGAATTGGACCAAAAATCGATTTATAAGCATAAATAAAGCAAAAGTAAGTACTAATCGCCTTTTTTACACTTGATAATGAAGTTTTTTTTTAGGTATCTGGCCGTTTGGAAAGATTTCAAACGAAATTCCGGTCCCCCAGAAGTTTGGTTAGTTTCAGTATCGTTTTTGGTGCTCAAAATTTATTTGGAATGTGTAAATGGACAAAAAAGGCATCCTTATACGATCTTCTCACGAAAGCGACCGGAAAATATGGTTCAGGTGTGCATGTAACATTCAACGGTAGGTATTTGCTCTTAATCGGAAGAATATATTATATCTAGTGCTACTTCTTCCAAAAGAGACACAAGCTTTTAATGCTGTGAGGGCCCTATAATGTGGAGGAGGACCTATTCCATTTTATTTGTACAAACCTACTGCGGTTGTAATGTATGAATATTTTTTAAACGAATAAATTACTATACAGTCAGAATATTTTACTCCTTGTTCATAAGATCAAATAAATGAAATGTATATCTTCTACTCTTATTTTTATTAAGTTAGCTATTAAGGTTATGTTCCAAGAAAAAGTTCCTCTTGCATCAGAACTCCCTTCAACTATTTGGATTTCAATAGAGGGATATAATGTTCCATTATTCTTGATTCAACAATTGATGTCGTAAATTCTTGAACTTTCAGTTCAAGAGGATAATAAACATTAAATTTTCACAAGCATGCATATGAAAATTATGTGAAAGCAATGCAATTTCCTTCCATGGCGAAAAATAATATGTTTCAACAGTGATCTCTTGTATTTTTCATGCAAATAACTAGAAAAGGAATCCTTTCTATCAATTCATATAAATGTTAATTATTTTCGTCCAAAATACATCTTTTCCAATTCATTCATTTCCCGAATAAATTCACATTCTGAGAAATACGCTAAGAAAGTAGAAAGGGCAACATAGTATTTACTTGGAACATAAAAATATTTTAAAAAACGTCATAACTTCGATACAGAGTGGAATGTGTCAAATTTCCAAGGCCAGAATTGTGAATGGAGTATAGGTTGCAGATGATGAAATTCAACCTCTTGCTGAGGTATATAATGTGTTTATTCCCTGTAATAGTTCTATCCAGCATTATTCCCAAGCATTTAGCTGTACTATTTATTTAAATTGTCTCGCCTTTATGTACTATAGGGTGAAAAGAAAAACTTCGGACAAATTTTACTGTGGTCTGGAACAATAGTATTTCAGCGCAGCCAAATAATTTTTATTCTCTTGGTTTCTCTACACTTTCGTGTACCAATATGTGAATTTTCAGTTTGATATAATTTCATTTCACAGAGTTTTAGAATGTCCAACAAACGTTTTGCGATTTTGGAGCTGTTTCGTCAAGGTAGGCGTCAATGCGAAATTGTTCGTTTGCTCAATGTGCCTTGACAAACCGTGTACGATACAATTCGTCATTTCAAGGAGCTTGGCCATGATGGTCGTCGTCCAGGAAGTGGTAGAAAACGCACCGTCAATACAACTAGTAATCGCAACATCGTCAAGAAGCGAGTCAATCGAAATCCGAGGATTTCCATGAGGAAAATAGCCTGTGAGACCGGTATCAACCGCGAATCAGTCCGTCAAATTGCCAAAAAAGAGCTCAACCTCAAGCCATACAAGCTCCAAAATGTTCCACTAATCACGGAGGAAAACAAGCGCGTACGACTCCAAAGGTGCCACCACTCCCTTCGTCTTGCCAATGTTGAATTTAATTCAGGACTTTTATAAGAATTCCAGAAATTTCTAAACATCTAAAATGACAGCGTCAAGTTTCGATATATAGTTGGCATTCGGAAAGACATTGACAAGACGTGACATGCCATATGATATATGTATGTAAACGGTGTGTTCCGAACTTCATGAAAAAAGTAATTGAATTAAATTTTCAAATTTAGGGACATAGCTTGGGTGGGATTCTATTTGGTTATTTGAACATTTGTTTTGATGTATTTTGAAATTTTTGGCTATCTCATAAATTTACATCAGATGAAGTTTGTTGCCTTGCTCCATACTGTGAAGAGTTGTAACAGTTTCTAATTTATCAAACTCGTTTTCGCGGATTCTCAAGTACCGTCCAAATGATTTTTTGTCACCTTAAAATACACCCTGTATACACCTTTCTTTTCTAATATTGGTGTTTTGTCCTTGTCATTTGTGGATGACTGTAAAAGCAATTAGTGGCTTTGAAAACTTCTTTCTCTATGTCATATTTTTAGAAAAATTTTGCATTAGGGTAATCCATGTATTCATGAAATGGTAGTGAAGATCTCTTCATCATCTGTTCCCCATCAGTCGAGGTCTGAACATTCGGATGTGACTTATTGTGTAATTGAATGAATTTCTTCATTAATATCCTGTCCACCACATTTGAAGGGTAACCATTTTCAAAAGCTATTCAATTATCTCCAATTCCCTATTGAAACTGCTCCTACTAAATTGTAAATTCAACATTTTGTGTATATAAATGTTTAGAGCATCAAACTTATGGCATGCTGGATGGTTTGAGCCTTCATTGGTGACCGCCACAGTTTGAGATTCTTTCCTGTATATATCTATAGACAACCTATAACTATCTATCATTAGTGTTGAATCTAGAATGTTAACCTGGTTGAAACCACTCTCCCATGTGAAGTGAATGTTTTGTGTATTAAAAAAACTCCAATAATACCCAAGCTTGCGCTGCCAGTAATTAACGTCTACATATCTGTTACCTATATTAAAAAATGTGAAGTATTATAGGTGTTCTATAATTCAATGAGATTTCTCACAAGTAATCCATATAAGTTTTTGTAATCAGAGATAATGGAGGCGGTCCAACAGGTAGCCCTTTTTTCAGTTTAAACTTAAACACCCTTTTTTTTGTCAGGTGATAGAACTCATCAAAATAAGTCATTTTTTCGAAATGCCCGGCATAATACAATGTTTGAGCCAGACATAAAAAAATACATAAGTTATGTCTATCCACAATATTACTGCGCATATATGGATTCGTAACAAAGCCCAATTTTCATAAGTTCATTGTCTATATTAGAATTATCCTTAGACTATAGAAAGAGGAGACGCGGCCTTTTGATAATAAATAGTGAAAAGTACTTCCAACTTTTGTGTTACTAATGACGTTTTGAAAAGATTCTTCGATTCTCAGAATTTCTCCTTTCAGATCACCTTCTGATATTGAAAGGAGGAACATTAGGTCATCAATTCTGAATTTAGCTGACCCTGTTTACCTCAGAACTATTGGGAACATTGTACGAATTCGACAAAAAAAGTTAATTCCCTTGTAATTATATTTCCATTCTTCAATAATGTTAAGGGGAAGTATCACCTTTTGAATCGTGGTAAATCTCCATTCAAAAAGTGATCTCTTTATTTCACGCGTAACTACCCTAATTCATGATGTACATACAGTGGACTCTCGATAAGTCGAACTCCCATCAGGGACCATAAAAAACTTTTCGACTTATCTATAGTTCGGCTCACCAAACGTTCGAGTTGTTGAGGTGGGAGTTCGGCTCATTGAGGTCCCGTTATCTCGAAATCGTCGGTAGTCAATGGAAAACAAGCGTTTATTTTTACATGCCATTTAATAAAATATATGTGTACATATTACATATTGAAATTCAAAATCTTCATGTTGATTTGAAAAAATCATGTATTTTCATTTGTTTCATAGGTTTTTTTTAAATTTAGAAACTACTCTGAGGAAAGGATTTTACATTTTTGAAGCAACGGGGCTTTTGTGATTTGCCTATAATGTATGGAATTCGTTTCACTGAACCGCTCATATTTACAGCAAGTAAAACAGTCAGACGTTCTTTACTTTCCTTACCACCATGACAATCTGTGTTTTTGAAATGCAGAGTTTTGTTGGGTAAACATCTGTAGAACAGCCCGGTTTCGTCCGCGTTGTAGATCTCATCAGGTGTGTACGTCTCCAGTAAATCCGACAGATACGCTAGTCATTCTGCACAAGTCTCTTCATTGACGCTAGCGCTTTCGCCTGACAAGGTTCTTCCAGAAATTCCATACCTTTTTTTGGAAAAAGATAGCCAACCACTACTCGCTGTAAATTCGTGGCCCATAGAAAAGGCGAACTCCTTTGCTTTCTGTTGACGAAGTGGTCCATTCACAGGAACATTGTTTTTCCGCGTTTCCTGAAACCACCTTATGAGACACCTTTCAACATCTGGGTGCTGAGGTAATTTCTGTCGGTATCGGTGGACTGATTTTCCTTATACAGTGGAAGCGATGATTTTAATTTTGTTTTTTATGATTGTAGACAGTGTAGATTTCGGAATTCCAAACTTGTTAGCAATAAAGGTTTTACTTTTTTCTCCTTTCTCTACTTCCTGGATAAGTTCGAGTTTCTCTGCTACTGATAAAATTTTCAGTTTTCGCGGAGGCATAACTAATAACGCTCTCAGCACACGACTGCACAGCAAACAAATTACGAATGAATAAACAAAATGGCTTAAGCTGTTGAAAAATGCATAATGATGGCTTTCCATGGGGTGATTGGTTTGCCTACCGCTTTCATTCGTCAGATCAAACAGTTCGACTGATAGAGGCTATGGTGGATAGGAGTACGACTAATAGAGGTGTTGATTCTCGCGAGGACCCTTCCAGAAGTTCGACTCATCTACTATAATATATAGACTCTCTCGTCTCAACTAGACTGTTCGACTCATTGAGGTGAAAATACACAGGATAAGATACGCATGAATCGGGACCGGAGAAACTGTTCGACTTATCGATGTTCGACTTATCGAGAGTCCACTGTACTTGATTTTTTTTTAAATTGAAGTTGAAGAACGTCCCGAGGGCAAATAGTTTTTTTTTCGATTTAATTAGTTTTTCAATTAAAAAACCAGGGTAATCGTCAGATCTCTGCAATATTTGGGTTATTGAATATGTTTTTCGTTTTTCATGAGTACAGGCTATATTTTCGAACTAATCATCATGAAAATTCTTGTATTTTATAGAAGATTAAATTGCCGAGGGCAAATAGTTGCGATGATGAATAACCGTCGAAAAAAAATCATTAAGTGAAGTTTCCAAAACGATGAAGTTCAACCGGTTTTTTTTAATTGAAAAACTAATTAAATCGAGAAAAAGAAAACTATTTACCCTCGGGACGATATTCAACTTCAATCTAAAAAAAAATCAAGTCTCTACGTCGTAAATTAGGGTAGCTAATGGCAGTATGGCAAATAATTTCAATAGCAAACATTTCTGGAATAATTCAATTGTACAGCATAATATCATCTTTTTTGGGATGAAAACTTTTTATCGACACAGTTCCATAAATGATCAATATGCATGAAATAAAAAGAAAATGATATATTGTTCCTTATAGAACCTGAACCCCTGAAGATAAAATCGAACAAAATGATACTATTTAATGTTTTTCTCGCAGTAAGAGTTTCTATAATATTAATAATAAAGAGGGAAATGGACTAGCAGAAATCTGATTTCCGAAGTACACCACAGCAGAATAATGACCAACTCTGCTAGTCCAGTTACCCCATTGATTATGCTATGTCCTAGGGACATTTTCCTCTATTTTCATGATGAAAATAACTTCAAAATTCAAGTATTCGCGGAAAGATTTGATAAAACGCATGCGCTATTCGGTAAAGGATACAAAGGAGGAGGCAGATCTATAGGGTGTTTTCAGTGATAGATGAAATTTGTTGAAATGTAAGTATGTTTAGATATTTTTAATTCATTATAGAGATTACGGTAGCATTGCCTATAAACTGCTCTTCCTGATGATGAATTGGAACCAATGTATTTTTTATTGAATACAAAAGTAAATAAACCAACAATGGTTCGAGAGTTTCTTCAAAAATAATTTCTTCTTTATACAGGGTGCCACATGAGTGGTTGGCTATAGTTTAGCACTGAACCCAGGTCGTTGAGAAAAGTTGCTCGTTTTATATCCTAAGGTTGAAAGTTTCGGAGTGGTAGCTTGTTTTATGAATATTGGCCCAAATTCATGATATCCACAACTATTGAATTGGAGGTACGGTTATGATTGGACCTTATGAGTTTTTTCACTTCCGACAACCTTAAAAACGGCCCAGAATAATCCCTTGAACACCAGAATCGATATTTTTCACATCACTTCAATTAATTCAGTTTCATCTTTGAATGACACACTTGTTTCAGCAGATTGAGCAACAAACAAACTCACATAATTTTTCCTTGAAAAGATCCTGATTTTAGTTCTTTTGTGACAATATCAGATGTTACAGAAATTAAGTTGAATAGTTAAGTGGATCCACTGGGTATATTATAGTTTAGATTAATTTCGCTGACAATGATTAATTTATAAACAACCAATCATAACATAAGTCACTTGTACTGCTGCTCTGAGTTTCCATGGCAGAGACCGTATACAAATATTATTGAGATTTCATTTTTATTGGAGTATTTCAAGGTTGGATTTCTGAATGACTATTCCACTCATTCCATTCGTAGTGAGGAAGTTTCCGTAGCAACGATCGTTTCATCTCGACAAAATTTTCAAGCCGGCAGAACTAACAAGTTGGTTTTTCAGCGACAAAATTTTTGGCGTTTCTCGAATTCATAGATAGCTTCGGAAATAAAGATCATAGAGAAAACAAACAACTTTTACTGGTTTAGTCAATCTATGATGAATTCTAATTTGCCAAATAGCGCAACACGCGTCAAATGTGAACATATTACCGTATTTTCTCGTGGAATAGTCATGCCGAATACCCCTCGAGATGAAATTCAAGCAGGTAAAATTTCTCTCTGGTAATATTCATGTTTGTTGCTTTTCGGAAATTTCGCTCATGACATTTTTTCCAAAATCACTCGCCTAACGGCTCGTGATTTTGATACAAATATCGTTCGCAAACTTTCCGAGCAACAAACTTTCATATTACAATCGAGAAATTTTTCCGGCAAAATTCCATCTCTAGTGGTATTACATATGACTATTCCACTCTTTTCATTTTCAGTGAGGAAGCTTCCGTAGCAACGATCGTTTCATCTCGAAAAAACCTTCGAACCGACATAACCAACAAGTTGGTTTTTCAGCGATAAAATTTTTGACGTTTCTCCAATTCATAGATTGCTTCTGAAATGAATATCATAGAGAAAACAAACAACGTTTAGTTAATCTATGAATTCTAATTTGCCAAAAAGCGGAATCCGTGTCAAATGTGACCATATTACTCATAATGTTTTCTCGTGAAATAGTCATGCCGAACACCACTCGAGATGAAATTTAAGCAGGTAAAATTTCTCTCTTGTAATATTCAAGTTTGTTGCTTTTCGGAAATTTCGCTCATGACTTTTTTCCAAAATTTTGATACAAATATCGTTCGTGAGATTTCTGAGCAACAAGCTTTCATATTACAATCGAGAAATTTTTCCGTCCAAATTCCATCTCTAGTGGTATTACATATGAAAATAGAACAACCTTGGACTTTTTCACAGGTATACAAATACATATTATTGAGATTTCCTCGAATGATAAGTATTTACCCTGTGTGACTTATGAAAGAATAATAGTATTTGATATTCAGGGTTTAATATTATTCAAAATATAACGGTAATTGGCGACGTTTCGGGCAGTACCCTTTTTCTAGCCTGTAAAAAACAATATACACAATGTAAAAAACAACAAGAACAAACAAACAATTACCGTTATATTTTGAATAATATCAAACCCTGAATATCAAATACTGTTATTCTTTCATTGAGATTTCATTTTTATTAAAGCATTTCAAGGTTTGATTATTGAATGAAAATAGAACAACCTTGGATTTTTTCCCAGGTATGTTTAGAAGCATAGATTGTGAGTACCCATCTCGTTGAATGCAATTAACACAAATATTCAATGAGCAAAGAAAGCTATAAAAATTCCTGAGGAATGAAGGCCAATTTTTTCAGTGTTACAAAGCAAATACACCCACGAATTACATTTCTCATAGAAATTAACGGTATTCCTCCCTGAATATGATATAAAAATTAGAAAGAATTCTTAGTTTGATTAGGCATAGTTCCAATTATTATGTCCAAGGCAACACTCAGTGGATGATGACAGTGTATTGTACAAAGATAGTTGAATAAAAAAATTTTAAATCCCAAATTTCGGGGGAAGAAATCGAATATTATCATGAAATAACTAAAAACGAAACAGTTTTACTCATTTGTGCCTCTCTTGAAACAAGTGTGTTATTTTAAGCTGAAATTGAATTCATTAGACTGAAACATGTACTTATTTCTTTCTGATAAATTTCAAAAATTTCTTAACTTTTGGAAAAATGTAGATTTTGAAGTTCGAATAATAAATCTATACAGGGTGTTGCACCTTAAACTGAACAAACATATATAGCCGTGTAGATTACTTCAAGAATGTAATTTTTGCCATTTTGCCCCATGACATATACCCCGTTTTCGAAGCAAACGCGAGATACAGGGTGTTTGATGTCAACTTTGAGCAATATCCTGATAACTGTGGTAAGTTATGCATGGCATTTGAATTAACGGTTTCCGGTCACATCTTCTCGAAAGATAATTCAAAATGGCGGAACCTGCAAAGCTGGATTTTTTTTCAGTTGCCAATTTGGAAAGAAGAATTTCAACGTATTCGATTTCCTAAGATTTTCTGTGAAAAAAATTGTCCAAAAGTTCGAACTTTTTTTACATGTCTTCAGTAAAAAAAAATCACTGAAAATTGTTGGAATCTTTCAAGGTCGAACTGTCCTCCATTTCCAAATAGTGATGTGGAAACTAAATAAAAAATATATATTCAACGGTTTTCTTCCAGTAGCCTTCCAAAGGTTACGCTTGAAGTACTGGTGTACCGCTGAAACTATCGACTTGATGAAACTTTCTGGGTATCAACAAGCTGACTTCTTTTGTAGATCTATACTAGAAGGCATGGGGGAACAATTCTGTATGCAAAGTCAAATATCCAAGTGAAAAAGTTATCAGTTTCTGGATTTTCTGAAGAATTACATTTTGAAGTGAGTGGTGTCAAAGTACTATTTCATGATCTAAAATTGGGTGTTATCAGTATCTACAGGTCTCCTACAGGCGATATCAAAATTTTTTTCGACAAGCTAACCGCTGTTTTATATTCATGCTGTCAGATGGTTGACGATTCATTTGTTTGAGGTGACTTAAATATAGATTTTTTGAAAACTGAATGTAATATCAGAAGGTCACTTTTAGATCTCTTGATTTGTTTCGATTTACATGTAACGTCACATGATGCAACAAGAGTATTCACTTATATATCTGGTCGTACAACATCGTCTAAAGTTGATTACATTTTGAGTACTGCTGACCAAAAATATTGTAAGTCTAGAATAACTGAAGCAAATCTCAGCGACCATAGAGTTCTGTTACTTGATTACTCCGCCAATATTAATGTTAAAAGTAATAACTTGCAGAAAACAATCAAAAAGAGTATTAGAACCTTTTCTGATCACAATTTTGCGAATTTTGTTGCAAATTTCCCCAATGTTTGCTTTGATTCTGTTTATGTGAGCTCTGATGTTGATCGGTGTTCTCAATCATTTATTGATATTATGTCGATCCAAATAGACGAATATTTTCTTGTAAGGTGCAAAATTATTCAAAATAAAAGTTGGGTAACTAAGGAAGTAAGACAGGCTAGTTCTCAACTAAAATTATTGTATTGGCTTCATCAAGAATTAAAATCTGAACAATCTTTGAAAGCATACAAGTCGTATAAAAGAGAGTACAACGAATTGTTGAAAACCACCAAATTTAAATTTCATGCTACGTTGATAGACAATTCTGTTAATAAAAACAAAACTGTGTGGAATATTGTGAAACGTGAGGTTGGTAAAGATAGAAATCTTGGACACGACTCAATCAAACTTAACTTAAATGGAAACCTGATTGATGATCCTAATGTGGTTGCAGGTGCTTTTGCTGAGTATTTCTCATCAATTGCAAATGTCAGTCTGCAGCAATTTTACGGAAATCATATAAGTCGATCATGTACTTCCTCTAGAGTGATGTTTAATAACTTTTATTTTTATCCAGTTACTCATAGTGAAATATTAAATATTATTAACTCTTTAAAAAACAAAAAAAGTGCTGGAACGGATTCAATTTCATCTAGGATTTTAAAAGCATGTTCAACATTTGTATCTGACCATCTTGCCTACCTTATTGAATTCTCAATTACGTCAGGTGTGTTTCCCTCCTTACTTAAGAATGGTACTGTAGTTGTAGTTCCGGTACATAAAAAAGATGATGTGAACAATATTGTCAATCACAGACCAATTTGCCTACTTAGCACAGTTTCGAAAGTAACCGAGAAATTAGTTCTGAACCGAATGATGAACTTTTTAAATAAATTCAATATCATTGATAATTGCCAACACGGATTCAGATCTGGTTGCTCCACCGAAACTGCAGCTCTTTCTTTCGTGGAAAGTGTATATAGGTGGTTGGACAACGGTTTGTATGTTGCGGGAATGTTTTTTGACCTATCACGCGCGTTTGATTGTTTGTCCATTTCGTTCTTGATGGATAAATTATATAACCTTGGGTTTAGAGGGATTTTTTCTGAATGGGTGTACAGTTTTCTCACAGGTAGAAGTATAGACGTTAGAGTGGGTAATACTTGCTCTAGTAGATTTAAAATGAATGAGGGTGTTCCTCAGGGGTCGGTTCTGGGTCCGCTATTCTTCATTTTATTCATCAATGATTTGCCGGAGCATATGAATGGGTGCAAGTTAATTTTGTTTGCAGACGACACGTCAATAGCTGTCGCCTCGAGTGGGGTTGATGATCTCATAACGTGTTGTGGCCGTCTATTCGAGGCATTTGTTCGTTGGTGTCGGTCTAATGCTCTCATTGTCAACATTGGAAAAACCAATTTGATTTTTTTCGGGATGCGAAATTCTCTGAATAACTCAATCATTCTGCGGTCTGGGAGTGAAGAGATTGTATCAAAGGAAACGGTCAAATTTTTGGGGGTATATCTCGATAGTGTTTTGAAGTGGGACGAACATATAAATGTTTTAGTAAAAAAGCTGAACAGGTCATTTTATGCAATCAATAAAATTAAAAAATCATTACCCTTTAAATGTGTATTGGATGTCTATTACAGTTTGGTCTACAGCCATTTGAACTATAACATCTTATTATGGGGAACTTCCACAGATGTAAACAGAATTTTCGTTGCACAGAAAAGAATTTTACGCATGATCTTCAACATCAGCCCACTTACTTCCTGTAGACCACTTTTCTTGCAACATAGAATATTGACCGTACCTTGTATTTATATATACAGATGTCTCCTTTTCATAAGACACAATATTGGAAGTTTCTGTGAGTTATCAAGTTTCCACTGTTATGGAACAAGAAATGTAAAACCTTTATGTCTACCGTTGCATAGGACTTCAGAATTTGAGTGCTGCCCATCATACAAAGGAATAAAGCTGTTCAACCATTTGACCAATTCAATAAAGTCTATGAGTATTAATGAATTTAAAAAAACTGTGAAAATGATACTTTTGAATAAAACGTACTATAGTATAAATGAGTACCTAGTAGATAAGAACTTTGTCTGATATTCTCATTTTAAATTTTCTTGGAATTTTCTGTTAATTTGTGACTTGTCTTATACATTCCTTGTAATGTCTATTAGACCAATAAATATTATTATTATTATTATATTATATAATTTTTATTTGAAGAACTGGAAGCCGTACGAAGATAAAAATCGTGCTAATATGCTAGAAGAATGACCGGAATGGAAATATGTATGAATTTATAAAACCAATTTTTTTTCTACAATCTTTGGTGAGAATCAACTTAATAAGCGTTGCTTTGATAACTGACTTTTATTTTTCCATTCTGTTTTCACCTCAGTATTTTTTCGAGAGACAGTTCAACCCTGAAAGATTTCAACAATTTCAGATCGAGTTTCTTTTTCACTGAAGACATTTTGGAAAAAAATTTTCACGGAAAATCTTAGGAAAAGGAAAAGGAGAACGTTGCCAAATTGGCAACCGAGAAAACAAAATTCAACTCTGCAGGTTTTCTGTCATTTTGAATTCCTCTTTCTAAACTTTTACATCACAATTGAACTGAGCACTAAAAAATACCAAAACCTAAACCTTCATTTCAAATGTCACGCATAACTTACCACTGTTTTCAGAATATTGCTCAAAGTTCACATCAAACACCCTGTATTTCGCTTAAAACTTTCTTGGTGTCATATACATGGCTATATGTGTTTGTCAAAGTCATGGTCAAAAACCATGGCTTTTGTATTTTTCTCAGGAAAAACAAAATGGCTATTCAATATGTTTCTTTTTCATCCGGATGTCTTCAGAAGCAACACAGGTACCTACAGCTGATCGAGATGTTATCGACGATACCTAATGAAAGCACTGTACATAACAAATTCTATTGTATTCTCTTGAACACACAAAGATGGGAATCAGTTGATTGTTGGAAATTATACAATGTTTATAGAACAAAACAGTATCGGATATAAAATAATGTCGTATTGAATCAAAGATAACAATTGTCTAGTCATTCTAAATATCAATGGACCAAAGCGAGGATCTGAAAATAATATCAGTTGTTATCTAGCACATGTATACAAATACAACTGATTATTTATGTCGTGAGTGTACATCGAAGTGTAGACGAGAAATAAATTACTACTTCATCGTGAACCAATAAAACAATTACAAATTAATATGAGGGTGAATATTGAGTATTAAGTTATAATGAATTATTTTTGCTTTCATTGATATCAACTGGTTCATTTGGTGTTGATAAACAATCTGAGTGGAAACTTCCTTATGATTCATAATTTAGAACTATAAAATCTAACAGTTTCCTTGATTCCTCATGGGATAGTATCACATAGAATTCGAAAATATACACATCAATTCTACTTCGATCTACACATTATCTTAAATTTCCTCTATTGTTATCACACAGTTTGTTTCATTGGTATAGACTGAAGACTATAGTAAAAGAAATTGAGATGTAATTAATTCAACTTGGTATTTTGTTCGGCGTGTTGTGGACCTGATAGTATTCAATTCCATCCAGCCCCCACTTTCTGTAGACAAGTTTGGGGTTACTTTGAAATACTTAATGACAAGCAATATATTCATGAAAAAATCCAATTCGATGTCAAAAGATGAGTATGTATCGCGTTCAATGCCGACTGATGCAAATTATTAAAAATAATAATCTATACCTTTTTTTGACATATGATTTCAATAGAGATATTTGCTGATTTGTTAGGATACAATTTAGTCTACTTTATTAGCGCTGCATTCCCAGGACTAAATAAATAAATTGTATCTTATAATATACTGGGTGTTTCACCATAAACTGACAAACATATATAGCCGAGTAGATGACACCGGGGAAGTCATTTTTGCCTTATGACATATACCCCGTTTTCGACGCATTATCGAGATACAGGGTGTTTAATGTTAACTTTGAGCAATATTCTGATAATTGTGGTTAGTTATAAGTGATATTTGAAATAACTGTTTCTGGTAATATCCTAGTACTTTTCACGGCTCAATTGAATTTTGGTGTAGAATTCTGTAGAAAATAATTCAAAATGGCGGAAAACCTGCAAAGTTTTAATTTTTTTTTCTCGGTCGCCAAATCGAAAAGTTCGAACTCAACTTTTTTTTACATTTCTTCAGTGAAAAAAAATTCAGTCAAAATTTTTAAAATTTTTCATGGTCGAACTTTTTTCCATTCTGAATACTGAGGTGAAAACAGAATGAAATAATATCAATTGGTTTTCTTTTTGTAGCCTTCCAAAATATTACTCTAGGAGTACTTTCATAATTTTCATTTAAAAAACTGGAAGCCGCACGAAGGCCAAAAGTGCGTTAATGGGGTGCCAGAATGACCCGGATAGAAATATGAATTTATAAGTCAAAAATTTTTTTTTCACAAATCTTTGGTGGGAATCGATCTCTCCACTTTCGTTAACTAGCGTTGCTGTGGTAACGGAAATTTAAAAGATTAGAATAAATCCTATTCATACCAGTAGAGAGTTCAAATCCTACCAGAGTTTTCTGAAAAAATTTTTCTTATTTATAAATTCATTTTTCTATCCGGGTTATTCACAATTTTGACCTTCGCGCGGCTTCCAGTTTTTTGAATAAAAATTATGAAAGTACTCCTAGTGTAATCTTTGGATGGCTACAAAAAGAAAACCAATTGATATTATTTCATTCTGTTTTCACCTCAGTATTCAGAATGAAAGAAAGTTCGACCATAAAAAATTTCAATAATTTTTGTCGAACTTTTTTTCACTGAGGAAGTTTATTATTGTTTTGAGTAGGACCCATCCCAGATTTTCATTCGACAAGAAAGTCTTAACCAAAATCTTATCAGTGTGAACACCAGGTATTCTACGCATCTTTATTTAATTCATAAAATATTTGTCAAAAATATGGGATAGTTGAATATGTGAAAAAAGTGTATATTTGTTGCAGGAATCATGCAGTTTGCAGATCTAGACGAAGCAGATCTCGACTTCGTCCCGATCTACCTGTCCTGATTTGCAATCACGCTGAATGCAACAATAATGAGTTCTGCACATGTTTCATAAAAAATTTTTCAACTATAGAAAATAAGTTCTTTCCTTTCCGCTCAAACTGGTTATTTTCTACAGCTTCTTTGAAAAAATTCAGACTGACAATCTGAAATGATAATTCAAATTCAAACACTCAGACGTAATCCTTGATAAGTATGAATAAGCTTTCGTGAGTAGCAAGAATTGAAAATAATAAAAATTTGTCAGAATGTTTCGTTTTTTGTCACGGGGAACTTCACATACTGCTGATTGATTGTGTCGAAAACTGTGAACGCAAATCGGCTCTAACTTCTGTTTTTCAAATTCGAACCCTTTTTTATGATCGCGTTGGATTCCGTGACTGTATATGGTCTAACTATCATCAGCATCACGAAATGACCACTTAGAAATGTCTCCTATTATTCCTTTCCAATATACAGAATGATTTATTCATTATGACCGAAATTCCATTCGACTATACAGGGTGGCCATTTGAAAACGAAACAGACGAGATTACAGACGAAATAAATTTTTTCAATAGAAATGCTCGGACAGGTCGATTTCTGTTTCGAGGGGGACAACTTAAGATATAGGTTACGGACGCATAGCGCTTCAACCCTTGCTGCTACAACCCTCATCCCCAATTTTTGAATTTTTAAGATGGGGTGAGTGATACCTCATTTGAAAGGTATTTTTATACTGATTTCAGCACAGTAATTGTTTTTTCATTTTATGCATTAGTTCTCGAAATATTCTTAACTAAGTATTTGAAAATGAGGTGGTGTTTTCATTGCACTTGTAGTGTTTTTTTGTGAAAAATCGACATTTAGAGCTTCAAAACAACCATGACTGTGGCTTTCTTCCTCCAATCCACTGACATAGAAATCTTTAATCAAGATGTCGATTTTTCACAAAAAACACTACAAGTGCCATGAAAACACCACTTCATTTTCAAATACTTAGTTGAGAATATTTCGAGAACTAATGCATGAAATGAAAAAACAATTACTGTGCTGAAATGAGTATAAAAATACCTTTCAAATGAGGTATCACTCACCCCATCTTCCCTATTCAAAAATTGGGGGTGAGGGTTGTAGAAGCAAGGGTTGAAGCGCTATGCGTCCGTAACCTACATCTTGAGTTGTCCCCCTCGAAACAGAAATCGACCTGTCTGAGCATTTCTATCGAAAAAATTTATTTCGCCTGTAATCTCGTCTGTTTCGTTTTCAAATGGCCACCCTGTATACTGTTTATTAGAATCGAATGATTTTCAGAATTCATAACACTTTATAGCATCTTTTGGATTCTCTATACCGAATATCATATTTCCAGTAACGTACTTCGATAAATTAATTTGGAACACCCTATCCTTTGCAATTGTTTTCACATTTTAAATACATAGACGCAGCAATAGAATTTTTTCATTCAAATTTTGTCACACCTCTGAATGTTTCAAAATAATTCAACAATTCTGAAGATACAGGAACATTATAAAATTTATTTTCATTTCAATCTGGGATGCTTGAATCCAAGATATGCCTTCATGAAATATATTATAATGATCGAGCAAATCAGAAATATATGTTCTGTATTTTTTCATTCAACTTTTCATCAACATTATCAATAATTCTTTGTATGTCGTCGAACTAATAATTGTTTGAAAAAAGGCGAGTAAAGTTCACAAGCAGGTCAGAACACGTTGTTGACTCACAGAAGATGCTCGAAGTGGAAACTACCAGTTTCCACATATTTTTCTGCACGTTCCGTCGACTGGTCAAGTGCTTTCCTTATGGTCGCACCATCATTGCGTATAACAATTTTGAAATGTATAATCCTATCTATTAATTCCTCTCTAGATGTAATATTCACAAAACAAATCATTTATTTCAAATGTCCCCAAATAAAATAACCTATATGATTGAGGTCTGGAGATCGTGGAGGACATGAGTTCAATTCATGCATTTCAAATAAATGTGGAAATAATATTTTAGAGGGTGGCCTATAAAGTGTTCATTTTTATATCAGCAGTCAGTATTGATTTTTCTGAGTACGGCATTGGAAATATGATATTTGGTATAAATAATTCGAAAGATGTTATACAGTGTTACAAATACTGAAAAAATCATTGAATTCTGATATACAGTACCAGAAATATGCTCGAATGAATTTTCGATCAGAATGAATGAATAATCCTGTATACAGTGTGTTTCGGTATGACTGAGCCATAATTTGAGGGCATCAAATAAAACTAATTTTATCGACATAAAAACACCCAAATCGGGGAGTTTACCCCCCACTCTAGGAATAGCCCTCATTTTAAATTATTTTTTTATTTTAGTCGACTCTTTCAAATGATATCGATTTCTCTAGACATAAAGGTCCTACAGATATGAAAAAAATGTTTTTGAAAGATAGTATGTACTACCACCTTTTAATGATGCATAACAATTTTGAAAGATTCAACTCAAAAATGTCATAAAAAATTCTTAAAAAAAATTAGTCATAAAATTTACTGAATTTTTTAGTAAATGCTCAATAGTATAAAAACTAGCACATTGAAGTACAATTTTTTCTCAATGAACTAACACGCAAGGATATCAGCTACAAAACGACGCCCACATCATTTCTGTATGTAACATAATTTGAGAGTTATTGCTGCTTGAACATGACCCTTATGAAAATTGATGAAATAAAATAAAAACTCAGTACCTACTGTACTTTTGATCATTTTTAAGGATCGAACTAACAAATTTATCATAAAAACTGCCCATGCTCCAAATGGCAGCCTGTGCTTTGAAGACTGGAAATCAATGCAGTGTCTGCTCTTATTTCGTTTGAAACAGTCATTATTTTTTGTACCAGTTCTTCTCTGGTGTTTGGAACTGTGGAATATACCCTTTACTTCATCCATCCCCATAAAAAATAGTCCAGCGGTGTTAAGTCCGGAGAGCGTGGTAGCCAAGCAACTGTTCCACCACTGCATTGATTTCCAGGGCCACAAGAACAATCATCATAAGGGCCACTGCCGGTCTACAAAGCAGAGGCGGCCATTTTGAGCAATTTTCATGATTAATTTGTTAGTTTGATCATTAAAAATGATCAAAAGTACAGTACTGAGTTTTTATTTTATTCCATCAATTTTCAGAAGGGTCATGTTCAAGCAGCAATAACTCCCAAATTATGTAATATACAGAAACGATGTGAATGTCGTTTTGTAGCTGATATCTCTGTGTATGAGTTCATTGAAAAAAAAATATACTTCAATATGCTAGTTTTTGTACTATGGAGGATTTGCTTGAAATTCAGTAAATTTTTTGACTGAATTTTTTTAAAGAACTTTTTTATGACATTTTTGAATTGAATGTTTTTATATTGTTCTACTTCAATGGAAGGTGGCAGTATTGTCTTTCAAAAAACATTTTTTTCACATCTGTAGGACCCTTATGTCCAGAGAAATCGGTATCATTCGAATGAGTCAACTTGAATAAAAAAATTAATTTAAATTGGCGGCTATTTCAAAAATAGGGGGGTAAACTCCCCAATGTGGGTGTTTTTGTCGATAAAATAAGATATATTTGATGCCCTTAAATTATCGCTGAGTCATACCTAATCAATATAGGTAAGGTAACTATGGGAGACTAAGTGACCATTTAGTGATGCTGATGATAGATATATGGTAGTACAGCCTGTAAATATCTAGTCTTACTTTCAATAAAAAGTAGCATTCGTTGAAAAAATTTCTTTCGCCAAAACTGAGCTGAACAAAATACCAATGGCTAAATTCTTCGCCATCTATGAGGTTTTTTGTAGGTGATTCTGGGTGGACAGGTGTATGTAAGCAAATTTTGCCCCCTGCTACTAACAAAAAGTCACCTTCGAAAACACTATGTATTCATCAATGAAACCTTATATATTTAATTTTTTTTCATTTTCGATTAGAGGTTCGACACAAATTTGACAGTACCGGCGAAGTCTACGTGGAGTGGATTTTTCGGAAAATTAAAAGTTCTTGCTCCATTTTTGTGGCCCAAAAAAAGTTGCATTTTACAAGTTGTTGTAATACTTTGCTTTGTGTTATTGGGTCTTGGAAGAATTATAAATTTATTCGTACCAATTTACTCGAAATGGATTGGTGAGTACCACGGTAAAATTTTCTGTCAGTTTTCTATAGCAATTGAATTACAGTGAATAGTTTGAGTCCAGAGGGAGGAGAACCAGCAAAATTCAGGTGGGATCTAATTTTATACTACGTCTTGCTGAAATTTCTCCAAGGTGGTGGAGTGGGTTCAATGGGATTATTGAACAATCTCAGAGCGTTTTTATGGATAAAAGTACAACAGTACACGGAACGCGAAGTTGAGGTTAGTAGATAAAAAATATAAAATAATTGTCAGGACCAGTAAGTTATATGTATTTAGATGCCTCTCTATCTGCGCGCTTTTTCCTAGAGGCAGGAGCGTCACCGTTTTGCCCAAATGTCGGTAATTGTGAAATTTCGAGCCAAAAACGGCCTTGAACGATGACTTCAGAACCACCGATGACGAATTCGTGATCAAATTCAATTCTGACCGCCCGTTCAGCTGGCTGTGAACACGATTTCGAGGTGCGTTCAGGTCCGATTGCAAGGTTCCTAAGTTCGCAAAATAGATCTAATAGTTTCGAAGATTTCGAAATTTTGTCTTTCCAATATTTCAAGAACTACATAACAGAGTTGAAGAATTAGCAGAACATATTTACAAAAAATTAAATATTAACTAAACTAACTGCCCAAGTAAGCTGAAATTTCTCACATATATCAATGGAATAGATCATCATCGTGTAATAAGAATATCAGGAATTTATTCATACAGGGTGGCCATTTGAAAACGAAACAGACGAGATTACAGACGAACTAAATTTTTTCGATAGAAATGCTCGGACAGGTCGAGTTCTGTTTCGAGGGGGACAACATAAGATGTAGGTTACGGACGCATAGCGCTTCAACCCTTGCTACTACAACCCTCACCCCCAATTTTTGAATAGGGAAGATGGGGTGAGTGATACCTCATTTGAAAGGTATTTTTATACTCATTTCACCACAGTAATTGTTTTTTCATTTTATGCATTAGTTCTCGAAATATTCTTAACTAAGTATTTGAAAATGAAGTGGTGTTTTCATGGCACTTGTAGTGTTTTTTCGTGAAAAATCGACATTTTGAGCTTCAAAACAACCATGACTGTGGCTTCCTTCCTCCAATCCACTGACATAGAAATCTTTAATCAAGATGTCGATTTTTCACAAAAGAACACTTCAAGTGCCATGAAAACACCACTTCATTTTCAAATACTTAGTTAAAAATATTTCGAGAACTAATGCATAAAATGAAAAAACAATTACTGTGCTGAAATATATATATATATAAAATATATATATATATATATATATGAACCCCTGTTAAGCTGTGACCTCCGTTAAGTAGACTGGGCGACCTCACCTCCGGGTGAAGGAGTAGTCTCAATGGAAAAATTTTTGTTGATATATGGAGAGGGGAAGCCAAAGAACAAAATTACCGAGAGAGGGGAAAACATTTTTGCTGAAAAAATTTTGTTTGAACAATCGAGGCGCTGTAGCCTCCGCTTATATTTCTTGTAGTGTGAACGTTATAACCTCCGGCGGTGTTGCCAAATTTCGGAGGTGAGTAGGTGAAGTGAATATATGAAATTCAATATTCATATATTGGATGCAGGTGGCTTGGTTTTTCAAGGTTGATTCATGTCTATAAAGGAGTCGGAGATCGGGGAGTATTCTTGTTGTTGTGGATTCGAAACGATATTTATCGTTTCGTCAAAATATCTTCAATTGAAGAATTTTCATCCGAAATGATCTTGAACGATTAGGTTGGAATCAATGGTGAAGAATATGTGGTCAAATTCGAAACTCCTTGCAACCAGTGAACCTTAAATAATTAAATTTTCAAATAAAAGGATGGATAAAATACTCGGCATAAAGAATCATCATTTATTTGATGCATGGAAATATGTAATTGTTATACGGGACTTAGGGAAAGACATAATAATCTTTATCTACTCCCATAGAATAATATATCCATTATTCAACTCATTTTGATCTGTAATAGTCTCCATAAACCAATAGTGTGAGATAATAATAACTCACGCCTAAAACTCACTATAATACAAACAGGAAAAATGAAGCTTACGAATTACGAAATGAATAAGAAAGTCGAATCGTTTGGGAACTCTATTTCAGACATCAAGGTAACGTTCTCGCCATCCATTTCTACATTTTCTTAGGTCTGAATATCCAAAAATTGCATTTGGAAAACGTGAATTTCTGACGTTTTCTACGGTATTCGATATCGATTAGATTTTCGACCAAAGAAATCGCTTTTGACAACTGTTGCCAATTTTGAAAATGCTGATTGATTCGAATTTCACTGAAGACGTCGAAGGTAAAGTATAGTGTTCAATTCGCGGAAATGGTCATAACACACTTGATGAATTACACCCCTCGCCTGAAGGCTCGGGCTGCAAAATTCATCTGCGTCTGTTATGACTTACATTATCACTCATTGAACAATATACTATAAAATTTCATTACCAAAAAAATGTCATATTTATAAATTCCTTCAACCAATAGCTCAACATAATATTGGGCAGGTAACTGAGGGAATGCGGATTGTATATAAGAATTCAATTTATATCGACATATTGCTAAGCTTCTCATTTTTTTATTCATTAGGATAAAGAAGGGATATTCCCTACGGAATACTTTCTGTTATCACAAACTGAATCATCATTTGGACAGGGTTATTGGATGTTGTAAACTATTCCCAAATTTAGTTCTGATATAACTATACCCTAATTTAGTTCTGATGTAACTAAATCCATTAAAAAAAATGTGGGGTGATCTTATTTATTGAACGTAATTTTCGAAGGGATTCTGCCCACTTAATTTTTCGAATAGTCTTCCAATCATACTTTTACTGTCATAAATTTTTCCAAGCAACGATGATTCTTATTCTTGTCTTTCGTATATCGCACATAGATTTCAATTAAGTGACATTCTTTTTCAATACCATTCCCCTTTTGACAGCTTTTGAATTTCATAACTCTTCTAATAATTTCGAACTTTAAGCTCACTGATTCTTCTTTTCAACGGCTTTTTACTACGTGTATTTTTCCAACAGCAACGGGAATAAAGATTAATTTTGTCAATTCGTTTCAGAAGTGAGGAGCCGATATTATAAATGCAAAAAAAGTAACTTGGTCAATAAGAACAACTGATAGAACACCCCTCGAAAATAAAAAAAAAAACCATTTAAGAGATGGTTTTAGTCATTCTTTTCGCTTCGGTATAAAATCTATTCTAAATATCCTCATGTCTTCATCCTAGTAAATTTATTACTAAAAAGCATTTACGCTTGAATAAAAGGAATGATCAATTTTATCCTTCCGAACGAGAACATTCAGAAAATGAAGGAAAACTTGTGTTGAGCCGAAATCGGTTTCCAGATGAAAGACGAAGGAAATAGCAAGCAGTACAACCTAC
The DNA here is from genome assembly GCA_951802165.1 of Adalia decempunctata. Taxonomy (NCBI): domain Eukaryota; kingdom Metazoa; phylum Arthropoda; class Insecta; order Coleoptera; family Coccinellidae; genus Adalia; species Adalia decempunctata. The sequence continues at coordinate 8,443,797 of OX637697.1, forward strand.
TGCTTGCTCGACGAAAAAAAAAAACAAAAAGCTCAACACTCCTTAACAAAATGCGTCGAAGAAAATATTAGTTTGTGGGATAACAAATTCGTTAAATAATTCTTCCAAACTCATTTTTATATTATTTTATATATTTATTGTTTACACCTATTTGTTGAGAGGTTTGTTTCTATGTGATACATAATTTATGTTCGAGATTTCAATTTTTTGTTAAACCCAATCATCCAAAGTAGGTCCCATTTAAGACATGATTTCGACCATTTTCTTCGCTTCAGTATAAAATTTTATCTAAATATACTCATTCTTCCATCCCAATAAATTCATAACCTAATGTAGGCCACTGACGAGGACTCTCTACGGGACTTTCGGGCATCCAGCATCGCACGAATGCTAGAAAAGAGTCCCGTGTATGGTCTATCGAGACAACCCTTCGGCGTTCGAGGTAGGAACTTGGAAGCCCATGTATTACATATCCAGAACCTCGAAAATTTCTAGCGATTATCGAAAGAATTTCAAGATATTAAGGTCGGAATCACGGACAGTATCACTGTCAATTTTTTTACGGCCTCAGTCATTTTTTTATAATTACATTCTCGGACTGAAAAATGCGAATCTACCTACTAGGTGGATAGACGAGCACTCAGCAGCTACATACACCAAAAGCTATTTGATTTGTATTTCAAATTTTGAATTCAGTTGCTTGCTGACAGGTATAGGCTCGTTTACTTGTTAACGCTGTTTGGCTGCATACTTTTTTTTGTAAGATAAGGCTCTTGATGAGAACATTGATTTTAAATTTTTGGGGCCGATCATTCGTAGACATTCAACTTTCGAGAGAAAGGAACAAACACTAGAAATTTTCTTGCTCGCTGTGGAGTCTTGATGGTGAGACTCTCTCTCGAACTAAATCTGCTCGACTGTTTTGGAGTTACATCCATTATCATTCACTTAATAACTCTAAAATACGATCGAATTTAAATTCACCAAAGAGTATATTCCGAAAAGGAAATGATGCGAAATTCTGTGAGGATCGTATTATAAGAAAGTCTCATTTTCACATCTAACCTATTCGTCAAGTTCGGCTGAAATTCTGCATGAACTTTTGAGTCGACATATTTCATCCAAGATACCATATTTCAGTTGGATCGAATCTGAAATCTTGAATATATGGTGACATTAACATTTCGGATCTGCTGAATCATCGGGTGGAATTTGAGGAAGCATAATTTTGATGCTCGCAAATAAAGCCGCTTCGTGAATATCGAATCTTCAAGTACTTTCTTTCGGAAATTATTGTGCTCTCGAGAGGCAAACTTTCATATATCTTGAAAAATATGTTACTAAAAAAACCTGATGCTTATGTTATAATCAACATACGAATAGAATTATTTATTATTAAGTGTTCATTATTGAAAGTCTCCAACTTTTTTCAAGGAACCTGTTTATAAACGGTGATTCCACCTTCCACCTTTCTCTTGAATCTGTTTCTGTGGAGAAATGTTCGCAGTTTATCAAAAGGAAACTTTTAAAATGCAATCAGTCACAAAGTTTTTTCCTTATTTTTCAAAATTCGACGAAACGGAGAAATTATGTAGGTACTATTCACCTTTGACGACGAAGCTCCAGTTCGTATATCGTCTAAATATTGGTGCAATGTATAAGGATAAGAATTTATAATTATTTTTTGGGATGATTTCATTAGGCCCTAAGAAATAAAAAACTCAATTCGTGTAGGTGAAAAAAAATAAACGTCATTAGAAAACCGGCTCGTAATTCAGTTTCGGGGAAAATATACTGTATTCAGTCGTACTAGTGTATTTCAATGAAATCTGGTATATGCAATTTTTTTATTCTTAGACAAACTCTGATAATCTTGCAAAATAAAAGAAGAACGAACCTAATGAAGCTTTTAATAACGACAAAAACAAATGTTCCGTTTTTAGTTATCTCATAGTCGGGTCAGAAATATCGACCTCCGAACTTTTCACAAACGATTCATTTTACATCAACCAGACGATTTTATGGTTCGAAAGAATGCCAGATGTTGTTTTGATACACTTTTTTATGCATGCCTCAGTGCACCTGCTCCATACGAGTATGGTTTACAGTGTTGCCATTTACGGAGGTGACAACGAACTCTATGTCTCTTCGACTTATTTCTCCATATATAGGACGGCGCACTAGCGCTGGTGGTATATAGCTGAACTAAAAGATTGTACAGTACAGAAATATGGTGCGTTCTGACCTCAAAACGATTTTTTGATATGTTGATCCCTGAAGTCTCCTGAGTCTAACAAGCTAAGAAACAAGGCAAAACGTTGTGACCTCCGATTTCGGAGGTGAGAGCGTTATATATGAGGTGACAACGCTTGTTGAGTTTATATTTTGGAGGTGACAATGACCATTAATAACTATATATATATATATATATATATATATATATATATATATATATATAGTTATTAATGGTCATTGTCACCTCCAAAATATAAACTCAACAAGCGTTGTCACCTCATATATAACGCTCTCACCTCCGAAATCGGAGGTCACAACGTTTTGCCTTGTTTCTTAGCTTGTTAGACTCAGGAGACTTCAGGGATCAACATATCAAAAAATCGTTTTGAGGTCAGAACGCACCATATTTCTGTACTGTACAATCTTTTAGTTCAGCTATATACCACCAGCGCTAGTGCGCCGTCCTATATATGGAGAAATAAGTCGAAGAGACATTCAGTTCGTTGTCACCTCCATAAATGGCAACACTGTAAACCATACTCGTACGGAGCAGGTGCATAAAAAAGTGTATCAAAACAACATCTGGCATTCTTTCGAACCATAAAATCGTCTGGTTGATGTAATATGAATCGTTTGTTAAAAGTTCGGAGGTCGATATTTCTGACCCGACTATAAGATAACTAAAAAAATGTGCAAACGGAACATTTGTTATTGTCGTTGTTAAAAGCTTCATTAGGTTCTTTCTTCTTTTATGTTGCAAGATTACCAGAGTTTGTCTAAGAATAAAAAAATTGCATATACCAGATTTCATTGAAATACACTAGTACGACTGAATACAGTATATTTTCCCCGAAACTGAATTACGAGCCGGTTTTCTAATGACGTTTATTTTTTTTCACCTACACGAATTGAGTTTTTTAGTTCTTAGGGCCTAACGAAATCATCCCAAAAAATAATTATAAATTCTTATCCTTATACATTGCACCAATATTTAGACGATATACGAACTGGAGCTTCGTCGTCAAAGGTGAATAGTCCTACATAATTTCTCCGTTTCGTCGAATTTTGAAAAAGGAAAAACCTTTGTGACTGATTGCATTTTAAAAGTTTCCTTTTAAGATAAACTGCGAACATTTCTCCACAGAAACAGATTCAAGAGAAAGGTGGAATCACCCTTCTTAAACAGGTTCCTTGAAAAAAGTTGGAGTCTTTCAATAATGAACACTTAATAAGAAATAATTCTATTCGTATGTTGATCATAACATAAGCATTAGGTTTTTTTAGTAACATATTTTTCAAGATATATGAAAGTTTGCCTCTCGAGAGCAGAATAATTTCCGAAAGAAAGTACTTGAAGATTCGAAATTCACGAAGCGGCTTTATTTGCGAGCATCAAAATTATGCTTCCTCAAATTCCACCCGATGATTCAGCAGATCCGAAATGTTATTGTCACCATATATTCAAGATTTCAGATTCGATCCAACTGAAATATGGTATTTTGGATGAAATATGTCGACTCAAAAGTTCATGCAGAATTTCAGCCAAACTTAACGAATAGGTTAGATGTGAAAATGAATCTTTCTTATAATACGATCCTCACAGAATTTCGCATCATTTCCTTTTCGGAATATACTTTTTGGTGAATTTAAATTCGATCGTATTTTAGAGTTATTAAGTGAATGATAATGGATGTAACTCCAAAACAGTCGAGCATATTTAGTTCGAGAGAGAGTCTCACCATCAAGACTCCACAGCGAGCCAGAAAATTTATAGTGTTTGTTCCTTTCTCTCGAAAGTTGAATGTCTACGAATGATCGACCCCAAAAATTTAAAATCAATGTTCTCATCAAGAGCTTCATCTTACAAAAAAAAGTATGCAACCAAACAGCGTAAACAAGTAAACGAGCCTAAACCTGTCAGCAAGCAACTGAATTCAAAATTTAAAATACAAATCAAATAGCTTTTGGTGTATGTAGCTTTTGAGTGCTCGTCTATCCACCTAGTAGGTTGATTCGCATTTTTCAGTCCGAGAATGTAATTATAAAAAAATTACTGAAGCCGTAAAAAAAATTGACAGTGATCTCGTCCGTGATTCCGACCTCAATATCTTGAAATTCTTTCGATAATCGCTAGAAATTTTCGAGGTTCTGGATATGTAATACATGGGCTTCCAAGTTCCTACCTCGAACGTCGAAGGGTAGTCTAGATAGACCATACACGGGACTCATTTCGAGCATTCGTGCGATGCTGGATGCCCGAAAGTCCCGTAGAGAGTCCTCGTCAGTGGCCTACATTAGGTTATGACAGTGATCTCGTCCGTGATTCCGACCTCAATATCTTGAAATTCTTTCGATAATCGCTAGAAATTTTCGAGGTTCTGGATATGTAATACATGGGCTTCCAAGTTCCTACCTCGAACGTCGAAGGGTAGTCTAGATAGACCATACACGGGACTCTTTTCGAGCATTCGTGCGATGCTGGATGCCCGAAAGTCCCGTAGAGAGTCCTCGTCAGTGGCCTACATTAGGTTATGAATTTATTGGGATGAAGGAATGAGTATATTTAGATAAAATTTCATACTGCAGCGAAGAAAATGGTCGAAACCATGTCTTAAATGGGACCTACTTTGGATGATTGGGTTTAACAAAAAATTGAAATCTCGAAAATAAATTATGTACCACAAAAAAACAAACCTCTCAACAAATAGGTGTAAACAATAAATATATAAAATAATATAAGAATGAGTTTGAAAGAATTATTCAACGAATTTGTTATCCCACAAGCTAATATTTTCTTTGACGCATTTTGTTAAGGAGTGTTGAGCTTTTTGTTTTTTTTTTCGTCGAGCAAGCAGTAGGTTATACTGCTTGCTATTTCCTTCGTTTTCCATCTGGAAACCGATTTCGGCTCAACACAAGTTTTCCTTCATTTTCTGTATGTTCTCGTTCGGAAGGATAAAATTGATCATTCCTTTTATTCAAGAGTAAATGCTTTTTAGTAATAACTTTACTAGGATGAAGACATGAGGATATTTAGAATAGATTTTATACCGAAGCGAAAAGAATGACTAAAACCATCTCTTAAATGTTTTTTTTTTTAATTTTCGAGGGGTGTTCTTTCAGTTGTTCTTAGTGACCAAGTTACTTTTTTTGCATTTATAATACCGGCCTCCCACTTCTGAAACGAATTGACAAAATTAATATTTATTCCCGTTGCTGTTGGAAAAATACACAAAGTAAAAAGCCGTTGAAAAGAAGAATCAGTGAGCTTAAAGTTCGAAATTATTAGAAGAGTTATGAAATTCAAAAGCTGTCAAAAGGGGAATGGTATTGAAAAAGAATGTCACTTAATTGAAATCTATGTGCGATATACGAAAGACAAGAATAAGAATCATCGTTGCTCGGAAAAATTTATGACAGTAAAAGTATGATTGAAAGACTGTTCGAAAAATTAAGTGGGCAGAATTCCTTCGAAAATTACGTTCAATAAATAAGATCACCCCACATTTTTTTTAAAGGATATAGTTACATCAGAACTAAATTAGGGTATAGTTATATCAGAACTAAATTTGAGAATAGTTTACAACATCCAATAACCCTGTCCAAATGATGATTCAGTTTGTGATAACAGAAAGTATTCCGTTTGGAATATCCCTTCTTTATCCTAATGAATAAGAAAATGAGATGCTTAGCAATATATGTCGATATAAATTGAATTCTTATATACAATCCGGATTCCCTCAGTTACCCGCCCAATATTATTTTGAGCTATTGGTTGAACGAATTTATAAATATGACATTCTTTTGGTTATGATATTTTATAGTATATTGTTCAATGAGCGGTAATGTAAGTCATAACACACGCAGATCAATTTTGCACAGGCGAGGGGTGTAATTCATCAAGTGTGTTATGACCATTTCCGCGAATTGAACACTATACTTTACCTTCGACTTCTTCAGTGAAATTCGAATCAATCAGCATTTTCAAAATTGACAACAGTTGTCAAAAGCGATTTCTGTGGTCGAAAATCTAATCGATATCGAATACCGTAGAAAACGTCAAAAATTCACGTTTTCCAAATGCAATTTTTGGATATTCAGACCTAAGAAAATGTAGAAATGGATGGCGAGAACGTTACCTTGATGTCTGAAATAGAGTTCCCAAACGATTCGACTTTCTTATTCATTTCGTAAGCTGCATTTTTCCTATTTGTATTATAGTGAGTTATAGGCGTGAGTTATTATTACCTCACACTATTGGTTTATGGAGACTATTACAGATCAAAATGAGTTGAATAATGAATATATTATTCTATGGGAGTAGATAAAGATTATTATGTCTCTCCGTAAGTCCTTTATAACAATTACATATTTCCATGCATCAAATAAATGATGATTCTTTATGGCGAGTATTGTATCTATTCAAAAGCTGCACTTATACCAATTAATTATTCACTCTCCCATTTTATTTGAAGATTTGTTTCTTTCCAATTGTAGTAGAAGAACGTCTTGATATAATTCCCTTCCGTTATTGTTTGATTCAATAATTTTTGGAATTGCTACTATTGGAAAATCACGAAAAACCCCTCACCCCAATTTCTGTGGCTATTTTCATTCTTACTATTTAGTTATCGATTTGCGAAAAAAACTGCAGTTATTTTCTCCAAGAACTCCATTTCGCAGCATTGCGATGGGATTTTTTTTAGCGATCTCACACAATTCAAAATATGTATATTGATATTACAATTTTTTATTAATTTCGTGAGTTTTTATTCATGTTACAAAAGATTCGATTTCCACGAAATTCTGAATTTAGGTTATAGTTCCCCAAAATGAAACCTTCGATTTATTCATTTTTGTATCTTTATTATTATACCAGTCCCAGCTTTGGAATCATATTACTATTTTACAAGTTGTTGGGATGAATCGTGGCAAATGGCTAGAGGTTTCAATAATTTCAAGACTTATTGATTTCCTTTGAAAATTAAATTATTCAAGGTTCACTGGTCGCAAGGAGTTTCGAATTTGACCACATATTCTTCACAATTGATCCCAACCTAATCGTTCAAGATCATTTCGGCTAAAAATTCTTCAATTGAAGATATTTTGACGAAACGATAAATATCGTTTCGAATCCACAACAACAAGAATACTCCCCGATCTCCGACTCCTTCATAGACATGAATCGACCTTGAAAAACCAAGCCACCTGCATCCAATATATGAATATTGAATTTTATATATTCACTTCACCTACTCACCTCCGAAATTTGGCAACACCGCCGGAGGTTATAACGTTCACACTACAAGAAATATAAGCGGAGGCTACAGCGCCTCGATTGTTCAAACAAAATTTTTTCAGCAAAAATGTTTTCCCCTCTCTCGGTAATTTTGTTCTTTGGCTTCCCCTCTCCATATATCAACAAAAATTATTCCATTGAGACTACTCCTTCACCCGGAGGTGAGGTCGCCCAGTCTACTTAACGGAGGTCACAGCTTAACAGGGGTTCATATATATATATATATAAAATATATATAAAAATACCTTTCAAATGAGGTATCATTCACCCCATCTTCCCTATTCAAAAATTGGGGGTGGGGGTTGTAGCAGCAAGGGTTGAAGCGCTATGCGTCCGTAACCTACATATTAAGTTGTCCCCCTCGAAACAGAAATCGACCTGTCCGAGAATTTTTATCGAAAAAATTTATTTCGTCTGTAATCTCGTCTGTTTCGTTTTCAAATGGCCACCCTGTATATGGATGTTGCTGGCCTACGAATTTGATCAAGTTATCTCAGTTCCATTCTTCTATACAAAGGACCCCGCACACTTACTCAGGAAAAGCGGGTCCAGTGAATTTTCCCCATTTTTACATATTATATTTATATCAACCCTACGAACAATATATCAGATTTTCACGAAGGTCTTACATCCGGTTTGTTCTATAGGACGTTATAAAATTGCAGCTACAGAAAAATGAATCTTTAAATTTTGATGATAATTCTTCTAATTTTCCGAATTTCATCATGATACCTTGGGTTCTGAATAACAAGATATCACAGATATCCAAACACCCCCCAACACGTTAAGCTTCGTTATACAGGCTGTTCCATGAAGCTGTATAAGTAACTGAATGTAACTTTGTTAGTGACTTTGGGACCACTCTGAGTTTTTCAAAATATGATACCATGATGTATGTCCACCTCTGTAGGAAGTTTCATCGATGTACAAAGAACAGTTGCAAAATTATTCAGGTTTGAATTCGGATTTCATACAATTTTTCTTTAAAACTTATCTGTAGTTGAGATTGCTGTCAAGGAATAAAGGTTTTCATTCAGTATAATTATTATGATAGGTATTGACGGTCGGTCCAAAGGTGTTTTTATTCAGGAATGTACAGGATGGACATAATTGGGTGTCACTAATCTCCTCATTTCGCTATCTTAAAATCTGTTCATATAGAAAAACAGTATTATCATTTCAGGTTGTTGTATCTTTGAGCATTCTAAGGCATTAGAGGATGGTCTGAAGATAATGATATTCTGAGAATTGGGAATTGCACACTGAATGCCACCATTAATACAAAGGGGTGCCCATCAGCTGTCCACCGAAGAAGAAAATGAGTCGAGATTAATTTGCCCATCAGCTGTCCACCGAAGAAGCAAATGAGTCGAGATTAATTACAAAAACACGAGAGTAATTGTGTATATTGAACTAAAACCTGAATGATTTGGCAACAATCTTTCAATTATTTATACACGAGTGATTTTCCAAAAAGGTCGACATACTTTCATGGTATAATATTTAAAAAAATATGCATCCTTAGAGTGCTCAAAGATACAAGAACCTGGAATGATAAGTAATACTGTTTTTCTATATGAACAGATTTTAAGATAGCGAAATGAGGAGATTAGTGACACCCAATTATGTCCATCCTGTACATTCCTGAATAAAAACACCTTTGGACCGACCGTCAATACCTATCATAATAATTATACTGAATGAAAACCTATATTCCTTGACAGCAATCTCAACTACAGATAAGTTTTAAAGAAAAATTGTATGAAATCCGAATTTAAACCTAAATAATTTTGCAACTGTTCTTTGTACATTGATGGAACTTCCTACAGATGGCGACATACATCATGGTATCATATTTTGAAAAACTCAGGGTGGTTCCAAAGTCACTAACAAAGTTACATTCAGTTTTTTATACAGCTTCATGGAACAGCCTGTATAACGAAACTTAACGTGGTGGGCGTTGTTTGGATATCTGTGATATCTTGTTATTCAGAACCCAAGGCGTCATGATGAAATTCTGAAAATTAGAAGAATTATCATCAAAATTTAAAGATTCATTTTTCCATAGGTGCAATTTTGGAACGCCCTATAGAACAAACTGGATGTAAGACCTTCGTGAAAATCTGATATATTGTTCTTAAGGTTGATACAAATATAATATGTAGAAATGGGGAAAATTCACTGGACCCGCTTTTCCTAAGTAAGTGTGCGGGGTCCTTTGTTATTTCATATGATTATCAATCGACAAAAACTGTCGATGCGATAAGCAAGGCTTTCTGTGGATTTTCAATTTCTGTCGACTTTTACAAGTGAATTATCTGTTATCATTTTTTGCATGATATTCAATTCTTCGGGTACCTTTCTTTGAGAAAGAAGAGAAGAAGTAGGAATTTTGATAATAGTGCTAGAAGGCGAACTCAAAACGCAAGATGCAGTCATGTTCTTGTGACTGAGTTCAATAAAAAATCGAGATCTCTATACACACAATATTGATATCAAATATATTGAATGGTTAGAAAAACGAGTAGAGTATATGTATTATGCAAAGTACCAATTCGTGTCACAGTCCAGATGTGAGTTTTTATGTTAATTTTTCCTTTTGTGGAATAATTTTTTCTATTGTACGGTAAGTGAATTACTGAATTGGGCTCCAGCTACATTGGTAATTTGGGTGATTATCGTGATGAAATTTTAAAAAATCTGAAAAACATTTCAGGAGATTTCTAGAATTACTGCTAAAATATAATAGAATATCGATAACACCGGACGAGCACAGTATAAATGCAAAAAGACACTCGCCTCCTTCCTGGAACTTTCTCAAACCGGAGGCTGGAAAATCTTAGGTCGATATCCATTCATAAATTGCTCTGTTCCTCCCTCTCTGTAATCGGGATATAATACAGGTCATAGCCGCAAATGATAAGAAGTCCCAGAATTCGTGAATTTTAAGACAGGTCACATCCAGATTGTTGGGAATCTATTTCCCCTCAAAATTTTCTCGGAAAATTCTTCAACAAGGCTTTTGACTTGTATATTTTAGAGGTCCAAAGAAACCTTCTTCTCATATTCCATTTCTCAGAATTGGGCTTTGTTTGAAAGATGTAAACATTAAAAAAAAATCGAAGGACTCATACTGGTTGAAGAAATATAGCTTTCCAATTGTTGATATAATCGCAGAAAGCTAAGTTTTTTTGTTAAGGGGAAGTGGTACACGTCCGATCTCGCGAACTCCCTTCAAAAATCGGACTTTTTATTTCCATGATATCTCAGTTCGTATGCAGCGTAGACGAATTTTTTTTTTGAATTAAAGCTTAATAATTTCTTCATAATGTGTATCACTGGCTTTTCCGTTTTTCTTCGTAAATTAGGGAAAGAACCTAGTGAGCTGTAATTTCATAAAAATCTGGACAAACGTTTTATTCCCATGATATCTCCGTCAATTTTCGGGATAAATGTATGAAATTTTCAGTATACATGCTAAATAATAGTATATTGCAGGATGTTTATTAATCAGCTTTTCTGTTTATTGCCCCCCTGAATTTTTAATTGAATTATAAAGTAGGAACTTTATTGGTCATATTTTCAACCAGGTTTTTCTTCCTAGTAGTAGTAGTAGTAACCGTTCTTTATTGTCTGATACAATTGGCCATCGACACAGAAAAAAGTGAATGCTCAAAAGGAATATTTAAATATTCTTATTTTTTTCACCTTGTTCTGAGAGTTTTTATTCTCATTTGATGAAAAAAGTTTTGCATTGAAAATTCTGAAATGTTCAAATGTGAATATCCATTTTCTCAACATACATTTTCACTTCAAGTAAACATTGTTCATTCGAAGTTAGAAAATTATTCCATTCGAATAATAGTTATCTCTATTCAGTAATATGAACGATTTTCAGGGTAAATATCGCGTGCTCTTTAAATGAAGCTATAACACCTAATGCTGAGTATATCATTTCACTCAAACTGAGTTTTTCACAGATTCGATTCATGTATACCATATTTTAATGAGAACACTACTTCATTCCATAAGTGGTAAAAACAAAACTCTTCAACTCAAATTGAATCTCAAATATTCTTCATTACGCTATATGGAATGTTCAATATAATGATATTTTTCTGATGAGAAGCTCAAAATGAAGTTAAAATTTCTCTGATTCACTCGATTTGATTCGATCTGCATGTATATTTTCTCCGTTTGAGATTCTTCAGTCTTGAACGGAGTATATCGCTAGACCGACAGGTCCAGACCTATCTTTCTATTCTATTCCCGCGAAGTACGAAGCACGCGTGGACATTCATTTCGCTTTCGTTCACGTTGAGTTAATCACTGAGGCGAAACTTTTTAATCTTATTTTGCGGTTTTTCATTTTGAATAAGTTTTACGGAATAATGCAGAACACTTCGCAGGTGGATGATATTGGTGAGGTTCTGAAGGATTGGGGTTGTGATGATTCGGTAATTGAAGTATTCAAAGGTAAGTGAATTTGTTCAATCTAACACATTGTCAGGGATATTATTAGTAGTTTCAAGAAATAAATTTCAAATTAAATCAAGCCCACTGAGAGTATAAGGGCGATTCACTGCAGGAGCTCTATTAGGCGTTCATTTCAAAAATGAGTCATAATTTTCGGCTGAAAATTTGCATGTACAAGAAATATTTCTAATTATTAACTTTTCTATTTTCTATGGACTCCAGAAATTTCAGATTACCTACTCGGTTCAAAATTGCAGGATTTCTTCTTCAAAGTTTTCCTATTGATTCAAATGTGTTCATTATGGGTAATATAAAGTTTACTATAGCAACCCCTTCTTTCGGGGAAAAAATATTATCGGAAGCCTCTACCTGCAGATTTTCAGTACATTATCATTTGTTTTTTATAAAAGTCTTTTAAGCCATTTTGTTGAATTACTCATTACATTGATGATTTTTTCTGATTTAAATTTATCGAATGTGCAGATCTAATGTGGCATTTCAACTGTTTCAACAAAACACAACTCGTCTAGGCTTTCATGATATAAATCTTGAAATTCAATAAATTGTTAACACAGTGCTCTCTTTCTATATCTCAAGATAACCAAATTGACGTTAATCAACTGCCATTACTCAATGCGGAACTTTTAAAAGAAATGGTCCCCAAAATGGGACCTCGAATGTTGTTGCTCGAAAAGCTCAAGGAAATGAGACAGCACGAAGAGGACAATTTAGAGGTAGGTGGATATTATTTTTCTACAATCAGGGTATCATGAAAGGTTTCTTAGGTAAACAAGTTTGGTACATAGGTACTATTAATATTTTTTGGAGCATTTTCAAAATTTTTGGAAGTAGAAAAATTACATATATCCTATATAAAAATTTTGAATACATAATTAGATGTCTTCTGGTGTTTGAAAGAATCTTTGGCGTCTGCATAACACCTTCCATATGCTATTTAGTATTCTTTCAGCATAGAGAATGCAGCGCGTCCACGGTAACTCAATCCGAGTTCTCCGATATTTCTACGATTGATGGAAATGAATCAATTTCAATTGTCCTAGCCACAAACGAAGATCCCCATATCAATACAGATATGCTAATTGAGAATGAACTCCTCAATTTCTTAAAACCTAAATTTGAGGACTTCGACCTCAAAACATTACTAACGACATCACCACTTGGTAAAAGTATTATCAACTATTACGCAAGTAATAAAAAACTGGATAATACGAGGAGGAACAGATTGGTGACTATAATTGTAAAACATCTTTACAATTATATAGTTAAGAAGTGAGTACATATTTTTTATGTACAATTATATCAATCTGAAACTGAACCAGGTTCTGAAAAGGTGTTTTAGTTAACTTATTCAATATGATTTGTCAAACAAAATAATAAATCATTTTATATTCAAGCCGACTTACACAAGAGGACTATAATACTTTGGGGGCGAAAATAATAAGCCTATTTCCTATGGAAACTCTAGGCATTTATTACTGTCCACCCATTCGAAAGTCGGATCATCCATTGAACAGATCCATCATGGCTAAGGGAAAACTAGTAAATCATGTCAGAAACATTCTTTTTCGCTCGGGTGATACATGTCCAAGACGCAGTATTACCTCGAAAAGATCTTTTCAAGAAATGGTCGAAGAAAAGGAGAATGATGACAAAAATAGAGATGATGGTAAACTAGCTATTATAAATTTATGTTTCAAAGACTTGAAATATTGAAACTGATGATGAACAGCTTGTTTTGAAATTATATTTTTCAGTTATGAATATCGAGGATACGGTTTGGCTCCAACATAACAATGAACCCTGGACCAAAGTCATAGAAAAATGGAGAAACACTTTCCAATGTAGAAAAAATACAGTGGCACATAATCTAAATGAATATTTTTTGAATTGGCCGATACTAAATGACCTAAGAGCATATGTTTTAGTAAGTGCCAAAACTGAATTATCCACATAAAACGAATGCCACATTTATTCTGCATTATCTTTCTGTAGTTGTTCCTAAAATATTGTATTTTTCAGATTAACTTGGATTTCGAACAACTTTACCCTCAATCCCAGATAGCATTCCACCTAAATTGGGAATCATTTTTCGATACAGTATTGAAAAATAAGATTAATGAAATTAAGGACATTACTGCCCAAAACATATATAAGCAATTACTGGATAAAAACAATGAAGGTAACTTCAACATATTAGAATATGAATAAACATTCAATGTAGCCGGTGATTTTTTTTCAGATGAAAAGCTTCCTTTACAGCTTACACTACTAAATTATATGCTTCCGCCGAGGGGAAGAACGAAAAATTGGAAATTCTCAATACTAGAGAGTATTGAGGGAATTATTCTGCATGTTCAGGTGAGTCATCATATTCTGGTACCTATACAGTTAAATCATTTCTCAACACTGATTGAAGGTATTATCACATGATGAGGACCCTGTCCTCATCCTGTGATAATACCTTAATATTTGAAATAAAGGAGGTGAAAAAATTCATCATTTCTGAACACGTTGAGTGCAATGTTTTTTACGTTCTTTCCATTATTTTAGAATCCTGGAGACGTCCAGGCAAGAGTCGATGCGTGCATTGAGAAAGCTTATGAACGTAAGCAAACTGTCCAGCCCTATTTGGTTGTAGAAGGAGATACACTCGATACAATAAAAACAACATTGATTGTATTCGACAAAGTTAAGTACCAACTCCAAAGTGTCAAAGAAGCGTTCGATTTATTATTTAAATCATACCATGTTATGAACCTAAAGTATCCTCCTCAAAGTGCGCATATTTTTCAACTAATTCAAAATGGTGTTTACAATATTGCAACAAAATATGATGTGACTTATCCAGAAAATCTAGAAATTTTGAGACTTTCCAAAGAATAAATCACTTAATCCACTAATTTCAACCATTTGATATGACGATTGATAAAATAATTTGAATTTTTGTGTGTTAATAGGAATCATTTTATATGATCTCATAGATAAACTAAGAAAATAAATATGTCTCTTAAAATAGAATGTTTAGCATGCGGTAAAGGCTTTATGTGCATAAAAAAATTTATCATGCATATCGAATATGCCCACAAAATATTCAATTATTACAAATGTCCTATCGACAATTGTTACCGGTTGTATAACAGAAGAGATACTTTTAAGAAACATGTCCTTACTAAACATTTGAAATTTCAAACATCAGAAAGCAACTCAGCATCTTCTGCTATAACCACCGAAACTAATGACATAACAAAACAATGTGTAGGTACGAGCAAAAGCTTTATAAATACGAATAACTCTACAAATGAACTTTCCTTCGACATTGATCAATGTGAAGGTACGAGCAAAAGCTTTATAAATACGAATAACTCTACAAACTCTACAAATCAACTTTCCTTCGACATTGATCACTACATTAAAAAATTTACTGATATATTACAAAACACAATAACAACTATAGTTGCCAAGTTATATGCAAACCTTTGCCTCAATAGGTCTATGATACAATGTCTCATTGAGACAGTGATGGCGTTCTTGAAATCGGGAATGTTGAATATTATTAAAACTTGTTGCGAACAAATAAAACTTGAAGCAGAAACTGCCACAAAAAATATAAATGGCATTACCAATATGATCAACATTTTGGAAAATTGTTTCGAACCACTTAATACAGAGTTCAAGAGATTTAAATATTTTGAAAAAAGTAAGAGCTTGATTAAACCTACTGAAAAAGTAATTGGTGTAAGTGAGAACCAGGGACGACATGATAATGAAAAAATAATGAGTCTGAAAAATCATTCTATATATTTTGTGCCAATGAGGCAGGTTTTGAAGTCGTATTTGGAAATTCCGGGTGTCCTCAAAACAATTACAAATTATCAGGATAAATTGCTCAAGAATTTCGACAAAGAAAACTTATGCATGACCAACTTGGTGCATGGTAGTTTGTGGCAGAATCTGACAAATTTAACTTCTGAAGATCAATTCATTTTTCCCATTATCGTATATTTTGATGACTTTGAATCTTTAAATCCTCTTGGATCTCATGCAGGATATTATAAAATTGGATCTGTATATTTCTCAATTGCGACAATACCTCCCGAATATGCCAGTCGTTTAGATAACATATTTCTTTCATTGATTTTTTATAGTGGAGATAGACATCAGTTTGGTAACGAAAAAGTCTTTAGTATACTTATTGACGAACTCATTTTTCTAGAAAAGATCGGCATAAACATGATTTCTGAAACAGGAAATTCAATTACTGTCAAATTCAGCTTAGTTGCTTTAACAGGTGATAACTTAGGAGTTCACACAATTCTTGGTTTGAACGAATCATTTGCTTCCACTAACTATTGTAGATTTTGTACCGAAAAAAAATCCATAATGCAAACTCAAACTGTTGAAAATCCAGGATGTGTAAGGAATAAATATAAATACGAAAACGATGTGGCCAATAGACTTGGAATTAAGGAAAACTGCATCTGGAACCGACTTCCAAATTTCCATATATATGAAAATTTATGTTGTGATGTCATGCATGACCTTTCTGAGGGTGTACTTCGGTATGATATGGCACTGATAATATCTAAATTGATTGAAGCAGAATATTTCACTATTGAAAGGCTGAATTCGAGAATAAAATATTGCAATTATGAGAAATCGGAAAAAAATGTTTGTCCTGGGATAAAAAAAGAACATTTATTAAATCAAGGATGTCTCATTATGTCGGCAGCTGAAATGGTATGCCTTACCAAAAATTTTTCATTCATTGTAGGAGATCTGGTACCCGAAGGAAATGAAATTTGGAAATTTTATTTAATTACCCTTGAAATGTTTGAAACTATCACTTCTGCAGCTTTTACGAAGTCCACTTTAGAACTTCTTACATTTCTCATTGAAGAGCACAACAAAATGTATATGAAGTTGAGTGGACACCTTCTAAAGCCTAAGTTCCACTTCTTGGTCCATTACCCACGAATTATTTTGAAGATTGGGCCCCCAATCCATTTGAGTTGTATGAGGTTCGAGGCAAAGCATAAGGATTTTAAAGGCGTTTGCCAGAAAACAAATTGCAGAAAAAATCTTCCTTTCACTTTATCGCTCAGGAATCAGCTAAAATTTTGTTATAAATTGATGGGATCGGAAGGATTCGGTGATAAAATAAATACTGGAAAAATAAATTATATTGATCCCAATTCACAAAATGTTTTGCAAACCAACTGTTTAGAGGCTGAACTTTTTTTTCAATCGAATTATTATGAATTGAACGGAATTAAGTATGAAATCAATGATGTTCTGGTTCATAAAGTTTCCAATGACATCCTTCCAAATTTTTGTCGAATTAAAAATATATTTGTGAATAAAATTGAATATACTGTTGTCTATTTCAACTGTTTACTGTTGAATACTATAGGGTTCAGCCAACATTATTATGCATATAACGTTGAGACCACAAATATTTTCAAGCTTTTAAAACCTGAGGATCTGTTTTCTGAATTACCAACTATTTTGCGAAATTTAGGAAGTGTTTCATTCGTCACGAAATTGAGTACCGGGTAATAAAACAATAAGTACAGTTTGTCAATGTTTCATATCAAATGGTTGAATAATTATTTTATGTTAAGTTTTATCGAGGATATCTGCCTCATTTTTGATCTCACACTTAGAGCTGTGCTCAAAAAGACTGAATTTTTTTTCTGTTTCTATAAGCAATGTATATAATCAACGTTATTTATTTATCTTATGAATGAAACTGAGAACTGTGTTATTTAGAATATATTTTTTTTAAAATAAATATTCATTATTGAAGATTGCTCATCATTTTTTTTCAGCATAACACCCCATATTCAAAATCAATAATTAACCTCCAAATAGATATACTATGATAACGTTCATTCTGAAATGCTAGTGAACTATATATTATTGCATATTCTCAAACAATTTCCCCCCGAAGAAGGGATTTATTTCATTAACCTTTTATTCCAAGATGAAATTGAAATAAATGGTTAATGGAATAATTCCCTCCTTCGGGGGGAAATATGTTGAGAATATGCATGATAATATATAGTTTACTAGCATTTCAGAATGAACGTTATCAAAATATCAATCCAAATATCAAGAATTTTGCATATAAGCACAATCTTTTCATTTCTAAATTATCAATATTCTCGAATTGAAATGAAATCATCTTATTCCAAAAATTCTTCGGAATCTTTTGAACATATTAATATACTCAAAACAATCATATATCTTATTGAGAAGAGAAAACAATGATTCACTTGAAGGATTTATAAACTTGATATAAGCGTTTCAAATTCTCAATGTAATTATGATGGATTTCCTTTTAAGAATATATATTCTCAATATGATCCTACCAAATATTCTGAATAACAAAATGGTATACTCCATTCTATTATCCATATACTACAATTGAGTATTGATTTTATACAATTTGAGACTACGTGTTCATAGATTGAGTAGAAAATTACTTTTCGTGTGAGCATCCAAATATCATTGAATTGAAAAAATCATTTGCTACATTAGAAACTGAGGCTTTGAGAATTTGATAATCTTTAATGAAACAGATATCCTCTAGGGGATATACAAATCTAACATCAGCTTGAATTGAAGGGTATTGGTTTGAAACAAGCTTTCATTTTTTTCCGTGGACCAAGGGTCCTTCAGCCTCTTCCTAATACACGGATAAAAATGGAAAAGTGAGTAATACACATTCTGCAAAATATTATTCCACATGTATACTGAAAATTTCATACATTTATATCGAAAATTGACGGAGATATCATGGAAATACCACCAGGTATTTTTCCTAATATACGAAGAAAAACGGAAAAGCGATAAATACACAACCTATACATTTTCAACTTCAAATTGAGACTAGTCACAATCAAATTGGAATTAAACAAATTCAAAATGAGAATATGCAACTTCAAATTGGTAAACGAAATCGAATTGGGAATAAACATATTCAAAATGGGACTAAAAAATCTCATATTGGGAAATGACATTTCCACTTAAATTTGATACTTCAAAAATATTGTCAAATAATAAATGTACCTATTGATCAGATCATTTTGAGTGTTTTGTGTTATAGTTATGCCAGGTTACATTAAAGGAGCGGAGGCAGCGAATGCCAGAATGCAGATTTGTGGTGTATACAATAATAATGGAGATTGAAGAGAATTGGAGTGAAGCGAACGACCGCTTACCGCTGGGTCAATAATCAGGATAGATACCCAAGCAACGTGGAGGAAATCTATGAATTCTACCATAATCACGTTAATTAACTTCACATATCTGTGGTATAGTTGGGAAATTAACGTCTGTGAAAATATAAGAGAGAATGATTATCGGTATGCAGACGGATTTTTTCGAACTCCGGAAAAGTTTTCACCTCAGGCGGGAGTTGAACCCGCGTCCTCGAATTTCCGGTCCAAGATGCTACCAGCTGCACCACCGAGGTTACTTATCCTTCCGGAATTCGATGTTAATGATACCACACACACAGAGCAAGATGTCTGCGCGGTGGGAGAGAAAGTTAATGGGTGGGGGGGAACTCATTCGCTATCATCGGCCGAGGATTCCCTTTTTACCCTTCACCCATGCGTCATCGACATTTTTCGACATCAGCGGGGTTCGGATTTTAGGATTCCGACCGATGAACAATATAACCGAAAATTTGTAAACTAGTTGGGAAATTAACGTCTGTGAAAATATAAGAGAGAATGATTATCGGTATGCAGACGGATTTTTTCGAATGAGTTCCCCCCCCCCACCCATTAACTTTCTCTCCCACCGCGCAGACATCTTGCTCTGTGTGTGTGGTATCATTAACATCGAATTCCGGAAGGATAAGTAACCTCGGTGGTGCAGCTGGTAGCATCTTGGACCGGAAATTCGAGGACGCGGGTTCAACTCCCGCCTGAGGTGAAAACTTTTCCGTCTGCATACCGATAATCATTCTCTCTTATCTGTGGTATAGTTGAAACTCAATAGAGGTCAGAATTATAATATCAGTTTCAGTAGTGATAAGTTTCAGTAGTGATATAGCTCGAAATTATTATTCGTTAGTGCCGAAACTGATGAAATAAATTCGGTGTATCGAATCATATTTCAGAGGATGACACTGATGTCAACTCATTCAAATTGAAATTAGTGTACCAACTATCAACATGGATGAAAATATGTTGAATAAATAAGTCAAAAGAACGTTCTTTGAATCAAATCACAGCTGATACCTACCTACCAATTACGAGTAGGCCTGGTCGTGTGTCAGATTGTTATCCGGGCCTTCTCTATAGAAGGCTGTGAGGAAACCATAGATACATAATGAGTTGTCCCGGCCAAATTTACCTGACGGACACATTCTTGATTCTCTGTAACTTCGTAAATGGGATTATTTCCTGCAAACTTAAGAACGAACTGTTTCTGGAGATGTTTGTGTTACAGAAACCGATGTTGAACATTTAATTTGGCACGAACTTTAGATAACCCTTTTTTATTGAAATAATTCAATTCATTTGAAATAACGGGTCCACTGAACTGTATCTTTCAAATAAAAAAGAATTTTGAAAAATGGGTTAGGTATATAGTGTTTGGTTTTATGAGAGGAATCCACAGTTAAAATATATGTACAAGTCACAGACTCATCCTGTATATAATTTAAGAGAGCATTCCACCTTCCACCTATTCTTTAATTGGAGTAATTTTACTCATCAAACGGATTTAATAGATGCTCCATGATTACTTATTTACTAGCTCGTATCCGTTTTGACACCTCAGCAATGCCAGAAACTTTTTGAAGTGTTTCTTGAACCGCAAATAT
Organism: Adalia decempunctata; assembly: GCA_951802165.1. NCBI lineage: Eukaryota > Metazoa > Arthropoda > Insecta > Coleoptera > Coccinellidae > Adalia > Adalia decempunctata. The sequence goes on from OX637697.1 coordinate 8,464,667, forward strand.
GTCCGTTCGAAATTTTGTTTTGTTCGACGCTGTTTGTAAAAACATATTTCCAAATAAGATGACTAGGGGCTCAAATAAAATCAGTTCGACTGTTTCGAGCCCCTTTTTTTGTGATATGGAGCGATTGCAATGATGATTAGTGAAAATTGATTCTTTCCATTTTTCTATTTTCTGCAAATGAAATTCATTCTGATTATAATACCAACGATTTTTTCTAGGTGAAACTTCTTGCACATCTCCATAGTTTGTCTCTTAGATGGCATTTAAATAGAAAAACTGGCGAGGTTCTCAGGATAATGGACAGAGGAACTGAAAGTATTAACAGTCTACTCAATATTTTTATTTTCAATATATTACCCACTCTGATAGATATTTCAATTGCTATCACGTATTTGATCATAACTTTCGATATTTATTTTGGAATGATTGTCTTCGTTACTATGGTATTATATATAGGTAAGTTCTAGTTAACTATTATTGAATTTTGAAAATCAGAAATTTTCAATAGCGTCAGTTATTTGTCAATATGTTATACAGGTAAAGTACAGGGTAAAGTACCCATTCCATTTTATTAATGAAATTCTTTATGAGGTATGTAACCAAATAAGTTTGTTGTTCTCTGTGAAAATACCTTCAGTAGTCTTTGAGATGTGAGTTAATTATTAATCAAGTAGGCACCTGTCGCGAATAAATTTCAAATTAATAATTACCTTGAACGTCAGTTCTCTACGAGAAGTTTCTTAGTTCTTTTCATGGAATACTCAGTCCGATAACATGTATTTTGTGTAGGAAACTTACATACATTAGGAGCAATTCGATAGAAGAAATCAGTTTGATAACAAACAACTGAAACTGTCAAGTTAAAAAAGCGATGGAAACATTTCAACAGAAATTGTGAGGTTATGATCGATAGTATTCACATGAAGTAATAAATGACATACGTTTGACCTCATAATGCGATGTGCTAGAGAGAGAGACCGAATTAGAAGATTATTTTTATTCTCAATACTGCCGCACAAGCGCAGATCTGGATTCTTACCAAAGCCAAGCTTCAATTTTCATTGGTTTATTGCCCATTTTGGAATTATTAGATATACTCCATTCATATATATATATTTTATTTTAGTTCTCCTGATGAAGAGATAAATAAATATCTCGAAAGCTCGAGCAAGGAAAAAAGAGTACCTCATTAATTACTGCAATTCCCACTATCTAATTTTCTATATATTATGAAATATAGGTACTCCATTCTCTTTTATGAAGTATCACGGTTAGCCATGATTTAGGTTCATCTAGTGCTTTCACTTAAAACTGACGCAGGTTGGCACTCGTGAAATTCGAACGACATTGCCAAGTCTACTTTCTATTTACTCGTTTTCAACTCTGTAAATGAAGTTAGTTCTTCTAAGGTTTAACTCTGACGCAGGTTTCGTAGAACTTCTACATTTTCATAGTGGAGTATTTCAAGTTGTGCAAAAAGGTATTTAAATGTCTTCTGTGGATATTTCTTGAGAATTGTGAAAAGTGGGGAATTCCATAGGTTCGTCTGTTCTGATCATTTTTCTGGGTTATTCGAGTACTTTCATTATTTTTCCGAATGAACTATCACAAAGTAACGGACTATTCTGTCTATTATTTTTCATTAAAATTTCAACACTCGATTCTTGATTTCCGTAAAAGAAAATAGCATAACTGAATCTTTCAACCATTTTTGTATACTTGAAATATTTCCAGTTTCTTCAGCATTCGCCAGGTCTTTGGAATTATTGAATTCACATAATATTTTCTCGAATCCATAATTTTCTCAAAGTAAATCAACATTTCGATGAAAACATTATTACTACGATTTTAATGCAGAAACGACAACGTTGCGGGCGTTTCTGACAGGGGAATGGCCAAAAAAAATTTTCGAAATATGCGCGGCGAAATGTGTCCGAATTTCATTGCAAGCCGCGATACTTTATAAGAGTGAATGGAGTATATATGGTATGGGCCACATAGATGTTATTTGATGGATGGTCTGGGTTTACTCAACACGAAGCCCTACATTCTGTGTCTATTTCGCTCTATGATGATTGAAGTTTGGTCTTTATTTTATTATGGTCGGAACATGGGATTGTTACAAAACGCTGCTACCCAAAAGTTATTTATTCCAGCAATTTGTTTCATGAGCACCATGATAATATACTGAATTCCAGTTCATGTCTAGATACTTTTTATTGGTTATGAATGTTATGATTATTTTCAGTGTCAACTGTCACCATCACCGAATGGAGAACGAAATACCAGAGAGAAATGAATATTGCTGATAACAAAGCGAAGGCAAAAAGTGTAGATTCACTATTGAATTTCGAAACTGTAAAATACTATGGGAATGAAGAGTATGAAGTACGAACTTTCCGGGAAGCTCTCCTCAGATTTCAGGTAACTGTTCGTGAGGTTATAGATTTTTGCTTCGATCAATTCCAATGGCTTCATAATGAAACTGTATGCCTGTCCACGAGAGATATTTGGGAGAAACGAAAATAAGGTGTGTGAGCACAGATCAGTTCATTGATCATTTTTTCAGGGGGGCTTGAATTTTTTCAGTGGGAGGGCATGCATTTTTCAGGGGGGCGCCATAAATTGTTAGAGATTTTCCACTAACATTATTCTTCTTCTTCAGGTGCCCTCTCCATTTAATGAAGGTTGGCGACAATTTCGGCATACTTATTGCGATCCTGAGTAGTAAGAATTAATGTTGATGTGTTCATACCAGTCCAATCGCGTATGTTTTTTAGCCATGAATGTTGTCTGCGACCAGGACCACGTTTTCCTTCATTTAATATACTCAATACGGGTTGGTTCTTGTTGGAATGCGTTACCTCTCTTTTCTTATGAACTCCGTGACTGTCCTGTTTATTCTGAAGTAATTCGATCTCCTCGCATCTTTCCCTCATCCACTCTTCCTTGGCCATTCGTATTTTCTTTCTTATTTCTCTATTCATTTGCTTGTATTTTTCGATGTTCTTATTCTTGTGTATTCTCCGGTTGTCCATCATCAGTAGAATTTCATCTGTCATCCATTCTTTCTTGGTCTGTGGGCTGGCATATCCTATCTCCTCTTGCTCTACTTTTATTATTGCTTGCTTGATTTGATCCCAGACATTTTCTGTATTCGTATCTGGTGTTATATTTAATTTTATTGTTGCAAATTCTACATTTATACGTTCTTTTGCCTCCGACTGTGTATCTTTGTCTTTTTCATGTGAATACTTCTTTTGTTACTCTTTCTTAGCTCTTTCAACCTCACATCCAGGTTACCTACCACAGGATTATGGTCTGAGCCTATGTCCGCACCAGGGTATGCTTTTATGCCTTTTATTCCGTTTGTAAATCTAAATTTGATTAGGACATAGTCGATCTGGTTACGGACGATGTTATCTGGATGATGTTGCGGAGACTGCCAAGTATACAAACGTCTTTCTGGTTGTTTGAACAATGTATTCGTGATCACAAATTACTCTTCTTGGCAAAATTGTACTAGCTTGTCTCCCCTTCCATTGCGTTCACCTAAGCCGTACTTACCGACGATTTTATCTACCTCAATATTGCCAACCTTTGCATTGAAATCGCCCATTATTATAGTAATTTCGTTGTTTTTGGTATATCCTAGCAGTTATTTAGTAGTAATCTTTTATTTCTTCATAAAACGTTTCCGCCTCTCGATCAGGTTTTTCTGCGGTTGGAGCATAGCACTGAATCATATTTATGTTTGTAGGCTGGGCATTTAATTTGATGAACATAGTTCTATCTGAGAGTGGAATGAAGTTAATTACAGCATGACTTGTTTTGTTGTCTAATAAGATACCGACTCCATTAGGATGTTTTTTTTCGTCGCTGCCCGAGTAGTACAGTGTTGTTTTATTCTTTTGACATTTTCCACTTCCAGGCCATCGAGTTCCGCTCAAACCTAGGATGTTGATATTCAGTCTGTGCATTTCTCTGACGGTATTGTCTAGTTTTCCTGCCATGAACAGACTCCTTTCATTCCATGTGCCGATTCTGGGAGTTTTGATTTTATTGTTTTTTACTCTTGTGTGGGTCTGAGATTTTTCTATATTTTGAGCCATTTTTGATGTCATTATTTCATCAGCTTTACAGGGGTTTCGCAGGCTGACGACCTGGGAGGCCCTGAAGTCTTTTTGTGAGTTTCCTCCCCTGCCGGATCTTGTGTTCCGTATATCATGATCAGTAATTTCTATTTGTTTGTTTGATGCCATTCTTGCTATACTAGGGATGTCCAGGGACCTTTAATGAAGTGGTTTCCCGTTGCCTTCTTCATTCCCATGCCGTTGACTGCTTCCAGTTCATCCGCATTTTGGAGAGATTTCTCACTCCAAGGACAAGAGAGTGCCCTACCTCTAGTTGCTCGTCCACTCTCTTATGAAGAGACTGTTGGCAGTATTGAGGGATCTGCTTATACCGACAGATATTCGGACGCCAGAGCCTCGTTAGTTTTTATAGCAGGGTGCACCGCGTGCAGGTGAGGTTGACATTTGGGCTGGTATTTCTGTACAATCTGTAACATTTGTACCAACGACCCCTTACACCCCTAACTACTAACATTATAGGTGACTTAAAATGATTTTTTTTCAATGAAAGTATTAGGGATCGATGAACTCATATAGTGAAATTATTGTCAAGGGAGGGGCCTGGCACAATCCCCCCCTCTTGGATTCTCCAGTACGCAGATGTGGAAAGAAAAGAATTTTTTTTTCGGTACCCTGAATCTTTCAAACGAAACCGAATGTTGAAAATTTGTAATTAAAAAACAGTTTTCCGTTTGATGTGAGGAATCTACACTTAGAATATATGTACAGGTCAAAGACTCGCCCTGTATACATAATAGCGAACTATTGCGAAAAACCTTCCAAAATTTCTGTGATAACATTTTCGGGATATGGATTATACTTTTGCTTTCAAATTTTGAGCAAAGCAGATTGAATAAATGACAGCTACTTCGATAGATGTAGCTTCGACAATAATATGACCGATTTGTCAAAGTTTGTGTTTGAAGATCCTTGAAATTAAAGGAACGTGATTCTTTGAGGTAGATTAAAGTGGGTATTTAGTATGAAATTTTCTGAAAAAACTTCCCCCGGAAAAGTTACATCCCTTCGAAGATCAACAAGAAAATTTTCCTTTCTTTTTTATTTTTCCTTTGTATTAAGCTAAGGACACGAAACTTGGTAATTCTCATATGTCAATAAAATTACACATGTTGAAATTTTTCAACACAATCCTGGTAATCGGTATTATTATTTTTGTAATTGTCAATTGTCAAGCAGAAACTACCTACTAGATAGAAAATACCCTCGCGTCAGCTTCGAAAAAACTTGCAAATATAAAAAAGCTTGTGTATCAGTTGGGCTTTTCAGCCATGATTTTCTAAAAGGAGAATATTCAACGAAAAAAAGGGTGTGAGAAAAAATATCTTAGAGGGTTATCTTTCAACCCTTTCTGAGAATACTTCAGGGTTGAAAAAACTCCAACATGTGTAATTTCATTGACAAATGATAATTACCAATTGTTAATCTTCGAACAGGTGTAACTTTTTCGGGGGGAGGTTTTTCAAAAAAATTTATATCATTTTAATTTTGCTCATAGAATCACCCCTATCATTTTTTCGGTGTTATTCAGATAAATCCTGTCTATCTGATCGATCAGAACATTTAAACCTAATTGTATATAGGCAAATTATCGCGCATCAAGGAAACATTCATCAAATTTCATTCTTTATTCATATTATACTGAAGTATGTATAAGTATTCGTCTTCAGAGATCATAATCATTGAATTGTCATATAGAGAGAATATAACGGTTTAGTTCTTCCGCGTGAGAATCTACGAATGAAATTTCATCTCCATCATGAAAACACGAATTATCCAGTATTTTAAGCCTCCTTTTTGGTGCTGTATTAATTCTATATTCAGTTTCATTACTACACGGAACCATTTCGAAACTCCAAAGCAATTTCAAACGCAATTGAGACAGCCTTACTGCTCTTGTAAAGGGAATTTTTAGTGATATGAATAAATATTCTCCTCATGGGTATCCTGAAACACCGAGAATAACCACATATGCCATGATTTAGAAATTAGTTAAATTCGTTTCCTGTTCCTAAAATGTTCAACATTGTATCCTCCTGGAAACAGTATACGAATATGTGTGCAAGTGCACCATACACTCTACGAAATCTAGAAAAATTATAGAAATCACTTTGATTCAAATGGTACTCTGCACGTAAAAGGAGAAGTTTAAGGAAAATATTGGGTTTAGAAAATCGAAAGTTTTCACTTCGAGCAGGAGTCGAACCACGCATCTTAAGATTACCGGTCTGAGGCTCTTCCAATTAAACTACCAAAGCTGCTCATCTTTCCGGAATTCGATTTTTAGAATACCGCACAAAAAAAAGATATTTTAGCGGTGTGAGGGAGTTAATAGGGGGGGGGGGGAACTCATTCACCATCATCGACCTAAGGATTCCCTCTTTATCCTTCTTCTATGCGTCATTTACATTTTGTCAACAAAACCGTGGGTCGGATTTAAGTTCTACGACCGATGAACAAATTAACCGAAAAAAATGTATTTATTGCAACTAACGTTGCTTTTCATTTTACTCAGTAATAATGACCTATCATCAGTCACTCTAGAGTCTAGGGACACGAAAAAAACGACGTACGAATTCTCATTAACCCTAATGATTCCCTCGTTCTCAGACAATCCATTGTACATAAAATCATTGATTTTCCCTGATATTACCCAGAGACAATATCAATGTGTGCAGAATTAGAATATAGGACCCCTTGAAATGAAAATTACCTGTCTTGGCGTTTTTCGGAAAAATTCATACATACGAAATTATTTGCTGGTCTGTTTTATGTAGGCCGAGAGAAATGAAAAAATCACGAGGTTCTCATTTTTATTGGTTGTTATCGTTCGTTATACTTACTTTGTTCATGTTTGATTTTGTTGGTGTAATTGTTCCTAATTTGTCTTGGTTCGTTCTTTGTTTTATTTATTTTTATTCATTTATGTATTTTGTTTTCTTATGGGTTCCTCCTGTATTGTTTCTGTTTTCATTCAAGCTCCCACTCTCTCATCTCACAGATTGTGGAATCATATATTGTCGAGAATACGCAGTTCACTCCCAATCCACACTTCCTTTACTTCTTTATAAGTTTGAGCGTGATGTAATTGATGTCATAGAAACATTCTCCTATAACCAGTAAAACCGCCTCGTTATTATCAAAGCATATGGCTCGCTTATGAAAATAGATATTAAGGAGGGTCTTACAGAGTTTTTCAAAACGGGAAATTGTTCGAACCAGTGAAATCTTCGATAATAGCCATTTTGCGGATCGATAACGTACATACCTTGAGTTGTGTGTGCTCGGTTCATACTGAATTAATAGATTTTAAATCAGTATGGCTTGTTGATAATTATTCAATCGAACTCAATTCATGTCTTTCTTCGACTCTGCAGAGTTTTATCCAACAAAGTTTTCCATATTAGTGAATTTATTTCTATTTATAATCTTCTTTACAGAAAGCCGAATTCAAGTCGTTCCTAACGCAAAATATATTGAGTACAGCCCAGAACGTGATCATAAATAGTGGTCTTCTAATTGGAAGCCTTTTATGCGTTTATAAAATTGTGGAAACTAAAGAATTAACAGTAGGGGATTATGTCCTTTTCTCAAGTTACATAGTACAATTGTACGGCCCGCTGAATTTCTTTGGGATGTATTACAGGTGAGTTCGAATTATTTTTGTATTCCACTAATCAGATAATGTTTCTTACATTTTTTCCCTTATCATTTCGATTTTACTGATAGGAATTATTGGGTTTATTGAAAGAAAAGTTTGTAGTTGGAAAATTTCAGTGTATTCTACTCTAGCGGATAAAATACAAGCAGAGCCAAATTTTCGATAATCACTTGACTATTGCACCACAAATTCTGATTAACTCTCATATTTTTACTAAACTGTTCATCAAAAGTTTCAGATCATTCCTTTTTTTTTGAATCGCAATAACTGGAACTGAATTTTCTTCTAGTTCATCGCTAAGCAATTTTTTATCAAGTTCAATAATTTTTTGTACATGCGTATCAGAAATGCACAGTTTAATGTCAGTGTGTTTTTGTTTTTCAACACGATCAAATGGTTCTACGCAATTAAAAAGGAAATTTTCATCATGCCCAAACAAATCTTTTTCGAGGACGATGCCAAAAGTGTCATATCACGTTTACTTCAACTGTACCTAGCCACTGTTCGTCGAAGACCGAGAAGTGAAAGACCACCGTTTTTCAAATGTATCGGTGAAATGACACCCCCCAACATATGTGCTTTCAACAAGACGGTGCTACGTGCCACACAGGCAACGAAACCATTGATCTTTCATTCTTTTACGAGAAAAACTTCGGGACCGTGTTATCTCTCAAACAGGTGATCCCTATTGGCCACCGAAATCTTGTGATTTAACACCTTGAGACTTCTTCCTTTGGGGCCATGTGAAAGAGAAGGTCTACGCTAAGAGTCCAGCATCGATTCAAGACCTCGAAGATGAAATTCGTGTGGCTACAGAGAACATAGGGCAGCCACTTTGTGATTTTGTTATGGAAAATTTAATGGAATGGATATGGTCCTGTAGTCGTGGTGGTCATTTGGCTGATGTTGTTGTTCATTATAAACGGCATACTTTCCTTTTTATGAAATCCGATCGTTGATCTGAAAAAAATGGCATTTTCTTCCGAATGTCAAAATATCACCTCTTATTGGAAAACCCTCTACGTTACGGTATGGACGCACTTTGGTGGTTTGTCAGAAATCGACAGATCTATCGTTATTCAAATTTTGAAACCATCGGCGAATTCACGAAGAGGAAAGCCATGAAGATATTCGAAACGGCGGGAGAACACCTGAGTCGAGGACTCAAGAGATTGGTGGAATATGACCTGAAGAAAGATGAAAGAAGAAGAATCTAAATATCAATAGAACGATAGAAACAAGAGATTTATTTATTTATTTATCGTATGGCATAGTGTATAAAACAAGACATAGTGTATAAAGCAAAACATAGTGTATAAAACAAGAAATAGTTTCATAGACTAACATCTAGTTGACGAATGTAGTCGATCGCTTCGTTGGTCGCCATCAGGAAGTCATTGAAGTCACCTGTGTAGGCCCTGTTCTGGCATTCGGTGATGATGTGGTGAACAGTTTGTCTGGCCGCCCCGCAGTCACATCTTGCAGTTGGTGTTTTGTTCCACTTGTGGAGCGAGTCTGCGCACCTTCCGTGTCCGGTACGTATTCTGTTGATGGATGTCCATATTTTGCGGGGCTGTTCGTAAGCGGGTGGCTTTTGGGTCATACATGGTAGATTATGGCATTGAGCTGGGCAGGCATCTCTCCATTCCTGTCCCCAGAGGTCCATAAGGTTGAAATCGGATGCCACTAAATCCCTTGCAGTTCTCATAGAAGGTCTTCTGGAGCGCAGTCTTCTTCTGTCTAGGTCGGCTAGGTCTTGGTGTATGGGCAGCTGGAGGTTGTCTTGCATTCTGTTAAATTGTCGGACGAGAGCAGATTTGCGTCGAAGGTCAGGCGGTGGTATGTGGCTCAGGACAGGTAGCCATGGGGTGGGGGTCGATTTTAGTGTGCCGCTAATGGTCCTCATTGTTGCGTTTAGCTGTACGTCAACATTGTGCGTGTGTGCGCTGTTAAGCCAGACCGGGGCGCCATATTCTGCAGCTGAGTAGACTAGTCCTATTGCCGAGGTACGTAAGGTGTCGGCAGTAGATCCCCATGAAGTCCCACAGAGCTTGTGTAGGATGTTATTTCTTGATCGCAGCTTAGCAGCAGTGTTTTCTAGGTGTCTCCTATAGGATAGCGCTCTGTCGAGGGTAATTCCGAGGTATTTTGGATGCGGGTTGTGGTGGAGTAGGTTGTCTTCGAAGTAGACCTGTAGCTCCTTATCTGCACGTTTGTTGTTCAGGTGAAAGCAGGATGTTTCTGTCTTTGTGGGGTTGGGTTTCAGTCTCCATTTGCGGAAGTAGGCTCCCAGTGTTCTTAGGTCGGATGTTAGGGTGGCTTCAGTTTCCTCGAACGTTTGATGCCTTGTAGCTATAACCCAGTCATCTGCATATCCGAACTTCTGGATTTCGTGTCAGGCATGTCGGATATATATAAGTTGAAAAGCAGTGGGGTAAGCACAGATCCCTGTGGCAGCCCATCGTTAAGTGTCTTTGTGGAGCTTATCTGGTTGTTTAGTATTACTTGAAAGGTTCTATTCGCAAGCATGTTGTCGACAAGTCGGATGGTCTTTGAGCATGGTATTGTTTGTATGAGCTTGTACAGGAGGCCGTGTCTCCACACAGTGTCGTAGGCTGCGGACAGGTCTATGAAAGCGGCCGACGTTTTCAGTTTTTTCTGAAATCCTGCTTCTCTGTATGTTGTTAGTGTCAGCACCTGGTCTGTACAGCTTCTCTGTGGTCTAAAGCCAGCCTGTTCAATAGGAACTCGTTCAAGTATTGTGCTCCCTATTCTGTTAAAAATGACCCTTTCGAGGAGTTTATATATTACGCTAAGTAAAGCGATGGGGCGGTAGCTTTTTGGTTGGTCACTCGGTTTCCCTGGCTTCAGTATGGCAATGATTTTTGACCTTTTCATTGCATGTAGGATTTTACCAGTTTCCATTATGTCCGTGAAAAACATGGCTAGCCATTTCTTGGTGTATTTTCCAGAGTTGAGAAGGAATTCTGGGTGGATTCCATCTGGTCCTGAAACAAGAGATAACCGAACAGCTTGATATCCGAAACCCAGCACCATGAAGTGTTAGAATTAACAATCAAGAGGTAAGGCGGTTTGTAGGCCTATGGCCACAACTAGGAAGAAGTGAGAGTCGAGCTCAGGAGAGCAAGGACCCGCACACTGTAAATAGATTCCTCCTGTGTAAATAGCAATATTTTTATTACTAGTATCTATAAGTTCTATGCAAATTACACAGTAATTGTATATACATCACCATCTAATATTGATAATATTATCAAATATAATACCATCACGATTATGTTATTTTGAATGGATAAAACTGTAAAAACAACTAAAAATAATCAGTCATAATGTGTAAATAGCGCCACCTGAAATAGTAAGAACGAAACTTCTCTCATATATCAACGGAAGCTTATCATTTTAGAGATTTGTTCTCCTACGCTAAGACATTTTGATTTTGGTCAACAGCGTAGAGTTGAAGGCAACTCAAATTACACACTATTCGATTACATCGCCATCTAACGGGGAAAATATCAAATAAAGTACCTACGAATAAGCTGTAGCGTATCTAACAGTGACTATATTCCCAGGGAATTCCCAGGGAATAAGGCACTGTAGCGTAACTGTAACTGTAGCGACACCTAGTGGCATTACTCAAAAGAAGGAAAAGCATTTCCTGTATAAGTGAAATTTTCATCGATTATTCCAAAGTTTTATTGTATTTTATGATAACCAGACTGAATACGAATCCATATATGAAGTTTCATAACAAACGGTCCATCCGATCTCGAGTTATATATGGTGTAACCAATATCTTTCTTTCATATACAAAGATTTTCCTAACCTGATGAAGAGAAATCCGAATCAATTGAATATACTCAACTTTAGAAGAGCAGTTTATAATAAATCTCTTCTCAAATACATCCCATTTTAAAATTTTTTCATTCATTGAACATTTTATTCACAAAAACCCACTTCGATTTCATCCTTACTAAGTCTTTCTTTCAGGTCTCTGCAAGGTAACTTTGTTGATATGGAGAACCTGTTTGATCTCCTGAAACAGGAACCAGAAGTCGTGGATTTGCCAAAAGCTAGAAGTTTATCTATGAAAGAAGGGACGGTTGAGTTCAAGAATGTGTCATTTGCTTACAATTCTGAGCCTATTCTGAAGAATATATCATTCAGAGTGCCAGCTGGAAAAACATTAGCTCTAGTGAGTAGTTGAGCGCAAGAGAATATATTCCTTTATTGAATCTGGAACCAGATCGGATGTTTTTCTAGTGCATATGATTTTATTTTCGAACTAGGATAAATTGATTTGATGCTCGAAATTAAAAATGGGTAGTCCGGGTGAAGCAGGATAGGATATCTTTCCATAAAAAGGCCTGCAGATTCACTTACAGACATTACCTCTGCCCTCACGATGAACGAAACATTGTGTGAGTGTAATTATTTCGTGGCAAGTTCGAAAATGAAAACTGATCCAGATTAGGACCGAATAGTGATGAAATCAACAAACTTTCAAAGTAAAAATCAGTAAACGAAACGTTTATGCTCAAACCAATAACTAGTCAAAGAATCATCTACAGTCTACACCTTAACGCAGTGAAGCTTGGATATCGGAATGAATTGTGTTTTCTAATTATTTAGGTAGCCCTCATCGTCCGGTATACATTTCGAGAAAAATTAAAGAATTTTCAATATCTTGTCGTCTTGCAAAATTCATGTTTTGCATAAAAACACTTTTCCTGCCGCCGCACAGTGGGGCAGGATGCCTGGAAACCTGGCATTACATATTTAGGTGTTTGTTTCGTTTAGAAATACAATATATTATTTTCTTTACATGTTAATTTGTATAGATAAAAGGCATTTTCGATCCTGCAAATATTTATTAACATCTGAATTGAAATAATGGTATCACACATCATAACACAATTTCTTTCCTTTTGGATGATGATTTCGATTCATTATTCGGAGAAATCGAAATCACTGGAATATTCCTATTCTCATATCCTGTAGCGGGACGCTAGCAAAGGGCGGATATAGCTGTTTTTCATGGGGGGGGGTGATAACGATTGAAAACCATTAAATCAGGTACACAATGTATGAAACCCCAAGTACACCCAAGTACACCCACCCCCGTATACCCGTATATCCGCCCTTGACGATAGCAACAGTTCCTGTAGTATTCATATGGGGAGCGAATCCTTTAGAGTTTAGAGCAATCGAAATTGAACAAAAAGATACATCAGAGTAGTCCTTCCATCAATATATTCAATCAGCTTATTCAAGTGTTGGCATGATACTATGGATCCTACTGGAATAGCAAAGCTTGCAGCTGTCCGGCCGGGAGCTAACATCACCGAATTCAAAAATTGCTGAATGTCACACTGGTTTGCTTTTGCACTAACAAACAGATGAAAATGGTTCAAATTTAGACGCACTTTATTATTTTTAATTCGGAGATTATTCGGGTTATCAGAGTTTTTCCGGAGAGTAGTAGGAATCAGGGCAGACGTCATAAGCATAATCCGTCACGTGTTTAGAGCCAGAGAGGTTTTATTCGCCAGTGGTGGGACATCATCGCCGAATTGATTAAGGGTCGGTATTATGATGGGTAACCAAGGGTTCAACCGTTGCGTCAACAACCAAATTCCTCACTAAAAATACGAAATCTGGTAGCTGACACACTGTTCAACCTTGGTTCTCCTTTTATAATACCGGCCCTCAATCACTTCAGGATGTAATGCCGGACAGGTCAAAACAAAACACGAACTGTCCGTTCGAACAGAAATTTTGAACAGTTTTGTTCGGAAAATGTTCGAAGACTGTTGAGGTTTTCAACGGACTTTCTGTTTACACCAATCACTGAGTCACGGACAGAAATGAATGAAAACTGTTCGTGTTTTGTTTAAGTTTCATTCAGTTTACATAGAGACACCGGACGTGTAGTTGTGAAAATGTAGTGCGCTGCAAACTTGAGGGAACAAGACGACGAGGATTTATTTTTGCTGGCAGTTACATTTTACCTTATTAACAAGCCTTATTCTCAGAAAACATTTTTGAAGATGAGCTTTTATAACAACACTCATCCGCCATCTTGAATTCCTCAATTCTGAAGAATAGTAATTTCCAAACAAAAAAAAAACCCATATACATACCAATTTCGAATAGAATATGATCATAATTACAAAACTCGTCCGCCATATTGTGGCCGCCATTTTGAATTTCCCAATTTCGACAAAAATATCATCATTTTCGAACCCAAATACCCCCAGATACTAATTTTGAATGTAATCGGATCATAATTACAAAACTCATCCGCCATTTTGCAGCCGCCATTTTGTTTTCATTATGTATTGTCACCAGAATCAGGTACACCTGCAAAATTTCAAATCAATCGGACGATTAGAAAAGTGTCATATTTAACTTGCAAGATTTGATTACAGACAGACAGACAGCTTATAAAAAGAACAAAACTGAACGTCGTTTTTGGATTTTGAAGGAGGAAATGTGACGTCTAAACTGTTACAAGATCTCAGAAGAGATGATATGAGTATAGGAGGTGAACTTCGATCGAGTTCTAAGAACTTTTTGCGAATGTCGAACACAGATTTTGAAAATCTGCTATTTTTATTTGGCCCTATCATTAGCAAGAACAACACCAACTAGAGAGACTCTATCCCAGCACAGGAACGTTTTGCCATCACACTGAGGTTCCTAGCATCCTAGCATCCTAGCAACAGGAGATTCGTACCATAGTTCAATGTATTTATTTATTCAGACTATTCAGAGTTTCGGTACCATCTATATCAAGAATTGTACCAGAAGTATATAACTTACCTCAGACATTACGACTTCTTCCCTTCACGCACCGAATCAAACTACCACTAGAATCTAGATCGCAACAACGTAAATAAAAACAAACTGGGCGTCTACACCAAGCTGACAAACAGTCCTAGAACTCGTAAATCCTTTGAAGTTTACCGACATTGGATGGGACTCTGTTTGTGTCCGTAAAAACGCAATTCGCGGACTTTCGAGTCCGGAAAACAATCCACAAGTTCTAGAACAGTTCGCAAACAGTTCGCGGACTGTCACAAACGGACCGAAATCGTGTTTTGTTTTTGTCCAGTCCTCTTGGTGGAAACCCGGCATAACAGTTCTACCGCCGATAGATGCCGGCATCGAAAAATTCACCGGCATGTCGTTTGAAGATCAAAGCTCTGGTATTTCTATTTTTGTTGGAAGTTTTACCGTTTTCAATTTTTGAATTTTCAAAATTTTGATAGTTAAGTTTTCTTTTTCCTTCATTTTTGGTGTTCCTTCAGTATCGTTTTTGGACGGATTTTTTTCCGGTGTGCCGCTTAATGGCGCCACATTCTCAATATAGTTTCCCTCATCTATATTCCTTGTTATTTTGTAATAAAGAATAAAATAGCAATTTGAATTATTCCATGAACGGAGTGAGTTCGCGGGTTATTTTATGTTCAGCACAGCTAATTACTTCAAAATATATATACAATGTTTCGTTGAAAGTTGTAGAGGAAATCACAGATGTTTGTTTTTGTTTTGATATACTCCACCTCAACTTTGCTCATTAAACATCTAATTTTTTCAACACTAAAATTAACAAATAATTTATCGTGGAAATTCACTTCCATTTGGCGTCATGCTTCGAGTAAACTTTCGAATGTATTCATTAGTTATGAAACTTTCTGTTTAGCGGAGTAACGTTCAACTCTGTAATTTTCATCTCAAAAGCAGCTGGAATGATTACTCGCTTCATTATGAACTAACTGAACGACTCATATTGTGCCTCACTTCTTAGTACTCCGCCTCTAAATATTTTCAGATTTATGAATGGGGATAATATGAACGGAATCGATTACAGAATGCCATTCATGGCATCAAAAATTATTGTTATATTGAATATATAGAATTTTTCAAATGAAAATATACAGGGTGATTTTGTACGTGAACTCAATTTGTAGAACTTTTTCAAGCGGAATCTACTTTCGGTTCTACCGGAAACGAATGTGAACTTCGTTATTTCAAATGCAACACCCTGTAGGTATATCTATACACATTTGAATTCTTCGTTTAATTCTGCAATGATTTGATGTATGATTTGCGCAACCACATCAAGCGATTGTTGAGTTATAGCCCGATTCTAAATTTTTTTGAAAGAAAATTGGTCACAAATTGATGTTTATATCTCCAAAATCTCTCATTGTAATCGTTATTTAATCAACTAGTTTATTAATGACAGCGATTAATGGTCGAAATATTTTAACGCGTGAGTGGAGCGAGCGCGTTAATGTTTGAGACCATTAATCGCTAGATTAATAAACGAGTTGATTGCAAGATTTTTCCGTCGACCTCATCATTAATTGAAAATAAACTCTGGATTCAAAAAGATTTTTATTTTGCGTAATAGACAAATTTGACATAATTTAAATTTCTGTGTTCATTTCTACATATTTATATTTATGCTCCCTATAGAAGTTTTCGAAAAATTCATGGATGGAATATAGGATAGATGCATAGAAATACCTGATGTTGGCACTGATTAGATTTTGTTTAAGACTTTCTGGTCGATCGAAAATGTGATATTTTGTGCGGCTTTTCATTTCTCCCGAAAGGGGTCGCGTTTTTTGTCGTTGCCACAGTAGCGCCACGACCGATAAATATTGCGGATTCATTCCAAAATCTGAAATCTAGGATGCCGTTTTGATCTACAAATTTTGGTCACGATTTTTAGTAGGGAGTCGTTACACCAGTTCACATTTTTTTCATGAGAATAAGTTGGATTAACGATTCAATTGAGTTTTATTTTTACCTTCGACATCAACAAAACACTATTCGGAGCATTCGCTATGAACTCCTCCACATGTTCTTTTTGGATCAACAGTTTGTGGTATCTGCTTATATCAATGTTGTCTTCAGCATCGAATACTTTTACCATGAATTTGCTTATTGCTTAATACCCCTTTTCTGCAATACACGTGAAGTATGCCAACAAAACCGTTACCGAAAATTTCAGAACGTTCTTCTCCTTGCACCAAGATCGAAATTCTTCCTATAGGTTTTCTCATAAATGTGCGGCTCTTTCCAGGTAGCATACTCAAAGGTGCTGCTTCAGCAGTTTTTCCCACATCTAGCGGTGTCGAAGGGATATTTTCTTCGATATTCATTATGTAAAATAGCGTAACTGGTAAAATCATATTCTTATCGAAAGCGAACAATAAAATTTGACAGCTCGATAGTGATCCGACATAGATGCATCTATGCTCCGACTGAATATTTTATGTTCGGTTGCCATGATAATCATGCATTAATAGGGGTGATGATGGATGATTTCGAGTGCATTAAAATGAGCTTTTATTCTATGGTCGACGGAATTTTTTTTTCGCAACAGTGAAACAAAATAAACTACGCTGATACTGCTTCTTGTATAAATTATGTGGAAATATAACACAGGGTGTCTGAAATAGGGCTTCAAAGTTAGCCTCAAAAAAACTATGAAGTATCATTTTTTTCAAATGGGAACCATATAATTTTGTAATTCCGATCGATTGCTGGTCAAAAACTAGTTGGAGTGTGCCAAACATTTTTCATGTCTTCTAAATCAGTAGTTTTGCGGTTATCGAAGCATAAGCGAGATATAGGGTCATCTTAGACCAATATTCTAATACATAAATAACTGTGGTAAGTTACGCGTGACGTTTAAAAAAACCGTTTTTGGTCATATCTTCTTATATTGCTGTGTCCGATTTGATTGTGGTGTAGAATTCTGGAAAAAAATCGAAATTGAAAAAACTAGTGGCCTTCCGGAGGTCAAAATTGTGCTATAAATTCTTTTGCTCGGTTACGGAGATTAATAAGATAAGAATAAATCCAAATAATACTCGGGAAGTGGGGTGAGGGTCACTTTTTTCTTGAGTGAGTAGGGTATGGGAGACTAAGGAGGGTTGATACATTTAATATTCAAATTGAAAAAGGGAATGAACCAAAAGTTCCATAAAGAGCCTTTGTGGTACCTACACTACATAAACAACTAACTTGCAAATAATTATGCATAAATAAAATAAGAAATATCAGATCATGGAAGGAGATGAGGATTTTTCAAAAAACTCCCAAGTGAGTCAACTCTCCCATAGTTGAGGAGATTTGATACCGAGTTTGATACAGTGTCTTGGAGCCTTGATACTATAGAGAACTGATACTGTGAAGGACCTCTAGGAGATAAATGGCTGATGTGGTTGTCTAATATTAATAGAACCTTTTTATCAAGGCTACATTTTACGAAGTATATGAAATGCAAAAGATAGAGTTCGAAGTTATCACTGGTCATCCAACCACTTGGATGTGTCACAGCTCTGGATCCTGGTGGTTTTCCAATTGTCTATAGTCTAGTTCACGAACACGCGGAAAACAAAAAAAGGTGGAATTGAATTTCCAATTGCATTTTCATTACACCGCTCTGAAAACCCTATCACAACATGTCGATTCAGAACATCGAAATTGACCCTTTTTCCGTGCGGCCGCACCGTAAAAAGTTTAACGGTGCTCTGAGACATAGATGCATCTATGCTGAGACACAAAGCAAAAAACTTGTTGAAAATTCATATTTCTGTACGGGTCATTGCGTTAGCCCATTAGCACAATTGTGGCCTTCGTACGTATAAAATGAAATCAAAGGATATTTTTCTATTCTGTTTTCTTATCAGTATCTAGGATGAAGAAAGGTTCACAATTCATGGTGAATTTTTTTCACTGAAGAAATGTTAAACAAAAATTGAGTTCGCATTTTTTATATATTCCTCATGTAATAAATCTCTGAAAACCGAGTACCTACATCAAAATAATGCTATTCAATTGGGTAATTAAAAATAAAAATTCCAACTCTCGCTATTTTCCGCTATTACGATTTTTGACTGTATATGTTTGGTGAAACACCCTATATATAATTTTTAATTTGTACCACATTGGGTATTCATGTAATATTGATGACAATGAATCTACTAGCAGTACCACTACTACTTTCTTCTGAAATCTCTCAACAATGACTACTTCCTCGGAGCAACTTCCAATCCCAAAATATGCTCATCTTGTATTTAAGTCCATTGCGATGCAGAAAACATATCTGGGTCAAAACGGGTTGGAAAAATATTTTCATTGGTGATTAGATGGTAGGTAAATAATTTCATAGTTATTCCAAAAAATCTTTCTGGCTCGAATATTTCGGGTTGCCATTCGAAAAAACTCAACTGGTCATGTTGTGGAGTGAAATAGAAGGAATGATCATTAAATTCTTTCTCTCGAAATTGCATAATTTATCGAATGCTGAAGTTTGTTTACTGAAAGCTGACCACCTTTCTAAATCGAAAACATATCTTGTCAATAATCCATACATCAAACAATTGAATTCACAGTCGAGACCCGTGCTTTGAAGACTTTTTAACTTCCCACGAAGAGAGTAACACCAATGACAAGAAATAGACAATCAGATAATTGGTTTTTGAATTGCCTACGGCTCCTATAACTGGCTCTAGGCTATATTCTGGACCATGTCCCTACTTCACCGCAATGCAATTCGTGACACAAACAATAATTGTCCCTATTGCTTTGGGATCACATTTTAATATATACAACAATGAAACCCTGCTGTAGCAACGCATAACTCTGAAAATCATGGCCCATTATTTATTGTAGAACTTTTAGGTCCCTTTGATTGAAGTTCTTGGTCTATTTCCAGAATAATTCATTGCCAATGGTAACCAAAACGTGCATGCAACCAATAGGAACTCTTGATTGTAGTTTTCGTTCTAGTCTCGGAATGATCCGCAATATTCCATGGTCGTCGCGCTATTTTTGGTTTGAAATAGGTTATGTTGAATTTTTATACAATGACAGATTTCTTTAATATTTTCGAATTCGAAGACGTCATTTCACTTGTTGTGAGTTGTCAAGTTCACATGGTATTCTTCTCTGCAGAAGCATCTCATAATTGCAATAGATTCAATATATTGTCATTTTCTAATTCAAACATACATTTAAAATATGTACAGGGTGGCCAGATTTCGATGGTTTAGCACTACAACTCCTTAACTATAAAAGATAGAGAAAAAGTGATATACATGTCATGTTCTCTTTTTTCGAGAAACATAAATTGCTGAAAATCCCAAGTTGCTGCTGATTTTGGTATTTGGTCCATTTGACTTTAACTTCCGTGTTATAGGATCTACGCTCTCGAGATAAACACATATTTAGGACAATTGCTATTGGATTTTTCGTATCTGTTCAAATTTCGGAGCTATAACAAAATTTTTTCTCAAATGGAAACCATAGTGGAAGATGACATTTTCAAATTGATCTTTCTACGACGATTTCAAAAATGCAATTTATGTATTTCCTCAAATAGACAACGATTTGAACATTTGTTGTGAATATTATTTTTTTCAAGTATTATGTAACCCCATATATTTTCTTGAAGGAGCTTTTTTGCCTCTCATGTAGAAATTCATTACTGTTATCAATGGGTACCATAAAAATTTGTGTAATTTTCATCATCGAACCATCTAAGTATTTGAATGCTTTTCATTTTTCAATTGAGCAGAGAAATCATATTAGAATCAACAAGTTTAGCGAAGCCCTCTATTGGTCTGAGTTATAATGAAGCTAAAATTTCCTGAATAAATTTGGCAGCTTACAATAATTGTGAGATATCGAATTCCATGACCTTACAAGAATCTTAGAAACGCCAGACGATACAGCAATGATGAAACTGAATTGAATTTGACAAGGGAAAACAAATAAGACATGAAATTCTATGACCGCCTCAGTTTTAAAGGAAGTGAATCAAAGCCTGCTTGGATTTTGTTGAACGAAAAGTGTTTGTTCGAAATTTTCGATATAAAGTGAACTCGAAAGTATATCATGCATTATATATATTTTTGAAATCGTCGAAGAAATATCAATTTGGAAATATCATTTCCCACTCTGGTTTCCTTTGAATTTTTTTTTTTTGTTATAGCTCCAAAATTTGACCAGAAAATACAATAGCACCGCCGAAAAGCAGTAAAAAAAGTGCCCCGAAGATGTATTCATTTAGAGGGCGTAGATCCTATAACACGGAAGTTATAGTCAATTATAAAAATGGACCAAATACCAAAATCACCCTTTAGCTTGGAAACAAGACGCCGCAGCAATTTATGTTTCTCGAAAAAAGAGAACATGACATGTATCTTACTTTTTCTCTATCTTTTATAGTTTAGGTGTTGTAGTACTAAACCATCGAAATCTGGCCACCCTGTACATATATCGATTTGTATTTTTCAGAGCATTTGTGAGTTCAAAATCTTTGTCCACGACCAATGAATAATGTGTTCATAATCCATCTAATGCACCAGACATCATGGAACTCGTAAATCATTTGGAAAATATGTCGTTAAAACTTCAACCTGACGATCACTAAATATCAACAAAAATCTTGAATTTTTCTGAAAAGAGAATGCTATGAATAATTATGAAGAGTCGTGAATAAATTTGAATATTCTACTTACATATTGTGGAAATCATTCTTGGGATCATATAGCAAACTCGACTTCACCCGTGTGAATATTAGCCTTGATAATACTACTGATACAGTTTCATCTGTTTTGCACAGGTAGGACCATCAGGCAGTGGCAAGAGCACAATCGTGAGATTACTATTTAGATTTTATAATATTCAGTCTGGTAGTATATTCATTGATGAGGAGAATATTGATGAGGTTACACAGGAATCTTTGAGGAAAGCAATTGGTGTGGTTCCACAAGATACAGTTTTATTTAATGATACTATCAGGTGAGCAAACATGGCATTGAAAATTTGATCAGTCAGTATGATGTTTATGAATTTTAGTTTTCGGTCGTCTAGGAATATTAACTTTGTTAAGGCTATACCAAACCCATATTTGAATGAAACAACTCGAAAAGAATCCACCCCGAATGATCGTAGATTACCCTGGACCATACAGCTTCTAAATGCATTTGATGTTTTTCTAGACATATTTGAAAGCTTTTATTCGATTCCAGGAAATAGAAAAAATGCTAAATCTTATTTTCCATTTATCGATGCTTTTCAACGATAAGATAAAAGTTTCACTCGGAACCTTACACATGGAAGTCATCAAATGCATGTCAAAGTATCTCGTCCATCTTGAACACACTATAAAGTGTTCCACACACGAAAGGATAATATAACAAAGAAACATGAGACTTGATTGGGAATGAAATTCCTCCATAAATATAATGCGAAAGATTTCTCTGGTAAAAAAGTATATCCCTATTCAGTATATTTCTTGCAGATACAATATTCTTTATGGACGATTGAATGCTCAAGATACAGATGTTTTGGAAGCGGCTAGAGGAGCTGATATTCATGAGAAAATTTTGACGTTCCAAGACGGTTATGAGACCTTAGTAAGTTCGAATTCATTTCAGGACTTTTTTACCTTTTGAATTTTTGTCCACGACTATGCCATGAAGTGCTCATAATCAATCTGTTCCAATGTTCCATTGATAATTATGACTTCCATGAATCACTTGTGATTCTGAAACCATCAATTACTTCAATACGACAGCCACAAAATATGTCAACAGAATAAGATCATCTGAACAAACAATTCAATTGAAATCAATCTGGAACGGCAAATTGTCTGCGTGACGTTAACTCCTTCTCTAATTATTAGCGCAGACGTTAAACCCATTCATATACAAGAGTATATACTCTTGTATGAATGAAATTATCCCAAAAATAATCATTCAAGACTTCAACAGTCGTGGACAAAAATGAATATCCTACTCGCAAATTACGGCTATTGTCACTTAGATGATTTACCAAACTCGATTTCGTCTCATCTATTAAACCTCATCCGCGTGAATTATAGCCACTATAATATGTTGAATAATATACTATGATTCAGGTTGGAGAGAGAGGTTTGAGACTGAGTGGCGGTGAAAAACAAAGGGTAGCTATAGCTCGAACTTTACTGAAAGCACCAAAAATTGTTCTTCTGGATGAGGCAACAAGTGCTCTGGATACCCAGACGGAACGGAATATTCAGGTAAGTGGATCATTAATAATAATTCATTGAAGTCTTTTATAAATTTTTATTCCCAAATTAAGGCCTTTGTTTGATAAGGTTATTGAGTCAGGTAATTTTTGAGATGTTCGCATAACATCAGTTAACATCAGAATCAGCATAGTCGGCAATTGCTGTTATTTGAATGAAGGGATCGACCACTAAAAATAAAAAATAATTTTGAAGAATCATAAAAATACTTCCAAACTGCTTCCTGAACATCATAGACCTTCGCATCAGTATCCGGAGAGGAAAAGAGTCTAAAATTTTGCGATATTCAGAGTTCAGGAAATACACAAACTTCATGTCATGGTGTTGAAGTTGTTGAAGCGAAAGGTACACTAAAGTGGGAGATTTCGAAGAACTACGTTCATGAAATTAATCGAATAGATATTTCAAATAACGAATATATTAATATATTTACAATTAATTGACTTGACACTGGCTGTGATTGATATATTTTTGAACTGGATTCTTGATGTTCAAGTGAATGTGATTATAGAAATTCTTGGAACAATCACGAAAATAGAGGGTGAGTCTTTGACAAAAATTTCAACTGTAGATTTTTGAGGCCAAAAGAAACCCTTTTTTATTTTTCCTCTTTTTCGAATTCGTCTGAGTTGAAAACATACAGCCATTTGAAAACAAAAATTGGACCAAATACGTGTCTGATACGATTCTCTGCAAAGATCTCAGAGTTCATATTTTTCGATGGAAATTACGTTAATATATTTAGGAAATACTCACGTACTAATCTTATTTGAATAATTATATTAAAATCACGATATTTCTCAACCAAAACACTTAGTTTTGTACGATTTTATCTGCAATTGGAAAGCCATATTTCTCCTAGCAAAATAAGTTCTTTCGTCGATTTTCCTGAAGAATAGTTTGTTAAAACCAATGACCTGTTCACATTTTCCACGATATCCCAAATCATCATATAAAGAAAAGTTTTTTACTCAATTCATTATTAATCAACCTGATCCAACCCAATTTGCATTCAAAACAATAATCTTCTATAAACATTTCACAGAGTTTCTGAGAAGACGATGCCAGATTGTTTATTTTTAGCATAAAATAGTACCTTGGTGTGTCTTGCGAGGTAGAGTGAGATCCGTAAATCAACTCATCTCAAACGTCAGTATCTGTGAACGACGCATGCTTATATAGAGCCAATCGCCTTTATCGGTTAACAATAAATAGAAAGGAATCTTTTCTAGGGCTTCATCTTTTTCTTCTTGAGCCTGTAAGCATTCATGTGATTATTTTCTTCTACCTCGTGATGTTTATCTGAGGACTTTCGGTGAATTTATGTAAAATTAACAGTGTGGTATCGGGTTTATGAAATTTCAAGAGGATATTGTTCAGATAGAAACATCGCCACAGATTATTTAGTGCTAAGTAGCATTAGGTATATTTTTCATCAATCTCAAGTTAATGCCTGGTTTGTACGAAATCGATATTCTTCATTCATATATCTGAATTTGGTCTTCCATTGACATTTATTTTCAATATGGCTCGAATTGAAATTTTCAATAACGTTTTGAATACATAGGGGAGCGAGGGGCTTGTTGTAACAGTTTTCATGAAAACTAATATATCTTGAGATCCATTGATCGAATTGCTAGCGAATGAAGATGGATGCTGTAACTCTTCCTCTACCAAATCAAGTGAAAATAATACCAAAACTATTGTTCATTATTTCATAATCAATTATTTTCTAGAAGAAGTGCGGTGTTACAACTTACCTCGTACTTGGGGCAAGTTGTAACGTCTACCGGGGAAAGTAGTAACGACAAAAAAAGACAACAATAATACCTCTGATCATA
Organism: Adalia decempunctata; assembly: GCA_951802165.1. NCBI lineage: Eukaryota > Metazoa > Arthropoda > Insecta > Coleoptera > Coccinellidae > Adalia > Adalia decempunctata. Next base: position 8,489,441 of record OX637697.1, read on the forward strand.
TATTTTTTGTTTATTTTTAACGAAATTAACATCTTTCTAAAGTAGGCATTATGTAATTCTTATCGAAAATCAACTTGAATACACTTTTTTAGTAATCAACACCAAAAAATTCGGTAATTAACAGTTTCATTCAGATGAACACTCCTTATAAATCTTATAATCATCATGGCACTTTTAAATCACAGAAAAGTAATGAAATTATTTATAACTGAGGTATGCTTCGTAATTATCTCCTTTTGATATCTATCAAACAAAATATTGCACATATAAGAATCAACATTCGGCGGGTATCATCATAATTCAATTCACTCTTCATCGGAGCTACAATTAATACGAATAAAAGATATTGTGTCTCCTGTAACACATATCAATTATGCCCACATCTTACAAATGATACACTCGACCAATCTTCCTTATTTGAATCTGTGTAAGCTTCACCACATACAAGACAACACCACACTTCTGATTCAGATTCTGAATCTGAACATAAAATCTTTTTTTTAGCTCTGTCTACTCCGGTTTTATTTTTTGTTGATTTACCTTTGCCTGTTCCCTTCCCTTTACCTTTTCGTTTAATTTTGTCATCTTTTTCCACTTTATACACCCTCATCATAACTTGGGGCATGTTGTAACACGTTACAACAAGCCCCGGGATTTTGTTACAACTAACCCCATGGTAGGATTTTTAACATTTATCAAGATAACTACCCAAATAATTTAGCAATCTTAAAAACTGTTACACATTATCAGAGATGGATAAATTTGAGTGCAAATAGGATACAGAAAGTTTGAAATTAGTCGATAATATTATTGCAAACCAAAATTTAACGACAGCACAATTTTATATTACCTGGCTAAAATGAAGCACGAGCACACTTCCGGTCACTTCGCAGGCTGACAGGATACTTGATATGGCAACATTATGCGGCGTGGTTTATTGGTAAAATCGAGTCAAAGAAATACGCCAATAAAGTTTAAGATCCTATTGAAAAGAGCCCGTTACTACTTGTCCCTTTTACAACAAGCCCCTCGCTCCCCTACTTTAGCTTTCAATGCATCGATGGTTGCAGGCTTTTCGTCCTAAACCTGTGCTTTCAGATAACCCCAGAGCCAGAAGTCTAAACGCGTTAAATCGCAAGAGCGTGGAGATCAATTCTGGTCACCAAATCGAGAAATTTCACCATCAATAGCAAATTTGTGCAAGATCGTCAGTGTTTCACGAGTTGCACCTTCCTGCTGAAACCACACGTTCGCCGTTACTGCATTTTTTGACAATCAGGACACATTGTTCTACCGTGGAATGCTCCATGTTGTCAACTTTCGATCTGTCACGGCATAATCATGTGACATTGTGACTGTCAAACACTGCGCCCAACTCAAATTTTGCGCTCTTATGGAAACCCCCGTTTATAATTCTTGGTGATTGGAGCAGTGCAAATTCTGAGATATAATATGAATCATAGGGTTTTCTTTGGAACACTGGTATCTCACGCCGTAGAAATTGATACCTAGAACATCGAAGACCTCTTTTAAGCTCTAATAAGGCAGGAACCCACGTGCAGACTGTAGTGAGATCGAAAATTACACATCAAATTTTCAAATCCACAAAATTTCCATCCTACCATGAAAACATTCATACCAGGGCGGCTTTTACAAATTCATAATAAGAAACGAATGCTCTACCTCTGGTACAATCAGAAATAATACAGCATATCAGGTCGACCGACATTTCCATTTCTATCAAATCTTTCTCGAAGGCCTGCTATCCACCGCAGAATTGAAATCTGGCGCACTATTCTGCTGCAAATTTCCAAACCCTTCATGAAATGATAAAAATAGAACTGTGTGATGAAAATCTGCGAAACTGACTAAATGGAAGTTAGTTCCTGTATTCTTGAAGTTGAAGCCACAAATCATTTGTTATTGTAAACACCCTTTCTAACTCCGACTCATTTTGCATTTTTTACAGGAATCCTTGAATAAGATGTGTTCCAATAAGACTACCATAATTGTAGCTCATAGGCTTTCCACAATTGTACATGCAGATGAGATTTTAGTGATAAAAGACGGATTTATCGTAGAAAGGGGCAAGTAAGTATACAATAATTGTTGGGAACACAGATACTGAAAAAAAGAAATATTTTAGGCATGAGCTTTTGGTAGAAAGAGGAGGCATATATGCCGCCATGTGGCAGCAACAGTTAACGTCGAAAGATGATCAACAGAATCAAAACGAGATCGACGATGGAAGCTGACCTGGATTTGTGAAGGATACAGCAAGAAGCTATGATACCAGTATCAGAAAAACGAACGAAGGACTATAATGATAGTGTGTGAATATTGACGCAGTGAAACGAATAAAAGTTTTATATCATACGAGTTCATTTTGTTCCTAACCTAAGTAACCAATGTCACAATTGAGTACTTCAAAGTCAAGGGTGAAATGTAAAGACATTAGCCTAGGGCCATGAAGAATATATAATTACAGTTTTTCATGGCAATGATCATGCTTTTCATAGAAAATTCATTTGATGAATGATATTATGATGAAATTTAAATAAAATTGGTTCTTAAAGGACTCCATGACAGTAAGTTTGCCTGCTGCAAACTTATAAACTTCATGTGAAGTAATATCAAACTGATTGTGAGTAAATTTTATTCTTTGAAGTCATACTTTCCTCTGTACAGGGTGTTCCAAGTTCGAGTGCCGATTAAACGTTTCTGGAAAACTGGAGTGAAAATTAATTTGTTGAACTTTTTTTTATTTTTCTTATGCTGGTATGATTGAGTATTCAATGTTGAATGCATTTCTGAATCATTAGTACTATTCCTTCAAATAGTTTTCCAAAAATGAAAGAAAAAACATCCTTGAGAACGACTCACGTTCTCATAACGTCAAAGTAGAAGAAGGTGAAAAGGTCAGCATCTTTTGCATTTCATAAATACCAACCAACCCAGGGGTATTCCAAATTTTGTCTCGAAAACTGTGATCGAAAATTGGCCATAACATATAAATGGGTTTAACGTATGTGGAATTATTATAAGAAAAGCGTTAAGGGGATACAATTTTTTGAAATTCCGAAAAAAGTTATACCTATAATATAATATTAATTCTCGGCTTAGTATTTCATCATTGGTCGGAATTCAAAATCCGACCTGAATTGAAATCGAAAAAATTTGATGGCGTGAAGTGGAGTCCCCTGGTTAATAATGGCGAATCAGTGCTCCCTACCTAGGAACCCTCCCTCTCACTACATATGAGGTGAACTTCATCATATTATTGAATTCCGGGAAAAGTATCATACGCACTGGTAGCTTAGAGGTAGAGTAACAGCACGGTAAGTTGGAGACGCAGGGTCGTTTCCTGATCGATATGTAACTTTTCCGGAATTTCTTTCTATTGGCCATAACTTCTGTTTTTCAAATTGGAACCCTATTTCTTATGATTACGTTGGATTCTTAGTTGTCCGGGCATTGAAAATGTTGAATAAAAGATAGGGCGCAGTCTCTGAAATGTTAAGTTCTTTTTTCGTGCATTTCTGTGGTTCTCTTGAAACACCGTTAATTTTTGGAGTCAACGTTAGTGGAAAACCCCAAATTCGTTTAGATCTTTGATGATTCAACTTTTTTCATCCTTTATACAAATGTCTAAACAGAATAAAAAAATATTTAGTGGTTTTTTTTTTCTGTAGACTTTCAAATGTTATGCTCCAAGTCATTTTTATACGAAAATCTGGAGGTCTTACGAGGGCAAAAATTGGGCTAATGGGTTGATGGAATAACAGAAATATGAATTTATAAGCCAACAGTTTTTCGAAAAAAACATTTTTTAGGTTTATTAAATAATCATATTTTCATCCCGGTCATCCTGGCAGTCCATTAACACAATATTGTGTCATAAAAATTATGAAAGTACTCCGAGCGTAGTCTTCGGAAGAAAACCAATGAATATATTTTGATACACCACAACTGAATTGAGCACTGAAAAATACTACGATGTGACCAAAAACCGTTATTCCAAATGTCACGGATAACTTACCACAAATATCCGAATAATGATCAAAATTGACATACAGTACCTTGTATCTTGCTTGAGCTTCGAAAACGCGGTTGTCATATGGCAAAAATGACTCGGTGTCATCTGTACGGCTAATATTTGTCCAGTTTATTGTGAAACACCCTTTATAAGGGTTATGACAATAGTGAATAATTCCCCAATTGACTTTGATTAGTTGACCGATAGTTCGAACAAAATTAAAGGAGCCCTGCAAAGAGATTTGGTTTTTGAAATTTGATATTGTGTCTTGGTTTATGTCAACTCTTGTGCACTTCATTTAGGGATACTCTTATCCTGAATGTGTGAATAAATGAAATACACAAAGAACTCGGAGAAGAATTCTCAAAGACATCGGTAAAGTATACAAGCAGCACAGTTTCCTATCATTCACTTCACAAATTTTTTGTACTTCTTGTCATAGGAATTATGTGATTTTTTTTGGTAATGAAATTTCTACTACTTTTTTTCCAGGAATTTCCCTATTATCCTTCATAATTGGAATGTTAACATCGGAAGTTTGTATAGAGTTTTGCAAAACATGTCTGACTGAGAACCTAACACCTAGATGGTTGAGCTGGGGAAGAGTTCGAGTGGATGATGGATATTCACATAATGGCATTCAATTTCTTAGGAGGAAATTGCTGAAGTGGGAAATTAGGAAGTGGAATAAGAAACGACATCTAAACAACATAAAGCTTAACATAGTCCAGAATATTCTGAAAGGTAAATTATCCGAATCACAATTTCGCGAACTAGTCCAGATTCAGAACAGAAGAACATATGCACTTGGTCAAATACAACGTAAAATACACCATAAGAAACTTCAACGCCTGAGAGATAATAGCCGGGTGGAAGATATTTCACCTACGAAAATAGACTTCAAATTTCATCCTAGAGTTTTAAATCTGACCCAAACGGTTTTTTCTGATCAGGAAACCAAGCTCCTCAATATGGGTCTTAAGTTTTCATTACCTGTCTTGAACAAAGGTAAGATAATTGAGGATATAGTTGTTTCAACAGAGACATTTTTTAGAAGTTGTAGAAATCAGAACTTATTTCCCGTAAAACATCATGTAATCACCTTACTGAGCAATTTCAGACAGACAGTTCAGAGAGTTAGCCCTGTAGTCAGAGAATTCTATAGATCATTGAGATCAATTAAAGAAAAAATTAATAAGGACGGCCTAATCATATCTAAGGCTGACAAAGGCAATTGTCTGGTGATTATGAACAAGGACACCTATGCTCAGAAAGTAACTACCTTCTTGAGTGAAAACAACTTCATAGAGAGACCATTATCTTCCGTTAATTCATATACTGCAAGTTTCAAGCTTACTCTGAATTCTTTTGGACCGTCTTTGATTGGGAACTGGAAAACACTGCTCCCAATGAACTTTAACTCTCCAAGACTGTACGGTCTTCCTAAGATACATAAGGATAATATTCCAATAAGACCAGTAGTTTCCTTTTGTGATACCCTCGCGTACAAATTGTCTCAGTATTTGAGCAGTTTTCTTGAAAAAAATCTCAATTATAGATCTCAGTATAGCTTGAAGAATTCCTTGGACCTTGTCGAGAGATTGAGGGATTTAAAAATCGATCATAACACCATATTAGCTTCATTTGATGTAACCATCCTATTCACCACAGTTCCTGTGCCTCAGACTTTGCAGATTTTCAAAAAACTCCTGTTTAGATCTAACTTGACAGACAGTTTGGTTGATAGTATTTTCAATCTTTCAAAACTGTGCTTGGAACATAATTTTTTCACTTTCAACAAGAAAGTGTATTTTCAGGAGGAAGGTTTGAGTATGGGAAATTGCTTGTCACCGCTTTTCGCGGAGATCTTCATGGCATATTTGGAGAACAAGCTTATCATGGTTGATAATAATCCGTTCAAAAACAGGATTGTGTTCTGGTTTAGATATGTTGATGATGTCATAATTGGTTGGAACGGTAGTGTACAAGAACTCACGGATTTCTATGACTGGATAAATAGACTTCATATAAAAATAAAATTCACGCTAGAAATGGAAAACAACAAGAGCCTGAATTTCTTAGATTTGACACTTTATAGATCGGAGACCGACATATTGTTCGGCATATTCAGGAAACCCAGTCAGACCGTACACTCCCTGAATAAGCTCTCTTGCCACCACCCTAGTCATAAATTTGCCGCTTTCCGAACCTACAGAATGTTTCGGACCCCATTAGATGAAAAAAAAAAATCCAAAAGGAAACATCGGTCATTAAATAAATAGCTGCTCAAAATGGACACGATCCCAGAAAGGTTGATGATTTGATTTTAAAGTACAGGAATAAATTGAGAAATGTTGAGAGTTCACCACCGGTTTCCCAGATAGGGTTGAACAGTGAGGAAGATATTATAAAACAGTACACCAGTATCCCTTTTCATGGTGGCATATCGCAGAAAGTTGGTAGTTTGCTTGGTAGAATGTGCAATGTAAGAGTTTCTTTCAAGTCAACTAATACCTTGTACCAACATCTTGTTCACAATAAGGATGTTAATTAATCCTTTGAACAAATCTGGCGTTTACAGGTTGGAATGCGCAGATTGTAACACCATCTATGTTGGTAGATCTGGAAGAAATATCGACTCCAGGATAAGAGAGCATTTGACCAGCTCTAGAGTAGTAGACAACAATAAATCTGTATTCGGAGTACATTTGAAAGAAAACGACCACCACTTCAATAAAGAATTAAACAGCAAACTGTTGCACCATTGTAGTTATGGCAAAAAACTTGAAATTTTGGAGGAGGTTGAAATCTATAAACACCTTAATATCCCGAACTACAGCACTCTTAATTCAACCATGGTGAATAATTTTCAGGAGTCATTCAGGCTGCTGGATAAACGTTTGAATATTGGATAGACTCCACCTAGATCGGTTCCCCTAGAGTCTAGACTATCAAGTTGCCAACTCACTCCCACTTCACTACAACACCATCACCATCATTATCTGGTTCTTTTAAGTTTGTTTCTTGCTGATTGTTTTAATTTTGCCATTTTAAGTAAAGAGCTTATTTATTATTTTTTAACCTATCTAAATTTTGACATGTTCACTTTTTAAATTTTTTTTATCTTACTGACTTCTTAAATTTTTAAATGGTTGACAATTTGAACTTGTTGACCTCTATTAATTTTTAACTTGTTAACTTTTCGTAAGTTTTGTTGTTATTTTCGTGATTTGTGATTTTACTGTATTTTAAATTGACATCCTGTATAGACCTTTCGAATTAATAAGATTGCTTTGGGAAGAAGAGGACCCGCTATGGCTCATCTGTCGACTTGTTTTGTGATCATGTTGACTGGACATTCTTTGTTTGGATGGCCTGTATTCGACATGTAGTGGAGATTTCTAATATTTTATTCTCTAATTGTGTATTTGTAATATTTTTGTCTTGCAAATGTTGACCCCAAACTTGAGTCCTGACTAGGACAAATTCATATTTTCATTTGGAACTTCGATCATAATAGTGAGTTTTCATTCAATCTCCTATCACCTTATGATTAGACAACTTACATTTCACTAATTAGAACTATATTTTTAGATGGCTTTGAAAATGGCGGAATGCCGAAACATGTCAGCCTTGTCTATGGATTATTAAAGAGTTCCTATACATATAGTGTTTTTAGACCAATTCCTTATTCAGTTTGTATAGGGTTTCCATGGCAACGACAGCGTGACTCTTGAGGTGCAGACACATTGTTATCACGTCACGTCACGTCATATCACGTCATCTTCCCAAAATGTGCAACCACGATAATGCATGGAACTTGGACCATAGGAAGAGAGACACACCTTTCAATAACAAATAGTGAAGCCAAAACATCAGAACTAAACTGGGTGATAATACTGCTACGGAATCAAAATGTAGTAAAAATTTTTGCAACATTGTATCTGCTGTCACATTATAGCACTGAAAGCACGCAAGATCTACAGGGTCTTTCACGAGGAACCTCACCCATATTTAGGGGGAGATCGTTAGGTGCGTCAAGTTGGTGACACACCCCCCGAATTTTGGTATCAAATTGTTTTGGGAATTTTGTGCCCATTTTGTGCCAATTTGTGCCGTATGTTATGAATTTTGTGCTCATTCCGTTCTCGAGATATTTCAAGTTTTCCAAGTGTGTCACCAACTTGACGCTGTGACACACTTGTGGAAATTTGAAATTTTTTTTCTTTCGATAAATTGTGCCCATTTTGTGCCAATTTGTGCCGTATGTTATGAATTTTGTGCTCATTCCGTTCTCGAGATATTTCAAGTTTTCCAAGTGTGTCACCAACTTGACGCTGTGACACACTTGTGGAAATTTGAAATTTTTTTTCTTTCGATAAATTGTGCCCATTTTGTGCCAATTTGTTCCGTATGTTACGAATTTTGTGCCCGTTCAGTTCTCGAGATATTTTGAGTTTTGTTTGTGAGGAGCGTCAAGTTGGTGACACACCCCTCGAATTTTGGTATCAAATTGTTTTGGGAATTTTGTGCCCATTTTGTGCTAATTTGTGCCGTATATTATGAATTTTGTGCCCGTTCCGTTTTAGAGATATTTCGAGTTTTTCAAGTGAGTCATCAACTTCACGTTGTGACTCACATAAGGAAAGCTGGAAATTCTTCTTTGGATAAATTGTGCCCATTTTGCGCCAATTCGTGCCGCATAGTAAAGATTTTGCATGCTTGCAGTTTTCGAGATATTTGAAGTTATTCCTGTGAGATGAATAGATGTAGCAGAATTCAAAGACGAGCGTTAATTCCATGTCATAAAATTATGTGATCATTTTAAAGTATGAGTTGTTGAACTGGCAGACATTCGGTGAAAACAACCAAATTTCAGTGATTCGACGACCTTTTCACTTAGAATAATCAATTCAATATATAATAATTGAGTTGATGAATTGATATATAGGTACAGGTTTATCGAATACGTTGACACATCCTCAGTTTCAATTATACAGGGTCCGGCAGGGAGGTATGGATGATTTGAAATAACAGTTACACACTCATTTCCGAACGAAACTGAAAATTATTTTTTTTAATGTGTACCTCAGATGTTGCCATTATATAAATTAAAGAGGAAAATTAAATTAAAACATTGATTAGGTACGTGCGAAGAGCACGGGCATGTCGCACAGCCGAACGACGAGGGCTTGTTTCAACTGCTTGACACACTCTTCCAATGTTTTCCGGGGTTCGTACTGTTCGTTCACCACCTCGTGCAGTTCCAGATCTCAAGGAACCTGTTGGTTGAAAGTTATTGACCCATTTCATTATTGTTTCAAACTTCGGAACACGACCATGACGGCCAACGTTGAAATGATTTCGGAACCGTCTCTGAGTTTGAATGACGGAACGTCCCGTTTCAAAGGTGTTGTACACAAATACACGATGCTCTATGGACCACATTTTGATTGATACTAAAATGGCAACTCATAACAAATATATACCTCCCACATTTTATCCGCCAAGGTTATCCCCTCCTTGCACTACCCCCCGTTCAAATCATCCATACCTCCCTGCCGGACCCTGTATATTAGTAATATTCTACTTCAATCCATAATGAAGTATATTACGATTCAATAAAACAGACAATACTCATAAAAATATATTACTTTATAAATCCTTCAAAACAAATAAAAAACAGCAAGAGTAACAAAACAAATGAAAACATTAATGTAACGTGAAAAATATAAATTGTAGCTAAATAAATATGAAACCATTAAATCACAGGGTGTAAATCAATAAATAAGTATTTATTGTTGAACATTCATGTTTCCATTTGTTTTGTTACTCTTGTTGTTTTTTATTTGTTTTGAAGGATTTATAAAGTAATATATTTTTATGAGTATTGTCTGTTTTATTGAATCGTAATATACTTCATTATGGATTGAATTAGAATATTACTAATATACAGGGTGTCCCGAAAACAATGGATAAGCCTGCAACTATAGATAGACACTGTCGTGGTATAACTTATTCCAAATTTTGACCTTAATGAAAATTCCACGGTTTCGGAGATATTCATGGTTTTCGTATTTTTAGAAAATTTCCAAATGCGAATAGTTTTTCTAGTGCCATTTCTACAAATGGAGAGGTATTTCGATATGGTTTTTTTTAATTTCACATGAGATAGTTCAGCTATCGGAAACAAAGACTTAAATTCATCAAACTAGTGTAAAAAGTTAGAAACTCGTGAATTACAAAGAAAAATTGAAAACTAAATGAAATTTCCTTCAAGTTTGATGAGCTACAGTGTAAAAAAAATGTAGGACGCCCCTGGTAGACATCATCTTAAAAACTTGCTCAGTTATTGCAGATTCCAAAAAGGTATCATCAGCTCGTCTTTGAATTCTGCTATAGTCCATCCAAGAATGATTGACATCTCGGGGGGCTTTGGAAAATCGAAATTATGTTGGTAATGCCCATTCAGTAATATTTTGAGTTGCAGAATTCAGGTTGGTGTTGGAAATAACACTGACATTTTGTTCTGTCATTAATGTTTCGAACAAATTTGGCAAAAAATTGAGCAAGTGAAATGAATATCTTTGAAATGAGGTTCTTGAAGAGTGAACAGCTAAGAAATGGAAAGCCTGCACAGAGCACGTAGAAAAAGAAATGAGAGAAGATTAGTCAAAATATAAGCAACGTTATGATATATTGCTGACAAAACCTTTCATTATGAACATGACGAGTTCTGCCCAGATGAGGAAAAAATAACATGTTGTGGTTGTTGAAACAGAATAATAGAAATATTTATATTTTTCATATTTCATATTTTACACCTTCATTGTTCACAAATATTGATAGTTACAATGTCATGACAAAATTCTTCATATATTATGTAATAGATCAATTGGTTAAGTTTTGTTTCTATCTTAGTGTCTTGATATCTATTACAAATTTCCCAATCAATTCACATTGCAGTAACACGCTTCAAATTATCAACTAGATTTTTTCGGTTCAGCGAATATTCATATTGAACATTGAAAAGGAACGAGCTATTTAATCACCCACGATACTTTTCGTTGCCAAACCAGAATTTCCAGGCTGTATGCTCCTATAATTGATCGTAAGATCGAGAACGTATCAATACAAGATGAAAATAATATACTGCTGGTATACAGATTCACACGCTGGTAATCGTATGTGAAAATTGGGAACATTTTGATGTTCAAAGTTCCTTACTTTAAAAAAATATCGTTCAATTTTTAGGTTATTTGACTTGTCCTATACATCTTCATGTCAGAATGGGCCAATAAATGTATTATTATTATTATTATCTATGATGAAAGCACAGAAAATTTTTAGTTACTTTTTTGTACCTAGAAATAAAGCTGCGACTGGACTTTCAAGGCCTGCTCTGATGTCAATCATTCTTGGATGGACTATACATCTATTCATCTCACAGGAATAACTTCAAATATCTCTAAAACTGCAAGCATGCAAAATCTATACTATGCGGCACGAATTGGCGCAAAATGGGCACAATTTATCCAAAGAAGAATTTCCAGCTTTCCTTATGTGAAGTTGGTGACTCACATGAAAAACTCGAAATATCTCTAAAACGGAACGGGCTCAAAATTCATAATATACGGCACAAATTAGCACAAAATGGGCACAAAATTCCCAAAACAATTTGATACCAAAATTCCAGGGGTGTGTCACCAACTTGACGCTCCTAACAAACAAAACTCAAAATATCTCGAGAACTGAACGGGCACAAAATTCGTAACATACGTCACAAATTGGCACAAAATGGGCACAATTTATCGAAAGAAGAAAATTTTCAAATTTCCACAAGTGTGTCACAGCGTCAAGTTGGTGACACACTTGGAAAACTTGAAATATCTCGAGAACGGAACGGGCACAAAATTCATAACATGCGGCACAAATTGGCACAAAATGGGCACAATTTATCAAAAGAAAAAAATTTTCAAATTTCCACAAGTGTGTCACAGCGTCAAGTTGGTGACACACTTGGAAACCTTGAAATATCTCGAGAACGGAATGGGCACAAAATTCATAACATACGGCACAAATTGGCACAAAATGGGCACAAAATTCCCAAAACAATATGGTACCAAAATTCGGTGGGTGTGTCACCAACTTGACGCACCTGAGATCGTTACCCTTCGTACGCGGGGCACATTCATACAGTCGAAATAAAACTTGAACGAAACGACGTACGGCCTTGCTTTTGTATGTGTGCTTGAGTGGAGGTACCAACTTTACGTCAACGTACTATCGCGCCATTCGCACTGGTGAGAGCGAAGTTTCAGGCACGAACGTGTTTTCGCGCTCGCTAAGTAATTTTTTGATCAATGTTTCTGTCAATTGTTACCGTAGATAAGATAGGTTCTCGTGTAGAGAATTCTATCAGTAACTAGCAAAATATACTTAAGATACGTTTTCAATAATAAATTTATGACGTTTTCCTATCAATATTGAAAGAGGATATATTTTGCTGTTATTTGGTAAGTGGGGTACTTTCGTACAGAACTAGATGGGGCACATTTGGACGCGTAAGAATGTGCCCCAACTAGGAACGATTTAGTGTGTTAGTGTACTAATTGCTAATTTTTGCATTAACTTCTTTCTTGGAGGTTCCGCCGTTTCGCGAGAACAAACTATTAACTCACCATTGATAACTTATGATGAACTACGAAGGTTTAATTTAGATCCTTTGAATAATTCACCAATCCATCACATAATAGTAGCTCCTTTGAAGACAGTTTTGACACTACAGGCAATTCGACCCTATCCGACTGTTGTGAGAAGTAATGAAACAAACAAAGGACGACGACCAGGAAAATCACGTATTTATACTGACTGTATGTAGGTGCCCCGTTGTTGGGGTAGGTTCGTACATATCCCAGATTTGGTTTCAAATCATAATTATGGTTGAAACATCAGATGAAATCATCTGTAATTTTTTCATATGAATCTCAGATAGTTAGACTATACATTCAAGCTGTCAGGTAATTGATTAATGAAAAAACAAAAAATAAAAAAAATTAAATGTTGAAACCGTACGAAGGGTCCCCACCTTCCCCTATACGGGAAACTACTGAACGTATTTTCATGAAATTCAGCACTTATAAGTATTTCACGATGCTGATGAAATCTAAAATATTTTCAAGGCATGAGCACCTCCGGTTTTTCCGGAAATGACGTCAACTTCCGTTTTTCAAATTAGAACACCATTTTTTTATTGCAGAAATAGATTCCTTAGAAAATTTAGAGTTATTTTGATGTAAAATTTTTCAGTTTTGGTTGGAAAATTCTCTCTGAGCGGGAAAATTCGAAAAAAAAATCGAAAATAGAGCTCCGCTGAAACAAGAATAACTTCGAGATTTTTGGATGGAAAATTTTCATTTTTGGGATTTTTCAAGATGTAAGATTGATGTATCCACTTTGAAAATCGAAATCGCGATTCATGATACAGGGGGTGAAAAAATCGCTTCCAAAGTTAGGGATGACAAAATCGTGAAAAATCATTTTTTTCAAATTAGAACCCCATTTTTTTATGGCAGATATTGAATCTACGTTAAAAAATAATGTGAGTGTATGCATCACACCCTTGCCCTAAAGTGGATATTTTCTGAGTTATTCACAAAAAACTGTTTTTCGTCTTGAATTTTCAGCTATTTCTTTTCCCTTCACGCCAAAAAGATGAAATTTTCAGAAACTGTTACTTAAACCATGTTTTAGATTTTACTACCCTAATATGCAAGAGAAAAAAGTTACAGGTTGTTCCTAAATAGATGGCGAATTTGGATTCGAATTTGTATCGGAAACCTCTTTATTTCAACTAATCGGCCATCGGTTTTCTCTCCAGTGATAAATAAATAATTCCTTATGAACCCATATGCAAAAACTTACCATGTTTTACATTCTTTTTTCTTTAAGATAGATATCATTAATTACATCTGCCAAATTCCTCTTTATTCAGTAGCATGTAATTAATGATATCTATCATTAAAAAAAAGAATGTAAAACATGGTAAGTTTTTGCATATGGTTCATAAGGAATTATTTATTTATCACTGGAGAGAAAACCGATGGCCGATTAGTTGAAATAAAGAGGTTTCCGATACAAATTCGAATCCAAATTCGCCATCTATTTAGGAACAACCTGTAACTTTTTTCTCTTGCATATTAGGGTAGTAAAATCTAAAACATGGTTTAAGTAACAGTTCCTGAAAATTTCATCTTTTTGGCGTGAAGGGAAAAGAAATAGCTGAAAATTCAAGACGAAAAACAGTTTTTTGTGAATAACTCAGAAAATATCCACTTTAGGGCAAGGGTGTGATGCATACACTCACATTATTTTTTAACGTAGATTCAATATCTGCCATAAAAAAATGGGGTTCTAATTTGAAAAAAATGATTTTTCACGATTTTGTCATCCCTAACTTTGGAAGCGATTTTTTCACCCCCTGTATCATGAATCGCGATTTCGATTTTCAAAGTGGATACATCAATCTTACATCTTGAAAAATCCCAAAAATGAAAATTTTCCATCCAAAAATCTCGAAGTTATTCTTGTTTCAGCGGAGCTCTATTTTTGATTTTTTTTTCGAATTTTCCCGCTCAGAGAGAATTTTCCAACCAAAACTGAAAAATTTTACATCAAAATAACTTGAAATTTTCTAAGGAATCTATTTCTGCAATAAAAAAATGGTGTTCTAATTTGAAAAACGGAAGTTGACGTCATTTCCGGAAAAACCGGAGGTGCTCATGCCTTGAAAATATTTTAGATTTCATCAGCATCGTGAAATACTTATGAGTGCTGAATTTCATGAAAATACGTTCAGTAGTTTCCCGTATAAATATGGGTGAGGTTCCTCGTGAAAGACCCTGTATATTCCGCAAATTTACATTTTCTGAATGCACGTGATATCACGTCTGATATTTTATGAAATGTCATTCTGACATACATTTGAAACCGATCTGGATGCTCATTTAATAATTATTGAATTAATTGATGGAATTCCCCCACTTCTTCTGTTCGTTGATTCATTTGGTAAATCGAATACCTTCTATGAGAATCACCAGCAACTGTAAAAGCAGCTATATTCTCCATATCTTTCTGAATGCACGTGATATGACTTTTGATATTTTGTGAAATGTCATTCTGACATACATTCGAAAGCGATCTGGATGCTCGTTCAATAATTCTTGAATTAATTTATGTAATTCCTCTGTTCGTTGATTCATTTGGTAAATCGAATCCCTTCTATGAGAGTCACCAGCAACAGTAAAAGCAGCTATATTCTCTATATCTTCTTTCCATTTCCTCGCGTGTGCTCACGTGACGTGACAACAATATGTCTGCACATTTATTATATTGAATGTGTTGAATGCTTAGGCTTAGATAATAATAATATGTTGTATGATTTGATAAATTAGTATGAAATTGGATTCAATGTCGAAATTTGTTGATTAAGCAACAAACTAGAATGATATAAAAATTTGTACTACGGAAATAACGAGATATTGATGCCCTCGAGGAACTTGAGTAATCTGGGGCCAGAGTCTCTTGGCTTTGCAAGTAGTCGACCTGGGAATATAAACACCTACTGTATGCCCTTCGCACACGAGTAACTATTAGAAAATAGTGTAGGCTTCAGCATCTCACCCAACATCCAGCATCCAACTACATATAAATTAAGAAGTATGATCAATAGAAAATCCTGACTCAATTCCTGACGAGAAAGAATGAAAACATGAACATCTATGTTTTCACAGACGAATTTGTCCTCTTCCACTGAAAAGATAATTTCAGCTCACATGAAAAACTCGAATTGCTCTTTAATAGCTTATAATTAGCAGCGTCAGCACAATCAGAGACTTCCATTCGGATTCACCTCGGTGGAGAGGATGCTCGATAAATTGCTCCCACTCATTTATTACTGGAGCGCTTTTTTTCTCTTTCTATCCTTTGAAGAGGCTGACCTTTGAATGGGTGGATGAGTGTCAAGCGTCGTTTTGATCTATTTTAGCAGTGAATCTCACGTTCATCATTACGCCGAGGATATTTATAAGCCTTACTTACGTAGTTCCTAACATAGAAAAGGGCATTTTGAATGGACGAATTATTTGAAAAATGTCAGTTAGTCCTTAAATTACTCATAAAGTGAAATTATTCATTTATTGCAATCATATAATGTAATAACGTACAGGACCTTCAACATCCACAAATCTATTGTGAAGAAACTTTATAAAAATATCAATAATAAAAATTGAGGATTCTTATTAGAGCAAATGCTCAAAATGACCACCCCTTTCGCTAATACATGCCCTGCATTTATTGAGAAATTACCTTTTCAAACCATACAAACTTCTCCCCGCTGTTTTGGCTTCTGAAATACGAATGCGGTCCCTCAGTTGTGCTTCATCTCTTATGGGATTCGAATAAATTTCCCATAAAAAAAAATCCAGAGGATTTAAGTCTGGTGAACAGGGAGGCCACAAAATTTCACCGCCCCTTCCGATCCACCGGTGAGGATATTTTTGGTTTAAATATTCCCTAACGTGACGACTGTAGTGTGCTGGGCACCCGTCGTGTTGAAACCTTAGATAACGTCGCATTTCCAGTGGTATATCTTCTAAGAGTAAGGGTACACTGTTCGACTGTTCCTTAGAAAATTCAAATAGTTGGTGCCGTTTAATGATTGCGGTAATTCTGTCGGACCGAATATTTTTCCATAGTATATTCCAGTCCATAAATTCACCGTAAATCGATATTGGGATCTATCTTGCCTTATATTGTGCGGATTCTCGATGTTCCAACTATGAAGATTATGCAGATTGATATACCCGCTTTGAGTACAGGAAGACTCATCAGTCCAAAGGATATTATTGAAAAAATCGGGATTTTCTGTATGTTTTAGCAACATTTGTTGACAAAATTCCACTCGGGCTTGATAGTCTCTTGGTAGTAGGTGTTGAACTCGCTGAATATGATAGGGGTGATATTTGTGTTTCTTCAGGATTCTATGGGCACTTGATTTTGATATGCCTGTCATGAGCTCTATCATTCTGGTAATACTGAAGGATTATTTTCGACTTCATTCAAAATGGTGTCATTCTCCACGATCGAAGGCCGGCCACTACTTTTACGACTCCCAGGAACTCTTCCTTCGACAATTGCATTATGGGTCTGGATAAAAACTTCGTAATTGGGATGTCGGCGATTGGGGTACCGCTCTGAATGAAGCCTCGATGCTGCTCTAGCATTAAGACGTACTTCTCCATAAATAAGGTGCATGTCGGCGTATTCTCTTGCAGTATACGAAACATTTTCTGTAGACATTTTACTCAGTAAATTGATACGCACTAACTTCCACTAGATGGAAATGAACGTTTCCATAGATGCCTTAAATACCTTAAGTTTGAATCATTGAATCGCATCACATCATATCGATGTTCGAGAGTTCTTTAGGCAAAGAAAAAGAAATAAATAAACTCAGTCAGTGAATTGGCATCTTAATAACATTTTATTGATTTGTTGATTGATTATTTTCAGCAGGAAGTGCAAAATGAAATTATTTATGAAAAAGGTGAAAAAATCATATTTTCACAGAAATGCTCCATTATCGATAAACATTCGAAATCTTCTTTTCTGAAGACGGTTAGCACCTGTATTTTACCTTTTCGGAATCCTCACAAAATGGGCAACTTCTCAACGTAATATGCCGAAAAGGTCTAGTGTCTTTTTTTTACCACGTCAGATAGAATTCAGTACGAAAAACACTTCCTTCAGAACATGTATTTCAACTTTTTTTTCTGAATCCCTGTATAATATTTTGTGCTATTTTTCATTGCATGAAACGAAGTAACCATTCAACAATATTTACGAAAAAACTGATTCAAAATGTATTCTATTGTAGCTTCCGCAAGAGAGAAAGCATTTCAAGTGTAAAAATTCAACATTTTCATAAAACATCAAATATCTCGAAAACTGTGAGACTTTCATAAGAACGATTTTTCCACATCAGGCAGAGCACATTCTGATCTACTTTCCGTTTTCGTTTGACGTGGTCTTAACGGGACACCCTGTATACAGGGTGAGTCTTTGACTTGTACATATATTTTAACTGTAGATTCTTCAGACCAAAATAAATCTTTTTTTCATTTTCCATTTCTCCGAATTCGGCTCTGTTAAAGAGACATAGCCATTTGAAAAGAAAATTGGGCTGAATGCGTGCCTGATATTATTCTCTACAAACACCTCAAAGTTCATATTTTCTGATTGAGATTGATGTGATTATTAGATATTCTGGGTGATACATTTAGAAAATACTCAAGCACTAGCCTCATTTGAATAAGAATGTTACAAACACGATATTTCCCATCATTTCTGCAATTGAAAAGCCATATTTCTCACACCAAAATAAGTTCCTTCTTTGATTTTCCTGAAGATTAGTTTGTACATACTAATAATTTTACCCGATATTCTGGAACGATCTCAAAAAAATTGGTTTCTCACTAACCTATCCTAACTCCATCAACCTAAGTCATATGATTCGAGGTCAATGACCTAACCTAACTCATCTTCTGTGATATGATATTCCACAGAACTCTAGAGAAAACGATGCCAGATTGCCGATTTTCTCTTCAAACATTAGTATAGGCGAAACCAAGGAAGCGGTACGTATCCTATCGTTAACGGAAGAACTATCGCAAAGGCACCAGTTTTGTTCACTCTTCGCTAAAGGCGTCTAGGCGTTGCTCTTCGGAAGCGCCAAACGAGTTCTGATTCTCGCCGATATAACGCCACGTTCTTAATTTCAGTCGCCCATAACGGTGCGATGCCAGCTGCGATGTAGCACGGCCTACTCTTCCCTTCTGAAGGCTGTGGATGTAGCCGCCACGCAAGACAAACCGTGTTTCTGTGTCTCCAACCTCCAACGTTAGTCAGTGACTTCGATTTATTTATTTATTTATTTATTCACAGGGAATGAAGCAAAAAGGTGATGATTATGTAAATGACTTTTAATGAATTGATGTAATAGTAGTGTAGTCTGGTGCCGAGTTATATTGTTTTGATAGATTTTTTGCTGAAGGGCCGGTAACAATGAATTTCCAATTGAAACTGCGTATAAAACGTATAATTTCATTCTTCTCAGAATTCAATTTCATCTCCCACATTTGTGGGATTTTACCATTACATATCTCTAGATCAAACGTTTTTTCATCATAGAGATTTTCGTCTTGACAAAGTTGATGAACGGATAATAATTCTGACCACATTGTTAACATTTTGAGAGTTCAGAGGAGAAATAATATTCGATGAGATTTAACTCAGGACAGCATTCAGATTATTCTTGATTTTTTCATCGAATTTGATCTTATACAATTAGGAATAACTTGGAAACGACACGTTTTATTGAAAAAACAAAAGAATACATACTTTTGTTTTCTGAAATAATTGATCCTTTGGAAAACGTGAATCGTTTATCTTTTTCAAGTGGTTTTGTAGTATTTTTGCTTGAATGTATGAGTTGATTATACTGTAACTTCAATACCAGGAGAAATATGGAATAAGTTTCAATTGAGGAATATGCACCATGAATAGACTAAACAATCATTCAAAATTCAGTTCATTCGAAATATCGGTTCCAAATATATGGAAAGAATAGTGTTAATTTCATGGATTTTTGACACCCTGTATCTTTCAAACAATACCGAACTTTTAAAAATGGTATGGAAAAAAGTGTTTCGCTTGATGAGAGGATTTTACAGTTAAAATATATATTATCATATCGGTTATTTGATCATCAGGGAACGTCGGTAAATGAAATCCCAAGCTTGGTCTAGGAAAGTTTTAATTGACGTTTCGGGTCAGGGCCCTTTTTCGAAACTGAAATATTAATATCGGATGCTATAAGAGAATTTTACACACAATTGTGCTTGGTCATGTAATGGACAAAATGTTGCAATTTGTTACTCTTCAGAGTAACAAATTGCAACATTAATTAAAACTTTCCTAGACCAAGCTTGGGATTTCATTTACCGACGTTCCCTGATGATCAAATAACCGATATGATAATATACATAAAAAGGAAAAATACCAATCTAAAGTTAAAATATATGTACAAGTCAAAGACTAACCCTGTATAAACGAATAACAGATACAGCCCAAACTTAATCTATCTAACTAAACTGATATAAAATTATTATTATTACATTTTCCTTGACGAAAATGAACCTTAGTTCTTATTATTATTATCACTTATTCACTTGCGGGATCTGGAACGGACGAATTCTACCTCTCTCGGTAGACTGCCTGAGACTCCGAAGTGGGTACTTGCGAAACAGCGATGGAAAAAAATAGTGTACGTAGAGATCTAATTTTTGAAGGAACGTCTGGGAAGAAGCGTAGACATTTACCCGCCAGATGGCACACCGTTTATCATCTAGTACTCAAGTATGCCGACTGGCGCGTAATATAAGTTCTGTCGTTTCATTAGGTAGCTATCATGGATTGGGTTCTATGGCACTGATGACAGAATAACAAGCTAGCAACCAGTCTCCCAATAAACACACAAACGTATAATAAACGTTTATTTCTAGTGGCTGAAGTTGATTTAACGTTACACGTTGAATTTTCTACGTTACATCCGAAACGAAAATTCCACGAAACGTTGATTATACACATAATATACGTACCCAATTCAACTGTTTGACTCATCCACCATTATGAAACGTATATTTATTACATTTTTTCAAACGTTCTTTCAACGTGAGCTCAGTAACATTGAATAAACGTTATATGAGTCACTCTTCATCAACTCTGACGTAAACCAACTTTAATTCTACTAATTACATCCGAAACACAAATTCAACGAAACGTTGAATATGCATATAATATACGTACCCAATTCAACTGGTTGATGAACCGTTATAAAACGTATTATTTATTGTATTTTTTCAAACGATTTTTCAACGTGAGCTCTTTAACATTGAAGAAACGTTTAATTAGTCACTCTTTATCAACTCAGACGTCAACCTACTTTGATTCTACTTGTTACAACCGAAACACAAATTCAACGAAACGTTGATTATACATATACATATACATATTATAATATACGTACCCAATTCAACTGGTTGATTCATCCTCCATTATGAAACGTATATTCATTACAGTTTTTTAATTGTTTTTTCAACGTGAGCTCAGTAACATTGAATAAACGTTAAATGAGTTACTTTTTATCAACTCAGACGTTAACTCACTTCAATTCTACTTATTACATCCGAAACACAAATTCAACGGAACGTTGATTATACATATAATATACTTACCCAATTCAACTGGTTGATTCATCCACCATTATGAAACGTATATTTATTACATTTTTTATTTATTACATTTTTTATTTATTACATGTATTGTATTATACCAGCTTCTTATTAATTCGAAGGAATATTTAACAGCATATTATAATGAAGGTAGGTACCTAAATATACCTTTTTGAAACGCTTTTAATGTTTCTTTTATAAAATCTTTCATTTCGAATGGATGGAGAAATATCATCATTTTATGTGAAGTGATATAGTGATTTCATACCTACCGAAATGTCCGAACTTATTTCCTGCATTCTTTACTTTGAATTTTTTATTCGTTCAAAATATGAAACCCATTATTAGTAATAACCTTATATTCAAAACATACATCGTCTTTGCTAAAATCAATTAATAGAAAATTATGAATTTTCTTGAAAGATAATAATTAATCAACCTAGGCAACGGTGCACTACGGCAGGGGTTGTGATGACGTGATACGTGATAGTGCCGGCGCCATATAGGCCGGCGCCGGCGATCCTGCTGTGATCGAGTTGAGTTGAATCCTGCATTCGTGCATTCCACATATTGAAGAGCTAGTGCCGCAGTCACCCGATAGTTCCCTTCGCTATTTTCGACGTGGTAAATCGAGTTTGCTAGGAAAATTATCTGATTTGTTTAGAAGTGCGACAACAAAGATTTTGGTAAGTACCTATCAGTACCCTAAAGTTTCATATTGATTATTGATTGGTGAAAGAAGATTGGAAAGCTTCCAGAGCTCTTCTGAAGAATCGGAGAACTCGAATATGGAACATTTAACACCACCGATTTTTTTGGATGAATCAGTTCCTGTTTCAGCAGCAGAGGATACCGAAATAATTTGTGAGTAAATGTTAATTTTTGGACATATCTACATAATATGAAAGCTTTGTCATTCCTAACATAGTTAATTGTGAAATTTGTAACATAGATAATGTTAGTTTGTTTTTTTACGAAGGCATAAATTGATATAGCAATGCTAAAATTATTACCCCAGTTCCCTGTAAAAATAATTATTCTCGTTTTTTTTAAGGTTAACCGATATAAGTCAATGGGAGGTAATGGTCCCGAGGACCATACCAGAAGAATTCTCAGATTCATATTGAGTAATGATTTAGCTTGCCAATACAATTGGAAGGGCAGGGAGAAAAAACCTTTTAGAGATAAGAAGTCGACGGAACTCATTTATGGTAAGGCTTCATTTTGTAGACCTATATTTTCAAAATATCTAATGAGCATTATGGGTTTTTTCAGTGGCTGTCAAGAAAGAATTTGCGGCAGCCACAGACCTAAAAATTGCAGACGCAACAAAAGATTGGCTGGAATTTGCGAAAGAAGACTCAAGGACGCTGCATTAAGTAAAGAAAAAAAAATGAAATTTAAACATTTTTTTTAATAAGTATGTAGGTACATTTAAAAATCTATAAATTTTTTTGTTTGTTCTCTTTATATTTATAGTTATGTTTTTTCTTTCATATTTTACTTATTCTGTTTATTTTTTTATTATTACAAAATATTGATGAATCTGTGTTTAATTGTCAGCATTTTGAAATTGTTGTCCAC
Organism: Adalia decempunctata; assembly: GCA_951802165.1. Lineage (NCBI taxonomy): Eukaryota > Metazoa > Arthropoda > Insecta > Coleoptera > Coccinellidae > Adalia > Adalia decempunctata. Next base: position 8,512,412 of record OX637697.1, read on the forward strand.
TTGAATAGATAAGTACTTGAATATTTCCCAAAATTTTCACCCATTATAAATAACAAGAGTCCACAGAAATAATGTTTTACTACTAACGATAACTACACCTATATATCTGACCAAAATTATATCTCCAATGAGAAACATTTCTTGTGATAATACTTCATTTAAAATTTGGACCAAAATTTATTTCCTGTTCTTTATTTTCATATTCATGAAAAAAACATTTGAATATCTTGAATAGAATATTTTTCAAGATGTTGATGACAAAGGTTTATAAGTTTCCTTAGTTCAGGACAAATTATGCTGAAATTCAAATAATAACAATTCAAAAATATTTTTACTCAAGATTAATTCATTCTCTAAAATCAACGTTACCTTGACACTTGCAATGAACGTTGAATATTTGTGGTATTTTGGTATTAACATCAACGTTGAGAATTCGTATACCATCAACGTTATTTCCGAAACGAAAATACGTCGTTACGTTGAATCTTAAAAATAACGTTATATCAAGGTATTTTCATTCCCTAAAATCAACGTTACCTTGACACTTGAAATGAACGTTATATATTTGTGGTATTTAGGCATAAACATCAACGTTGAGAATTCGTATACCATCAACGTTATTTCCGAAACGAAAATACATCGTTACGTTGAAACTTAATAATAACGTTATATCACGGTATTTTACTTATGACAATAGGAGGTTTGCAACGTTGAATCAACGTGCAGGGAAAACGTTACGATGAAACCAAAAAGAAACGTATTTCATAACGACATTTTACCGTTTTTTCAACGATGAAATATAGTGACGTTACCTAAAAAATACAACGTTTCTTAATGGTTACTGTGTTTATTGGGCTGTCATTACTCTCCTGCGGTGGCAGCATGGTTCTACTCTTTTACTTTCGAATTAGATCTCCACTAGTCCATCTACTTTATATTACCTTACAGTGTTTTGTAATTTTCAAGCTTCGGATATTTTTGATGTATTCACAACCTCAAATAAACGGATTGAGGATATTGATAATATCCGAGAATTCAATATCGAGATTTCTTCATGTAAAGAAAATTAAACTGAATCCCATGACTGGCAACAGATTTTCTGAAAAGTAAACAAAACTAATTCAACTCTTGAGTCTTGAGGAGCTGTTCGTTTTAAAATCATCCTGAAAACTATTTGAGGAAGGTGGAAAAAACAGAAGAAAATCTTAAAATATATTGAATAGAATAAATTAAATAAATACATAATTACAATTATACAATAAAATGTAAACAAAATAAATATTTCAGGTAAAATATAAACATCACAAGATACTTAATATCAATAAATATTCAGAATGTCTTTCAAATATAAAACAAAAATTGGCGGAAATTCAAATAGTTTCAGTTTTTCGGAACAATTGATTCTGAGGTATTTCCCAGCATATTTTGTACGATGAATAAGAAGAAATTAACTATAGATTGAGATAAATAAATATGAACAAATTCCGTCAATGAAAACATTTGTTATAGATATAAAATTATTGACAACAACCACATTAGACATACAAATAAGAATTCTTTCTTGTGAATGTTTCATAAAATTGAACTGGAATCCTGTTTCGATCAAAATTACCATATGATTTTTCAGAGTATATAATTCAATTCAAGGCATCATTCTTCGAATTGGACAAGAACAAAAAGATTGACTTCATTCTGAACAACAGTCTACGATTTAAAATAGATTTGAGATCGGGTAAAAATAAAGTTGTGATTGAGAATTGGCTTGAAGTGAATCCCTACAAAATACATTAATATTTGAATGGTCGGACTTTGACTTGAAATGCATTAATTGATCAGATAGGAGTTTCAAAGGCAGCGAAATGAAAAACTAATGGGGTTGATTTTCCACAAAGAAATATATGAGTTGCTGATTTCCTCCTATTTACTTCAAATTCTTATACACCTAATGAGGTTGAAAAAAACCATAATTATTATTCCAGTTAGTGGTGGCCAATTGATCGAAATAGAAAAAAAAGAATAAATTAGAACCCGAAATTTTTCGCTGATAATTTGCATCGTTTTTCATCCATCATTCTGTATAATAAATTCGGTTAGAAGTCGTCACTGTGAAAAATATGCTGGGAGACTTATCAAATTGCGAAGCAGTCAGATTTCCATCTTCATGGTCAAGAGTCTCCTGGATTATTCTTGTATTCTCGTTATCCATAGATACGCTGGCATAATTCTAATTGGGCGAACTTGAAGTGGGCAGGAGGGACTGGAAGGCTCCGACTGCGGGATCAATTAATTCCAGTTATGGACTCAATCCATGGTTTGAACCACTGCGTCCGCATGTAGACACCAGGTAAATAGGGAGATGCACACTTCACCCCATGGGACACCGTTCCGGCCAACTGATATCTGCCGTCGGCACGTGGGAGAACCAGAGGTCCTCCGGAATCACCCTGCGAAGAAAATGGAGAATTAATTGTGTACGAGTAGGCGGGGTAGGTCTAGAAGGCATGAGGGCTGGATTGAACGATCTGAAGAAGATATTGAGAATTGGGTCATCTAAAGCAATGACGTGAAGGCAGCAGCCACATATTATTCGCAATAATGACAGGGTGTTTCAAAAAAAGGTGAATCGGTCTTTATTTTTTACGATTTCTCCGAATCTACCGGCAGAATTGTTATGAAATTTTATACGAATATGTTTCGGATGCTGATACATCCAATGAATTGGTTTTTATGTCTGACTCTCATCAGGGGCGCTAGTTTCACGGTTCGTACCAAGTAGTATCGAACATTACTTCTTCAATATGAGATATATTTAGCACAATTCCAAGTGAATTTACACATCATTCAATTTTACACCAAAAAGGTACTCTTGGTAAGACTTGATACTGTGCTCCGTTTTCGGAGTACATATTTCGATGTCGAGATTATGGAGCAATAACCGCTGCTGGTATGAAGTAATGATATAATTATTTTACTAACAAGTGCGGAAAGAGATATTTCCCCGCACGAAACTGACGTTGCCCGAACGACGCGAAGCGGAGTTCGGTTGAGCAGTTGATAGCGGGAAAGACACTTTCCGCACGAGTTAGGAACTAGTTATTTTCCTATCGATGGCGAATAGTTGTACTTTCCCGCTCCGCGTCGTTCGGGAAAGCAATCGAGTGCGGGGAAGATACTTTCCGCTCAAGATAGGAACAGTGTTTTTTCTACAACCGTATTATAAAATAGAAAAAAACATCTACACAACTTTGGCGAATATTCGTTTTGTTATATTGATTAAAGAGTTTGGATTTCTATGGAAAATCAAAGACCATGGCATAGAAATAAAATCACCGATCTATGTATGCCAGTCATAGTTTTTGAAGGATGTCAAGTTCGCTTTGAAAATGTAATAATTTTCAAACGGAAATCTGCTTTAATAATTAGTTTGACATTGATGAAACTGCAAAATTTGAAATATTCAACTAAATATATCAGTAAGTAGATTAAGAGATTTCATGTTAAAGGTATTATTATTCACAAATTCAACGAATATGTACTTTCCGGCACTAGTGAAAACGGTACACAGTATCGAGTTTTATCAGGAGTACCTTATTGTTGTCGAATCAAATTATGTTCGAGTTATTAACAAATTTTGCTTGATAAATCTAATATTAAAAAAGTTATGTTCAATCTGTATCGAAAAAATAAATGATAAATAATAAAAAATAAAACAATTCATCAGGAATTTCGACTTTAATGTTTTTTGTTGAATTTCTTCAATTCATCACCAACGTTTCGGATCCAGTTGATCATGTTGATTATGATCAATATTACTTGGTACGAATCGTGTAACTAGCGCCCTCTATGAGAGTCAGACATAAAAACAAATTCATTAGATGTATCAGCTTCCAAAACATACTCGTATGAAATTTCATTACAATGTTGCCAGTTGTTCTGGCAAAATTTTAAAAAATGTGCATATTTTTTTCTTCAGCGTCCTCAATCTTGACGTTTCTACAACTTTTTACTGAACAAATTCCAGCTATTTTTCGGTTTCCTATCTATCTTAGAGACTGGATCACCTCTTCATGAAACAACCTGTAATTAAGGAAACCTGTACTAGTTAAAAAATTATATTTAAAATCCCCTCTATCCTGTGTATTTCGCTATAAGGATTGTTTTCTAAAATTTCGAGGAACTTTAAACATTCAACCTATTCCAATTATTTTCAGTACGAATCATAATATGACAACTTTGAATTTGTGAGAAAAATTCCTTTGTAATTTTCCTTACCCACTTCAATAAATTTGGAACAGATTTTCGTATGATATTATGGTATCTGTCCAAATGTGCTATCCCAATTCATTACTTTCAATGGGAAAATAATTATAATTTATATACTTCCATAGAATAATATATCCATTATTAAATTGACAAGAGCTGTAATAGAATAGTATCCATAAACCAACAACGTGAGCTATAATATCTCACGCCCATAACTCAGTCCAATACAAATAGGAAAATTAAATAGCTTACTAACTTAATGAAAAAGTCTGAATATCCAAAAATTGCATTTGGAAATTGTGAATCTTTGACGTTTTCTACGTGATTCAATTCTCGACCAGAGAGATCGCTTTCGACAACTGTTTCCAATATTGAAAATGCGGATTGGTTCGAGGATAAATTGATCACATGTAAATTGCACATCATACGTTCACACTTGATCGTCTTTTAGAGTGTCTTTCTACTACGTCAAAGATATTTTCTTGTTGCCAAAGTTATTTATTTTTAGAATTATTCATTTCATTTTGAAGGACCTGAGCATCATCGTTCAAAATTACTATCATACACTTCCTCCTTTGACTTCTGATCCATTTGGAGAACAGAAGTTGAGTAAGTTTAGATTTTTAAAATTTTTGAAATGATAAAGAAAGCTTTCTTCTCTTTTCCAAAAGAAATATTAGAATACATCTTTTATCAGGGTGTTTGCCTGACAATCATCATCATCATCATCATTCAGCCATTCGCGTCCACTGCTGAACATAGGCCTCCCTCATCACTGCCCAGCCTCTCCTATCCTGAGCTTCCCTCATCCAGTTTCCAGCCATTCTTCTAATGTCGTCGGTCCATCGCGTAGGTGGCCTTCCTCTACTACGTTTATCGGCTCTGGGTCTCCACTCAATCAGGCGTTTGGTCCACCTATCATCTGACAAACGGGCAACATGTCCTGCCCAATTCCACTTAAGCCTAGCAATGTGTTCCACAACGTCAGTCACACCCGTTCTTCGGCGGATAACCTCGTTCCTGACACGGTCACGTAGGGACAAACCGAGCATGGATCTTTCCATCTTCCTCTGGGTGATCTTGAGATGCCTTGCGGACGTTGCCGTCAGTGTAACCGTTTCGGCACCATACGTCATCACTGGTAGGATGCATTGGTCTAACACCTTTCTCTTGAGACATATCGGAAAATCGCCCCTGAAAACGTGTCTCAGTTTTCCGAAAGCCGCCCAAGCAAGCGTTTTTCTCCTCTGCAGTTCACACGTTTGATTGTCTCTGGAGATACGAATTTCATGGCCCAAATAGACATAATTGTGTGTCAACTCCACTACCTTGCCGTCGATATGGATCGCCTCGCCTGGAACCATATTTGTCATATATTTCGTCTTAGTTGCATTGATTTTAAGTCCTACGCTGGAGCAAACTTCCTCAAGTTCCTTGAGCATGCTTATTAAATCTCCAAGATTGTCGGCCAGTATGACTATGTCATCTGCGTAGCGTAAGTTCGTGAGATATGAACCATCGACCTTAATACCCCTTCCTTCCCAATTCAATTTCTTCATCGCATATTCCAGAACCGTAATGAAGAGTTTAGGCGACATCGTGTCTCCTTGTCTTACACCTCTGCTAAGTGGCACTGATCTGGTGTTTTTGTGTAGTTTTACTGTCATGGTAGCTTTCTTATATATGTTGTAAATTAACCTGGAATAGCGGTAGTCGACTCGGCATTCTTGAAGGGCCTCTAAAACTGAATCGAGTTCTATCGTATCAAATGCTTTCTGGAAGTCTATGAAAGCCAAAGCTAGTGGTCTGTTGTACTCCACAGTTTTCTCAATAACGGTCTTTAAACTTTGAAGATGGTCATTTGTTCCAAAACGAGAACGAAAGCCGGCTTGCTCTTTAGGTTGGTAGAAGTCAAGTTTCTTTTCTAATCTAGTTGTTATGATTCTTGTGAACAATTTATATAAATGGCTGAGGAGGCTAATTGGTCTGTAGTTCTCCAACTCTGATAAATCCCCCTTCTTATGAATGAGTACAGTGATAGCGTCATTCCAAGTTTCAGGTATCGTGCTATCAAACAGGCAGAGGTTGAAAAGTGCTTTTATTTTTTCGAGTAGTAGGGTTCCACCTATCTTCATAGCATCCGCAATCACATGGTCTTCTCCTGGTGCCTTGCTATTTTTGGTTTTCCGCAAGGCTAGTATTATCTCATCGATGGTGATATCAGGCAGCGATTCTGAGCCCTAGTTGACAATACCTCTCTTGTGTTTAACTTGCTCAGGTTCCATATTTGAATGTACCGCTTTCTGACTTTTATACAGTATTCCGTAGAAGTCCTCGACTACTTTCAAAAGTTCATCTCTGTTCTGTACCAAAATTCCATCCTTGTTCTTCAACTTATTGATATATCTCCTCCCATTTTCTTGTCTCCTACGCAACACTTTCATGCTTTTGTTCTCCTCTATTGTTTTCTGTATCTGATTGGTATTATACGATCTGATGTCTCCTCTTATGGCCTTGGATATTTCCCTATTGATTTCTTTTAGTTCTTGGTAAGAGGTTGACTCTTCACCTCTCATCTCTCTTCTCCTTCTCATAAGTTCCCTCGTGTGGTTGCTGAGCTTCTCTTCCCTTGTCGTCCGAACACACATTTCATTCTGGCTCTCGACCAGAGCTTTAGTTATTACATCGTTCAGAAAATCGATATCAGTGCCGAGTTTAGTTGGTGACAATACTCCTGTATTATTATTCGCTACCTCTAGAATAATTTCACACATAATAAGCTCTTCAATTCTGCCGAGTAGGATTTCTGGTTCAACTTTATTACACCAACTGCATATTGAAGTACTCTCTATTCGCGATAATACTGAAGGCATAACTTTAACAGAACTTATTTGAAGATTGAAGAGGCCTTGTACGACGTCCAATGAGAATCACACGACCACTTTGATGAAATTATATGTATTGCATTTGAAAAAATGAAGAAAGTTCGATTTGGAATTCGTCTTGTTCAGTCTTTTTGTGGACACTCCATATGCTGGAGATCCTTTGTTATAGCTGGCTAGGATACTTTGAAGTCTTGTCTTTCAATCCATATAAAGCTGTTATTGGTATGTGCAAGGGATCGTGAAATATAATTGGATAACATAGCCTCTACAAGTATAATTTTTCTGTCAAAATAACCAATATTCCGAAAACTGTCGAATAAAAATATGTGAAAAGTATACGAAAGCATGCAGGAAGTTTCAGAGAATTGAAAATCACTATTGAATATAGGGTGTCCCATTTGAAAAAACAAAGTCACCCACTATTCCTCTTTTGTGGGCCAACCGATATATTCGAAAAGATTTTTATGTTGTGCTCTTCTTGGAGTATTTCAAGTCTGCATCGAAAAATTTTGCCAAACTCAGACCGTTACGCGTATATCGTCCGCTGCGGCACTAGTGGGACACCCTGTATAAGTATATTTTTGTGACACAACTCAATAAAACTCTATTTTATCAGTTTCCACTATTTTTATTTATGATAAAATAGAGTTTTATTGAGTTGTGTTTAGGTGGTTTTCCACAAAATAAAGTCAACAACTATTAATTTTTATATTTTTTTGTCTTGGAGTTTTTTATCAGATTCCATCTGCTCCATTAACGAATACTGTCCGGTGTACATGACGCTCAACATCGAAATGAGGTTCACCCTCCTTCGGCCATCATGTGCACCCAAGGAGAATCGAGATTCATTAGCAAAGACGACGCGATGCCATTCCATATTCCAATGTCGACGTTCTCAGCACCACTGTAATCGTTGCCGGCGATGCTCAACCGTCAGAGGTAACACAAGATGGGGTCGATAACTCTGCAGGGGCTGTAACACTTATTCCACCGCACTGTATTGTAAAGAGTTTTCAAAATTACAAATTCTCGAATCCAATTAGTCGATCGAGCTTACTGAACGTTTTGAAAAAAAATATTTCACTTTATAACTTGTAATCAATCACACAAAACTGTTTTCATAAATGCACTGAAGTAAAGTCATGACCTTCTGAGCGCCCACTAATCCACCATTAGAGTAGATCAATATTTTTTGGTTCGTGATATAAACTTACAAAATACAAAATGATAAAGCTCTCGTTTGAGTAGAACGAGTGCTCAAAAATAAGGCAATATTGTTGATTACTCACAACCCCCATCCCATCACGATTTCCAATTAATTTTTTAATGTCGGTATTAATTAATTTGCATAACCAAGGGAACCCGAACTTTCCCAGTTATTTAGAACAAACATTCGGTACCAGAGTTCGAACTTTGTTTCATGTTGGGAATCATAATAATTGGGAGGAGCAAAAACGTGGGAGGTTCACGGTATGAAAGTCTTTCAATTAGTCTGAGTTGGATATCGATCTCAGTTTCCATGAATTCTGATAGAAAGCGATGATTGAATACAAATTTTGTTATATTTGTCCATCCAGAGAAAATTGTACAGGTTGTTTCATTGATGTTGTCGTCGCATAAGTAATCGACGATGTCCTTGGATTAATCGTTAATGTCGATATAAGATGAAATTTTCAACAATAATTGAATGAATACTTTAAGCCGTACCTATTTTGAGAGAAGAATGTTGTTGAAGACGTTGGGACAAGAGGATTGTAAATAAAAATTTTTTCTTCGTTATCGTTTACCGGAAAATCACAGAAGATGGATGGCAAAGATTCCACAAATAAGCTCTTGCTGAAAATTGATGAGAAAATCGAAATGAAGCAGATGATTTAGGTTTTCAAAAATAGTTAGAATTCGATTTTAAGAAATTGACAATAATCATATTACATTTATAGAAGGTCGATAAGTTCCCGACTCAATACTCCTAATTGAAATTTTTTTGTTTATATTAATTCCAGTTAAACTAGCAGTGAATTCCAAATAATTACGAATTCATTCGTTTGTTACTCTTTTTAAAGAAGTATGCCATTTAAAGGAAAAATTTAATTCATAAACCTGAATTATGTATTTTTCTATATCTATAATTTCCAATGAAAACTGAAGCTGAATAATTTACTAATTCTGAAACATCGAATCATGTCGTGGAACGTAACGTATGGTCCGAAAGTTTTGGGCAAATCGAAAATAATGGTCCCTTGTCTGTTACTTGAATTTTGATTTATGATAAGGATAGTTAAGTTAAATTGTTGAATAATTCGATAAATTATAATGAATCCCGATTTTCTGATCATGAAATCGGCCTTCATTTTAAATTAATTTTTCCGGGTTTTTATTTCAAATTTCTGCATTTCATTTCCGTTCAGACTTAAACCGAGAAGATCGAATATGGTACATTCGATATTGTTTTGCATGCAGAGAACATAGTGAAAAGAGTCATAAGAACCACGTAGAATGTAGATAACGCCGTTTTTCTAGTCCATACGTATAAGCCAGATTCGAAGAAGTTTTACTGGGATACTTTTCTAGAAAAGTAGCATTTGTGCGCCTGCCGTTTCCGTCCCCCTCAGGGAGATTATAAAAGGCGAATTTCCCCTCATCTGTCATCCATTATTCACTTTTGATTCGTGTTGAGTAGAGTACAGTTCCTTCTTTTGATTTCCGAGTTAATTCATCCTTTTTGATTACATAGTATAGCGATTCTAGAGTCAGTAGTCAGCAAAAGCCGATTTAGCGTTATTTCTGCTAGTATTAAATTCTTCTTTTTGCATTTACCGAGTGAGTATCAGTGCACCGAAATCGTAAGTACCGATTCAATTCATTTCCGTCCTATTTTTTTGTATCTTAGTTGAGTCTATCAAAAATAGCTGTTACGTCGAGATCTGTGTTAAACCTTCCTTTACTCGTTCAGGACTCCGGCTCTAGCACGTTTATCCGAGTAATCGGTGCCCAATTAGTGTCTGTCCTTTATGGCGAGTAATCTCATAGTCAGACTGGAGGGCCCATGCAAACCAATGCTATAGAACGTGCAGTCGCATAATATCCGATCCTTCGCGCCCCTAGTTCGGTGCGTCCTGTTTGACCATTTAAATTTAACCTGGCCAAGCCCGACCTTTCTAGACGTGGAACAAGCTAAGTAGACAATATAACTCTTTTGAGTTTTCGGACTGAAAGAATATCGGACAAAAATAATCACTGTACATTTTCATATCCGTTTCACATTTTGCAACTGTAAATTTAAATTCTCCGTTTAATTAAAATTCCCACCCCCATTCTATTCTGGCTGACTCGTACCTTGAAATATTTCTTTGGAATGAATGCTCGCAGTCAGACAAAACTGAACCATTTTTCTTTACCTGTGTGCATATTTGATATTTTGTTGGGATTAATACATATTTGATATTTTCTTGTTATTAGTGAATATTTGATATTTTTCTTGTTATTATTGCATATTTGATATTTACTTTCTACCGTTTGAATAAATTGTGTGAATTGCTCTATTTCCGATTCCTTAGTTATCGCTAACACCCTAGATACAACCGAACTCTGTCTCCGGCTAAGCAGCTATCCTGGCAGGTTTGCTATTCTACCTTATAAGCAAAAAGAATAGCTGGCGCTCGAGGTAAGGTTTCTACGGGAAAACCCCCATTACAAAATATAAGATTATTCAAGTCAGAGTTATATGCTTTTGAAATTTTTCCCAAAACTTCGGGACCATACGTTATGCCATTCATAAATTCATGTGAATACTTTCGGTCATAACCTCACAATTTCCTGTAAAATATTTCAATCGCTTTATTTCGTTTTATTATTCATATTCCAGAATTGAACTGAAAATATTCAAGTGACATATTTTCATCCTCGATATCTAGTTTTTGTTGTCTTTCAAAATAAACATAACCTCTACATTCTCATAATTTTTGAATTTCCAGTTGAAGCAATCGAACAATTCAATCCTTACCAAAAAGTTGGTTTCATTTCGTGGGTGTAAAAAGCAGGGGTATAAGCCATATTGATGTTATTAAATATATGATTTTTTCAGATCAATAAGCACATTTCTCCATGATAAATCTCAATAGCAACAAAGAAAATCCACCAGTGATCTGACATCAACGGTCTGATTATCTGTTCGGATTTAATTTTTCAACTGTCAAATGGAGTTGATTCTATGATGAACCTCCGATCTCCGTTGGAATATACAACAATCAACTCTTCAGTAATGGTTGACCGGCATCCACTACTAGCCGATGACCAGCCACTCATGTAACACTCTATACAGGGTAATTTTTCTAAGTATTTCATCAGACGTATTCGACGAAGGAATATTGATACAAATTCAAGATTTTGTATTTTTGTTTTAGAATACGTGAACTCAAATTGTAAAATATTTTCAAGCGGAATCTACGTCCGGTTCTACCGGAAACGAATGTGAAATTTTTAGATATTCTAATTCTTCGTTTGATGTGATTTGATGTATGATATGCGCAACCACTTTAAGAGATTGTTGAGATATAGCCAGTTCGTCAAATTTGTTAACAGAAATAGTGTCGCAAATAAGTGTTAATATCTCCAAAATCCCTACTTGTATAATATAGTAATTTACGTAACAAGTCCGGAAAATAGGGTTTTTTTGGACGAATAGACAAAATTCACTCTTCCAATTTGTAAATAATATTATAATTAAAGGGTGAAATCTCACCTCGCAAGAGTCCTTTTGACCATTGGCGTATCCTGCACAGAGGAATGAGTCTAGGATAACCTTCGAGTGAGCTGCTGTTCTGAACATCTCCTGGCATACCGCATTCTCCATTATAGGAACTTGGACTTCTTGAAGTACCGATGGTACACCACCATTATATTTGAGTCTTCCCCAGCCGGTCACTGTAGCCATTCTTCCGGTGAAGTCTTCACTGTCTCTTGGTAGACAGATGGGTACTGCAAAAAAATGTTAAATTATTAAGTCTTAGTGATGTTGGGTCAATCTCGTTGCAGCAAAAAGTGTTTTCATAACACCGCTCTGAAAACACTATCAAAACATGTCGATTCAAAGCACCAGAAGTGACCCTTTACCGTGCGGCTGCACCGTAAAACGTTTTAGGTGCGCTGAGACATAGAGGCATCTATGATTCTATGCTGAGACACAGATTGCGTGATGAGTGTTGACAGTAGACGTCAGTGTTTCGAATAATTATTGTTTTACAATATCGAAATGCTTTCTGTCGAAGAACAAATATCGTTGGATTGTTTTCAGAGAGGTGTAATGAAAAATATCGTTCATTACACGTCCAGAAAGGCTTTTTGGACTAGTAATGAAATATACTGTTTCATTACACCGCTCTGAAAACCCTATCAAAACATGTCGATTCAGGGCACCGAAAGTGACCCTTTTCCGTGCGGCCGCACCGAAAGTGACCCTTTTCCGTGTGGCCGCACCGAAAGTGACCCTTTTCCGTGCGCTGAGACATAGATGCATCTATGGTGAGACACAAAGCAACGATTGCGTGATGACAGTAGACGTCAGTGTTTCGAATAATCATTGTTTTACAATATCGAAATGCTTTCTGTCGAAGAACAAATATCGTTGGATTGTTTTCAGAGAGGTGTAATGAAAAATATTGTTCATTACACGTCCAGAAAGGCTTTTACCGTGCTTGCACGAATTCCCGTGTTCGTCTCCGCCTCACACGGGAACTCTTCGCGCGCGCACGGAAAAAGCTTACTTTCTGGACTAGTAATGAAATATACTAATTTAATATCTAATGAATTCAGTACTTTTTCAGTAAAAACTTTTTTTCGGCAACTGTCCGGGATATACCCACTTCCCGGACGCTTTTTTTTGAGAAAGTAGCATTTCCCGGCCTAGTACGTACTTTCCGGACTAGGCCGGAAAAAATCACGTCGTTGTTGTCATTGTTATGATCGTCACAATAGCAACGAAATAACGGATGACAGTTCTGTTTTGTTAAACTCAAATAAGAATCAAAATGTATAATAAAGACATGTGTCGTCTCAACCGCTTCACGGTTGCCGAAAAAATATTGTACGCAACACGCACGGAAATAGTTTGTTTGGACTCACAGACTTTGTCTTTTCGTCCAAAAAATCCCTATTTTCCGGACTTGTCACGTAAATTTGTATTTTAACAGCATTCGATTGGACAGAATAGCACATTTGTCAAAAACAGCGAAAGCAACGAATATTTTATGACTTAAACCATGCAAGTGAATAATAGCCTCAATATGCGAGTTTAATCATCAAAATAATCCACTTCTCTTGAGTAAGTATTTACAGAATAATTACAATTTCAATTTCTACAAAAAAATGCCCACATTTCAGATTCGCATGTCAGCAGTATCTGCTCAAAAAGTTTGAAACCGTTGCATTGCTGCCAAACATATCATTGATGGTTATCGTCCTACGGAATTCTATGGATATTGACCTATGAATTTCCCTTTTTTCCATTCACTTCTTGTACAGGATGAGTCTTTGACTTAAATATTTTTTTTGAGATCTGAGGAAAATTTTTTGCAGCTTCATTCTTCTTTAAATTGGTTTGTTTGAAAGATAAGGCGATATAAAAAAATAGGCGAGTGCAAGATTTTCTTAGAATAAATAAAAAAACCTGGAATTTGCTATTTTTTGATTGAGACTGAGTGGAAAATTATAGGAAATACACTAATGCAAATCTTATTGAAGTTAAAATTAGGATGAATCGATAATACATATCAATAACACTGAATTTTGTTCTAGCATGGCTTCAATTATTAAGCCAAATTTCTCTTTCCAAAGAACATCTCATTTTAGATTATTCACAAGATATGTTTATGAGCATTAATTTATTCATATTATTCTCAAACCCAAACATATCTCATAGGATTCTACCGAAAGTAGTATGCAACGACGGATAATTTTCGGTCAGTGAATTTGACAGAAAATTCTCGCGAGAATTCTCTGTCGTTGCAAGAGGCCTTTGCACCAGGCTCACAGTCAACCATAACCGAGACCATAGCCGTCTAAAAAAAGTCTTGAGCTCTAGCGTGGCCGCAGGTAATAGATCTACGATCATTCTCATTTTAAATTTTCTTGGAATTTTCTGTTAATTTGTAACTTGTCTTATACATTCCTTGTAATGTCTATTAGACCAATAAATATTATTATTATCATTCTTCATCGGTCTCCCGTTCACAGCTTGAGCTGGTAATTCCTCCATGAACCAGTGAAAATACAGTTCAGTTCCTCCCACTAGTTCAGAAATTTCTGAACGATGTGACAGGTTTGCAAATCCACAGCCTGGTGTGCACATCGCGATCTTCTGGGATAATTCGATCCCTTGAAGATTTCTCTTCTCCATCTAGGAAGTGGTTTGTCCTCGCAATTGTTCACGTAATGAAAAGCTCGCATTACTTCAATATTCATTTCGCGGCTACACAGGATACGTGTGTTGCGAGCTCCCCTGCGGGCAGTCCTCCTCGCGGTGGTCGAGCCAGCAGGTGGAGTGGCATCTCGATCTTCTGCCATGATATCGGTTTCCACTTCTCGTTCATGGGTTTGTCACCATTTACCCTTGGTGGCCCAGGTAACTCGGGCCGTGGGGACGTCACCCCCCATGTGGCGTGGCAGAAACCAAACCACACCCGTGCGGTTATTATTATCCTTCATCATCGGTCTCCCGTTCTCAGCTCGATCTGGTAATTCTTCTATTAACCAGTGAAAAAACATTTCAGTTCCTCCCACTAGTTCAGAAATTTCGGCACGATGTGACAGGTTTGCAAATCCACAGCCTGCTGTGCACATCCCGCGATCTTCTGGGATAACTCGATCCCTTGAAGATTTCTCTTCCCCATCCAGGAAGTGGTTTGTCCTCGCAATTGTCCACGCAATGAAGCTCGCATTACTTCAATACTCATTTCGCGGCTCCACTGGATACGTGCGTTGCGAGCTCCCCTTTATTATTATTATTATTAATAATCTATCTAAGGCTTCTCAGGCGAACTGCTATTACAAGTTCAACATGCTCGTTATTTCTTTTCATGTTTCTGTCGGTAACAGTTTCGAATTGAAATGTCCGTATCTACCAAATACCATTGAGTTCAAATATACCTACAGACACAACCCAGTTCAACGATTTGATGCTAAAATTTTTGGCAGTTTACTTGCCAATTTGCCAACTTTAGTGGCGGCACATAGTAGCTAGTAGATCCATTTTGTTTATAGAAATCTTTAGAATATTAGTTTTCTTCTAGTTCTATGAATCGTAGGCAGGATCGGATTCATCCAAATCATATATCTTCGTTACAAATGGTGTGAATCAATAATGATGAACTATTAGCCATG
This sequence comes from Adalia decempunctata, assembly GCA_951802165.1. Lineage (NCBI taxonomy): Eukaryota > Metazoa > Arthropoda > Insecta > Coleoptera > Coccinellidae > Adalia > Adalia decempunctata. The sequence continues at coordinate 8,527,936 of OX637697.1, forward strand.
AATTTCTCCAAAGAGTGTTCTCAGGTAGGAAATGAGGGGTGGAAAAGTACCATAAATAGTTTAATCAGTCCTCGCTTCAGAGTCCCAAGATTTTATTCGGTTCCTTAAACCGAGATCCGTTGCCGTTCATGAAGAAATAAATCACGAAAGATTACGTTTCCACCAGATCATTATGAGAACTGAAATGATATTCCAAGAAATATATCATTCTAATACAGGTTAATTTTTGTATGTGAGAATAATCTAATCATAGTATTCATAGTTGTTATGAATAAATGGTAGCAGAAAACTTATTAATGGTTCGCGTGGATACCAATTCTTCTCTGAATTCTAGTGAACTGAAAACCACATAAATCCAAACGCCTTCCAGAAAATGAAGTTTAAATTGGCCACGCAGATTTTCAGTAGAATTTTATATTCGGCTATGAGAGGTCCAGAAGTGCCAATCCAACTGCTCAGTCCATTCTGAAAATGAATGATCTTTTCGACTGCCTCAATTCGAATGAAAAATTCGAGTGAAATTATCTAAGGAGACCGTTGTCCGAGAAAAACACCGCAGCAATACAAACTCTGACGGAATCAATTGAATTCATTAAGTCTTGGACAGTGGGGAAAAATATTCCCTATTGTTTCAACGGTTTAATAGAATCCAACTCAATCGCGTATTTCTCGGGGTATTTGATGAACATCGCCAAAAAATACAAATTTCTATAACTGCGAAAAAGCACTCCTTATTGATGATTTGATAGGTAATGATGGGAAATAAAATGCAAATCGAAAATATGGCATGGATACATTTGAGAATTCCCTCAACCGATTTCAAACATTTGATAAGGAAAGCGCTGTTGGCCATAAAGAAAATTATGATCACAAAATCAGAAAAGATGGACTTCAAAGGTATATTCTAGGAAAATTAAAAATAGAATGAATTGATGAAAGATTGGATCTCTAACACACTTATCCATCTATGAACCGGCGAAGGAACTACACTAAATCTAGCTTCAAATCGTTGAACTGGGTTGTGTTTCTATGTATATTTAAACTCAATGCAAATACCTAAAAATTACTTAAAACATCCCTTCATCTTCATCAAAATGGTATTCACCATCTGTGAAATCGATCAAGACTCACTAACCGCAGAAAATCCGATAAATTCCATAAAATTTCCTCGACATTGTGGGTACCTGAATTAAAATGAACCGGAAGAAATCCTTATTTTACCCCTCATAATCAAATTAACGGAGGAAATGAAAGAGGAACAGTTGAATCAAATCAGAAAATGAAATAATTGAATTAATCGTCCCACCTCAACATCCGCTTCTTTACCATTCTTGACCTCATTCCGGCCGAGAAAATTATGAATCGAGGCATACAGAAGAAGCTGAATTACTGCGACCCCCGAGCAGGATAATTTACATCTTCCAGTTCTTGAGAATTGCAAGCTGGTTTAATTTGAATCGCAGCGAAAAGAAAAAACTACAGAATTTGACGATGGTGACGAAATGTGAAAAATGAATTCGAGATAAAGGATAGTTGTTTACCAATTGTTCTACTGAAAAAAAGATGTTAAAATCACATTTCTGAATATTTGGACTTGATAATTACGTCATTTTGGCTATCTTGATGGAGTTATCAATCTTGTTATAAGAGAAACTACTGATATTTCCCATGGAAAACTAGAATTGTTAGACATTATTTTCATCACATAATTGTATACCTACAATTTGATCCTTGATATTAAGTGAAACATCTAGTGGGTTCTGCCAAACGCCAGAGAGTACTATTGCATTTGTGCGATAGGAATATTGGGATTGGGTAATCGGTTAGAGGGTAGATACAGAATCGAATTTGCAGTCAAAAAATACCCTTATCCAGAGAAAAATTGACCTACCTCGTGCCGCGTCTGGACTGTTTGATAGTGGGTCCTTTTTACATTCTTCTTCTGATGAAGTTTGAATAGAGGAGAGTAGCAACAATTATGGTCCCAATATAAAAATTAGGATGAAATGATTTTAAGCTCATAGGACCTATAGAAACTTTGTAATGAGGATAAAACAGGGAGGATGTTGCAAATTTTCTGTTTTCATTTCAGTATGAATTTATGTGGTTTCCGCTCTGCTCTAATTGGGAATACAGGTGCGAGCAGAAGAATAATAGATAATAATCCATAGTTATGCAGCCAGCAGTAAGAAATGTTTGTTATTCTCGCTTGATCATAACTCACAGTAATTCAGACGGCAGGAGGTTTTTGTTCATTCGTTGAATAACAAATATTCACATTAATTATTTCATAGCTAATTTTTCATTTATATTAGTCGATGTTAATGAAAACTTCCGGTTGACATACTGTTTCCTGAGTTCTTCTCTCATAAGGAGTTTTTCAATAAAAGATTTAATTTAAATATGATGATTGTTGGGAATAGGTCAATTATAGAGAGAAAAACCAATTACTCTATGGCCGACGTTTCGGCATATATTATGCCATCTTCAGGGCTGCTAAAAATTATAAAACAACAGGTATGAGATATTTAAAACATTTCTAAGACTTTCTCATTTCAAAATTCACTTAGCAATCAATCTAATGTACAAAAAATTATCGATAATCTAAACAGAAAAAGGAAGAACTTGACACAAACATTAAAATCACTCTCTTTAGAGCTATATCGAATAAAGTGAAATAACTTGAAACAATTCAAAACATAATTGGGAAGCAAACAACCTGCCAAGACATGAACGGCAAATAAATGAAAGCGCGAACACCAATCTCTCATAAACCCGAAATGGTCTCACTTACAAGTAAAACGGTCCTCTTTTGTCAAAAACAATGATTCGTCTTTTCGATATTTTAAAGAATCAAAATGAGCTGATGTAGGCTGCATGAAGGATTCAAACATGCTGACTGAACCAGACGATGATATTTCTATTGGTTATACCGTCCAAAAAACATAAACACCTGCAGAAGGAAACAATGACTGTACGAGCAGATTGTTGTTAAGTCTTCTTTTTCACCCTAGACAAAATATTATAATATCCCTGGTTGAGATTCGATATGTCTGTTCTTGAGTTGACTGACTTATTTATTTTAATATACAGCATCTCGTATATCAACCTTTTATATAATGTGTGTTCCTTTTTTAAAATTGACGTTTGTTCAAAATTAAATGTATGGTTTTTGTCTTTTACGTGTTCTGCTAAGGAAGTTTTTGGAAGAGCATTTGGTCTGCTGATTGAATATTTATGTTCGTCAATGCGTTTGCTTAGATATCTTTTGGTTTGGCCGATATAACTTCTCTCACATTGGTGGCACGGAATTTTATATACTATATTCGATTCTAAGTTTTGTGGTGTTTTATCCTTCAACTTGCTGAAAAAGTTTTTCTTTATTGTATTTGCATTTTTAAAAGCTATAGCAAATCTCTCCGTTTGGAAAACTCTTGACAATTTTTCCGATAAACCCCGTACATAGGTTAAACCCAAGTATATTTTTTTGTTGTTTTTTACATTATTAATATTTGCTTCTCTCATTGATTCTATGTTTATGAGTGAGCCATCAATATTATCGGGCTTAAGAACTTTAGAGATTAAGGAACTAGGATAACCATTCATTTTCAAGATTGATTGAATATACTGTATGTTTTTTTGCCAAAATTGTTTGTCTGATAGTTTTAAAGCTCGAAATTTTAGATTATTTATTACATTGATCTTGTGTACAATAGAATGGTGGGAATGAAAGTTTATATGTCTTTCAGAATATGTTGGTTTATGATACCAATCTATTTTCAATACATTATTTTCATTTCGCATAATTTTCAGATCTAGAAAAGCTATACTGTTATTTGATTCTTTTTCTAAGGTAAATTGCAATTTATGATGAAAACCATTGAAGACATCGAGAACTAAATTTTCCATGCCATCTGGAATAGCTAGAAAAATATCATCGACATATCTTTTGAATATATCTACCTTAAAAGGCAGTCTATTAAGGCATACTTCTTGCAACGTAGAAACCACAATGTCTGCACATATAGGTGACATACAATGTCCCATACCAAAACCGAAATTCTGCTTCCAAACTTGATCATTGAATGTGAAAAAATTGTTGTTGGTTAAGAAGTCATACAGTGTTTTGAAAGTGGCAAAGTCTAAGTTGGGTTCTTGTACAAGATGCCAATTCTCCTCTATTATGTTTAGACATAAATCTGTAGGGGTATTAGTATACAATGAAATGATGTCTAACGATATTAATTTATATCCTTCAGGTAAATGTAGGTCATTGAGAGCTTCAAACAACTCAAAAGAGCTTCTAACATATTTATCATTTATGATAAAAATAGGCTTTAAGATCTCAGCTATGTATTTACTAAGATTATATGTGGGAGATCCTATACAACTAACAATGGGTCTAAGTGGGATATTTGTTTTGTGTAATTTAGGTACGAAGTACATTTTGGGTAGAACACCATTATCAGATTTTAAAGACTTATATTTTTGCTCTGTGATAACCCCCTTAGCCAGAAGTATCGAGATGAATCTATTATTCTTGTTCTGCAACGTCTTCAAAGGATCTATATTGATTCTCTGGTAAGTACTAACATCATTCAACAGATCCAGGGCTTTACTATTATAATCTTGTTTATCCATAATTACTGTTGTGTTACCCTTATCAGCTTTTAATATGATGATATCCTTGTTATCTTTTATGAATTTATGAGTTTGAATAGTGTCCTCCAAAAGTGACCTGTTTATTGAATTTTTGTAGTTCGGTGAATTTAAAAAATTTGTGATGTTGTTAATAACATTATTACGAACGATTGCTCTTTCATCTGGCTCAAATTTCTGAATAATGACTTCGCAATCAGAAATAAGATCCAGTATTGGTAACTCCCTCATATATGGTAGATTAAACTTATCGCCCATACTGAGTAGATATAGAACATTAGTTGGAATATCCTCATTAGATGACAAATTCGTTATCCACTTATCATTAATGCTCATACTTTGATTGATCTTTTGCTATAACGAAATTTGATGAAATTTTGATCTTTGTTTTTGCTTTATAATTGAGTTTTGCTTTTTGTAAAAATTCTTTTGGCTATTGGAAAAGGACCGATAAACGTTGCAGTGGACTAATCGGTATAATGTGTTACTTATTTTTTCTATTGATTTCGACAAAGTTGTTCGCCTCCAATAATGGTACCTAATCTCTATATTTAGTATTTGAATTTGAAAACTTCTGAGTGCCTTCATACAGCTCAGAGCAAATGGACTATTTGATGTCACTAAATAGTTAATACATTTGGAGTATTGCACAATATGTTTAGGTAGAATGTTATACTTGCGGCATTTTGTGAGAAACTTAATATGATTGGTAGTGTTAACCAATTGTTTGTTTTCTTTGGCCCAATCTCTGAATTGTTCTGCAATCTCTGTTCCATAAGTTGCTTGTACATCCTCAAAGAAACCCATGTTGTTCAATAAAAATCGAAGTCCTTATCCCAGGAATAATTATAGATTGGTGGAGATTTTACTTGACCTATATACTAGTTTAAATATGATGATTGTTGGGAATAGGTCAATTATAGAGAGAAAAACCAATTACTCTATGTCCGACGTTTCGGCATATATTATGCCATCTTCAGGGCTGCTAAAAATTATAAAACAACAGGTATGAGATATTTAAAACATTTCTAAGACTTTCTCATTTCAAAATTCACTTAGCAATCAATCTAATGTACAAAAAATTATCGATAATTTAAACAGAAAAAGGAAGAACTTGACACAAACATTAAAATCACTCTCTTTAGAGCTATATCGAATAAAGTGAAATAACTTGAAACAATTCAAAACATAATTGGGAAGCAAACAACCTGCCAAGACATGAACGGCAAATAAATGAAAGCGCGAACACCAAACTAATCTCTCATAAACCCGAAATGGTCTCACTTACAAGTAAAACGGTCCTCTTTTGTCAAAAACAATCAACATCGTCTGGTTCAGTCAGCATGTTTGAATCCTTCATGCAGCCTACATCAGCTCATTTTGATTCTTTAAAATATCGAAAAGACGAATCATTGTTTTTGACAAAAGAGGACCGTTTTACTTGTAAGTGAGACCATTTCGGGTTTATGAGAGATTAGTTTGGTGTTCGCGCTTTCATTTATTTGCCGTTCATGTCTTGGCAGGTTGTTTGCTTCCCAATTATGTTTTGAATTGTTTCAAGTTATTTCACTTTATTCGATATAGCTCTAAAGAGAGTGATTTTAATGTTTGTGTCAAGTTCTTCCTTTTTCTGTTTAAATTATCGATAATTTTTTGTACATTAGATTGATTGCTAAGTGAATTTTGAAATGAGAAAGTCTTAAAAATGTTTTAAATATCTCATACCTGTTGTTTTATAATTTTTAGCAGCCCTGAAGATGGCATAATATATGCCGAAACGTCGGCCATAGAGTAATTGGTTTTTCTCTCTATAATTGACCTATTCCCAACAATCATCATATTTAAACTAGTATATAAGGTCAAGTAAAAACTCCACCAATCTAAAAAGATTTAATTTTGAATAGCTCGCTATTTCGGTAGATCACTTTTGAAGCTTTCATTTTTCGACATTCAACCAGTAGAAACTACACCATCAATAAGAATGGAACGATACACGCTTCAACAACACATTGAAATTATTAGAATCCACTATGGAAATCAAGAAAATTTGGCAGAGACTGTTCGTTTAATTCGAACATTCTTGGATCGTCGTGAAGCACCTTGTCGAACCGCCATACAGAAATTGGAAAAAAATTTGAGCTCTTAGGACAAGTTTATGATGTGAGGACAAAAAAAGCACGTCGCTCGAAAACAGCCGAATATATTTCTGATGTAGGAGAAAGTGTTCAAGAAAACCTAGGTTTGTCGATTTCCTGTCGTTCTTTGGAATTAGGCATTCCAAAAACGTCATTACACCGTACATAAAGATTTGGGTCTCACGGCTCATGAAGTTAAGTTAACACACGAACTCTAGCCGGCCGACATCCACAACGTCCTGTGTTTGCTGATTGGGCCCTTTCTGAGCAGCTAAAGATCGCAATAATTAAGCCAGTATTGAAAAGGGGAGACCGGAAAGAACTAGGGAACTACAGGCCCATAAGTATATTACCAAGTTTCTCGAAGTTATTTGAGCTTGCAATGAGCACGAGAGTCGTCACCTTTCTTAATGAGTGCAATTTCTTTTCAAAAACACAGCATGGATATTTGCGAGGTAGATCAGTTCAAACAGCTATGTATATTCGATTTCACAAAGGCGATAGTGGATCTAATTGAGGAAAACAAGTTAGCTTTAGCAATATTTTCAGACCTGTCTAAAGCTTACGACTCTATAAATCAAGAACAATTATTCAGAAAACTACAAAATCGTGGAATAAGAGGTCGAGCGCTTGATTGGATAGGATAATACTTGGGTGACAGGAAACATAAACTGAAAATAATCAAGGGAGGTAAAACTATAGTATCATCAGTTTTAACAAACAAAGTTGGAATTGTACAGGGAAGCGTATTGGGACCTCTATTATTTTTGGTGTTTCTGAATGATTTGGAGGATATTGTGGAGGAATGACAATGAATGGCTGGTGAACTTTGTAGATGACACTAACTTGCTAATAGGAGCGAAAGAAGAAAAGGATCTAGTCAAGGCAGGTTCTAGTTTTTTCACTAGAGCTAAAAACGGGTTCGAGTCAAATCAATTGCTTCTAAACACGAAAAAACAAAACTAGTCGTATTTAGTACAGCCAGATGTAATAAAATAAAACCAGAAGAGATCAAAGTAAATGATGACACCTTCTGTATAACAGAAAATGCAAAATTTTCAGGGGTGTATCTTGATTCTTTTTCAAATTTCAGAAAGCACATTGAATATATTAGTCAGAAAGTAAATAAAGTAAGCTCTGCTATCAGAGTTACAAAAAAATACCTAAACAGGAAATCAGTCAAAATAATATACCATGCAAATTTCGAACCATTGCTAAGATATGGAATAATCTTCTGGGGCATCCCACAAAATTTGAAAGAAATGTTCTTAATTCAGGAAAGAATATATAGGGTAATTTTCAACATGAAATATAAGGAATCCTGTAGAAGTATATTCAAGCAAAATCATATGTTTACAGTTTCTGATCTTTATCTATTTGAGTGTTTAATGTTCTTACATAAAAACAAAGAAAAGTTTATGAAAAATTATACAAATGATCAGCATAATACAAGAACTTTAAATATCAATTATCCTATTCACAGATTGACTTTAAGTAAGAAACACCCAGCATACAATTGTATTAGAGTTTTAAATCACTTACATAATTATATTAAGATCATAAATAATTTCAGACAATTTAAAGCTAATATCACAATTGTTAATTGAAATCGAACCATATAATCTGGAGGAGTTTTTCAAGTGTAGATTGTAAATACAATATTGACGTTATTTCATTTAATAACTGTATTGCTGTGGCTGTTACTGATACAGGGTGTGCTTTTTAAAACGAAACAGACGAGATAACGGGCGAAATGAATTTATTTCGAAAAAATGCTCGGACACGTCGATTTTTGTTTCGAGAGGGACAACTTTTAAGGCCAAATTCACAACTATATCGCTTCAACCCTTAGTGTTAGAACACCAACCCCCAAATATTGAATAGGAAAGATAGGGTGAGTGATACCTCATTTGAAAGGCCTTTTTATCCTGAATTCAGGATATTTATATATTTTTTCTTCATTTGTTTCATTGATTCTTGAGATATTGACATTTGAAGTTGAAACAAAGATGGTATTGTCGTCAAGCAAGCTGTCTGAATCAATCGAATTTATTATTCATTCATTCTGAAGATTTGATGAAACTCCATAACTGCCATTCACCAGACATCAAAATACAAAGTTAAAATTTTAACAATGAATAATTAGTCACTTGAAAAAATATCAAAATGAATGTTATTCTTGAAGAATAAAGAAACAATTTCAATTCTTTATGCCAAAGAACAAAAAATAATTATTTCGTTGTCTTATGTTGTCAATTAACGGTTACTATCGTAACCACAGAATGAATTGGTCAAATAATTGATGAATTCACATAGCATGGTTAGCGGAATGAATGGTACTGTACGAAATTCAAAATTGAATAGCTCGAAAACGAATGAGTTAAATGAGGAAAAAATTATTTCGCTGAATTCATGATGAAAAGGCCTTTCAAATAAGGTATCACTCACCCTATCTTTCCTATTCAAAATTTAGGGGTTGTTGTTCTAACACTAAGGGTTGAAGCGATATAGTTGTGAATTTGACCTTAAAAGTTGTCTCCTCGAAACAAAAATCGACGTGTCCGAGCATTTTTTCGAAATAAATTTATTCCGCCTGTTATCTCGTCTGTTCCGTTTTGAAAAGCCCATCCTGTATTATTGGAAATAAAGATTATTATTATTATTATTAATGCATGAAAATTATCCGGAATTTCATCGAAAAATCATCTTGAGTGATGAGGCCCATCTCCACCTCGATGGAACAAAGCAAAAATGTGACATCTGGGACTCGGTAAAAGCAAGAGTTATTATTGAAAAGCCTCTCTTTCCTCAACGTGAGACTGTTTGGTGCAGTTTCTCGTCCGGCGGGATCATTGGACTTTACTTTTCCGAGAATGAGGCTGGAGCAGCAGTTACGACGAATGGATTGCACTTTCGAGAGATGATTAATGATTTTTTATGGCCGGAATTGGATTGTATTCATCTGGACAACATTCACTTTCAACAAGATGGCGCTACGTACCACACAAGCAACGAAACTATCTATTTTTTACGGAAAAAGTTTCTAGACCGTGTTATCTCTCGAAGAGGGGATCCCAATTGGCCACCGAGATCTTGTGATTTAACACCCTGACTGTTTGGTGCAGTTTATGGAGCGGCGGGGTGTAAGTTGAGGAAAACAGTAATTTATTTAACATAGAGGGTGGATACGAGTAATCAATCAGCATTTTGTATAATTTATCTAAACTTCCTTTTAAATATTCTTTATGGCATATTCTTTCTAATCTATTTCTCATGCCTTTTATGAAGTTCACTTTCATGTGTAATGGATGACTAGAATGGTAGTTAATAAATTTGTCAGAGCATGTCGGTTTTCTGTACCAATCAATTTTAATAGTTTGATTTTGTCTATATAATCTACAATCAAGGAAAGGTACTGAACAATTTTCATCTTCTATTTCAATAGTGAATTGGATTTTTATATTTTGGGCATTGAAACACTCTAATAGTTCATCTCTACCTGATTTTGGTATAGCTACAATTAGGTCATCCACAAACTTTCGAATTAATTGTATAATGAAAGATAATTTAGGAATGCAAACGTCCAAATGATGGTCCATAACATACTGAGCTAATATTGGGCTTAATTTTGAGCCCATGGCACAACCTGATACTTGTAAATAAAATTTATCCATGAATGTGCAATAATTGTTATCTAGTACAAAGCTGATCAATTGCATAAACAGATCCTTGTTTATGAGAGTATGTTGTTTTATTGTATCCCATCTAAGGTTGAGAACATGGATTATCTGATCTTTCACAAGATTTCACAAGATTACCAAATAAGTTCACAACATCTAAAGATGCCAGCTCATAATCTGCTGGTAACAAAAAGTCATTAGTATTCCCAGATAATCCATGTTCTCAACCTTAGATGGGATACAATAAAACAACATACTCTCATAAACAAGGATCTGTTTATGCAATTGATCAGCTTTGTACTAGATAACAATTATTGCACATTCATGGATAAATTTTATTTACAAGTATCAGGTTGTGCCATGGGCTCAAAATTAAGCCCAATATTAGCTCAGTATGTTATGGACCATCATTTGGACGTTTGCATTCCTAAATTATCTTTCATTATACAATTAATTCGAAAGTTTGTGGATGACCTAATTGTAGCTATACCAAAATCAGGTAGAGATGAACTATTAGAGTGTTTCAATGCCCAAAATATAAAAATCCAATTCACTATTGAAATAGAAGATGAAAATTGTTCAGTACCTTTCCTTGATTGTAGATTATATAGACAAAATCAAACTATTAAAATTGATTGGTACAGACAACCGACATGCTCTGACAAATTTATTAACTACCATTCTAGTCATCCATTACACATGAAAGTGAACTTCATAAAAGGCATGAGAAATAGATTAGAAAGAATATGCCATAAAGAATATTTAAAAGGAAGTTTAGATAAATTATACAAAATGCTGATTGATAACTCGTATCCACCCTCTATGTTAAATAAATTACTGTTTTCCTCAACTTACACAGAGAATAATACGTTGCCTTCACCTGCAATAACTACGCAACCCAACGATCAAAACCAGGAACAGTGCATTCTTTATGGATCTCTTCCTCACATAGAAAATGTTACACCAAAACTTAAGAATATATTCAGAGGAGAGAATATAAAAATATCAACTTATAATTCCAAAACGGTTAATAAATTATATTCCAAGCTCAAAGATCCAATCCCTATAAGATTGCAAAGTGATGTAGTTTACCAAGTAAGATGTTTGGACTGCAGAGAGAATTATATAGGCCATACGTCTCAATGGAAAAAAGCAGATTAGCCATTCACAAAAGTGATGTCAAAACGAATAAAGAAAGATGTGCACTTGCAATACATGCCAACCAGAATGATCATCGAATAGATTTTGAAAACACTGAAATTTTAAAGAAAGAAGGAAATTACCATAAAAGAATCATACAGGAAATGATCCAAATTCATAAATTTTAAGCTTCAATTAATAAGAGAACGGATGTACAAAAATTAAGTAATATATATTCATACCTCTTAACGAAAATCAAGAATAACAATACGGATAATAGGTAGATAGAGTGGAAAAGAAATTACCGAGACCATTTCCAGTGATATTGATTTTTGATTAATAGTGACATACGTCTAATTTGTTTATAAAAATGTCTGAATTTGATACACTAGAACATTTCAAATTTTAAATTATTGTAAATTCAATTCCAATTTTTATTGATGTTTTAATGTTCTGTAGTAGCTGTTCATGGTTTCACTTCAATCTCAACTTTGGTAAGAAGATTGTTTTATGCCATTCTAAGTTGCTTTTGTGACACTTTTTATATTGTAGAAGCCCTGATGAAGCAATAAACTGATTGCGAAAGCTTGGCTGAGAAAAAAGAGTAACACGAGTTTGCTTTAATGAGTCGATAATACCCTTATCCCATATAGTTAATTGTACTACGATTCTGATTATTCTTCTATATATATATATATATATATATATATATAGGAATGATAGATTTCTTGTGCTATATTTTATAAATTGTAGGTTGAGTTTTCTTGGGTTTAGAGCACAGTAAAACTTTAGATATTCACGTTTAATTGCTTTCAATCGACATATGTTTCGGCGTATAATAAGCCTTTTTCAAGATTATGAAATAGCTGGGACATTTACATCTAAAATATATTAAAAAGTTCGTTTGATTTTTTTTCCTTCTTCATATGCATGCTTACCTATTAGTCTACTCGTTATTTTTCTCAATTTCATTTTAACTAAAATTAAACATCAAATATATGGAAAAAAAATCAAACGAACTTTTTAATATATTTTAGATGTAAATGTCCCAGCTATTTCATAATCTTGAAAAAGGCTTATTATACGCCGAAACATATGTCGATTGAAAGCAATTAAACGTGAATATCTAAAGTTTTACTGTGCTCTAAACCCAAGAAAACTCAACCTACAATTTATATATATATATATATATATTCTTATGAAATGGAGCTGTACAGATTTGATTCCAAATATGGCATGTGTCTCGAAAAGGCAACAAGGAACAGATCATTCAAACAAACATATTGATCCATTCCCCGCTCCTAAACAGATCAAAGGCACGTATAATAATAGGTCTACTGACGGGACACTGCGGTCTTAGAAAACATCTGAACACCATAGGAATACTTGGGGAACCCGTGGATTGCAGACTCTGCGGTGAAGAGGAAAAACAGCCTCTCACATAATTTTTGAATGCGACGCCCTGGGAAGAAGGCGCCACAGAATCTTCGGAGAAATCAATCCGGAAACGGGAATGAATCCGAAAAACCTCATAAACAGGCTACTGAACCTGATAAAGGACACAAACCTATTCTGGTGAGGAACCACTGACGAAAGTGTCACAGGAAGGCCAAGCGCTAACTCGGTCTCTTGTTCGTCAGCAAATCAATCAATCAATGGATGAGGACTTCACTCGATGGTGTTGGAGACATGGTTCCAACAACCATAATAATTCAAATGTCCCGCCCTTGAAACGCGCAAGCATTTCGGCCATACTGTCACTGTAGCTATGTAAGCTGTTAGTCGAATAGATTCCGTCTTATGCCTCGATGCAGTACGCACGTTGTTATATCCATATAATTTAAAAGTATAAGTAGGCTCTGCCCTAGTAGGCATCCAACATAAAGAATAGCGTAGTTTTGAAGGAAAATAAAAGTTATCAAAAATACAGTCCACAAATATTTCTTTTATGTTGTTATCACAAGATGGAAGTGAACAAAATCACATTGAATGATCAAAATCAAACTACGCGATCTGATCTGACCTCTGGCAGATTGAGATAGGCAACTGATATTGTGATTTTCACTAATGCGAATGTTTCATTACAGAGAATTGCCACATATTGATGTCAAAACGACATTGGCGATGAGATTATCGCAAATCTTCAACAGATAATTTCTGGCTATGTTATAAACATCCATAATGATTTTGTGTATGCTCATCCATCGTGGCAAATCTGGTTAACGGGTTAAAAAATGAAGAATATTCTCCACCATAAAAATCTAACTTACCTATATGTTGGTCAAACTTAATGGTACTCTCCAGCTCCAACAGCGCCAGATCATTTTCGAAAGTCAGCGGATCGTAGCCTCTGTTGACTATCACCCTCTTCACGTTTCTGCTCTGCGACCTTTTGGACTCTAATTCGCCTGATATATCAAATTCCCCGAACACTGCTACCAAAGATGCCAAGAATCCTGGCTGACAATGCGCAGCAGTCAATACATATTTGTTGCTGATAAGAACTCCTCCGCACTTGTTTTTGGTGAAGAGGCCGAGCCATGTAGACTCCCTGACAAGAACCTGCCAGGGCCACTTGCCGAAAGTGGCTTCCCTTCCGCCAACGATACGACCAGTCTTGATTAATGGCCTTCGACCGCATTCTGAAAGGATAATCGCTTGAGATTGTGGTATCTTGACAATGGCGAAAGTGAGATATTCTGAAAACTTTTATGACATTCCTACTGTTTCAGTTATCTGTGAATTCATTTGAAAAAATGTCACATAAGTCGATATCCACTTCAGGCGGTGATACTTCGGATCATTCTTATTAGAAAATATATGTCTATGAAGTTAGCAGTGCCACTTGCGAGAAAATCAATGAAACCTATTGCATTAATTGTCGAATATGAAACATAAATGCAAAATTTTGAATTTGTTTTGCAATTCCTTCCTCGAATGCGTCTGATGGAACCCTGGAAAAAATCACCCTGTAGAGATATTTTTCATGTCTATGAAGTTAGCAATGACACTTGCGAGAAAATAAATAAAACCTACTGCATTAATTGTCGAATAATTGTCGTGAAAGAAAAAAATTTGTCGCGTCCTTAGTTTTTTTCTACGGGGTGGCTTTGCTAACTTAACGTTAAGTTAGCAGGACCACTTTCTCAATATCTACCAAATATCATGAAACTGTCGAGTAATTGTCGAAGTCCATATGAAGTAAAAAAAACACAAAAAATCCATTCCTTCTTGTTTATTTTACGTCTTTTTCCCGCGAGTTTGAGATATTTCTGGAATTATCGCATTTTTAGCAACAGCGCATTCGTTTTTGACTTTTTTCTATTGCATTAATTGTCGAATACCTGTCGTTTTGTTCGAAATATATGGACAAGAAGAACCAATCACCATAGATCCGATAACGCACACATTTACGGACGGAACAACAAAGAAAAAAATTGTTCTTATGGGATTTACGAATTATACTGGGCCCAAGCTACAGAGCCTACCCCAGGGCATTATACGGCCTACTGTAGAAGGGGACGAAGGGGTACATCTTGGGTCCAGTATGATGATCTAAAGTTAAAAGGAGAAATGTGCCCAACCAATAGGAAAGTGCATCCAGAAATGAGTATATTTTGTGAAATATAAATTCAAAAAATTATCTTAATTTTATTTATCGGCAACATGATTCTGAGTAGATATTAATGAATTGAAGAAACTTAACAACAGAAATTTCATTACCATCACTGCAAAAAAATTCATACAGGGGTTCGGTTCCTGAATGTTCATGGTTTTTCATGGTGGTGGGATAGATTATCAGTACGAATTCCATGAAACAATTAGTTTCGGATATCACTGATATCAGGATTCATGCAAACACAAATACCTATACTCAACATGTGAATTATTTTTCTCTTCACGATAGTCATGACAAATTACATTTGAAAAACATTTTTTGATAACTCGGTTTCACGAATATTCGTGTTCGTTAATACTAAAACCTTCCTTTTATTCTCAAAAATTTTTGATTCAAGAACATCATCATATTTATCGATTACAACAGGAAATTAACCAAAAACGTCTTCAAACACATGCGCTGGTGCAAAAAATGCGATATTTACAGAAATATTATGAAATCGCGGGAAAAGGCGTAAATGTGCTATGAGGCATGAATTTTTTGTGTTTTTTTTAATTAATTTGGACTTCGACAATTACTCGACAATTATTCATAATAATGTATATGATTTTCGACTCATATTGAAGAAGTGGTTATGCTAACTTGATATAAAGTTAGCAAAGACCCCGTAGAGAAAAAATTAAGGATGCGACAATTATTTTTCTCTCACGACAAATTCGGGACAGTTATTCGACAATCAATGCAATAGAAAAAAAAAAGTCAATAGCGAATGCGCTGTTGCCAAAAATGCGATAATTCCAGAAATATCTAAAACTCGCCGGAAGAAGACGTAAAATAAACAAGAAGGAATGGACTATTGTGTGTTTTTTTACTTCATATGGACTTCGACAATTACTCGACAATTATTCATAACCATTTTCATGATATTTGGTAGATATTGAGAAAGTGGTTCTGCTAACTTAACGTTAAGTTAGCAAAGCCACCCCGTAGAAAAAAAATTAAAGACGCGACCATTTTTTTTCTTTCACGTCAAATTCGGGACAGGTATTCGACAATTAATGCAATAGAAAAAAGTCAAAAACGAATGCGCTGTTGCCAAAAATGCGACATTTTCAGAAATATAGGGAAATCAGAGAAAATGGAGTGGAAATTGCTAGAAAGATTGAATTTTTTGTGTTTTCTACTTTATTTGAACATCGACTATTACTCGACAATCTTTCATGATCATCCTGATGATATTCGACCACTATTTGCTAAATTAATATAAAGTTAGCAGAGCCACCTAGTAGAAAAAAAAACGGAGGTCGCGATAATTTTTTTTCTTTCACGACAAATTCGAGGCAGGTATTCGACAATTAATGCAATAGAAAAAAGTCAATTACGAATGCGCTGTTTCCAAAAATGCGATAATTCCAGAAATATCTCAAACTCGCGGGAAAAAGACGTAAAATAAACAAGAAGTTAGCAAAGCCACCACGTAGAAAAAAAAACTAAGGACGCGACCAATTTTTTTCTTTCACGACAAATTCTCTACAATTATTCGACAATTAATGCAGTAGGTTTTATTTATTTTCTCGCAAGTGTCACTGCTAACTTCATAGACATGAAAAATATCTCTACAGGGTGATTTTTTCCAGGGTTCCATCAGACGCATTCGAGGAAGGAATTGCAAAACAAATTCAAAATTTTGCATTTATAAATGTTTCAGAGTACATGAACTCAATTTGTAAAATATTTTCAAGCGGAATCTACTTCCGGTTCTACCGGAAACGAATGTGGACCTCGTTATTTCAAATGCAACACCCTGTATATTCATACATATTTGAATTCTTCGTTTAATTCTGCAATGATTTGATGCATGATATGCGCAACTACATCATGCGATTTTTGAGTTATAGCCTGATTCCCAAATTTTTTGACAGAAAGATTGTCACAAATTGGGGTTTATATCTCCAAAATCTCCCATTGTAAAAAAATTTTTTGCAACAGTGGAACAAAACAAAGTACGCTGGTACTGTTTCTTGTATACATTTTGAGGAAATATGATACGGGGCTCCTGAAACAGGGCTTCAAATTGAGCATCAACAAAACTATGAAATCTAATTTTTTTCATAAGGGAACCATATAATTTCGTGATTCCGATCGATTGCTCGTCAAAAACTAGCTAGAGGGTTCCAAACATTTCATGTCTTTAAAATCAGTAGATTCGCCGTTATTGAATAAAAGTCGAATTTCACCACTAAAGCCAGGTTGCTTTGTCTAATAATCAGGTTTATTAAGATGATTTACAAGTAGGCTATGTCAATAGTAAGAATATGTCAGTTTTAAACTAAGATTTTTTTATGTAGTGATCATTCATTAACTGCTTTGTTTATGTGTCACATTGGTCGGCTCGCCGCAAAAAAAGAACAGACTTTTGATATAACATTCTAGTGTACCTTATCATTTTGCTTCTTCTGAATAGTGCTTGTTCAATAAAATAAGTGAGAGTGACAATTTCTAACATGATAGCCTACTTTGAAATAGACGAGCATACCATTAAATTTGACTGAGCCTTACCTGGCTTCAACCGTGAAATTCGAATTTCATTCGATAACGGCGAAACTACTGATTTTAAAGACATGAAATGTTTGGAACGCTCTAACTAGTTCTTGAAGAGCAATCGATCGGAATTACAAAATTATATGGTTTCCATTTGAAAAAACGAGATTCCATAGTTTTGTTGAGGCTTAGTTTGAAGCCCTGTTTCAGACACCCTTTATGATATTTCCTCCTAATTTATATAAGAAGCAGTACCAGAGTACTCTCTTCTGTTCCACTGTTGCAAAAAAATCTCACAATGAGAGATTTTGGAGATATTTTTCTGTCAAAAAATTTGGGAATCAGGCTACAACTCAATAATCGCTTGATGTAGTTACGTATATCATACATCAAATCATTGCAGAATTAAACGAAGAATTCAAATAAGTTTGAATAAACAGGGTGTTGCATTTGAAATAACAAAGTTCACATTCGTTTCCGGTAGAACCGGAAGTGGATTCCGCTTGAAAATATATTACAAATTTCTTCGTTATTATGATGGTCTTAGGACGATATTCTCTTCGTGTATTACAAATTTATTTCATATACTCTGAAACAGAAATACAAAATTTTGAATCTGTATCGCAATTCCTTCCTCGAATACGTCTAATGAAACACCTGAAAAAATCACCCTGTATATTATGATGATAAAATTAATCGATAATGTTCTTGGAAAAATCAAAAAGTGAAGTAAACTAATTCGGCCGACTTTTTCACTCATTCCATTTTCAGTGAGGAAGTTTCCATAGAAACTATCGTGTCACAGCGATAAAACATGCAAGCCGGCAAAACTTAGCAAGTTAGTTTTCCAGCTATAAAATTTTGACATTTCTCAAATTCATAGATAGCTTCCGAAATGAATGCCATAATGAAAACAAACAACGTTTAGTTAGTCATATTTTCTCGTGAAATAGTCATGTCGAATACCACTTGAGATGAAATTTGAGCAGGTAAAATTTTCCTCTTGAATTAGTTTGTTGCTTTTCGGCAATTTCGCTCATGACATTTTTTCCAAAACCCTGTCAAGAAACAGCTCTTTTTTACTTTTTCTATTCTATTCAACTCACCCCTTTTGTAGTCATCAGTGAAAATATTGGGAGGAAAAGTCTCTTTATCAATCAGAGACTGTGTAGTAGTAGGCCTTCTGGTACTTTTCGAAGGCTTTTTTGAAGCTGTTGGCCTTCTCGTTGTGTTAACTGTTGTCGCGGTATTGGTTGGTCGTCTTGTCGGTCTTCTTGTTGTAAGTCTAGTTGTAGTTATTCTGTTTGTGGTTGGTCTCGCCGATGTTGCAGGTCTCACTGAAGAAGGTCTTACCGAAGGTCTACTCGAAGTTGAAGGTCTCAAAGAGGTAGGTCTGTACGAAGAGGGTCGAGAGGATGAAAGAGGTCTTGATGAAGAAGGTCTCACAGGCCGAGTGGTAGTTGTTGGTCTGGCAGGTTTAGTAACTGGTTTCTTCGTCGTTGTTCCTTGCTTTTTGACAGGTTTCGTTTTATTCTGATTGTATACAACCTCCTTCAAATCCTGAAATGGTTCCTGTAGTCCTTGTATTATTTTATTCACAAAAGATTCCATTTTTTCATCCAACAATTCATCCTCCTCAAAATCAGGAGTGGTGACGTCGTTTTCACCATAGAGCGACATATTCAAGTTAGGATTCCTCACTGGGGGAAAGTTGACGAGTTGATCTACTGAAGGTTGTACGTTTATGGCCGCTGTGACATACTCATCATATGGTATAGGTCTTCCTGAAGACGATCCTATATTAGGTTTCGGTGTTATCAGAACAGTCGGTGATGGTTTTTCGCTTGATCCCATATATCCGAGAGTTGAGGGTCCCACACTGGATGGTCTACTTCCTGGATAGATATTTTGGGTTACATGGTTATTGATTGTTACGTGGTTTACTGGTTTTCTTGGAGGTTTCGTAGCAGAAGTTTGATAGGTGGATGGATGGGAAGGGCTATATGGAGGAGGTTGAGATACTGGTCTTGTATAAGGATCATCTTCTGTTATCGGACTGAGAACTATAAGTGTAGGGGCAGGACTGGGATACCCCGTGCTACTTGAATATTGTGGAATTGGTTCTGAAGATATGGAAAGGCCAGGACCTTCCACTCCTATTGTTGAACCAGGTCTTCTAGTTGGTAGAGAGTTGTATACATATGATGTGGAAGGTGGCTTCTTTGTTGTCTGCGTATACGGTTTTGTCACTTCCGTGTATGAAGACGTGCTTTGATTTGGTTTTGTGGTTTTCTTATTTGAATTCTTAGAAGGCTTATTCTTTTTCTTCGTTGTTGACGGTTTCGAATGAGTAGCAGTTGTTTGAGAACTCGTAGTTCTTCTTGGAGGAATTGTCGTACTGAAAACGTAGGAAGTAGACGGAGGTTTCTTTGAAGTGAAAGGTTTGTAACTTTGAGTTGCAGAGCTGTAGACATAAGAGGTTGAGAGAGGTTTTTTGGACGTAGTGAAATATTGAGCTTGGTTCGTTGACCCATCACTGTCTAAGAGATGAATAACTGGGTATCTATCAGAAGTTTCTTCTGGTTTTGTTATGGTAGGTACTAGTACATATTTGTCTGTATCTGAGGGTTTCTGGTGGAACATTGGCCTTATAAAAGTGGTCTTCATGGGTTTCGCAGTATAAGAAGGAGAAGATACTGATACCGTCAACAAGGCTGTATCTCGATCATATGGATGTGTCGATTGCTCTATAATAGTAGTTGTTTTCCTACTTTCCGTAGTTGGTTTCTTCGTTGCGTAACTATCAGAAGTAAATGATGTTACCCCTTCCACATTGATTGAAGTATCTGGAGGAGGATGATGTAAAAGACCAGACGTGCTGAATCCATTCTCATTCTCGTTAACTTGAACTATCGCATTGTTATCTATGGTCTGAAGTACATCTTGGTTCAGTAGAGTTTGGGTTATTTGGTGAATTCCACTGGAGGTTATATCTACAGAAGGACTGCTTGGTTGGTTGGATGAAGGTTTTTTGTCCAACGGTTGTGCTTCCTCGTCTTTCGGGCTATTCATCGAAGCGTTTTGTATAAGTTCGCCAGTGGCCCCGGTGCTAAGATGGCAGCAGGCTCCGAATAAGAATCCATCCATACATGCTCCGACAACTTCTCCTTGCCTGAGAATGCACTCGTGATTGAACATACAGACATTGGGGCCGCCAGTGTCATTGTAGATCTTTCTAGTTGGTTTGCAGAATCTTGGTGTTATTTTGTAACCTCCAAATAGGAGTTTAGGATCTGAAAGTGAAAAAAGTTTATAATTAATTGATGAACTCCTCGCAATATACAGGGTGAGTCTTTTACTTGTACATATATTTTAACTGAAGATTCTTGAGGCCAAAAGAAACCTTTTTTCATTTTCCATTTTTCCGAATTCGGCTCTGTTAAAAAAATATAGCCATTTGAAAAAACATTGGGCTAAATACGTCCCTGAAATGATACTGTGGAATTGATTCAAAGTTCATATTTCTCGATATAAATTGAGTTTATACATTTAGGCCCCATTTAGGGAATACTCAAGTAGTCAAGTACTAACCTTATTGGAATAAAAATGTTGTGAACACGATAATTTTAACCAAAACAGTTAGTTTCATCGGATTATATCTGCAACTAAAAAGCCACATTTATTCCACCAAAATAAGTTCCTTCTTCGATTTTTCTGCAGATTAGTTTGTAAACACTAATAACTTGTTCATATTTTCCTCGAAATTCCCAAACAATATCATGAAGAGAGACTTTTCATTCAGATTTATTATTAAACAACCTAACCTAATCTAATTTGTATCGATTCTGTGAATTTTTGCACAGAAATTTCAAGAAGATGTTGTCAGCTTGCTGATAATTTCATTGAGGTTAAGGATTTTTTACGAAACATAAATCACGATACATTTGTGTACCGTGGTATAAATATCTATGAATTCTGCCGTTTCCATCATAAATCGACTTTGCCGACAAATTTTACCACGCATGCGTAGAGCGAAAACCGAAGTATGGTTATCTGGAGGCCGACGATAAACAATAACAAACCAGAGTCTCTGATCAAACTGTAAGCATATCCGAATTTTGTATTTCATCGACATTTAACTTCAATATGGACCGGTAACTATGAATTTTCAATAGAAACTGTGGGTATTAAATCCTCCTTGGTGTTCAATTTTATCTTTTATTATTAAAATATCTCGACAAAAATGATGAATATTGTGACAACATTGTAAACTCGTTTAAAGACCAGAGAAGGAATAATATTCGATGATATTTAATTCAGAGACGCATTCAGATTATTCTTGAAATTAATGATTTTTTCGTCAAATTTCTCCGGGTAAAATTGGAAATAACTCGAAAACGACGCGTTTTATTGAAAAAAAATAGGAATACTTTTAGTTTCTTAAATGATTGATTCTTTCGAAAATATGAACCGTTTATCTTTTTAAAGTGGTTTTATTGCGTTTTAGCGTGTATTGATGAGTCGACTACCCTGCAACTTTTATACTAGTAAAGATATTGAAAAGTTTTCGATTGAGAAATATGCACCATGAATAGAGTAAAAACTCAACCAAAATTCAGTTCATTCGAAATAACGGTTCCGAAGATATAAACAGAAAAAGGTTTTCTTTATGGATTTTCGACACCCTGTATCTTCCAAACCAAACCGAATTTTGACAAATGGTATAAAAAAAAGTGTTTCGTTTGATGAGAGTAATCTACAGTTGAAATATATGTACAATTCAAAGACTCACCCTGTACAGATTTTTTATTTTCTCAGCGTATATGAAATATTCGGAGGTAAAATCCCAAGACTATGACAAATAGCCGACTATTATTTTCGACCTAATTCTATCGAGAGCGTTTTGTATTTCGACAATTTGATAAGACCATATGAACATTAATAATCTGATTGATTATTAATGTTCATTTGGTCGAATTGAATTGTCGAAATACAAGTCGCTCGAGATGAATTAAAGAAAATAATAGTCGCTTTTTGTCAAAGTCGAGGGATATTCAGGAAGATTATTCCATGAACACGTTCCGAACGCTCGAATCCGCGGTCTTTTGTATTTTAGACCGAGCGGGTCGGACTTATTTATAATTATTTTGCAAAAAAATTTCTATCCCAACCAAGTTTTGAACTCGGGACCCTCCGTACATTTTCAATTCTGAATGAATGTTATGCCAAATTTTGACACTTTAAAATAGTCGCTGATATTTCTTTGTTTACCTAAAAAGTCGATAATATTGCATATCGCGTGACTTTTCATTGGCGGAGCCATGTGTGAATGAAATAATCGAGTATTTTTATTCAGGAGAGTGACAATGAGGGCTATTCACTGAGCAAAGTTGTTATGGATAGCCACTTTAACGTGTCGTTATGTTCGAGATCAGTAGCTAAGCACGAAATTGGTATTCACGTTGTGTGAGTTGCTATAAAAGTGGCTATGTATGTTATAACAACCAGTGAACATGAGAAGTGGTTCACTGGAAACAGCTTAAGAGGTGTTGTTAACGAAAACCACGTGCGTTGGGCACTGCTTTTGAATGTTTTTCTGTATTTGTGTAAATAATTGAATATTTTAAATCTATAAAAATGGCATTTCTGGTGCAGATGTTTTTTCAATAATTCAGGAATCAATAAAAAGGTATGTGTTTTGCTGTTGTTGGGTAAAGCTTTAATTGAAAACGGTTATTTTATCAGAGGAAATTTGAAACTCCAAATAAGGAACTTGAGGGATTCCAGTAATCCTTTTGAATTTCCAGAGAACACATTCAAAAAATTGTTCAGAAAATGTGAATATTTTAACATTAGGTAGCAGAACGAGAAGAACTTAAGTTGATAATTTTAGGTGATTTCATAAACTATCTGTTGGAGATTTATAATTTGTGGTCATAATTGTGGTAACATAGTTACAAATGTAATCTTATTTTTCAATTATTCTCATCTAAATTTTGTATGAAATATGACAGTAAACAAGGCCGTTATAAATATTAATGACAGAACAGATTTCCAATAAGAGGTGTTATTTATTTTGACATTTAAAGGAAACTGTGATTTTTTCAGATAATTGATGTTTATTCCATTATAAAGAGGAAGGTATGCCATCAATAATGGAAGATAACATCAGGCAAATGACCACCACAACCACGATTGCGGAACCATATCGTTTTCATGAAATTTTCCATAACCAAATCGCAAAGTAGCTGCTGTCCTATGTCGATATCCTCACAAATTCCATCTTTGAGGACTCGAATCGACGCTCGGATCTTTGCGTAGACCTTCTCTACCACACGGGCCGAACTTTTCCTGCAAAAAATTGATGGTTTCGTTTCAAGTGTGGCACCAAGCGCCGTCTTGTTGGAAGTAAACGTTGTCCAGATCAATAACATCCAATTCCAAAGAACGACGAGGAATGGGCAAACCTGGGTTGTCTTGAACACAGCGGCAATATTTTTGGTTGTTCTTGAGCAACGTGCACGGGTTTTATTCTTCACATAGCTAACTTATCACAACAACTCAAAGTTCCACCCATTTCTATATTGCGGTGCTTCACGACAACTCAAAAGTGAATTTTAATAATTTCAGTGCTTTGTTGAAGCGTGTATAGTTCCATTTTTATTAATGGTGAGTGGCTACTTGTCACATGTCGAAAAATGACAGCTTCAAATGTGACATCTACCGAAATAGCGGGCTACTCATAATTAAACAACTTATTGGAAAACCCTTTCTATAGTGAGAAGTTTTCAGTCTGTTTTCAGTCGAAATAGGATTCATTTATTTTTTGCACATGCATTGAGTTTGAATATACATAGAGACAGTTCAACGATTTGAAGCTAAATTTTGTTTAGTTCCTTCACCGGTTCATAGATGGATAAGTGTGATTCAGAGAAGCGAAAATTTTTACTCCCGCATCTGGCGGTAAGTAGGTGAACTATAAGGCACTATTTCCGAAGCCGAATGCGATGACGATCAGGACCGGCATATGGAAATGTGGGATGTTCAGTATATCATCACCTGATTTTTTTTTAAAACGACAATAAAACGACAATTATTTTTGATATTTCATTAATATAAAATACTGATGTATGAAAAAATAAATGCATGCAATTTTTTCTTTATTCACAAGTTTTTATAAATAAATTTTCTATGAGTTTTTGAAAATATTCAATTTTTCATAAACAGCAGGATGCTTCTGTGTCGAGATTCCTTTGGTTTTTTTCTGTCCCCTATACAGCTTCACTCTAATCAGTTGTCTCAACAAATGAATCCTGTGCTTTTCAAATTCTGGAGTTAACGGAGAGTTCCAATCTTTTATAAATTCATTGACACTCATGTGTCCGCTGAAGATAGACGTGTTATCAAATCGTGCGTATCTACTATTTATTTGTGAATTTCCGTATAGAATTATTCAGTGCATCATCTCGCTGATCCTACTCAGTAGAGATGGCAGCTAAAACAAGAAGTTCATCCGAACTAAAAGCTATATTAAATGATGTTTTCAGTAATGAAGAAACTCGTTCATTGATGTCACAGATTATTATGGAAAACATCGGTGCATTACTGAAAACTGAGTTATGTAATAAACTGGAAGTAGCAAATAATGAAATCAAACAACTCAAAGAAGAAGTTATGCATTTAAGAACCGAAGTTAGAAAGCTGGGAAATGAAAATCATGCAAATTCAGGAGTAAAAGATAATCAGTACATAAAACATGTAAATACACAGATGATCAACAATAGCCAAGATCAAGAACGTAAAATCAATAATACGCGCAATAATTCCGCAATTACATATGCATCGGTAACAGCGAGTCATGCAAGAGACGTTACTTCGATTCCATCTTCTGCAACTCAGTATCCTGAGGCCTCGACTTTCAATACTTCACAGTCCTTGCGTAAGAAAAAAGTTGAAAATAAAATTTCCAGGTCTAAGCCTAACAAGCCTATGGTTAGTAAATCAACAATGGATAGATCTAATGGTTTATTAATTGGTAATGCAAAGCCTAAAATGGCTTGGCTATATATAGGAAAAATAAAAAACAAAGAAGCAAATACTGCCATGATTGAGAACTATATTGGCTCTGAAAATATACAAGTTGATCAGATAAAAATTGAGAAATTGCAAAGTAAAGGTGATTACTCATCTGTCATGCTGGGAATACCGTATGATAAACTAGGAAAAATTGGAGATCCTGACTATTGGCCTAATGGTGTAGCCGTCAGACGTTACAATTTTTGGACGAAACGAAATATGAAAGAAAATGTTCCTTTTTTAGGACAAACTATGGAAGTGAATCAAACAGATATTCTTTAGGAAAAATAGATGCCATTGGTCACTGTAATAGTGCCGATGTAAACAAATCCGAAGATTGTTTGAGGATATTTCACCAGAACATTCAATGCCTGAGGAACAAAATAGAAGAAATAGAACTCTTATTGGATAGACATAGTGTTGATATAGCTTGTTTTTCTGAGCACTGGCTTAAGGAAGATGAGTATGACTCCATTCAATTAAGTGATTTTAAATTGTGTTCTATATTCTGTAGGAAAACCTTTAAAAATGGCGGTGTTGCCATATTTATTAGAAAAAGTCTAAATGCTAATATTGACAATATCTCGTTCCTTGAAACTACATCCCGAGAAAAGGATTTTGAAATTTGTGGCACGCAAATAAAATTCAATAGTGGATTAAAACTTAAAGTTGTTACTTTATACAGGTCTCCAATTGTTAATAATATCGGTTATTTCTTAGAGGAACTAGATATGGTCTTGGATAAATTTTGTTCGAACAACGATAGTATTGTATTATGTGGTGATTTTAATATTGATTACTCTGATAACACTAGTGTATACAAATTACAACTTAAAGACATATTAACGTCCCATAATCTTGACGTTGTGGTAAATGGTTATACGAGGTTCAGTAAAACAAAAAATAGTTCCATTGATTATATTTGTACTAATATCAAAAAGCTATACCAAATTGAATCTATTGTCGTTGACAATGGAATCTCAGACCATACTTCTCAATTACTGACTATAAAACTAAACCATGATATTAGAGTGAATAATTATAAATACAGTAGGAGATATAACACAGAAAACTATAATACCCTTGCCTTTCATCTTTCTAAGGAAACTTGGGAAATGGAATATAATGCTAAATCTATCCATGATTCATTTGAGGTTTTTGTTCACAGTCTATCATATTATATTGACATTTCGTTTCCTTTGATGCGTGTGTCAAATATTGGCAAATCGGAAAAACCGTGGATAACTAAAGGTATAAGAATTTCATCTATTATGTTGAAACATCTTCATGGACTCGCTAAAGCCACACAACATCCTAGTGCTATTAGTTTTCATAAGAAATATAAAAAAATATACAGGAAGTTGATTGTCGCAGCAAAAAGACATTACAACAATAATTTCTATAATAGAGCTAGCAATAAATCAAAGGCAGTCTGGAATCTGATCAATACTAATATTAATTCAGTTAAAGCTAACATCATACCAGAAATTATAATGGATGAAAGACTAGTCGATGACCCACAGGAAATTTCAAATTGTTTTAATGAATTTCTCATAAGACAACCTGTGAAGTTGCTCAATTCTATGGGACAGTTGTCGGTAAACCAACAAACTCTGAGCTTCACCAAGAGTGAAAACACCATGTTTTTAACACCTGTTTCAGAAACAGAGATTTTCAATTTGATTAATGATCTTCAAAGCTCCAATTCTCATGGTTGTGATATTATAACATCTAATATACTTAGGAACATAGCAATGATTATAACTCCCATATTGACTCACTTGATAAATAAATCACTTCTCGATGGAGTATTCCCTGATATTTTGAAACTGGCACGTGTAATAATGATACATAAAAAAGGTGATACTAAGGCGATTGAGAACTATCGGCCAATTTCTCTTTTATCAACTATTTCGAAAATTCTTGAGCGCGTATTATGCACTAAAATAAATGAATTTTTAAATCGCTTTGAAATCATATCATCTTGTCAGCATGGTTTTAGGAAATGTCGATCAACACAGTCTGCAGTGTTCAGTTTCGTCAATAAGCTTTATGACAATATCAATAAAGGGAAATGGAATATAGCATTGTTTATGGACTTGAGTAAGGCATTTGATGTTGTTTCGCATGATTTGCTTCTTGAAAAATTGGATAGGTTAGGTTTGCGCGGTAAAGTCAACCAAATATTAAAATCCTACTTAAGTAACAGGATGCAATTTGTAGAAGTAAATGGTTCAAAGTCTTCAATACTCAATGTTGCCTACGGTGTTCCACAAGGTTCCGTGCTTGGACCCCTGCTATTTCTGTTGTATATGAATGATTTGCCAGAAACTATTGAAAATACTCAAGAGCTTACATTATTCGCAGATGACATCACTTACTTATGCTCCGGAGCCTCGCTCAATGACGTCTTATGTAGTACTCAGAGATATATACATCTTTTCTGTGAATGGTTTAAACTGAACAAGTTATTTCTTAACTCATCTAAAACGGTCTTTATCTGTTTTAAACTACAAAACACCATGGAAAATAAAAATAGGAGCCTACTATTGAAAGTGCAAAATAAGTCTATTGAACATGTAACATGTACGAAATTCCTAGGAGTAATCATTGATGACAATCTCAGCTGGCGTCAGCATATTGAATATTTGTGTAGGAAATTATCTTCAGTTTGTTATGCCCTTTATAGACGAAAGTCTGTAACAAATATAGAAGTATGTATGGCTTATTATAGTGCCCAATTTAAGTCTAGGATACTTTATGGCCTTGTTTTCTGGGGGACCTCGCCTGAACTAAAGCGGGTTTTTGTTCTTCAAAAGAGGGCTATACGTCAGATAGCCGGGGTCTCTAGGAGAACATCGTGTAGAAGTTTTTTCAAAGAATTCAAGATTCTAACAATAGTATCTCAGTTCATTTTAGAGATCTTAACGTACGTAAAAACCAATGACAGTTCATTTCTGCGTGTGAATTATAATCATAACTACTCAACATCATACTCTTCACTACTAATCATATCACGCCACACTCTGGCGGGATATGAAAGATCTCCCAGATATATGGGAATTAAGTTGTTCAATTCTCTCCCTAAGAGATACAGGATGATTGAAAATGTACGAAAGTTTCGGAATGAAGTAAATGAATTCCTAATCACACATTGTTTTTATACATTCAGCGAATACTATGATTGCTGTCAGCATATCAGGTTAGGTGTTTGAAACCATGTACAATTCATTATTGTCATTATTGTTTATATTCATTTGTCTCTCAAACAGTAGTTTGTGATTCTTATTGACTTGTCCGATACATAATTTGTATGTCTCTATGGATGAATAAATTATTATTATCTTTTTTTATTTTCCTACAATATACCTTTGAAGTCATATCTTTTCTGATTTTGTGACCATAATTTTCTTTATGACCAACAGCGCTGTCCTCATCAAATGTTTGACATCGGTTGAGGGAATTCTCAAATGTATATCCGATTTCGATTTGCAATATATATCCAATCATTATCAAGCTTATTCAAATCATCTATGAGTGGTGCTTTTTCGCACTTACCACATTTGTTTTTTTCTTGGCGATGTTCCTCATCAAATACCCCGAGAAACTTGCGATTGAGTTGGATTCTAGGGTATTTAGGGGTTCAATTATATATGACACGAGTCTCACCGTTGCCCTAATCCGCAGAAGGAATGGTCGAATCTGTCCAATCAACCACATCAATGGACTTTCAGATTCTCCCATTGTACACAGGTCGAAATCATTGTCGTCTTGGCAGTTAGAATTATCGGAACATTTTTCAAGACAACCAGTCATGACCGACTGCAACCCAAATCTGAAGCATCGAGCTGAGGGGTTTGGCTCATAACCCCTACGCTGTCTTATTTTGGAGAATGAATTCTCGATTGGGTCCTGGTTGAGCCGACTTTTTATCAAATATGGGAATGTTTCCTTCGTCTTCTCCCACAATTGAATGATGCTACTGATGGTTTGTATCAAACCGTTGAAACAATTGGGAATATTTTTCCCAACTGTCCAAGACTTAATGAATTCAATTGATTCCGTCAGAGTTTGTATTGCTGATGGCTGATAATTTCCCTCAAATTTTCCATTCGAATAATGAGGCAGTTGAAAAGATCATTCATTTTCGGAATGAACTGAGCAGTTGAATTGGCACTTCTCGACCTCAGCTCACCAGTTGCAATGACTGTACTCATAGCCGAATATAAAGTTCTGATGAAAATCTGCGCGGCCAATTTAACCTTCATTTTCTGGAAGTTATCCTCAAGAGGGTACGAGAAAGACAAATTCTTTTTATCGATTTAGTACGTCTCTTTTATGTCCCTTCAAGAAACATTTTCACCCCTCATTTCCTACCTGAGAATACTCCTTTGGAGAAATTCATGGTTAATAGTTCACCATTATTGAATCACACCGTTTGTAACGAATTTGGACGAATCCGACCCTGCCTACGATTCATAGAACTAGAGGAAAATAAATCTCCTACAGATTTCGATAAATGAGTAGTGACAAAATGAATCGGACGAATATAGTTCCTTTAGTAGCGACTATGTGCCGCCACTTAAGTTGACAAATTGGCAAGTAAACTGCCAAAAATTTGTGCATCAAATCAATGAACTGGGTTGTGTCTCTATGTATATTTAAACTCAATGATACATATAACGACAACATCATGATATTAAGAAAGAAAAATGATGATATGGGATCATCTGCTGAGAAGGCAGCTACCTATATAATTCAAAGAAATAAGACACAAATCATTTGCCATTATAAATAATGACAAATGAAATGTGAATACGAACTAGGTCTCCGATACTGTTCACCCTACCAGACCGAATGGTCCAACGTCAACTGAGAATCGCACCGACTGCAGTTTCGTCCTATTAGGACTCATCAGGGTGGAATATCTCAAAGTCGACGCTGGATGGAAAATCTTTTCGTCAAGATATGGACATCTGGCGCCGCACTATTTCGATGAGAAATTAATGAGCGACATCCATACCTTCAGAAAAGACCCCCCCTCGGTGATTGAATGAACAATAAAGGAAACTTTCTTCCAAATTGCACCACCAGATTGTGAATTTCAACGTTAGAGAACGCCATAATCAATTCACCTGGGATGCGCGGAGACGTTCGCAGTTCGTAGGTTGAAAACCCAAAATAATTACAAAGAAAAATGATGATATGGGATCATCTGCTGAGAAGGCAGCTACCTATATAATTCAAAGAAATAAGACACAAATCATTTGCCATTATAAATAATGACAAATGAAATGTGAATACGAACTAGGTCTCCGATACTGTTCACCCTACCAGACCGAATGGTCCAACGTCAACTGAGAATCGCACCGACTGCAGTTTCGTCCTATTAGGACTCATCAGGGTGGAATATCTCAAAGTCGACGCTGGATGGAAAATCTTTTCGTCAAGATATGGACATCTGGCGCCGCACTATTTCGATGAGAAATTAATGAGCGACATCCATACCTTCAGAAAAGACCCCCCCTCGGTGATTGAATGAACAATAAAGGAAACTTTCTTCCAAATTGCACCACCAGATTGTGAATTTCAACGTTAGAGAACGCCATAATCAATTCACCTGGGATGCGCGGAGACGTTCGCAGTTCGTAGGTTGAAAACCCAAAATAATTACAAAGAAAAATGATGATATGGGATCATCTGCTGAGAAGGCAGCTACCTATATAATTCAAAGAAATAAGACACAAATCATTTGCCATTATAAATAATGACAAATGAAATGTGAATACGAACTAGGTCTCCGATACTGTTCACCCTACCAGACCGAATGGTCCAACGTCAACTGAGAATCGCACCGACTGCAGTTTCGTCCTATTAGGACTCATCA
Organism: Adalia decempunctata; assembly: GCA_951802165.1. Taxonomy (NCBI): domain Eukaryota; kingdom Metazoa; phylum Arthropoda; class Insecta; order Coleoptera; family Coccinellidae; genus Adalia; species Adalia decempunctata. The sequence continues at coordinate 8,559,673 of OX637697.1, forward strand.
GGGTGGAATATCTCAAAGTCGACGCTGGATGGAAAATCTTTTCGTCAAGATATGGACATCTGGCGCCGCACTATTTCGATGAGAAATTAATGAGCGACATCCATACCTTCAGAAAAGACCCCCCCTCTCGGTGATTGAATGAACAATAAAGGAAACTTTCTTCCAAATTGCACCACCAGATTGTGAATTTCAACTTTGAGATATTCCACCCTGATGAGTCCTAATAGGACGAAACTGCAGTCGGTGCGATTCTCAGTTGACGTTGGACCATTCGGTCTGGTAGGGTGAACAGTATCGGAGACCTAGTTCGTATTCACATTTCATTTGTCATTATTTATAATGGCAAATGATTTGTGTCTTATTTCTTTGAATTATATAGGTAGCTGCCTTCTCAGCAGATGATCCCATATCATCATTTTTCTTTGTAATTATTTTGGGTTTTCAACCTACGAACTGCGAACGTCTCCGCGCATCCCAGGTGAATTGATTATGGCGTTCTCTAACGTTGAAATTCACAATCTGGTGGTGCAATTTGGAAGAAAGTTTCCTTTATTGTTCATTCAATCACCGAGGGGGGGTCTTTTCTGAAGGTATGGATGTCGCTCATTAATTTCTCATCGAAATAGTGCGGCGCCAGATGTCCATATCTTGACGAAAAGATTTTCCATCCAGCGTCGACTTTGAGATATTCCACCCTGATGAGTCCTAATAGGACGAAACTGCAGTCGGTGCGATTCTCAGTTGACGTTGGACCATTCGGTCTGGTAGGGTGAACAGTATCGGAGACCTAGTTCGTATTCACATTTCATTTGTCATTATTTATAATGGCAAATGATTTGTGTCTTATTTCTTTGAATCATGATATTATTTCGGCCATGATTTTTTCACAAGGTCCCTGGAGCTTATCAATACACTGAGCGCATACATTGTTTTCGATTAGTTGAAACATATTTGTATGTTTATCAAATACACTGTTTCTGTGTACTAATATCGAATATGACTGTGTGATCCAATCTGTCAACTACCATTCCCGACGTTCTCGGAGTGGTTTATTTGAAAGCATTTTCCGGCGATAATAGAACTCACATGGCTCAAGAATGATCCAATTTGCTTCGATAAACTTGTGAATTGATGTATATTAGATATTTCCACTTATGCCATTTTATTGGTGCCTGGTGGTTCCTTCAGGCGAAAGCATAATACAGATACATGTATTCTCATATTGGAATGAACGTTATTGATACCTACACATATATCCATCTGTCCAATAGATATTCCGAGACGCGAATTTATTCACTTGAATGTCGTATTCGAATTCATTGTATTCCATCTGCTATATCATTTTTCCTTTCAGAATATGTCTGAAATGGGCTTCAGACTTTAGTGAGTTATAAAACCAACTGGAGTGAAAACGTCCATAAAATTTCTGATATGGAACTTGAAAAGCATTTCATTTGTTTCTCATTTGTAAACGTCAGTTTCCAAAAACACAATATTAATCAAGAAAGTTTATTTTATCAAGTCACTAACTTGTGAAACTGACAGTTAACTTGCAAAATTTTAACAAGTTAGTAGTATTATTTGCATTAGAAAATTTTGTTATATCGTCATATATGTTGAAAATCATGGTACAATTGTATTTCCAGTACAACAGATTTTTGATGATGAAAGAGTTGATACTGATGATGATGAACCATCTGTTGACTCAGAAGCTGCTGAACTCGAGGCCTGCAGAACATTTGTACTCTCCTTACTACCAAATAATTTGCTAGACATTTCGATTTTTTTGTTGACCGAATTATCGACATAACTCATCGCAATTTCGGTGCTCTTCCACCCTCCTGCACGCTTTAGTGCTAAAATATCTCCACCCGAATCCGCAACCATAGTGGCTCCAGTTCTGCGAAAAGAGTGGCCGGTGTATAACTCTGGGTCTTTTAAACCTAAATATTTCGCTATTTGCTTTGGGACACCACCAATAGTGTGCTGGCCAGCATTAAGGTAAATGCACTTTCCATGTCGGTATGTCAAAAAAAATCTTAGGCTTTCTGTTCCAGGAGGCCGAAGATTTACATATTTTTTGTATAACGTGCAGGGCTTGAAGCTGCAGCCATCATCGGTTATGGTGAATCTTCTTGTTGTTGAATTTTTTGTTTGCCACAATGTCACAATAACGTATTTTCCCATATCTTCCACATCATTCATGTTTAAGGAGAGAATCTCGTCACATCGGCAACATCCAAAAATCCCAAATATTGTTACAATTTTCGCCAGCAACCACTGGTCATCAGGAGCATGTAAAAGAAATTGTTCAGCCTCTTCTTTACTTAATACCTTGGCCGTTTTTGGCGTATAACGCTCATTTTTTCGTTTCAGAAACGCTATTACCTTTTGAAATCTGCAAATGACAACTAAACGTCATATTTTTCAATAAATTTTTTAAGGAAAACAAACCTGCGAACAGGGGCATTTTCTTTCATTTCCAAGCAGCTTTTCAGCATAAACCACTTTGCCCATAAAGTATTAGGGCTGAATCTAGCTGATAGTTGATTCAAGTAGACCAACAAAACATCTTCAGTTACCCCAATCACACTATTTTTGTTTTGGCACTTTTTGAAGTCGTCGTATTCTCGCTCGTACCTTGAAGCTGATTTTGCAGGTAATAAACTTTAAGCTACACTGCTGGCTGCCTCAATAATTTTTTTGGTACATTCATTTTCGCTTTCGCCAAAACAAATGTAAAGAAAAATAAACAGACATATTCATGGCAACGCTTCCAAATTATTGAGATTTTTTTGGAATTTATCTAACCTTTTTACAAATGAGAAACGAATAAAATATAAAACAATACACGCAAGGTAACGGGTTTTACTGGCTCAAGGAGGTAACTGACTCGCCTGCGGCTCGTCAGTTATATCCTCCATTTCGTTATATACTATTACATTCACTGTTCCACGCCAAAGATGCAGCGCTCGTAGTCTAGAAAAGAAGGAGTTTTCGAGTGTTGAACATAATTCTATACAAAAGTCTAGGGGGCTCGGCCAAAGGCCAGTGAGAACTATTGCGCATGTGCAATTGGAATATTGGTAAAATTCTAATAATTCGAGAATCTGCGCCACTGTTACTAAAAATTATAAGAGTAGAACATACCGTTGTTAACTCACATCAGGATTCAAATAGTCCAATTGACCACAAACAAAACACAGAGGAACCTTTTCCTCAACGTATTTTGCTGATTATATTCAGAAATAAAACCAAAACTCACTTTCGTACGCCATATCGTGATGACAACACAGATCATAACGTCATTAGTAACACAAAATTAAAATAGCGGTATGAAATCAATGAATGGCAAAAACGGCCGAGTCGGTTCGCGAACATTCCGATACTTTAGTATATGTAAGGTGAAGAATGCACAATATTTGCAGAAACAAATACTCATTTCTGAAATTCACACACAAATGAGTGAATGCATTTCAATCTAAAGTACCTACTTCACATTTTGATTGAGAGTTTATTAATTAGGATATTCAAAGAACATCACAACGTTGAAAAATGTCTACTACATTTTCAGTCCGTAGTAGTACAGTTGAACCTAGATTATTTCTGATGTTTTTTAGAATTGGCATCACTATTTATTATTGCGCCTCCTCTCTCTCTCTCTTTGGTCTTAAGGTTGAACCCTAGATGGACAAACGAATGAACAGAAGCTTCGGACTCCAGGTCATTGTTTCATTCGCAGTTTTGAGTCAATAAGTCTTTGTTTCGGATCAGATAATACAGTTTTCGACTTCTCAATATCGTCTCATTGCATTAATTACAGGAAAATTCAACGATGTTAATAACTCAAAGAGTTTTCTCTTGAATAATTCGATAAGTGTGTCACATAAGCATCACAAGCTCATGTACTGGGTAGAGTACAGATTCATATGTTCTAGAATTAATATGAGTGTACGTTTCTTGTAGGAGAAAAATAAACCGGTAGATAACGTTATACATTAATTCCTACATGGTGCTAATTATCGACCTGTTATTCCTCAGATACAGTGTGAACCGCTTCTTTCTTGACGATGGATCAGGTTCATAAGTGAATGGAGATAAGTGAAGAGATGAGGTAGAATCAGGTCGATATGTCTTATTGTTTTCACTTTGGAATAGTAATAAACCATTCAAAAAATAGAATAATTTTGTTGGCTCGTAATTCTTGAACCTTCAAATGATCAATATACACCTAATTGATTCGAGAGAGAATAGAAGCCAGAGCCCAGAGGAAAAGCCTTTCAGCTTTTTATCCTTTATCGATTTGTTATCGGTTCTGGTTCACAATTCAATTCATTTTGAAACAAGGAAAACTTCAAGCGATAGATTCATAAGTATACACATGAAGCATTTTTTGGCACTGATATTGAAGAGGTCTCTTGGATATACCAAAGGATCGAGTAGATATTTATTTCTCTGTCCAATTTTGGATACATAAACGTAAAAAAACGTTGTATTTGTCAAGTGACATAACGGTTTTTAATTCATTCTTATTGCACCAAAATTAAACGTGGAAATCCGTTATTCAGGCAATGCTGAAATTACCTATTGATTCAACGTTGAACTAATATCGTTGTATGGATATTACCTAGACATAATATCAGAAAGACAGAGCATTGCCTTGTAAAATGTTGATTTGATTTGGCTTCCACATTGAAGTCTTCATAATGAGTGGAATAAAGATAATAGGATTTCTTTATTCAACCTTCTAATGTGGCAACACCACATAAAATCTTTGCTCTTGACGAACATGGGTGTGTGATTTCAAATTACTTCTGCTGCAAAATTTATTGTTACTCAGAGTGAATCTTCCTTTCAATTCAATTAAATTGATACCAAATATGGTCTCGCTTTTCAGTACAACTACAATTTGTGGTAGTGAAAAGATTCATTCACAAAGCATATAATCAAAAAACGTTTTCTTGCTTGACTAAGTAGGAATCATTTGCCCTGCATTCACTTTATGAAAATGGGGGTACCTCATCACTGCATCTCAACATACCTCTTAAATATTTAAGATTTTCACCTCGAGAGAACAGAAAACAAATAACTTCGATAGTAATTAAATGTTATTCTGTTTCTACTTTTAATTATTGTTTCGCTACTCAGTAGCTACTTCAGATTCAACACTTTTGAATAACTTCAATTCCAAAATGACTCATGCAAATTACTTTCTCATTTGGGCAGATATTTGCCATCCCATCAAGGAAGGCCAAATTCGTCTCTTTTCATCGTTTTCTGATAATCTGAATTCAAGAAAATTATCTGTTATTCATTAACATTGAAATCTTCCTTATTTACAGTTTCTACGCCACTGAATGATAAACAACTTGATGCTTTAGTTTTAACAATGAATAATGATAAGTTTGGATTAGAATTACTATCTTTCTCATTTCACACTTACGATCACTAACCATTTGTTGTATAATGGAGTGTAAAACACGAAAAAAATTTGAATAATCTCATGCTGAACCAAAAAATTTCCTGTTTTTCAACCACTTTCAACGGACACTTTCTGGCAACGTTTTACCTCTAGAATCACGTGTTGAGAAAGGGATGCTCCATTTCTTTTCCAACTGAAGAAGGAATGAAAAGTGATGTTGACATAACTCTTATCTGCATTTCTTTCGTCCAACGGCCTCTAGTATAAAATACCAGAATCAGCTATATTCTCCAATTTACTCATTGATAATATATACGAAAAGACAGTATAAATTGAAAATGACGAGACGTTATATCCAATTAGCATTGTGAATGAAAAAAATGGTTTTTGTGTATAATAATAGGTCATTAGAGAATGATTCCAGCTCCAAGTTTCAGATGCGACACATTTCGATATGAAAAAACGGATCTCTACTTATATATTCTAAGGATGTTACTACACATCAAAAACGTTAGTAGAACGTTCTTTCAATATTGAAACAGGTCCAACAATTATTGAAAATCACATTTCCTCGAAACTTCATCAACAGAGTTGAAAACAGGATCAATGAAACCCAGTGGAAATTAACACGCGTGATAATAAAAGCCCTGACACAGGCAACAGCTATGGAATCGACTTTTAATTACCTGTTGCTGGAATGTATGTCAATTCGTTGTTTACATAAAGTCCACCAACATTTGCATAGCGTGAATATCTATGAGAAACTTCAAACAGATTATTCGCACATCTGAAGCGTTTACTTTTTACTTTCTTCAAGGAAATGTCTTCACGTAGTAGGTCAGTGAGAACCACGATACGATAATAAGAATGCCAGAGGTGAAGAATGCAAGTCCTCATTCAACTTTTTTCGACTGAATCGAGATATTCGAAAATTCGCAATTACTTCTATCCCAATCGACACATAACTTCAGTGGTTAGTTTGAAATTATTGGGGGTGTGTCTGTTATCCAAATTTTGAAAATAAATTATTATTTTCCCAATATCATAACTCACTTCATATACTTCTCTTGGGGACAAAAATCCACAATTTCGTGGACTGTACATCTGTACATATAGATGCAGTGAGACCTATCCATTGTCCTGAAAAAGTATATCAAATTTTTCAAAGAAATATCGACCAATCACTCCGCCATCAAGAATTGTGGACCACACAGTGATTTTTTTTAATTTGAAAGCTTTTATTTAACTTGCAATGTATGTATGTAGTTATGTTTGTTCGGGTGAAATCTTGCTACTCAATTTTGAATCAGATATCTTCAACCGATTGAAATTTTGTATACATGTTCAATTTGGATTACAATACTCGATTAACTATGTGACGTCATTCTATATACAATATGGCGGAACATCCAAGATGGCGGAATAGTTATTTTTTATGCACTTCTACAATACGGGTATCAAAGGAAAGAGCTTGTTGAGAGTAACTCGAAAAATAACGTTGACGTTGACAATTTGGATGACAATACTCGATTAACTATGTGACGTCATTCTATATACAATATGGCGAAATATCCAAGATCGCGGAATGGTTATTTTTTATGCTCTTCGGCAATTTGGGTATCGAATGAAAAGGCTTATTGAGAATAACTCGAAAAATAATGTGACATCATTCTAAATACAATATGGTGGAACATCCAAGATGGCGAAATAGTTATTCTTTATGCAATTCTACAATATGGGTATCAAATGAAAGGGCTTGTTGGGAGTAACTCGAAAAAAACATGTTGACGTTATTCTAAATCCAATATGGAGGAACATCCAAGATGGCGGAATGGTTATTTTTTATGCACTTCCGCAATATGGGTATCAAATAAAAGGACTTGCCAAGAATATTCGGAAATAACCTAAAAGTTAGAAATAAATTAAAAGCAAAAAAAACTTTTTTAAACAAAGGTTTTCTTCAAATGCCCTAAAACGAAGAAATTAAAATTTTCCCTTGAAATTTCAACAATCAAGTTAAAACCGCATTATACACAATTTAGATGATCATAAAAGCTTGTCGCGAGGTTTAAGTACCTATAAGTAATTAGTCAAACTGAAATGAAAAAAAAAGCATTTAGCAGATTGAAGTACTCCGTTGAATGAGTACTAGTTTATTTACGAAAGAAAATCGCGCGAATAGCTTTTATGATCATATAAATTGTGTATAATATGAGGTTATAACTTGATAGTTGAAATTATTAAGGAACATTCAAATAAAACCTTTTTTCAAAAGGTTTTTTTCCCTTAATTTATATCGGTGACAGTTACTTCATCTGGATGGTTTCTGAACTGTTTGGTGTGGATTTTCGCTATACGCATGCGTCATGAGGTGTTGTGGCAGAGAGTATAGCGACATTATGTATTCATGGTTGATTTATATGGAATTTTTCTTTGTGGTGCCGATTAACTCAATCGACATATTTTTTTGATATTCTTCTCAAATAACTTCTGCTTGATCGCGCATGCTCACAAGTATCGCGGGAGCCAGAGAAAACTCTGTTGACGTTACTGAATTAATTTGAAGAATCAAATTGTAGGTATAGCATTTTGTGCTAGATTCTAGGTGGTGTACGAAATTGATTTCAATTGAACGTCGGTTGAATATTTGTTAATATGTTGTGTTTTAAATTCGGATAATTGAAGTTATTGTGTTCTTAAATCCTCAAATGCATAATAATTTCAATAAGCAACATTTATAAATGGAATTTTATGCATTAAGAAGGATGTTCATATCAATATCAATTACACTTCTGAAAACTTCATCAATTATATGTTAATATCTCCGCCATGAATCTTCTCATAACCTTGAATCTGTAATTTTCACGCGCAAATAATTTATCAGCTGTAGCGAACATCAGGAAACATATTCAATGTCAATGTTTGATTTCTGTTCATTGATAAGATTGACCGTAAACCGATCTAGAAAATTCATTTCCCATTTTTATTGACGAATCCGAAAAATTCAATATTTTGTTTTCACCAAAACTAACATGTGTTCTTTCGATTACGCCAAGTGTGTTACAACTAGTGTCGTGGTTCTCAACATATGACAAGCATAGGTAAGAACACTGTGAACTATTCAGCCATTATGAGCACAGCTGAACTATAAGGATACTCCATCCTATCATGTTCGTTTGTTGAACTCTATTTCTTTGTTCATAGATATTGGGGACAACATCAAGGTCCATTTCACGATCCGTTTTGCTAATATTCACGAATCCAAAAATCGAAGCGTCCTTTACCGGTTGAATCACCAACCATTCATTCTACTGGTTTTTACATTACTGAGAAAACTGGCATAACAAAATTTTGGAACTTCTGACGAACAATCCCCACATGCCCCAGTTGTTTAATAAACTTCAAGTGATATGATGTGGAATTGTACAAGCACTGTTCTAAGCGATAAACAATTTCACTTTCTAAATGGAATTCCGAATTTTGCGGATTCTGACTAGTCAATTTCAGATTTATATTCCTTAATAATGATTATAAATAAGCTTTATTTCAAATATTTCAAATGTCATACACCAAGAATAGTTCTTCTTTTGTGTATGGTTCGACTAACAGTAATAGTTTGAAGATTTGCATCTTGAAAAGCTCAAGGTTTGTTGTTTCTTTTATAAATTTTGCAATTTCATTATAATATTTTATGCATCCATATCCTGGATCTTTCTCAGTTAGTGTGAGCCTATCTTTTGGAAATTTAAGTTCTTTTGTGATTGTGCTATATGTAGTGGGAGTTTTGGTTTCGAATTGGCTCATATTCTCAAATTTGAATAACAAGCATTCTTGGATATGTATGGCAGTTGCAGTTAGTAATCCATTCTTCCGGAATACTACTATGCATGTCTCTCTATTAGTCACTCATGATCGTGCAAATTGCTCTCTTCTGCATTTTAAAGACTTATTCCATTTTGGTTACTCCTACATGAAACATATCTAAGCGTCGATTCGAATGTTGCTTGATGAATCTTTTTAATTGATGTAGAGTCTAGGTACTTTCGTAGCATGCCTAAAGAATAGCAAATTGATCCCAGTTGGATGCATAACTTGGATATATGCCCAACCCAGTTCAGGTTTTCATCAATCGCTAGTCCCAAAAGTAGCCTGACTTCTGTAGAGCCATTTTGCCACCATTCAGATGAATGAGAGATGGAGTTTCGAAGCCAGGATGTGTGGGTTTCAGTAGAATAGCGCATGTCTTATCCACGATTAAGCGCAACTCATTAGTTTGAAACCATTCCCTATGCCTCTTGCATAGTGGTTTTTACAAGGCATGTAATTTCAGGGAAGGTCCCCAAATGCTACCCTATGGCACTTGGGTTGTATGAGTGCCTCTTCGGATACTGTTCTTGTACCATAATCATCAATTATCACTCGCTGTTTACGGTTTGATAGGTAGGATTCAAACCACTTTTTCTCTGCTCCTCTTATTGCATATGGGTTCAGCTTAATTAGTAGGCATTCATGAATCAAGGTATCAAATGCCCCGGAAAGATCCAGCAGCAAGGCAATTCTACTTCGGAATCCTCCAACGCATCTATCACATCACAAATAAATTCATACGCCGATGTAGATGCTGACTTTCCTCTTACATATCCATGTTGTGTGGACGTCAAAATATCTTACTGAGTGAAAAATTCCATGAGATGTTCACATATTACCAATTCCAATATTTCAGAGAATGAGGAAAGGAGACTGACAGACATATAGCTTAGTCTGTTTTCATCTCCTTTTTTATAAATTGTTCTTTTTTAGTGCTTGTTTTAATATTTCTGGGAAAATGCCATGCTTCATTGAGTTATTTACAAGGTAGTTTAATGGAGTAGATATATAATGCATCAATGCATGCAATTTTTCACTGTCTTAAATTGAATGTTAATGAGAAAGAATTTTAGCATTCATAAAATTGATAACTTCTGAGAAGTTTGTAGTACTATCGTTTCTGTTGAGGGTTTTACAAACAACTATCACTGAACTTATCAATCTACATTTCAAGAATTTTTTTTCTTTAAAATGAGATACTTGATTCGTACTGAAATACAAGTGAAATAATGAACATAATGTTTCAGCGAAATTTCAAGAAAATCTTGTCATCAGAATACTTCATCAAGACTATATTTCATCGACATCATAGTGAATCTCATTTCTGCATTTCTCGAATTTTCCACTATGTGTTCATTCAACCTGAAACTCCACGAATTAGTTCGTAAAAGATGGTTGCACGCTTAGGTAAACTGTCGAAATCTCATAGGCACCGCTTAAACCTATTCCGTATCCATCAAACCGGAAGATGAATCAAGGAGTAATATTCATCCTGCCCTGATCTTTTCATCCTTGCCATATTCTATTCATGTTATGGCCTACGTCGTCGGCAAAGAAGATTATATATGACCAAAACCCTTGACAGGCTGATGGATGATGTGGAATGAATTTACGTCAGAGATAGGACAGGAAATATATGCTAACTAATTCATCCAGTTTACGCGGTGTTTCGGTTTTTCTGAGAGTGTGGACTCGCGCAGAAATATTGCAACTTTTAAAGTAAACGTGATTCAATTAGTGCTTGAGGATTTTGGAATGAAATATGAGATCCCTGTGACAAATTTTTAACTGATTCGTTGGTAAGCATATTAAAAACAACATTCAACAGTACAACGTAGCGAAATCATTCTAGTTCTATCAAAACTATAGATCTCAGAGGATATTTGGTGCAGATGACATGCTGGGTCCCCATAATCTGCCAAATTAAGAAACAATGATCTTATTATGAACACCCAGAGTTAAATGCAACCGTGATGAGAAATTTTCACTGCGAGCACCCAGAGATGCCCTGAATGCTGTGGCGTAGCCAGATAGTCAGGTGTCCTGGTGCAAAAATCAAAGAGAGCCCCCTTAATGAATTTGGTTTTTATCGAGTCGAAATATAATTACTTCGAAGAAGTAAAGCTTCTTACTGAAGGTCAAGGGCGGATATAGCTCTTTTTCATGGGAGGGGTAATAACGGTCATGGGGGGGGTAATAACGATTGAAAACCATTAATCAGGTACACAATGTATAAAATTTTTTATATGCACCACCTTCTTCTAGGTGTTCGATGCTCATGGGGGGGTAGTTACCCCCCCCTCCCCGTAAATACGCCCTTGCTGAAGGTACAGTTGAGGACTCTACTTGAATAAATGATGTTGTTATTAGATAATGAAAAGAAATAGGTTATTCTAAAGCTTTATTTATGTATTTCATTAGGCAAGTATATTATATTTATGTGGATGAAAAAAACCTTCGAAAACAATTTTTATGGTTACTTCATATATGTACAAATATCTAAAAAAAAAAAAGCAGTCATTGTAACAAAATCCTTCTGGACTTATTTTTTTATTGATATTAGATAACAATGAGAATAAATAATTTAAGTATTTAATTTGAATTAATTATTGAGGATTCGAACCTAGAAGTCCATCACGTCTATATTTCGATTTTTCTGAAGATTAGTTTGTGAACACTAATAACTTGCCCATAATCTCCTGGATATGCCGAAAATATCTTATTAAAATAGTTTCTGACTCAATTCATGATTAATCAACCTAGCTCAACCCATTTTGTACACTGAACAAAACTATTCTATGAATTTTTGAAAGAGCTTTCGAGAAGACGATGCCAGGTTGTTGATTTTTCGAATAACATAGTACAACCAGAGATAGATTCTGAATAGCGGTGCGATTCAGGCATTCAGACAATGCAATATATATATGTATGTAAAAGTAGTCGAATCGGACACCACTTTTGGGTATCAAGTATTAATTGCAAGACATGCTGTAAGATCTATATGAATCGAATATACCCATCTTGAACGTCTGTGTCTGTGAACGACGCATGCGTATAGCGTGATCTGTGAACAAACAAGAGGAAAAATTTTCTAGGGCTATGTTGTTATATATGGGGAAGTGATTATTTTAAGTGTTTTTCTTCAATCTCGTGTTGATTATGTGAAGACTCTCAGTGATTTAATGTGATATTAAACGTGAAGTGTCGCGTTTATAAAATTCCAAGAGGATATTGTTCAGATAGAATCATCGCCATAGAATATTAAGGGCTAAGTTTCATTTTTTTTCATTAATTTCAATTCAGAACGTGGTTTGTATCGACTTCATCATTCATATATCTGAATTTCATTGACATTCAGTTTCAATATGGACACATTTGTGGGATTTCATTATTACATATCTCTACAACAAACGTTTTTCTATAATTTGAATTTACAGCATTCATGGGGGGTCATGGGGGTCATGACCCCCCCCCCTGGACTGGACGAACCCTCAAATCTTGTGTTTGATGAAAACATGTTTCGATTGATAAAATAGAATTGAATCATATTTAAGTGAATATTGGAGGGTAATTAGTTCCAATAATGAAAAAATCTGAATTTTGGGGGAATAATTTGTCCATTTCTTTGAGTAGATTATTACAAACCAGCTCAATGGATTTGAAAAGAGCTACGGATGCCATAAAAGATACGATGAGTGTGTTACGAGAAAAAATGGAAAAAGCGGACGTAGTTTTCTGACAGCTTTTTGAAGAGGCAAAGGAAGTAGCTGAGCAGCTAGATGTGACTATTAAATGCCCTAGAATAGTCAAAATACAAATACACAGAGCCAATAATCTGCCTGCCCAGTCTGCAGAAGAGTATTTCCGCAGGGCTGTGTACATTCCTCTTGTGGATTAAATAATAAACGACCTAGAGGATGGACTGTCATCTGAAGTAATGAATTTATTCAAATTAGGAGTTTTTATACCTAAAGTCGTTTATTCAAAAAATGAAATAGTTAATGAGTTGGTAAATCAGTACAAACTTCTATTAGACAATCCGAATGAATATCGCTTATGGAAGATGAAATGGCAACGAGAGAAGAAGATTCCACAGACGATATATAATCTCCTAGAAAACTGTGACTCAGACATGTATCCAAATGTGAGAAAATTTCTCAGTATACTCGCAACACTACCAGTTAGTGTGGCAATGCAGAGAGGTCATTTTCCACTCTGAGAATTCTCAAAACATGGTTAAGAGCTTCGATGGCAGAAAATCGACTTATTGGGCTAGCACTTCTTCATATCCATAATGACATATCTGTATGTGTGTGAAGTTGGCCCAGCAGCACTTTTTGATTTTCGAAAAAAATTTTTTTTTTGCTGAATTGTGCTAGGTTTGTGCTGCTTTGTGCCGTTGAAATTTCCTTTTTATTCTATTTAGTTCTCAAGATATTTCAAAAATCGAAAAAAATGGGCTAGTCCAGCACTTTTCGAAAAATTAGGTTTCAATGGCTGAAATAGATTGTGCTGTACATGTACTGAGTTGTGCCGTTCGAATTTTCCCGAAAGTCCCACTAATTTCGCAGAAAATCGAAAAGTTTGAAAAAAATTAGCACAGCACTTTTGTTTTTTCTTCTCACAGATGAGTGAAAAAACTTGAGCTACGTTTGTGCTGTCTTGTGCCGTAAATATGTTCTCGAAAATTTTTCGAAATGGCAAAAATGAAAAATGAAGTCAGCCCATCACTTTCAAATTTTTCCATTGGAAACATGCTCAAAAAATTGTGCTACACGTAGTTAAAGTTGTGCCGTTGGGGATGCTGATTTGTCTCCAGAAAATCAATTGGCGGGTATGTAATCCACCTGACCGTGACCCCCCCCCCCTTTCTCGAGAGCTGGATCCGCCACTGCTCCAGACTCCGTATCTTACAATCGGAACCGAATTTTGAAAAATGGCATAAAAAATGTTCAGTTTGATGAGAGGAATCTACAGTTGAATTATATGAAAGACTCGCCATGTAGTTGCGAGAAGAATTATTAATTGGCGCAATCGAACTAAATTAATGATTTATTCTTTTCTGATTCAAGTCAGCGTATTTATTCGTTACAAGAGGAAGGCATAATCACACAGGATGAAATTATTTCAAAGTCAAGAAATCTGAAGATATCACAAAACAAATAAAAATAAAATAAATTTCAAAGGGAAAAATGAATTTCTGTTAACACTAGTGACCTAAATATAAGGATTGAACGTGATCGAATTCGAGTGAGAAGTTCGAAAATAAGAAGATGAGAATTGTAATGTCAAGGCTGTAGATATGCCAAGATGCAATGATGGTACCTTATTTTTAGTTTTCAATTTCTTTAAACAGTTATGTGGACTTGTCCACACATCTAGGTATAAACGATAATATAAGTTTTTTTATTTGAATTTGTGATAACTATTCAGTTTTCTGATATATTGTGATTACTTGAGAAAATTTTCCAATGAATTGAAAATAGAAGTAACAGAAGTATTTACAATGTTCTAAAAACAAGTCGCAGGTCTTTGGGATCTCTTTGTATTGCCTGGGGTCCATACCAGAACAAATTCCAGCATTAAAAGGGGCAGTATCACCTTCTGAATCGTGGTAAATCTCCATTCAAAAGTGGTTTCTTTATTTCACGAGTAAGTACCCTAATTTACGACGTAGAGACTTGATTTTCTTTTTAAATTTAAGTTGAAGAACGTCCCGAGAGCAAATAGTTTTTTTTCGATTTAATTAGTTTTTCAATTAAAATAACCAGGGTAATCGTTAGATCTGGGGTAATTGAATATGTTTTTCGTTTTTCATGTGTAGAAGCTATATTTTTGAAATAATAATCATGAAAATTTTTGTAGTTCATGGAAGATTAAATTGTCGAGGGCAAATAGTTGCGATTTTTACAAAAAAATTATGAATAACCGTCGGAAAAAAATCATTAAATATAGTTTCCGAAACGCTGAAGTTCAACCGGTTTTTTTAATTGGAAAACTAATTGAATCGAAAGAATCCCAACTATTTGCCCTCGGCAATTTAATCTTCTATGAACTACAAAAATTTTCATGATTATTATTTCAAAAATATAGCTTGTACTCATGAAAAACGAAAAATATATTCAATAACCCCAGATCTAACGATTACCCTGGTTTTTTCAATTGAAAAACTAATTAAATCGAAAAAAAAAGAAAACTATTTGCCCTCGAGACGTTCTTCAACTTCAATTAAAAAAAAAATCAAGTCTCTACGTCATAGATTAGGGTACTTACTCGTGAAATAAAGAGACCACTTTTGAATGGAGATTTACCACGATTCAAGAGGTGATACTGCCCCTTAAAGTGTAATGAACCAGCTTAAACTGAAGGCAAAAAATTGTCTACACAAAACGATAATTCAGAAAAAAAGGGAATGAGAAATTCCTATTAATAATTCAGAATAAAACATATATCTCTTTACTGTTCGAACAATTAGTTCCCCAAAAAATAATTATATTCTGGCCAAGTCGAACAATAAACCAGTTGAATTCCATTTGCTGATAACATATTCCCTCTATCCGACCCGGCTGGTCATAAAGCACATCGTTATTTGCCGGTGAAAGTAGAGGACAAATTAAAGATAATTTTCCACAATCTTCAGCTGCCTAACGAATGACTCGTCTTCGTTTTCGATCAAGGTGCTCCATGTCAGTAGTCTACTTTAGTGGGTCAAAGCATAAATCAACGTGATATACTCGTACCTGTAGGAAATTGTTCTCGGGTGCACATCATCTCTTGAATAATATCTGATCTCATTCGAAAGTGCGTTTCTATTGATTTCGATTATATGATTAAGGTGCCCACTCGATCATTACCTTTGTGATTTCCAATTGGTATCAAGTTAACCGATGAATCATCGGTGAAATTCAATTTAAATAGATTGAAATATTGATTGTCTCAGGTTGCTCAGATGCAAATAAATATTTTTTTCTTTAATTTCCACCCACAAGTTTTGTTTTTCCGGAATGCGAACGGAGCTTCAAAGTCATTTTTTTTTGTTTTTTGACATCCCCTCTCATTTATAAATCGAATCATCGCATGGTTGCGCATCGAATTGATTTTAATTAACGTTGAAAATCGATCCGTCGTACATACAGTGTGTTTCGGTATGACTTAGCGATAATTTTAGAGCATCAAATATACCTATTTTTATAGACAAAAACACCCACATTGGCGAGTTTACTCCCCTATTTCAGGAATAGCCGCCATTTCAGATTAATTTTTTTATTTCAGTTGACTATTTCAAATGATATAGATATCACTGGACGTAAAGGTCCTACAGATGTGAAAAAAATGTTTTTTGAAAGATTAAGGAGAACAGCATGAAAACATTCAACCCACAAATGTCATAAAAAAATTCTTAAAAAAAATTTATTGAATTTTTTAGTAAATCCTCGCTAGTACAAAAACTAGCACATTGAAGTATAATTTTTTTCCCAATGAACTAACGCGCAAGGGTATCAGCTACAAAACGGCACCCACATTATTTTTGTATGTTACATAATTTGAGAGTTATTGATGTTTGAACATGACCCTTATGAAAATTGATGAAATAAAATAAAAACTCAGTAGGTAGGTACTGTACTTTTGATCATTTTAAAAATCAAACTAACAGATTTATTATAAAAATTGCTCAAAATGGCAGCCCTTCTTTGTAGATAGGCAGTGGCCCTTATGATGAGTTTTCTTGTGGCACAAGAAATCAATGCATTGTCTGCTCGTATTTCGTTTGCAGTCATTATTTTCTCCACCAGTTCTTCTCTGGCGTTTGGAACTGTGGAATATGCCCTTTACTCCATCCATCCCCATAAAGAATAGTCCAGCGGTGTTAAGTCCGGAGAGCGTGGTGCCGTGGTGGCCAAGCAACTGTTCCACCACTGCATTGATTTCCAGGGCCGCAAGAAAAGTCGTCATGAGGGCCACTGCCTGTCTACAAAACAGAGGCGGAGATAAATTTGTTAGTTTGATCATTCAAAATGATCAAAAGTACAGTACTGAGTTTTTATTTTATTTAATCAATTTTCATAAGGGTCATGTTCAAACAGCAATAACTCCCAAATTATGTAACATACAGAAATGATGTGGGTGTCGTTTTGTAGCTGATATCCTTGCGTGCTAGTTAATTAAAAAATATTATACTTCAATGTGCTAGTTTTTTGTACCATTGAGGATTTACTAAAAAATTAAGTAAATTTTGAACTAAATTTTTTTTAAGAATTTTTTCATAACATTTTTGAGTTGAATGTTTTCATCTTTTTCTACCTTAATGAAAGAAAAAAAATTTCACATCTGTAGGACCTTTATCTCCAGAAAAATCGATATCATTTGAAAGAGTGAACTATCCTTCAAACGGAAATACTTGCAATCGGAAGATGTCTAGATATACATCTAGAAAGAAACTATCAGAAGTGCGATATAGCTATTCATACAGATAGTCAAGTTGCTATTAAAGCACTGAGCTCCTACGTCATTGACTCAAAGCTGATTTGGGAGTGCCGAAACAAACTCAATGAGGTAGGCAAGAAGAATAAGGTCTTTTTAATCTGGGTTCCCGGTCATTCGGGAATCGTAGGAAACGAAGAGGCCAATAAACTGGCCAGAAAGGGCGCACAGACGCCACTCACTGGCCCAGAACCCTTCTGTGGTATAGGAAAATGCACATATAAGAAGGAATTTATGCTGAAGGAGAAAACCGAAAGAGAAAAACTCTGGCGGAATCTCCCAGGAATGGATCACTCCAAAAAGTTCCTCCGGAACTTTGAAACTGCTAGATCCAAAAAATATCTGGATCTCAGTAAAAACCAACTTCACCTACTCACTGGCTTTCTCACAGGACATTGTCGCCTAAAGAAGCAACTGTTGAGAATGGGTTTATCGGACACTGATGAGTGTATATTCTGTGGGGAGGAGGAAGAAACTCCTATTCACCTGGTTACGGAATGCTATGCCATTGTAAGCCAAAGGAAAGATAGCTTTGGACAAGAAACTTGTAGAAGTGGGGAGTTATCCTCCTTGAAGCCGTCCCAGATACTGGATTTCATCAAATCTCTGGAACTGGAGGGCGAGCTGTAGGAGGCGCGATGATGACAGCTCTGTCAGGGGGCACAATAGACCTTAAGGTCGCAGTGGACTGTAACCCCTTTTCACTTTAACTATATAACTATAAAGAGTGAACTAAAATAAAATAATTAATTCAAAATGACGGCTATTCCAAGAATATGGGGGTAAACTCTCCAACGTGGGTGTTTTTGTCCATTAAATTAGGTATATTTATATATACTTAATCTGATCCCCAATTATACCTTTCGGTGTTTGGGTCCCAAAATAAAAAAAAAATTTAAAATATTTAACATTCCATTAAAACTTAAACTCAAGGAATTCTTTCCATTATTTCCTGTTTGCCGCCAACGATCTAGCTTCTGTGATGTTTTTCTCTCTTCTTGTGATTTCCTTTGTAACCATATCGTCCCAATTTAGCCTTGGTCTTCCTCTTTTTCTTCTCCCGTCCAATCTCGCCTCCCATATCTGTCTTGCAGGACTCTCTTCCTCCATTCTAATCAAGTGCCCACCATTCCATCTGTCTTCTTCCTACATAATCCTCCATCGACTCTATCTCCAAATATCTTCTAACATCCTCGTTCTTCCACCTATCTAATCTTGTTATACCCTTAACACTCCTTAGATACTTCATTTCCATTGCTTGAAATTTGCTCCTGCTCCTTTGTGTAGTTACCGAAACCGGTCTGAATATAGTTTTATATATTGTCATTTTTGTTCTATCCTTTGTTTCCCTTTTCCTCAAAAATTTTCTGTTGATAGCATAAAATAATTTATTTCCTTTTTCTATTCTCTTTTCAATATCCCCTTCCTGACTACCACTGCTATCTATATCTACCCCTAAATATGTGAAATTATTGACCTTCTCAATGTGTTAATTGTCTATTGTAATCTGTACATCTTCATCCTCCTTCACTTCCGCGATCGCTATAACCTTAGTCTTTTTCTTATTCATTTCCATTCCATACTTTTTTAGAGTCTCGTCCCAAATATTGCAATTTTCGATCCTGCCATCAAAACTATGTCATCCGCGAAAGCAAATATTGAAGCCCCCACCCTCATCATCTTCCTATGTCCGACCATCAGAGCTTTCATTTTTTCCTTCGTTTCTTTTATGATCTCATCCAGAAAAATGATGAAAAGTGCCGGGCTCAAAAGTCCACCCTGTCTTAGTCCTTCTTTGGTCTGGAAATATTCTGACCTCATATTCTTGTATATGACACTGTTCAGACTTTCTCTGTTTACATTCTCTATGGATTGCACTAGTTGTTCTGTGATTCTTCTCTTCTTCAATATTTATATTTGATGCCCTTTAATTATCGCTAAGTCATACCTAAACATACTGTATACACCCGTCAATTTACGGAGATTCAGCGTTGGAGGTTATTTAGTTTTCACCCGACTGCGCCAGAAGGAAGGTAATGTTTTCACAGTGCTTCATTTTGTTGTTTTGGCTATTTTGAATACTTCCTCAAATTTTGCAAAGCAAATGGAATTTTGTATGCGCAGAAAATATAGCATAAGGCAAAGTGATTCCATTTTACACGTGGCTTTGTTCTGTATGATGGACCGTTTTCACGACACCTGGGCCTCTATTCTTGAAAACCAGGGAGTAGAACGATCGAGAGAACGGTGACGTGGCCCTACTAATCAGTAGGGCCACGTCGCCGTTCTCTCGATCGTTCTACTCCCTGGTTTTCAAGAATAAAGGCCCAGTAGTAGGAACAGTCCAGTAAAGCAGTGTTTTTTTTTCGGAATGGCTTGAAGACAGTTGATAGAACAGTGGATTGTCGCTATTTACCCTACATTAATAGTGAACTGTCTCTGTTACAGACCTCGTGTAAAGAGTCCATAATAGTGAGGTCGAAATGTGGTGGAATAGTTGCTTGGACCTTGAGGTCCGTCAATATGGCAGTTCGAAATTTTGCCTACCGAATGATTTCAAAACTACGTTTTCGATCGAAATTTTTTGTTAAGGGGACAAATGATATATTCGAACAACGTGTACCATTCTAAGGTTTCGTAGAAAAAAATTCTCAATATTTTTGTTACAACTAGTCAAATTTGTATGCAAATTACGGTGTAATGAATTTTGTCGAATCCCTAATTCCAGAGAAAAATGAGGAATGGAAAGACCTGGGTTTTCTTCAACACTTTCGGCTATACCTGCAATATTCTCGGTTGTTCTTGAGCGACGTGCACAGGTTTTATTCTTTCTTGTTCCAACAGCTCAATTTTTTCACCAATTTCCGTATTGCGGTTCGACAAAGTGCCGCTTAACGACGACCCAAAAATGTTCGAGAGCTACGAACATCCATATTTTCACCATTTTATGGTGAATTTTGATGATTTCAATGCGTTGTTGAAGCGTGTATCGCTCTATTTTTAAGAATGGCGTAGTTTAAACTTGTCAAATTTCTACCGAAATAGCGAGCTATTCAAAATAACACCTCTCATTGGAAAACTCTTTATTTCCGTACTTCTGAGTGGTTTCCCAACCGAAAAAATTATGAGAAATTCAATGGTCCACAGACTTGCGAACTGATAATTCATAAAAACTGTTCTTTATCGAGTACCTAATGTTGATTGAATACTCTCACTCCATATTCAGTTATCCGCTTTCTGAACAAAATATGATCACATTCTCTGTTTTTCCAATATAAAATTCATCAATTGTACAGCCCAATAAACCCACCTCAATAATGTTCGAATATTCTTCAGGTTGAGGATTACAAATTTAGAAGAGATTTTGCCGTACAGCAAATAAGACGAGGCGCGTGCAAATTGAATCTCTCTTTCAATCTTCTTGAGAGTAAACAGACGAGAAGTAATTAAAAAGAACATTAACCAACGAAACTGACTCTCATATTGAAAACATTTTCCAGGCTGATCACACTTTTCTCTTCGTTGAAAATGCGGGATAAAGAAGACTAAACAAGTAATTCGAAAAACTGCTATGAATTCAAATCATGAAGATATATGGCGCTTTTACTGTAAATAATAATCGGTAGTACAAATGAGATTGTTTGAGCAAATATCATCTTAATTTTATTATAATGAATATACCATTTCAATAATAAACTTTGATGCATATATGAATGCCAGAACTCTAAGATTATTATTATTATTAATACTTTATTCGATCAAATACATACTCTCATGTTAAGCATCGTCAATGTACAAAAAAAATATATATATATTCTTTTGAAAGAGAGAATTACATACTCTTTTGTAATATAAAACAATATATGGCATATGGCACGTGTGAAGAAATGGCGACAAGGAACAGATTGTATAAAAGAATAAAATCTGTTTCCCGCTCCAAATCTGAGTGTTAGCAGAGGGAATGTAAACGGGGTACCATACAATTCTGCGTATAATACACGAGAACAGATAAAAACCTCTGAAAAAACTCTGTCTCCCCGTATTTGTGTGGTGATACTGAATTTGTTCGAAAAAATATGCTGCTATCCATGTTACAGAGCTCCTTGTGCTTGAAAACATGCCTTTTCATCGAACTGGAGGCAAATATCTTGAAATTATATCTGTAACAAGACAAAAAAGAAGAAAAACGAGAAAGAAGCAGTAGAAAAAATTACTTCACCTGCTAAATAAACCTTTTCACAAAGTCCTAACTCTCTCATGGATCGGGAGGATCTTTCGATCAGGTCCGATCTTCCAAGTGATGATACTTCTGTTCTTCAGGTGTTCGAGGAACGCTACAGGCCCCTTATGTTGGGGGATCATCTCCCATAGATAAGAGTGGTTGTTTTTAGCGAAAAATCAGCAAAAAAGCTAGAGCAAATTCGAAAAACGTCTGACACTTCATTGTCATGATGAAAATGAAAGAAAGAAATTAATTTTAATTCTACTTTACTGCAATTTATTTAAGAATTCTTCGATTTTGTATGGACAGATCTCCAATATTAGTTTTTTTGTTTCTCGTCTGAATTTCACCAAAGAGAGTTCTCTAATTGATACCGGGAGAGAATTGTATAATTTTATAGCTGCATGAATATAGCTCTTGTGTGTTAGGCTCAAATGATGCCCAGGACCAAGGAGATTTTCACCATGTCTTGTGTTACAACTATGAGTGCTATTTACCGTTGTATATTTAAAAATATTTTTTTCACAAAGTTTACAGACTGATATACATATAGACCTGGAAGAGGCAATATATTAAGTTCTTTGAATAGCGGTCTACAACTATCCAGTGCCTTCTTCCCTGTAATGATCCTAATTGCTCTTTTTTGCATCTTGAAGACCTGTTCCACATCGGTCGAATTCCCCCAGAAAATTAGGCCGTATGAAATCCTTGATTGAAAAAGTCCGTATTATGCGGACTTAACAACACTTGATGGTGCTATCAGAGTGAGTCTACGTAGTAGGTATGTGAGTGGAGACAATATTGAAGTTAATTCTCTGATATGTGTTTTCCAATGCAAGATATTATCAATATATATGCACCGATAAGGCACATCCAACTCCCACAAGACCTCAGATCCTACTTCATAAGATCAATCAACGAGCAATGGCAAAACCAGTGGAGCAACTCTCGAGGAAAACTACGAAATATACAGGATTCCATAAGGTATCCCATACAGCTCCCACCAATGACCAGGAGGCAGCAAAACATAATCAGACGGCTTCGGATTGGTCACTGTCGACTTACCCATGGCTACCTTATGAGCAACGAAGACCCCCCAACATGCCACCACTGTAACAGCCCCTTGACCATCCCTCACTTTCTGGTGGAGTGCCCGGAATATGTAAATGACAGGAGGAACAACAAAATAGAGCTGACCTTGAAAGAGATTCTTCATAACTCCATAAATTTCAACAACTTCCTTAAGTCAATTCATCTGTATAGTCAAATTTGAAAATGCATAATTTGTTAATTGTCATTACATTATTACACATATTGTAAAAATGAACTGTAACCGTGTCAATGGCCCAAGCAGTCGAGACACATGAATTTAATTAAAAAATATATATATATCCCTAGAAATTTCACACATCTTACTTCTTGACGTTATTTTAGTGAAATGGTCATTATGTTTGTTTTCCTCACGTTTAGGGACAGATTATTTGAAGCGAACTAGTCGGATAAGCTCTGAAGGGCGGTTTCGGATTCTTGATTTATTTGGGAAATATTCACTCCTTTTATGAGCTGAGTAGTATCATCAGCAAACTGAATAGTTCTCTTATTGGGAAATATCTTTTGGAGTTCATTGACGTATACGATCAACATTAGTTGGCCAAGATTTGAACCTTGAAGAACACCAAAAATTATTTTTAGAGGTAAAGAGGTACTTCCTTCATATTGGACAATCTGTGTACGATTGGAAAGGAAACATGAGACAGGACTGAGCGCATTTCCCCTTATTCCATAGC
The DNA here is from genome assembly GCA_951802165.1 of Adalia decempunctata. Taxonomy (NCBI): domain Eukaryota; kingdom Metazoa; phylum Arthropoda; class Insecta; order Coleoptera; family Coccinellidae; genus Adalia; species Adalia decempunctata. The sequence continues at coordinate 8,583,452 of OX637697.1, forward strand.
AAGCTAGCTTTTTCAAAAGGATTTGGTGAGATACACAGTCGAACGCTTTGGATAGATCGCAGAATATCGCACAAGCAGACTCGCCACCCTCCAGGCAATCGACTGCATATGATATCAACTCATTAATTGCATCAATAGTGGACAATTTCTTTCGAAACCCGAACTGATATGGTGACAGAAGGTCAAATTTATCTACAAAAGAAATCAATCTATTGCTTAGGCAAATCTCAATAGGCTTCGAAAGAATTGGTGTGATGGATACAGGTCGGTAGTTATTTTCATCATTCTTATCTCCCCCCTTGAAAATTGGACAGACTTTACTGACTTTTAATCTGTCGGGGAATGAACCAGAAAAGAAACACTTATTAATAATTATAGTTAGCGGAATTTTCAAACCTTTCTCTAGTTTTTTTATGATTTTGTTGCTCAAACCGAAGATGTCATGGGTTGTTATCAAACGACGATCATAGAAGGCACTCTTCAACTCTGCGATTTCTAAATAATAAAAACTGTAGGTCTAACTATCTTTTGAGGAGATCCATCTTCTACGTAAATTCGCATTCAAGATTCGAATACAAATATCTTCTTGACGGCAGTCAAACAAAGTGGTGTTATCGATATTGAAGAATGAAAATAAGATAACAAGTGAATTTGACGAAATCATACAATGTTCCTAACATTGAAGCCGATCTTGAGTTATGCTAACAGAATCAGCTAAATTCAGAATTGATGTTCCAACTCTCAATATCAGGAGGAAATTTGAAAGGTGAAGTTCTAGAAAAAACGAATAATCTACGCCAATGTTACTCTTCCGTTAACTCCTTCTCTCTTATAAAATCATAGACGTTAAACCCATTTAAATATTATCACTTGTTAAAATATCATTCAGAAATAAATCCAAATCTCACTTTCAATACTTAATATCGTGATGAGAACACTGTTCAATGCGTCATTAGAAATACAAAATAAGAATAGCGGTACGAAATTAATTGATGAACTGGTCACAGATTCAAAATCCGATGCTGACGTTCATTATCTGAGTCAAAAACGGCCGAGCTGTTCGCCAACATTTCGATACTTTAGTATATGTAATGAGAGACACATTCTGATACCGTAATAGTACAGTTATCAGCAAGAACTTTTCAGGCAGATTTTTGGATACTTCATAGGTCTTGGAGAACCAGAGTGTCGCCATTCCATTGATTGTTATGCTTTGTTTCTGGATCGTAGAAATGTACCCAAGTCTCATCCATAGTAACAATTCGGTTTAAGAAGTCTATATCGTTTTCAAATCGATAACAGTTTGCATAAATTTTTCTCATGTCCAAATTGACGTGAACTATAAGATGAACGCGTTCGTATGAAATCTTCAGTGCTTCAGATATCCGTTTTAGCCCAATTCGACCGTCTGATAAAATCATGAACTGCATCGATATTTTCGGGGACTGACACAGAAACTGGCCTTCCCGATCGGCCATCATCTTCAATGGAAAATTTACCTCTTTTGAAGCTTGCAGTGAATCTGCTTACCTCCTAACCCTTTTAAATACATGTACTTGATGATGGCTCGATACTCCAATTATTTTTCGATTTTTACAATTTCAGTGGACATCTATTTTTCAATTTATTACGTAACTCTGGTTTGCTTTTTTGACGTCGAACTCTACACTGATACTTCTTATAAGTTATTGTTCGTTGATATGGTATCGCAATATTTTGTTTATGCATGGAACTGGTCTAGGCTAACTAGATATCAATACATCCTCGTATGTATCGAAAGTGAATAAGAACCGAAATTTTGAAATTTTCAGAATATCAATTTCTAGTGAAATTTTCCAGCCATTCAAATATTGGGTTCCAGTTTCCAGTTGTAAAATATGGCAGATTTTAGCGAAGCCCAAAAAAGCTTTCTGAACTCCCTCATTGACAGACAGACTGCAATAGTAAACACTAAGGTTGAGGAACTCAAATCAGAGATAAAGATGGAAATGTCCCTAATAGACGAAAAACTCAATAACTTCAAAAAGAGCTATGATGAAGAAATCTCGCTATTGAAAAAGCAAAATCATCAGCTTTCTCAGGAGATATCATCCTTAAAAAGAAATTCACGGAAGAATAACATAATATTACATGGTCTACAAGCTGAAGATTCTAATATAGAACTTGCAGTTACGGAACTAATGACAAATGTGTTGAAGGTTTGTGTTTCTAGAGATGATATTCTGGATTGCTATAAGTTCGGTCGGAAAGAGGGAAAGAGGGTGATAGTTAGGTTGCGCTCATTCAGGCTGAAGATTGAAATTCTAAGAAACACAAACAAATTAAAAAATACCAATATATTCTGTACTGAGGACCTTTCTCCTGAGGATCGTTCTGCTCAGAAGAGATTGCTTGAGTGCCGTGATGTAATTCGAGCCAGCGGACGCAGAGCTTTTGTAAAGGGTCTACGCTTATATATGGATGGTAAACCAGTGAACACTGACGAACTGAAGAAAGTATATGATCAATGTAGTCAGCGCAGTGCGGCAGACAAGAAGAGACAGAGAGAGTTAGATTCTTCCCCTGAGCAAGGCTTCACCACGAAGAGATTAAACTCTGAGGGGGGCTCTGATACCTTTCGCCTCGGAAATCAGTAGAGGAATACAGATTTTGTTTTGGAACACTCATGGGTATAAGAACTTTATATCTGCTGCTTCTACTTCATCACTGTTTTCTCAAGAAATAATTTGTTTAAGTGAAACATGGTGTCGTAGTTACCCAGTTTGCAATCTCGGTGATTTTATGGCCTCATACTCTGTCATACATAGTTTTGCTGTAGGTGAAAAATCAACAAGCCGTGCCAGTGGAGGATTGGTAATGTAATTAAGAATAATTTAAAATATAAACTTTTGGACAAAACATTATGGTGGATTTTTGTACTTGTATTTTCGGGAAACTTTAGGTTTATTGTCTGTTCAGCATATTTTAGTTTTAAGCATGATTTGAATGAAATTATGCAATTATTTCATATTAGTTTAAATCAATTATTGATTGCATTTCCGGACACTCTATTTGTTTTGGGCGGGGACTTCAATTGTCGTATTGGATCGGGTGAGTGTATGCCGGAGGAAATGTTTGTTAATAGTAGATTGTTTTCCGATAGATTAAGTTCAGACATTGTTTGCAATGTTAGGGGTCGTCATTTGTTAAATTTCATGGATGATAATGGTTTTGTAGCTCTGAATGGAAGATCTCAGTCAGATAACCCTGCGAATTTTACGTTTTGTAATTCAAATGGAAAGAGTACTATAGATCTAGTTTGGGTAAATAATGACCAGGTGCATCGCATTGATGATTTTGTCGTGCTTTCTGAGGAGTTTTCCTCTGATCATTTCCCCATTTGTGTGGAGCTCAGCTGGCTGGTGAATTCTGGGGTCGGCCGCAACTTATTCCGTGGTAAGGTCGGTAAGGGGCGTTTGAAATTATATCTTTGGGCGGAAGAATCTCGGATGGTTTATGCTGATTACATGCAGTTGTCACCAAGAGCTCAGTACATTTCTGACATTGATGAATCGTATAGAAATTTAATCGATGCCATTAAGGAGGGGGCAGGGTCGTCAAATATGATCACTTACATTGACAATGAGGGAAGTCCGTGATTTTGTTTCGGTTGTATGCAATGTGCTGAGGACGAGATCTTTCATTCTTAGCGAGTAGATGTATTTAATTTTCAGATTTTTACCTCTGGATCGATTCAGTATTATTTTTGTTTAGGTTGTTATTTTTCGGTACTTGTGTTTATTACCCTTCTGTAGGTTAGGTGTACTAAAGCCTTGTAGTTTAGTGATTAGTTACTCTTTGTTAATTTTTCTGAATACTATGTTCATGGAATATTATTCCGAGGGATCAATAAAGTATATTATTATTATTATTATTATTATTGTGAATACATTCTTTGAAATCTTATTTTTCTCACCTGAAAAACTCTACGAATACATATTTCAAAAGGAAATTCAAAAAGTTGATGCCATTTCAACGAATGATTGACTGTACATATTGTAAAATCCTCTTCATTCTGCAGTATTCAATGTTCACCAGGAATTGAACTTTCCAAATCCACGACAAAAAAATACGGTACCTGAGCACCATAAGGAATGCAAATAACTTCGGATTGCCCAACAAGGATATTATTACTACACTACCGGCGTGTCTGTCGGTCGTAGTGGACAAGGCGAAGGACACGCGACTGACTCTCATCGTCGACCTGGTGGCACACATTACGACATTACCCCGCTGCCTCTGGTAACGGTGGCCTTATTCGGATTCGGTTCTTTGAATTCGATACGTAGAGATCCACTGAATGAATGCTGGTACCGAGGCTGGTACAGAATGAATGTCTTGCCACACAATTGACGGAGATATTTGGAGAATCCTTTGGATGATTAATTGATGGGAGTGAGGTGAACATAGTTCCTCATTCTTTCTTTGTGTTCGTCTGGCGAACGTTGTAGAAATCACAGGTTGATTATTGAGTTCGACCTTCTGTTAAATTATGCCGAACTCCGTTTGCCATATGATTGATTTGGTACAACACAACGTATATTGTTTACCCTAGACTTAAGAATTGATGGTTTTCCTCTACTAAAATGAATTGGGTCGAACTGAAATTGAATTTCGTTTTAGTGAAAAGATTCAGAAAGTTGATGGCATAATGTAATGTCTTCTTTTCAATTATTTTCAATTATTATAAGATTTTCGATATGAAATGCATTTCGAATAGTTTTCCTTTCTTCATTTTCACTTTTTCAATTTTACTCATTCAGGAAATATTGTTGAATTGGCCACAAAATATCTATCTGTATTAGCAAAAATTGTAATGATGATGAGCTCCTTCTTGGTATACAGATCAATTTAGAATTGTTCTAGCGGGAATCCCATTATACAGGGTGACTGGTGACGTAAGGGACAACGGCTAAGTGGAGATAGAGGACCTCAAACTGAATGAGAATTTGGGTTTCAAATGTCCCATAAGGGTATTCGTTTCGGAGATATAGGGTGATTTATGAAAAATGCTAAATCTATATGAACTCCCATATCTTCGTTAATATGATATGTTTTTCGCTGATATTTTACATGTTTGTTCATACAGGCATTCTCTGTCAGCATAAGAAAAAAAAATTGAAAAAATTGCTGGCCCGTACTCCAAAATTTCAATTTACCTGTCAAGTGAGAAATATCACACGGTATATGAGATAAAATAAAATCAAATAGAAATTTGCAAAGAGGAAAAAAAACTGATGAAATATCTATTTTTTTGTTTGAATGACACAAATTTTCTTTCGTTTCTATGATATGTTGAAGTAAGAATATTACAATATTTTTATATTCAAATCATGAAAATCAGTACTTCTGATAGAAAAAACCTTGAATTCGAGGCGCTAGAATGAGCCTGGCATCAAAATATTCCTTCAAATCTTGAAATCTATTTTTATCAATCAATATTTCGATGCCATATAAAATTTCAGAATAAAATTTGTTGTAGATCGGGTGATGAAAGAGTTGGATACACAAAAATAGAAAAAGTCGCAAATATAATTCATAAAAAAATCAAGTAAGCAAATGTTCGAAATGAGAGCCGTTCACCTCCATACATTTATTGGCTGTCTTGAACAAATAATGCACAGCTTTTCTAATCAGAGGAATATTTGTTTTAATTTCTTCGCATGCTTCAGTTATTCTGCTCTTCAACTGTTCACGGCTTGTTATTGTTTCTTTATACACCGTATCCTTAAGATGACCTCATAGGAAATAATCCAGAGGATTTAGATCGGGTGATCTAGCAGGCCAATTCCTAGAACCTCCCCGACCAATCCACCTGTCAGGAAACTCCCTATTCAGAAAATTCTTTACTTCATTTGCAAAATGAGGAGGTGCACCATCATGTTGAAAAATCATACCTCTCTGATTAATATTTTTTAAAAGACGAGGCAAAACATTCTGCAAGCAATCCAAAGAAACAGCCCCAGTTATTCTTGATTCAAAGAAATGTGGACCGATCAAATGTCCATTATAAATGCCACACCAAACGTGGACACTAAAACGTCTTTGATTGTTTCTTATTGTAATATTCTTATTTCAACATATCATAGAAACGAAAGAAAATTTGTGTCATTCAAACAAAAAACAGACATTTCATCAGTTCTTTTCCCTCTTTCTAAATTTCTATTTGATTTTATTTTATCTCATATACCGTGTGATATTTCTCACTTGACATGTGAATTGAAATTTTTGAGTACTGGCCAGCAATTTTTTCAATTTTTTTTCTTATGCTGACAGAGAATCCCTGTATGAACAAACATGTAAAATATCAGCGGAAAACATATCATATTAACGAAGATATGGGAGTTCATAGATTTAGCATTTTTTCATAAATCACCCTATATCTCCGAAACGAATACCCTTATGAGACATTTGAAACCCAAATTCTCATTCAGTTTGAGGTCCTCTATCTCCACTTAGCCGTTGTCCCTTACGTCACCAGTCACCCTTTATTTTAGTTTTTACTCGTTTATTTTATGTTTGTTCCACGATAAAAACGATTGCTATAAATATACTGCCACTGGGGCATTTCTGATAACTGCGTGACATTTGAAAAAACGGTTTCTGGTCACATCTAAGTATTCATCACGGCTCAATTCAATTGTGGTGGAAAACCTGCACAGTTGGAATTTTTTTCTCGGTTGCCAAGTTGGAAAGCAATTTTTCAACCTACTATATTTTCCATGAAAAAATTTTTCCAAAATTCGAACTCAATTTTTTTCTACATACCCGCAGTGGAAACAAAAATTTCTTTCAAAATTTGTTGGAATTTGTCATGGTTTAACTATTTTTATTCTGAATACTGAGATGAGAACAGAATAAAATAATCTCCATTGCTTTTTTTGTAGCCTTCCAAAGATTACGCACGAAGTACTTTCATAATTTCAATTTTAAAAACTGGAGGCCGTACGAAGACCAAAATTGTGCTAACGGGCTGCCAGAATGAACCGGATAGAAATATGAATTTATAAACCAAAAAATTTCCGTTCAAAATAGGATTCGAACTCTCTACGATTATAAATTGGATTTATTCTAACCTCATAAACTCCCGTTACCGAATCAATGCTAGTTAATCGTAAGTAGAGAGTGCGATTCTCACCAATGTTTTTTGAAAAAAAAAATTTGGTTTATAAAATTCATAGTTCTATTTGGGTCATTCTGGCAGCCCATGAGCCCAATGTTGGCCTTCGTAAGGCATCCAATTTTTTGAATGAAAATTATCAAAGTACTCCGGTCCTAATCTTTGGAAGGATTCAAAACAAATCTATGGATATTATATCATCCTTTTCTCACCACAGTATTCAGAATGATATATAGTTCAAACATAAAAAATTCCAACAGTTTTGGCCGATTTTTTTTCACTGAAGACAAATTAAGAAACGTTGAGTTCGAATTTCGGAAAATATTTTTCCTGAAAATCTTAAACAATCTAGTACGTTGAAATAATTGCTTTCCAAATTGGCAATCGAAAAAAATACAACTTCGCAGGTTTTCCGCCATTGTGATTTTTTATTTCAGATTTCTCATTCACAATTGACTTGAGCCCTAAAAAATTCTGAAATATGACTAGAAACCGTTATTTCAAATGTCACGCATAACTGACAACAGTTATCAGAATATTGCTCAAAGTTGACAATAAACAGCCTGTATCTCGCTTATGCGTCGAAAACAGGGTATATGTCGTATGGCAAAAATGACTTTCTCGGTGCCATCTACACCGCTTATATGTTTGTCCAGTTTATGCTTAAACACCCTGTATATTTTCTGAGTAGCCTCAAAACTCCTATTTTTTCTTCCTCTACAAAAATCATTTTGAGATAACGTTTTTCGTGTCGGCTTTTCTAACAATTTTTTATCAGGTATTTAGTTCCTTAAAATTAGCATGGTTCACTTCTACATACTCATTCAATAAATGAAAATGGATGACACAAAATCGAATAATGTAAGGACCAACCGAAATATTTTTTCTTCAACCTTTTTGATGAAAATAATCTTAACTTGAATGATCTGTAGCACCCTTTGTTTCAAATTCAAAAGTAATACAACACTGTTAATCGTAAACAAATTTCAAATTGACTGGGATGTAATTGCCCTGAAAAGAATCAGAATATTCTCAAATTGCCAATGTTATGTAACATGAAAGAGTTTATACAGGCTTCTTTTCTTTCCTTTGGCTATTCACAAACAACCCTGTTTGGTATCAAAGCAGATGAAGTAATTTGAATTCCCCCGCAACCAAGTGTGCACTCTCTTCAATTACATTCAGTTCAATTTTCATGAGGAATTCAGGCAGGAAAATGGGAAAATTGAAATAAAGAAAATAATGTGACCTTCATATTTGAATACTCTCTCAAAATTCTTTCTTCATTTCATTTTGCAGACACTTTCATCAATCAAGAAAAATGAATCTTTCAGTTTTTCGAACGATGTTCTTATAGAGACTGTTTCAAAAAACGGTCTTTAGGATAGATAGGAAACTGAAAAATAACGGGGTTGCCACGGTAAATCATTTTCGTAACGCCATCCGTATTCAAGATGAAGGGCGTTAAAGAATAAAAATCATACACATTTTTTAGGATTTTACCGAAACCACTGGCAAAATAGTAATGTAATTTTGTACGAATATGTTTTGGAAGATGATTCATCCGATGGATTTGTTTTTATATCTGACTCTCAGAGGGGGCGCTAGTAACACTGTTCGTACCAAGTAATACTCAACATAACTTTTTTAATATCAGATTAATTAAGCCAAATTGCAAGTGAACTCGAACATCATTTAATTTTACTTGTGGTAAAATTTTCGATTTGCAAATTATGAAGTTATAACCGATGCTGGTATGAAGTGATGATAAATGTAAAAATTGAACAAAAAAATCATAAGATGAAAATTCAAAAGAGGCTGAAATAGAATTCAATTAGAGTAAGTGTTCAAGATGTACTCCGTTTTCACGAATACACAAGTGTATATTTTATTTTTCTTCAACGTCCTCCATCTTGATTACGGATGGCGTAATGAAAATTTTCAACTGGTCAAACCAGAAATATTTTTCAGTTTTTTACCTAACCCTAGGGGAGCCAAAAAAACCGATATTTATGATAGATCTAATCGATTCCATAACCAAGATACTGGGTTGTTCATGAATTCACCGAAAATATCAACCAAACAGTAAAGTCGGTTGATATTTGGAACGTAGGATTCACTTGCAGAGGTCGATCGATTTATGTTTTAGTTTTCAAAAAATTCCAGGTCCATATTTGAAAAATATGAAAATTCTTGGAAGCGGAGATATTGAAATTTAGATATTCAGATATTTGAAAGAGCAGATAATCTTCATTAGGGTTCAGTAGATTTCATTGACCCACACGTCATCATCATCTTGCCCAAATAAAGTTTCGGGGAAAGATCCAATTGAATATTCGAATTCCAATAAATTCTTAGAAAATTAGTTCTTTGTAATCAAATTGGAACAATTTTTTCTCCAACTGATAAAATATTCGCATGTTTCAATATTCTAATAGATTTCCAAAAAAAGGCTTAATTTGGACAAATTTATTGCTTGTTCCAAATTGCGAGTACCTTACCTGAATTCGCAGATTGGACTGAAGAGAATCCACATGCGCCCTGGCATACAAAATCCCAATACAAATTTACAAAAAACGTATGTTGCCGCGTTTATAAAAATCGATTGACCACGCATCCTATCAAGACGGCACACGGCTGATCTTTCCTTAGATTTCCTCCGAAATCATCTTCCTGTAATACTCGCAGGTACTGACATTGCAGGAATGCATTTTCAGCATAATGGAGCTCCATCCCATTATGGAGTAATGGTCAAACATGTTTTGGCCAGAACTTGTCAAATATGTGGAAAGACAGGGGTGGACCGCATGGCTGGCACCTTAGACCACCAGATTTCAGTCCTGTTGATTATTTTATGCGGGGTTATTTGAAATGTTCAGTATACTCCATTCACTTTTTATAGTATCCCGGTTGGTCATGGTTTAGATTCATCAAGTTCTTTCACTTAAAACGGACGCAGGTTGGCAATCGTGAAAGTCAAATAATTCTGAGCGACGTTGCCAAGGCTACTTTCTTTTTATCTTTTTCAACTTAGTGAATGGGGTTAGTTCTTTCAAGGTTTAACTGCGGAAAGAGGTATTCAATTGTCAACTACGTACCTGGAATTTTTTGGAAATTCAAATATAAATCGATCGGAATGTGGAAGTGAACAATACGTTTCAAATATCAACCGACTATACTGGTTGGTTCGAAAGTTATGAGAAATTGAAATTTTTGGTGAATACATAAACCACCCTGTTTCTCGGTTATGGAATTGATTAGATCTATATCATATATCGGTTTTTTGGACTCCCCTAGGGTTGCTCTAGCTCAGGTAACCGTATGTTCATTCACCAATGAAACAACCTGTAATGTATGAAAAATAATTAGCGATTTCATATGGCATTCCTATATATTTTATCCTATACAGAAACCAGCAGGGAGAATTGTGACAGCTGTCAAAAAAAATTACGTCCACTATCTACTCTTTTTCATTGCCGGCAACGAGTTCTCTTAGATTGGTAGAAAGCATCTCGTTTTTACGTCTTATCTCGAATTTCGTTCCCATTTCACTTTCCTCTTTCTCCTAAAGAAAGGCTCTGAAACTAAGACACTATCAAGCCGCGAATTCCATTGTTGCATTCCTTCTTCGGAAGTGAGAGTCGCTGATAAGAACCTTATATTTCGTTTAACCGTAACATCATCGGTTAATGGGTTGAGCATGATCGCGTTTCGAAAGCAAATTACCTCGACGTACCGTAAAAACGTGTCAAAAGTAATTGTCCGAAATGAAAGAAGAACATGTTGAATCTTGTGATGAGATCACGGGGGCACGAAAATGGTTTACAATAAATATGGCGCATTTATGCGAGAAAGTTGGAATTGAGTGAATCAGGGATGCATTCAAAATTGCTTCCAGTTGTTGGTGAATTAGTATCCGGTTCGTTAGATCCATTTCAAATTCTGACGCACTTTGTTCATTTAGTGAAAAATTGGCGTATTTGTCCTGAAAATGGATAACCGCCATTGTTTCATTTGAAAATCGGTCTATGACATGAAAAGTGATGGCCGAAGCTGAAATTTGAATACCACACGTATATTGTTACGGGTTTTCGATAGAAATGAAAATTTGAATAGTAAAATGGTTTCAATGGGAATACTGTGAAATAGATGGATAGCAACCCTGGTGTAACGACTCCTAACTAAAAATTGTAGAACAAATCGGCACTCTTTAGTTAAGACTGGGTTCTAAAATCTAATGAGTGTCAACAAGTATTCTTTGAATCGACAGGGTGTTTGAAAAAAAGTGTTCCCTTTCTCTAGGATAGATAGAAAACTAAAAAATAATGGTGGTTTTTGTAACGCCATCCGTGTTCAAGATAAAGGGTGTTGGAGAAAAAAAATTATATACATTTTTTACGATTTTGTCGAGAATGCTGGCAACATTGTAATGAAATATGTTTTTGACGCTGATACATCCCATGAATGTGTACTTATATTTGACTACCATAGAGGGCGCTAAATACACGGTTCGAACCAAAAAGTATTGAACATAACTTTTCTGAATATTAGATTTATTAAGCAAGTGAACGTGAACATCATTTAATTCGAATCTCTTTTGGAAACATTATGTATACTGTGTCTATTTTTTTTTAATTTGTCATGATATTTGTGGTCAGTAGTTTCTTATAATCATAGAAAGATACATGCTTCAAAAAACGTTAAGTGATCTCTTATTCATGAATGTACACACAATATAAAGGTAATTATACATCATAAATATTCACCGTCAATGAATTCCACGGTTTGTCAACAAAACTATAAAAAGATTAATTTGATTCACACAAAAAAATTCCAGACAAATAAAACAAATATTTTAAAATTCATCCAAACTGTAGATTGTGTTTGGCAGTAACAGCTCCATAACTTTCTTGTTGAAGTTTTGATCAAGTTTGATAGTGTCAGGCAATTTATTATACAACTCTAAGCATATGAAATTTGGACCTTGCTGGGTTTTCTTAATTTTATTGAGTGGAAGAGCAAAGTCATTTTGCTCGCGGGTGTTATAGTTGTGGAAGTGAGAATTAGTAGGAAATTTGTTTCGATTCTGAATTTCACACAGGTGAGTATGAAGCATGATACCTACAACCGTAAGGATCTTCTACCTCCTGAAAACCTCCCGTCAGCTCTCAGTTCGATTCATCCCATAAAATGATCTGATTGCCCTTTTTTGTTTCAGGAGAACCTTTTCAATGTTACCTTGTCCCCACAAAATGATCCCATATAGCATTGGACTGTGAAAGGCAGAAAAATAGTTGAGTTTAGCGGTTTCCACACTCGATATCTGTTTCATCCTCCTAATCAGAAATATAGCTGTCGAGAGTCTTCCACACAGTTCATCAATGTATTCACTCCATCAGAAAAGCGAAGAATGAAAAGTTATTCCTGGGTATGTAAGAGAAGCATCCGTGTGCTAAAAGTCAGCTTCTGAGTTTTGTCGGTATTTATCTGTAGACCATTCGCGTGATACCATATTTTGGCCTCATCTAGGGACCTTAATGTCGTGCTACTGTCCTGAGTATGTTTCGATTTATTGAGGATTGCTGTGTCGTCTGCGTAGCTGCACATTTTATCGGCTTCTACATTGACATGTGAGTCATTGGTGAAAAGTACGAACAAAATTGGTCCCAATATGGAACCCTGTGGTACTCCGGTCTCTACTTTCATGGTGTTTGAGAAGGTCTTTCCCCATTTGACCTTTTAGGATCGATTTGATAAATAGGACTCCAATATATCGTTGCCTCTGATGCCATAATATTGAAGCTTATGCAACAGGATCTTATGTGGAACGCTATCAAAAGCCTTACTGAGGTCTATGCAGGAAATCTCAACATCTTCACCACTGTTATATCCCTCCACAATCTCATCGAATACATCGATCATTGCCGTGATAGTTGACCGTCGGCGTCTGAAACCATGTTGAGAATGATGAAGGAAAGCGTTTTTCTCTAGGAATTCAATCAGACGATTTTTTAAAACAGATTCGAAAACTTTAGATAAAGCTGGTAGGATGGATATTGGCCTGTAGTTTTCGTTCATATCTGGATCTCCTTTCTTCAGTATTGGTGTTATCACTGCCATTTTTAAGCTATCTGGAAATAGTCCTTGTTCGAAACAGTCGTTTATAATCTTGCACATAGGTTCTTTCACGTATGGGATGATTTTCTTCAATGGGGATACCGAGAAGCCATAGACATCCCTGCTCTTCTGGGCTTTCAGGGATGAAGCGACATTCAAAATCTCATTCTCGGTAACCGTGCAAAGAAACATCGATGAGGAAGAGTTCACTTTGTGATTCCTCAGTAATTTGGCTGATAACTCTGGATATGGTTTTTATCGAGTCCTGAATTTTCTGTCCAACCCTCGAAAAATGGTCATTCAAACGATCAGCGTTTATACGGGTATTTGCGACAACTGTGTTCTTCTTTTCTGTTTCTTGTTTTATTAATTCCCACATTGCCCGCCGTTTGCTCTCTGCATTTTTGAAATTTACTTTTTTTTGTCTTGACAGTTTTGATTATCTCTTTCTTCAGTAGGTTTCGTATGGCTTCATATAAACCCATACTAGATTCATTCTTTGCTACGTACGCAATGGTTCGAGCTGCATCAAGCCTACTTTGTAAATCCTTTATTTTCTTTGAACATCTATATATTTTACTTTTCCCAATCTTATCCTTTTTTCAGGAAAAAAACAAAAATTCTGTCAGTTTGTGGAGACCACTCTGATGCCGGCAAAATTCCATCTCAAGTGGTATTACATATGACAAAAAAATATCTCACGCTAAAAAAAAATATTCATCTCATGCACGATTTCCTGTGAAAAAAAAACAAATTTGGGACTGATAAATCAAAATCCATCGATCATAAGGCAGAAAATAAGCGATCAGATCAGAGTGGTCTCCACAAACTGACAGAAAGGTAACGAAAGCAGTCATAATTTCCTAAAGAGCAGTCGCTACCTTTGAGATCTCTCTGTGTCGCTTGGACTAGGATTCGAAAATTCAAAAATAGCATACAGCATACAGTATTTAAACATAATGAATTGAAAGTGAAACCGATTCCAGACTAAGATGAATTCGGTCGTGGCGTTTTGATGATTGGAAACAAGCGTGGAGAATCAAGAACCTAAACGATGAAACTCAATGGATAATATCATGCTTCTCGATAATCATATCTTCTGCAATCGGTATACGGAAAATCGTAGCGGTAGAAAAATATAATCCGCTATTTCTTGAATCTTTTTATTACTCATCAGAATTGAATGGTCACGTGAAAACATTCATCAACAATTCAGTATTTCTATCGAGTTAATTTTCGGCTACTTTTAATGGTAGTGAAGGGTCCATATCTCTTGAGTTAAGGCCAAGAAATGGATAGATTGATTATGCTTGATATTCGATGAAACGGAAATTGCTAGCTAGTGCAAGTTCAAGAACTTTCAATGCGAATATTAGAAGTTAAATGCTAACCAAATAGTTATCACACATGGAGGTTGTTTCAATAAGAGAAAAAGATTCCTGTGTTAAATGAATGATGGTTTTCAGTAGTGAAGAGTTTTCCAATGAAAGGTGTAATTTTGACATTCAAAGAAAAAGGCCATTTTTTGGATAAATGATTGCGACAATTTTGCTTGTTGACAAAGCCACCGAGGTGGAAGTGGGCCTTAACACTCAAGAATTTTTCGATGAAATGCCGGATAATTTTTATGCATTTCAAGGACCCAATCAGCAAAGACACGACGTTGTTGATAATCGGCCGTCTTGAGTTCTCGTGCTTACTTTGTAAGCAAAAATTAATGAAGGATACGGTGTGATAACGTTTGTGGTATGCCCTATTCCCAAGAAGCACATAAGGAAGCACAATTGACCACAATTTGTCATAACAAAATACAATTTAGATCAAAACTTTCTCCAAAAAATATAGTTTAAGTGTTATTCAGGGTGTACGATTCATACCACCAGAAGACTGTGGACCAGATAATTTTTGTTTTGTAAGTATCGTTAACCTCAATTGACAATTCGTTATTCGCTTCAAGCAGAACAAAATTAGCCGCAAGTATGTGTGTCACTCCTTTTTGTCGTCTAGTCGAACGTTAACGCACTTTATTTATGTAAATAAATTCTTGGCACAGAACTTTTAAGGAGAGCCAAAATAATGAGTGTGAGAATTGCGAGGAAAGTTTCTATTAACGAGAGAACTGGAGTATAAGACTTGAAAGTTAATAACTTCACTCGCTGGGTACAACGAATCTGAATTGTAAGCATTTTTTGGGGTACACCGTAATATCGTTCACTTAGGTATGTACTGAAAAATCAAATCCCAACGAAAGCCCTCGTCTTATCTTCTACAGGGTGTTTTATTGGTAAATAAACATACGGTACCATGAACTAGAGCTTTCGTAGGCGACTCCAAAAACCGATATATGATAGGTCTAATCAATTCCATAACCGAGATACAGGGTGGTTCATGTATGGAACAAAAATTTCAATTTCTCATAGCTTTTGAAACAACCAGTATAGTCGGTTGATATTTGGAACGCATGAATCACTTGATATGATAAATATACTGCTCCACAAGAGTAAGCGATATCGTATTCAATCGTTTTTAAGTATGTAATCCTCGAGCAAATCGCTGTAAAATCATTTGAAACTCAATAACAACTTGAATAGATCTAATAAAAATCAGTACGAGACATTTCGTCCATCTGGTCGCCTTTTTTCTGAAGTTTGGTTCTTTGCATGTGCTTCATGAATGTTCTCATTTTGAAATGAAGTCTGTTTATCAACAGCTTCGATTTGGAACGAGTTTTCTGAAAATGCCAAGACGTAAATTAACAAACGCCGAGGCTAATAGGGCTATCGGAATGCTGCAGGCTGGCCTAACTCAGGTTGTTGTAGCGGAAAAGCTCCAAGTCAGCCAAAGTGTGATATCCCGACTTTGGAATAGGTTCAGGGAGACAGGTTCCGTGTTGGAAAAACCAAGGCTTGGTGGGCGACGATAAACAACACCTGCTCAGGATCGTTTCATCACCGTTTCGGCGAGAAGAAACCCTACTTCTACGTGTAGAATGCTACGGAATACTCTCCAAAATGCAGATGGGGTCTAAGTTTCCATCGAAACCATCAGACGACGTTTGAGAGAGGTGAATCTAGGTTCTAGACGTCCATTTAGAGGAGTTCCATTAACACGTGACCATAAGCGTCAAAGACTGGAATGGGCAAGGCAACATATCAATTGGAACGATCAATGGGTAGTGTCCTTTTCACTGATGAATTCAGATATGGACGACTTTCAGATTCTCGGGTATAAACAATCCCACGCATACCCCGTAATCGTCGCTATGTCAAAGAAGTCCATCCATTCCGAGGGGGTTAGTGTTATGGTATGGGCCGGGATATGTTTCAACGGGCGCACAGATCTACACATTTGTCCTGGGAATATGACCGCCTTACACTATGGGGAGCATGTCATTGTCAATGTTGTGCCAAATCTTCACGCTTTTCAATTTCTAGACGATAACGCTAGACCGCACCGTGCAGCCATAGTTGAGAATGCGCGCGCGGAGCTTGGTATTCCACATTTACCAATACCTCCGCACTCACCAGATTTGAAATGCATAGAACATGCATGGGATATGCTCCAAAGAAGATTAGATAATCATCAACCTCCCCAGAATCCTTAAATTATCTGAGAGAGCTTCTGCCCCGTTTATGAAACCCAATTCATCAAGAAATGTTCACAACCTCGTGTGTAGTATGCAAAGAAGATGAAAAGCTATTATGGATGCCCGTGGAGGCCATACATCGTATTGATGGTCTTAAAATGCTTGAATTCTCTGGGAATAAAATTTCGTTATTTTACTCGATTTTCCTTCACCACCCTGTGTACGCTGCAGACCTACAGGCTAAAATTAATTTGCAACTTGAAATGATATTATTACGAATTTTCATTTCAAAAATCTTATTTTATGATAACTATTTTTTTTTGCAATTTAAGTTACGCTAGCTCCCAATACTAGGAATTTATCATCATTCGACAAATTTTCCTCGTCTAATTTACAGGGTGTCCCAAGTTCGAGTGTCCATGAGACGTTTCTGAGGAACTGGACATATTTGAAATCTGAAAATTGGGTTGATGATATTGTTCGAAATACTCTACTGAGCTGAAATATTTTGGAGCCGGAGCACTTCCGGATATACAAGGAGTGGAAATAAATTTGTTCGGAATAATTTTTCTCTATTTTTCGTTCCTGATATGATTCAGTATTCAATGCTCAAAACATTTCTGTTAAAACTATTATGATCATTCAAATAGTTTTCGAAATATCGAAAACAATCGGGAAAAACTCAAATATTCATACTCAGTATCATGTTAATTTCTCTTATTCTCAACATCCTGAGTGTAAACCGTTCTCATGACGTCAAAGTAAAAGAATTTGGAAAGGTCATGCATCTTTCGAATTCCATGAAAATCATCACAGGGTGTTCTAAATTTCGAAAACTGTGATCAAAAATGCGCCATATCTTCTGTTTTTTAAATTAGAACCCAATTTTTTATGATTGCGTTGGATTCTGCGAAGAAAAATAATGATTGCACTCTCAGATGCTCTTGCTCCTTAATTCAGTAATTTCTGAGTTATTCGAGATTTTCTGGATTTATGTTGTTCGGAGAGTCAAATTCGTCTGATCTGTTGCATTTCCCATTAATAATTCACAAGTGAAATGTCATCAGTCGTTACTATGGTTTCATTAGAATGATCATCGAACCTGATTCGATTAATTCGACTGAAGCTTCTGAAATAAGAGTGGGAATTCAGAGTGCCATCATCAGTTGTCTTCGCAAAATCCAACGGAATCATAAGAAATAGGGTTCTAATTTGAAAAACAAAAGTTATGGCCAATTTTCGATCACAGTTTCCGATACAAAATTTGAAACACCCTGTGACAATATTCATGAAATTCAAAAGATGCATGACCTTTCCACGTCCTTCTACATTGACGTTATGAGAACCGTTTACGCTCAGGATGTTGAGAATAAAGAAAATGAAGATAATACTGACTATAACTATTCGACTTCTTCTGTTTGTTTGATAATTTTAAAACCATTTGAATGAATAAAATGGTTTTAACAGGAATATATTCAGCATTGAATACGCAATCATATAAAAAACGAGAAAATTATAAAAAAAAATTTTAACGAATCTATTTTCAGCTATTTGTATAACCGGAAATGCTCAAGATCCAAAAATATTTTAACTATGTAGTGTTTCCAACAATATTATAATCTAAATTTTCAGATTCTAAATATGTCCATTTCGCCAGAAACGTCTAATAGGTACTTGAACTTGGGACATCCTGCATAATAATTCCTTGTTTGAGAACCCACTAGTTTACTCATAAATGTCTTCATCAATACCACTGATCAACTGTCAAAACTTTCTGGAGGTTTTCACTTGTGAATGTTGTAGTTTGGAATGCCTCATTGGAGGTGCAGTGGAATAAGTCAAAAATAACGGAAAAGATTGTACCCCTTCTACCAAAACTGGGCGCACCCTAAAATGTCCCTGGTTCGTTTTCAGTTGGCCAGAATGTTTGCAAAATTAATTTTTTTTATGACCTCATTTTGATGAGCATTCATGAAAAAATACTAGGCTTTCATTTTCTTCGAAACATTGATAAAGAGGTTCACCTTTTTCAGCTAAGCTTTCAGTTTCTGTGTTGAATGGATAGTACCAAATTCTGTGTGACAAAAAACAGATTTTTTGCCCAAATTTTGAACTCTTATCTGAACTTTATTAGACACACCGTTTTTCGAGTTTTCTGAGGTTTGTTTTCTGGTTGTTTACTCTTTATTACAATTTGTCCTTTCTGTAGAAGATGCGATGCTGTCAGTCATTCCGAAACCGGTAGTTTCAATTCTTTCATTTTTTGTGAAAGATTATCTTCATCCCTGTGATAAAAATCACTATCCCAGAGAATTTTAGGAAGTTGGGAACAACATTACTGCACTCAATATCATCATCTTCATTCTTCATCGAGAATAAAGTCTCGATATCACGATCGATATTTAAGACAAAATGAAAGGAATTTTTCGATTTTCCGAGACCTACTATTGCGCGAATACACTTTGGAATGTGGGTCGACGATACTTGAAGAAGAAATTTGAAAAAAATTCTCACCTCTTCTGTGTCGTATCTCTATGGAAGAAGCAAACAGAAAATAGTCAATAAGGCACAAAAACACTAAAACGTAAAACTTCATCGTAACAAAATATTCAACTTGATAAAAACTAAAAACAACATAAACACAAAGCGAAACACTACAAGTTCATCTCCACCGAGAAAAGATCAAAGTCATTTTCCGGACCGACCCGGTTGTAGTTTCCCTACAATTCTAGCGCGATCGATGACCGACCTGTTCACGTGGTATTGACAGTTCTTAGATGAGGAACAAGGATATGTTGAGCACGTTTTGGAGCCGGTAGAAGACTGAAGAGGTACTTCTGGTCTGTCGGGTAGCAGAACGACCCATCTGGGTCACTGGGACAGTGTAGCGGTCTCCCCATATCACGTCTCATGCCCCTCTTGGTACCAGTATGCAGGGACGGAGCGTAAATTGGATTGTACACAGGTTATATGCGTCAGTACCGGAAACGAATGGAATTCGGGAATGCGAGATGGATCATGAATAATTATCCTTCGGATTTATTAAATGCTGGCTCAAGCATTTGTCCGTCTACGTCTCAATTTTTTTCATGGTGGCACTAGATTTTCTTGAAAACAGAATCATTTTATTATTCAACCAGCAATATATGCTTGTTTAGGTCATATCTCGCAAGTGAATTTCGGCTCACTTTTAGTTGTCCGAATGACTCGAAATTGGACAGGTGCTCGAAGTTCCGTGAAATTAATTCTCAAATTTTTTCAGAGGAGAGAAGTATTGTGTTTGTGTTTATTTCCTGATCATCTTGAGAATTCGCATGGGGGTCTTTTGAAGTAGAAGATAATATAATAATATACAAACTGACAAAAAAAACTGCAACACCCAGAAGGACCTGTTTAAATTTTAATTCTGTTTTTTGTTCAAGATAGTATAGCAAAGGAGTAAATGATTACGATTATATTTGGAGAAAAAATCCTGAAGGTTTTTTCATATGTAATACCACTAGAGATGAAATTTTGCCGGCAAAATTTCTCGATTGTAATATAAAAGTTTGTTGCTCGGAAATTTCCGGAAAGCAACAAACTTGAATATTACAAGAGAGAAATTTTACCTGCTTAAATTTCATCTCGAGTGCAGCTAACATATGGAACAGCATGGGGAAATGCAGCGAGAACCCATATAAAGAGGATTCAAAGTACAGAAAACAAATTTCTGAGATGGGCATTAGACGCCCCCTGGTATGTTAGGAATGAACAAATCCGAAAAGACATGAAATGGGAGTCCATTACTACATTCATCAAACGAAAAGCTGCAAAACTGCAAAAGCCTATGAAAGAGCTAGTGAACATCCAAATGACGACCTCAGAAGGTTAATAATGATAATAATATTTTATTTCCACTGACTGAAATATTTACAGTAGGGAAAAATGCGTCATAACTACAGTATAAGTATAATAAAAAGACAGACTCAATTCATATGAACACCAACAAACAAACATCTTGAACCTCATTACACAATATGAATTCTACAAGGGAAAATCAAAATCGAAATATTCATGCAGAGAGTAATATACATTGTTATTTAACAGTGTTTTCACAGACTTTTTAAATTCTCTTGAACTTTCAACATTTCGAATGCTACAAGGTAGGTGATTGAATATTTTTGAGCTTATTATTACTCGAAAACTCTTCTGCACCTGGGTAAGACGCGTAAAAGGTGTCCGTGAAGTTAGCACCCATATTTTCGAAAATGAAGAAAATTGTTTCTGTATTCGTTAGTAACTTGTTAGTAACTATTTTTAACCTAAAAAATTTCGTTTGTACCTCAAGGATACTCATAGAAAAACACCGCATTCCGTTGGGTGCTAACTTCACGGGCATCCAGAATTTCGAAAATGAAGGAAATTTTTTTTGCATTCGTTAGTAACTATTTGTTACCTAAAAATTTTCGTTTGTAACCTAACCTTCAATGAAGAAATCACACCCCTAGAATGCGAAGTTAGCACCCACATTTTCGAAAATTTACAAATTTTCTATTTCATTCATTAGTAACTCGTTAGTAACTATTTGTAACATGTTAGCACCCACACTTTCGAAAGTACGAAATGTTTTTCTTTCATTCGTTGGTAAATCGTTAGTAACTATTTGTAACCCAAAAATTTTCGTTTGTACCTCAAGGATACACATAGAAAAACACCGCATTCCTTTGGGTGCTAACTTCACGGGCATCCACAATTTTGAAAATGAATAAATTTTTTTTGCGTTCGTTAGTAACACGTTGGTAACTATTTGTAACCTGAAAATTTTTGTTTGTACCTCAAGAATACTCATAGAAAAAGACCGCATTCCGTTGGGCATCCACTTCTCAATTTTTCGCGAAAACCAAAATACGATCGGAATGTCCTTCGTTATTAGTTACTATTTGTAACATAAAAATTTTCGTTTGTAAACTAACCTTTAATGAAGAAATCTCATCCCATACATGCGATGTAAGCACCCACATTTTCGAAAATTACAAATTTTCTATTTCATTCGTTAGTTACTATTTGTAACATACAAATTTTCGCTTGTAAACTAACACTCACTGGGAAAATGACTCACCTTTAATGCGAAGTTAGCACCCGCATTTTCGAAAATGATTTTTTGTGATCGTTTGTAACTATTTGTAACATCAAAATTTTTATTATTTGTATCTGAAGAATACTGCCAGAAAAACATCGCATTCCGCAGGGTACTAACTTCACGGGCAGCTAAACATACAGAGTGTAACAGCCAAATGAAATAAATTCGATAACGAATAAATGAGGGGGTGTTAGGAAAAACGCTCGGACACGTCGATTTGTAATTTTAAATGGGCATATTTTTCAAGAAAATAATATTATATAGGGTGTTCCATGCGACCGTGGCCAATACCAACTTTCTTATTTCAAATGCAACCCAATGTATATTATTTATTTTTTGGATTCTTCAGAAAATTCTAGACATGATTCATGTACAATGTCCTATACCTATCCTCAACTGTTTCGGAAATATTAAGTGATTAGCATGTTGCCATGACGTTCGCGGCGAGCATTTTGAACATTTATTGCATTGACATTAATGTTTTTTTTGTTTTTTTTTAATAATTAAGAAATAATCAGTATTACTTATTGGGTTTTGAGTGTGATGTATCGACTTTGTGAAATAAAATAATCTTTATTTAAAACGTTGATTTAATTTGCAATAAATCTGAAAACACTTAATACTTCCGAAATAGTTAAAGATAGGTACAGGACATTGTGCATGAATTGTGTCTAGAATTCTCTGAAGAATCCAAAAAATAAATAATATACAGGGGGTTGCTTTTGAAATAAGAAAGTTGGTATTGGCCACAGTCACATGGAACATCCTATATAATATTATTTTCTTGAAAAATATGCGCATTTAAAATTACAAATCGCCGTGTCCGCAGAATTTCTTCTCGCGCAGAAGTCCTCGATGTTGACTGGAGTTCATCTTTTTATGAGAATGGATGTGCATTCTGAAATGCAGAGAATTCAATTACATATCTTCCTTCTGCTCAGCCAAATAGAATACGCAATGCCATTTGCTGTGAATAGAGATTGGATCCGCTCCTGTGAGAAATTGAAGCTCAGGTGGAGGTGTTGTGAATTTATCAACATTGATGAAATCAGTCGCACTTGCTCTCTTAGAACATCTCTTGTATTAATTGGATTTACACTGAACTTTGGGGTTCGAATTCAATCTGCAATTCCAATTCTGTCTAACGAGAAATTTCTTAAATACGAGGTGTTTCAACATGAACTGGACATAGATGACAACAAGAAACTAGAAAGTCATTTTTGTCCTATGACATACCTATGCCCCGTTCTCGAAGCTTGAGAGAAATACAAGGTGTTCATTGTCAACTTTGAGCAAAATAAGTTATGCGTTAAATTTGAAATGACGGTTCCTGGTCACATCTCAATATTTTTTAGTAATCACAAATCAATTGTGGTGTAGAATTCAGGAGAAAAACTTTTAAAATGACGGATAACCTGCAAACCTGGAATTTTTTCTTCGGTGTCAATTTGGAAACCATCTTTTCAACGTATTCGATTTTCTGTGAAAAAAATTTTCAAAAATTCGAACTCCACTTTTTCACATGTCTACAGTGAAAAAAATTCACCCAGAATTATTGGAATCTTTCTAGATTGAATCGTCTCTCATTTTAAGTACTGATGTGTTAAACGAAATAATACAATGTCCATGTATTTGTTTTTGTACCTTCATAATTTTTATACAAAAACCTGGACGCCGTACGAAGGCCAATATTGTGCTCATAGGATAGAAATATGAGTTCATTAACCAAAAAAAAATTTTTCAAGAAACTTTGATAGGAATCAGACTCGTACTCCCTACAAGTATGAATTGGATTTATTCTAATCTTATAAATACCCGTTACCGAAGCAACGCTAGTTAATCGAAAAGTGGAGAGTACGATTCTCACCAAAGTTTTCTGAAAACATTTTATTTGGTTTATAAACTCATATTTCTATTCGGATCATTCTGTCAGCCCATAAGCACCATTTTGGCCTTCTCACGGCATCCAGTTTTTTCAATAAAAATCATGAAAGTTCACCGAGCGTAATATTTGGAAGGCTACAAAAAGTAGACCAATTATTTTTTTTATTCTATTTCCACAGTATTAAAAATGAACGATAGTTCAACCATTGGAGGATTCCATAAAATTTGGGTGAAATTATTTCTTCACTGAGAACATGTGAACAAAGTTGGGTTTAAATTTTGGAAAAAATGTTTTCACAGAAAATCTTAGAATATCGAATACGTTGAAATAATGCTTCTTGAATCATTGGCAACGTAGAAAAAATTACCGCCATTTTGAAATATTGTATTCAGAATTATGCATCACAATGGAATTAAACACTAAAAGATACTAGGATGTAACCAGGAACCGTTATTTCAAATGTCACGTATAACAGTTACCACAGTTATCAGAATATTGATCAAAATTAACATTGAACAGCCTGTATCTCAAACATGCTTCTAAAACGGGGAATACCTACATCATGATGTGAAAATTACTTTTTCGGAGTCATCTACACGGCCATATATATTAATTCGGTTTATGGTGAAATACCCTGTATATTCTTTCGGCTCCTGAGTGGAAATCATTCGTAACTTACTTAAAATATTTTGGCATAATCAATACATAATGAGAAGACCGTTATTTCCAAAGTGTAAATCTATTTCATCGGGTAAGAGGTTGTGTTTTCTTCGTAATATGAGACTCCAGTGGCGCATCTAATCATGAGCGTAAGGGCGAATCATTTTGGAAAATGACAAGATTTCATCCTGTTTTTTAACAGTTTTCATATAGAGCTGCATTTTCGGAAATAGATAACTCCCTATCATTACACACAACTGCTAGGCCGTGTGGTTTTCAAGCCGAATCAAATGTTGAGCTGCGATCCAGAGGATAATGGTCCACATTTTAAACGAATGCCCAATAAGATCCCTCCTTGGTGGTGTCCAAGAAGTTTTCTCCGCTTCCCCTGAGGCAGTGGACTGGCTTGAAGGCCTAGATTTTCACGTTCAAATTTTTTTTTGTAGATTTGTATTGTAAGATTTGTTTATTCTGGATTCAGGTTCATACTCCTTTTCATGAAGAAATTGGACTGGCATTATTATGCTAGTCTTAGGACGATATCCTCTTCGTTGTATTTCTTTTTATGTTTGTGCTTGTACTGAGATTTGATTGTACTTCTCAAATCTGTGTGCTTCTCATACGAAATATACAATGTAGTTTCGTCAGCTATAGCTTACACAATATTCAAGCCCAGACTCAACCAGTGTGTGGTGGACAGTTTCCAAAACTTCAACAGAAAGACAACGCGGTAAAACGCTCAGAGCATAAACATTTCTGCTGAGAGTGGACACCAGTACATCTGCATGCGATACCCAGTATGCTTATAATCCAGACGTACACCAAGAAATTTTATCGATTGCACCATATTTCCTTCAATGTTTCGGAACCTCAAACTCAAAATAATTTGCTGTGCCTTTTCATCATTCATACAAAGGTCATTCGCAGTGAACGACTCCAAAGCCGCAGCCCTACACTCATCAGAGACTCTGGACAATTCAGACATATCCGACTATTCAACTTCCAATGTTTATTCATTGTATTCGGCTCTCGTAAAAAGATATAGCCATTTGAAAACAAAATTGGCCGAATACGTGCCATATACGATTGTCTGAATTCAATGAAAAGTTGATATTTCTCTATTGAAATTGAGTTGATACATTTAGGGAATATTCGATTACAAACCTCATTTTTTGAATAACAATGTTAAAATCACGACATTGTTTAACAAGAACAATTAGTTTTGTCCGATTGAATCTACGATTGAGAAGCCATATTTCTTCCAGCCAAATAAGTACCTTCTTCGATTGACTTCTTTCTTTCGATTAGTTCGTCAACAGTAATAACTTGTTCATATTTTTCCCGATATACCAAAAATATCTTACCTATATATTATTCTATTAATTGTTATTAATAATTGCAAAAAATGCGATTTTCAGTGATGTTCATGTTGGTAGACATGCTCAAAGCCACAAGAGTTTTGTCGAACAATCATGTTTTCTCATTTCTCCCAGGTTGTTTTTATAATTGCATTTAACAAAAAAAGATTATGTATGATTTGAAAAAATTGAAAATATGTTTGACTTACGAGAGGTTTGCCGAAAAAAAGCCGCGATTACAAAAATTTTCACAGAGGAAAAATATGGTAGACCCTACCTAATGAAGCTATACACAAATTAAGAAAACTTTATTAATAATTTGCAATTTGTCCCACCGTCACCCAGACTAATGCCGGCCACTCACGAGGCTTCCGAGACGGGCGTTTTATGATGGTTTCTGAGGCCACGTGCGAAAAGGGTCTCCGTGATTGGTCAAGGGCTCTTAAAGTGTCATAAAAGGCCATAAAACGCCCGTCTCTGTAGCCTCGTGAGTGGCCGGCATAACAGGGCAGTGGGGACTCCGCACATATCTGCTAGGAAACGGAGTGTTCCATTGTGCATTCCGTTTCCTATATCTGCGAGAGCGACCTGTCGCGCTGATTGTATAGGAAACGGAAAAATGCCTACGGCAGTCGCCGAGGGGTGTAACGATAAGTAAGAAAGAAATAAATTAGAGACAGCTGATCCTGATAAAATAGCAAACGCAATACAGAGAATTTCAAACATACCATCAACATCATCAGGAATAGAAAATCTTGAGATGCCATCTACTTCGACAATAGAAAAATCAATATTTAGATAATGTTAGTATTCCACATTCCACAATTTTCCCGAAATAATCTTCAATAACTTTTCATTCAACTTCAACAATAAATAATTTTCATGGACCCAAAGTAATAAATAAAATATTTGTATAGTTACTTTTGTATGTTTTTAAAATGGTCGTCGTCGTAGAAGCAGTGTAGTATGTATCCGACATATAATAGCAATTTTGCACTCTTTTGAACTGTTACACTTGCAATCGGCATTCGGCTCATGTCGCAAACTTTCAAATTCGTGCAAAATGTGCATAATTTTGTGTTCGTTAAATAATATACCATATCTTCATGGATTTTCAATAACATGTATCTTTCAAGCAAAACCTCATTTTTGAATTGGATGGAAATAACGTGTTTTGTTTGATAAAAGGAATTCACAGTTGAAATATATGCGAATTCCAAGACCCACCCTGTATATTTTATAGCACCCACCCCACCCGCCTTTTCGATCTTCCCCGTCTCTTGGCTGTTTATAGATTATGTTATGACCCATATCAAAATTTGTCTGGGAAAACGTTTTTTTTCATTATTTCGACGCAGCCAAAACATTTTAGTTGTCGTTTCTTCATTTAATCTATAATGGTTGGACCTTCATTATTTCTCTTGTGCGTTCGTTTCTAATGCATTTGAGAATTTACTTGCCCACCAAATCCTTGCGAGTAATCCAATTCTAATGCTAATAGCCAACGTTGCAGGATTTGGTCATCTGACAAGTTTGAAATGGGTTGTCGTTGACAGTAATGACCAAATAATTTAGACGATTACTTGTTTTTTCATCCAAATCGGATGCTCAAGTTCAATTTATGTTTCTTCTTTCTCATTGATTTTTGGTCCAATTAGATATATTGAGTACGAGCATCTTTGGAATCTTGCTGATCAAATTTTAACCTCCCTTTTATAATTTCCTCAAACCCAAGATTCTGCCTTTTCGTTATATTGACATTCCTTCTAGGTTCTTCGTGAAAATGAGGTTCAGGTTTCAGTTCCCTTGTTATTAAGTTGGCTACAGACTTAAAGAATGTTTTACTTGATGAGGGGCCTCCTTCTTGCGTTGTGAAGGTCACGAATAGCTGAAGACTATGAACTGATTCATTGGATTTAATAAAGAGAATTTCCAGAAAACACAATTCTTCATTGAAACAAATATACGTAAAGTTTGTGTGGATAGATTATTAAAATTTCAACGAAATGTAATATTCAAAATAACGTAATTCGGCGACTGAAATTTTGTATGTATAGTCCATACAAGAATTATTGACATCAGAGCAAGCCTTGGAAATCCAGTCGCAGCTTTATTTCTAGTTACAAAAAAGTAACTAAAAGTTTTCTGTGCTTTCATCATAGCAATAAATAAATATAGAAATAACCTGAAAATTAAATGGTATTTTTTCAAAGTACGGCAATCTGAACATGAAAATGTTTCCAATTATCTCATATACGATTACCTGCAAACTGAATGGATTGGGAAAATTGTAATATATACAGGGTGTCTGGTGGCAGATTTATGTTTTGAAATACGAATATTTCAACAAGTAATAAACTGCGCGGGGGGAGGGTAGTGTCGTTGGAATCAGTGGTCATGCGGATTTCTTTGTCACAATGTCGCATTGGTCGAATGAGCATCGCGCGTTCGCCATCGAGGCATTTTTCAAGAGTAACGATTCGTACGTAATTGCTCGTCGACAATTTTGTTCACACTTCGATATTCGACGGATAAGTGATGGGCCGAGTGTGAATTTAATTCGTTCCTGGGTGCAAAGGTTCCGCACAACTGCTTCGGCTATAAACACCCCACGGCCAGGGCCCAGTCGATCTTCAAGGACTCCCGGAAACATTGAACTGGTTGAAGAGAGTTTACGTGAAAATCCACGACTTTCGATACGGAAAAGGGCAGCCTCACTGGGACTTCCCAGAGCGATTGTTCATGAAATTTTAAGAAAGGATCTAAAGTTCCATCCATTCAAAATTCAAATCGTTCAAGAACTTAAAGAAAATTGACGAACTATTGTGGACCTAAAAGAAAATATTCATCGAGAAATCAGCAAAATTGAACCGAGTTTGCTGCAACGTGTGGCGGAGAACACGAGGCTCCGTTTTGAACAATGTGTAGAACTCGATGGAAAACATTTGGATGGTATAATTTTCAAAAAATGAAATCCGCATGATTATTTTGTCATTCAATGTTTTAATTAAAATGATATGTCAAATAGCATTTTTTTTATTTAACTTTGAAAATATAAATCTGCCACCAGACACCCTGTATAAAGACAGAAACAAAACTTAACGATTGGATTTATTTAATATATATATGAAGAATTTTGTATGACATTGTAACTTTCAATATTGGTGAACAATGAAGGTGCAAAATATGAAATGTAAATATTCCTACTGTTGTTTCAACAACCACAACTGTTATCTCCTCATCTGGGCAGACCTCATCATGTTCATAATGAAGGATTTTATGTCAGCAACATCCCTTAGGTATATTTCGACAAATCTTCTCTTATTTCTTTTTATATGTGCTATGGAAAGCCTTTCCAATTATTAGCTGTACACTCTTCAACAGCCTCATTCTGAAGATATCTATTTCACTTGCTCAATTATTTGCCAAATTTATTCGAAACATTAATGACAGAACAAAATATTAGTGTTATAACACCAACCTAAATTCTACAACTCAAAATGTCACTGAACGAGCATTACCAACCTAATTTCGATTTTCCAAAGCCGCCCGAGATGTCAATAATTCTTGGATGGACTGTATGCATGTAATCCAAAGCAATTAACTTTGATGAAATGGGTAATGGTGTTAAACCAACATGGATAATTCTACCGATTAATTAACTTTGACTTCGACACCAGGATACAAGAAAATTGAATTCTTGCATAAATAATACATAATTGTTTGACCACCCTTCAGGCCATCTTATTTTGGGATTTTTGAAATCTCCAGTTATTTTAATATAACCATTGCTCAATACGAAAGGAAGAAATGACGGATTGCATACACTTGAATCCCCATATTGAATGAATCAACTTTGTCCCTGTTATATGATTAGCAACCATGCCCAATATCTATGTTGGTAATACGGAAAAATACATAAATTTCATTGTTCTCACTTTATTCCGAACCCTATACAAATACAAAAATACTGCAGTCCCCATGTTAATAAATACACATAACCTTAGACTACCAATACAGCGTTCATTTTTACTGTATTTTTGGTGTTCCTTAATCTTCATTCATTGTGTTTGTTTGTGTTCGTTTATTTCCTTCGATTTGTAGACTGTTCTTGTTGGTCTTGCCAGTTTGTCATTTATGAATGTTGGTGAAATATTAATAATTTTTTCAGGGCTCATGGTATAAGGGGAATAATCCTATGGCGTTATTCATCCTCATTTAAGTCTTCCATTTTTTTGATGCACAGAAATAGAAGGATGATTGAATGTTGCGTGTCAATGATATGTGCCTGAAATTCAATCAGAAGATATTCGAAGTTCAATACATGTAAATCAGAGAAATAGGCACAAATGTATATTTTTTTCAGAATTTGAATATTTCTGTTTTTCTAACCGTGATCCAATATAAATTTCACCTCACTTTCCACCTACAACTGGGGTGGACAGCTTCAAATATATTTCGGTCGGGAGTTATAACCCGACGATTGACTGCTCGGAATTGGTAATGTTTCTATCGCGGTATTCATAGCCGTAGTCCCATCGCCATCCTTGCCGGTCATTTTATCCCCTCCGCTTCGCACAGGTTGCGTTCTGGCATTGCAGATCACGGGCAACTACGCACTAAGAACCATTGAAGTCTCCTCACTTATGTTCTTTTTTTGTGCTCGAGGATTTCGAGGACCATCATATACATCCCAGGAGAATAAATTTCTATTTTGGAAATTACCTTTGTTTAGCGAACAGAATTCTATATTCATCCATAATAGCATGTTCCTCGAGTGCAGACTTCTCTGTTAGATATATTCGACAACACCGTCCTTGTACTTTGATTCGTGTATGAATGCCTCGTCTAGTAGCACCGATGAAAACTTTTCCGCAAACGCAAGGTATTCTGAAGGGTTTTTCAATGGGAGGTATTATTGAGATTCGAAGGCTTTCCACCAATCAAGCGGTGTTATTACTCAGAAAAAAATATTTAAAAAAAATTTCTCCCTGAAGGAAGAAAGTGTGTGATCGGCTTGTTGCGCTAGGGACAGGACTTGGTGTTTATTTATTCTCCAGGAAGAAAGGTGGTGAATGAAAAACTACTGATCAAACGTTAGACGTATATTAAGACTAAAATAATATAAACGGTTTTATACACACTGTCTGTAACCCAATCACTTCAGAAGAATCAATTATCGAAATACATAATTGGTAAATCAATATATCAAAACAACAGAGAACCGGAAAATTGGTTAATCAAAATAACAGAACTCGGTACCGAAAACTTCGGGAGATTTCAGGACTCTGGACTCGCGGTTTTGGGCGTTACATGCAGCTTCCTAACAATTGACACATAAGCAAAGCATACGCAAAATTACTTGACCAT
Source organism: Adalia decempunctata (assembly GCA_951802165.1). Taxonomy (NCBI): domain Eukaryota; kingdom Metazoa; phylum Arthropoda; class Insecta; order Coleoptera; family Coccinellidae; genus Adalia; species Adalia decempunctata. Next base: position 8,614,706 of record OX637697.1, read on the forward strand.
TCTCCTTCTGGCAGGTAATCCTAAGGATGATGGAAATATCTAAAAAAAACAACAAAAACTTGTCACTGACCCTTCGTTCGCAGATTAATTTCACTCTTGGTCGTATCGATGAGACGTGATCTCAATAATTCTAATTAACTTCTCTAACCTTTAAATCTGGATTCACACCTCACACCTCATACCACTATTTCCCGAATTGCACTTTATCGTCTCCGCTTGAGACCGTACTGAATTATTTCTTAAATCTGCCTGAAAACCGAATTCCGTGTCAACTTAGAACTTTCCCGTTTGGGGCTTTTCCAGCTACTCTTAACCTCCGATTCAAAACTAAAACAAACCCGAGTCAACTGAGAACTTTCTCGTTTCAGGCTTTTCCAGTTAATGCCTCTTCTTCGTTTTCCAAAGCGATTGAAGATTTCCTTTACCCATCTCCCGTGGGTGGATTCTGAAAGAACGATTTTTCTGACACTGTCTGAGTTTCATGGGGAAAGAATATCAAGAAAGATCACATAAAGCAACAAATAAAACTTCATGAAAAGTCGATAACATAACTTTCTAATCTACCGAAAAAGCGGGCTATTCAAAATAACTCCTCTTATTGGAAAACCCATTATGAACACCATCAGCTTGAGAGAGTGGATCAGTTTTGTTATCTTAAGTACTTCTGAGAATCTGTTCCAGTTTTTGTGTATGTTCATAGATTGTTTCTTAATTATATCTATCCAGAAGTTTGAACAATTTTGTCCGTCACCGATGGAATGGAAGATAAGTGTGTCTACCGCAGTGGTAGGCTTAACGTTAGGTGAACTTCCCATTGTAACACGGCTAGAAATTCCGGAAGAATCCAATTCAGAAGATGAATCCGGTCTTGAAATCCTTCATCGATATTCGTGTTGTTTTAATATAATTCCGATATTTTCCTAACTACTCGAGTGTAGTGCTAGTAATTATAGAATTGAGATAAATGGAAGGACCAGAACTACAAATTTCAATAGAACTGTAATTCCGTAGATGTAGGTGCAATTGAATTGTCAGAGAGACGAATCCAGTGCGGTTGGTTTCTTGACACTGCCGTGTATAATCAACAGTATTTCACATGACCCCTCAAAGTTCTTATATATCCTCAGCAATTGCCTGGGAATTAGTATCGATTGTGCATAGAAATCAATATAATAATCACAACAATCCACACTATTAACCTTTGATATTTCACGTGAAACGGTTTGAGAAAATTGCGTTAATGGAATAATGGAGATATCCTTATTCTCAAACCATCTAGGAGCACAATCGGTTGATTAGAATCGTAATAAGAAAGTTGCGGAGGAGCCCGTAATAATTTTCTCGGTAACAATCATTATTTGCAGTTGTGGGAATTTGATTTAGCAAAAGCAATGTAATCACTGCAGCCTAAATTTACGTCGATAATTTTTCAGATAATGATCAAGAGGAATTACTGACACATAAGCATTAAGGAGCAAATCCGTGTCACAATTCAATTGGAAGGGAAATTTACTATTCTGAAATCTCACGACCACTTCTCAGTTATTTGGGGGTTGCGATTCAAAAAAGTGCAACTTTTCAAAATAAGAGGTCCATTACACAAAAAAGGTTTACTGGTGACCCATTGTACAAATGTTGCTTGTAGTTACGGACTCCATACTGATTCACATAAGGGTCTCAAATCTCCTATTCTCCCTTCGTTCCGGAGATAAAAATACGAAAATTTTATAACCCTATACTTGCAAGTTGCTGCAGCTTATGGATTGATTTTCTGTGCTGAGTAAAATTCACTATATCAACCTCCTTTCGTGAATGATAATGGAAGTGGAGGAATTAGTCCGTAGATGAGTAAAACTAATCCACTTAGGTGTGTACGAAAGTAATATACAGGGTGAGTCTTTGACTTGTACATATATTTTAACTGTAGATTCCTCTCATCCAACGATACACTTTTTTCCTGTACCATTTTTCGAGATTCGGTTTCGTTCGAAAGATACAGGGTGTAATATTTTCAATTAATTAGAATGTAGAATCATCGGATTCGCCAAGTTCGTAGAAATATTTGCTATGTGCAGCTTAAACATTGAGACAGTTTGAGTAAGAGTTACAAGACTTAGTATACGCTAACAAAACTACAAGAATGATATAGACTTACCAGTAGGGCAGCGAAGAAACACTTGGAGTTAGTTCGGTCGTTGTGCGGACGGAGTTATGCGTTTTGTCGTGTGTACTGACTTATCGGACCGTATCAGAATAACTGACCCGCATTGGGTTTTAAGGGCTGGACGTCGACTTATCGCGAACCCCCACTCCTTCCCTTTAGCCCTTGGTCTGAAAGGGGCGTAGCCCTTATTTTCTTCTTCTTGGTTCGCCGACTTAAGCCTCATCATTCATTACGCATGTCAGCGAGATGGGGTTAAAATAAAGGCAAACACCAAGAATACTACACAGGCGCCACAATTGCATCGTGTTAAGTGAAATTTAAAGTACTACAATAATAATAATAATAAAAATAAACATATATACATATATACAATATGAGAACAGAACATCCTCCCCCCCTTGAAGAAAGGAAGATATTCTTCAATTGCTCAATTCGTGGGCAAGGGACAAAGTTTGACCAATGGTCTGCGTAGTACCCCCTTTACAGTGGTAACTGAAGCGACCCGTGCGACTCCATCTGTACCGTAATTCAATTGGCTGATTCTTCCTAAGGTCCATTCTAGGGGAGGCTCATTATCTGATTTGATCAAAACCATATCACCTATTTTAGGAGCCGCTTTATTCGGAAGATGCCATTTTGCTCTCTGAGTGAGTGTATGCAAGTATTCCGTTTTCCATCGCTTCCAAAAATCTGTGCGCATACGTACTAACAACTGCCAACGAGTTAAGCGGTTCATGGGTACGTCAGACACATCTGGATCTGGGATGGTTGTCAGTGGTTCTGACACTAAAAAATGCGCGGGTGTCAATGCCGACAAATCGTTCGGGTCGGAGCTCATGGGAGTTAACGGTCTAGAATTTAGAACGGCTTCTATCTGCACGAGTACCGTGTTCATTTCTTCATAAGTCAATATTTGTGATCCCGTAACTCTTTTGAGGTGTGTTTTCACTACCTTGATATTAGCCTCCCAGAGGCCCCCCATGTGTGGTGCTGCAGGTGGGTTGAAATGCCAACGAATGGCTTCCGTTTCTGCCACATTGGCATAAATACTTTTAAGATATTTATCGGAACCTGTGAAATTTGTTCCGCAATCCGAATAGACGTTTTTGCATATTCCGCGTCTACTAATGAACCGTCTAAAACCCGCTAAAAAGGCATCTGAAGACAGTTCGGATAATAATTCGATATGAATCGCCTTTGTTGCGCAGCATACAAATAAACATATCCACGCTTTGAATGTTTTGTTGGTCCGAATTCTACCCATTTTCATTGTGAAAGGACCGGCTAAGTCAACACCAGAGTTTATGAAAGGTCGTGCTTGGTTAACCCGAAAATCTGGCAGATTACCCATTGCCGGAAGAAAATTAGTGGGATGAACTTTCCAACAGGCTATGCACTTATTGACGATACACCGAGTTAATCTTTTGGCACCGAGTATCCAATAATTCCTCTTTAATATGGATAAGGTCGTTTCAATTCCCGCATGCATATTCTTAACATGTATTTCGGTAATGAGTAATGTGGCCAAGACTGATTTTCTTGGTATAAGTATCGGGAACTTTTGGTTAAATAACATGTCAGAGTTACGCAATCTACCACCTACCCTCAACACGTCGTCATCCATAAAGGGATTCAAAATTCTCAATGCTTTTGATAGTCTTTCGCCATTTTTCAAACATAATATGTCATCACCGAAATACTTCTTTTGCTCGTGTTTTATGATTAAAAGAAGGGCGGACTGCAACTCATCCTCTGTGAGGCAGCCGAACGATTCATGGATGACACTTTGGCGTTTCATGCATTTATTTTTGAAACGGATAATATAGGCTAGGACACGCTTAACTTTATTGAGAGTAGAGTATTTATTGATCAACGAGTCTAAGAAATTCAATTGCGACACTTGCGCGTTCAATGTTATTTTTCGCCGTTCAGTTTCAGCCGTCGCTGGATCATGCTCAGGGACTTTCTTGACCCAGGTGGTGGGTTCGTCTAGAAGAAAGCGAGGCCCGGTCCACCACAACGAGTGTGACAACAATTCTGATGGAAAAATGCCTCTTGAACCACAATCTGCCGCGTTATCTTTAGAAGATACATGATGCCATTTGTTAGGCGGTATTCTTTCCTGAATAAAAGCCACTCTATTCGCGACATACGTTTTCCATAAATGTGGGGAGTTCTTAATCCACGATAAAGCCACGGAACTGTCACTAAAGGCATAGACGTCCGTCAAACGTATCTTGTCCGCGAGAACCTTTTCCACATATGCAATCAATTTCGATAAAAGAACTGCAGCCTCCAGTTCCAGTCTGGGCAAAGAAACCGATTGTAATGGGGCGACTTTCGATTTCGCGAACACGAAATTACATTTTACCTCCGAATTTTTATATTTGATTCTCAAATACGTTACCGCACATGTTCCCTCGATTGAAGCGTCACAGAACCCAACGAGATGACATGAATCCATATTGCGAAAATCGATATGCCGTGGCAGCGCGAAGGAAGATAGCACCGTGAGGTCTTTCTTAAAATGTAACCACTTATCAACAATATCTTTTGTTGGTATTTCATCCCAGCCCAAACCTAGAGTCCACAACCGTTGAATCAGTACCTTAGTGAAGAAAGTTATGGGCGTCAAAATCCCCAACGGATCGAAAGTGCGCGCCAATTCCGAGAGCATCGTTCTTTTAGTACAATTGGATTCGACGTATTTGAATGTGAAGAAAAAATTATCTTTAACTGGTGACCACTTCAAACCTAGAATTTTCAGGGAATCATTATTTTCGGAATCGAAAGAAAAGTCAATATTTTGTATATTATCTTCAGGCAATCCGTCCAAAAGTGATTTTGTATTGGATGCCCACTTCCTGAGTTCGAATTTACCTTTATTTAGTAATTCTACAAGTTGATCGCGCATGTTTTTAATCAATTCTAGATCATCGCTACCGAAAGTGATATCATCGACAAAGGTTTGTGTTCGTAAAATTTGTGAAGCTAATGGGAAATTATGGTATTTATCGGCGAGATACAGAAGCGTTCGGATGGCTAGAAAAGGTGATGAAGTAATGCCAAAGACGAGAACGTTCAATTGGTAATCCATGATCGGACCATGTGGATTGGGGCGCCAAAGAATACGCTGATATTGTCTTTGGTTGGTATCGACTTGTATCATTCTGAACATTTGTCTAATATCCGTGAGCATGACATGTTTGTGGAGTCTGAAATTTATTAAAATTTCAATTAGATCGCGTTGTAATTTAGGACCGCAATAAAGAGCTTGATTTAGTGAAACCTTGTCAGGAGCGTGACTGCTCGCATCCATGACTACTCTAAGAGGTGTAGATGTGGAATCGGTCTTCAGAACGGCATGATGCGGTATATAGAAAAACCCATTCTGTTCCGCGTGTGTGGGTGGTTTCACCCTAGTCATGTGACCCTTACTAAGATATTCATTGATGACATCTGTATAAGCAATACGACTCTGAGAATTTTGTATAAATCTTCTTTCTAATGACAAATATCGTCGCATTGCGAGAGAACGTGTATCTCCGAAATCGGGGGCGTTTATTTTAAATGGAAGCGAGACTGTGAACCCGATGCGTTCGTCGTATTTCACATTTTGAATGAAATGACTCTCACAAAATGCGTCCTCAGGGTTTTCTACACGCACATCTGGGACTTCTTCGGTTTTCCAAAAGAGTCGCAGTGTATCATTGAGTTGATCATTCGTGGTATATTTCGCGAAGAAGGTTCTAATCGGACGTGGCGCGTTGTATTGAACCTTTTGAAGAGAGGCGAGTTTTCCCATTACAACCCAACCGAATGCAGTATGTAAACAAACCGGTGAATTTTCATTGAAAACGATTTTTCCCTCCCTAAGAATGAAAGGATATATTTCGGCGCCTAAAAGCATGTCCACTTTACCGCTTTTGTTGAAGTTGGGATCTGCTAATTTTAAGCCACGCACAGACGGAATTTTATTAATATCAAACCCGGTGATAGGCAATGGATCACAAATCTGATCTAAAATGATGAAATCGGCTTGAAATTCTTCGGAATCTTCGCCGGAGATCACGCAATGTATACCCGATTTAGCCGGCATATGCATTTTGTCAAGACCGTGAAGAGTAGCAGCTATATTTATTTTCTTGAGACCCAATTTATTAGCAAACCCCTTCGTTACAAAGCACGATTGCGAACCTGAGTCTAAAACAGCTCTCGCGGTTTGAATATTGCCGAAAGCATCGCGAACGTTAACCAGAGCGGTGGACAACAATACTTCGTGTTCACCCTTCGTGAACATAGCAACCGTTCGATTTATAGGTTCTTGTTGTGGTGTATCATTTTCTGAAGGTTCTGAATTCTCCGTAAAATGCAATAATGTGTGATGCGTCTTTTGGCATTGTCTGCAGCGGTATTTAGAAGCGCATTTTGAGGACGTATGTTTGTCGGACAAACAATTCACGCATAAATTTTTTTGTTTTGCAACTTGGAAACGCTCTGATGCATTTTTATTCAAAAAATCCGAACAATTATGTATTGGATGTTCACCTTTGCAAAAAATACAACGAGTGAGTTTCGGAGTTTTTCCGACGGCTCCTTTTGTATTCGCGAGCAAACTGTTGCGTTGGGGAGTTCTAGTAGCATCCCTTTGGTTTTTATTTGTTTCATTAGAAGTCTTTGCGCACAATGAAAATGTTTCCAAGGCATTACACTGGGTCGCAATGAAATCTCTTACTTCTGTATATTTCGGCATTTCGTTCGACGCGTGATGTATCTCAAACTCTCGCCGGGTATTCGAATCTAAACGGTCTAGCAGCATATTCGATATAATAAAACACCAACCGTTAATATCGTACCGCATGGTTTTTAAAATTTCTAAATTATCGGAGAAAGTATCCAATAAATGGCGCAGAGATTTACAATCACCCTTTTGCAACTTGGGGCAGCCTTCTAGTTCCTTCCAGCAATTTACTGCTCTAAGCCTTTTATTGTCGTACCTGTCCTTTAAGGAATTGTACGCAATGGCATAGTTGGCCGACACGACAGGTAATTTTCTAATTAAAGCATGCGGAGGGCCACGTACTTTCGAAATCAGGTAGGTAAACTTCTCGAGGTCGGACAATCTTCCGTTGTTATGTACCAAATTGTCGAAGAGTTCAATAAAAGATGGAAACTCTTGAATGTTGCCCGCAAATTCCTGAAGTACGATTCGCGGTAAGCGGATGTTATCATTCGTGTTACTGAGTGTTGTATTTTGAAATGCGGTTGTGTTGATTTTGGAACGTTGTTCTATTTCCTTTTCTGTTATAAGTTTGTGATGAATAGTTTCTAATTCCAAATATCTAGAGCAGAAATCGTTCATAATTTCGGACTGAGCATTCAATTTCGCGGAATCCCCGGCTAAAGCGACCGCGATTGCCAAATGATGTTTTTCAAAATCCTTTTGTATTTTTTTAAGTCCCCTGAATGCCATCGCGAATTTGGTGATATTAGTTTCGTCACGTTGTGCATTTATCGCACAAGTTTCAATCAACACTAATTGGTTAATAGCTATTTCTCTGAGGGCATCTGAGCGGGCGATTTTTTCTTCCATTGTGAGAGGCATAATTGAGGATGCCTATTTAGTTGAAGGAAAAAATTGACAGAAAAAAGGGATGAAGCGAAAGGAAGTCTTTCGAAGGTTACACTCCACTATTTGGTCATAAACTAAAATTGGCCCAATTGATGGAATTTCAGAGGAGAGAGATACCGAAATTACCTGAGCGCGCGAAGTTGCACCAATGAAGTGATAAGCACGAGTAAATTGGAGCAGACCGGTGAGAAGAGTACTTGATCGATGAAAGATTGCCTTTTTTAGAGAATTGAGTCGTTCTGATATGTACACATATATATTATAATCAATAGTGATACTCAGTCGTATGAAATATGAAAAAATATATAACAAGATGCAACCGTAACACTCGAATAGATACTTGACATAAAGCAGTTATTTCAACACCTGTTACTTCAGAATTGAAACTCCCAGACAAAAATCTCAATGAAAAAAGAAACTTCTTAGCAGAATCCAGCACGAAGGACCATGTAATATTTTCAATTAATTAGAATGTAGAATCATCGGATTCGCCAAGTTCGTAGAAATATTTGCTATGTGCAGCTTAAACATTGAGACAGTTTGAGTAAGAGTTACAAGACTTAGTATACGCTAACAAAACTACAAGAATGATATAGACTTACCAGTAGGGCAGCGAAGAAACACTTGGAGTTAGTTCGGTCGTTGTGCGGACGGAGTTATGCGTTTTGTCGTGTGTACTGACTTATCGGACCGTATCAGAATAACTGACCCGCATTGGGTTTTAAGGGCTGGACGTCGACTTATCGCGAACCCCCACTCCTTCCCTTTAGCCCTTGGTCTGAAAGGGGCGTAGCCCTTATTTTCTTCTTCTTGGTTCGCCGACTTAAGCCTCATCATTCATTACGCATGTCAGCGAGATGGGGTTAAAATAAAGGCAAACACCAAGAATACTACACAGGCGCCACAATTGCATCGTGTTAAGTGAAATTTAAAGTACTACAATAATAATAATAATAAAAATAAACATATATACATATATACAATATGAGAACAGAACACAGGGTGTCGAAAATCCATGAAACAACACTATCTTTGGAACCATGATTTCAAATGAACTGAATTTTGGTTTATTGTTTACTCTATTCATGGTTCATATTCCCCAATCAGGACTTATTCAATATTTCTTCAGGTGTAAAAGTTACAACTCATAAATTCACGCGAAAATACCACCTGAAAAAACTAAACGGTTCATATTTTCGAAGGAATCAATCATTTGAAAGAAGTAGATACTTCAGAGTTCTTTCAAAAAAATGCGTCGTTTTCGAGTTATTTATAATTGTATACGATGAAGTTTCATCTGAATTTTCAAGAATGATCTGGATGTTTCCCTGGATTCCAAATATCATCGAATAGCAGAAAAACTGTGACTTCTCTGATCACTATAAAAGTGAACAACGTTGTCATAATGTTAATCAACTTTGTTGGGACTGAAAACACTATGAAGGGAAAACGTTTGATGTATAGATATGTAATAATAAAATCCAAAAAATGTGGGAAATGAAATTGGATTTCAAAAAGCATTAAATTATACATTTTATACGAACAGTTTCTATTAAATATTCATTGCTACCGGTCCATATTAAAAATTAATGTCAATGAAATACAGAATTCAGTGTGACATCACAATAATTATAATAATAATGATTAATGTCGATACAAACAACGTATTAAATTGAAATTGATGAAAAATAAAATGATCTGTGGCGATCTTTCTATCTGAACAATATCCTCTCGGAATGTTATTTACTCGACTCGGTTAATATCACATTACATAATTACCTGAAAGTCTTCACATTATCATCAGGAGATCGAAGGAAAAAACCTTATCCTTTCATAAAAACATTGCTAGGAAAGATTTCCTTCATATTAATTCACAGATCGCGCCCGTTGTCGCTATACGCATGCGTCGTTCACTGACACTGACGTTTGAGATGGGCTGATTCGATTCAGAGAGTACGGTGTGTCTTGCGTGACATCAAGCGCACGACCAGGCGCGTCATTTATTTATACAATTAATACTCATCACGCAAGTTCTGTCCGACTCGACTACTTTCGCGTAGGTATATTGGGCTGTCCGAATGCCTTAATTGTCCGCTACCAAGCAAAGCACACCGTTATACCAAAGACTTCCTTTAGTTATACTACGTTATCCGAAAAATCAACAATCTGGCATCGTTTTCTCAAAAGCTCTGTGAAATATTCATAGATTTGTCTTTTGATTGTTTCGTATACCAAATAGGTAAGCTTAGGTTGATTAACCATAAAATGAGTGAAAAATCATTCTTTAGGGGATATTTTTGGTATATGAAGGAGAATATCAATAAATTATTAGTGTCTACAAACTAATCTTCAGGAAATCGAAGAACGAACTTGTTTTGCTGGGAGAAATATGGCTTTTCTTTTGCAGATATAATCGGACAAAACTGAGCTCATTCGAAAAGTATGAAATCCAGAGAATTCTTTCAGGCGCGTTTTTGACTCAATCCTTTTCCATATGGGTATGTCTAACAGAGCCGAATTCGAAAGAATGGAGATGTAGCCTCAACAATCTACAGTATATATGTACAAGTCAAGTATTGTATGTGAAATGAAAGTATCAATTATTCATGAAGATTAGGAAAAATTCGCACCATCCATTTTTCGTTTCGAAAGGCACGAATTGTGTCTTGATTTCATTTGAATAATCGACAGAAACAGAAAATATTGAAAGTGTGTTTCAATAATGAAATTTCAATCAATATTCTCCCTACTGGATATCTCGGAAAAAAATAGATTATTCTGTGTATTTTAAGGTCCATTTGAAAAATATGGATCCAAAAAATAGCAGGTACTTCATGAGGTGCTGATGCCACGACTCTCCGTACGGCTGTTGTAGCTCGGTTTTTCTGCTGCTGAATAAAGTCCTGTTCGGTTCAAAACTGTTCATCTTGAAAAATGTCCATAAGTCCATTTATTCTAATGACAAGCACTAAAGTTTTTTTGTCTGTCGAGTACCTTAGTTGGTGGTCTTCATTTTTTGTAAGGTAATGTTGTGCCTACCATAAAAAAATCTTAAAAATTATTCGCATTTAATGTTTTTTACGGAGGGTGACACTGGTGCCAGTATACCTCCAACGTATACAGTCTCAGAGGAATAAGATTACTAAACTGTGCTAATTAAATAAATTCAAGAGGAATCAAATTGAATAAAAATCTGAATTTCAGGATATGATCTGCCGTAAGTCGTTTGACGATACTCCTCAATATCCATGAAATTTCTAATTTCATGCAGGTCACTATTCTCAAATTCTGGTACGATGTGAAGTTGAAATGGCTAATTGAGTTATTTTTTTCTACCTTTGACACTGTCTGCATGAAACATATACTACGTTCTCCACATAACATGGAATGCAAATCAGCAAATCCAACTTTTTGAGGCCACCCACTAGGGCAACCGTCAGACAATAAAAATCACGGTTCGCTATTGGAATGAATGTTTTCAAGATCATTTTCCAAAAATCGCAGCGTCTTCCGGACCGCCTGTAGAGAGATCCGTGAATCCGATGAATTCGAGAGTTCTTCTTTCAGGAGTTTCAACCCGCTAGTCCGATCGGCAATGCGGGTTGGTGAAGCGGCTGGGTTTGCATTGACTTCGTCGTTCTTCGGGTTGGAGCATCACGAGTTCCTTCATTCTTCACTTTCATCCTCAGATGTCGTGTACCTATCCTCCGTATTTCTGAAGGATTCATCGTTATCCGAGTTTTCATCCAGGTTTTGATTTGATAACCGTCACTTCACTTCTTTTTCGAGCACAACACTCAAAAGTTCGTAATTCACTCACGCACGGAACCAACGATATTTTCGGACCTAGACTCAACGCACTATAGCCCCACACTTTTTTATATTTTATTATCTTGGATGCGCACATCAACGTTGCGTTGAAAAGTCACGACTGTAGTTTCCCCTCAAAATCTCGTCTACGTACTCTACTGTATCGTCTGCATAGAATTTTTATTCAGAAAAAATTGCGTCCTCGAGCAGCTGGTGCCTTATACGGCACTGCCATTTAATCACACCAGCACTGCCATTTAATCATTTTTTTTCACATCTGTTTTAATTTACAAGTCGTTGGCAAGATGTATGCAGGCAACTCAATAGTCGATAGTGGTAGTGCTTCATGGTAGCATAATTCTTGGGAGAGAAATGAAATGTTTGAACGAATTTTAACGCCATACATTAGGATTTCACTTCTTTTCTCGGCTATAAACCTGTTCAAAATTCATATTTTTTTTTCTAATACCACATAGTTCCCTGTCGCTAATGAACTTCCTCGGTCACAAAGAAGAACCAGGTCTATGACTTTACCCACTTTCTCTGTGGTTCAGCAAGAATCCCAAAAAAGTCCTACCTGTACCTCTCAATTTTACCTCTGTCACTAGTCGCAACCGCATGGTTTTTTGCACCGAAATCCGTATTCATTTGCAGGGTTAGAATGCCCTGACATGAGTTATCCACATTCTGATCCTATCTCCGGAGTTCCTTTGACAATGAGCAACACTTGAAAGCAGCGAGATCAGAAATCCGACCAGGCGTTGGATAACGGAAAGTGTACCCAAGTTATGCTTGTTGAAGTCGTCCTTTGTTGTGAAATTATTGACGCTAGATTTGGTTATAACTTGAGTTCGTGTGGATTGTTCAACCAACTAATGCTCATGATATCTTATGGTCACCGATCCTTCTATAGTAATATCCTAAAATCCCATCTTTGAAGTGTTGAGTATGGGAGCAGTGAAAGGTCTTGGAAAAACTTCGATTATTTGGAACCATATACCTATTTAAATCATACTGATGACATGTTTTGGCTGTTTCACCCATTATCAAACCATGAATATGATTTTAGGTTCCAAAATTGTCATGATAGGCAGTTATTAAGTAAAAAGCATTTCAGGTATCAATTAGAAATTATGATTAAAATTAAACATTCAAACAAAAAAAGGAACAGAGATTTGTATTTCACTGATCCTTCCTTCTACAGCATTTGAAGAAAAATTTCTCATCCATCGTTTTTTCAATTGTTTCTAAGATTCAATTCGCTTGAAAAAAATTGAGGCATCAATTTGAGTTTGAAAATATCAAATCCGAAACTGTCTACCTTATCACAAGACCCAAGTGGCTTCAATTAACCTCTGAAAACCCGCAAGAGCTAGTCCATTCGATCGTTCTGAGTGATAAGGAATCAATAGTTCACGAGTATTTTTCCATTACAGTGAATTGTTGGAAAAAATGACAAGTTTTCGCCATTTTTCCATTTATGTTGCATTCATTTCAAACTTTACTTATTTGTCAATATAAGAATAATACTTTTTTATATACTGACGCTGGTGTAAATCCATATGATAACAAAGTTGGACTATCAGTGCATTAGGGATTCTTCGATATTCACTGGTGAACTGATGGCCATATATCAAGCACTCCTCCACATTCTGAACGAAAAAACTCCGTCTAGGAACTATTGTCTCTGCACTGATTCACTATCCTCAATACGATCTCTTCAGAAAATGTATACCAACAACGCCTTGGTTAATGAAATTAACTATAAACTTCGACAAATAGATAATTTATGTATAAATATTATATTTATTTATACCCCCTCGCACACTGGAATTGATGGAAACACGCAAGCAGACTCAGCGGCTAAATGGTCATCAAAGAATGTAGAAAGACTAATTCACGCCCATACGAGGGAAGATATAAAAATCACTGCAACATATAATGTTGGATGTTTGTGGAAATCAGATCGGAGTCAAAATAGAACATTTCTAAAACAAATAAAACCTGACCCGCGTAGAATGATGACCCTTCCCAATAATCGGCTACACCAAGTCAAAATTTCTCGATTACGACTAGGTCATACCAGGCTCACGCACGCCCATGTCTTGAACAGAGAAAATGCTCCAGTATGCAGCAGTTGTGATCGAACTATGACTGCCAAACATATTCTTGTTGACTGCCCCAACTTCAGACCTCAAAGAGAACAAACTGGTATGGTGGACTCCTTACAACAGGCCCTAGGACAAGAAGCCGAAAAACTGGAAAATACCATAAAATTTCTGCGACTCATCAATTTGATCAACAAAATTTAAATTTATTTAGTTTGATATAAATTTTTGATTTATAAACTGTAAATGAGATGTAATCGTTCCGTACTGCTAATGATCTGCGAAATCGAAGCACAATAAACTTTAATTAAAAAATTTACTTATTTGTCATTGCATTCAGGAAGCTATTTTATGTTAATATACTCTCTGTATTCTATCGAAATATATATGAACATAATGACATAGGTATTTCAGCTGAATTAACAGTATCAACCGGACAAAAGCAAGAAAATTTATCACAGGCTCCATCAGCAAACAAAGAAATAGGACGTGTCTAAGCATATTCAGAGCAAAAACATTAATCTGCGGCTAATGAAGGCGATGCATCTTACCCAACTTTTGCTGTTCCTATGAGAAGATTTCTATAGTCCCTTAGGGGCTATTTATAAGTGGACAAGGCAAACGTGAGCCGAAGACTAGACAAACGTACTAACTCAGTTTTTACTACTAAATCTAATATGATTGCAATCAAATAAAAAAAAATGAGCCCACACCTCCTCCAAAGAGAAGGAGATAAGATCCTAGGGCATAATTCAGGAAAGACAAGGAATAATAAAATGTTGTTAGCTACTTTCGAGATAAAGAAGACGACTGTCCATCTATCTATCGTAATGCTCTTTTTTCCCAATCTAAGCCTGGAAAAGACTGGTTCCGATGCTAAATTGCGTCCATTGGGTTCACGCATCGTGTACCTACTGATGTCCCTAGAGGACACGAGCATTTCATTTGTGAACTTTGTCAGTAGTTTTGTAGCAATCGTCGCAACACGACTGCTGACAGTATGTCATTTTGTCCATAGCATACGGACAAAATGATTGAAATTACTAACTGACCCCGCGAACTCCGTTCCGCCTTAAAGGCAATAAATAAGCAGTTTTTGTTACACCACGTTCCCGTTAGGTTAGGTAGAGGGGTGAAAATTTAGGGTTGTATGTATTTTTTGTGCTGTATCATAAAAAAATAAAATAAAATTGTGTCCAAAAAAATTGAAAAAAAAATTAGGGGTGGATCACCCTCAACATATAGGGGGATGAAAAATAAATGTTGGCCGATTCCCAGTCCTACCCGATATGCACACAAAATTTCACGAAAATCGGTCTAGCCGTTTCGGGGGAGTTAGGCCACAAAGTGCAGACAGGAGAATTTTATATATTAGATTGCACGAGGACAAAACGTCGTTTTCGATAACCCAAGTCGATCTTTCAAAGAGAACCTCACCTCCCTGATCTTCATCGTCGCCTCAGTCGCCTATTGTCAGCAGCCTCCTTTCTATGGAAGCATCGGATCACTCTCCTGTTTCAAACTCCATCCTTTGGAGGTCTCGTAATGTAAATTCGAAGCAGTGTCATCCGTCAAAACGCCAACAATTGCAGAACCCAGAACGGACAAAATGAATTTTCGTTTATCCCACTTTATCTGAGGATATTTTACTTCTTCTTACTTCCATTTCATAAAAGTTGATGAGATTTTATGCAGAAAAGACTAAAGATCATGGGGGTAGAATATAACATTACTGTGATTCACTAATTTCATAATGTAAATTTGTACGAACTTTCTTCCCCTACAACCAATTTCAATGATCAAAAGTTCCCTACATGAGCTTTCTTTCTATCAGGCGCTTTTCTAGAGGTATATTTGGCAGCACTTCTTCAACTGGCACCCATTTTGTCAGCTGTTAAGTGACTCATTTTTAGTTTAGCAGTTCAACATGAATAGACTGACAACTGAACAACGCTTCTAAATTGTGCAAATTTTGTTTTGAAAATCATTTTCATACCTGTTCGAAATACGTATCGCGCATTACGTTCATATCATTGTCAACATAATCCTCGATCAGAGTAATAAATTCGATTAACTGTGGAACTATTTCGCACCACGTTTACTCTAAATGATAATACGCGTCCATAGAGATGTTGAGAGCGAGCACAGAAGAAGTAGACCAAAATCAGTCTATCCATCATGGTGCACTGGAATTGGATATGTGTCCATCCATTTTATGGAAGATTTTGTAGAAAGGTCTTGGTTTGCGTGCTTACAAAATCCAACCCTTTTAAGAATTGAAGCCACAGGATTACCTACTAAGGCGTAGATTGAATGGACCCATAACAAGATTGCAGTAACTTTTTATGAGCGAATTTAGTTTAGCGGTGAAGCTCACTTTTGATCGAAAGGATACGTCAATAAACAAAACTGCCGACCTCTTGAAGGAAAATATTCGTCTGGTTAATGAAAGATGGACCTCCAGATTAGACTTCGTCTATGCCAAAAAAAAATTTTTGAATTATATTGCCGGAAGATTATCTTTGGAGTAAATTTTGTGTCTCTTCACAAAAATCAATCTTTGTTTCATTCCATTCAAAGGCGAGAAAGAAAAATGATCATTCATTCTGAACTCGCAGGGTTCCATTTTCCAAAGAAGGTATGGTTTGAAAAAATCTTTTTCTATATAAATATATTTCATCTTCTGGCATCTCTATAAATAATTTACACAAAGCAGGAAATCAATTTTGGTAATAAATAACAAGTCATAACAACTAATGAGAAATCGAGTACGTAATCCATAAATATAGTTCGAATTCCGTGTAATCACAATTCAGTCTTGTACACACGTCACTTATCGTTTATCAATCACTGCAATTAAATAATCAATAATTGTCATTATGAAGAATATCAAGGATGATATTTCGAAGTTATACACATTCACTTTATGGTTCGCTTAAAATTGAAGAATTTGATTGATCCATTCTCTAAATTCACTTATTCTCGTATATACTCCAGGTTGATTTGGCTCTGCACATCCGATACCCCAGGATATCACGCCTGCGAGGAGGAACCTCTTGTCCTCCCTTTGAATGACCATAGGACCACCGGAATCACCTGCGAGATTAAAAAACAGTAAAGCAACTATGAGATCAATGTGAGTTGGAGTTTCATTCTATTAGAAATGTTTTTGATTTTAAATGAGATATTCACCCTTCAATACAATACAAATTACTGTTATATAACCGTAGAACCACAAATTTCAAAATTACTTCAAGAAAATTCAATTCGATTTTCTAGTGGGAGCAAAACTCGTTGTCTGCTGAAGGGATCTCGAGAACTGTAGCAGCTAGAAAAAACCTGATAACACATTCTCAAGCTCTTTTTTTCGGATTAATCCGAATCTGAAAATAGATCCAGACTGTCGATCACAGATTTCGAGTAATGAACGAAAATTGAACTCGTATTCTACAGACATTTTTCTCGGAGTAATTCGAATATAATATGATTGGATGTTTTATTTAAGCTATTTTCGAGAAATGAGAAGGATCTATGATTTCCCAAATTCAAACTATAGTCGAAAATTCTCTTATCTTGCTACAAAATTTTCAAAAATGTATCATATGTCGCCATCCACATGAATATAACATGAGAAAAAAAAGATACTCTTCCTACTATTCGATTCACTGATGAATTATAAGTAGGCTGGATATACCGAAGCGACCGTTGAATATGCATTGCAGTTCGTGAACTCCACATAATTCAATGTTAACTCAAACTCCAGTTTTCTTGACAGTCGAAAAATTATTTTTGTATCGATATCCTAGAGTAGAAGAGCAAAATATAACAATCTCACAAGATAATGCATATTGAACGGTCGCTTTTGTAACACCAGCCTGCTTATAATTCATCAGTGAATCGAGAAGCATCAAGACAAAAGTATTAAATTTTTTTCCCATGTAATATTTGAGTGAATAGCGACATATGATACATTTTTGAAATCAGCACAAATTTTGTAGCAAGATAAGGGAACTTTTGACAATAGTCTACATTTTAGCACTCATAAATCTTTCTCATTTCTCGAAAATAGCTGAATAAGGCAACAATTTTGCCCACCCCATAGACTTCAACCGACTCAAAACTAAATTTGGAGCGTTTCAAATTTATAGATTGTGTGTGTATAATTTTCAAAAATTGCTCAACCTTGTATCTAGAGAAATGTCCAATCAATTCACTGTGAATTTATTCCTAAGTACAGGCCAAATGAACCGCTTGAATGAAATCTACATCATCATTTCTTAACATGATTTTCAGAATTAACTCGTTATTCTTGCGAATTCAGAAAGCTGTCCAGTTCTTTGGGGGCGTTTGCAAAATATGACGAAAAATTTATTTTGAAAATGTCCATCATGCGAAAATTTCGTCCGGATCTCGTGACTATATAAACTTCTAGCAAATTATTGAAAAATAATTCCTATTCCAGTGAACAGAATTGAACTTCGTTTGAGAAACAAAGGGGATTGAAAATTCAACACTTTCCTTTCCATAGTTTCAGAACCGTTATGTCCAAAGAATTGAATTTTGATGAAGAGTTGTCCCTAATTATAGTTTGTATAGTTTGTTTTCCACAATCTACACTTATTGTATATCTTTCACGATTGACGAGAGAATACTTTAGGATCACTTGAAAACGATGAATACTTGATATTTTTGGGAGAAATGATCAATTGGTAAAATCATTGAATTACTCGTAGAAATGGCCAATTTTTACTTATTCCTCGCGTCACATTCGATAAGATGGGTTGAAAACATCTGTAATTCGGATGACTATGAACCCAAGTTCACAATATTGTCACTATTTCAACTGTGAAGGTAGAATTATGCCTGATAATCAAAAAATTTATTGACTTGCCTCGGGATTGACATCGCACATTCCAGATCTGAGAGAACGCTCAGAACCTCTGAGACATTATAGATATTTTGATATGTTCACAAACTCAACTTGAGAAAAATCCTTCGAGCAATTCAATCTGGAGTAGGAGTAAAAACATTGTAATTGCGAATATGATTGATGAACACAATGAATTGATTGCTTTTCTTATGAACATTTTTTCACATTTTTTTAACACTAACGTCGATAATTCCTACAAGTTCTCACCCATTTTAAATCAAGCGTGAAAACCTTCGAGTCATTTCAATTGATATCAAGAACTCTGGTCCAGACACGTACTCGCTCAAGTATTTTTTTGAAAAATGGCAATACCTTCACAACACAGCCGAATTCGTAACAATGACAAAGAGATTTCTTATTTCTTTGGAGCTCAAGTCAAAACAGCAGTCAAAAAAATGTGACAGTCAAAAACTCGTTCTGTTTAACATAAAACAAATTTCGGAATTGAATTATTCAATTATTAGAATGAAGTTAGGTAACGATCCTGATGGAGTAAAAATTTTTTTGGAGTTAAAATGGTTGCATTTGACATAAAAATAGAAAATTAACGAAATTCATGTGGCTTTCATTTCAATTACCGAAACAACATTGCAGAAACAAACCCAGCGCATTCGCCAATTCGTGAACAAAATAGTAAAAGGTGTTTCTAATTCGAACTTTATTTCGGTTGAATAGATAATTACCTTCACAAGAGTCGAAGCCACCACGTCTCCATCCAGCGCAGATGAAAATGTGAGGTATGTGCTCGATGTACCCAGCAGATCTGTACATGGACTCGCACACCGAGTTGTTAATCACTGGAACAGACACTTCCTGGAGGATGGAAGGCAGGGGACCATCTGAAAAACGGGAAAAAATGAGAAAGATTCCCCATCTAATCTACTCGCTTCCCTGCTGCTTTTGTTACGTGTTTGGCAAGTATAATCATGGGGAAGCGTGACTGCTACTTCATGGCTTGTAGATTTAATCAGGAAGTATTCCCGAGGTTCATGATCTCCCAGAAATATCCCATTAGGGAAAATATGGCTCGGGATTGAATATCTGGCGAGTCAACAAATCAATATTCTGCATTTACTGTTCACAGTTTTGGTGATGATATTCATCAATGATTAATATTTTATTGAATTAAAACTATTATCTCTCATTTTTATTCACATGACGAATTCATTTTACAGGATAGTCCAGGCAAACATTTTCAACTTGCAGCTGTTGGATAAGTGTATGAATCAATGGGTCTTATAGGCCAATTCTCCTTTTGTATTTTATGGAGAGCGTACAATACTCAGAATGAATTCAATATACGCTCTGAAATACAAAAGGAGAAATGTCCCATGAGGCCCATTGTTTCATACATTAATACAGCAGCTTAAAGCTCTGCAAACTTCTCAATTCAGTTTTACCAGATATGATTCAACAAAGCTGAGTCAATTCCTTTTGATATGGTGAATTTCTATCCATACAGACGGACGAATGAAAACACCTCGCGATAACCTTTCACTCTCTATGGAAATCATGGAGGAGACAAGGAAAATATGTCTTTTTGGCAGATCCATTTTAAATTCAATTTCGTGACATCTTTGGAAGACGAAAATATATTCTCCTCGAAAAAGTCGTAATAGTAAACTGATTGTATATGTGCCGGAAGCGATGATATGTAAATTACGCGTATTCTTTGTTTGGTTTGGACTGTTACATCGCTAGAGCAGGAATCGTTTTTGAAATTGATTAATGGCTCTGGCAAGATCACAGAAAACGACAATTAATCATTCAATTTCTTAGAAATTGGGACAAAATAGATGAATGATTATTTTGAATCTGGAATATGAATAAAAGACCAACCTTTTCTGCCATTTTTATTCATAACAGCATTTCCCATCCATATACAGGGTGTCCCAGAGGTCCCGCACTTCCTTGGGGGGATCGAAAGTGAAAAATATTCTAAGCCCAAATATCCATGTTTGAAATTTTTTGATAACGTAGTTAATTAGTCATTAATTGATGAAAGTGAACGCGCTACAGAAGAATAACTAGGCATTGGGGACGCGAGAGTGAGACGCCAGTCTCGGTTTACTGCGTGAAAAGCCGGCAGCAGCTCTGGCGTCTCACTCTCGCCATTTTTGAATGGAGATTTACCACGATTCAAAAGGTGATACTGCCCCTTAATAAGGGAGAATAACATCAACCAAATGACCACCACGACCACGGCTACAAGACCATATCATTTTCATGAAATTTTCCACCACAATATCGCAAAGAAGCGGCCTCCTATCCTCGATAGCTTCACGAATTTCATCTTTGAGGTCTGAATCAAAGTTGGGCTCTTGGCGTAGACCTTCTCTTTCACATGAAACCAAAGGAATAAGTCGCAAGGTGTTAAATCACCAGATCTCGGTGGCCAATTGGGATCACCTCTTCGAAAGATAACACGGTCCGGAAACTCAATGGTTTTGTTGCTTGTGTGGCACGTAGCGCGTCTTGTTGGTGAGCGTTGTCCAGATCAACACCATTTAATTCCAGACATGAAAAATCATTAATAGTCTCTCGATAGCACAATTCATAACTCGTAACTATTGCTCCAGCCTCATTCTCGAAAAAGTAAAGTCCAGTGACTCAGCCGGACCATAAACCGCACCGAACAGTCACACGTTGAGGATAGAGAGGCCTTCCAATAATAATTCTTAGGTTGTCAGAGCCTCATATGCGACAATTTTGCTTTTTGACGAAGCCACCGAAGTGGAAATGGGCCTCATCACTCAAGATGATTTTTCGATGGAATTCCGGATCATTTTCTTGCAATTCAAAGATCCCATCAGCGAAGACACGACACGTTGTTCATGATTGGCAGGCAGCAAAATAAGTTCCTTATACGATGTTCCCGAAGATTAGTTTGTTAACAATAATCTTGTTTATATTTTCCTCGATATACCAATAATATTTCATAAAGTATGGTTTTCACTCAATTTATGATTAATCGACCTCGCCTGTCCCATTTTGCATTGAAAATAATCTTTTATGGTTATTTCACAGAGCTTTTGAGGAGAAGTTGCCATTTTGTTGATTTTTGGATAACATAGTATAACGGTGTGTAACGAGGTTGCGTAAGATATATAAATCGGCCCATCTCAAACGTCAGTGTCTGTGAACAACGTAGGCGTATAGCAACAACCGGCGCGATCTGTAAACAAATATGAAGGAAATCTATTCTAGAGCCATGTTGTTACAAAAGAGGAAAGCGATTATTTTAGGTGTTTTTTTTTCGATCTCCTGATGATTACGTGAAGACATTCAGTGAATCAATGTATTATGAATCGTGTAGTGTTGAGTTCATTAAATTCTAAGAGGATATTGTTTGGATAGAAACATGGCCGCAGGTTATTTAGTGCTGAGTGTCCTAGTATTTTTCATTAGTATGAAATGTATAATTTCATGCTCCTTGGTGTTCAATTTTATCTTCAACATTTGTGTGATATTATTACTACATACAATATCTAATATCTACATCAAATTTTTTTCCATAATTTAAATTTTAATCTTGACAAAGGTGATAAACATTCTGACGAAATTGTTCAGGTCGCCGATAACAACGAGTAGTAAAACTAATCTGATAGAGGCGCCACCGTGCGTTTTATGCAATATTCCATTAATTCGTCTCCCTTATGAATGAAATGTACAATGGCGCTATCTATCCGAAAATCGCTGAACTATGAAAATCAGTGAATATGTAGGCAAAGCAGGAACTATTTCTAGCCATATTATATATATATTCTAACTGTAGATTCTTGAGGCCAAAAGAAACATCTTTCTCTAAAGAGATATAACCATTTGAAAAAAAAAAATGTATATACGTGCCTGATATTATTCTCTACAGAACTTCAAAGTTGAATTTTTTCGATTGAAATCGAGTTGATTATTGGATGTTCTGGGTGAAATAATTAAGAAATACTCAAGCACTGCCCTTATTTGAAGAAGAATGTTACAAACACGATATTTCCTATCAGAAACACTCAGTTTCATCCGATTATTTCTGCATATTTCTCATACCAAAATGAGTTTCTTCTACGATTTTCCTGATGATTAGTATGTAAACCCTAATAATTTGTCCATATTTTCCTCGATTTTCTGAAACGATCTCATAAAAAGTTGGTTTCTCACTAACCTATCCTAACTCCACTAACCTAACCCATTTTCGGTGATATTTCACCGAACTGTAGAGAAGACGATGCCAGATTGCCGATTCTCTCTGCAAACAATAGTATAGGTGAAACCAAGGTAGCATAACGTACCCTATAGTTAACGGGAGAAGTATCGCAAAGGCACTAGTTTTGTTCACTTATCGCTGAAGGCGTCTAGGCGTTGCTCTTCGGTAACGCAAAACGAGTAGTTCTGATTCCCTCCGACATAGGGCTACGTTCATTTCAGTCACCTATAACGGTGCGCTGCCGGCTGCGATGTAGCACGGGCTACTCTTCCTTTCAGAAGGCCGTGGATGTAGCCGCCACGCAAGACAAACCGTTGTTCTGTGTCTCCAACTATAGTCAGTGATCCCATGAACGAAGCTCACATGAGAACCTGTGCAATGGATTTCGATTTATTCATTTATTCATTCACAGAGAATAAAGCAAACAGGTGATGATTATGTGAATGACTTTTAGTGAATTGATGTACCTAATAGTAGTGTCGTCTGGTGTCGAGTTATATTGTTTCGATTGGAAGGTATTTTCCTGAAGGACCGGTAACAATGAATTTTTAATAGAAACTGCGTATAAAATGTATAATTTCATGCTTCTTAGAATTCAATATTATCTTCCATATTTGTGGGATTTTATTATTACATATCTCTACATCAAACGTTTTCTCATCATAGAGATTTTAGTCTTGACAAACTTTCTGACAACATTGTTAACTTGTTGAAAGACCAGGGAAGAGATAATATTCGATGAGATTTAACTCAGGACAGCATTCAGATCATTCTTGAAATTCATGATTTTTTCCTCAAATTTCATCTTATACAATTAGGAATAACTTGAAAACAACGCGTTTTATTGAAAAAACATAAGAATGGTTGATTCTTTCGAAAATGTGAACCGTTTGACCTTTTTCAAGTGGTTTTATAGTATTTTTGTGTGAATTCATGAGTCGTCTACGCTATAATTTTCATAACAGGAGAAATATGGAATAAGTTTGAATTGAGAAATATGCACCATGAATAGACTAAACAATCCACCAAAATTAAGTTCATTCGAAATATCGATTCAGAATATATGGAAAAATAGTGTTGATTCAATGGATTTTTGACACCATGTTTCTTTCAAACGGTATGGAAAAAAAGTTTTTTCGTTATGAGAGGAATCTACAGTTAAAATATATGTACAAGTCAAAGACCCACCCGATATATTTGAATTTGGCCATTCTCTGCCAATTCCGTATTTCAAGTTGATTCTCTGAGATCTGTAGATTCACTTTTAATCAGAAGTTGAACTATTTTCATGGGTCTTTCGTTTGAAATGAAACAGAAGCATGAGTTGGCTCATTTTCTTCTATTTTTGAAAGAAAAAAAATGAACTTTTGAAATGAAATCGATTTCAATTATTCCTCCAATCCTTTCTGAGTCTACCCAGTGAAACCATTTTCAAATGCAACTTGAATCGAAAACAAACTACAACGAACGCCCACCTTAAGAGTCTTCAGCCTTCGAAATAGGAAACGCATACCGCCAGATGGCGGTGCAGTGCATTGATTTTTATTTATTGGATTATTCAGCTTAATAGAACGAATGTTGGGGTACAGTGAATACTAACAAGAAATCCTACCCTGAACTAGATCTCACACTACACTTATTTTCCTTCACCAGTCATCTGGGAGTTGATACCTGAGGGGCGTGTCATTTAAAAGAACTTCAATTCTATGCCAAAGTACATAATTGTAAGAAACAATTAATTTTCACTAATTGAAGGCTAATAAAATCCTTAGTAAAATGTCTTTGGTAAAAATGGATATTTACCATTTCGAATAGAAAAATTCAAGGAAATAAATTTCGCGAAAAGAACACATTGTTGTAATATTATTTACAAAAAAATGGTAAATTTTGAAAGAAAAAGGAGATAGACATTTGATTAACTAAATGATAGACTTCAATACTGAAATGAAAAAACACAAAAATATTTGTTCGTTTCGATGGTGGAAATGTTACAAAATAACCAAAAATGATGGCGAATATTCTATTCATTCATTCAATGCTTATAATAGTTATTTTCCTAACAAGTGCGGAAAGTGATATTTTCCCGCACGAAACTGCCGTTACCCGTACGACGCGAAGCGGAGTTCGGGTAAGCCAGTTGAGTGCGGGAAAAACACTTTCCGCACGAGTTAGGAACAGTATTTTTTCTACAAGCGCTTATACGAGATCGATTTCAACACACAGATCAAATGTGAATTGATCATTCTAAATACACATGAATGACAAAAGTCTCTGACAAGTCGTTACCATTGTACTCTCATCGTTGACCTTCGGTCCATAGAGACTACAAGCCTATGAAATAAATTTAAACTGTAATATTATTCATAAATTCTTTATTAATTGAAAAGAAAACTGGACTAACAGCACATAAAAATGAATTTTGATAAGGAATCTATGTACATTCTGTTTCTTCCCATTATTATCAATATATTCATTAGAAATATTCAGTTATTAGTTATATTTATTGTAAACGTGCAGTTGGTCGCGTTATGCAAATTTATAGCAGAAGCCATCATATTAGTCGAAGTCAGCTGCTCCTTTGAAGATAATGATTCTGTATTACAGTTTGAAGAGGAAGAAGCAAAACGTTGAATATTTGCCATCATACTGTTCGAAGTCTCTTTGGAAGGTAATGATTCTGTATTACAGTTTGAAGAGGAAGAACCATTCAAATTAAGAATTTTAGTGGACATTTTTTTTTCTGGTTAATAGATTCTTCCAAGTATCCCTCAGCAACAGCAGTTGACTTCCATCCTCCTAAACGTTTAATATTTGTGATACCTTCTCCACAATTGGCTAGGAAAGTAGCCGAGGAACGCCTAAAACTGTGTCCTGTGTATAATTCCGGATTTTGTAGGCGTAAGTAAGCTGCAATTTCGGACGGTATTTTTCCTATTGTATTGATTCCGACAGTTTGAATCTTACATTATCCCCGATTATACTTTATGAAAATTCGGCGATGAGGTATTTCCTTTGGACGTAAATTCATATATTTTCTGTATATGTTCAGAAAATATCCATTATTGGTGTCTTGGGATATAACAAACGATCTTGGTGAATGATTTTTGGAGTCCTTAATATTGACGATGATCAAGTCTCCTTTATCATCTATATCGTCGATGGTGAGTTTTGTAAGTTCCTCTCGTCTGCAGGCACCAGCTAATCCAAAAATTGTTACCAACTTCATCATCAAGTAAATTTCATCAGATGCCTCACTCATGAATTTTGTTATTTCCTCTTCATTAAAAGTTTTGGCCTTTTTTGGACGAAATCCTATATTCTGTCGTTTAATGAAGGCAGTTAATTTATGGAATTTTCCAATATCCAAATCCTGTTTCAGTTTACAAACACTCTTTATCATTGAATATCGGGACCATAATGTGTTTGGTCTCCAAATTTTGGACATTTCCAAAAAATACGCCGAAAACACTTCCTCCTTCCTCGGTTGAACCTTTTTGGAATTACACCAATCAATGAATTCTGAATATTGCTTCTCATATTTTATCTTCGACTTGGCCGGTAACAAATTTAAACTCGCTTCATAAGAAGCTGCTAATATTTCTTCGGGCAGGCCATCACCAGATCCCGAAGTATCCATTTTACCGGAGCGTACTGATTGAATTCGAGTTGATATTATTTATATTTAAACACAATTTCATAATATAATGACAATGTATTAATTCTTATTCACATGCCGTTTCCATAGTAACGTCGTCGGTGGCATATATCATTATTCAGTTTATTCTTTAGAAAAAGCGTGCGAGAAAAGCCCTTGCTAATCCATTATTGCTAATCCATTATACCACACGCATTTGCGTGCGGTAATGGAATAGCAGGGGTTTTTCCCACACTGTTTGGCAATGTGACTCTTTACGAATTGAAATACGTGCGGGAAAGAGAATGAAAGTGCACGCTTGTAGAAAAAATATTTTTTTTATTATTTTTATCTTTATACACTCATACTTCCCCTCATCAATCAGAAAAAAATAAATCGTTTCTGACTCCCTTTTTTTCAGGGACGTATACCCTTAACTTGTAGGGCGATTTAGTTCATTCATAAAACTTTTTGAGCAGGCGTGGGGTCCCGCAACTAGCAACGTTACATTTGCTCAACATCGTTTTATCATGTCGTCAGATTTTTTTCAAATATCAGAATAGGAGATTTCAAATATCGACTAAAAACATGAATTCTTAACCACGAATCTTCGTCTAGGTCGATTCATTCACCCAATTTCATCTCAACCCCGAATACATTCTAAAATCCAGGTCGTTCCTAATTAACCCGTTTCATTCCATCCAGGCCCATATACCCCCTGGAAAGTCGACGAATCCCGGAATCTCACCTTCGTAGAGCCTGCCCCATCCGGTGACGTAAGCGGTCCTCCCAACGAAGTTCTCGTCGGTCTGTGGGACGCAAACCGGTATGATGTTGGGCTGGAACGTCACGGGCTCGTAGAACCTTAGGAGCGCCAGGTCGTATTCGAAGGTCCTCGGGTCGAATTGGGGATGGGAAGCGACTATCTGCACCCTGCGTTCCTGATGCAAGTAGGGTTCGGATTCGGTGGAGAGATCGTGCTCCCCCAAACGCAGAAGTAGGTCACTGGGTGGCACGCTGAAATCAATACAAATATTATCTGTGTGTGCAAAAACAGCCTCCGGCCTTGATATGTTCCGTTTCGGGTAGATGGCTATGTTGCGGCTATGTTGTATTTCAGTAAAGCTATTTTCATTTCCGATGTTACAGTCTGGCGCCTATGCACGTTTTTATTTTTGGCCAATTAGTGATGTCGACTGCAAAGTTGGACGCATTTTAGGTGTTAAAGAAATGCTTTATTGGTCGAATAAGTATCGCACTAACGAACTACATATTTGTTCGAACAAATAATATTATGTAACGAAAACAAATTGATCCACATATTGCACGATTTTGAAACCGGTGCAAAATTGCCATATTGTGTGAGATATTTCATACTTTTTCACTTTGGATCCATGAAAATTATTTATTGTTGAACTTGAATGTATAATTATTGAAAATAATTAATTTGTGGAATGTTGAATACTAAAATTATCTTGATATTAATATTCTATTGTCGAAGTAGATGGCGTCTCACGATTTTCTATTCCTGGTGAAGTTGATGGCATGTTTGAAATGTAATGCATTTGCTATTTTATTAGCTGCAACTCCTTCCTTTTTTTCCGACTTATCGATATACCCCTCGGCGACTACCGTGGACTTCCAGCCACACGCTTCAGAGTAGTTATGTCACCACCAGCATCCACAAGCATTGTTGTTAAAGATCGACGAAAGCAGTTTCCGGTGTATAAGTCATGGTTTGACATTTTGAATATTCAGCAATCTCTTTTCCCATGCCTCCAAGCTTATTCACGCTTGGACAGTGAATAATATACACGAGCTCTCCTGGAGAGGAGAAATGGACTGCTGTACCAATTCTTATCGCCTCGAGAATTAAAGAAAAATGGATGTTTAATAGAAATGAATACCACAAAGTAAACACTGAAGGAATGGAGCTTACAAAGGTTGTTCATGCTAAAAGTGACGTATCTGTCTGGTTTCGTGTGGTGTTGTACTGGGTAAAAGTCCTTATCACACGAATTCACATTGTCAGGGTGGCGAACTAAAGGCCGACGACGTGGAAACTGTTTGTTAAGGGCTTCGAGCTAAGCCGTGTAAAAACGATGCGACTGATGGCAGAGATCTTGTCGGACTGAGCAGGTATAAGCTCCTTGTGGGATTTTTGTAACAGCAGCAGCCATAGAATCGCACAGAGCACAGAAAATCTCGGTCTTATTCTTAACCGAGTAAGCCCATCCTATGTATAAACTTTGTGGTATAAGAAAACAAAAGTATAAATTTTGAACAGACGGTTCATTTTCCCTTCTGATAATTAAGACTATTTACTTCTGAAAGGCGGAGATTTACATATTTTTTGTGAATTTCATAGTAAGGAATAGTATTGGATAGAGTAGTCCGTTACTATGTGATAGTTCATGATGAGGAATAATTTAAAATAAATTTACTTCGTTTTCTATCACTTAATTTATTAAATACAGGTTTAATAGTGACTCGAGTTTCGTAGTCTTACTACATTTTCAAACTGAACGCAACCTGAAATAGACCAGTTTGAAAATGTAGTAAGACTACGAAACTCGAGTCACTATTAAACCTGTATTTAATAAATTAAGTGATAGAAAACGAATTAAATTTATTTTAAATTATTCCGTAAGGACTAGTTACAGCAAAAACTTCGTACTATTCAGTTATGTTGTCAGGTATAGGTATTGAAACAGCTGAACCCAAATCACTGAAACTAATAATTTTCATTTGTGTAATTCATGTCTCCTACATGCACCCATTAGCCTATAACTGATGTGACCTGAAATGTGACTAAATATGTATACAGGGTGAGTCTTTGACTTATACATATATTTCAACTGTAGATTCTTGAGGCCAAAGGAAACCTTTTTTTCATTTTCCATTTTTCCGAATTCGGCTCAGAGATACAGCTAATGACGTGCCTGAAACAATTCTCTGCAAACAACTCAAAGTTTTAATTTTTCGATTGAAATTGAGGTGATTATTCGATGTTCTAGGTGATAAACTTAGAAAATACTCAAACACTAACCTTATTTGAATAAAAATGTAACAAACACGATATTTCCTAACATTGGCGAATAAAAATTCCAAGCGGATATTCTTCAGATAGATATTTTCTTGAAGGACCGGTAACAATAAATTTTCAATAGTAACTGTGCTTTTGAACTGTGTTATTTCATGCTTCTCAGAATTAAATGTTATCTCCCACATTTATGGGATTTCATAACTACATCGAACGTTTTTTCATCATAGAGATTTTAGTCTTTACGAAGTTGATAAACATTCTGACAACATTGTTAATTTGTTAAGAGACCAGAGAAAAAATTATATTCGATGATATTCAATTCAGGGAATCATTCAGATTTTTCATGAAATTCGTGATTTTTTCCTCTAATTTCTTCGTATACAGTATTAGGAATAACTCGAAAACGACGCGTTTTATTGAAAAAATATAGAAATACTTTTATTTTCTGAATGGTTGATTCTTTCGAAAATATAAACCGTTTGGTTTTTTCAAGTGATTTTATATTATTTTCGCATGACAATTTCAACTGAGGAATATGCACCATGAATAGAGCAAGCAATCAATCAAAATTCAGTTCATTCGGAAAGAATAGTGTTTTTTAAAGGATTTTCGACACCATGTATCTTTCAAACGAAACCGAATTTCGAAAGATGATATGGAAAAAGTGTTTCGTTTGATGAGAGGAATCTACAGTTGAAATATATGAACAAGTCAAAGACTCACCCTGTATATTTCATTTGATGGCTAGTTAAAACTTACTTTTGTCGCTGAATTTATTTCATCTGGAGCTTCTCAAATGAATTTATGGATGCAATTTGCTGAAAAGATCTTGGACTTGCCCTTCTTGGGTCTGTAGCTGTCGGACTGTCTTCCAGTTTCAAGTATCAAGTAATCAAGGGGTGTTATTATTAAAAAAAATGTAAATAAGTTTGAAGATCTTTCTCCTTGAAGAGAAAGTGTGGGTGCGGCCCGTCTCACTAGGGACAGGACTTAGTGTTTCGTTATTCTACAGGGAGAAGAAAGATACTTAAATGAAACACTTCGAAATTGAACTTCAGACGTATATTGAGACGAAATTAGATAAAACGGTTCACACACTAGCTATATGAATCGATCACGTCAAAAGAATGAATCTTCAACTTTTTAGAATAAAATCAAAGTACCGAAACAAAAACACAGGGGGATTTCAGCACTCGAAATGATTTTTGCGTTACATGCAGCCTTCTAACAATACCCAAAAAAGCGAAGCATACTCAAGAGTACCAGGCTTTTCTTCTTCCGGCAGTTAGTCCAAACGATTATTAATGTAATCTTAAAAACACAATACGTCACTAACCCGTTGTTCGCTGTTTACTTCACTCCCGGTCTTTAGCGACGTAACTTTCTATTTCCCGAGTTTATCGACGAGGTGTAGTCTAAAATATTTTCAATTAATTCTTAACCCTCAGCTACCGATTCAACACTTCACACCGCTATTCCCCGAATAGCACTTTTTCCGTCTCCACTTTGAGACTTAACTTCCTAAGTTTCCTACAACGAACCCCAGTAAACTGGGAACCTTTGCGTCAATTCTCTAGCCACTCTCACTTCTTTGTTTTTCAAAAGTAATCGAAAAATTTCTTTGTATACCTTCTGTGGGCGGATTCCGAGAAGAATGTCGTAATCGAATGAGGTTTTCGGATAGTTGAAATGTTGCATTCCCCGTGATCTAGCCTTGAATTTTACACATCCCGCCATCCAGATCGTGGGACCGAAGTCCCTTGACACCATCTCGATATACAATTTATTTTTCGGATTCCTGCTTGCGTTTTATGAGGAAACTTGATCCGAAAATCAAGAGGTGACATAAGTACTTAGTGTGAAACGATGTTTTCTCAAGTTAAATATTCATTTCGTAAATATTAAAAAAAATAATATTATACTGCTGATCAAGGTGGAATGTTTCACATGGAACACCCTGTTTGTGTAGGTACACTTATGACTAGAACATACAAAAATTGAGTTTCAAATTTGCTATTCTGTTGTGCTGCAACAAGTCTTAATCATCCTTCCTGACCTTCAAATCCATTTCAAGAGCTTTCCGTAATTCGGTTGATTGAAACGCGAAAATCAAATTGAACTCGTTGAATTTTCTAGACGCCGTGGAAACTTCCTGAATATAAATCGTACTCGCTGAAATTTCGAATTCTATTTGATTCCAGCTTCATCTCCGGCGTTATTTTTTGAATCATTGTTGAGTTAATGCATGTGAAATATGCGCAAATCCTTTTGACAGAGTAAAAAAGAAAACTCTTTTGGGTTGATATTCAATTTGAAAGTTCGTTACGGACATGAAGTATATCGGAACCCTAGGGACATGTACCGGTTTCTCGTTTGTGCTTTTAGCACTGATTAATTCACAAAGGTACTTTTATGGCACAATAAACCTCATCAGAAAAAACTCAACGCGGTTAATGTTGATGAGTGTTCACCGGTCCTATGTTACGACGGAGCTCTTGAGATTAAATTAATAGTGAATATTCCCCTACATTAATTATCGAGTGAACTGAATATTAATTTTGACTTTGAAGGAATACAAATTGTATTTCACGAGCCGAACAAGGTCGTCTCATCCCAGTGCATAAAAAAATCAATATTGAAGATCAGCAATCCTTTTATTCTTATTTCTTTGTGTGGTGCACATAAAATATTAATCATGAAATCAGATACACCTGATTTGATGATTCTTGAGGTCGAAAGTTTGTGTTTCAATTCTTCCGAAATAGACTTTGTTGAGAAAATGAGCGAATACTTGTGTAACATGATTTTTTTGTGATGGATGTGAACACCTCGAATTCGATATTTCCTGTTCGAAACGGCCTAAATACATTTGGGAAAGACTCTGTTACTATGACCTTATTGAAGCATGATCTTTTGGAAAACGATATATCTTAACGGTTGGCTGAAAAGCAGCAAGGTTTTGTTTCTGGGGAAGGTATTGACTTCAATCTTCTGAACTTTGTACATTACGTAATGAACTCTATAGAGATAGAAAGTCAGATTGATGTTGTCTATACTGGGTGTTTCAGTGGTAAATTAACATACGGATACCTGAGCTAGAGCTACACTAGGCCTGTCCAAAAAACCGACATATGATAGGTCTAATCGATTCGATAACCGAGAGACAGGGTGGTTCATGCACCAAAAATTTCAATTTCTCATAACTTTTGAACCAACCTATATAGTCGGTTGATATTTAAAGCGTATGATGTCCATAGGTCGATCGATTCATATTTCAAATTAACAAAAAAGTCCGTATTTGAAAAATATTGGACTTCTTCTAATCAATTATAAAAATTTTGGGACTTGATTGAAATATTTGAAAAGAGCAAAAAACTTTCAAGGCGGTTTCACAATAAGAGGTATTACTCTCTGTATAAAAAGTACCCGCAAAATGTTATCTAAATGAACCGCCAAAAAGGAATCGGTAATTTTTTTTTTCTTAAAGTTGGTAGGACCTTCCTTTATTACCAAGCCAAATTTGAGCGCGATCTGTCAACTAGTGTGTTTACAACAGCTGTCAGTATCAGTCGACCTCAAAAGTGCTCTGCGAATTTTACAATGGAAAAAATAGTTGATCAAAGAGTTTGCCTCAAATTTTGTCTTGCAAACGAATTTTCTTGTGCCGATTCATTGAAAATGTTAAAAAAATCCTTTGGTGATAATTGTATGTCAAAAACACAAGCATACGATTGGTACAAATCATTCAAAGACGGTCCGAAAAAACCACGTCAAAGTCGATCGAAAATTAAAGTTTTGCTCACTGTTTTCTTCGATTATCGTGGTGTTGTGCACTCAGAATTTCTTCCTGAAGGACAGACAGTGAATAAGGAGTATTACTTGGGTGTATTGAGGCGTTTGCGTGAGAATGTTCGTCGTAAACGGCCAGATTTATGGAAAGACAATTCGTGGATTTTGCATGATGATAACGCGCCGTCGCACCGAGCCATAATTATTAAGGAATACAAGACCAAAAACTCAATAAATACCATCGAACAACCGCCGTATTCACCTGACTTAGCTCCGTGCGACTTTTTTCTATTCCCAAGACTCAAATTGCCCCTACGTGGAACGCGTTTTGAGTCCATTGAAGCCATCAAAACAAATTCGCAACGAGAACTGAAGGCCATACCTTTGGCGGCGTATGAGCGGTGCATGGAAAAGTGGGTTCGCCGATATCATAGTTGTATTGTAAGCAATGGGTACTATTTTGAAGGAGACAAAATAAATATTGATGATTAAATTTAAATTTATGTGTTTTTTTTACAATTCCGGGTACTTTTTATACAGAAGGTATTTTGACATTCAAAGAAGAATGCCATTTATTTCAGATAAATGATCGGGTGTTTATTTCTCTTTATAAAGAGTATGCCATTTGATGATTGATTGATTTGCTGACGAACAAGAGACCGGGTTAGCGCTTGGCCTTCCTGTGACACTGCGACCAACTTAGGTCTATTTACTCTTTCGTCAGTGGTTCCTCACGAGAATAGGTTTGTGTCCTTTATCAGGTTCAGTAGCCTATTTATGAGGTTTTTCGGAATCATTACCGTTTCCGGATTGATTTCTCCGAAGATTTTGTGGCGCCTTCTTCCCAGGACGTCGCATTCAAAAATTATGAGAGAGGCTGTTTCTTCCTCATCACCGCAGAGTCTGCAATCCACGGGTTCTCCAAGTATTCCTATGGTGTTCAGATGTTTTCTAAGGCCGCAGTGTCCCGTCAGTAGACCTACTATTATACGTGCCTTTGTTCTGTTTAGATTCAAAAAGTCAGCCGTTAAGGTTTACATTGTGTGTCCTACGATGGCTTTGCTGTGCGTTTGCCCGTCGCTATGTTCCCAGTGTTGTCGCCTGTCGGTGTCTTTGTTTTATCCACTCCTCAATCAGGGTCCTGCATCGGTTTTTGCTGATTCCAAGCACAGGTTCTGGCCCTGTGAATGGTGTTTCAGACGCTTGTCTTGCTAACTGGTCTGCTTTTTCGTTTCCCGCTATTCCCTTGTGACCTGGCACCCACATCAGAGTGACCTTGTTGTGTTTTGCCAGCTCCAGAAGGTCCTCGAGGCATTCCTAGACGAGTCTAGACTTTATCTGTGTCGAGTTGAGATCTTTGATAACGCTCTGGCTGTCAGAGAAAATGTGGATGTGTTTTCTTTGGTAGCCACTTTCCAGGTTCTTCTGTATGCATGTCCTAATGACATGTGTTTCAGCTTGAAATATCGTGGCGTGTTTGCCGAGAGGTATTATGTAGTCCCTTCTTGACCTCACTCCGTGTATTCCCGCTCCTGTTCCTTCATCTGTCTTAGAACCGTCTGTGTACCAGACTATTTCTGCAGATGATTGTGATTCTATACTCGAGTCCCATCTGTTTCAGTTCAGCTGTGTTTTGAGTGGTTTTTTGAATGAGTATAGGGGTTGCATGTAGTCTGAAATCATATCGAGCTCGGCTACGTCAGCTACATGAGTGATTCTGGTGTGTCCAGTTGTGCTGGTTCTCCAGATTTTTGTTTGGATCAGTTTGTATGCACCCATCCTGGCCTCTCCCATGACATGCATGTCAAGGGGTGAGAGCTGTTGGAGTGCTATTCGTTGCACCCGTGATGCAGAGACAGGCATGCAAGCCTTTGTATTTTCCCAAGGTTGGTTTTTGCCTGTCTTTGATTTGTTCTTGGCCACCACAGGAGAGAGCCATAAGTAATTCTGGGTCTTATTACCGCTGTGTAAAGCCAGTGCATGGATTTCGGTTTGAGTCCCCAAGTTTTTCCAAAAACTCTCCTGCACATCATAAGTGTCGTTTTACTTTTGTTGGTTACATGATGTAGATGCGGGTTCCAGGTTAGTTTCTTATCGAGGATCAGCCCAAGGTTTTTCACTTGTTCAACAACTTGCAATGTTTCGCCGAAGAATCTGGGAGGCGTGAGATCTCCTATGTTTCTTTTGCGAGTGACCAGTCTGTTGTGAAGCATTGAGCGTATCCACCTGCTAGTGGTCTCATCAATGCCTCGTCGAGTAGCCGCAGAGACCAAAGAGTATGCCATTAATAATGGCAAATAACATGAGCCAAATGACTATCACGACTACAGGACCATATCCATTTCATGAAATTTTCCATTACTTTATCGCGAATTGGCTGCCCTATGTCCTCGATAGCCTCACGAATTCCATCTTTGAGGTCTTGAATTGACGCTGGGCTCTTGGCGTAAACCTTCTCTTTCACATGACCCCAGAAGAAGAAGTCGCAAGGTGTTAAATCACAAGATCTCGGTGGTTTCGTTGCCTGTGTGACACGTAGCGCTGTATTGTTGAAAGAAAACGTTGTTCAGATCGAAACCATCCAATTCCGGCCATGAAAAAACATTAATCTCCTTTAGTTTGCGCAATCCATTCACCGTAACTGTTGTTCCAACCTGATTCTCGGTAAATTGAGGTTCACTGACCATAAACCTCACCAAACAGTCACACGTTGAGGCGAGAGAGGTTTTTCAACAATAAATGTTGGGTTTTCCGAACCCCAAATTCGACAATTTTGCTTGTTGACGAAGCCACCGAGGTAAAAATGGGCCTCAGTACTAGAAATGATCATTCGATAGAATTACAATGAAGTGTCAGACGTTTTTCGAATTTGCTCTTGCTTTTTTGCTGATTTTTTGCTAAAAACAACCACTCTAATCTATGGGAGATGATCCCCCAACATAAGGGGCCTGTAGCGTTCCTCGAACACCTGAAGAACAGAAGAATCATCACTTGGAAGATCGGACCTGATCGAAAGATCCTCCCGATCCATGAGAGAGTTAGGACTTTGTGAAAAGGTTTTTTAGCAGGTGAAGTATTTTTTTTCTGCTGCTTCTTTCTCGTTTTTCTTCTTTTTTTCTTGTTACAGATATAATTTCAAGATATTTGCCTCCAGTTCGATGAAAAGGCTTATTTTCAAGCACAAGGAGCTCTGTAACATAGATAGCAGCATAATTTTTGAACAAATTCAGTATCACCACACATACACGGGGAGACAGAGTTTTTTCAGAGGTTTTTATCTGTTCTCGTGTATCATACGCAGAATTGTATGGTACCCCGTTTACATTCCCTCTGCTAACACTTAGATTTGGAGCGGGAAACAGATTTTATTTTTTTATACAATCTGTTCCTTGTCGCCATTTCTTCACACTTGCCATATGCCATATATTGTTTGATTTAAGAAAACAGTATGTAATTCTCTCTTTCAAAAGAATATATACAGGGTGTCCCAAGTTCGAGTGCCTATTAGACGTTTCTGGAGAACTGGACATATTTGAAATCTGAAATTTGGGATTATGATATTGTTCGAAATTCTCTAAAGACCTAAAATATTTTCAGAGCCAGAGCACTTCCGGTTATACAGGGAGTGAAAATAAATTTGCTCAAAAATTTTTTTTTCAATGTGTTCGTTTCTGATATGATTGAGTATTCAGTGCTGAATACATTTCTGTTGAAACCATTGTATTCATTCGAATAGTTTTCAAAATATCGAAAAAAAAACCTGAAAAAAAGTAAAAATTCATAGTCAGTATCATGTTCATTTTTCTTATTCTGAACATCCTGAGTGTTAACCGTTTTCACAACGTCAAAGTAGAAGAATGTGGAAAGGTCATGCATCTTTTGAATTTCATAAATATCATCACAGGGTGTTTCAAATTTCGTGTCAAAAACTGTGATCCAAAATTAGCCATAACTTCTGTTTTTCAAATTAGAACCCTATTTTTTTATTATTGCGTTGGATTCTGCGGAGAAAAATAATGATAGCACTCTCTAATGCTCTTGCTCTTAAATTCAGTAATTCCCGAGTTATTTGAGCTTTTCTGGATTCATGTTGTACGTAGAATCAAATTCATCTAATCTTTTACTTAAGAATATTCTGTGGTCATAGAAGATAAGTTTTCCCATTAATAATTCCCAAGTGACAGGTCTAATTTTAGGTTTTATCTTTACTTTTCGATTTAATCCAATGGTTTCATAAAAATATTCATCGAATATGTTGCATGAGAATATTATGTGACCATAGAAGATAAATGATCCCATTAATAATTCACAAGTGACAGTTCTGACTATTACTTGTTACTATGGTTTCATGAGAATATTCATCGAATCTGTTTAGATTCGATGAATTCTACTCTACGTACGACATGAATCCAGAAAAGCTCAAATGACTCGGGAATAAAATAACTGAATTCCGGACCAAGAGCATCTGGGAGTGCTATCATTATTTTCCTCCGTAGAATCCAACGCAATAATAAAAAAATAGGGTTCTTATTTGAAAAACAGAAGTTATGGCCAATTTTGGATCACAGTTTTTGACACGAAATTTGAAACACCCTGTGATGATATTTATGAAATCCAAAGATGTATGACTTTTCCACATTCTTCTACTTTGACGTTGTGAAAACGGTTTACACTCAGGATGTTCAGAATAAGAAAAATGAACATAATACTGACTATGAATATTTTACCTTTTTTCAGGTTTTTTTTCGATATTTTGAAAACTATTCGAATGAATACACTGGTTTCAACAGAAATGTTTTCAGCATTGAATATTCAGTCATATCAGAAACGAAAACATTGAAAAAAAAAAATTTTGAGCAAATTTATTTTCACTCCCTGTATAACCGGAAGTGCTCTGGCTTTGAAAATATTTTAGGTCTGTAGAGAATTTCGAACAATATCATAATCCCAAATTTCAGATTTCAAATATGTCTAGTTCTCCAGAAACGTCTAATAGGCACTCGAACTTGAGACACCCTGTATATATAGACAGATCATTTTAATGCATGTCACGGACCCAATAAAAAAGACACGACGTTGTTGATGTTCTTGTCTTAACTGAACCTTATAAGCTTCAAGACCCAAATACTTATGCAAAATACGTTGTAATGAAGCTTGTAGAATGCCTGCTTCCAAAAAACTAGGAAGAATGGACAAACCTGGGTTTTCTTCAACACTTTCGGCTAAAGCAGCAATATTTTCGGCTCTTCTTGAGCGACGTGTCCCAACAGCTCAATTTCTTTATTGCGGTACGACAAGGTGCTTCACGACTACCCAAAAATATTCGAGTTTTACGAACCCTCTCTGTCAAATTTCCAACAATTTTATAGTGAATTTCAACAATTTCAATGCTTTGTTGGCGCGTGTATCGTTCCATTTTCATCAATGGCGTAGACTCTACTTGTCAAATGTCAAAAATGAAAGCTTCAAAAGTGACATCTACCGAAATAACAGGCAATTTAAAATAACACCTCTCATTGGAAAACCCTTCAAATCAGGTACTATTATCGGATAACGCTGACAAATATTTAGTTTCATCTCCTAATACCTCTAACATACACTTACATAACTGTCGCTAGAAATACCGCTTTGCAAATTGATTCACAAAAACAAATTTCGTCTCAAAATATAACAAATTCCAGGAAACGTTGGCTCTGCGTGCCATTTCGTACTTAATGCAACAAATCTGACTACGGGGCAATAACCATATCGGAAATATTATCATTTCCTGGAATCCGTTTCGAAATCCAGCATCCCACATTTAGTATTCATGGATATAGGGATCGTGTCACAACCGATTTCCAATTAGGGTTGGATGCACGCGTTCGTATTGCTCAACTGAATCCCAGTTTTCTGCCGACCAATTCGCTCCTGGCCAACATTTATCATCATTTCTCTATTGCTGAAAGAGGAATCGATATCAGGTGGTCTCGGCTGGTTTCGATATTCACTCTTCTGTTTCCTCTCCAATCGAATAATTTCGATGGAGAAATTCGATGTCATGCCCTACACATTAGGAAAATCATGAAATTATGAGAATACTCGTATCTTCCCCAACAACGAAATCCTCTAGTTGGATTTGAAAGAAGTTAAATAGAGGCATAGTTCAAAAACATAAGTCAATTAAATTTGGCACTCAACAATATCTACAGTGGGTACTCTAGGCAAGTAATTTCAAAGATGATCTAGAGACGATTTCCACATTTTACCCTACTGCGCCAGAAAGTTATGTGCTTCTTGTGTATCCATTGTGTTTCATTGGTGAATGAACAAAAGTTAACCTGAGCTAGAGCTACCCTAAGGGAGTCCAAAAAACCGGTATATGATACGTCTAATCGATTCCATAACCAAGATAAAGGGTGGTTCATGTTTTCACCGAACATTTCAATCTTATTATATAAAATTCTCTTGTTTGCACTTTGTGGCCGAACTCCTCCGAAACGGCTAGACCGATTTTCGTGAAATTTTGTGTGCATATCGGGTAGGACCGGGAATCGGCCAACATCAATTTTTTATTCCCCTAAATGTTAAGGCTGGGCCACCCCTAACCTTTTTTTCAATTTTTCTCTACAAAATTTTTCATTTTAATTTTTTTATGATATAGCACACAAAAATACATGCAACCCTAAATTTTCACCCCTCTACCTATCCTAACGGGAAACTTCTTATTTATTGCCTCTGAAGCGGAACGGAGTTCGCGGGGTCAGCTAGTTTCTCATAACTTTTGACCCAACGAGTATAGTCGGTTGATAATTAGAACGTTTGATTCACTTCCACAGGTCGATCGATTCACATTTAAATTTCCAACATGTACATCAAAAATTTCGGGATTTGATTGAGATATTTGAAAAGAGCAGAACATTTCTGATGGGGTTCAGTAGATTTCATTGTCCCGCACGTCATTTTACTCAAAGAAAGCTTCAGGGAAAGATACAATTGAATATTGGAATTCCACTAAATTCTCAGAAAAATCGTACATTGTGATCACAGCGAATTTTTTTGTTAGAATTCTGAGTTATTTCCGGAAAAAAACATTATTGATTGAGAAGAATATATTTGAAGTCAACAACGATGAATAAATCGATATAGGAATTTCACTAAATTCCCAGAAAAATTGTATATTTTGAACAGACTGAATTTTTTTTTGTCCCACTAACTGCACATTATTATTTCATAATATTATGAGGGATCATTTCAAGTTATTTCCGGAAAAACATTATTCATTGTGAAAATTTTATTTGAAGTAAACAACGATGAATAAATAAATGGATAAACAGAAAAACTTAAGGCGGGCGTTCAATGTAGTGTGTTTTCATATCAAGTTGAATTTGAGGATGGTTTCACTTTGAGAACTGAAATTTTGTGGGTAAACTAATTGGAGTTCTTAATGAAATAATTTTAATTGATTTCATTTCGCAAGTTCATTTTTTTCTTTCAAAAATTCATGCTTTTATTTAAAACGAAAGATCCATGAAAATAGTTCAACTTCCGATTGAAAGTGAATCTACAGATAATTTCGTTCAGAAAAACAACTTGAAATACGGAATTGGCAGAGAATGGCCAAATTCAAATATAAGGCGGGAATAAGTTCCTGCTTTACCCACATTTTATTGTTCAGCGATTTTCGGTTAGAGAGTGCCATTGTACCTTCATTCATGATAATAGAGATATTCATAGAACTTGATAGTGATAATGTAAGTTCTATGGAGATATTCCATAAAATGCACGGTGGCGCCTCTATCGGGTGAGTTTTCCTACGCGCTTTGAACGCCGACCTTAACTTGAATTACAAATGGTGCCTGCCCCAAAGTATCACCGTTTTGCTCAATACACATTCTTGCCCCTCTTCAAAATATGTCTGATACTTTTGTGATCATGTCAGCGACTTCGATATGTTGCATGACGACATCTTCAGTTTCTATTTCAGATGAATATACTATACTTTCGAAATATTTCCAAATGAAATGATCAACAGGATTGATATCTGTTGATCTAGCGGGTAAGGCAAGCGGCCCATCTCCGCCTATCCACATATTTGGAAAGTTCCGATCTGGAAAATATCTGGGTTGAGTTCCACCCTGCTGATAATGCATTCCTGCAATGCCCGTTACTTTGAGGAGGATGATTTTGCTGGAAATCTATGTGAAGATCATCCGTAAGCCGTCTTGGTAGGGCGTATGTTCAAATCAATCGATTCTTATAAACGCCACACCATACGTTTTTTGAAAATTTGTATTAGTATGCCTCAGCCCATCCATGCGAATTCCTCATATTGAAGGCCCCATCCCTCGA
Source organism: Adalia decempunctata (assembly GCA_951802165.1). Classification (NCBI taxonomy): domain Eukaryota; kingdom Metazoa; phylum Arthropoda; class Insecta; order Coleoptera; family Coccinellidae; genus Adalia; species Adalia decempunctata. The sequence goes on from OX637697.1 coordinate 8,656,348, forward strand.
GAACATTGAAAATGCAAATTTTCCGAGAAGATAACTATAAAAAGTACTGAACCTCATTGAAAATTTTCTCTTCTTTTCAAATATCTCAATGATATCCCAAAATCTCAGCTTATAAGAAATTTAATATTTTTCAAATATTTCGGAAATTCTAATATAAATATCGACCTGCGGAAATGAATCATAAATATCAACTATCAATGAACTATACGAGTTGGTTCAAAAGTTATGAGAAATTGAAATTTTTGGTGAATACATGAATCACCCTATTTCTGGGTTGTGGAATTGATTAAACTCGTCTAGTGTTCATTTACAAATGAAACACAATAAATGCTTGAACACAGGATGTCACATCTGAAGTAGAAAAATCGGGATTGAAGAAAATCGCAAAGACCCTTCAATTTCAGTCAGGAACAAGACAGTTTTTACATAAAACCCATCATTAAATCATTGAATCCCACTGAGACGTTATGTCTTATGAATTCAATTGTAGAGTTGCATACTCAATCATTGAATTCATGAGATGAGAAGTTTACTGCTTCAGGCAAGGACCAGAACAAGTTCGAAAAGATCTACAATCAAATGGTAGTGTTTTATTCTAAGAAAACAATTTTCAATTTTGAGTAAGAGAAGATCTAAGGTGAGTAGATAAAATTCTACTTTATCTAGTCGGAATTTGACTTAATTATTTCTCACATTTGGAAATTGAACAACGGTTTCCATTCTAATTTCTAATGAAGTTGAGTTATTTTGAATGGTGACAGCATTAAGTTTTCATGTTACTTTCAGGTTCCCTTTTAGTTCTTTGTAACAACCTTAATCAGGAGGCTCAAAATTTAGAAAATACCAACGCTAAGTTTGTTCTTTGTAGGTTCTATACTCTTGGAATATTCCTTCATCTGATATCAAATTACCACATTTTTTTTTGGTGTGGTTGCATCAGACAAAAATAGGATACTATAATAGTATATTCTAAAACTAGTTGCAGAATGGGCTCCTATTCCAATACGAATGTGAAACTCGAAAATGAGCGACGAAGGAGCGAGTTTTCGAACGCATGAGTATTGGAATTGCATTCTGCAACGAGTATTAGACGATATTTTCTCTATTTCACTCAAATTTTGTGAAATTCAATGAAAAAAATCAAATTATAGGTCCTAGTGACTTTCATATTGTATCTTGGCAGTTGGTGTGAATGTTAGGAAGTAAGAAAATTGACATTTCCAAATTGACGTCTGCTGAAATTTAAAAGGATCGGAAGTCATTGCTGGCAACCACAAAACGAAAAATGTTACTGAAAACGATGCTGTAATGAATTCATTACAGCACTGTTTTTAGTACTGTAATGAACACATTACGATACTGAAATAGAGAAAATCATTTCCGTATTCTCGTTCAGACGGCATTCGTTACAATAGTTGGAACAGTTGATATTCATTCAATGAAGAATTCGAGTAAGTAGAATGAACATGTCTAAATTAACAATTAATACTCACTTGTCAACACAATGTGCTGCGGTTATCGCCCAATTCTCATTTAGCAATGCAGCGCCACACTTGTGTAGGAAAGTTGATGTTCTCCATTGCCGTAACGATATTTGCCATGGCCATTTTCCAAACGGAGCTTTCTCGCCGCCTACGATCCTTGCCTCTGGATACATTCTCCTTCCACACACTGTTGCCAAAAGAAGGGCGGAACTTATTATTACCATCTTTATGGAACTAGATGTCACTCATTCAAACACTTTTTGTCTCAATTTGTCCGACTGATAAAACAGATTTCAGTGAAATAGAGGAACTGTCAGAATACACAAAAAGTATGGAAAGAAATTCAAATTGCCCCTTTAAATTTTCAATATACATTTATTCCATCAAGAAGAAAACATATTGTGATATGAAATTAGGGTGAATATCAAAATATAGATGTTTAGGCCCGTACTCATATCGAACTTATACAGGGTGTTTCACCATACACTGGACAAACAAATATATCCGTGTGGATGACACCTAGAAAGTCATTTTTGCCTTATGACATATACTTCGTTTTCGAAGTACAAGGGAGATACATGGTGTTAACTTTGAGCAATATTCTGATAAATGTGGTGAGTTATGCGTGACATTTCGAATAACGGTTTCTGGTCACATCTTAGTATTTTTAAGGCTCAATTCAAATTTGGTGTTGAATTCTGAAAAAAAAATCATAATGGCTGAAAACCTGCATAGTTGAATTTTTTCTTTCTGGATGCAAATTTGAAAAGCACTATATCATCGTATTCGATTTTCTGGGGTTTTCCGTGGAAAAATTTGTTCCAAATTCATACTATTTTTACATGTCCTCAGCGAAAAAATGATTCCACCCAAAATAGTTGGAATCATCCACTAATCCAACTTACTCTCATCTATATACAGGGTGATTCACGGTGGATGGCACATTAGACGTTTCTGGAGAACCAGACTTCGGATCGGTCTGAAAATTTAATGGAATGCATTATCGGACCTGTTCTACCGAACTAAAATAGTTTCGTCAATGCGGTGTTGCAACTTCCATTAGAAAGTAGTAGCAACTTTGCTTTTTCAAAAGGAACACCCAGTATATTATATTATTTTTGGAATCTCCAACAACTTCCCGACAACTTTTATTGACATTTCTCTATATCTATCTCTTGCCGTTTTCGAAATATAAATTAATTTCAATTTTTTTCACCGGAAAACATGACTTCTAAAAATGCTGATAACTTTGGGTTGAGAAACACTATGGCATTGAAATTTGGTTTGGAGTTAGGTGATACATAAATGCTTCCAACACTTCAGCCTGATTTACGTTACTTCAATACAGGGTGATAAAAAAATACAGTCTTTTCGGTTGCTTGAAAAAGTGACTGAAAGTTGTTTATTTCAAATGGAATGCCCTATATATTATTGGAAATTCGGAAAACTGATGAAATTCGCTTTCATTCTATGTATATCATGCCTATACTTAACTAGTCAAATTTCGGACTTCAGAATGGTATTTCCATTGAGTATTTGGTAGGCAGGCCATGATTACTACTTGATAGTACCTTGTGACATTCTCCTAATAATAAAGGCACCAAGAAACTTGAGAGTCGAACTATTTATATGAATTATTATTAAAAAGTAGAACATGAAGAATCATGTCGAATACTTCAAAGTATGTTCGAATCGCTGACCGTTCACTTTCAAGCACTTGACTGCTTTCGTCGTGGCAGATCGTATTTCTTTGAAATCCAAATCTTCAAATGCTTGGGCAATCCTTTCCAACAATTCATCTCTCGAATGCACGGGTATTTTGTAAACTTTTTCTTTCAACATTCCCCACAGATAAAAATCTAACGGACTAAGATCGGGTATTCTTGCTGGCCAATTCCATGGTCCCAAGCGCCTTATCCACTGATCTTTAAAAAGTCTCTCCAGTTGATAATAATGAACAAATTCATGAGCACCTAGTTTGAATAGTTTTCTTCCATCGTTTCGAGGGTATTTGCAACTTCTGAAATGAAGAAAATGTCGAAATTCAAGCTTCTTGGTGCCTTTATCATTAGGAGAATGTCAAATAGTAATCATGGCCTGTCTACCAAATACCGAATGGAAATACCATTCTGAAGGGACATTTTGACAAATAAATGCTCATAAGTCCGAAATTTGACTAGTTAGGTATAGGCATGATATACATAGAATGAAAGCGAATTTCATCAGTTTTCCGAATTTCCAATAATATACAGGCCGTTCCATTTGAAATACACAACTTTCAGTGACTTTTTCAAGCAACCGAAAAGACTGTATTTTTATATCACCCTGTATTGAAGTAACGTAAATCAGGCTGAAGTGTTCGAAGCATTTATGTATCACCTAACTCCAAACCAAATTTCAATGCCATAGTGTTTCTCAACCCAAAGTTATCAGCATTTTTAGAAGTTATGTTTTCCGGTGAAAAAAATTTAAATTAATTTATATTTCGAAAACGGCAACAGATAGGTATGGAGAAATGTCGATAAAAGTTGTCGAGAAGTTGTTGGAGATTCCAAAAATAATATAATATACTGGGTGTTCCATTTGAAAAAGCAAAGTTGCTACTACTTTCTAATAGAAGTGGCAACACCGCATTGACAAAAATATTTTAGTTGGGTAGAACAGGTCCGATAATGCATTCCATTAAATTTTCAAACCGATCTGAAGTCTGGTTCTCCAGAAACGTCTAATGTGCCATCCACCGTGAATCACCCTGTATATGAAAGAAAGATGTTGGTTACACCATTTATAACTCGAGATCGGATGAACTATTTGTTATGAAATTTCATATATGGATTCCCCTACGGTCTGGTTATTATAAAATACAATAAAACTGAAAAAATAAATGAAAATTTTCCTTTTATAGGAAATTGTAATAATCAGTTTGTGGCTTGAGGACAGGGCAAATGAAATTTATCTTTTTCGAATTGTCGACGTTTCGATCCTATGTTCGGATCTTCTTCAAGACTGAAAATTTTTATTACCATAAATATAAATACAAACATAAACTTTGACATGAACCGATACACGAACACTAAGATGTTATCAATTAGAAGAAGCCAGGTAGCTCAAGACAAAAAACACATCAAAACTGAATTTACCTTTCCAAATAGATAAATGAGGCAAACACGAGTGCTCATGAAAACCATAGGTCGTTCTTTATAAAATTACTGCATGTTACGTAGTCAAATTATAAACATCCATCTCTCATGAAAACAGAATCAACACAAATGGGGAGGGAGGAATGAGATATTTTGTTTATCGATTTCGACACATATGGGGCCACAGAAAGGGCGAACCAGTCGGATGAATCATTTGTTATTAACTTTTTATTTTTGTTAATAGGTTGATGTACACAACACTAAGGGACTCAACATCGCTACAGCTTATTCGTAGGTACTTTATTTGATATTCTCTCCGTTAGATGGCGATGTAAATAAATAGTGTGTTATTTGAGTTGCCTGCTTATGAATGATTATTATCAGTTATTCTATAGTATATTGTTCAATGAGCGGTAATGGAAGTCATAACACAAGTGTGTAATGACCATTACGGCGATTTGAACACTTTACTTTATCTTCGACTTCTTCAGTAAAATTCGAATCAATATGCATTTTCAAAATTGAAAACAGTTGTCAAAAGCGATTTCTGTGGTCGAAAATCGAATCGATATCGAATACCGTAGAAAACGTCAAAAATTCACGTTTTCCAAATGCAATTTTTGGATATTCAGACCTTAGGAAATGTAGAAATGGATGGCGAGAACGTTACCTAGATGTCTGAAATAGAGTTCCCCATTGACCGGACTTTTTTATTCATTTCGTAAGCTACATTTTTCCTATTTGTTAGAGTGAGTTATAGGCGTGAGTTATTATTACCTCACACTATTGGTTTATAGAGACTATTACAGATCAAAATCAGTTGCATAATGGATATATTATTCTATGGAAGTAGATAAACAGTTTTATTTATTCAAAATAACGTAATCGTGAACGTACTATATTTGATATCATCATTCTCATCTTTTCACATAATTTTTTTAATGTTTTTGAATTTCAGTGTGGGTAATAAATATATTTGCGGAAATAACTGAATGCAAAGTTGCCATAATAAGTAATTGACATATTATTTTTGTGTTTCTGTTCTGCGTGACAGCTAGCATCAACTCGATTTGGTTCACAAATCAGAGAAACAAGCCGTTGATCTCAGATCACCGGTGATTACGATTAGTGAAATCCACCGTGAGTATCATTTAGGGCATTTAGGCGAAACAAAGTTCGCCGGGCCAGCTAGTTTTAAATGAGGATGTGAAAACAGAATAAAAAATATCTATTGGTTTTCTTTTTGTAGACATCCAGAGATTACGCTCGGTTTATTTTCATAATTTTCAATCAAAAAACTGGTGGCCATACGAGAACCAAAATTAAGCTAATGGGCTGGATGAAAATTTGAATTCATAAACCAAATAGTTTTTTTCTTAAAACTTTGGTGAAAATCGAACTCTCCACTCTAGAAGCGTTGCTTTGGTAACAGATATTTCCAAGATTAAAATAAATCCAATTCATACTCGTAGAGAGTTCGATGCCCACGAAAGTTTTTTGGGAAAATTTGGTTTATAAATTCGTTTTTCTATCCAAGACATCCTGGAAGCCCATTATCTCAAATGTGGCCTTTGTGCTCCAGTTTTTTCGGATACAAATTATGAAAGTACTCCGAACATAATATATAAAAGACTACATGAAGCAAACCAATAGATATTCTTTGATTCTGTTTCCACTCCAGTATTACGAATGAGAGACAGACCTTGAAAAATTCCAACAATTCTGGGTGAAAATGTTTTTTCACAGTGGACATGTAAAGAAAAAGTTGAGTTCGAATTAAAAAAAAATTACCGAAAATCTTTTAGAACACTTTGAAATAATGCTGTGCAAATTGGCATCAGGGAAAAAAATTCCAACTTTTGCAAGTTTTCCGCCAATTTGATTTCTTTTCCTAGAATTCTTCAATACAACTGGGTTGAGCACTTAAAAATGCAAATATGTGGCCAGAAACCGTTTTTTCAAATGTAACGCATAACTTACCACGGTTATCAGAATATTGCTCAAAGTTGAAATTGAACACCCTGTAACGGGGTACCCAAATGTCATAAGGCAAAAATGACTTTCTCGATGTTATCTAAAAGGCTATATTGGTTTGTCCGGTATATGTGGTTTGTTGATCATTTAAATATAAAAATATTTTTTTGCGATAGATTCTTCCTCGGGCGGAATATTCTCAATGAATTAACCTCAGCACAGTTATCTAATTTCAAAAATGTTTATAATTGAAGTAACAAGCAGCGTAAATCAGCAATTCTCACATTAAAACCTTAACTGTTCCGAATTTTTTAACGACAACAATGGACCCTGTGAGTGTGAGTTTCCCACATAAACAACTATAATTTACGCCACTATGGTTTTTCGGATAAAACCGACCGAGTGTTGTTAATTATCGCGAACTACGAAAAAGCCAATTTCACATAATAACGACATGTAATACACTTGATTTAAACTTTCACGTTACGTCTCTCGGTAAAAAACTCACAGAACTTGAGAACGCCGATGTGCACGCAGATAGGCCATTATCGAGCTAGCTGAAGAACTGAATTCAAACTTGTTTATCTTGACCATTGTTTTGTTTTCGAGAATTGCCATTGGTTAGGCGAGTTTTACCTTGAGAGGTCAAGAACCAGCTTTTCATTCTGCCGATCGAAACGTGAGAGGTTTTTGATGATAGTATGATGATATTTTACGAACGATTTTTGCGACGTTTTCATCAGAGGATGAACGCTGAATATCAATGACTGCAGGAATTTTCAATTCGATGATTAATTTTAAAAGCCAGTTGTCACATGAGGAGCTGCCATTTTTCGAAAATGACGATCGATGCCCTTTTTCCGATATCCCAGACAGGTAGTGAGCGAAATTCCTGCTCATCTCTTTTTGATCGTTCCTGAAGTTCCCTTTAACATAAATATCATATAATTTTTCATATAGTTATTCCTAATTTGATCCGAATGAGAATTTTTTTGCGAGCTCTCAAAGATATCACGAATGTAAGCAGAACAAGTTATCACATCGATGTAGGTGATATACCTCGGCCTCCACCCTGTATAGCAAATACAGACATGTTAATAACTCGAATTATACTCTTTTCACTTAAGCCTGAAACCCACCCGATTTCGGTTTCAAATAAGCAGATATGAGAGATTCATAGCTCATTTCGCCTGCATCTGCTCTGTAATCTCATCTTGGTTAATACGGTTTCATTAATAAACCTAATAATTTAACTTTATACCTCCGCGTCTGGATTCTTTTCCTTCCATCCCCGTTTAATGGCTCATTTTTTACGGAGAATATCATGTTGAGAGCCAGTGTTGGACTAAGATGTCACCTTTATGAAATTGAAGTTTCTTACAGATAGATATCTATCTATGTTCAACCAATACCCACCCTATAGGGAAGCTGAACCTCATGTTCATGTTTTCTATTTCACTAAAGACTTATTTAGGTTTCTTAATAGGTTGAAATTTCAAACCAAAAATTGAATATATTCAGTATAAATTGAATAACTTCGGACTTTCGACTCAACATGTAGATATTCTGTCTAATCAATTCAACATATACTATCTGACAAAGAAACTGCAACCCATGTTTAAATTTGGAGAACAAAATCGTGAAGGTTTTTTCAAGTAAATAGTTTTTGTTACTTGAATGTTGTGTTCGTTTTCTGCGAATTTTTTAAAATTTTACAACAAAGCAGTTGTTCGAGGAGATCCAAAGTCGATGTTTAGTTGTTACTTTAGTAGTTCCACGTGGACGCGGAATTTATCGCCAGCTAAGTGAATAATTACTCTACAAGAAGTGGGGTTGTCATTTCGGGAAATCGTTAACCTTACGAACAAATCCAAATACTGTTATGAGATGTTGCAAGCTTGGTTTAACAATGCCCAATATCGAAGAAGAGTAGGCACCACACGTCGAAGAGGCACAAATGAAGTTCAAGATCGACGTCTAAGATATATGGCCATTCGAGATTGATTTGCGACAACTCGATCTTTGGCTGATGACTGGTTAGGAGAACAGAGCCATTCTGTAACTGTCCGAACGGTTTACCGCCGGATAAGGTCTTTTGGACTGCATCATTATAGACCCCATCTTGTGTTACCTCTGGTTCAGCATCGCCGGCAACGATTACAGTGGTGCAGAGAACGTCAACATTGGTATGTGGAATGGGTCTTTTCTGATGAATTCTTTGGGTGCACATGATGGCCGCAGAAGGGACGACGTCGCGGAGGAAGACGTGAACCTCAGTTTGATGTTGTGCGTCTTGTACACCGGACAGTAGGCGTTATGGTATGAACTGCTATTGCGCATGCAAGTGAGTCACCTTCAGTCTTCATTCGAGGTAACAGCGTTACCTTCAAGAAATATTGGAGCCATATTCGTACCTCTGCAATAAGATCGGGTTTCGATGTGACGTGCACAACATCAATATTCGGTTCAGGGGGAAACTCACTATACCACCACATTCAATGGAGCTCTTCAAGCGTTCATTTTCCTATAACATTGCTAAATGCTTAAATGAGTTTTCTATCGACTATGCTAATATTAGAAGTACAATTTCAAAAAATAAGTTTCGAGAGATGGCGTTGAGTTTCGTCTTGAGTGCCTGAGTGCAGGATTCATTCAGTATAATTTTATTATTTTTTCACTCAGGGTATACCTTATTGTATTTTGTTTTATTTCGATTTGTTCAAGTAAAGCAGTAAAATGTTATGGTGGAATATCTTATATACTGTCCATCAATCGAAAATATAAATTATTTGTTTGTGATCGCTTTGTATAGGCGGGTTAGCTGAACAGACGTTCGGGGTATTGTGAAATATTTCGATCGAACTGAATCTCGCCCGCTATAATGTTTTTATAGACTATTGTATCTGCTATTTGGTTATTGAATAAAAGACCTTTTATTATTATTATAATTTTTTTTTACGTCCGTGTGAGGGGAAAACCCTTCATGGGCACCGAGAGGGTCCGCACTCTCGGTAGTGTGAGAATCCAGGATCTTGTGTGGTTACTCGATAAAAACGCCTCACACTTCAATGGAGGAGTTCTTCATCCTGCCCTCGCAGCGTCCCTTAACAAAAGAGATGAGCTGCAAGTGGCTTCTAGAGTTCATGGGACCTGATGATATGGAGTGACCCGAGCAACACTGCTTTCTGCACTCTGTGCGCCAATACCTCGGCCAGTGATCTGCAGACCGGGATAATCTTCAGTTCATCCACATAGTTAGCTCTCATTCCACCGAGACATCCTATGATAAGTACGACCATCCTAATTTTATGACCTGGGTATAAAGTTCCAAGCTCGAACATAAGGTCTTTGTATTTTTGCCTCTTCTGTTGTTCCTTCATCACAACATTATTTTCAGCAGGGGAGGAGAATTCCACGACAAATAACTCCTTCAGCTCCTTGTCCAGCAGAAGTATGTCTGGCTTAACAGCATTGATCTGTCGTGTTGTTGAGACAGGATAGTTCCAGCATATGCGAGCTCTTTCGTTCTGAACCACCGCTTCAATCTCCAGAGGCACATATGGTAGCACCGGTTCTTTGTCTATCTCATACGCGGCTCTCAGATGAAAGTATAGGATTCGGAGTGCCGAGTTGTGTCTCTCTACATACCCTGATGGAGCATGGACTCTGCAGGCGGAAAGGATGTGCATAATCGTTTCCTGTTGCCCATGGCAAGCCCTGCAAGTTGTTGGGGTGTCCATTTTCAGGATGTTCTTTTTATACCATCTCGTATTCAGTACTCCATCTTGACACGCCATCACAAATCCTTCTGTCTCTGACTTAAGGCTAGCTGACTTTAGAAAGGCGAAAGACAATTCTTCAGACAGGTCCTGGTCTTTTAGACTCCTGAAATATATGGAGTGCAAGGTCTAAAGCTGAATACAGATTACTCTGACGTGACGTGTAAGGACGTCACGTCAGACGTGTACTGTGCTCCCATTGGCCTGATATGAACGTGAACGCACAGAACAATGTGTTGCATTTTTATATCACTCACATTTTGACGTTCACGTTCATATTAGGCCAATGGGAGCACAGTACACGTCTGACGTGACGTCCTTACACGTCACGTCAGAGTAATCTGTATTCAGCTTTACTCATATGATGTTCGAGTAATGTATCTGACTGAGACTTTCGGATCAGTTTTGCTAGGCTTCTTTGGTCCGCTTGAGTGATCGTTGCTCCAGCGAGCTCAGGATTGATCGATACGCCGGTTATTCTGAGCTTATCCAGGGCCCTTTGTGCAGCTCGGAATAGGAAGGCTCCATGGTTCGCAATTTCATGCTGAGCGACAAATTTCAGAAGCGGATCTTCACTCCTTAGAATCCTTACTGCCATTTCCAATGTTTGTTGATAGTGTTGATATTCCAAACATTGCAATCCTCTACCCCCCTGGCTTCGGGGAAGGTATATCCTCTGTATTGAGCTGTTGGGATGTAGGCTACGATTCATGTTCATCGTTTTCTTATTATTATTATTATATGTTCTCCCTAAGTCAACCGGCTCGAGAATCCAATATTTCAGCAAGATAATGCTGGACCTCATGTTGCCAGATTTAGTTTAAACATTTTTGAAGCGACCAATGTGAATCTTTAGCCATGGCCGCCTAGATTCTCCGATCTTTCGCCCATAGAGCATGCTAGGGACATCATGGGTAGAAAGCTTCGAAATTTACACCAGCCCCCACGGACTTTGGCGGCTCTGAGACATGAAGTACAGGTAGGTTGGGATATTATGCCTCAAGAAGATATGGACCATCTTATTGTATCAATGGGGACGTTATCCTCTATTTTTATTATTATTGCATCAATGCCAACACGTGTTGGGGAGTGTATAGATAATTGCGGTGGACAAACACATTATAAACAAATTAAAAAAAAATTGTTAATCCTTCGTTTTTTCTCCGAATTTTAATCATTTACCCCTTGGCTCTCCTATCTATGTTTCATCCGAAAAAAAATTAAATTCAAATTCAAACAGCTCCTTTCTTTGTCAGTTAGTATATTATAGTTGAATCAAAAAGCGCAATCCGAAGTACTAAATCTCGAAAAGCTGATGGTTTCGAGGAAATCTACACAGAATTCGCCAAACACTTGGGTAAAAAGGACTTGTTTTAGTTATTCTCTTTTCATAATAATATTCTGAGTACTGGTAATTTACTGGGAAATTTCGCAAAAGCAATAGGAATTTTCTAACGCGAAAAAATTAATATGAGCTTAGAGTATATCGGCCAATTAGCTTCGTGAGTGTTTCTTCTACAATACTTGAAAGGTTGTTCCTCTTCAGTATTGAATCGACAATAGAAGGCACTTCAGAAAAAATAACAAATGTTTTATCAGGTTCTTGGTCTCATTCAAAACGAATTCAATGATAAAATTGAAATGGGAACAGAATTCTTGGAATTGTCTGAAGTGAAGGATTTAGTATGGAAATATGGTTTCATTTTCCAACTACAGTGCGCAAAAAAAATTAACGCACAATCTGAAAATCTCAATTTTAATGAAAGTTAACTCTACATTGACTTTATAACTTATTTTTATGTTCTCTCGGGGAGGTTTTGAAACAAGACACATTAAATGGAAGAAAAATTCAGGATTCCACCGAATCTTATGTGAAAGAAGAGAAATGAACCATTTTCAAAATACTGAAATGCTGATAAGTGATTTCATACTTGGTATTTCCACCCCTTGCGTTAATTACAGCTCGGCAATGACGGTTCATACTCAAAATGAGTGATCTTAAAATGTTTTGATCTAATCCTTCCCAGATTTCTCCGAGTTGGATTCCTAAGTCATTAAGAGTAGCTGGATGATTTTCTGAACTTCTCAGCCTTCTATTTAGGTTGTCCCAAACCTGCTCAACGGATTGAGATCTGGACTTATTGCTGACCATTCCATTCGAGAGACTTCAACCTCTTCAAGGTACTCCTGAACGATGCGCGCACGATGGGGTCTGGCATTATCGTCCATAAAAATGAAATTTTCACCAATGTATGGGGCAAATGGCACTACATGCTCTTCAAGAATGTTCCTTTTATACTTATCAGCATTCATAGCTTCATTATCAACGACCACTAGGTCTGTGCGAGCAGTCAAAGATATTCCACCACATACCATGATCGATCCTCCCCCGAAACCAGTAGTATTCAGGAAATTGCACTGAGCATATCTTTCATGTGGACGTCTGTATAAAAGGGAACGTCGATCACAATGGTAGAGGCAGAATCTAGACTCATCTGTGGAGAGAACTCTTTCCCAATCGGTCTCTTCCCAATGGATATGCTCTCTCGCAAAATCCAAACGCGCCCTTCGATGGGCTGGGGTAAGAGGTGGGCCTCTTGCCGCGACACGAGGCCTTGAATCATATTCTCTGAGGCGATTTCTTATTGTCTGAGTGCTAATTAGCACCTCATGAGTTTGCTCAAGCTGATTATGAAGGAGGCGAGCGGTTCCAAACCCTTGTCTCAACGAAGAAACTCTCAAGTAACGTTCCTGAATGGCAGTTGTTACCCATGGTCTACCCTGTCCTGGTCTTTGGACATTCATACCTGTCTCCCTGAATCGCTGCAACATTCTGGACACACTTGTATGGGAAACTCCGAACCTTTCTGCAATTCTTGTGTGTGTCCACCCTTCTTATAAAACTACCGCTTGGGCACATTTCCTCTTGTGTCAAAATGCGTGTTTCGCGTTGCATAGCGATCGAGTGTAGAAAATCAAACGAAAGAAAAACTATTGATCACTAGAATTGATCGAGAACAACTGATTTTAGAATGGAGCCAATACATTCAAAATCTGATAATATCATCTTTTTTTATTCCTGCTGGGAGAAGACATCTGTATTGAAGAAAAACGTTGAAAGTGGATAATATATGCATGCATAATTCTGATAAAAATAATCATCATCGAGAACACCTTCAGTTGTAGAATAAATTTGAGATTTCCATAATGTGCTTTAATTTTTTTGCGCAGTGTATATAGTTATATGAAATGTGAAAAATTGTTGTATTGAGGGAAACTTTGGTGTCAGATAGAAGTTTCCATTCGTGACACAAAAAAATAGTAATTTAATAACTTTCAATAATGATTTTCCAGAAACATCAGTTTGAGCATCTCTCATTTTCAACTTGTGTGATAACAATAATGCTGCCTATGAAAAATTTATGTACACTGCTAATATTGCCTTAGCATTCCGTCATTCATTGAGAATATTCTATATCTTCAAATTTGGATATTTCTAGAAATTATTTTTTTAGGGGCGTTTTTGTTTCCATTCGAATAATCATCAAAAATGTCTGAATGGTATTTTTTTTCTTGTTGATTTGTATTGTGAAATTTGTTCATTTATTATTCATGTACCATGTTCCTTTCTATGTGTGCTTCTTATACGAAATATATATCATAAAAAATATTTCTGTTATTTTTTTTTTCGAAACATGATCTAGTAGGTGAACTGGATTCCTATATTTTGAAGCCCATATGGATGATTTGCATTTTAAATTGCTAACTAGGAATAATTTTCCCCAGAAATTAGCCGGCACCTCTTGGGGTGCTGATGCAACTACACTGCGTCGGCAGTTGTATCCTTGGGTTTTTTTTGTTGCTGAATATTGTTTCCCTGTTTGGCTCAATAGTGGTCATGTGCAAAAAATTGATGCGCAGCTTCATTTATCTATGACTATTATTTCTGAAACATTGTCCCTCCATATATTCTCGCAGCTGTGAATTCTTGGAAACATTTCTATCCCCTTCGAATTCATTTTCTTTTCTGTCTCATATTCCAATGAATAAAATTCCGCGTGAACCTTGTTGGTACCATTGTTTTTCAATTGTGATAAAATAGAACAATATGCGTTTTGTTCAACAAAGATCTGAGTGATGATTCTTCAAAAAGTGTTCCTGATTTCGATCTGATATTTTTTAAAAAGGTATTGAATTTGAAATCATCAAAGATTGAATTCAAAAACTTCAGACCACAGCAATGTTATGGGTTCTATATAGTACACATAATTTCTTGTAGACCCAGAAGGCTGAGTTGCCAGTCATTAGTGAATACTACTTTTTTTACTTCAATTAAATCAACCCGAATATATGTGTTCAAAAATAGAATTGAGTCGTCAATTTCGACAAAGGTTTTTAATCTACGAATCTTTTGCATTTCCAAAATAATTAACAGATTAACGATCTCAGATTATGAACCACCACAAAGAAAGTTTATATTTCACAGCTGGATAATTTTTTTTCGGGATCAATTCCGGGCGAATACTTTAACTAGTACGATCCTGGATACATTTCACGAGGGCATCATAAAGATTCTCAGGATGAGTCTCTTTATGTTTGTATTCTTTAGCTGGAGGCGGTCATCCTTCCACAGTTTTACTGTGGAATGTCTCCTGGGCATTCACTTAACGTACTTTATTCTATCTTTTGTTCATCGCAAAAGTATCTCACTCGAGTGTGTCATTCGGAATTTATGCCGAAATAACGAAATTAGAAGCTCGAAAATTAGCTTCAGAAAAACAAGAGTATGGCAAAAGCATTTTGATAACTCGAATATGTATCCTTCTCTTATTATTACAGAGTGAATGATAGTAATATAATTAGTTCCTGGGTTATTTACTATTCTGCATAAAAATGCTCGAACAGGCAAATTGTTATTTAGATTACTTTTCATGAATAATAGAGGAGTTTGTTATGCAGCCTCAAAGAGGGACTGGTTGAGTTTTTAAAGAACGTTTTATTGCAGAAATGAAAAATCTTTTTGTTGATGATAGGAGTCATCGAAAATCATTCAGGCAATTCAGAACAGAGAAGAAGCACTAAATCGCCACAGTCACATACTGAAAACCTCCCTGATGGAATTGAGAGCTGATAGTTCAAATTAGAGAGTTCAAGAATTGAATACAACTAATCATTCTCAGTGTGGAAATGCAAGAATCTTTGAGAAGAGAAAATACTCATATTCCCCCTCTACACGGAGAAGGAATGGCCTATACGAACATTCATAGAGGAGCATTAGCGGACTCGATCGAAGGAGAATCGAGAATTAACTACAGAATAGATGATGATAACAAAGACCTGAAAGAACTAGTAGAGGACAACGAAGTAGAAATAAAGAAACCACTCAATGATGTTGGAATATAGAAACCGACTTCTCCCGATGAAATCGAAGAGATTATGAAAAGGTTGACGAATAGGAAAGCTCCCGGAAGTTATGAAATAACGAATGTTATATTGATGAAATGACCTTGAAAAGGTAAAGTTGCTCTCAAAAATATAGCAAATGCAATAATGGGGACCAAACACCATCCAGAGAAATTGAAAACTGCTGCAGTAACAGTGTTCAATAAACCTGGAAAAAAGGAGAAATCTCCTCAGAACTACAAAACGATAAGACTTCTATCGGCTATAGAAAAGGGTAGTCGTTAGAGTGGGAAGAGACAGAATGCCTGTGTCTCTTACCAGCAGAGCCATTCGAATTCAGAAGAAATCATTCGACATAGCACCTATTGTTAAGACTAACAGAATATACAGGGTCTTTCACGAAGAACCTCATCCATATTTATACGGGAAACTACTGAACGTATTTTCATGAAATTCAGCACTTATAAGTATTTCACGATGCTGATGAAATCGAAAATATTTTCAAGGCATGAGCACCTCCGGTTTTTCCGGAAATGACGTCAACTTCCGTTTTTCAAATTAGAACACCATTTTTTTATTGCAGAAATAGATTTATTAGAAAATTTCAAGTTATTTTGATGTAACATTTTTCAGTTTTGGTTTAAAATTCTCTCTGAGCGGGAAAATTCGAAAAAAAAATCGAAAATAGAGCTCCGCTGAAACAAGAATAACTTCGAGGTTTTTGGATGGAAAATTTTCATTTTGGGGATTTTTCGAGATGTAAGATTGATGTATCCACTTTAAAAATCTAAATCGCGATTCATGATACAGGGGTGAAAAAATCGCTTTCAAAGTTAGGGATGACAAAATTGTGAAAAATCAATCTTTTCAAATTAGAACCCCATTTTTTTATGGCAGATATTGAATCTACGTTAAAAAATAATGTGAGTGTATGCCTCACACCCTTGCCCTAAAATGGATATTTTCTGAGTTATTCACAAAAAACTGTTTTTCGTCTTGAATTTTCAGCTATTTCTTTTCCCTTCACGCCAAAAAGATGAAATTTTCAGGAACTGCTATTTGAACCATGCTGTAGATTTTTCACCCCTTCGTGAAACCGACTTCAAGTTACTATTAGGAGAACCATGGCAAACTCTCGCAGTTATAACTAGAGAAGATGCTCAAAGTTTTGACCGTTAATTTCTAGACATTTATTTGTACGTCTCAGGAATGCTTCGTGCGTTGCTCTTCTTATTTCATCGGGAGGAAGAGATCTGCAAAAGTGTTTAAAAACCAAATTGAGTTTCAAAACTATGAATCTAAAAATCTAAACGAACCTGAACGCATTTCTGACTCGTTCTATGCAGTCCTCTTTATCAGTCAGGGGAGTTGAGTAGACAATATTTTTTATCCTACCCCAAACATAATAGTCTAAAGGAGTTAAATCGGGAGAGCGTGGTGGCCAAAGATGTGGACCATTGTTCGCCAACCATCGATCTTCAAATAGCCTGTAGAGGATATTTGACACATCGAGTGAATTGTGTGGAGGCGCGCCATCTTGTTGATACCATAAGTCATTATGGTTCTGTACTAGCGGCTCAATTATTTGAGTCAATATGTCAGAATATCTATCTCCTAAGGGAGAACATTCTTTAAATCATCCATCCCATCATAAATGTGAACATCGAGAATTGCATTATTTTTGATGGCGCAAAAAACATTGAAACTCCAGGTCTCTTGAAAGTTCCATTGTCTGAAGTGGTGGTTGTTCTCTTCATCCCAATAATGACTGTTATGCCTATTGAAAGAACCATTCTTTTTGAATTTAGATTCATCTGTCCAAATTATACATTCCAAAAAGTTTTCATTCTCTTGAAATCGAATCATCATAGCTTCGCAAAACTCTGTTCTCCTGACGAAATCAGTTTCCTTCAAATGCTGTACCCTATTGAATTTATATGGGTGCATTTTATGTTTTTTTAATATTCTCCAAACACTCGATTGAGATAATCCCAGATCAATCTCGGCATCTTTGAGAGAATTTTGAGGATTCACACGAAAATATGCAAGAACTGTAATTTCGTTGTTCTCATCTTCTACTACACTTTTTTCTCTGTGTATAGTTTTCTTAACGAAAGATCCGACATTTCTCCAGTTTGTCATGGTTCTGTTAATGGTATCTCTCGTTGGTCTGGGTCGGTCAGGAAACCTCTCAATGAACAGTCGAATCGTTCTATCTACAACTTTATTACATTCTCCATGAAGTAGAATAAGATTGAAATAATCTTCATTTGTAAAATTAGGCATAGTGATCGATTTTATAACTTAATACGAATTATCACCAAATTAATAGTAAACACAAAATGCTACTGAATAAAGAGGAATTTGGCAGATGTAATTAATGATATCTATCATTAAAAAAAAAGAACGTAAAAAATGGTAAGTTTTTGCATATGGTTCATAAGGAATTATTTATTTATCACTGTAGAGAAAACCGATGGCCGATTAGTGGAAATAAAGAGGTTTCCGATACAAATTCGAATCCAAATTCGCCATCTATTCAGGAACAACCTGTAACTTTTTTCTCTTGCATATTAGGGTAGTAAAATCTAAAACATGGTTTAAGTAACAGTTCCTGAAAATTTCATATTTTTGGCGTGAAGGGAAAAGAAATAGCTGAAAATTCAAGACGAAAAACAGTTTTTTGTGAATAACTCAGAAAATATCCACTTTAGGGCAAGGGTGTGATGCATACACTCACATTATTTTTTAACATTAATTCAATATCTGCCATAAAAAAATGGGGTTCTAATTTGAAAAAATTGATTTTTCACGATTTTGTCGTCCCTAACTTTGAAAGCGATTTTTTCACCCCCTGTATCATGAATCGCGATTTCGATTTTCGATGTGAATACATCAATCTTACATCTTGAAAAATCCCAAAAATGAAAATTTTCCATCCAAAAACCTCGAAGTTATTCTTGTTTCAGCGGAGCTCTATTTTCGATTTTTTTTTCAAATTTTCCCGCTCAGAGATAATTTTCCAAACAAAACTGAAAGACGTTACATCAAAATAACTTGAAATTTTCTAAGGAATCTATTTCTGCAATAAAAAAATGGTGTTCTAATTTGAAAAACGGAAGTTGACGTCATTTCCGGAAAAACCGGAGGTGCTCATGCCTTGAAAATATTTTAGATTTCATCAGCATCGTGAAATACTTATAAGTGCTGAATTTCATGAAAATACGTTCAGTAGTTTCCCGTTTAAATATGGGTGAGGTTCCTCGTGAAGGACCCTGTATAGCGGAGGGAATTCAGAACAAACAAGCAACAGGCTTAGTCTTATCAGTTTCTTATTAATCACCGCCAGAGCATGCGAGTGTGGCATAAGGGATTCATTTATCAAATGAGAAAAGCGTGAAACGCGATCAAATTGATGAAGCTAATCAAAAATTATCTGAGAGATAGAAAAGAAGAAGAGTGCCGCAAGGATCCGTTCTTGGACCACTACTGTAGGTACAACACATACATACATAATGTTCCAAAGAATTCGAGAACCATGCTCGCACTTTACGAAGACTCTCTTCGTAATCGAAATCCAGAAATCATTTCTATTCTCTAACCCTCGTAGAGGGTGCATGAAAAACACCTCATTTATATATAGACAATTGCATGATTTGAATTAAAATTGACCGGTGCTCTGATTCTTTACAAAATAGTTAATACAGAAGATACTGATTTTGTGAGTTACATTTAACTCCTTCTGTACATCTAGTTCCTGGCAATTATGTTCTTATGAACGAAATGATTCTTCATCAGATCCTCACAAGGACGAATTTGCAGTCAGTATGTGATTGTGTGATTATTAGAAATATTTTTTGTGTCGGGATCATTTTTTCATTTGATCCTCAGAGCTCTTCAAGTCTTCAAGACATTTTCAAAATTGCATAAGGATCAGTAGGTACATACATAGTTTGATACAGTACTGGTTGACTCTATTTCACTGAACTATTATACAAATTAGGACATCCTGAGGAAGTTAACGTTTGAACTAGAATATCTATTTCACTCACCAGACGTGAAGTCGCTCATATTCATCGAATTCGTAACTGCAGTTGTAGAAGTTGTAGCTTGTGACGACACTTCAATCGAAAGAGTACTCGTAGTAGCAGGTGAGGTGGTGATCGTAGGTTCAGAAGGACCAGATGTTGACGGTGTAGCCACTGTTGAAGCATTTGTGACTGAGATAGTGCTGCCATTTACTCGATCAATGAATGGCGGCGCAGAGGTGGTGAGATTGGTAGTTGAAGACAACATAGTTGAATAATCTGTCGTTGACGTTGTCTCGTTATTTTTCGGTGACGATGTGGTTATGGTTTCATCTTTGAATGGATCACCAGGAGGCGTAGATGGAGATACAGAAGGGAGAAGAACCCAACCGTCTGGAGTGGTGATTGGTCTCCAATCTAAGGAGAAGGAGAATCAGCAATTATTTCGTGTGAAGAAAACGGAATTTTTCAATAGTTGTATTTGTTTATTCATGCTGGAAGAAAAAGCACATTTTGCAAGACCTAGCGGGCGTGTCTTCAACTCGCACAATTTTTTTAACTGTAGATTCTCGAGTTTTTTTGCAACAATTTTCAAATTCTGCTGCCTTAAAAATATATGCGTGGACGTGTCTGACATAAATTTCTTTATGGATGTATACACCTCAAATTATTTATTTAATGATTGAGAGTGACTTAATGCATTTAGGACATACTCGTTTGCGATTCTCATTGAAGCCAAAATTTTGAAAAAACCATATTTATGTGTGACAGATCAAGGATACATCATAGATCTAGATTCAGGTTTTATTATTGCAAATGAGCCGAATTTTGGTTGATTGTTAACTCTATTAATGGTGCATATTCCTCAATCGGAACGTATTCAATATTTCTCCTGGTATGAAAGTTACGGCGTAGTCCACTCCACACAAAAGTGCCATAAAACCACTCGAAAAAGATAGATGGTTTCGAAGGAATCAATCACTTTAGAAAATAAAAGTATATATAGTTGTTTTATACAACGCGTCGTTTTTTATAGTTATGATGAAATAAGATCCCACAAAAGTGGGAGATAAAATTGAACACCAAGAAGCATGAAATTATACATTCAATACGCACAGTTTTTACCAATAATTTATTGCTGCCGGTCCATATAAAAAATAGATGTCAATAAAATACAAAATTCAGATATATGAATGTCGATACAAGTCACGTAACAAATTGAAATTAATGAGAAATTAACTGATACTAAATAATCTGTGGCGATGTCGCTATCTAAACAATATCCCCTTGGAATTTTATAAACTCGACGCTACACGGTTAATATAACATATTACAATAATTCATTGAAAGTCTTCACATTATCATCATGAGATCGAAGAAACACACCTTAAAATAATCATTTTTCTTCTTTACAACAACAAAGCTCTTGGAAAGAACTCCCTCATATTTGTTCACAGATCGGAACGTTTTGATTGCAAAATGAGTGAGGTTAGGTTAATAATCATAAATTGAGTAATAAACCATTCTTTGTTAAGTATTTTTTAGATATCGAAAAAAATATAAACAAGTTATAAGTTTTTACAAACTAATCTTCAGGAAAACCGAAGAAGGATCTTTTTTTGCTGGGAGAAATATGGCTTTTCAATTGCAGAAATAATCGTACAAACCTAAGTGTTTTTTATATGAAATATCGTGTTTTTGAGAGCAAAGAACTTGTCCAACAAATCTTGCGACGCGAGTTACCTAATGCCTACGCATGGAACTAGCTAAAATTCTCTTAATTTTTATTCATATTTATGTCGGGGCCATTGTTCGTAGTTTCAACGCTTCAACATACTAGGTATTGATTATATATCAAAATCAAACTGAAAATATTGTCCAAACAATAAAAATTCTATTCCAAACAATACAAGTACCTTGGCTGCATCCAGAATTATCATTGAATCTACGCATAACTTAATGCAAAAAACTTATATATACTTTCATTTTCCAAAATGATCTTTTTTTTTCAGAAATGAAAACCGTTTTTTTCAATAGAATTTTTTTGTGAATTCATTTGTCAGCTGAGCTTTAACTGAAATACCAAATGAAATATAGCAAATGTTGATTTGGGAGTTTTTTCGTCATGAATAGAGTGAACACTTCTGCACTTTTTCCAGTGACGGCTCGTGCCCTTCAGGAGTGGGTCGGCCAGACCCAATATGTATAATATTTACATATACCATACACCACTGACGCGATGCTCATTTTGAGGGAGTAAATGAAGATATTTCGAAAATATTTTCTTGTGGTGTATGTAGGGTAATCAAAAGCACCATTTAAAGTTATTTACATATATACTGGCTGACCCAATAAAAAGATAGTTACAGTTTTTTGAATGTAACACCCTATATATGGCCTCAAAAATGGAGAGGTAAGCTCAAATTATGATGTGTTTCTTCAGAATTCTTTGCACATTTGATGCACCATTTACGAGAAAATCACGAAAAATTGAAAATATGGAGTTTTTTAGATAGCAATTCATGAAGAAACCAGTTTGGCCGGCCATACAGACAATGTTTTTTTGAGTAGAGATAATAGATACTCCTCTAAAGAAAAAAAGAATAGAACTCTGGAATATACAGAGTGATCTTAATTAATTTGCAAACATCTACTACAAATAATTGCCCAAAACTTTCTTATTTCAAATGGCACACTCGGTATTTCTTCATCTCGTTGAACGCAAAAATCAATTTCGAAACTTTTTTCATAAGGTGTTCCTATACGTAAACCTGATATTTAGTTCCTCAGCAATTTTCGATATTCAATTCACAACACATTGATTTCTGAATAATTGTGACCACATCAGATGAATCGCACATCCAGAATGAAAGGGCGCTCAACTCAAAAATACCATCTCGAGTTAGTACTATTTTACGATTCACCAGTACGGTACGAATTTTATATTTCTAGCTTACAGGTTTAGCTTGATTTGCCACTTGAATACCGGGTGTGCCATTGAAATAAGAAAGTTTTCGGTCATTATTTGTAGTATGTAGATGTTTGAAAATTAATTAAGATCACTCTGTATATTCCAGAGTTCAATTCTTTTTTTCTTTAGAGGAGTAGCTAATATGTCTACTGAAAAAAAATATTGTCTGTATCGCTGGCGTAACTGGTTTATTCATGAACTGCTATTTAAAAAAACTCCATATTTTCAATTTTTCGCGATTTTCTCGTAAATAGTGCATCAAATGTTCAAAGTAATCTGAAGAACACTCCATAATTTTAGCTTGCCTTTCCATTTTTGAGGTCATATATAGAGTGTTACATTCAAAAATTTTTACTTTGGCCTATATCTTTGTATTGGAACACCCTGTACATACGTAAATAATTTTAAATTGTGCTCTTGATTACCCTTCACACACCACAAAAAAAGATTTTCGGAATATCCTTTCACTCCCTCAAAATGACCATCGCGTCAGTGATGGGCCACCCGGTATACACCGTTAATAAACTTACCAAGTCGCCGTTACTTGATACTACCTCCCTTAAATTTGCCATAAGAATTCACGAAACGAACTTTTACCTAAAAAACACGAAGACGGTTGGACGGCTCTAATATTTTAAGACACTGACCTAATTCAATTTTCAATATTCCTAATTCCTACCATGCAAGTCGACTTGACGTGATTCTGCAACCCCCACCCTTCGGTCCGGCCCGCCGACCCACCGATCTAATGAACTGACAAGCGCGCGTATTGCACGACGATTGAATTTCCTAAGAATTAGGAATATTTTATATTTTCATGGTGAGAAAATCAGTAAACTACTTTTAAAGGGTACGAAACCCTTTGTTTTCTGATAGAGACATAATAATTAATAATCAACTAGTAACTATTCATGTAATATTACTAATATTATTAGGAATAAACAGTAAGAAGCTGTGTAGTTCATAACATAGTCCATAGTCGAGTTGGTTCACTCCCTAGGGTAGGCAGGCCGAGTCTGTATGTATGAATCCGCGACCTAATATTGAGGTATTGTACCGTTCTTCTTAGTAGCAACTGCGTACGACGTAGGTGTTGTATAGTGCAATATTCTTCAGAGAGCTTCAGCTCTCTTGCGGCGGGCCGACCCTGTGGCCTGTATGGAAGTAGCGCGTTTGCGGCGTTTGTTTTATTTGTGGGAAGCACTCCGTTGACTGACTGGCAGTATATAGTATTCAGAAATATGTGATGGGGAAAGAACTTTTTGTGGAAATATAAGATTTTGAGGGCAATCATCGAGATTATAATTTCGGAATTGATCATTTTGAATAAGGTTCAAAAATAAAGTTTGTATATTTATTTCCTATTCTCAAGATTATTCTTGGGTCGGCCCGGCCGACCCTGCCGACCCGGACGAGCCGTCACTGACTTTTTCAGTCTAATTTGAAATAACGATTCCGTATATGTATAGAAAAGTAGATTTTTCGAGGAATTTTGACATCTTCCAAACGAAACAGTATTTCGGGCAATGGTATAGGAAAAAGGTGTTTGGTTTGTTGAAAGGAATCTACAGATAACCAAAATTCCACAAGTCAAAGACCTTGTATATTGCTATTAAATATCGTACCTTCAGTTGTTGTAGTTATTGTAACAGTTTCTTCGGTAATATTCTTCTTTGCTGTTGTCTCTTCTACTGTCCAGGTTACTAAGGATGGCTGTTGTGTTGTTGCATTAGATGACATGGCAGGTTTCGGTGACATCGTCACATCAACTGGTATCTCGTTTGAAGTGATTTGTTCACCAACTAAAGGAAATAAGTTAGTAGGGAAATAAAAAAAATGTTGATTGGGGGTGGAATAATCCCATTATCTTCAGCAATACTCCTTTCCAATGCTTGCAGAGAACAAATGTGTGAAGGCATGTTTGCACATATTCTACTCATACAGGGTGAAAAGAATGTGAAGACTGTCCCAACGAATGATATCTTCCAGTTTTCGGGAATTTCATTGTAGTCATCAACGTATTCGAAAAACGGGAAGATTGAAACGGAAATAGAACCAGCAAAGCCAAAAGCCAAGTATTGTAGAAAAGATAGAAATGGAAGACAATATGCTGCACATGATAAAAGAAGATCCAGGTTCTTCATGCGAAAACTTGCAAATACTTTGAATGTGAATAATTGGACTGAGTAGGGTCTGATAACCTTGCATATGATAAAAAAAATTTCACATTATATACGATCAAAATTATTATTTAGTTTTATAATCAAAAAAGTTTAATTCCATAAGGAAACATATTAATAAAATATCGATTGATCAGATACACCGTTCATTGATATCAATGATATCTGATTAATCGATATTCTATTTAGTTTCATCACAAATTTATACTCTTCTTCTTTTCTGCAATTATACTCTTTTGTTTGACTCTATCGTTGTTCAAACGATGACTCTACTTAATATCGTTCAGTGATTAACGTATTTTTTCATTAGTGAAAACATGAATAATTTGAGAGGATGCAAAAAAAAATGTTGTTATTTTTTACATACCGTATGGAAGTTTAGGTTTTGAATATACAGGGTCCTTCACGAGGAACCTCACCCATATTTATACGGGATACTACAGAACGTATTTTCATGAAATTCAGCACTTATAAGTATTTCACGATGCTGATGAAATCTAAAATACTTTTAAGGCATGAGCACCTCCGGTTTTTCCGGAAATGACGTCAACTTCCGTTTTTCAAATTAGAACACCATTTTTTTATTGCAGAAATAGATTCCTTAGAAAATTTCAAGTTATTTTGATGTAACATTTTTCAGTTTTGGTTGGAAAATTCTCTCTGAGCTGGAAAATTCGAGAAAAAAAGCGAAAATAGAGCTCCGCTGAAACAAGAATAACTTCGAGGTTTTTGGATGAAAAATTTTCATTTTTGGGATTTTTCAAGATGTAAGATTGATGTATCCACTTTAAAAATCGAAATCGCGATTCATGATACAATGAAGTGTCAGACGTTTTTCGAATTTGCTCTAGCTATTTTGCTGATTTTTCGCTAGAAACAACCACTCTAATCTATGGGAGATGATCCCCCAACCTAAGGGGCCTTTAGCGTTCCTCGAACACCTGAAGAACAGAAGTATCATCACTTGGAAGATCGGACCTGATCGAAAGATCCTCCCGATCCATGAGAGAGTTAGGACTTTGTGAAAAGGTTTATTTAGCTTCAAAACTATGAATCTAAAAATCTAAACAAACCTGAACGCATTTCTGACTCGTTCTATGCAGTCCTCTTTATCAGTCAGGGGAGTTGAGTAGACAATATTTTTTATCCTACCCCAAACATAATAGTCTAAAGGAGTTAAATCGGGGGAACGTGGTGGCCAAAGATGTGGACCATTGTTCGCCAACCATCGATCTTCAAATAGCCTGTAGAGGATATTTGACACATTGAGTGAATTGTGTGGAGGCGCGCCATCTTGTTGATACCATAAGTCATTAGGGTTCTGTACTAGCGGCTCAATTATTTGAGTCAATATGTCAGAATATCTATCTCCTAAGGGAGAACATTCTTTAAATAATGCAAACATGTGTAGTGTTCTATCTTACCAGTTAAAGTCCCATCATAAATGTGAACATCGAGAATTGCATTATTTTTGATGGCGCAAAAAACATTGAAACTCCAGGTCTCTTGAAAGTTCCATTGTCTGAAGTGGTGGTTGTTCTCTTCATCCCAATAATGACTGTGATGCCTATTGAAAGAACCATTCTTTGTGAATTTAGATTCATCTGTCCAAATTATACAGTCGAAAAACTTTTCATTCTCTTGAAATCGAATCATCATAGCTTCGCAAAACTCTGTTCTCCTGACGAAATCAGTTTCCTTCAAATGCTGTACCCTATTGAATTTATATGGGTGCATTCTATGTTTTTTTAATATTCTCCAAACACTAGATTGAGATAATCCCAGATCAATCTCGGCATCTCTGAGAGAATTTTGAGGATTCACACGAAAATATGCAAGAACTGTAATTTCGTTGTTCTCATCTTCTACTACAATTTTTTCTCTGTGTATAGTTTTCTTAACGAAAGATCCGACATTTCTCAAGTTTGTCATGGTTCTGTTAATGGTATCTCTCGTTGGTCTGGGTCGGTCAGGAAACCTCTCAATGAACAGTCGAATCGTTCTATCTACAACTTTATTACATTCTCCATGAAGTAGAATGAGATTTAAATAATCTTCATTGGTAAAATTAGGCATAGTGATCGATTTTATAACTTAATACGAATTATCACCAAATTAATAGTACACAAAATGCTACTGAATAAAGAGGAATTTGGCAGATGAAATTAATGATATCTATCATTAAAAAAAAGAATATATAAAACATGGTAAGTTTTTGCATATGGTTCATAAGGAATTATTTATTTATCACTGGAGAGAAACCCGTTGGCCGATTAGTTGAAATAAAGAGGTTTCCGATACAAATTCGAATCCAAATTCGCCATCTATTTAGGAACAACCTGTAACTTTTTTCTCTTGCATATTAGGGTAGTAAAATCTAAAACATGGTTTAAGTAACATTTCCTGAAAATTTCATCTTTTTGGCGTGAAGGGAAAAGAAATAGCTGAAAATTCAAGACGAAAAACAGTTTTTTGTGAATAACTCAGAAAATATCCACTTTAGGGCAAGGGTGTGATGCATACACTCACATTATTTTTCAACGTAGATTCAATATCTGCCATAAAAAATGGGGTTCTAATTTGAAAAAATTGATTTTTCACGATTTTGTCGTCCCTAACTTTGAAAGCGATTTTTTCACCCCCTGTATCATGAATCGCGATTTCGATTTTCAAAGTGGATACATCAATCTTACATCTTGAAAAATCCCAAAAATGAAAATTTTCCATCCAAAAATCTCGAAGTTATTCTTGTTCCAGCGGAGCTCTATTTTCGATTTTTTTTTCGAATTTTCCCGCTCAGAGAGAATTTTCCAACCAAAACTGAAAAATGTTACATCAAAATAACTTTAAATTTTCTAAGGAACAGAAAAAAAATGGTGTTCTAATTTGGAAAACGGAAGTTGACGTCATTTCCGGAAAAAACGGAGGTGCTCATGCCTTGAAAATATTTTAGATTTCATCAGCATCGTGAAATACTTATAAGTGCTGAATTTCATGAAAATACGTTCAGTAGTTTCCCGTATAAATATGGGTGAGGTTCCTCGTGAAAGACCCTGTATATAAGAGTGAAGAAGTGAAGAATCTTCGTATTTGAGAAACAATAACTGATGAAATCATCGAAAAAAATTACTTACCTGTCGATGGAGATTCTGTACTGATATTGAAGAGAGTATGAGTTGTTGGCACCTGCGTTGTTATGACCGTGGCAGTTTCAGACTTGAGAGTGGTAACTTTTACTGGACTCTCCGTACTAGGTTTTCTAGTAGTCGTCACCGAGGTAGGCTTCCTTGTCAATTTTGTCGTGGTGCTAGGTTTCCTAGTGGAAACTGGCACTTTCACAGTCACCACAGGCCGTTTCGTTGGGGTTTTCCTAGGTTTTGTCGTCTTCGGCGGTTTAGATGTACTTGTTGTCGGCTTTGGCTGACCCGTCACTTTGACAGGCTTCGAGGATGGCTTTGTACTAGGTTTAGTAGTCGATTTAGTTGTAGGTTTCGAAGTAACCTTAGGCGTACTCTTCGTTGGAACAGTTGTTGGCTTTGGTTTCTTCGTTACAGTCTGTGTAGTTTTCGTTGTTACCTCTGGGATTATCGTTGTACTTGGAGATCCATTTATCGATAAGAAAGTTGTGAATTTTTGAGCGATTGTTGTGGCTTCAGCATCTGGAGAAGTTTCAGCAATTGATGGTAACCTTGTGAAATTCTGAATGTTGAACTCTGTCGATAATTTCGATTCCGTAGTAGTCTTTTCATCTTTGGTTGATAAAGTTGTGGGTTGCGATGTTGAAGTCGTAATTTGTGGTTTTGTAGTAGGAGTTGTTGAGTGCATAAGTGTTGTGATTATCGGCTTTAGAGTGGAAAGCCTATGGGGAGGCTCTCTGGACGGTATTATATCTGTATCTATGCTATTATCTATTTCGTTCACTGAAGGTACTTGGCAGCATGAACCGAAATAAAATTTGTCTATACAGGTACCCAAATGGGTCCCATTTGCTTTCAGACAATTTATGGCAAACATACAAATACCCTTTTCGTTCGTTTTCCTGGATATACATGGCAAATTTCTTATATTCCTACCAGTGGTCCCTGAAACAAAACGAAAATGTCAATATAAATATAAATAAAAATCAAAATATGACATCAGTTCTCGATTAAATCTATCAATACTTGTTCAACACTTGTTGTTGAAATATAAATTTTTTTGATTATGATAAGTTTTTATACTTCCACGAATAGTATTGCGTTACGTTAGATAATTTCATTCATAGTATTAACAGGTTGAATATTATTGGTTCCAACAATAACTCAAAACCTAAATTTGTGTGAAAAACTATTTCATATTGAGCTTTATTCCTGTGTTCTGAGTTTTATACGAACCTCTAATAATGATACCTTAATAAGGAGAAGAATCAGTGTGAAAGCTGTACTTGAAACAAACCTTACTGTATCGAATCCCGAATCTATCGGGAAAAATTTAGAATAACCGTTTTCATTTGAGTGTAACGAGCGCTCAAATTAAAGAATCAACTTGGATTTTGCTGAATTGAGAACAAATTTTGCCAAGTGTTCAATTTTGATGGAGTGTAAGTAGTCAATTTTGAGACAATATGCAGTTGCCTCATACATTATCCTTCAATTGATATTTCAAATTAGGATTTGAGTTTTATTTCTAGTGATGCCACTAGAGTCAAATTATTTCCGGGTATATAATTTGATTTAGCGTGGTATTCGGTAGGAAAATTAAATATTTTCAAAATTTATTTCAACAATGCAAATTACTACTGATTGTTGCAAATAAATTAAAAGAAAAAAAAACTTTATGAAAAAAGCTTTATTTAAATGCTCTAAAAAAAAGAAAATGAAATTATTCTTTAAAATTCGAACTGTCAACTCATAACCTCATTATACACAATTTATATGATCATAAAAGCTTGTCACGAATTCTGTGTAAGTGTAAGTGTAAGTATTTAATTAAACTGATATATAAAAAAAAATGCATGTAGCAGACTAAGATACTCAATTGAATAGGTACTAGTTTATTTACACAAGTAAATCGCGCGACAAGCTTTTATGATCATATAAATTGCGTTTAATGCGGTTATGAGTTGATAGTTGAAATTTTAATGGAAAATTTTATTTTTTTTAGGGCATTTAAATAAAAGCTTTTT
Organism: Adalia decempunctata; assembly: GCA_951802165.1. Lineage (NCBI taxonomy): Eukaryota > Metazoa > Arthropoda > Insecta > Coleoptera > Coccinellidae > Adalia > Adalia decempunctata. Next base: position 8,686,471 of record OX637697.1, read on the forward strand.
TCAAAAAGTTTTTTTTGCTTTTGATTTATTTGCTACTTTTAAGTTATTTCTAAATATTCTCAATAAGCCCGTTCATTTGATACCCATATCGTAGCAGTGCATAAAAAATAACTATTTCGCCATCTTGGATGTTCCGTCATATTGGATTCAGAATGACGTCAACCTTATTTTTTGAGTTACTCTTAACAACCCATATTGCAGAAGTGCATAAAAATAACTATTCCGCCATCTTGGATAATACGCCATATTGGATTTTGAATGACGTCAAAATAATTTTTCGAGTTACTCTCAACAAGCTCTTTCATTTGATACCCATATTGTAGAAGTGCATAATAAATAACTGTTCCGCCATCTTGTATGATTCGCCATATTGGACATAGAATGATGTCATAAAGTACTGAATGGGAAAAAGATAAATAAATTAGTGTCTGAATATTATACAGGGTGTTTCATTTGTGAATGAACATACGGTAACCTGAGCTAGAGCTGCACTAGGCGAGTCAAAAAACCCATATATGATAGGTCGAATCAATTTCATAACCGAGATACATGGTGATTCATGAAATCACCAAAAATTCACATTTCTCATAAATTTCAACCAACCAGTATAGTCAATTGATATTTGGAACGTAGAATTCAGGCCCGTATTTGAAAGACCAGGGACTTATCCCAAGCTGTATCAATCAACACCCGGTAAACTGAAATTTTGGGATCAGATTGAGATATTTGAAAAGAGCAGAAAAGTCACAATGGGGTTCAATAGATTCCATTGTCACGCACGTCATTTTGCGCAAAAGAAGCTATGACGATGAAAAAACACCAGGAACATCGATCCGCTCCGTTCAGTTCGCTTCTAAACTTGAATTTCCTAATGCAAACACTGAAATTCACTTCTTACATTAATTGAACAACTTCCAGAAGTTGGTATTACAAAATCAGATACGGTGCTTCGAAAGAAAATACGATTACCGTTATCTTAACCACTTTCGTATTAGTTACCGCGATAGCGAATTAGCTCCATTTACTTGTTGCTCGATGAATTATTTCGAAATGTCATAGTTTGGGGAGCTTCTTCCATAGGCATAATATCACTAATATCAGAGAGACAGAGCATAAGTAGAGACACGTTTATTTGCATTGAAATTTGTCGCATCTGAATCTTAGAGCTGGTGGATTGTACCTTATACAGGTCCACTGAAATCGTTATAGGTTATAGGTTTTTTGAATGGCCATTTATGGAGATGGAGCATCCTTTGATCAACACGTGGTTCTCGAAGCAACACGTTGCCAGAAGGTGCCCGTTAAAAGCAGTTGAATCACAGGAAATTTTTTGAGTCAGCATCAGATTGTTGAAATTTTTTTCGTGCATTATATTTCATTACATCATGTTGTCCTGAAGATGACCAAAACGAGATCGAAACCTAGGTCGACTTCTACCCGCTTCGATGAGGTTGGAACTTTCGTTGGTTCCCTGTATGATGATTTGTGGCAAGTTCGAGTCAGATTCATGGCGGTTGTTGATATTTATATCAATGAACCAGCGGTGTATCTGATTATTCGATTTTCTATTAATTTTGTTTTCCTTATGGAAGTAACTTTTATCTGATAATAATTTTTCGTTCGATTTCCGAAAGCACAAGGTTGTACAAGGTAAGGTCGATATTTAGTCACAGGGTGGATGTACGAGCGGTCTAATGACGTAGGCGGTCTTAGTGCACCCAGTATTTATTATAAAAGCAATTTCCTCGAATACACAATAAAAGTTCTATCCAATTTTTTTTCATCTCATCCTCACAGAATATACCTACGATTCAGGATGTATGTAAATTCTGAAACCGCTGATAAGAATTTAATTATGCATGTCTCAATTAAAGTTAATGAATTTGTTTCTCTCGGAAATTTTGGTATACGATGCTAACGGAATATCTTATGCGCTTGACCCACATCGGATAAAAACAACCGGTTATAAGGCAACAAGTTGCGGACTGGTGTACGTTCTGAGCAAACTGAATCACCCGCCTGTTTTGTTTTTCCGGGTTGGATGACAGGAATGATCGCAAGAAACCACCCTCGAGGCTTTCCACTCGAGAAACAAATTACATGTCCAGGGGGGTTTTTATTCATCTTTCGTCCTCTCGTTGTTTTCGAGGAACCTCAGAACATATACTAATTGACAAAGAAACTGCAACACCCAGAAGGAGCTGTTTAAATTTTAAATTTGTCTTGGTGAAAGATAGATATTTAGGCAAAGCGTAAATGATTAAATTTGGAGAAAAAAACGAAGTTCACATTTTTTCTAATAATTTTTTTAATAATGTGTGTGTCGCCACTGGCGGATCCAGACAGTTTTTCAGGGGGGGGGGGGGGGGTAAATATTTCTCTCAGGGGGGGGGGCGGTCATCAATAGATAAAAAATTTTCACCAACGATATAGGACTACTAATAAAGGGATTATTGTCAATTTCGTGGTCCAAGGGGGGAAGGCCATGGACCCCCCTCCCTTTATCCTCCAGTAGTGTCCACCGCGATTCCCAACACGTCTTGGCGTTGATGAAATAAGATGGTCTATTTCTTCTTGAGGGATACTATCCCAAACTACCTGTACTTCATGCCTCAGAGCCACCAAAGTCCGTGGAGGCTGGGGTAAATTTCCAAGCCTTTTACCCATGATATCCCAAATATGCTATATGGACGAAAGATCGGGGGATCTGGGCGGCCATGGCAAAAGAATCACATGGGTCGCTTCAAAAGCGTTCAAACTAACTCTGGCAACATGAGGTCGAGCATAATCTTGCTGAAATATTGGATTCTCGAGCCGGTTAAGGTAAGGGAGACATTATGGCTCCACTATTTCTTGAAGGAAACGCAGCGCTGCCACGGTACCCAGGATAAAGACTTAAGGACTAAGGTGATCTACTTGCATGTGCAATAGCACCCCATACCATAACACCTACTGTCTGCTATACATGACGCTCAACATCAAACTGAGGTTCACGTCTTTCTCCCCGAATTCGTCTAACCATTCTTTCCATGTAGCTTCAATTTGTCATCCTCCATCTTATTGCGAAAGGACCCCGCACTTTTAGTATGAAAAGTGGCGACCGGTCAAATTTTCTGAAAGTTTGGCATGTTGTTGTACCCGACTCAGTGACCAAAAGTGTCAATGGGCCCAACACAATCCTATGGCTAGTTTTCTAAATACGGGGTGTTAAAGTTGAAAATTGCCCAGATTTTCGGATTTATTTGCTAATTATTAAGAGTTAGATTGGATTTCTGTTGCATACACACGTTTTCTACATGTTCTAGTAATGAAATTAGTGGATACGTATGATTAAAAATATTTATACTTATTTACCGGGTGATTCACGAATATATGACGGTAGTTTTTTGCCAAAATTCACCTTTTCTACTGTGACGTCAGGAAGGCATATTTTTGAAATGTTCTTTTCGATTTAGTATTATGACGACAAAATATTGCACCGTGCATATTTTTTATACAGGGTGTTTCACAGAGAGAACCACTAGACATAATCATATTTTTTTAGGATTAATTCGAAACTCTGTATTTTTGAATTGATTGTTGGGAAAAGTAATACCACAAACATATGTGTGTCTCTAATCTTCAAAATATTCAGGGTGGTTTATTCATAGGAAGGTTTTCAATTTTGGGAAAAGTACAAAAAACATGAACACCCTGTATTCGAAAATTTTCTCGGTGAAATGCAACTATTTTCCCACGATATATCGATTCCCACAACATCTCCAGAGGTATGAATTCTAAATCCGATACTATGACCAGTTTTCGAGATACAGGGCTTAAAGCGGAGAATAACTTATTTCATCAATTTTTTTTTTTAATTGAAAAGCCGAATTGATTTTATGTTGCGCCCATGAGTTCAGTATGAGAGCAGATCAGATGCACATGGAAAGATTCAGCTAAAATATTTACTGTTATACAGGGTGATTCACGAATAAATCACAATAGCTTTTGGGAAAACTCGATAATTCTATAGTTTGGTCACAGAGAAATTATTCCATGATGTTAATACCTAGTCGTTCACAATTTTCAGTCTGAAATACTTCATTATGTTAACCCTTCATACAGCGTGAGTCATACAGCCAACCATACCGAAAATACTTATGCTTTGAATTGATTGAAATAAGAACTTTTTAGTGAATTTTGAGTATCTTTATGAGCGCGCTTACTAATTGCGCTATCAGCCCCAAAAAGATGACAATAAACCTTCTTATGTAGGTAAAATACGAATATTTTTTTATTGGTAGGTACTCCACAGTCCACAATATTCGTGTTGAGTGAGTTAAAACTAGGTATATTGAAAAGTTAAAATCTCATTATAGTCATAACCTTGGTTATTACTTTATAAATATACTTTTTTCAACAAAAAAAAAGTTTATTTAGGATGATCTACGCATGCAAGAAATGTGTATTTTTGCTAGGTGATTATTTCTAAATCACCTTGTATATTTATATATTTAAAAATTCTTGCGGTTATGCTCACTTGCTGTTATGTTAGACAGTTATTCAAAATTCACCAGAAAAGATCTCCTTTCAATTATTTCAAAGCATATTATTTATGGCTCACCCTGTGTGAAAAGTAATCATTATGAAGTATTTAAGACTGAAAATTGTTAACTACTAGGTATTAACTTCATGGAATAATTTCTCTGTGACGAAACTGTAGAATTATCGAGTGTTTGCAAAAGCTATTGTGATTTATTCGTGAATCACCCTGTAACAGTAAATATTTTAGCTGAACCTTTCCATGTGCATCTGATCTGTACTCATACTGAACTCATGGGCGCAACATAAAATCAATCCGGCTTTTCAATTTGAAAAAAAAAATCGATGAAATAAGTTATTCTCCGCTTTTACGCCCTGTATCTCGAAAACTGGTCATAGTATCGGATTTAGAATTCATACTTTGGGAGATGTTGTGGGAATCAATATATAGTGAGAAAATAGTTGCATTTGACCGAGGAAATTTTCGAATACAGGGTGTTCATGTTTTTTGTACTTCTCCCAAAAGAGAATACCTTCCTATGAATAAACCACCCTGAATATTTTGGAGATTAGAGACACACATATGTTTGTAGTATTACTTTTCTCAAAAATCAATTCAAAAATACAGGGTTTCGAAATAATCCTAAAAAAATATGATTATGTCTAGTGGTTCTCTCTGTGAAGCACCCTGTATAAAAAATATGCACTGTGCGATATTTTGTCGTCATAATACTAAATCGAAAAGAACATTTCAAAAATATGCCTTCCTGACGTCACTGTAGAAAAAGTGAATTTTGGCAAAAAACTACTATCATTCATATAGTCGTGAATCACCCGGTAAATATAAATATTTTTAATCATACGTACCCACTTATTTCATTACTAGAACATGTAGTGAACGTGTGTATGCAACAGAAATCCAATCTAACTCTTAATAATTAAAAAATAATTCCGAAAATCTGGGCAATTTTCAACTTTAACACCCCGTATTTAGAAAACTAGCCATGGGATTGGGTGGGCCCATTGATACTTTTGGTCACTCAGTCGGGTACAACAACATATCAAACTTTCAGAAAATTTGACCGGTCGCCACTTTACATACTAAAAGTGCGGGGACCTTTCACCTCAATCTGTATTATTGAAATTATTAGGAGAACAAAAATTTCGAATTCAAATAATTTTAATCTATTCTTTTGTTTCAATGAATTGCAGCCTTCTTGTAGAAACAAGGTTTTCTTTCGAGAACATTTTTTTTTGGTATTGAGGAGTGGAGGACCATGCCTTATGAAGTTTCAAACTAATAATTAGACATATACCAATGAGTCATAATAAGATCGTTGTCATTCTCAATGGATTTCTGCTGGCGATTGATAGTGGTAAAGAGGCAGGTGCAGTATCTGATATTTTTCACCCCGTATTCAAAGGGCTCTATGTCACTGAGTTGGCACCAAAATTTATTGAGAAATGATCTCAAGGCATGCGAACGCGAAAAATCGGAAGAGCCGAATCGACAGTAAACAGAGGAGAATCCAACTTGAGTGCTGATGTAAGAGATTCGTGAAATGTAAATATTGTACCGTAAATGTGTTACGTGCTCAAGAAGGAGGTCAGTTACTCATTCAGCTGGAGACCCCACAAACCTAAACGGGAGTATCAAGACTGGCCATTGTAATGGGAAATATTCATTTCATCGTCCCACTTTCAACGGCTATCCTCAATCGGAAAGAGTGGTACCTATTCCATTTGGCAGCCTGCTTTTCGGAAGAAATGTGGTTTTGGAAGTTCTGAAATATTCAAAGGTAATTCCTTTCGTTGACCGATTTAATACGTCAAACAAATTGCATCACAAAAATTTGGAAAAATGTTTGTGAAAAGCACTAACGTGAGATTGCTCGTTCATTTACCTTGTGGGTAGATTCACCTCTTTCATTGAAAGGAACAAATTGAAAAAAAAAATTGAAGCTAGTGTTCAAGAAATCGAAATTTTTTTCTAACGGTGTTTCCAGTAGCGATGATACAATTCAAAAACTAAGAATAATACATAAATTATTCACCGAGACACATTTTTTGATTGCTCGTTGCACTTGAACGAGGGCTATATCATTTCATCACGATGGCTCTATTTATTTTTTCGAATTTTGAGCAGAGAATGGTCTCAATCAACTACCTATAGGTTGGATTCACTTATCAGGAATCCCATTAAATTGTCCTCCTGACCGTTCGTCTCTGAATTAGATAACTATCGAACGAATGGACCTAGATGCCTGAAATTTTCAGTGTAGTTTCGGATCTCCATTCGGTCAAGTTGTTCGTTGACGAACAAAATTTGATCATTGGTTCCATAAATATGGCCGTTCGAAATTTTGGTTGCCTCATTATAATTTGTATTAAGTTGAAATCATTGGCAAAAAAGTTCCCAATATTCTGTGGTACAGGGTGTCCGAGTTCAAGTGCCTATTAGACGTTTCTGAAGAACTGGGCATATTCGAAATCTGAAAATTGGGATTATGATATTGTTCGAAATTTCCTACAGAACTAACATATTTTTGGAACCTGAGCGCTTCCGGTTATACAAGGAGTGTAAATGAATTTGTTCAATTTATTTTTCTCTTTTAGTTTCTGATATGATTGAGTATTCGATGCTGCATACATTTCTGTTGAAACCATTGTATTAATTCGAAAGGTTTTCAAAATATCGAGAAAAAAGGAAAAAGTTGAATATTTATGGACAGTATTATTTTCATTCTTCTTATTGTCAACATCCTGAGCGTGAACCGTAAGAACCGTTCTCATAACGTCAAAGAAGAAGAATGTGGAAGGGTCATACAACTCTGGAATTTCAAAGATATCACAGGGTGTTTAAAATTATGTGTCGAAAACTGTGGTCGAAAATTGCCCATATTTTCTGCTTTTCGAATTGGAACTCTATATTTTATGATTGCGTTGGATTCTGCGAAGGAAAATAATGATAGCACTCCAAGATACCCTTACTTCTAAATTCAGTAATTTCTGAGTTATTTGAGATTTTCTGGATTTATGTTGTACATGGAGTGAAAGATATGTAATCTATTGCATGAGCATATTCTGTGATCATAGTAGATACATCATTCAATTGATAATTCACAAGTGACAAGTAACATGTCTAATTATCAGTCGTATTTAAACACCCTGTGATAGAATTCATGAAATTCAAAAGATGAATGACCTTTCCACATTCTTCTACTTTCACGTTATGAGATGAGTTTACAATTTCAATGTTTTTAAAAGAAATGTATTCAGTATTGAATCCTCAATAAGGTATATCGAAGACGAAAACTTGAAAAACAATTTTTGATCAACTTTATTTCACTGCATCTACAGGGTGCCCCAGAAGTCGCGCACTCAATTGAGGGGATCGAAAGTGAGAAATATTCTAAGCCCAAAAACCCATGTTTGAAATTTTTGGATAACGTAGTTGATTAGAAATTAATAAATGAAAGTGACCAATCAGGAGTGCCCTACAGAAGGATAAAAATAGGCATTGGGGATGCGAGAGTGAGACGCCAGAGCTGCTGCCGGCTTTTCACGCAGTAAACGGACACTCTCGCGTCCCCACTGCCTAGTTATCCTTCTGCAGGGCGCTCCTGATTAGTCACTTTCATTAATTGATCACTAATACACACACAAAATTTCAAACATGGATTTATGGGCTAAGAATATTTTTCACTTTCGATCCCCTCAATGAGACGCTCGACTTCTGGGACATCCTGTATAACCTGATGTTCTTAAGCACCAAAAATTTTTCAGCTCAGTAGAGAATTTCGAACAATATCATCATGCATCCTCACTTTCAGATCTCAAATGAGTCCAGTTCTCCGCAAACGTCGAATAGGCACTCCAACTTGGGAGATCCTGTATAGTATCCCGGATCATGGCCGATTTCTTTGACTTCTGTTGTTACAGTTTTTTTAATAACTGTCGAAAAAAATCCGTTGGATTCTTGTTCGGGAATGGTTCTTGCTCGAAAATGGTCTCAATCGACTATATTCGAAGCACTGACCGAGAATCCATGGTCAAATTGAGTTCTGTCCGTCTCTCTTTCTCCATCCGTGAAAACAGTTACACACGAAAGATTGGTTCTGGAATGTGGCAGTTGTAGCTGGGTCAGGTGAGAATCGAAACATTTGCCTGAGTAGTAAATCGGTGCAAATATAACACGTAGAACATGAGAAGAAGAGATTGAAAAAAAAAGCATGAATTATTTGAAAACAAATTCATTATTGCCAATTAACTACTTCATGAAGGTGAAAATCATCACAAAATTTCAGAATGTACAGAAATATATCGATCTAATCTTACATTTCATCCGTGTGAAAAACAGAAAAAATTTCCATAACATGAACAATTGCTTTCTCGCAGTGGTAAAAGCGGATCTACCTACAAGGTGAATCTACCGGCAAGGTGAATGAATGAATGCTCCAGACTTCAAGTCAGTGCTTCAGGTGACCTGTCTGTACGTACTGCATTCTGTCAACCCAATTCTTCACCCTTTTTTCACGTAAATTTTGCTTTATTTCATTAATTGGACTTAACTTTACTTTCACTGTTGGATTATCAGGATAAACTTGTTACTTAACATATTCCCAAAGAAAGAAACCACAAGGAGTTCAATCACACGACCTAGGAAGCTGATTAGTTTGACCATTTCTTGAGCTTATTTTATCAGCAGAGTTTTTTTTCAACGAAAAGAATGTTCAGGTGGCACCCTATTGTTGAAACCACATATCTTCAAGGTTGTTCTCAAGGACAGCAGTAAAAAACATTAGACATATTTCCATCATTTAACCGAATAACCAACCGATTACGAATCACATGAGAAGATTTGATGTTGGAGGATTTCTGTATCGAAATTTATTTTCAAAAACCTTGATATGAATAAATAGGGTGAACTTCATAATCAAGAATTCATCAGTGAATTCTGGCAACAAGACAAAAGCTCGGTCTCTCCAATGTCGGTGGAAAATGAATATGAATGAAAGTGTATAAACGTATTCCGTAAAGTCCAAAGCTGTCGTTTGCATGAATTCAATTAAAATTTTACGGACCCAGCACTTTCATTCTGTTTTATATTAATTTTCTTTCGAACAACAGTGCTGATCCTAAAAAACAGTTGCCGCTTATAATTCAGTTCTCCTCGAAATATGACTGTGATGTTAATATCATTTGAGTTTTATTATTCTAGAACGTATACTGGTATAAGCCGACAGAAAACTTGTGAATAGATTCATCAACGTAGTAACTACAAGCCCTTCAGTTTTAAACGCCTCATCATCATACATTTCATACACTGAACTTCCAACTAATTTGAGGTTACACAGGTCTGTGCTATTCTTCATTATAAGTAGATTCTTCGACTTTTAGAATTTCCCTTTTCCGATCCCCTTCTGATATTGAGAGGAGGAACATTTGGTCATTAATCCTAAATAAGCTGATTCTGTTCACCTTACTCAGAACATTGTATAAATTCGTCGAAAAGAGTTATTTGACTTGTAATTCTTTTTCCATTTCTCTATACCGATAACAACATTGGACCATCCAAAGTTAGATTTTTCAATGTTGCCACGGCTAATGATATTTCACCAGGTGTTGATAATATTTCTTCAAATCTAATCAAAAGTGCTGCTGTTTGGCTTACGCCTTACGCCCATATTAGCTCATCTAATCAACATGTCATTGCAGGAGGGTATATTTCCCGATGCTCTCAAATAGCCCGCGTTAAAATGCTATTCAAAAAAGGTGATCGAGAATTATAGACCAATATTACTATTGTCATAAATTTCTAAAATTATAGAGCGAGCAATATTTGATAGAATACTTTCTTTTCTCAATAAGCATAATCTGTTGTCGAATTGCAACATGGCTTTAGACAAAAAAGGTCAACTCAGTCAGCCATAATGGCCTTTATTACTAAACTCTATGAGAATATCGAAGATCGGAAAAAGTGTTTGGCTATTTTTATGGACCTGAGTAAACCCTTCGACTTGGTATCATATGAAATACTTTCGAAAAAGATGGGCTCTTTTGGGTTGAGGGGTCAAATAAATAGAATGATAGAGTCCTATTTGTCAGGACTATAACAATTTGTTGAAATCAATGGTTTGCGATCATCTCTCTCTCTTATGTAATTTGCGGTGTTCCGCAGGGATCGATACTTAGTCCGCTGCTCTTTCTGATATTCGTTAATGATCTACCGGATATTTTGAATGATCCATCGAGTTTGGTAATGTTTGCTGATGACAATACCCTTCTGTGCACTGGAAAATCAGTGTGGGAAGCTCTTGTAGTCGCACAAAAGAGAATGTTGCAGCTTTCAAATTGGTTTGTTGAGAACAAACTTTTCCTTGATATTAATAAAACTGTATTCATCAGCTGCTCCTGGTGAAAGATTTTTCCAAAATTAGTAATTAGCAAAAATTATTCAAGATCGACAATGCTCCAGCAAAGACTTGGTAATTTAGCTTCAGATTTAATTAAACATGAAATTTTTGAGAGCTTGGATACAAATTACAGAGCATCCGAATGAATGTTTTATTGCCAATAAGTTTTTCTTAATTTTTTACCACTTTAATGGGGGAACATCAAATAGCCCTTTTCGATTGAACTCAGGGTAAGTATTTATAGGGCGGCATAACAGGTATATGGCATGCGGCACTATTTAGAAGCCAAATTCAAAAAAAAAACTCTTTACCTATTGTTGTGAATGATTCTGCTTACACCCAATTTTGGGCTAGACTTTTAGTTTTGTTTTCACATTTTTTTTAATTCTGGTAATATAATTTTCAAGACACTTGAGGAAAATCAGTGATGCACTCAGGCAATTATTTCCTTTTTTCTTGGGGATCTCTTCCATTTTGAAACTATGAATTGAATTGGATTTGATTTGAATACCAGACCCAATCCAGCCAGCTACGCTCATGTTCCCTATATTCTCCATAACAATCAAATTCCTTATATTGAAGCAGCAAAATTTCCGCCGAATCCCCAATGGACAGATTTTAACATCCATTAAATTCATTGCGTTCATAACATAACCAGCATTTCTGAAATTACAGTGATTAGGTTTGAACATTTCTCGAAATTGAGGAAAACAGAAGGAAATGATCATTAATTTTTTTAGAACCAGGAAGTCCTAAATCGACGATGAATAATCACGAAGAAGGTACCGTTGGGAACATTTTTGTTCCGCTGCCATCGCGAGAATCTCCGTAGAAAATCTCATCATCCTAGCCTGAGGATACAAACCCAATCAACTCAAACTAGGTCGTCGAACTATATCCCTAACACTATTGCACTTCTGCATCTTTTCACAAATCCAACCGCACTTGGTGTTTACATCAACCCATTTTGGTATCTACATCGTTCGATATTTTACAACCGATCCCAAAGACCATATCGGGACGGAGAGTGTCAGATAAAAGATGTTGGCCACGCAAGTTATTAAAGTGGACTTCCACTGGGCCAAGGTAACGGGACCACTGACGTCATATTGAGTTAGAGAGAGACAGTCAGCTGTTTAAGATGGAATGTATGCACCGTTAGTGGCAGGCACAATCTGTGAGATCACAATCGATGATATCTGGTTTTATGTTGACGGACGTTACAGCATCTTCAGATATGTTATAGCATATAACGAGCGATCATATGAATTTGTCGTCTAGAATGCTGTGTAGTAATCAGAGTTGATTTTCTGCGGTTAAAAGTTGCGCTTAGCTTGAAACATATGAAGAGTACACGTGAATAATGATCAGGGGTCCATTTTTGTTAGTGCCATAAAGCGTTATTCAAATGCAAGTTTAAGTCTCTGAATCTCAAATTTCCAATCCTGCGAATTGTAGGTTTTGTTACCCTGATCATTATTCCAGTGTACTCTTCATATGGTTAAACGATTTGAAATAATTTAATGTGTATATAGATGCATAGAAATCCTGATGAAGTAACTCCATAGAACTTACTTTATAATGGAATGATATAAGCCTTGCTGCTCAGCTTGAAATAATGGGTGAACATTTCAGTTCGTGAAGCAACGAGTTTTTCATGTTTCCCTGGATATGAGTGCCCTTGGCTCAGTGGTAGAGTGGTAGAGCATTGGAATTAGTAGGACCCAAAGGTCCGAAGTTCAATCCAGAGCTAGGAAAGAAATTTTCTAGTCTCGGTAGGAGCCACCATTCTTACTGTTGTGCCTAAGGTGGCGTAAGGACACAGTAACACAGCTGCTTACTCCGAACTCGGAAAGTTGCAAGCTTGTAGTTTCAAAGGGGTCTCAGGAGACCTAGGAGTAGTCCGGATAAACAATATATCATATCATATGAACTGCCACACAGAACAGAAACTGAGAAATAATATGTCATTTGTCAATATGGGCAATTTTTGCTTCAATCAAGTCAAACAAGGGGGCACTAATCTCATACCTATAGTTTGGAACTTTCTGGTGTCGTTGAGTGAGTTGGCTTTCTCCTTTACTTTTTTCAGATACATAATTTTTGGTTTATTCAAGTGCAAGTGTACCAATCAGAATATTGGTTATGAACCTCAACATTATTCTTTTTATAATAATAATAATCATTTTCGAAAATATACAAGGTGAGTCTTTGACTTGTACATATATTTTGACTGTAGATTCTTGAGGCCAAAGGAAACCTTTTTTTCATTTTCCAATTTTTCAAATTAGATATAGCCATTTGAAAAAAAAAACAGGTGCCTGATGCGATTTTGTGCAAACACTTCAAAGTATATATTTTTCGATTGAAATTGAGGTGTTCTGGATGATACAATTAGAAAATAGTCAAGCCCTAACCTTATTTGAATAAGAATGTATAACAAACACGATATTTCCTAACAAAAACACTTAGTGCTGTCCGATTATTCCTGCAATTGAAAAGCCATATTTCTCCCACCAAAATAAGTTTCTTCTCTGATTTTCCTGAAGATTAGTTTATAAACACTCATAATTTGTTCATATTTTTCTCGATATTCTAAACGGATCTCATGAAAATTGGTTTCTCACTAACTTATCCTGACTCCATTAACCAAAGTCATATAATTCGAGGTCAATTACCTAACCTTACCCATCCTCTGTGATATTTCACAGAAATCTAGAGAAGACGATGACAGATTTTTTCCGCTAAAGGCGTCGCGCTTTGGAAATGCCGAACGCCGATTTAGCGCTACGATCTTGATTTCAGTCGCGGTGCGCTGCGGTGTAGCCGCCACGCAAGACAAACCGTTGTTCTGTGTCTCCAACCGCCTTACCGCCAACGGGTCTCATCACAGGCCAGTTTGTGATACGATGAACGATGATAACCTTCTCCATGGACTTCGATTTATTTATTTAGTTACTTACAGAGAATAAAGCAAACAGATGATGATTGTTATGTGAAGACCGTGTAGTGTGTCGATTAAAAATTCCAAGAGGATATTGTTTAGATAGATATTTTCCTGAAGGAACGGTTACAATGAATTTTCAATAGAAACTGTGTAATTTCAATGTTATCTCCCACATTTGTTGGATTTTATTATTAAGATATTGTTTATCCTGATTACTCCTAGGTCTTGAGGAGACACCTCTGAAACTACAAGCTTCGAAGCTCGTAACTTGTGCAGAGTTCGGAGTAAGCAGTTTTGTTCTGTGTAGGCTTTGCTACTGTGCCCTTAAGCTTACATCGAACGTTTTCCCATCATAGAGATTTTAGTCTTGACGAAGTGGATTAACATCCTGACAACCATGTTAATTTGTTAAGAGACCAGAGACGAGATAATATTCGATGACATTTAATTCACGGAAGCATTCAGATTTTTTATGAAATTCATGATTTTTCCTCGAATATGTTCGGATACAATTAGAAATAACTCGAAAACGACGCGTTTTATTGAAAAAATATAAGAATACTTTTATCTTCTAAAATGGTTGATTCTGTTTTTCGAGTGATTAAGAGTATTTTTGCATGCATTTATGAGTCGACTACGCTGTAACTTTTATACCAGGAGAAATATGGAATAATTTTCAATTGACCATATTCACCGTCGCCATATTGTTGTGCGACAATACCAACTACCCAGTGTTTCCAACGGAGAAATATTGAGCTTATCAAAAATACTATCAGATTTTTAGTATCGTATGTGGTATGAGAGGTTATATAAAATTGGTGGTAAACTTTGGTTAAGTATTTTGTGATAAAATCCAGGAAATATGGGTAGATATCAGTCTAGGGGAGGCCATGGTTGTTGTGTCAGTAATTAATCGGCAATAAGACATCTTATTCGGCAAGAAATAGATCTAAAAATAAAAAACTGACATCAAAATATTTCCATTTAAACTTTCGCGGTCTTAAGAAATTAGTGACTTTCGTTATTCGATGTTAGAACCCTGGGTAGTTGGTATTGTCGCACAACAGTATGGCGACGGTGAATATGGTCAATTGAGGAATATGCAGCATCAATTGAGTACACAAACAACCAAAATTCAGTTCATTCGAAATATCGATTCCGAATATATGGAAAGAATAGTGTCAAATTCATGGATTTTTGACACCCTGCATCTTTCAAACGACACCGAATTTTGAAAAATGGTATGAAAAAAAAGTGTTTCATTTGATGAGAGAAATCTATAGTTAAAATATATGTACAAGTCGAAGACTCACCCTGTATTCATTACACAAACAGCAATTCAAAAACATTGCAAAAATGAAAGAAAAGATGAAAATGGACAACTCACGATTGAAACTTCGTCAAAATCCGATTCACTTGGCATTTCGGCAAAAAATTTTTGTGTTTCTGTTCTGTGTGACAACTCATATCTATAAAACGTGAAAATCCCACAGTTCCACCAACTTGAGATGTTAAGCCACTTTCTGATCTGTTAAATGGCATTCAATGTTACTATGAGTTCTATGAGTAACACCAATCTAGAAACCAAAAATGGTAGATCTGTACGGCAATCTTGATTGAAGTTTTTATGTTCATGGTTCTTTTTTTTGTTGTGAAATAGGTTTTGCTTTCAGAGAGATTTGTTTACTGCTTCACGAAGTATCTAATAATGTCGAATACCATTGACTCCCGGAAATCAGTTATCTAAAGGCCGTATGGCTATAGACAAAACCTGGGAGCCTATAGCCTAGAAGATAATTTCATTGTGGACCTTGAGTGCCGCGGTTGAATTCGTTAAATCTGCTAGGGATGTCGGGAAGTATGGCCGTTAAAATTCAATTTCAACTGGTTTCTTGAACTTGGTAATGCCAATCCACCTGCAAGGTGGATGAGCGAGCACTCAGAAGCTCCTGGATTCACTTCAGTGCTTTTATTGAATCCGAAAAATTAATACTGAATTTTCACGTCCCAAGTGTAATAAAGGAAGTGAAGGAGAGAAAACCCGTTCATTCACTGGGGTGAAAAGGACGATCCATAATAGCAGTTTCGAAAATATTTTTCAGGATCATTCATCGGTAATTAATGATTCGTTTGAAGGAACCGAATACCCACCCATCAATCTCCATTGTTACCTTCCGCTTTTCGCGGGCTTCTGTTTGTTTCGTTCGTTCCGTTCCCGTCTCCATCGCAGAGCACACTGACCTAAATTACGTTGGAACGTGTCGCTGGAACAAGCTGTAATATTTCTGAGAGCCGCCTACGCTATCGTTCACCTTTAAGTTTACGGCCTTTCTTTATGACCCTTACCTTTCTCATTTTCACGATAAGTTCATATTTTTCACGAACTGAGCATTACAAGAAGGAAAGCTCACATTGAACGATTCAATCCTTATAATTTCCCACCATGTATTCATTTATTATTCTTAAAATGAATACAAACAGGCTTAACCCAAAAACAGTATGCACCTCTTAGAAACTACAAACACATCAATTCAAATCTAGAAAAGCAAAAATAAACAATACACTTGGTTTTTTGGTTTCATTAGAGAGTATTCCTGAGATTTCGCTTCAGATTACTTAGTGATACATTGAAAATGTCCACGTCGATGCAAATGTCTTTGTATGCAGTGATCATCGAGGATTTCCATACTCAAATGTCTTAAATGATAAATATAAAACATCACGAATAGCTGAAAGTGTCCCTGTACCTAAAAATGCGCTCAAAAAATAACATAAGACGCAGCCGGGTTGCATTTTTCCGTTCCCAATACAGTCAGCGCGACAGGTCGCTCTCACCGTATAGGAAACGGAATGCACTATGGAACACTCCATTTCCTAGCAGATATGCGCGATGTGCTCACTGCCCTGTTAGTCTTCTGGGTGCCGATGGGACAAATTGCAAATTATTAATGAATTTTTCTTACTTTCTGTATAGCTTTATTAGGTAGAGTCTACCACATTTTTCCTCTTTGAACATTTTTGTGGTCGCGGTTTTTTCCAGCTAACATCTCGTAAGTCGACCATATTTTTTTTTTTTAATCATACATACTTTTGTTTTGTAAAATGCAATCATAAAAACAATCTGGGGAAAATGAGAAAACATGATTGTCTACCAATATAGACTGAAAATCGCATTTTTTAAATTATTAATACACTCCTGATTTTTTCAGAATCGGTTCATACAACCATATGAAATATGAAAATGCAATTGTCCGACAAAAAATGTAGCGTTTTTCTTGTCCAACAGATGAAAATCGATGATTTTTTTGAGTTTTCGAATTCATCAGATAATATTTGTCGGACTAGAATGAATTTATATTTTAGAGAGATTCGTTTCATAGACAAAACAACTAAAATGCGCAAATCATTAGTCTAGTTGAATATAATGGTTTTGTTTCAGAATCTTTTCTCGATTAGTATTGAAATGAAACTATTGATTTTGATTGAAAGTGTATAATTCAAATTGTTTACTGACATTTTTATTCAAAGCTAATAAAAAAAACCAATGAAAATACTCCTTTCTCACATTGAATTCATTGTGACAAGACGAATGGTATCTAGTAAGAGTATCACACCAATCGTCAGGTAGAATGACATCTTTATATTTGCGATTATGATGTTCTCTTGATGCCAATAATATTTTGCACAGTTTAAGGATGTCACTTCCTCCTTTTTCGTTTTAAAGCCACGGATATTTAAAAAAAAACTCTCCATCACTACTAAGAATACTGGAAACTGGAATTGCCGAACTTTATTCGTCGGACAGCTGGATGATAGTAGGTATTCAGCACATCCTTCTTAAATGGTCCTCAAAAAATCTAATGTTTATTTGTAACATGAGCAAAGTTATATCCGATAAATGCATATAGTCTAATGAGAGCAGTGAATTCTGTAATTTTTGAATGCACGCCACATTTTTTTTGTCGGACAACAGGCAACAGGTGCACTACATTGTATTTTCAAGGTGGAGAGAGAATAAGAAAAAAAAGACATTATTCATAATTTTTTATCCCAAAAAATCTTTGTTTTCCATTTGTCGGACAAGGAAATCGCCACATTTTTTGTCGGATAATTGCATTTTCATACTTCATATGGTTGTATCAATCGATTCTGAAAAATTCGGGAGAGTATTAATACTTAGAAAAAATGCGATTTTCAGTCATGTTTATGTTGGTAAACAATCATGTTTTCTCATTTCTCGCCGATTGTTTTTATGATTGCATTTTACAAAAAAGAGTATGTTTGATTCAAGAAAAATGAAAATATGGTCGACTTACGAGAGGTTCGCTGAAAAAAAACCTCGACTACAAAAATGTTCACAGAGGAAAAATGTGGTAGACTCTACCTAATAAAGCTATACAGAAAGTAAGAAAACTTTATTAATAATTTGCAATTTGTCCCATCGGCACCCAGAAGACTAACAGGACAGTGAGCACATCGCGCATATCTGCTAGGAAACGGAGTGTTCTATTGTGCATTCCGTTGCCTATACGGTGGGAGCGACCTGTCGCGCTGACTGTATAGGGAACGGAAAAATGCTGCCGGGTTGTATTTCACCGCTGCGAATAGCACCACCAGCATTAATGGATCTATGGTATTGATTAGATGATAGAGAATCTCTTAGTCTAAGGAAGAACGAAGAAGGGGTAGGTTTTCAGTCGAGACGGTTTTTCGTTAGACAACGTGCCTTGTTGTTGTTAGACGACATTATACACTATAACAGATATCCAAAGAGCATTTTGTTCAACATGCAAGTTCGTCTTCTATTTATATTTGGTGCTAACATTCTTCTTTCTAGGTCCCTAGTTCGTTGTGTTTATTTATACACGCACGAAACAATGATATACTTGCACATTATATTCTATGTATTTAATTATATTCCACCAATCGTTCTACTATCCAAAAGTTATCTAAAATAGCAACGATGTGCATTTTTTTTGTTATAAAATAGGTGAGTTTTACTTCAGACACCCAGTCTTTCTTCGTAGTGTCGGATTTTTACCGACTTCCATCTTCTTATCTTTCAATTTCTCTTCCGCATCCTTCATGCTGAGAGTTTGTGTTCATCCTTCATCGATATCTCTCTCTAAGTGTTGAGTTCTATATCTTCATTTTCCTAATTGGTCTTTAGGTCTGTTGCGGTAAACTTTCGCTGTTTTTTCATCTTCAGCGGGGTCATAGTCATCTAACCTTCTGAGGTCGTCATTTGGATGTTCAATAGCTCTTTCATATTCTTTTGCAGCTTCTGGTTTGATGAATGTAGTGATGGACCCCCTTTATATGTCTTTCCGCATTTGTTCATTCCTAACAAACTAGGGGTCGTCTAATGCCCATCTCAGAAATTTGTTTTCTGTACTTTGTATCCTCTTTATATGGGTTCTCGATACATAGCTCCATGCTGTTTATCCATATGTAAGCTGCGATCTGGCGACTGCTTTTTTGATCCTCCTGTTCCATTTGGCTTCTTCTGCCTATCATCGGGTATAACCTTGTCATTGCTACATTCGTTTTATTCACTGCATACTTAATGTGCTGTTTCCATGTAAGTCCACAGTCTAGTAATACTTCTAGATATGTAGCTTCATTCTTCCATTCAATTTCATTATCATCTATGAATATTTTCGATTCCATCATAAGTCTTCTCTTTTGAAGGAGTATTACTTGACTCTTCCCTCCATTGATTTTGATTTTCCATCTGTTACATCATTGACTGATATCATCTGCAACTTCATAAAGTCTTTTGTGAACTATTTTTGTATTTCTGTTCCCTATTGCTATGCCCGTATGGTGTGCGTGAAGAGCAAGCAGGCATCTTGGATTTCTTGGTATATCATGTATATTATATGTATATTATAGAGTAGCGGTCCTTGCATGGATCCTCGAGGAACTCCGGCTTCCAAATATCTGAGTGTGGAATAAACATCATATATTTTCACACAAAAATTCCTATCCCCCAAATAGTTTCTTAATATTCTGCAGAGCTTGGCTGAATAACCTGCGGTTATCATTTTAAATGCTAAGTCCTTCATGCCTTACTCTATCAAAAGCTCTGTTTATATCTAGTATTAGTCTGTGGCTTCTTTATTCTGAAAGTCTTGTATGATATACTCGGTCATTCTTAGGAGCTGTTGTTCAGTTGAATGTTGTTTTCGGTATCGTCGCCAAGGCTTCGGTTTCTTCATTAGGTTGTCTGCCTAACGATGTGCATTGGTCATATCAGTTTGTTTTTATACCTGATTGGTACTTCCTTATATCGTCTCAGTCAATGGTGGATCCAGACAGTTTTTCAGGGGGGGCATGAATTGATGGAAATTTTCTACCAACATAAAGGGAGTTGAAGACTAAAAATTATTTTTTTTTATTGAAAGTAGGGATCGATTGAACTACTACAAAGGAATTATTGTCAATTTCGAGGTTCTAGATGTGGACCATGCCCTCCCCCCTGCATCTGCCAATGGTCCGAGCAATGGTCTCAGTAACCCTTCTTTGAAAGAAAAGGTAATATTTTATATTTTGTTTGTTTTGAAAACAAAAATTGCAATGGTTCGAATGGCTTTGCACAGATCACAGGATCCACAGATTCAATTTATATTCTGATTGTTAATCTCATATCCACTCATTCAGCAGCCTGTGATTTGAAAGGTTATTTCGATTCCATGCGTATATTCGTTTCAACCCTAACGCCTAACATCCAATGATATTCAAATGCAAGTAGGTACGTTCTCCTTTATTTTTATACCAGATGTAATTTCCATTGAATTCAGTTCTTAGATCGGGAATCATAGATTGGTGAGAAAGTCACTTTACAAAAAATACTGAGGCAGTTGTGTAGAGCCTGGAGCAGAGTTTTTGTTGGATCTCAGTGCTGGTCTGCGAGACAGCTGGGGTAGAATACTGTGACACGTTGGATCGCACTCAATCTGGAAATAGTCTATCTCGTTAACGACAATTACAAAGGATTGTCATTGTGAGCCTGGAGCAGGATTTCTGTTGGATATCAGTGCTGGTCTGTTACACAGCTGAAGTAGGATACTGTGACCTGTTCGAATATATTGACCCTGGAGTAATTTCACTTTGAAAACTGAATGAACTGATTTAATGAAGTATAGCTTGTTCTATCTATGCTCATGTCCTGTATGCTCTTTATAGTATTCGACCGATTAATTCTCATACTTGCTACATGTTATTTCATTCCACTGTGAAGCTGAGGGTTTTTGCTTTTGAAAACCAAGAAACTGAATGGTCCTCATGCGTTCTTTCCTTGAAAAGGGGCTCGAAAACTACTGGACCCATTAGGGTATCATCCCTTGTGTCCAATTAAGTTTTTTAGTCATTTTCCACCACATTATTTCACTGATCTAAATCATCACGAATCTGAATTACTACGATGTAACCTAGAGCCCTACCAATCCAGGTCAAATGTATGAGTATAAAATACCCCTTAAGCTACAGTGTAGGATTTGCCCTTTTATCTCCCCCTTGCAAATATTCTCAAGCTCAAAAGCCTAAAATATTACAGTACCAAGAAAAGTCGATCTCACCTTCTCACATTAGAGTAGATACCTGGTACACAAATTTGGAGTAACTTTGTGTCAAAATACGGTAAAATATTATGATGAATATTCTCTCTCCTTGAAGAGTAATAAAATAACGTACTACTAACAATACATGGTGTCACGTTGAAAAAAAAACAGCAGGAAATTTTCTAGCAGAAACAACAAGAATTTGTGAAATCGCTCGGAGCCATGTGTTTTGTTCTTGAGAGGGACATATTTTATGAGAACCATCATCTTTTCATTTCTTACACACTGAAGCGAAAGTCATATTCAAATAAGCATTATCCACAATAATGTGATTGAACTTGATAAAAACTTGCCTGACGATGAACCAGAATACGTTCTTATAATCGTTACAGTTAATGTAATTGAAAAATATATCAACTCAATACGAAAAATACGCTTCTTCGAAACATATCAATACCATTACTATTGATGTGCAGTTTATTTTTCTGGGGTATTCCTGTAATAGAATTTCCATACTCGCATGGCCTAGCGTTGACATGAAAACATACCGAAACTTTCCACATCATGGGCTAGAAAATGTACGAGACAAAACCAAACAACCGTTCCATTTCATTACCGAAGAAAAATGATAACAGAACATTTTCCCAGTGTTTGCTCTCGAAATCATCCTTGCAGAAGGAGCGACCTCGGAAAACATTTCATAATAAAGCTGAAAGCTTTCAACATCGAAAGCACCGGAACTGTTCGTTCGTTTCGCATTTTGAGACTCGATAAATAATTAAATGGTATCGTTCAGGGGCAATAACATCACAGCGTATTTATTATTGTCCCTTGCACCTGACATTCGATACGGTTGTTCGCTCGAGTTCGAGACCGTTCTTCTGATTTGTTCTACGGAAACTTCAATCTGACCAGACAGAATCGTGCACTCTTTTCAGTTTCAGATATCTTGATTGATGTGTTTCTCGCGGGAGATATATCGCCGTATTGTGAAATTAAATGAATGATGATCTGAGTTTGTAAACTCTTTGATTTCGGATGATCTAGTCTCTAGTCAACGAACTGAATTATAGTTAGATTGATCATCTCTTGTAGATGTACAGAAACCTGGTGCTGTTACAAATTAGATTACGACCAAGACCCCCTTGTCGAACAGCAATTTTGTTGATGTAATTAATCAAATCGAAATCCGTTCAGAATTACAGAATTAACATGATTGAGATGATTAAATTAAAATTAGTGAATAGGTACAAGATTAAGCAGCGTATACGTGTTATTCTTATTTCCGATATTTCAAAAAATGTGGCACTATAATCCGTTCAAATACAGGGTCTTTCACGAGGAACCTCACCCATACTTATACGGGAAACTACTGAACGTATTTTTATGAAATTCAGCACTTATAAGTATTTCACGATGGTGATGAAATCTAAAATATTTTCGAGGCATGAGCACCTCCGGTTTTTCCGGAAATGACGTCAACTTCCGTTTTTCAAATTAGAACACCATTTTTTTATTGCAGAAATAGATTCCTTAGAAAATTTCGAGTTATTTTGATGTAACATTTTTCAGTTTTGGTTGGAAAATTCTCTCTGAGCGGGAAAATTCGAAAAAAAAAATCGAAAATAGAGCTCCGCTGAAACAAGAATAACTTCGAGGTTTTTAGATGGAAAATTTTAATTTTTGGGATTTTTCAAGATGTAAGATTGATGTATCCAATTCAAAAATCGAAATCGCGATTCATGATACAGGGGGTGAAAAAATCGCTTTCAAAGTTAGGGATGACAAAATCGTGAAAAATCGATTTTTTTCAAATTAGAACCCCATTTGTTTATGGCAGATATCGAATCTACGTCGAAAAATAATGTGAGTGTATGCATCACACCCTTGCCCTAAAGTGGATATTTTCTGAGTTATTCACAAAAAACTGTTTTTCGTCTTGAATTTTCAGGTATTTCTTTTCCCTTCACGCCAAAAAGATGAAATTTTCAGGAACTGTTACTTAAACCATGTTTAAGATTTTACTACCCTAATATGCAAGAGAAAAAAGTTACAGGTTGTTCCTAAATAGATGGCGAATTTGGATTCGAATTTGTATCGGAAACCTCTTTATTTCAACTAATCGGCCATCGGTTTTCTCTCCAGTGATAAATAAGTAATTCCTTATGAACCATATGCAAAAACTTACCATGTTTTACATTCTTTTTTTTTTAATGATAGTTATCATTAATTACATCTACTGAATAAAGAGGAATTTGGCAGATGTAATTAATGATATTCATCATTAAAAAAAGAATGTAAAACATGGTAAGTTTTTGCATATGGTTCATAAGGAATTATTTATTTATCACTGGAGAGAAAACCAATGGCCGATTAGTTGAAATAAAGAGGTTTCCGATACAAATTCGAATCCAAATTCGCCATCTATTTAGGAACAACCTGTAACTTTTTCCTCTTGCATATTAGGGTAGTAAAATCTGAAACATGGTTTAAGTAACAGTTCCTGAAAATTTCATCTTTTTGGCGTGAAGGGAAAAGAAATAGCTGAAAATTCAAGACGAAAAACAGTTTTTTGTGAATAACTCAGAAAATTTCGACTTTGGGGCGAGGGTGTGATGCATACACTCACATTATTTTTTAACGTAGATTCAATATCTGCCATAAAAAAATGGGGTTCTAATTTGAAAAAATTGATTTTTCACGATTTTGTCATCCCTAACTTTGAAAGCGATTTCTTCACCCCCTGTATCATGAATCGCGATTTCGATTTCTAAAGTGGATACATCAATCTTACATCTTGAAAAATCCCAAAAATGAAAATTTTGCTTTCAAAAACCTCGAAGTTATTCTTGTTTCAGCGGAGCTCAGAGAGAATTTTCCAACCAAAACTGAAAAATGTTACATCAAAATAACTTGAAATTTTCTAAGGAATCTATTTCTGCAATAAAAAAATGGTGTTCTAATTTGAAAATCGGAAGTTGACGTCATTTCCGGAAAAACCGGAGGTGCTCATGCCCTGAAAATATTTTAGAATGTATCAGAATTTAAACAGGTTTTGGAGCGCGCTACCCATTGTTTACGTTTGCCGAAGAATTTTGACAATACCTGCCTAACTTCCTAAGATTTACATGTTTATATCGAAATTATTTATATATTTATGGGAAATTGACGGACATTTGCCACTTCCGAGGTATGTTATTTTATTTATTTTATATAGTTATGATTTTATTGGTTCCATGTTGTTTGTCTTGTAGTATGTTGTAGTATGTGGAACACCCTGTATATTTCGTACGTGATATAATAAGATTAGTGCGACCTCCCTTTAGACCTACAGCGGCACGTAAAGCCAGAGCTCTAGGTCTAAAGGGAGGTCGCACTAATCTTATTATATCACGTACGAAATATACAGGGTGTTCCACATACTACAGTCTGCTTGTGTGTGAATGAATTGAAAGATGTTTGTTTTTATTTTGTAGAGCCTGAAGAAGCAACAAATAAAGTTGCGAAACGTCGCTTAAAGGAATGACATAGTGTCTTATTCCCCAAAACATTCCGATCCCACGAAATATTTTACATATTAAAGAAGGAATACGATAGAAACTGAATTCAATTTTAGATTTCATCAGCATCGTGAAATACTTATAAGTGCTGAATTTCATGAGAATACGTTCAGTAGTTTCCCGTATAAATATGGGTGAGGTTCCTCGTGAAAGACCCTGTATAAGAAGGAGCTTTGTAAACAAACAGAGTCGTCTGGTTTGCGCACGATAAAGCTCCTATTCGTCAAACGGTCATAACCACGCTCCCTTTTAACGCCCTAAGAAATTGCCAGGATCGTACTCGGAACGGACTGTAGATGGTACTGGATAGAAATGATTCAATAATTTGAGTCAGCAATTCCCACATCAGAACTTTTTTCCTCAGAAACTCTAGTGCAAAATTTCTGTTATGATTGGAAACTGTCATAATCATTTTATATCCGACGTACCCTATTTTTTTTATTTTATTCTGTTTTTATATTATCATCTACTAAATAATATCTTTCTCGGATGCTCGAGATTGAGGCAAGGTAATGCCAGGAAACACCAGAGTTTCAGAGATTTTGGTCGGAATCTTGCAAGATTCCGACAAAGTAAATCCGGGAAACACCTGATTTGGGTCCTTTACCCTAATGGGTGAAAGCCATCTTGATTTGCATAAATATCGAAGTTTTCAGTTGACAAGACTCGTAAAAGATCTCTGTTCAAATTTATAATGGTCATTTACTTGTAATATCCGAAATATATTCAGTTTCTGTCCCAAATTTTATATTATTTTGTACGAAACTCTTTGTCGGCTGCTCAAGATTCCGACAAGGTAAATCTGGGAAACACCAGATTTGGGTCCTTTTCCTTAATGGGTTGAAGCCATCTTGATTTGCATAAATATCGAAGTTTTCAATTGTCAAGACTAGTTAAAATACCTAGAGCTATTGTGAAGGTCTAGCTGTTCAAAGTGTTTATAGATTTCATTGTGCAAAGTGTACCTATTGTGTTAGAAAATCTTTTGACAAAGTGTATATAGTGTTTATGGAACATTGTCGAATTCGGAAATGGATACTGCATCTGAGGGTGATATGTGGGGACCACCACGAAAAAGGCCCAAAAGGTACCGTTCTCTGCTGAAGAGAAAGAGATAATTTTGAACATTTCTCGAAAAGAATTGGAAGAACATCCTGATTTATGGAAAAGAGACTTTGTAGGAATTGTTTCAAAATCCTCAGGGGTGAGAGATTCAGCTGTATTCAGAATTCTCAGAGAACATAAACAGAATAAAACATTAACGCCACCTAAGAGGAGAGCCCAGTCGTTAAAAATAATCGATTCGGTTGACGATTTCGATATGAACCTTATTAGAAGAATTGTCCACGGTTTTTTTTGCCGGAATGAAATCCCAACGATTTCTAAAGTACTAGAAATCGTGAATGATGACGATAGTTTGCCAAATTTCAATAAGTTATTGAGAAAAATGGAATTCAAGTTCAAAAAACGTGGTCGTGATAGTCTACTGATAGATAGGGATGAAATAATTGTGTGGAGAAGAGATTATTTGAAGAAAATCCGATCATTAAGTGAACAAGACAGAAAAATTCATTAGCTGGATGAGACATGGATAAATAAACTGAACGATTTTGTGAAATCTCCTCGATTCGACTCTGGACGGAAAGCACCTTTACGAAGGCCCTCCTACCGCTGCGCCAAACATGTTGTTATTGCTCCTTCTTACATTTGGACAGAGTATAGAGCAATTTTGGTAGGCTTTTGGAGAACCTAGAATTGTTCTCCAAACTATAACTTTCATAATTACACTCACCGTTATCAAAAATATAACCTTGAATAATTTTTGTCAAATACATGGAAACGGTGGGGACAATTAATATTTCACTCATTATACAGGATGTTTCATTATGGTGAATGAACGGTAACTCAAGCTATAGCTACCCTAGGCGACTTAAAAAAACCCATATATGATAGGTCAAATCAATTCCATATCCAAGTTACAGGGTGGTTCATGTATTTACCAAAACTTCAATTTCTCATAACTCTTGAACCAACCAATACAGTCGGTTGATATTTGAAACATTGATTCACTTCTACAGGTCAAACGATTTAGATTTAAATTTTCAAAAAACTTTAGGTCCGCATTTGAAAATTATGGGACTTCTTCCAAGCTGAGATTCAACACGCTGTGTATATAAATTTTGGGATTTAGTAGAGATATTTGAAAAGAGCAGAAAATTTCCAATGGCGTTCAGTAGATTCAATTGTCCCGCACGTCATTTTGCTCAAAGACAGCCTCAGGTAAAGATCCAATTGAATATTGGAATTCCACTAAAGTCTCAGAAGAATCGTACATTGTGATGAAATTAATTTTTTGATTGCACTTATTGCATGTTCGTATTTCATAATATTCTGGGGAATCATTCCAAGTTTTTTTTCTGGAAAAACATTATTGATTGAGAAAAATTTATTTGAAGTCAACAACGATGAATGAATAAATAATGAACCATGCGCATTGTTGCCGTCTCCAAAATATGTCTTGACAGTTTTTTTGATCATTCTGGATAATTACGTATCTTATTTCAGGCGACTCCGACAGTTTACATGAAGATCTCCTCACTTCTTTTTTCAGAAGGATATACTAAACGTTTCAAATAATGATCAGCAGGATTGAAATCTCGTGATCTAGCGGGCCAGGCTTGCGGTCCACCTCTGCCTATCCACATATTTGAAACGTTCGGATCTGAAAAATTTCTGGCCATTACTCTGAAAGGGGGTGGAGCTCCATCATACTGAAAATGCATTCCTGCAATGTCCGTACCTTCGTGTAATACAGGAGAATGATTTTGGAGGAAATCTGAGTAGAGAAGTTTTGGTAGGACGAGTTCCCATCAAACGGTTTTTACAAACTCAAATCTGACTTCAAAAACGGAACAGATTATCTTAGAACGATTTGTAACCATAAAAAATTTCTCCGCCCACAGTCGGTTCGTTGCTTCATCATCCGTGAATTTTGTGAGAATTTTTTTGGAAATTCATAGGAATATTGAAAAATGCAGATATGCAATCGGGAACTTTTTGGAAATTCAAATATGAATCGATTGACCTGAGGAAGTGAATAATACTTTCCAAATATCAACCGACTATACCGGTTGGTTCGAAAGTTATGAGGAATTGAATTTTTTTGTAAATACATGAATCACCCTGTACCTGGGCTATGGAATTGATTAGATTAGATCTATCATATATGGGATTTTTGAAAACGCCTAGGAAAACTCTAGTTCAGATTACCATATTTTCATCTACCAATGAAACACCCTGGATAGTAAACTACCAACTTAATACCACAATTTTCCTGTAATTGGGTGGTAACCTGTTGGAAATAAAGGACTTATTATTATTAAACGGCCATAATCCATCTTCAATATAATAAATGAAAGGAATAATTGTACATAAATGGATGCGGCTCCTGAAGAGGCCTTAATATGGCGAAACATGTAGAGCGAATGTTAATATAAAGGTCCATTTATGTACAAATATTCCTTTTTTACCCTGGATAGTACCAAAGACCTATTCCAAAGTTGAGAACTATGTGAAATATTGTAGAAATTGGATTGTTCATTTTAACGGATCTACTTGTTTGAGTAAGTCATAGGATGAGAGAAGTACTCTTATCTTGCATCACCAAAAATCACGTCTATGACGCCCACTTAGGGGAATTCTTTACTCAATCCAATTTCACCTCCGTGAAGCATAATCTGAATTCCTGCGAAAAGAAAGCAGGAATGGCAACGATGATTCACATTTCCGCTATTCCGAAACGGACAACCACCACGAAATTAGCGTAGGCAGGACCGGGTCAAGTCGGTTTCCAAGTACGACATCAGATCTCATTCCGATTTTTATTGTTGTTTGTCATCGGCAGCTGACAAATGTGAAAGCGCACGTGACACATTTAGATGCTATATCGCTGATTGTGAATAAAAAATTCCGGATATCAAGAAAATTGATTTAGGCTAGAAGCAAATATTGGAATAATTTTTATTGATTCAGAAAATATCGATATTTCGAGGAAAATATCCTAAACTGAATAAAAGAAAACAGGTTTATACACGGTGTCACATTAAAGAGAACGCTCGGCATTGTAAGTTTAATTCATTATGGGGAGGACATTTTTCATATATCATCATATTATTATGTTTTACGCGGCTACCACAACACCTTGAATTTGAATAGGGAAGATGGGGCGTGCGATATGTTTGTTGAAAAGGTTTTTTTGCGCCTGGATCTGACAGAGGAATTCTAATTTATCAAGAGTAGATGAAATATAACTCGATTCAGCTGGAGGAATACCTACTCAAATTTAGGGAGTTAGGTTAGGTTAGGTCAAGGGGTAAACCGCTGGGGATGTCCGGTGTACAAGCTCGGGGATGTCCAGGGATGTCCAGGGGATGTCCAAGGGATGTCCGGGGATGTCCAGGTATGTCCGGGGATATCCAGGGATGTCCGTAGATTTTCCGGGGATGTCCGGTGTACAGATTTTGGTCAGCGGTTTACCCCTCGGGTTAGGTTAGGTTAGGTTAGTCGTTACTGCACAAAAGGGGAAATATTATGATTATGGTTTTTTTTGGGAAAAAAGGGACAACAATCGGCAATGGGCTACAAAACAATGGTGACAGATCATTACGAATAGTTAGAAAATACAATGTGAACTCCAGACTGATAAGAAATTCAAATAAACAATAACACAAACCAAGTTTATCCACGACATAAAAGCATCACTTCCACCTATAAACTTCAGGATGTTGCATTTCTTCTTTTTTGCATTCAAGAAACACATATTCGAAGCTGATCTTGAAACACTCTTTTTATGCAAAAAAAAAATTTTCTACGAACGACTCCTCGTTGAGTTTGATTTTTTTCAGAAGCAAACCCACAACAACTCTTTTTCTGAGGCTAAAAGACATGAAGTGAAAGAGGATTGAATTCCTTTTAAAGGCTTTAAGATCATATCAAAAACTGAATGCGATACGATCTTATTTCTGTGAGTTAAAAATTTTCTTCCATCGGACATTTTTTTCTTTCTGATGTAGTATAGGTGTCGATTGATTCTTACATTTCGCAATACAAATATTATTCCTCGAACGTTCACCAATTGACCTGTCTCATCACCTTGTTACAATTATCTGTGGAGCAAACTCATGAAAATTCACAAACTCATTTCAAAAATCGTCAGGTTTCACTGTCAGATTGTGTACCTACTTGGACAAACTTCGGTGGGTGATTCTTAACGAATTAGGCTAGGAGTTGTATCGATGAGACTTTATTCAATAACGAATTGATTTTTATTTCCGCAGTTTCAAACCTGAATACAAGGTGAGTCTTCGACATAAATTTAAACTGTAAATTCTGCAGCCAAAAGAAACCTTCTTTTCATTTTTCTGAGTTCGGCTCTATTAAAAAATGGGTCAAATACGTGCCTGAAACGATTCGGTGCAAAGACCTCAAAGATAATATTTCTCGATTGAAATTGAGTTTAAACATTTAAGGAATACTCAACCACTAACATTCTTTGAATAAAAATGTTGAAAACCCGATATTTCTCAAAGACTAAATTTGGTTTTGTCCGATTATAATGCAATTAAAAAGCCATAATTCTCCCGGCATAAAGATTTCCTTCCCGATTTTTCAATAGATCAGTTTGTAACCCCTAATAACTGATCATATATACCTCGATATCCCAAAAAATATCTTATGACGGATGGTTTTTCACTCAATTTATGATTAATCAACCTAACCTAACCCATTTGGTGTTCAAAACAATCAAAACAAAAATCTTCTATGAATATTTCTCAGAGCTTTCGAGAAGACGATGCCAAATTGTCGGTATTTGGGATAACATAGGGTAACGGTGTGTCTTGCGAAGTAGCGATTTGGCTCATCCCGAAGGTCAGTGCCGGTGAGAGACGCATACGTAAAATGACAACCGGCGCGATCTGTGAAGAAATATCGAGGAAATATTTTCTAGAACTACATATATTGTTATAAAATAAAAAAATGATTATTTTAGGTGTTTTTCTTCGATCTCGTGATGAATATGTGAAAACTTTCAAAGAAATAATGTCATATTAACCGTGTGGTGTTGAGTTTATAAAATGCCAAGCGAATATCGTTTAGATATAGGTAAACATCGCCACTTATTATTTAGGGCTAAGTATCATTTTATTTTTCATTGATTCCTCTTTAATACGTGGTTTGTATCACAGTCATCATTCATATACCTATCTGAATTTTGTATTTCGTTGACATTCATTTTCAATTTGGACCAGTAACAATAAATATTCAATAGAAACCGTGCATATCAAATGCATAATTATACTTGTACTTGTTGTACAGTTTCATCTACCACTTTCGTGGGATTTTATTATAACATAATATAATCTCTACATCAAAAGTGATAAACATTTTGACAACATTGTTAACTTGTAATGCGATTAAGGTTCCTACGATTCGATGATATTTGAAATGTAGGAAAGCATACAGATCATTTTTGAAATTCATGATTTTTCCCATAAATTTTAATTAGAAATAACTCGAAAACGACGCGTTTTATTGAAAATGCATAGGCATATATCTCTATTTTCTAAAATTATTGATTCTCTCGAAAATTTGAACCGTTTTTTTCAAGTAGTTTTATGGTATTTTTGTGTGGATTAATGGGTCGGCTGAGTTGTAACTTTTGTGCCAGGAGAAATATTGAATAAGTTTTGATTGAGGAATATGCAACAAGAATATAGTAAACGATCAACTAAAGTTCAGTTGAATCAGAATGATAGATACGAAAATATGAAAAAAAAGTGTTTTTTCAATTGATTTCCTACACCCTGTATCTTTCAAACGATACCGAATTTTGAAAAATGGTATTCAGAAAGAGTGTTTCGTTTGATTGGAGGAATCTACAGTCAATTATTCGTACGAGTCAAAGACTCACTCTGCATATAGCCTCCACATTTGAGAATTCGCCATTCTTTATTTGATTATTTGAATCCAAAACTGGCAAATACTGTGATGAATCTCTCCAGGCAATAATATCACAGAAGTTTCCGACATTATGCGGTTAGAATGAACCGAACCCAATTTATCCAAATCACAGAGGACTCAAGCAAACAGACCTTCCGCTGCATTGAACAATTCAGCTCTATTGCAGCGTTATCTTACCGCCGAACTAATTTGCTAAGAACTATCGGGAAACTCTTAATGAAACGGGAATCTGAATTCGCCTCATAACTCAATTTCAGTTTGCCCCATCGTACATCCCAGAGGGCGTCGAATGAACTTGACACTTATTTGGGTTTATAGAACGCATACATATTAGGGGCACGTTCTGCCATAACTTTGGAGCTTTATTTGCCACCGTAGATTTCACATCCACGCGGGAAATTCGGAGGGAAAAGGTTGTGTAGGTGATAAGGATGTAAGGGGATTGAGAATGAGTATTCCTGAAACGTATGGGAAGGGTCCATTTCTTTTTGCCCTGTTGCGAAAACTTATACCATTCATTCGGATGGAAGTCTGGATGGTTGTATTTGATTATTCTGGGAGCTGTCAGCAATCTTTTGATAGGGTGTCTTTTTTTATTTCATATTATGTTTGTTTTCATATTAAATTCATTTCGATTGCCTTGGTATTTCATTTTCGAGTTGTAGTATGTTGAACACCCTGTATATTTCGTACATGAGATAACAAGGACTATTCGACGTCCCTTTAGACCTGAAGCAGCCCGTAAAGCCAGAGCTCTAGGCCACGCCATTGTCATTTATGTTATCAATTACAATGTTATCAAAACAAGTAAACAATTATAAGGATATACAGGGTGAGTCTTTGACTTGTACATATATTTTAACTGTAGATTTCTCTCATCAAACGAAACACTTTTTTCATATACCAATTTTCAAAATTCGGTTTGCTTTGGGAGATACAGGGTGTCGAAAATCCACGAAAAAAACACTTTTCTGTTTATATCTTCGGAACCGTTATTTCGAATGAACTGAATTTTGGTTGAGTTTCTACTCTATTCATGGTGCATATTCCTCAATCAAAACCTATTCAATATCTTTACTAGTTGAATTGATGATGGGTTTAAAGGTCTAGTAGGATTTAAAGTAAACCAACTCAATAAAATGCCTACAGTTTCGGTCTATATTTAGACCGCAATGAGACCGGAGAATACAAATGAAGCGTTCTTTTCCAAACATAAATCGGCCACCCCCAAAGATCAATTATTTAACATCATTTGCAGCATATCTTGCCTAGATTGTTATGGTATTTACATCGGCCAGACAGGAAGATATCTTAAAACGAGAATCTCCGAACACACGAGAGATGTAAAAAATATTTTTTTCTACGAACGTCAAAAAATGACAAGGTTCGCGGATAGGCAACAATATGCGAAGTGACCCTTTTTTTCATTTTCCCTCGTTACCAT
The DNA here is from genome assembly GCA_951802165.1 of Adalia decempunctata. Lineage (NCBI taxonomy): Eukaryota > Metazoa > Arthropoda > Insecta > Coleoptera > Coccinellidae > Adalia > Adalia decempunctata. The sequence continues at coordinate 8,719,941 of OX637697.1, forward strand.
GACACCGTGCGCGAAGTAGTGTGCGAAATACTTACTTCGCACACTGCATGTAAACTATATGGGATTTTTATATTTTAACCTTTATGTTCCTCAGTCAAGCAAAAATCCAAAATATCATTCATTTATTAATGTATAACAATAATTAAGGCTTTCAAATTGTGAGAAAATTGAACACTACTTCTATTTATTATTCACAATGTTAACATTTATGGTGCAGCCAGTGCTCGAACGTTTGTAGAAAAAATTTTGTTTGCATCTCATGCGCGAAATACTTTGGTGATCTCGACTTTTTTTTTAACTCGGCTGCGCCTCGTTAAAAAAATCAGTTCTCGATCACCAAAGTAGCATTTCGCGCACTAGATACAAAAATAACTATAAATCCCCTAAAACGAAAAGAGAACAACACAGCTGCGGCCGACCACGTACTCGAAAAACTCCACCGGTTCGATTTCGAAAACCCCACAATAACAGGATATCAAAAATCCTTAAGAAGAGACTGCTACACGAGATGATATGCATCAAAGGAAATAAAAATTCCATCAACAAAAGGTCTAATATTGACAATCTAAATTCATGCTACTTTGGCCTAATCGACAAAATGCGAAAGTTGAGACGTTGAAACATGGAAATTTGGATGATCCTGTTGGTTTTATGGTCGTTGCGGGGGAGTTGATTTAATTTTCACACTAAGACATACTACCAATTTTCTATACCCCTTTTATCTCAAACACATGAGGAATTCCTGTCACCGATCGTTTGTTTGTACATGTTTTCAGTCGTGATCGATGCTCTCCTGCTGCTGGTATATTCAATTCCACCCCACTGTTATGTTCTTTGAATTTGAAAGTGAGAACACGAAAAACCAGAAAATAATGTAAGTTCGAGAAAATTGTTTTTATGTGCGTACGGTATTTCACGTAATTTTGAATCACACTCTATGTTTGTGAAATTTTGTATTGTTCGTTCCAGAGCCCTGAAGATGGTCTAAATATAGACCGAAACTGTCGGCATTTTATTGAGTTGGTTTTCTTCAAATCCTACTAGACCTTCAAACCCATCATCAATTCAATTAATAAACACAGGTCATCAGCTACATATTTATCTTTACTAGTATAAAAGTTACAGGGTAGTCGACTCATCAATACACGCTAAAACACCATAAAACCACTTTCAAAAGTTAAACGGTTCATATTTTCGAAAGAATCAATCATTTAAGAAACTAAAAGTATTCCTATTTTTTTCAATAAAACGCGTCGTTTCCGAGTTATTTCCAATTTTACCCGGAGAAATTTGACGAAAACATCATTAATTTCAAGAATAATCTGAATGCGTCACTGAATTAAATATCATCGAATATTATTCCTTCTCTGGTTTTGAACGAGTTTACAATGTTGTCACAATATTTATCAACTTTATCGAGATATTTTAATAATAAAATCCCACAAATAGGGGAGATAAAATTGAACACCAAGGAGGATTTAAAACGCACAGTTTCTATTGAAAATTCATAGTTACCGGTCCATATTGAAGTTAAATGTCGATGATACAAAATTCGGATATGAATGATGAATCTCGATACAAACTACTTATTAAATTGAAATTAATTAAAAATAATACGATACCTGATAATTTGTGGCGATGTTTCTATCTAAACAACATCCTCTTGGAATTGTATAAACTCGACACGGTTGAAATTATATTAATTCACTTCACAGATTATTCAGAACTTCACATAATGTTAAAGTTTGTTCAGAGACTCCGGTTTGTTATTGTTTAACGTTGGCCTCCAGAGCTCCAGATAACCATAATTCGGTTTTCGCTCCACGCAAGCGTGGTAAAATTTGGTGGCAAAGTCGATTTATGATGGAAACGGCAGAATTCATAGATTTTTATACCACGGTATCGATACAAATTAGATTAGGTTAGGTTGTTTAATAATGAATCTGAATGAAAAGCCTTTCTTCATGATAAGTGTAAATAAGGGTTATTGGGGTATCAGACGTTTTGTTCAGATATTGTTTGGTAATTTCGAGGAAAATATGAACAAGTTATTAGTGTTTACAAACTAATCTGTAGAAAAATCGAAGAAAAAACTTATTTTTGTGGAATAAATGTGGCTTTTTAGTTGCAGATATAATCCGATGAAACTAACTGTTTTTGTTGAAATTATCGTGTTTGCAACATTTTTATTCCAATATGGTTAGTACTTGACTACTTGGGTATTCCCTAAATTGGGCCTAAATGTATAAACTCAATTTCTATCGAGAAATATGAACTTTCAATCAATTCCACAGTATCATTTCAGGGACGTATTTAGCCCAATGTTTTTTTTTTCAAATGGCTATATCTTTTTAACAGAGGTTTCTTGTGGCCTCAAGAATCTTCAGTTAAAATATATGTACAAGTCAAAGACTCACCCTGTATAAGAATTGGCGAGGGAGATTCATTCAGAGAAGCCTTTACTTGTTGATTTTTTGTTAGTCAACAGTTATTGTCGTAGTAGTAAACATAATATCCAATCGAATGTGAATTATCATCTGTGTCAGTATGTCTACGAAATAAACCCCTTTGATGAGTCTGCATCGTATTATTCACCATCCCTCAACTGTATAACGATTGACCGAACCTACCCTAGCTGGGTACATCACAGAGTTTTCAGGAGGATCTTGGCTAGGGCCTCCCTTTTTCATTCATTTTATTACCAACAGGTAATCACAGCTTGCGGACCAGTGAAACAGCAAAATAGGAACGAAAACCTATATTGAAATTGCCAACGTTTCGAATCTTTATTGATTCTTCATCAGGGCTACAAAAATTTAGAACATTACAGAAATTGGTGACACTTTATTAGAGGAACAGAACAAAACAACAACAAAAATCATCAAATCATTTGCACAACACAGAAATTTCTATATGAAGCATTTTCCAAAATAAAATGACACAGTATAAGGAACAGAACAAAAAACTCTCTAAGCCAGATGAAAGCTGTCCAAGGTAGTCAAAACAATAAAAGAACAAAGCATATTCAATACTATGGTCAACAATACGAATCATATATTTTCAATATTGATGGGTTTGAATAGAATTCAAGTCCTAACAGATTGGCTAATCGACAAAGCCTTATCCTAGGAGTATCCAAGAGAAGTTTACATCCAATTCTGCAAAAGGACCCAAAATTTCATCCCTACAGATACCAAGCAAGCAACGTTAGCATTTTCTCCCGAATTTTTGGATTAACATCAAGAAGCAATTCAGTCTCTCAATGAACGACGAAGCAAATTGTTATTTGAACGGCATGGCTGATACACAAAATTTTAGATACTGGTCATATGAAAATCCTCATGAAGTCTTTACAGTACCTCCATAATCCAGCAGTTGTTGTGTGGTGTGGAGTAGGAACTTTTGGTATTATTGATCCATATTTTTTTAGGATGACATTAACCGCGCTGTAAATGTAACATACGAGCACTACGTAATCATGCTGGAGACATACCTCATTCCAGAATTAAATAGATGAGGATTACTAAACAATTCCTTCCTATTCCCGCAAGATGGGGCAACCCCTCATACCGTCAGAAGCTAAATGAGGGTTCTTCGATGAATTTTTATTGGCCGACTCTTTTCTCGATTCAGAGATTTGCCATTGCCTTGGCCTTCGAGGTCTCCCGACTTAACTGCACCCGATTTTGTCCTGTGGGGATATGACAGCAGGTTGTCCAGACACAATCAAGGAATTCGAAGTCAAAACTCGTAAAGAAGTTGAAGAACTAGACGAAAGCTTGCTGCGCCGTGTAATGAACCACATTCTATTTGATATTGCAAATTGGTGGAGGTCATTTAGAAGACGTAATTTTTCGAAGTTAGAATAAATTTAGCCAAATATTTATAAGTTATCATAAATCCCAAAGAGTAAGCTGTAATTAAGTGAATTCAAATATTAGAATGGGTAGCCCATTATGGGGAACCCTGTATCGGTTCATCGAAAAACTGAACAGAATATTTGATGAAAATTTTTGTGATTCCCATGTGATGCTTCAACATACCTGTAGAGCCCTCGACAGATCATATGTTGGAGAGTTCATGATGATGCTCAAAAAAGGGTCTTAATGGCACACCGTCTTAGTGAATTTTCGAACGTTGGTAAATTCGCGGAGCCTTCTCTCACTGAGCCTATTTTTGGGCTTCTGATCGAGTGATGAAGCTTTCACTAATGCCCTAGGTGCCTGAACTGTGACAACGTGAGATTCGTCTTGGGTTTTCTTATCTGGATGGCTGCAGTAACTTGAAATCAAATTCTCATTATTCCACCATTGCATTGCCTTTGCTGGGGAAACAAAGATCGAGTTATCGTTATTGATCTCCTTATTCCTTGGTGTTGTCTGCTTCAACATTGGCTACGATATCTTCAACAGACTTTTTATGCTTCGACCGAAAATAGACATTTTGTCCTTTATCAATCATTGATTTTTCTCCAATTCTCAATGCTTCTTGTGGCACTAGAGACAGATAAATCCTGCAATCCCATAAACTTCCCTCAAGGCGCTATGTACGGGGTGTGGCAACAATTTCTCTCACATTCGGTGGAGCTGTTAAAAAAAATACGAGAAGATATTGGAAAAATCCAAATGACGGCTTCGGCGAGCGACGTACATGTGAAGTTTTCCATTACTCTCTTCAGCATAGCGGTTTCAATTTGGATGATTTCCCCCTCGATTGCCTCTTTCAAGTCATCAAGGGTCCTATAGGGCGATGTTTGAAGAATCCACATGTGCATCACTCGTCGAGGCCGTCACTTGGATGACATTATTCTCAAGACATAAATAAAAATATTTTTTCCAATATCTTTTTTCGTATTTTTGCAACAGTTCCTTCAAATGTGGTAAAACTAGTTGCCTCAACTTGTATTAGAATACTTCCGCCTATCCATTCGAGTGATGTTTCAATTAATTCCCAGACTTCGGGCGCCAAAACATTGACCATGTTATGCGTAGGATACAAATTTGAGGATTGAAAAGGCAGATCAACTATGCAATCTCACATTTTTGAAACTTTGTCGAGATTCGAATTTCTGATCCAACTTGGTCAGGTTCAAAAGACGTCAGTAACAAACTAGAAGAGCCGTAAGAAACCAGACTGGTTTCGAAGTGTAAGTTCCCCATATCAAGAAATATCATAATATCATAATTTGGAAATCGATTGGAAACACCACGCAAAAATCGACGAAAGGGCGGATGTACACTATAATCCAGCGTCCTAAAAAGAAGATTACGTGATTGCAGGAAACATGAGTCTCTAGGGTTCTTCACAGGAAAGAAACGGTTGACAATTAGTTCATGAGGACATAATAAGCATAATAAGCTTGCTGAAGGTATCATAACTACTGATGAACTAGCTATACGCCTTTACAAGAGGTCACGGCTGGCTAAGTGGAGGCTGATGGTTTAAGAATCAACAGGAACGTTAAACCGCCGCAACATAACGCCAAGGCACCATGATATATCGATCATTGTACTGTACGGGATCATAAGGATATGATGGTAAGATGAGGGAGTTATTGAATCCATCCGAATATTCAAAAATTAGGATGATTCTACGTCGTCAAAGTTGAGCATAGGTCATCAGTAGAATCTTCGTAACTCAATAAAGGGCTCAGAAAGAGGATATAAAGAATGGAGCTCAACTTCCGCGGATTCACAGAGATTGATTTCCAACGTTGATAACACTTAATTTCTCGATAAATTCGCAGCTTACAGAATTGAAACTGAATGATCTGTTCGTACACTTCAATGTTTTGTATTTTAATCGCATGGATTTCTAAAAAGGAGTCTCCTATTTACATATCGGAAATATTTCCTGAAGATATAACTCTCGTCTCGTTTCTAGGGTCGACTATAGCAACACTCGTGAATTTTGCCTCGACTGTTCACATATTTTTTGAAGGTAATAATAATAATAATAATAATCAAATACGTTGAAATAATGCTTCTTTCCGAATTGGCAACGGAGAAAGAAATTCCAATTTTGCAGGTTTACCGCCTTTTTTAATTTTTTCGTCAGAATTCTACACCACATTTGAATCGGGCCCTATAAAATACTACCATGTGACCAGAAACCGTTATTTCAAATGTAAAGCATATTATTTCAACACAGTTATCAGAATATTACTCAGAAGTCAGAATTGACATAAGACACCCTGCATCCCGCTTATGCTTCGAAAACGGGATATATGTCTTAGAACAAGAATGACTTTCTCGGTCTCATCTACACGGCTATATACAGGGTGGGTCTTTGACTTGTACATATATTTTAACTGTAGATTCCTCTCATCAAACGAAACAGTTTTTTCCCATACCATTTTTCAAAATTCGGTTTCGTTTGAAAGATACAGAGTGTCAAATATCCATGAAATTAACACTATTCTTTCCATATAGTCAGAACCGATATTTCGAATGAACTGAATATTGGTTGATTGTTAACTCTATTCATGGTGTATATTCCTCAATTGAAACTTATTTCATATTCCTCCTGGTATAAAAGTGTAGTCGACTAAATTCATGCAAAAATACTATAAAATCACTTGAAAAAGATAAACGGTTCATATTTTCGAAAGAATCATCCATTTCAGAAAATAAAAGTATTCTTATGTTTTTTCAATAAAACGCGTCGTTTTCGAGTTATTCCTAAATGTATACGAAGAAATTTGAGGAAAAAAATCATGAATTTCATAAAAAATCTGAATGCTCCCCTGAATTAAATATCATCGAATATTATTCCTTCTCTGGTCTCTTAACAAATTAACAATGTTGTCAATGTTTATCAACATCGTCAAGACTAAAATCTCTTTGATGAAAAAACGTTAGATTGAATTCAGAGAAGCATGAAATTACACAGTTTATATGTTTATAAGCACATTTTCTATTGAAAATTTATTGTTACCGGTCCTTGAGGAAAATATCTATCTGAACAATATCCTCTTGGAATTTTTAATCGACACTGCACGTGGTCATCACCTGTTTGCTTTATTCTCTGCAAGTACATATATAAATAAATGAATCGAAGTCCGTATAGAAGGTTATCGCGTTTAAGTGTGGTTTAAGCGTCGTTCATTGTTTCATAGACTGGCCTGTGATGGGACTCTGGAGACACAGAACAACGGCTGGTCTTGCCGCTTGCGTGGCGGCTACATCGCAGCTCACCGCAACTGAAATTAGGATCGTAGCGCTATATCGGCGAGAATCAGAACTACTCGTTTTCCGTTGACGATAGAGGACGTTCTGCTTTCTTGAGTTCGCCTATACAATTGTTTGAAGAGAAAATCGGCAATCTGGCATCGTTTTTTCTAGAGTTCTGTGGAATATCACAGAGAAGATGAATTGGGTTAGGACATTGACCTCGAATCATATGACTTTTTGGTTAATGAAGTTAGGATAGGTTAGTGAGAAACCAATTTTTATGAGATCGTTTCAGGATATCGAGGAAAATATGAACAAATTATTAGTGTTTATAAACTAATCTTCAGGAAAATCTAAGAAGGAACTTATTTTGGTGGGAGAAATATGGCTTTTCAGTTGCAGAAATGATCGCACAAACTGAGTGTTTTTGTTAGGAAATATCGTGTTTGTGACATTCTTATTCAAATAAGGTTGAACATCTAATAATCACCTCAATGTCAATCGAAAAATAGGAAATTTGAGGTGTTTGCAGAGAATTGTTTCAGGCACGTATTAAGCCCAACTTTTTTTTCAAATGGCTATATCTCTTTAACAAAGCCGAATTCAGAAAAATGGAAAATGAAAAAAGGTTTCCTTTGGCCTCAAGAATCTACAGTTGAAATATATGTACAAGTCAAAGACTCACCCTGTATATATTTGTCTATGGTGAAACTTCCTATATAACTTTTATACCAGAAAGAATATTGAACGACTGTTGATCGATGAATATACACGTATAACACGTAACAGTGAGCTTCAAATTGATTCATAAGAAAACACATGATAGCAGAAAGTAGAATTGGATGAGGAATTGAACTCGTGAATCTGTCATAATTACTCAGCGGATGAACAAAACTGATCAAAAGATCAAAGATTCGAGTTCAATTGAAGCGACAGAGCACATTACGAAGCCTCCGGCGGCAAGTAATATGTATTTTTAGTATTCGAATATTCAGTCTCTTTTCCATTCATTCTGAATAACAGGAATCTCTTGAAGGATGAAAGAGAATGAAGAATTCGAAAACTCGAAAATCCGAAAATCCCCGGGGATCACTGATGTGTGGATATTAAATTATGAAACGGATCCAATATTGAACATATAAAATGAAAGCGAATTGAGAGAGAGAGAGAGAGAGAGCGGATTCTCGTCCGGAGAAATACGAGATATAAAAAAACCATTTAAATGAAAAAGTAGAACCGAATGAAGAAAAACCAACTTCAATACGCAAAAGAGAATAATTGTGGTAATATCAGAGTAACTCATGTTTCTAAATTGATTTCATACAAACGTAGATTTCTCGTTTGCAACATCAAAAACTAAATAAAAGCATCGAAGAAGACCATATTGAATATCCAAAGCGTCAAAAATATAAAAATATAAAAATAAAAATATATTCACTGAACAAACATTGACCTGATATAGTTCGCATAATTTAGCACGGGCACAAATACACCATAACAAGATTAACGATCAAACTCCAGTAGATTATTTAAGGTAATTTAATACGTGTTAATAATAATTATGAATGTTGATAATTATGAATGGCTCGCAAGAAAATATTGGCAATATCGATGAATTCATGAAAGAAATCACTTTTGATATAGCAGTTATGAAAATTTCAGAAGAAAACCTGTTGTTCTTCTGCAGATATAGGTCCCAGAAGACACATCAGAAAAAATTAGATTTTATTCTACGAAACATCATATCAGTCTATGAATTAGAAAGCTCAGATCGGTTTTATGCGACATGCTGAGATATAGTAGAGAAAAGAACAATATCTATGTCATTATATCCGTTAACTGTCTATGTCATTTTGTCCATATAGCGTTATGAAAATAGAAATATATCGAATTGATACAAAAAGTATATTTAACATGGAGAAAGCTTCCTGAATACAATGACAAATAGGTGAAGTTTGAAATGAATGCAACACGAAGAAAAAAATTGTGAAATCTGTTCATTCATACTAGAAATTTGGCACAATAAGAAAACCTCGTGTCCAATTGATTCCTGTTAACACTCATAACTACCGAACGATCTAGAGTAGCGCCATCGAGTTTTCAGAGATTAATAGAAGCCATGGTGATATGATAGACAGTTCCTCATTTGATACCTCCAAACATAGATGCATCGAAACCCTGGTGTAACGACTCCTCAATAAAAATTGCGACGAAAATTTGTAAATAAAAACGGCACTCTAGATTGTAGATCGGGTCCTAGTTCCGGAATTATCCGCAATATTTCGCGGTCGTATCGCTATTTCGGCAATGGATAATAGCCGACATAGGGGTCTTCAACAAAATTCAATCATTGCCAACACTAGAATTTGATGCATCTACTCCAAACTCAAACTATGATGCCTTCTATGGCATTTTGTACATATATTATGAATGTTTTTACGTATTTCTCTTATATCCATAAACTGAAACTTATCCCTCCAAATTGGGATGGTTTATGTTTCTCGAAACAATTATTTTGTCCGAAATTTAGACAAAGGGTGTAAAGGCCTCTTGCAACGACAGAGAATTCTCGCGAGAATTTTCTGTCAAATTCACTGACCGAAAATTCTCTGTCGTTGCATACTACTTTCGGTAGAATTCTCTGTCGTTGCAAGAGGCCTTTATAAAGAAATGGACCATTTTTCTGTGAATGTATCTAATCATCACAATATAGTGATTAGGATCTTACCTATATGCGTTGTTATAAATGTTGGCTGCATATTATATACTGGGGATGCACTGCACAGCTCCAAGATGAATGACAGAAAAGTGATGAGTGAAGTTGGTTGCATCTGAAATGGGATTAAAAAAATTAATTCAAGGACTTTCCTCTTGAAATCGAGAGTCACCAGAGTTCATTTGCATGAAACGATATCAATATGAAAAAATACTATTGACTAAGAGAAACCCGCAATGCCCGCAGCTGAAAGTGAAATTCGGACTGATTCCGTTAGGTGTGAACAATTGAATTCGATTGCAATGAAAAATGACCATTTTACGAGCTGTTAGGAAAACCTCTCTTGTGTTTTCTATTTTTATCAAATAATTTCCAAATCGATGGGAAAATTATTATGAATAAAATCACTCGAAATGTTAAGAATGCTCGCCGTCTGACAATGCCTATTAATCTATTCACATCCGACCAATAAGAATAAAAACGTGAATTTTTAAATTATTTTTATTAGTATTTATATCATGTAATATGAGATAAAGGAGTACTACCTGGTGGACCAAAGTGGTCAAAAATTCTTCTAGTAAGAGTGGTTCATTTGGGTGGAGAAGACTGTATGGTAAAAGTTATTATGACAGATTATAGTAATCGTGTCTGATCTTATGATGTGTGCACTATTTCTAAAGATTCACTTCTTGAAAGAAATCCACTATCACGTTCAACGATCACTGAAATAGTAAAACATGTTGATTAAGGTAGGCGTTCAATGTAGTGTGTTTTTATTGCAAATTGCAAGTTGCATTTGAAAATGGTTTCCCTTTGAAAACTGGAATTTTGTGGGTAAACTCATAAAGGATTGAAGTTCTTAATGGAATAATTGAAATCGATTTCATTTCGAAAGTTGATTTTGTCTCTTTCGAAAATAGAGAAAATGAGCCAACTCATGCTTCTGCTTTATTTCGAACGAGAGACCCATGAAAATAGTTCAACTTCCGATTAAAAGTGAATCTACAGATAATTTCGTTCAGAAAAACAACTTGAAATACGGAATTGAAGAAGTTCCTGCTTTACCCACATATTCTCTAATTTCATAGTTCAGCGCTTTTCGGATAGAGAGCGCCATTGTACAATTCATTCATCAGGATAGAGATGTGTTCATAGAACTCACAGTAATAATGTAAGTTCTATGGAGATATTCCATAAAATGCAAGGTTTTCCTACTCGCTCTGAACGGCGACCTTGAACTGGGATGGATTAAATTCTAACGGGATGTTCTAAAGTTTGATTGACGAGGCTACGTACAACACAAGTTCCGCCGAATTTGAACCAGACAGTGATATAAAATACTGTCTGCAGCTCTCAGTCAGAAATAAACATCGCAAACCAACTGAACTAAAGCATTCAAATGGGTTGGAATAATTTATCTTTCGTTTAGTTCTACCCCCGTCCAAATCAAAACGTCCTGAATCGGTTTGGCCTTTGATATTTCGGGGCATCACCAACCACGTCGGTATTTAGGCGAACCTCTGAAGCTTATTAGGGGTACCTTAACTGAGTATTCAAATCTCTGTTCGATCAGGAGGAAATGCTCCAATCCGTACGCTGCTTAAGACGAAACATGGCAATTGATATAAGCCGCGTACAAACCCGAGCATTTCCTCTGGATAGAACAGAGATTCGGACCCTCCATTCGGATGTGAACGGGTCACACTAATAAGCTTCGAACGTTCGCAAGAATTCCGAGGTGTGTCTATAAAGCCCTGAAAAATCAAAGGTCTGTTCGTGGCGTGTTAATTCGAACTGAAGAGTTTTTCAATGAAATATGTTATTTTGAATAGCGCGCTTTTTCGGTATATGTCACTTTTGTAGATGTCATTTTTTGACATTTGACAAGTATAACCTACGCCATTAATATAAATGGAACGATACAGGCTTCGACAACGCATTGAAATGATTAAAATTCACTAAAAAAAATGGTGAAAATATAGCAGACACGGTTCGTAAAACTCGAACGTTTTTGGGTCGTCGTGAAGCACCTTGTCGAACCGCAATACAGAAATTGTTGGAGAAATTTGAGATGTTTAGAGAAGTAAGTGATGTGAAGAATAAAATCCGTGCACGTCGCTCAAGTACAGTCGAATATGTTGCTGCTGTAGCCGAAAGTATTGAAGAAAACCTAGGTTTGTCCATTCCACGTCGTTCTTTGGAATTAGGTATTCCACAAACTCAACCACACCGTATTTCGCATAAAGATTTGGGTCTTAAGGCTTATAAATTTCAGTTAACAAAAGAACTCAAGCCCTCCGAACATCAACAACGTCATGTCTTGGCTGATTGGGTCCTTGCACTGCTCGAAAATGATCCGGATTTCCATCGACTATTTCCCTCGTCTTAATTTCGACCAATCAGATACGCGCAATTTTGAATAACAAATGGTTCCTAGATGGAAAAACTCTATGGCAGTAGCTGTCAGCAGTATTTTCGAGTTTACCCGTGGCAAAACTTGACTGTTCTTGTCACCAAAAATTACAATACCTTCGAAAACAAAAGTAATTAGTATCTCCTAGGACACCAGAAAACGACGCTAAACAATTTTCCTAATTTTTGTTGTCAATTTTCGTATTATTGTTTCAAAACAGTGTTAGTCAGCTTATGAAGTGAAAATGAGTCGCTTTGGAATTGGTTATTTGACTAATATTGATCTGGCGATTGAGAAAAGTCGGTACACTTTACAATACCATTAAAACCCGTACGTCAATATGGAAACAGTTTACAGAATTCTACAAGGCAAAGAAATGTGAGCTTATTGAAACTACAAGTTTAGAACAACTGAACCTAATCCTGAAAGATTACGCGTGGAATATGAAGGAGGAAAACGGTGAAAATTATTGGCTAAAGCAGGGGTAGGTGAACAACAATTAATCAAAATTACTGGCCACAGTTCAGGTTCAATTAAGCCTTATTATCTATTGCACTATTACAACATCATAAACACCCTTAGAAGTGACGCCTCAGAACCACCAGCTAAAAAACAGAAGATCCTGCAGTCACTCCTCGAGCTTCTCCCCCCAGTCCCCCCACAGATGGACCCATCAACAACATTGATGATGTACCTACTCCTACACCAACGTTATCAATGAGTTAACAAAGATTTCAAGCAATACTCCTACTGTGTACCAAAATTTATATTTTAATTGTACCATGAATAATTCGGTTAGAAGTTTTTGTGATTGAATAAATTACTGGTTTTTCAGTTTCAAAGTTAATACCTATACTAAATGCATGCAGAATAATCTGTTACTCATGAAATAGTCCTGTCAAATACCATTCGGGCATCTAGTTTTTCCTGTGAAAAAAATCAAAAAAACACAATGCCACCAGCACTCATGCTTCTTGTTAAAATATTACTTAGCAACGTGTTTTTTCGATTTTTTTCAGAAAAATTAGATGCCCTTATGATATTACTCACGAGAAATCATCTTGAGGAATGAGGCCCATTTTTTCCCTCAACTTGTGATTGTTTGGCGCGGTTTATGGTTTGGCGGGTTTATTGGATCTTACTGTTTCCAGATTGAGGGTGGAACAAAAGTTATTGTAAATGGATTGCGCTATCGAGGGATGATTTATGATTTTTTATAGCCGGAGTTCGATGGTATTGATCTGGACAACGTTCACTTCCAACATGACGGCGCTACGTGCCACGTGTTATCTCTTTAAGAGGTGATCACCATTGGCCATCGAGTTCTTGTGATTTAACACCTTGCCACTTTACGATTCCGTTATGGCAAATTTCATGAAAAGGATATGATCGTGGTGGTCATTTCGCTGACGGTATTTTCCATTGTTAACGGCAAACCTTCCCCTTTATTCTGAAAAAACATCTTACTATTCATCTAAAAAATTCTCATTCTTCTTTGAATATCAAAATAACACCTCTTGTTGGAAAACCATCTAGGAGAACGAATGTATTCACCAGGATGATGTTCTCTTCGTTTGAACTGGCAACGATCAATCTTGATGTCATTTTGTCTTTTCCCGACCATTTCGGCCGTCGTGGTTGTCGCAAAAAGACCAGATGACATCATACGATAGCCGCGAAAGCCTCAACAAATTCATTACGATTAATCTTGTAAGCATTGGCGCTTGGTACGTATCGTATGTTGATTCTACAAAACACTGACGGACAGCGAGACACAGAAACAGCATCCCCTCGCATCGTCAGGTTCTAACAGGGCGAAACTTGTGTTGCATGTAGCTTCGTTAATCAAATGCCGTTTGACTTCAATGACTCACCGAAAGCAGATTCGTTGCAGACTGTTCAAGTCTGTGTGAGCATCATAAAAATCATGTAAAATCACTCTCTAATTTGGCACTAAACCAACGTGTTTCTTAAGGCGGAAACACATTTTCATCACATCACGTGAGCTCACGCAACATCACGTCATCTTCAAAAAATGTGCAACCACGGTAATGCATGGAACTTAGACCATAGGAGACACAACTTTCAATAATGAATAGTGAAGCCAAATCATCAGAACTAAACTGGGTGATTGTACTACTACAGAATCAAAATGTAGTAAGAATTTTCGCAACTTTGCATCTGCTGTCACGTTATAGCACTGATAGCACGCGAGATCTATATTCCGCAAATTTACATTTTCAGCACTTTTCTGAGCTGAGTGTTTTGCTTCTCAATATCATTTCTAATGAGCCCATGCAAAAAATTGAATTCGACTTTGGTCCATCTGAAATACATTCGAAACCGATCTGGGTGCTCATTCTCTAATTTTTGAATTTATTGATTGAATTTCCCCGCTTCCTCTGTTCGTTGATTCATTTGATAAATCGAATACCTTATATGGGAATCACCAGCAACCGTGAAAGCAGCAATGTTCTCCATATCTTCTTACCATTCTCTCGCGTGAGCTCACGTGACGTGAAAACAATGTGTTTCCACCTTAAAGGTGCATACATATTGTTGTCACGTCACGTGAAATCACGCGAGGGAATGGGAAGAAGATATGGAGAACATAGCTGCTTTCACAGTTGCTGGTGATTCGCATAAAAGGGATTCGATTTACCAAATGAATCAATTCAAGAATTAATGAATGAGCACCCAGATCGGTTTCAAATGTATGTCAGAATGACATTTCACAAAATATCAGACGTGATATCACGTGCGGTCAGAAAATGTAAATATGCGGAATATAGATCTTGCGTGCTATCAGTGCTATAACGTGACAGCAGATACAATGTTGCGAAAATTTTTACTACATTTTTATTCTGTAGTAGTACAATCACCCAGTTTAGTTCTAATGATTTGGTTTCACTATTTATTATCGAAAGGTGCGTCACCTCTTCCTATGGTCTAAGTTCCATGCATTATCGTGGTTTCACATTTTGGGAGGACGACGTGATGTGACGTGACGTGATAACAATGTGTTTCCGCCTTTAGTCGACGTCCTGTAAGGAGAATATTGAGAATTGAAAAGTATCAACCAAATATGATAAAACTCGTTCAGGATTTGTCAGACGATGATTTCGACCTTCGGATGGACTGATGAACTCGTCGTCATTACAAGTGTAATGACGACGAACATTCTGCAGCTAACGTACTGTTTTCCGATGAAGTAACTTTTTGTTTATCCGCCATAACTGAAAATATTGGACCAAATGAAAAGCCCCATTGAATTCATGAAGCACATTACCAAGCGTCCACGAAATATTAATTTTTGGATGTGAAGAACCAAATCGTTCGTTCACTTCAAAAGAATGGAATGTTATCACAGAATTATTGGTTTCAACAAGGTTTCACCATGAGCGACAAGTAGTGGAAATTATGGACACGAATTTCCCGTATAGATGGATCAGATAAAGATGTTTCCTAGAGTGGCCGGTTCGTTTTACGGATCTGAACCCGTCAAATTTTTCCTTTGGGGCTTTCTAAAATCAAATGTGTGGGTTACATCAGCAACATGCTTGCAGGAATTGAGACCATAAATTATTGATGAACATAGAGAAGTTTTGGAAAGAAAGATTCCCGTATTTATCGATAGACTTCCGTAGCCAAAAGAATTTTGTCATCTCTAAGGAGATTCGGCATGCAATAAACCCTCGGACTTTAGAAAGAGGTAATGCGTCTCTCAATGATAAAGAGTAGAACAAATTTTCAAAATCATCAGAACTGAACTGGGTCCTTAACTGTACTATTGCGCCATCAAAGTGTAGTGGAAATATTTTCAACGTTGTGATAGTCTTTGGATTTTCAGTAGTAATATCACAAGAGATTGAATTTTCGTGATAAGTCATCGATTTATTTTCAAACGAAAATAGGTTGCTTGGAAACATCACGAGTCCGGAGGACGAGTGGTGTTTCCTTGAAGCAACTCATTTGAGTTTGGAAATGAAAGATATACTTATGAGGTAAATTCAATCTGGAGTGAAATTTTATAAGACCATTTCACGAATAAAATAAAAGGTCAGAAACTCCAGATTCGAGAAAAGCAAGGAAAAACTCATGTTGACGTCTACAATTTATATTTATCAGTTGTCAAACCGTTCGTATCCATAGTTCAATCACATATTATTCTGTAGTTCAATCGTTGAAAATACCGAAGTTGTCAGACCAATCATAATTCAGAGACAGTTGGTATTATCGCGATAATACGAGCTGTCTTTGGACTGTGATTGGTCAGTTTTTTAAATGAGTGGAATAGTCTAAATAAACTCTCAATCAAAATAAAAAGTACTTTAGATTAAAATTCATTCACCCATTTATGCGTGAGTATCAGATATGAGTATTTGCTATCTTCGTTCCACCCATTGAAAACTGACTGAATTTTGGCTCCACCAATTCTCGAATTTATGAATGTCCCCTCTTTCTATGGTCTAAGGTTTCATCAATCGGAACTGAACATACTAGAAAAACGATTCCATATAAATAGGTATCAAACAATAAATCTATTATTTCTTCTTCTCAAATTCATTTCGTTTTAGGCAAACAAGAAAACATTATTTCATTGTCTATAAATAAACTCTCAATCAAAATGAAAAGTACTTTAGATTAAAATTCATTCACCCATTTATGCGTGAGTATCAGATATGAGTATTTGCTATCTTCGTTCCACCCATTGAAAACTGACTAAATTTTGGCTCCACCAATTCTCGAATTTATGAATGCCCCCTTTTTCTATGGTCTAAGGTTTCATCAATCGGAACTGAACATGCTAGAAAAACGATTCCATATAAATAGGTATTAAACAATAAATCTATTATTTCTCCTCAAATTCATTTCGTTTTAAGCAAACAAGGAAACATTATTTCATCAATTATATTTCCGAAACGGAAAAACCCCCAATTTCTGAAAGGGTCACGACAGAATCCTGAACATTGTTACTTTCATGAAATGAAAAAAATTTTAGGTTTATTGCAGAGTATTTTTCAGAACTCATATATGAGCCTCAGAAAATTCTTACACCGTTCATTGAAGATACGGATTTGTGATTTTTTAATGAATATACTTCAAAATAGATTACAGTCTCATATTTCGTTGAAACTGGCTTTCTGAAGATAGAAAATCAAATTCGAATTCCTCAATGCTTTTTGATAAATTTGTATCCTCTCCAGACGAAGATTAAAATGAGTTATCATTTTCAAATTGTTTCATTATCGTGTCTTCTAATCTCAGGAACCAAAGAATTCCATATTCTCTGTTGCGAGGTCCGAAGGTAATCGTGTTGGGAGATCCCGTTTCCAAAACCAGAATATTGGTCTTTTTCGCCGATTCATAATAATTTACCGTTCTGGGTTATTTTTACTAGCGACCCGTTAGCCAATGTTCTGTTGATATTTCTATTTACTATGAATGGATATGAATAATTCGTGAGGTATATAATTCTTTAATTCTACCAATTCAGTTGTGTATGAATATGAATTTGGACGCCCTTTTTCACAATCCTATTGTTTACAAAGTGGTTGTTTGAAAGTGGCCATTCAAGATATAACATTGAGAATGAAATACGGTATAATTTCCAAATTTCGGTTTTAGATAAAATGTCTAAAAACATTCGAGACATCTTATTTTTAGGCAAGTATGTCATGGGTGTAGCACACTATGGACAGGGGGGGGGGCAGCTGCCCCCCTTCTGAAAGAAAAAACAAATTAAATTTGCCTTTTTTTATCCTAATATATTCCATTTTGAACGACCAGGGACGATGACCATGGTTTGCCCCCCCCCCCTGTTATAAATCCTGGCTACGCCCTTGAAGTGTGTGATCTACAAACGAAAGCATTTGCAAATGAAAACACAGACTACGAGTATACTTCTGGTACTTGTTTCCGTCACCTTGAAAATATTTTCAGTAATAATAATATCACAAGAGCTTGAATTTCCGTGATGAGTCTATCGATTTATTTTCAAAGGAAAATGAGTTGCTTGGAAATAAAAGATAGACTTATGACGTACCTACATTCAATCTCGAGTGAAATTTTATAAGATTATTTCACGAACAGAATAAAAGGTCCGAAACTCCATATTCGAGAAAAGCAAGGAAAATCTCATGTTGACGTCTACAATTTATATTTATCAGTTGTCAAACCGTTCGTATCCATAGTTCAATCATAGATGCATAGAACACCTGGTGTAACGACTCCCTTCTAAAAATCGTGACCAAAATTTGTAGATCAAAACGGCATCCTAGATTTCAGATTTTGGACTAGTTCCGGAATAAATCCGCAATATTTATCGGTCGTGGCGCTACTGCGGCAACGACAAAAAACGCGACCCCTTTCGGGAGAAATGAAAAGCTGCACAAAATATCACGTTTTCGATCGACAAGATAGTCTTAAACAAAATCTAATCAGTGCCAACACCAGGTATTTCTATGCATCTATGTTCAATCACAGATTATTCTGTAGTTCAATCGTTGAAAATACCGAAGTTGTCAGACCAATCATAATTCAGAGACAGTTGGTATTATCGCGATGATACGAGCTGTCTTTGGACTGTGATTGGTTAGTTTTTGAAATGAGTGAAATGGTCATTAGAAAGATCATACAGGGTTTTGCAATAATACTGTTTTGACATTCAAAGAAAAATGCCTTTTTTCAAATAAATGATCAGATGTTCATCTCATTAAAGGTGAGGGGAAGGTATACCGTTGATTATGTAAAATTACATCAGACAATGATCAGCATCTTCGAGGTCTGGCATCGACGCTGGGCTCTTGGCGTAGACCTTTTATTTCCCATGGCCCCAAAGGAAGAATTCGCAAGGTGTTGAATCACAAGATCTCGTTGGCCAATTGGGATCACCTCTTCGAGAAATAACACAGTCCGGAAACTTTCCACGTGAAAAATCAATGGTTTCGTTGCTTATGTGGCATTTAGCACTGTCTCGTTGAGAGTCAACGTTGTCCAGATCAATACTTTCTCGAAAAAGTAAGGTCCAATGACTCCGCCGGACCATAAACCGCACCGAACAGCCAAGACATGACGTCGTTGAAGATCGGGCCTTGAGATCCAAAGCTCTATGCAAAATACCGTGTAACGGTGTTTGTGGAATGCCTAATGCCGAAGTCTAAAGTAGCAATATTATCGGCTGTTCTTGAGTGACTTGCACGGGTTTCATTCTTCACGTCACTAACTTGTCCAAACATCTCAAATTTTTCCACCATTTTCATAGATTTCAATAATTTCAATGCGTTGTTGAAGCGTGTATTGTTCTATTTTTATGATTGAGGAAGTTTCTACTTGTCTACCGAAATAGCGGGCTATTCAAAATAACACCTCTTATTGAAAAACCCTTCAGTTCTGTTCTGTTCTGTCAAAAACCAACATTTTTGAACTATAACTTTTCCAGTCTGTATATGTGCGGCTTCGATAATCACCTTGTATATTTTATTAATGTGAACGGTACATATTGTATAACAATACAATATGTACCGTCAACACACAAAATTGGCCTGAAAACCTAAAAAATACAGATTTTCCAACCATTCGTCGTGTTGTTTTCTAATGTGCGTTTTTGTGACTTTCAGTTTTCATCAATATTCCAGTGGCTTCAGTACCGAAAAAGAATGTTTGTATATCCTCCAACAAAAAACAAGAAGCCTTGATAGATACTTTCAAGAGAGAATCCAGAAATATTCTCTTCAATGAACGAAATATTTTGATTTTCTTGAGAATAGTCATATTCCAGTGGAATCATCAGTCTATTTGGTATTCAAAACATCAAAAAACTTCTCGATGGATATTGAATTCATCGATTTCCACCATAAAATCAGGAATCGGATTCGAATTTCAGGAATCCAACCACATTAACCACAAACTTCTGAAACATCCGCCTTTGATCGGTAACTTCAATTTCTCAATTTCAGTATCGTAATGAGTTCATTACAGTACTAAAAACAGTGCTGTAATGAACTCATTACAGCATTGTTTTCAGTTATATTTTTCATTTCGTGGTTGTCAACAATGACTGACTGCCGATCCTATCAATTTTCAACACACGTCAATTTGAAAATGTCAATTTTCGTAACAGTCGTCAACTGTCAAGATACAATACAAAAAAGTCACTAGAATGTATAATATGAATTTTTCATTGAAAATTTGACAAATTTGACTGAAATAGAGAAAATATCGTCTAACTCGTTGCAGAATGCAATTCCAACACTCATGCGTTCGCAAATCCGCTCCTTCGTCACTCGTTTTCGAATTTCGCATTCGTATTGGAATCGCAATCGTATTGGAATAGGAGCCCATTCTGCAACTAGTTTTAGAATATACTATTATAATGTATTATCGTCAAATATAGATGAAATTGGCGAAAAAGACGACGGAATGCTGAACTGTTTTGAATTACAGTAGTATGAACTATTTTGGGTGGATTTATGGGTCGGCTACGATGTAACTTTGATACCAGAAGAAATTTTGAATACGTGCCAGTTCATTTAAATCAACGGTATCGAAGATATGGACTTGGATTTTCGACACACTGTATCTTTCAAATGAGGCCGAATTTCGAGAAATTAAATGAAAACAGAGTGTTTCATATGATGAGAGGGATGAAATGAAAAATTTACGAGTCAAGGTCTCGTTCCGTACTCATCATTTCAGACTGAAACTCAAATCTAATATAATATACCAAAGAATGATAAATCAAATCGCTGCAATCAAAATGTAACTTTTATTTTTTCTTCAATCATCAATAATGCTCACATAATTGAACGAACTTAAAAGGCGTATAATTCAGTTGTATCATCGAAATCTAGTGGTGAATGAATTTGTTATGGAGAATTGAGATTGTCTGACAATCTGTCAATTTCAGAAAAGTACAGGAAAACACTGGCACATAGATTACATATAATATACACATAATTGAAGCTCCATTGTAATAAAGCAATAGAATTAGTTATTGAGAATTTCCAATCATAAATTACTAAAGAGAGCAGGGAAAAAGTTGTCCCCTAGTACAAATAATCATAATTAACTAAATTAAATTAATTGGTAATTGATCCGAAAACTTGGGCCAGGCAAGTAATTTACACATTATTCCTTCTGACCAACATATACAGGTTGTTTCAAAACAAGTCCGAAAACGGTACATTCTACGAGAAAAATACAGGAAATGAAAAAGTTTCTAACCGAATCAGGCTATCAGAATTTTATTCTATCCAAGTCGTTGCGTGAGTTTTTCTTTCAATTTCATTTTTCCCCCATCTTTTAACCTCGATATCTCCCTAACGTTCGACTTTTGTCCCAACATTTATATTTCAAACAACCCTCAACTTTGAGCAAGGAATCCCCCTCTGATTTTGGATCGATCCTAATGGTTGTGCTAGCTCCATATGCGGATGAACAATGCCTTGTGCTTCCAAAAACGTCCAAGGTATGAACATATTTTCAGATTGAACTCGTTTAAGAAATTTTATTTAAATGATCTACTGATTAATCGGAAGATCTCTTGACAACCCTGCTCATAACCGCCGAATGCTATTCAAACAAAAAGTAAATATGAATGATGTGTAAATTGTGGAAATTTGGCCGAATACTACTGTTCTGAATCGAATTATTTTATTTCAATATTTCTTCTTCTTCTTCCAGAAAAAAATATGGACGAAACGAAAATTTGAATCGGAAGAGCATTATTCGACCAAATTCCTGCAATTGATACCTCATTTGATACATTGGCGTAAACTCCATCGGATGTGAATATGATGTTGGTCTTACAGAAATCATAAATACTGCTCAATAAGTTAGTCATCCTTAAGGATAGAATCCAGTTTCACTATAACTGAAGCAATGTTTATTTCAGCAGTGAAACCCAACAAATCCTAAGATCCTATTCCAGTTATTCTGAATTCTTGTGCGTACGGCCAAACTCGCGACAAGGTCACTAACGGAACCACTTTTTAATTAATACAATTTGCAACTCACCTTGAAGGCTACCAGAAACGGTTCAATAAACTCTATTCAAATAAATATTAATATAGATGTATTTCACATAGATTTATCACATAAAATGAACGGCACAATAATATCAGCGGATGATATAGTTTGAAATCGCCAAAATTGTCATTTTCGTATAGCTCGCACGTAGTAGGGCCGCATATACTTTTCGGGGAGATCGATTTTCGAATTTGGCGCGCTGCTAGTACTTAAGGTTCGATGTCATCCCCATGACTAGCGGGTACAAAGTCATGCCGGTGTGTGGATTCGACTGACCGAAGAAGAAGTTGGTCTACTCATGCCATCTTCAAGAGCGGAGGGTCAAGGACCCATGGGAGCGCAGCGCTTAGCCGTAGAAGCCCAGGAGGGGAGGTACCGTTAATGGTACCTCAGTTCGGTGATCGAGTTGTGAAGAGTTACGATCGCCGCTTCAAATAAAGTAGAGCCGAACAGGTGCTGCAGTTTGTCGCCTTGGTTGGTCTTGGTGTAGACAACTCATGATACGTCAAGGTTGCTGCGTAATTGGTACCTTCGGTAGTCTTCTTCTTGGAAGATGTTTTGGACGTAATGAGCACGTCTCGAGATGAATCGAAAATTGGTGGTGGATCAGAATTTTTGATAAGGTCCAATATTATGCGACCTGCTCAGGTTTTTGATGAGAGGCGACAGTGTTATCGGAATTGAAGATTGTCGACCTTGCATGCTCCTTAAATTTTTATGGTTTGTCAGGAGCTAGCTACCCATTGAAGTTTTCATTCCACGAAATCTCTACGTTTTTGCTATGCTCTAATTGTAATACTAGGGGGGCCATTCAGCTCCAGCTGGCGCACCTCGGAGTTTCTTCACAGAAACTCAAACTTTATCGATAAGTTGATTTCGATTAAGACAATAAGAAGACGTCCAACTGACTCGCGGCTGCTGGAGGGAAACAAATAAAAATGACAACGACGATATCGAGATGGCAAATGATGAGAATAAGGAATTAGGAATACAAAACCTGTACAGAACCCGAAATGAGTGGATGAAAAAGAGGAGATAACCAGACAAAGTTATTGAATAATGAAAAAAACCAGGATTGAAGGCAAAAATGAATACCCTGATATAGAGATTAGTCGATTTCAAGCGGATAACCTGGTCCTTAGTGGTAATTACCAAAGATAACCAACTTCATTCAAGCGCTTTTGGTCCTTGTCGGTTATAATCATGTGACGTTATGAATTAGCCCTTCAACGTCATCGTTTGGACCGCAGATGACCGTACTTAACAGCTGGGTTAAGATACTGGTTATAAGAAGTGAGGTTGAATAGGATTGATTTTCGCGCGATTCCTGAAGGGCTATAACCAAGGGCAGGACCAGAGATAACCGCGGTTATTACTGGTTATCCCCTTGAAATCGATTATTGAAAGGTTTCACAAGGCTATATTCACAAAATTGGAACTCTGCTGTGGAAAATTCACAGGAGTAAAAAACTCAGATCTGAAATTAAACAGGGTGTTCCTTTTAAGAAAAAAAGTCTCATGAACAAAGGGTCGCAAATGTTTCGTTTTCGAGATACAGGGTGTACTAGGAAATATTTGAACGAAAATTATAAAAACAGGTGGATTGGATAGGGTGTACATCAGTCAAGGCCCGCCATATCTCCTTACTCAAATAGTTTATATTTCTCTTTTCTGGACAATTTTGATTTTTCCGAGGATTTCGAGCGAATCGTTAAAATTTTTTTTCTCGAAATCGGTTGCAGATACGACAAAACTACAGAAGACTGAAAAGTTAATTATAACAACAAAGCTTCTCATTACTTTCTTTCAAATCAACAGTTGCCCACCAAAACAAAGTTCTGGAGGAAAACAGGTGACAGTGTTCCAGAAAAAATATCACACTGTGTGCCATGTTACGTGGTGAGAACATTCAAATGTAATATCTATGGCAAATTTCAGTTGAATATCTTGTAAAGTTTGTAGATACTATGAGAAAAAAACTTGAACACTCTGTATCTCGAAAACGAAACGTTTGCGACCCCAACTTTTTTTTCTTAACCTTTCAGACCTGATTTTTATTTTTCAGTAAAAAAAAAATTCTGTAGTTGCTTAGTGTTTTTCATCCTATCTAAAAATCGTATTCAGGCAAAATTCGATTTTTTTTGTTTATAAAAAAAGTTAAGGTACGTGCATTATACAGTCCATTCGGACTCGACAGTTGTCGTAGCGCATTTTCATATGTACCTACACTAGAATGCACAAAATGTCTCAAAACAAATTTGATACATGCTACTTATAACGCTTTATTTTCTATGGAACAGTTTCTATTTTTCACAAGGCAAAGATGTACTTCACATTTATGACAGAAAATATGACTACGCTGTTTGCAGCCTGATAGTTTGCATCTTGTGGGTTCCTTTTTGTCTTCATAAAGGGGCATATGATCCACATTATCAAATTGTACATCGGCAATGGGTCTTTGTTCGCCTTTTCTGACAGTTTTTGATGGTGTTGGTGCATTACCACCAGCTGAGCTGGGCCTTGCCCTTCTTTTTAGATTCTCAATAGGCCTTCCTGCTTTTATGAGACCGTTGGTTACTGCAAAGCGAAAATGGAGAAAATCCATTACCTTATTGGGAATATTGTTTATTTGACAGTCCCTTTTATATTCCAGCCATGAATTAGACAGAGCAAAATCTATCATATGCATAATTAATCGCAAAGTCCATTTTCGTGATTTTATGAATATTCTATAGGTGCTAATCATTTGGTCCAATAGGTCAACACCTCCCATCGATTGATTGTATTTTGCAATGACTTCAGGCCTCGGTATACTCAAGTATTTATTAGACTTTTTATCCCACCTTCTAGCAATATCTTCTTGTCCTTTTCCAATGAAGTTGGAAGCCATACAAACAGTTTCATTGTCTTACCATTTTACCAATGAAATATTATCAGCACTTCTAACTTCGTCAGTGAAACCCCTTTTTTCTTTTTTCATCTCTTTATCAGATAACAGCGGCGGATTTTGAAACCGATTCAGTCTTACGGTACATGCTGCCCATATTTTTTTTTCAGTTAGAGCCTTCAAAACATCATAGGAAGAGAAGTAATCATCATAAAAGAGTTATCATAAAAGAGTTATCATAAAAGAGTTTATAGTTATTTGGAGGAATTCTATTTGCAAAATGTAAGATGACACTACCCGCTAGTCAATATTTGCTTAGATTCTGTTCATCTAACCCCGTCTCTTTTCCTTGGTAAAAAAGAAAATCATAGGCAATTCCACTTTTTCCACACAAGCAAAAATTTTTAATGCCCCAAGGATATGCTTTTCCTTTTACATATTGCTTGATGTTGAGATTACCAGTAAATAGAATCATTTGCTCGTCGATGCAGAGGTTTTCTTCTAGAATGAGTTGGGAACATCGTTTCCTTATAGCATTCAACAAAGGATGAACTCTATAAAACTTGTCTTTGCAATTTTCAGGATAGCGTAGCAGATCAACGAAATGCAGACATGTTCGTAGTTGAAAAAACCTGTCCCTTGACATATTTTCTAGAAATAGACCGATACCAAGAGTCGCATCCCAATACAATCTGACTTTTTGAAACTTGTTCAGGGAACCGATGGCAATATGAAGTGCTATAAGAGTTTTCATTTCGTGTTCATTAGTTAGCTTGAAAGAAGTTATCCCTTTTTGAAGAGCATACATATTGATGTACTGAGCCATTTCCCGAAATAAATCATCTCCAACATATTGTGAAAAATACTGCAATGGTGAATCTGAACTTTGTGGTGAAATATCCTTGGAATCTTGGAAAAATGTTGTATCTGGAGTAATAATCGCCTCTCGCATCCAAACAATTGTTGACTTTGCTTTAGTCTTCTTGGTCATAGGTTGGGACTTGATTATTGTTTCTTCAAGTTCAGGTTGATTTTCTTCAGTTTCGGAATCGTCGCTGTAGGATTAGAAAGATAAGTTTTTAGCGATTACTTGTTGTCCAATAACGTTGGTTTGTTGTGGAACATAGTCCTCATCGCTGTCGCAATCCGAGAAAATCTCTATATCTGAAGTGTCACTTTGAATAAATTTTAATAAATCGCGTATATCTGCTTCATTATTCAGGTTATAACGCTCCTTTCTCAACCTTTTCTGCGTAAGTGTCTTTGATGGACTTTGAATATGCAAAATTAAGGTGTTAACATAACGTTCATTCAAGACCTTATGTACACTGTAATTCTATATACTATAATGGTAGTGAAATTCTATGACGGAATATAGAAGTGGATGATGGGTTTTTGGGGGGCGGTCGAAGGTGTCCCGACATTCTTGCAAAAAGCGACGCGAAGCGTCGCTTTTTGCCCAGGGCGGGGGTGGTTGTCGGGGGTTGAAGAGACGAGCTTTCATACGAGGCCGAAGGCCGAGCGCTAGGGCTTCGGGAAGTATTTCAAAAAAATTCGCGAAAATCGTCAATTTCGTCGAAATCGGCGAAAACGCCCAACAATCAGGGCAAAAGGCTTTTTTCACAGGGCATCTAGGAGAAGACCGAAAGCTGCTACGGAAAGAGTAAGAACGGGTCTAATCATGCCAGGAAATATCCAATCTCCAAGTGCCCCCAAACGCCCCCCAGAAGTCTACAAAGTTTTGACATTTCTCGGGAATTTTTCGAGGTCGAATCGACACAGACGCGTCACAGAGATAATTATTTACGTTTGACGTACGGACTTTCGAATGCCGACGAAATTTTTTTAAATGCAGATTTTTGGTATTTGATCGATATTTGCAGGTGAGTTATGTGTCGATTATCGAAGATTAACGTATGTTTATCGTTTTTAGCAAAAGTTTGGAGCGTGAGGAGGATTTTCAAGACCAGGACGAATGTTTACATATACAGGTTAGAAGGGGTACATGGAATTTCGTTGAAAATGCTGTTATTTGGCCAAATATCGTAGTGGATGGATAGGATGGGGCCTCTAGAGGTCGATTACGTTGATATTTTTCAGGTTTTCCAGGAATTTCGGCGATATTTGAGTAGATTTGCGAAATTTAGGTACGTCACAGATGAGATGGAACTTAGGCCTGATTCTCTTAGAAGAAATGGCTTTCGAAAGTCGAGATGGTGAAAAATGTCTTCTTTAGATGTTCTTTAAACAAACGAGACCTAGATTTACACTCCAAAGTAAGTTTTCAGGAAGTTATGAACGAAATAAAATTGACATTCTGACATTGCTCGGTGGTGAAAAAAATTATGTTTTTGCATTTAAACAGGAAGGTAGGGGGCCCATTCTGTTCGAAAACGTAAATCTACGTTGTCTTTCAACGTTTTAGCCAAGGTACCAATCGTGAGGACGATTTTCAAGACCAGGACGAATGTTTATATTTACAGGTTACAAGGGGTAAACGGAATTTCGTTGAAAATGCTGTTATTTGGCCAAATATCGTGGTGGATGGATAGGATGGGGCCTCTAGAGGTCGATTACGTTGATATTTTTCAGGTTTTCCAGGAATTTCGGCGATATTTGAGTAGATTTGCGAAATTTAGGTACGTCACAGATGAGATGGAACTTAGACCTGATTCTCCTAGAAAAAATGACTTTCGAAGGTTGAGACAGTGAAAAATACGTTCTTTAGATGTTCTTTAAAGAAACGAGACCTAGATTTGCAGTCCAAGGTGAGTTTTCAGGAAGTTATGAACGAAATAAAATTGACATTCTGACATTCCTCGGTGGAAGATATATGGAATGTTTTTGCATTTAAACAGGAAGGTAGGGGGCCCATTCTGTTCGAAAACGTATATCTACGTTGTCTTTTTACATTTTGGATAAAATTCCAATCGTGAGGACGATTTTCAAGAGCAGGAGGAATGTTTACATTTACAGGTTAGAAGGGGTACATGGAATTTCGTTGAAAAAGCTGTTATTTGTAAAAATATCAAGGTGGATGGGTCGGATATAGCCTCCAGAAGTCGATTACGATGATATTTTTCAGGTTTTACAGGAATTTCGGCGATATTCGAGTAGATTTGGGAAATTTAGGTACACGTCACTACTGAGCTGGAACTTAGACCTGATTCTCCTGTAAGAAATGACTTTCAAAGGTCTAGACGGTGAAAAATACGTTCTTTAGATGTCCTTCAAACAAACGCAGCCCAGTTTTATACCCCAACATCAATTTCAAGAAAGTTATCAACAAAATAATATTGACATTCTGACATTGGCCCGTTGAAGGAATAAAGAATGTTTTTGCATTTAAACAGAAAGGTAGGGGGCTGATTCTGTTCGAAAACGTGAATCTACGTTGTCTTATTACATTTTAGCTAAAATTCCAATCGGTTGCATCGTTTGTGAAGATATTTCAGTACCACGAAGGTAGAATCAACGAACAACAATAAAATTGTTCAAAAACCTTTTATTTGGTGAATAATGGCAGTGAATCATTTCAATGAGGTGTTTTGAGGTGGATTACAACGATATTTTTCAGATTCTGTCCAAGTTTCAATGATATTAGAGCCGAAAAGTTGGAAATTATGAATGTAATGTCGATAAGATACCCTAGAAGTTTAGACTGATTTCAGTCATTTAGAGGCCTTTCTCTACATGAAAACGATGAAAAAAGAGCACATTAGATGTTATTTGAACAAACGCAGCCGAGTTTTATGCTCCAATATGGATTTTCAGACAGCTATGAGCAAATTCCATTATGCATTTTTTTTTATAGGTTATTTGTCGAGGACTGAAAAATCGAGTTTTTTAGCATCATTTACGTGAATACACGGATTGTGGAATGATATTGTCGGTTGCTATCTGATAATTAAAGATCATATTCATGTTTCAGACAAAAAAACACTTGGTATAAGGTCATTTTGAAGAAATTTTAGTAAATTGCTTTCAACGGTAGGTCAGTTGTGTAGAATAGAAATGTTTGCAGAAAGGGTACAGGAGCTTATATGTCCATCTAGAAAGTATTTACAGGGTGAATTGGACTAAAACACATTGTTTTTCATATATGCCAGGTGATATTACATGATTTTCGAGAAAAATAATATCGATTCTGTTCAAAAAATTAGGTTAGGTTGTTTGTTTATGTTTCATGAAATGGATAATGCAACAAAACAACGATTTATATGTAGAAATGTAAGCCAAAGTAAGTAGTAATCGACCTTTTTATACTTGATAACTACGTTTGTTTCAGGTATCTAGCAATTTCGAATGATTGGTGAAGATATTTCAGTCCCACGAAGGTAGAATCAACGAACAACAATAAAATTGTTCAAAAACCTTTTATTTGGTAAATAATGGCAGTGTCTTCATTTAATGAGGTGTTATGAGATGAATTTCAACGATATTTTTCAGATTCATGCCAAATTTCAGTGATATTAGAGCCGAAAAGTTGGAAATTCTAAATTTGATGCCCATAATAAACCCTAGAAGTTTAGACTGATTTCGATCATTTAGAGGCCTTTCTTCACATGAAAGCGATGAAAAATGTGTTCTTTAGATGTTATTTGAACAAACGCAGCCGAGTTTCATACTCCAAAATGAATTTTCAGAAAGTTATAAGCGAATTCCACTAAGCATTTTTTATAGGTTAATTGTCAACGAGAAATCAAAAATCGAGTTTTTTTTAGGAAAATCGTTTTGAGAATGAAAAGTATTCATGAATCTGGACTATTGACTAATCCCTCCCTATTGGAACAGAAATTTAGAAGAATATTGACACTTATTGCATGGAAATGAGAATAACGAGTGAAGGTTAACGGAGAACTATCTTTGCAAGGAATAGCAATCAGAAAGCAGGTTTGTAATCGAGTTTTAGGTGAAAAGTGTGTATTTAAGATATGTTTCCACGTTTCAGGACGATAACCCAGAGTAAAAACCTATATTGAAAGGAAAATAACAATCTAAAATTCAACATTCAGATCCTGCGAATTGAAGATGAGGAAAAAATGTATTTCTGGATAGAAGTTTGCAGGTATGTCTGCAATTCAGTTTGAAAACGTTCTTTTATGTTGTATTTCGAATAAATGGAAAGCGATCGCCTGAAATTTGGTTGAATTTGGATAATTTGACGTGGAAAACCCTGCCATTAGGCCTTGCATATAATCACGCGTAATGGCTCAGTGCATTGAATTCCAATTTAGAGTTATTTAGAAGCAGCGTCGGGCGCGGTTAGTACTTGGATGGGTGACCGGCGTGGACATTGCACGAGAGAGGAAATGCAAGGTTTCTCATAAATTCCTTTTTTGAAGCGAATTGTGTATTTATTATTGACGATTCAATAAAGTGTTCTCATTTTAGCAGAATTTTAAAACTATTTGGGCAGTTTACTAATAAATACGAACGTTTGTGGAAAATTTTGAATGAATTTCTAATTTGAGCTTCCATGTCGGATATATGGATGGAAAACAATGTAAGTAGTTGGGTTAAACCTTATCATACTTTCTTTTATTGATATTGAGAAAAGAAGATGCTTTTTTCAAAAAAAATATGTTAAAAATAGAAATGTCTTGCAAATTGTTACATTGAATTTGTATTTTGTTTCAGATTGCTTATCATGGATGATTTTTACTGAGAAAGACTACCTTTGATGACTACGATGAAATATGAAATTTCCATAATGAACCAGTAAGGAATATGCTTCTTTGGTTGGAATGGAACACAAATGGAATTGGAAGTTTATAAAATTGATGATGTATATTATGCTTTTTCATTGTATAGGTATATTCCAGACAATAAATAAACAATAAAAATCAGTGTTTTCTTGAAATTGAATATAATTTTAAATTGGATAAAGAATAGTTTCAAAAAATTCTTGAATTGATTGACACATTCAACTGATAATCCCAGATAATAGCATTGAGGTAATGATTCTTTCTATGCATTACAATCATGACGATATCTTACATCGTGGCTCTTGGTTTTCATGAAAATTCAATATTTGGTTTTTGCATCTTTGATCTCACATGAAGTAGGGTAGAAATTCAAAGTAGGTAGTTCAGTCAGAGTTTTTTTCAGTGAAACTAAGAGAGCTGAGAATAACAAACTATCTTTGCAAAAAGCAGAACATGTTATGAAACTAATACTTCCTTAATATTCATGATCACAATGGGATCTGTGAAGACCAACAACCTACTTCTACATGATTTTTGTTTTGTTTCCAACTCATTTTGTTAAATTCAGGTACATAAGGCAGTTCATTTAAACATATTTCTTGCATTAGTTGTATCGACATCATACATGCTTTTTATGTTGTCCAGAAAATAAAGAATAAATGCATTACTATTATTACTAATCATTTAATGAAGTACGTTTTGTAGTTGATACATAAATTCCATTCTTCGATATAATTCAAACTTGAAATCACATCATTTCACAAACATTCTATATCTCTATTCCAATCTATTTAATATCTCACGAATTGGAATTTGGTGATTGAAAATAGGAGTATTACATGAATATGTATTGTATAAATTCAAACTGCTGCTTTTTCCAAGACATTCTTCTGGTGCATTTTTCTTATGTATTCTTCGGAAAATGGCACGATGTTTTTGAACCGCCAACAACAAGAATCGTTATATTTCTTCAAGCAACTCAACTCCCATGAGCAATCTGCGAAATTTTTCCAAGACCTCTGTTGTTTGAATAATCTAATATGTTGAGTGAATTAGAATCGAGATAATCATGATTATTATTTCTCAACTCAAATTTTTTCTAAGTCCATAAAATCAGAGAGAGACAAGTTTAAGGATATAACAGAGTGAGAAAGAGAATGACGAAAGCTAAACATAGATAACGTATGCCTCTTATATCTATGTTAACCCACAGCGTTAGAATATAAATAGATTATCTGTGTTTAAAACTGTAAAATTTGGCAACTGTGGATTTTCGTTCGACAAACATAAAACTGTGAAATATGACAACCTGCGCTTTATCGATGTTCATCATTGACCTAGAAGGATTCTACATCAATAATGTTCATCAATCTGCAAAATATTTTCAAGACAGAAGTCTGATGCATTCGTGTTGATGTTTCTGAATAAGCAACAATGAAAATAGCTTCGTATTGTGTGAATTTCTACTGAATGAAAGGAAGTTTTATCGAGACCAACATAATTGTTGTTCTATTCTATACTATACTTAAGTGGTAACTCGGTGGAACGGCCCGAGGCAATCTGTCGAAAAGTGGGTCCGGAAGTATCTTAAAATCGCAGCGAAGCTGCGATTTTAACCTCATTTAACATAACCATTCTCGCAGCGAAGCTGCGATTTTAACTTCAAAGGACACAATCATTCTCTCGCAGCGAAGCTGCGATTTAAACTCCATATTCAAATGGAGCTGATGTTTTTCAATTACCAACAATCCAGATCATTATTTCTTGGGAAAAACATTGCATTAATTATATGAATATTCCGAAATTGAATTGAGAAAATTTCTAAGTCCAAAATATCAGAGAGTGAAAGAGAGGTGTTACTATCACGAAATTATAGAATGTATCACAGTGAGAGAGCAAGAAAATGGCATGTCTTTAATATTACTGTACAAATACAGATGATCTATGTTCACCATATGTTCTGTGCATAAAACTGTCATCTTTGAATGGCCGTAACTTTTCAATGTTCAATCATAGAATTGTCTTTATGTCAAACACTTTTTTCTTCTTCTTCCCATTTATTGGCCTCTTTTATATATTAATGCGAATCTACATTCTATATTGATCTACCTTAAATATTGATCCACGTATTATGTAGATCTGCTGGCATTAACTAGTTCTATATAATAAAGGAGTAGTGAAGTTCTATGACGGAATAGAGAAGAGGATGATAGTTTTTTGGGTGGCGGCGAAAAGTGTCCCGACGTTCTTGCAAAAAGCGACGCGAAGCGTCGCTTTTTGCCCGGGGCGGGTGTGGTAGTCGGGGGTCGAAGAGACGAGCTTTCCGTCGAGGCCGAAGGCCGAGCGCTGGGCCTTCGGGAAGTATTTCAAAAAAATTCCCGAAAATCATCAATTTCGTCGAAATCGACGAAAAGGGCGAGTTGGGGCAGAGAAAGGCTTTTTTCACAGGGTACTTACGAGCGAACCGTGAATTGCGACGGAAAGACGAAGAGTTGAACTGTGGAACACCGGGAGATGGTGAGCGTGGGGGCCCCCTGGGCCCCACGGCAAGGCCGCAAACTTGAGACATTTCGCGAAATTTCCAATCACACGGCGTAACCAAGGTGATTTATTTTTTGAGCCGCGAAGCCGATGTGACATACCGATCTTGAATCTTGAACCCGGTGTGACGTTTCGG
This sequence comes from Adalia decempunctata, assembly GCA_951802165.1. Lineage (NCBI taxonomy): Eukaryota > Metazoa > Arthropoda > Insecta > Coleoptera > Coccinellidae > Adalia > Adalia decempunctata. Next base: position 8,753,543 of record OX637697.1, read on the forward strand.
ATTTAATTTTCGGATTTTCGAATTAATCGGCCGTATTTCGGTGGGAAATCGAGGGGAAAAGGTTTAATTTTCGATTCTACGTCGTCCAGAAGAAGTTTCCAGAGGTTGTGGGAAAATTCCGTGCAAATTACTTCATCGACGTCATTCGCATTCACGCTTGGCATAATGTGGAAAATTGAATTGCATTTAAAAATGCTGAATTTTGGTATTTAATCGATATTTGCAGGTGAGTTTTTTGTGTATTATCCAAGATTAACGTATGTTTATCGTTTTTAGCAAAAGTTTGGAGCGTGAGGAGGATTTTCAAGACCAGGACGAATGTTTACATATACAGGTTAGGAGGGGTACATGGAATTTCGTTGAAAATGCTGTTATTTGGCCAAATATCGTAGTGGATGGATAGGATGGGGCCTCGAGAGGTCGATTATGATGATATTTTTCAGGTTTTCTAGGAATTTCGGCGATATTTGAGTAGATTTGCGAAATTTAGGTACGTCACAGATGAGATGGAACTTAGACCTGATTCTCCTAGAAAAAATGACTTTCGAAGGTTGAGACATTGAAAAATACGTTCTTTAGATGTTCTTTAAAGAAACGAGACCTAGATTTGCAGTCCAAGGTGAGTTTTCAGGAAGTTATGAACGAAATAAAATTGACATTCTGACATTCCTCGGTGGAAGATATATGGAATGTTTTTGCATTTAAACAGGAAGGTAGGGGGCCCATTCTGTTCGAAAACGTAAATCTACGTTGTCTTTCAACGTTTAAGCTAAGGTACCAATCGTGAGGACGATTTTCAAGACCAGGACAAATGTTTATATTTACAGGTTACAAGGGGTAAACGGAATTTCGTTGAAAATGCTGTTATTTGGCCAAATATCGTAGTGGATGGATAGGATGGGGCCTCTAGAGGTCGATTACGTTGATATTTTTCAGGTTTTCCAGGAATTTCGGCGATATTTGAGTAGATTTGCGAAATTTAGGTACGTCACAGATGAGATGGAACTTAGACCTGATTCTCCTAGAAAAAATGACTTTCGAAGGTTGAGACAGTGAAAAATACGTTCTTTAGATGTTCTTTAAAGAAACGAGACCTAGATTTGCAGTCCAAGGTGAGTTTTCAGGAAGTTATGAACGAAATAAAATTGACATTCTGACATTCCTCGGTGGAAGATATATGGAATGTTTTTGCATTTAAACAGGAAGGTAGGGGGCCCATTCTGTTCGAAAACGTAAATCTACGTTGTCTTTCAACGTTTAAGCTAAGGTACCAATCGTGAGGACGATTTTCAAGACCAGGACGAATGTTTATATTTACAGGTTAGAAGGGGTACATGGAATTTCGTTGAAAATGCTGTTATTTGGCCAAATATCGTAGTGGATGGATAGGATGGGGCCTCTAGAGGTCGATTACGTTGATATTTTTCAGGTTTTCCAGGAATTTCGGCGATATTTGAGTAGATTTGCGAAATTTAGGTACGTCACAGATGAGATGGAACTTAGACCTGATTCTCCTAGAAAAAATGACTTTCGAAGGTTGAGACAGTGAAAAATACGTTCTTTAGATGTTCTTTAAAGAAACGAGACCTAGATTTGCAGTCCAAGGTGAGTTTTCAGGAAGTTATGAACGAAATAAAATTGACATTCTGACATTCCTCGGTGGAAGATATATGGAATGTTTTTGCATTTAAACAGGAAGGTAGGGGGCCCATTCTGTTCGAAAACGTAAATCTACGTTGTCTTTCAACGTTTAAGCTAAGGTACCAATCGTGAGGACGATTTTCAAGACCAGGACGAATGTTTATATTTGCAGGTTAGAAGGGGTACATGGAATTTCGTTGAAAAAGCTGTTATTTGTAAAAATATCGAAGTGGATGGGTCGGATGTAGCCTCCAGAAGTCGATTACGATGATATTTTTTAGGTTTTACAGGAATTTCGGCGATATTTGAGTAGATTTGGGAAATTTAGGTACGTCACAGATGAGATGGAACTTAGACCTGATTCTCCTAGAAAAAATGGCTTTCGAAGGTCGAGACAGTGAAAAATACGTTCTTTAGATGTCCTTTAAACAAACGCAGCCCAGTTTTATTCCCCAACATTAATTTCAAGAAAGTTATGAACAAAACAAAATTGACATTCTGACATTGGTCCGTTGAAGGAATAAAGAATGTTTTTGCATTTAAACAGAAAGGTAGGGGGCTGATTCTGTTCGAAAACGTGAATCTACGTTGTCTTTTTAAATTTTAGCTGAAATTCCAATCGGTAACATCATTTTTGGAAGCAACATGAATGTTTTTTTTTCAGGCTAAACGAGGGAATGAGAAAATGGTTTGATTGTTGAAAAACCTTTTATTTGGTAAATAATGAACAGACGCAGCCAAGTTTTATACCCCAACATTAATTTTAAGAAAGTTATCAGCAAAATAACATTGAGATTCTAACATTGCTCCGTTGAAGGAAAAATGAGTTTTTGTGGATAGAAACATAAAGGTAAGAGGCCAATTCTGTTCGAAAACGTGAATCTACGTTGTCTTTTTACATTCTAGCTGGGATTCCAAACGGTTACAAGGTGATATTACATGATTTTTGAGAAAAATAATATCGATTCTGCTCAAAAAATTAGGTTAGGTCGTTTGTTTATATTTCACGAAATGGATAATGCAACAATAAAACTATTTATATGTAGAAATGTAAAGCCAAAGTGAGTACTAATCGACCTATTTACACTTGATAACTACGTTTGTTCCAGGTATCTAGCAATTTCGAATGATTGGTGAAGATATTTCATTACCACGAAGGTAGAATCAACGAACAACAATAAAATTGTTCAAAAACCTTTTATTTGGTAAATAATGGCAGTCATGTTTCAGACAAAAAACCACTTGGTATAAGGTCATTTTGAAGAAATTTTAGTATATTGCTTTCAACGATAGGTCAGTTGTGTAGAATAGAAATGTTTGCAGAAAGGGTACAGGAGCTTTTATGTCCATCTAGAAAGTATTTATAGGGTGATTTGGACTAAAACACATTGTTTTTCATATATGCCAGGTGATATTACATGATTTTCGAGAAAAATAATATCGATTCTGTTCAAAAAATTAGGTTAGGTTGTTTGTTTATGTTTCATGAAATGGATAATGCAACAAAACAACGATTTATATGTAGAAATGTAAGCCAAAGTAAGTACTAATCGACCTTTTTATACTTGATAACTACGTTTGTTTCAGGTATCTAGCAATTTCGAATGATTGGTGAAGATATTTCAGTCCCACGAAGGTAGAATCAACGAACAACAATAAAATTGTTCAAAAACCTTTCATTTGGTAAATAATGGCAGTGTCTTGATTTAATAAGGTGTTTTGAGATGAATTTCAACGATATTTTTCAGATTCATGCCAAATTTCAGTGATATTAGAGCCGAAAAGTTGGAAATTCTAAATTTGATGCCAATAATAAACCCTAGAAGTTTAGACTGATTTCGGTCATTTAGAGGCCTTTCTTCACATGAAAGCGATGAAAAATGTGTTCTTTAGATGTTATTTGAACAAACGCAGCCGAGTTTCATACTCCAAAATGAATTTTCAGAAAGTTATAAGCGAATTCCACTAAGCATTTTTTATAGGTTAATTGTCAACGAGAAATCAAAAATCGAGTTTTTTTTTAGGAAAATCGTTTGAGAATGAAAAGTATTTATGAATCTGGACTATTGACTAATCCCTCCCTATTGGAACAGAAATTTAGAAGAATATTGACACTTATTGCATGGAAATGAGAATAACGAGTGAAGGTTAACGGAGAACTATCTTTGTTAAAAATGGAAATGTCTTGCAAATTGTTGAATTGAATTTGTATTTTGTTTCAGATTGCCTGTAGATATGCTCATCATGGATGTTTTTTACTGAGAAAGACTACCTTTGATGACGACGATGAAATATCATGATAAACCAGTAAGGAATATGCTTCTTTGGTTGGAAGAGAACACAATTGGAATTGGAAATTTATAAAACTGATGATATATTATGCTTTTCCATTGTATAGGTATATTCCAGACAATAAATAAACAATAAAAATCAGTGTTTTCTTGAAATTGAATATATATTTGTTTGGGTCCAATGTTTCCAACTCATTTTGTCAAATTCAGGTACATAAGGCAGTTCATTTAAACACATTTCTTGCATAAGTTGTATCGACATCATACGTGCTTTTGTGTTGTGCAGAAAATAGAGAATAAATGCATTACTAATCATTCAATGGAGTAAATTTTGTAGTTGATACATAAATTCCATTCTTCGATATAATTCAAACTTGAAATCACATCATTTCACAAACATTCTATATCTCTATTCCAATCTATTTAATATCTCACATATTGGCCTCTGGTGATTGAAAATATGAGTATTACATGACTGTGTATTGAATAAATTCAAACTGCTGCTTTTTCCAAGACATTCTTCTGTTGCATTTTCCTTATGTATTCTTCAGAAAGTGAGACGATGTTTTTGAATCGCCAACAACAAGAATCGTTATATTTCTTCAAGCAACTCAAGTCACATGATGAGCAATCTGCGAAATTTTTCCAAGACCTATGTTGTTTGAATAATCTAATATGTTGAGTGAATTAGAAACGAGGTAATCATAATTATTATTTCTCAACACAAATTTTTCCAAGTCCATAAAATCTGAGAGAGACAAGTTTAAGATATAACAGAGTGAGATAGAGAATGACGAAAGCTAAACATAGATAAATATGACTCTTTTATCTATGTTAACCCATAGCCTTAGAATATAAATAGATTCTCTGTGATTAAAACTGTAAAATTTGGCAACTGTGGATTTTCGTTCGACAAACATAAAACTGTGAAATATGACAACCTGTGGTTTATCGATGTTCATCATGGACCTAGAAGGATTCTACATCAATAATGTTCATCAATTTGCAAAATATTTTCAAGGCAGAAATCTGATGCATTCGTGTTGATGTTTTTGAATAAGCAACAATGAAAATAGCTTTGTATTGTGTAAATTTCAACTGAATGAAAGGGAATTACATCAAGGACACTGAGGACTGCATAATTGTTGTCTCTATATTCGTATTATGATAAGAAAATCATTCTCTTCCTGCATTCCGATATGTTTCTGTTCATGAAATATTAACCGTAAGGAATATGCTTCTTTTTCTCAGTTGGAAAAGAACACAAATTGGAAGTTTATAAAAGTGATAATGTATATTATGCTTTTTCATTGTATAGGTATATTCCAGACAATAAATAACCAATAAAAATCAGTGTTTTCTTGAAATTGAATATAATTTCAAATTGGAAAAAGGATGTTTCGAAAAATTCTTGAATTGATTGACACATTCAACTTATATTTCATTGAGTGCCAGATAATTGCATTGAGGTAATGATTATTTTCCTGTATTACAATCTTGGCTCTTGGTTTTCATGAAAAATCAATGTTTGATTTCTGCATTTTTGATCTCACATGAAGTATAATTGTTGTTCTATTCTATACTATACTTAAATGGTAACTCGGTGGACCGGCCCGAGGCAATCTGTCGAAAAGTGGGTCCGGAAGAATCTTAAAATCGCAGCGAAGCTGCGATTTTAACCTCATATAACATAATTATTATCGCAGCGAAGCTGCGATTTTAACTTCACAGGACACAATCATTCTCGCAGCGAAGCTGCGATTTTGACTCCATATTCAAATGGGGCTGATGTTTTTCAATTACCAACAATCCAGATCATTATTTCTTGGGAAAAACATTGCATTAATTATATGAATATTCCGAAATTGAATTGAGAAAATTTCTAAGTCCGGATCATCAGATAGAGATAGGGAGGTGTTACTATCACGAAATTATAGAATGTATCACAGTGAGAGAGCAAGAAAATGGCATGTCTTTAATATTACTGTACAAATACAGATGATCTATGTTCACCATATGTTCTGTGCATATAACTGTCATCTTTGAATGGCCGTAACTTTTCAATGTTCAATCATAGAATATTCTCAATGTCAAACACTTTTTTCTTCTTCTTCCCATTTATTGGCCTCTTTTATATATTAATGCGAATCTACATTCTATATTGATCTACCTTAAATATTGATCCACGTATTATGTAGATCTGCTGGCATTAACTAGTTTATAATACTAAAGTGACTAAATTCTATGACCGCGAACCATCGACTTTCGGAATTGGCGAAAAGTGGTCCGAGAAAGTTGCAAAAAACGGCGCGAAGCGCCGTTTTTTGCCCGAGCCGAGGGTTGGTTCGGGGAATCGAAGAAACGAGCTTTCCGACGAGGCCGAAGGCCGAGTCGTCGGCCTTCGGGAAGTATTTTAAAAAAATTCCCGAAAAGTACCAATATTGTCCGATACCACTGCTAAATCGCGAAAAAGGCCGAATTGGGGCAGCGAAAGGCTTTTTTCACGGGGCACCTACGAGCGAACCGAAAACTGCTACGGAAAGACGGAGAGTTGGACTATGGAAAACAGCGAGATGGAGCGCGTGGGGGCCCCCGGGGCCCCACAATAAGACCGCAAACTTGACCGATTTCGAGTCATAGAATTTCGAAGTGGTAACCAAGGTGAAGTATTTTTTGAATCATGAACCCGCTGTGACATTCCGAAGCTTGAATCATGAACCCGGTGTGACATTTCGGATTTAATTTTCGGATTTTCGAATTAATCGGCCGTATTTCGGTAGGAAATCGAGGGGAAAAGGCCTAATTTTCGATTCTACGTCGTCCATCAGAAGTTTCCCGAGGTTGTGGGAAAATTCCGTGCAAATTACTTCATCGACGTTATTTTCATTCACTCTTGGCCGTTGGCGTAATGTGAAGGTTCATTTAAAAATGCAGAATTTTGGTATTTAATCGATATTTGCAGGTGAGTTTTTTGTGTATTATCCAAGATTAACGTATGTTTATCGTTTTTAGCAAAAGTTTGGAGCGTGAGGAGGATTTTCAAGACCAGGACGAATGTTTACATATACAGGTTAGAAGGGGTACATGGAATTTCGTTGAAAATGCTGTTATTTGGCCAAATATCGTAGTGGATGGATAGGGGATGGGGCCTCTAGAGGTCGATTACGTTGATATTTTTCAGGTTTTCCAGGAATTTCGGCGATAATTGAGTAGATTTGCGAAATTTAGGTACGTCACAGATGAGATGGAACTTAGACCTGATTCTCCTAGAAAAAATGGCTTTCGAAGATCGAGACAGTGAAAAATACGTTCTTTAGATGTTCTTTAAAGAAACGAGACCTAGATTTGCAGTCCAAGGTGAGTTTTCAGGAAGTTATGAACGAAATAAAATTGACATTCTGACATTCCTCGGTGGAAGATATATGGAATGTTTTTGCATTTAAACAGGAAGGTAGGGGGCCCATTCTGTTCGAAAACGTAAATCTACGTTGTCTTTCAACGTCTAAGCTAAGGTACCAATCGTGAGGACGATTTTCAAGAGCAGGACGAATGTTTATATTTACAGGTTAGAAGGGGTACATGGAATTTCGTTGAAAATGCTGTTATTTGGCCAAATATCGTAGTGGATGGATAGGATGGGGCCTCTAGAGGTCGATTACGTTGATATTTTTCAGGTTTTCCAGGAATTTCGGCGATAATTGAGTAGATTTGCGAAATTTAGGTACGTCACAGATGAGATGGAACTTAGACCTGATTCTCTTAGAAAAAATGGCTTTCGAAGGTCGAGACAGTGAAAAATACGTTCTTTAGATGTTCTTTAAAGAAACGAGACCTAGATTTGCAGTCCAAGGTGAGTTTTCAGGAAGTTATGAACGAAATAAAATTGACATTCTGACATTCCTCGGTGGAAGATATATGGAATGTTTTTGCATTTAAACAGGAAGGTAGGGGGCCCATTCTGTTCGAAAACGTAAATCTACGTTGTCTTTCAACGTTTAAGCTGAGGTACCAATCGTGAGGACGATTTTCAAGACCAGGACGAATGTTTATATTTACAGGTTAGAAGGGGTACATGGAATTTCGTTGAAAAAGCTGTTATTTGTAAAAATATCGAAGTGGATGGGTCGGATATAGCCTCCTGAAGTCGATTACGATGATATTTTTCAGGTTTTCCAGGAATTTCGACGATATTCGAGTAGACTTGAGAAATTTAGGTACACGTCACGAATGAGATGGAACTTAGACCTGATTCTCCTAGAAAAAATGACTTTCAAAGGTCGAGACGGTGAAAAATACGTTCTTTAGATGTCCTTTAAACAAACGCAGCCCAGTTTTATACTCCAATGTGGATTTTCAGACAGCTATGAGCAGATTCCAATAAGCATTTTTTTATAGGTTATTTGTCGAGGACTGAAAAATCGAGTTTTTTAGCATCATTTACGTGAATACACGGATTGTGAAATGATATTGTCGGTTGCTATCTGATAATTAAAGATCATATTCATGTTTCAGACAAAAAAACACTTGGTATAAGGTCATTTTGAAGAAATGTTAGTGTATTGCTTTCAACGGTAGGTCAGTTGTGTAGAATAGAAATGTTTGCAGAAAGGGTACAGGAGCTTATATGTTCATCTAGAAAGTATTTATAGGGTGAATTGGACTAAAACACATTGTTTTTCATATATGCCAGGTGATATTACATTATTTTTGAGAAAAATAATATCGATTATGTTCAAAAAATTAGGTTAGGTCGTTTGTTTACTATATTCCACGAAATGGATAATGCAACAAAAAAACTATTTATATGTAGAAATGTAAGCCAAAGTAAGTACTAATCGACCTTTTTACACTTGATAACTACGTTTGTTTCAGGTATCTAGCAATTTCGAATGATTGGTGAAGATATTTCAGTACCATGAAGGTAGAATAGAGTTAACTTACTTTTATTGCCTTAAGAAAGCAATTCATAGTGGAAAATGGACTGAAAAGCCTTCCCCATACCATGTTTCAAAGAAATTGACCAAAAAATATCGTTCAGAGTGTGTTTTCTAAAAATTATGATCAAAAGATCCTGCAGATTTAAGTTGCATGATATTTGTAAGTAAACGGATTCTGGGCGGTCTTCAACTGTCAATAACTGTTTATTATTGATCCTTTTATTATTTTAGAGAAGAAAAAATACCAAAAGAGCTATATTCAAGGAAATATGGAAATTTCAATTTCAGCGGTGAGTGAATGTAGGTTACGTTGAATGGAATAGTTCCAGTGGGGCTTCTGTTGCTTTCAATTCTATCCAGGAAGTGTCAAAAGAGTTCATTGCAAGAAAATACAATGATTTTTTCCATAATACAGGTAATTTTAGATTGTTTTTCCAGTAAATAATTCCTTTTATGTTAGCCGTTAGTATTATGATAGACCGATGGAATGAGAATATGTTTCCTTCTATACAGGTAGTAAATAAAAGGTCTCTACAGATGGAAAAAGGCTTAATTTTCGATTCTACGTGGTCCATAAATAGTTTCCCGCAGTTATAGGAAAATTTTGTGCAAATTACCTCATTCCATTCTCATTCACGCTTGAGGTAAACTTGAAGGAAAACTGAGAAATGGAACAAAATTCGATTTATTGGGATAAATGCAGGCAAAGTAAGTCTTAATCGACTTGATAACTTCGTTTTTTTCAGGTATCTATTCGTTTGGAATGTTTGTTGACGATATTTCAGTACCAAGAATAGGGTTAACTATGTTTTTTTGCCCTAAGAAAGCTATTTGTATTTTGTAAACCTATTAAATCATCTTGGTTGGTTCGGATGGATAATTTTCAGGTACAATACGATGATATTTTGGTGATTTTAAAAGAAATTCCCAAATTTGATGGATCATGTGAGTCTGAAAGTTATCCCGATTTTTCCTATTTAAAAGATGTATTTCAGGTCCAAATGATGAAAAAGTTGTTCTTTAGACGTTCTTTAATCGATAGAGACCCAGTTTCAAGCTCAAAGAACCATTTTCGGAAAGTTATGAAAGAATACCATCAGCTCCAAATGACACTTCAATTTTGTTCGGTTAAAAGGAAAATGCATTTTTCCATAAAATACAGCAGGTAGGGGTCCGATCCTGTGTGATTTTAAGATTTGACTATGTCTTTCAATGATTTCGAGTGGAATTTGAGACGTTACAATTAGGACGTTTGAGCATTTATTTTAAATGGAATGTATCAAGCCTATCAAGGTGAAGATTTTTATACTGGGTGTTTCGTCATACTTATTCTTTTACTTTTGCAGGTTCCCATGTTTATCGAAAATGATACGTTACAATTAGGACGTTTGAGCATTTATTTTAAATGGAATGTTTCAAGGTGAAGATTTTTATACAGGGTCTTTCGTCATACTCATTCTTTTACTTTTGCAGGTTCCCATGTTTATCGAAAATGAGACATTACAATTAGGACGTTTGAGCATTCATTTTAAATGGAATGGATCAAGGTGAGAATTTTTATACAGGGTGTTCCGTCATATTCATTCTTTTACTTTTGCAGGTTCCCATGTTTAACGAAAAAGAATACATGGATGTCTGTGATATTGGGAATGTTTTTGGAAATATTCAAATTGGAGAAGCAGTTGGTTTTTTGGGGTGAGTGAATATTGGGTCGGGGGTTATTTGGTTTCCTTTTTTTCATAGGGTGTTCGAGGTGGCTCACAAAATATGAGTGCATAGAAAATTTTGACATTATCATCGAATAGAATTTTGGTTTTTCGAGACCATGTTTTTTTTAGGCTATGGTTGTCAAGGTTACTTCTTATTGTTTGACATTTGTCAAAACAATCTTTACCTTGCCTAACTGTTGGTTTCTTTTACAGTTGAATGCGAATCTAACTTCAAAGGAGGATGTACCGACAATGTGAATCTACCTAAAAGGTGAATCTACCTACAAGGTAGATCTATCAACAAGGTAGATCTACGCGCTCTACTAGTCCTATATACTAAAGTCGTAATTTGTTTTTTTCCAGGACCATAAATTTCAGATTTTGAAAAAGTGGTCCTAGAAAGTCGCGAAAAACGGCGCGAAGCGCCGTTTTTCGCCCGAGGCGAGGGTAGTTTCTGGGAGTTGGAGAGACTAGCTTTCCAACGCCGCCAAAGGCGGCGTGCTATCACGTTTGGAAGTATTTTAAAAAAATTCCCGAAAAGTTTCGATATTTTCCGATACCACTGCTAAATCGCGAAAAAGGCCGAGTTGGGGCAGCGAAAGGCTTTTTTCACGGGTCACCTACGAGCAAACCAAAAACTGCTACGGAAAGACGGAGAGTTGGACCATGGAAAACAGCGAGAGGGAGCGCGTGGGGGCCCCCGGGGCCCCACAATAAGACCGCAAACTTGACCAATTTCGAGTCATAGAATTTCGAAGTGGTTGCCAAGGTGAAGTATTTTTTGAATCATGAACCCGATGTGACATTCCGAGCCTTGAGTCATGAACCCGGTGTGACATTTCTGATTTAATTTTCGGATTTTCGAATTAATCGGCCGTGTTTCGGTGAGAAATCGATGGGAAAAGGCCTAATTTTAGATTCTACGTCGTCCGGAAGAAGTTTCCAGAGGTTGTGGGAAAATTCCGTGCAAATTACTTCATCGACGTCATTCACATTCACGCTTGGCATAATGTGGAAAATTGAATTGCATTTAAAAATGCTGAATTTTGGTATTTAATCGATATTTGCAGGTGAGTTTTTTGTGTATTATCCAAGATTAACGTATGTTTATCGTTTTTAGCAAAAGTTTGGAGCGTGAGGAGGATTTTCAAGACCAGGACGAATGTTTACATATACAGGTTAGAAGGGGTACATGGAATTTCGTTGAAAATGCTGTTATTTGGCCAAATATCGTAGTGGATGGATAGGATGGGGCCTCTAGAGGTCGATTACGTTGATATTTTTCAGGTTTTCCAGGAATTTCGGCGATATTTGAGTAGATTTGCGAAATTTAGGTACGTCACAGATGAGATGGAACTTAGGCCTGATTCTCTTAGAAGAAATGGCTTTCGAAAGTCGAGATGGTGAAAAATGTCTTCTTTAGATGTTCTTTAAACAAACGAGACCTAGATTTACACTCCAAAGTAAGTTTTCAGGAAGTTATGAACGAAATAAAATTGACATTCTGACATTGCTCGGTGGTGAAAAAAATTATGTTTTTGCATTTAAACAGGAAGGTAGGGGGCCCATTCTGTTCGAAAACGTAAATCTACGTTGTCTTTCAACGTTTTAGCCAAGGTACCAATCGTGAGGACGATTTTCAAGACCAGGACGAATGTTTATATTTACAGGTTACAAGGGGTAAACGGAATTTCGTTGAAAATGCTGTTATTTGGCCAAATATCGTAGTGGATGGATAGGATGGGGCCTCTAGAGGTCGATTACGTTGATATTTTTCAGGTTTTCCAGGAATTTCGGCGATATTTGAGTAGATTTGCGAAATTTAGGTACGTCACAGATGAGATGGAACTTAGACCTGATTCTCCTAGAAAAAATGACTTTCGAAGGTTGAGACAGTGAAAAATACGTTCTTTAGATGTTCTTTAAAGAAACGAGACCTAGATTTGCAGTCCAAGGTGAGTTTTCAGGAAGTTATGAACGAAATAAAATTGACATTCTGACATTCCTCGGTGGAAGATATATGGAATGTTTTTGCATTTAAACAGGAAGGTAGGGGGCCCATTCTGTTCGAAAACGTAAATCTACGTTGTCTTTTTACATTTTGGATAAAATTCCAATCGTGAGGACGATTTTCAAGAGCAGGAGGAATGTTTACATTTACAGGTTAGAAGGGGTACATGGAATTTCGTTGAAAAAGCTGTTATTTGTAAAAATATCGAAGTGGATGGGTCGGATATAGCCTCCAGAAGTCGATTACGATGATATTTTTCAGGTTTTACAGGAATTTCGGCGATATTCGAGTAGATTTGGGAAATTTAGGTACACGTCACTACTGAGCTGGAACTTAGACGTGATTCTCCTGTAAGAAATGACTTTCAAAGGTCTAGACGGTGAAAAATACGTTCTTTAGATGTCCTTCAAACAAACGCAGCCCAGTTTTATACCCCAACATCAATTTCAAGAAAGTTATCAACAAAATAAAATTGACATTCTGACATTGGCCCGTTGAAGGAATAAAGAATGTTTTTGCATTTAAACAGAAAGGTAGGGGGCTGATTCTGTTCGAAAACGTCAATCTACGTTGTCTTATTACATTTTAGCTAAAATTCCAATCGGTTGCATCGTTTGTGAAGATATTTCAGTACCACGAAGGTAGAATCAACGAACAACAATAAAATTGTTCAAAAACCTTTTATTTGGTGAATAATGGCAGTGAATCATTTCAATGAGGTGTTTTGAGGTGGATTACAACGATATTTTTCAGATTCTGTCCAAGTTTCAATGATATTAGAGCCGAAAAGTTGGAAATTATGAATGTAATGTCGATAAGATACCCTAGAAGTTTAGACTGATTTCAGTCATTTAGAGGCCTTTCTCTACATGAAAACGATGAAAAAAGAGCACATTAGATGTTATTTGAACAAACGCAGCCGAGTTTTATGCTCCAATATGGATTTTCAGACAGCTATGAGCAAATTCCATTATGCATTTTTTTTTATAGGTTATTTGTCGAGGACTGAAAAATCGAGTTTTTTAGCATCATTTACGTGAATACACGGATTGTGGAATGATATTGTCGGTTGCTATCTGATAATTAAAGATCATATTCATGTTTCAGACAAAAAAACACTTGGTATAAGGTCATTTTGAAGAAATTTTAGTAAATTGCTTTCAACGGTAGGTCAGTTGTGTAGAATAGAAATGTTTGCAGAAAGGGTACAGGAGCTTATATGTCCATCTAGAAAGTATTTACAGGGTGAATTGGACTAAAACACATTGTTTTTCATATATGCCAGGTGATATTACATGATTTTCGAGAAAAATAATATCGATTCTGTTCAAAAAATTAGGTTAGGTTGTTTGTTTATGTTTCATGAAATGGATAATGCAACAAAACAACGATTTATATGTAGAAATGTAAGCCAAAGTAAGTAGTAATCGACCTTTTTATACTTGATAACTACGTTTGTTTCAGGTATCTAGCAATTTCGAATGATTGGTGAAGATATTTCAGTCCCACGAAGGTAGAATCAACGAACAACAATAAAATTGTTCAAAAACCTTTTATTTGGTAAATAATGGCAGTGTCTTCATTTAATGAGGTGTTATGAGATGAATTTCAACGATATTTTTTAGATTCATGCCAAATTTCAGTGATATTAGAGCCGAAAAGTTGGAAATTCTAAATTTGATGCCCATAATAAACCCTAGAAGTTTAGACTGATTTCGATCATTTAGAGGCCTTTCTTCACATGAAAGCGATGAAAAATGTGTTCTTTAGATGTTATTTGAACAAACGCAGCCGAGTTTCATACTCCAAAATGAATTTTCAGAAAGTTATAAGCGAATTCCACTAAGCATTTTTTATAGGTTAATTGTCAACGAGAAATCAAAAATCGAGTTTTTTTTTAGGAAAATCGTTTTGAGAATGAAAAGTATTCATGAATCTGGACTATTGACTAATCCCTCCCTATTGGAACAGAAATTTAGAAGAATATTGACACTTATTGCATGGAAATGAGAATAACGAGTGAAGGTTAACGGAGAACTATCTTTGCAAGGAATAGCAATCAGAAAGCAGGTTTGTAATCGAGTTTTAGGTGAAAAGTGTGTATTTAAGATATGTTTCCACGTTTCAGGACGATAACCCAGAGTAAAAACCTATATTGAAAGGAAAATAACAATCTAAAATTCAACATTCAGATCCTGCGAATTGAAGATGAGGAAAAAATGTATTTCTGGATAGAAGTTTGCAGGTATGTCTGCAATTCAGTTTGAAAACGTTCTTTTATGTTGTATTTCGAATAAATGGAAAGCGATCGCCTGAAATTTGGTTGAATTTGGATAATTTGACGTGGAAAACCCTGCCATTAGGCCTTGCATATAATCACGCGTAATGGCTCAGTGCATTGAATTCCAATTTAGAGTTATTTAGAAGCAGCGTCGGGCGCGGTTAGTACTTGGATGGGTGACCGGCGTGGACATTGCACGAGAGAGGAAATGCAAGGTTTCTCATAAATTCCTTTTTTGAAGCGAATTGTGTATTTATTATTGACGATTCAATAAAGTGTTCTCATTTTAGCAGAATTTTAAAACTATTTGGGCAGTTTACTAAGAAATACGAACGTTTGTGGAAAATTTTGAATGAATTTCCAATTTGAGCTTCCATGTCGGATATATGGATGGAAAACAATGTAAGTAGTTGGGTTAAACCTTATCATACTTTCTTTTATTGATATTGAGAAAAGAAGATGCTTTTTTCAAAAAAAATATGTTAAAAATAGAAATGTCTTGCAAATTGTTACATTGAATTTGTATTTTGTTTCAGATTGCTTATCGTGGATGTTTTTTACTGAGAAAGACTACCTTTGATGACTACGATGAAATATGAAATTTCCATAATGAACCAGTAAGGAATATGCTTCTTTGGTTGGAATGGAACACAAATGGAATTGGAAGTTTATAAAATTGATGATGTATATTATGCTTTTTCATTGTATAGGTATATTCCAGACAATAAATAAACAATAAAAATCAGTGTTTTCTTGAAATTGAATATAATTTTAAATTGGATAAAGAATAGTTTCAAAAAATTCTTGAATTGATTGACACATTCAACTGATAATCCCAGATAATAGCATTGAGGTAATGATTCTTTCTATGCATTACAATCATGACGATATCTTACATCGTGGCTCTTGGTTTTCATGAAAATTCAATATTTGGTTTTTGCATCTTTGAGCTCACATGAAGTAGGGTAGAAATTCAAAGTAGGTAGTTCAGTCAGAGTTTTTTTCAGTGAAACTAAGAGAGCTGAGAATAACAAACTATCTTTGCAAAAAGCAGAACATGTTATGAAACTAATACTTCCTTAATATTCATGATCACAATGGGATCTGTGAAGACCAACAACCTACTTCTACATGATTTTTGTTTTGTTTCCAACTCATTTTGTTAAATTCAGGTACATAATGCCATTTAAACATATTTCTTGCATTAGTTGTATCGACATCATACATGCTTTTTATGTTGTCCAGAAAATAAAGAATAAATACATTACTATTATTACTAATCATTTAATGAAGTAAATTTTGTAGTTGATACATAAATTCCATTCTTCGATATAATTCAAACTTGAAATCACATCATTTCACAAACATTCTATATCTCTATTCCAATCTATTTAATATCTCACGAATTGGCCTTTGATGATTGAAAATAGGAGTATTACATGGATGTGTATTGTATAAATTCAAACTGCTGCTTTCTCCAAGACATTCTTCTGGTGCATTTTTCTTATGTATTCTTCGGCACGATGTTTTTGAACCGCCAACAACATCGACAAGAATCGTTATATTTCTTCAACAACTCAACTCCCATGAGCAATCTGCCAAATTTTTCCAAGACCTCTGTTGTTTGAATAATCTAATATGTTGAGTGAATTAGAATCGAGATAATCATGATTATTATTTCTCAACTCAAATTTTTTCTAAGTCCATAAAATCAGAGAGAGACAAGTTTAAGGATATAACAGAGTGAGATAGAGAATGACGAAAGCTAAACATATAGATAACGTATGCCTCTTATATCTATGTTAACCCACAGCCTTAGAATATAAATAGATTATCTGTGTTTGAAACTGTAAAATTTGGCAACTGTGGATTTTCGTTCGACAAACATAAAACTGTGAAATATGACAACCTGTGGTTTATCGATGTTCATCATTGACCTAGAAGGATTCTACATCAATTATGTTCATCAATCTGCAAAATATTTTCAAGACAGAAGTCTTATGCATTCGTGTTGATGTTTTTGAATAAGCAACAATGAAAATAGCTTCGTATTGTGTGAATTTCAACTGAATGACAAGAAGTTTTATCGAGGCCAGCATAATTGTTGTTCTATTCTATACTATACTTAAATGGTAACTCGGTGGACCAGCCCGAGGCAATCTGTCGAAAAGTGGGTCCGGAAGAATCTTAAAATCGCAGCGAAGCTGCGATTTTAACCTCACATAACATAATCATTCTCGCAGCGAAGCTGCGATTTTAACTTCACAGGACATAATCATTCTCGCAGCGAAGCTGCGATTTTAACTCCATATTCAAATGGGGCTGATGTTTTTCAATTACCAACAATCCAGATCATTATTTCTTGGGAAAAACATTGCATTAATTATATGAATATTCCGAAATTGAATTGAGAAAATTTCCAAGTCCGGATCATCAGATAGAGATAGGGAGGTGTTACTATCACGAAATTATAGAATGTATCACAGTGAGAGAGCAAGAAAATGGCATGTCTTTAATATTACTGTACAAATACAGATGATCTATGTTCACCATATGTTCTGTGCATAAAACTGTCATCTTTGAATGGCCGTAACTTTTCAATGTTCAATCATAGAATTGTCTTTATGTCAAACACTTTTTTCTTCTTCTTCCCATTTATTGGCCTCTTTTATATATTAATGCGAATCTACATTCTATATTGATCTACCTTAAATATTGATCCACGTATTATGTAGATCTGCTGGCATTAACTAGTCCTATATACTAAAGTCGTAATTTGTTTTTTTCCAGGACCACAAATTTCAGATTTTGGAAAAGTGGTCCTAGAAAGTTGCGAAAAACGGCGCGAAGCGCCGTTTTTCGCCCGAGGCGAGGGTAGTTTCTGGGAGTTGGAGAGACTAGCTTTCCAACGCCGCCAAAGGCGGCGTGCTATCACGTTTGGAAGTATTTTAAAAAAATTCCCGAAAAGTTTCGATATTTTCCGATACCACTGCTAAATCGCGAAAAATCGGAAACTTTCAAGGCGAAAGGCTTTTTTCGTGGGGCACGTAGGACGAAACCGAAAACTGTTACGGATAGGGACGGTCGGGAACCTTCCATGGCCGGCGAGTTTGGGGCCCTAGGGCCCCCCGGTCGCGCGTCGCGACGCTTCGAAAATGGGGCATTTCGAGTCATAGAATTTCGAAGTGGTTGCCAAGGTGAAGTATTTTTTGAATCATGAACCCGATGTGACATTCCGAGCCTTGAGTCATGAACCCGGTGTGACATTTCTGATTTAATTTTCGGATTTTCGAATTAATCGGCCGTGTTTCGGTGAGAAATCGAGGGGAAAAGGCCTAATTTTCGATTCTACGTCGTCCGGAAGAAGTTTCCAGAGGTTGTGGGAAAATTCCGTGCAAATTACTTCATCGACGTCATTCACATTCACGCTTGGCATAATGTGGAAAATTGAATTGCATTTAAAAATGCTGAATTTTGGTATTTAATCGATATTTGCAGGTGAGTTTTTTGTGTATTATCCAAGATTAACGTATGTTTATCGTTTTTAGCAAAAGTTTGGAGCGTGAGGAGGATTTTCAAGACCAGGACGAATGTTTACATATACAGGTTAGAAGGGGTACATGGAATTTCGTTGAAAATGCTGTTATTTGGCCAAATATCGTAATGGATGGATAGGATGGGGCCTCTAGAGGTCGATTACGTTGATATTTTTCAGGTTTTCCAGGAATTTCGGCGATATTCGAGTAGATTTGCGAAATTTAGGTACGTCACAGATGAGATGGAACTTAGGCCTGATTCTCTTAGAAGAAATGGCTTTCGAAAGTCGAGATGGTGAAAAATGTCTTCTTTAGATGTTCTTTAAACAAACGAGACCTAGATTTACACTCCAAAGTAAGTTTTCAGGAAGTTATGAACGAAATAAAATTGACATTCTGACATTGCTCGGTGGTGAAAAAAATTATGTTTTTGCATTTAAACAGGAAGGTAGGGGGCCCATTCTGTTCGAAAACGTAAATCTACGTTGTCTTTCAACGTTTTAGCCAAGGTACCAATCGTGAGGACGATTTTCAAGACCAGGACGAATGTTTATATTTACAGGTTACAAGGGGTAAACGGAATTTCGTTGAAAATGCTGTTATTTGGCCAAATATCGTAGTGGATGGATAGGATGGGGCCTCTAGAGGTCGATTACGTTGATATTTTTCAGGTTTTCCAGGAATTTCGGCGATATTTGAGTAGATTTGCGAAATTTAGGTACGTCACAGATGAGATGGAACTTAGACCTGATTCTCCTAGAAAAAATGACTTTCGAAGGTTGAGACAGTGAAAAATACGTTCTTTAGATGTTCTTTAAAGAAACGAGACCTAGATTTGCAGTCCAAGGTGAGTTTTCAGGAAGTTATGAACGAAATAAAATTGACATTTTGACATTCCTCGGTGGAAGATATATGGAATGTTTTTGCATTTAAACAGGAAGGTAGGGGGCCCATTCTGTTCGAAAACGTAAATCTACGTTGTCTTTCAACGTTTAAGCTAAGGTACCAATCGTGAGGACGATTTTCAAGACCAGGACGAATGTTTATATTTACAGGTTAGAAGGGGTACATGGAATTTCGTTGAAAATGCTGTTATTTGGCCAAATATCGTAGTGGATGGATAGGATGGGGCCTCTAGAGGTCGATTACGTTGATATTTTTCAGGTTTTCCAGGAATTTCGGCGATATTTGAGTAGATTTGCGAAATTTAGGTACGTCACAGATGAGATGGAACTAAGACCTGATTCTCCTAGAAAAAATGACTTTCGAAGGTTGAGACAGTGAAAAATACGTTCTTTAGATGTTCTTTAAAGAAACGAGACCTAGATTTGCAGTCCAAGGTGAGTTTTCAGGAAGTTATGAACGAAATAAAATTGACATTCTGACATTCCTCGGTGGAAGATATATGGAATGTTTTTGCATTTAAACAGGAAGGTAGGGGGCCCATTCTGTTCGAAAACGTAAATCTACGTTGTCTTTCAACGTTTAAGCTAAGGTACCAATCGTGAGGACGATTTTCAAGACCAGGACGAATGTTTATATTTGCAGGTTAGAAGGGGTACATGGAATTTCGTTGAAAAAGCTGTTATTTGTAAAAATATCGAAGTGGATGGGTCGGATATAGCCTCCAGAAGTCGATTACGATGATATTTTTTAGGTTTTACAGGAATTTCGGCGATATTTGAGTAGATTTGGGAAATTTAGGTACGTCACAGATGAGATGGAACTTAGACCTGATTCTCCTAGAAAAAATGGCTTTCGAAGGTCGAGACAGTGAAAAATACGTTCTTTAGATGTCCTTTAAACAAACGCAGCCCAGTTTTATTCCCCAACATTAATTTCAAGAAAGTTATGAACAAAACAAAATTGACATTCTGACATTGGTCCGTTGAAGGAATAAAGAATGTTTTTGCATTTAAACAGAAAGGTAGGGGGCTGATTCTGTTCGAAAACGTGAATCTACGTTGTCTTTTTAAATTTTAGCTGAAATTCCAATCGGTAACATCATTTTTGGAAGCAACATGAATGTTTTTTTTTCAGGCTAAACGAGGGAATGAGAAAATGGTTTGATTGTTGAAAAACCTTTTATTTGGTAAATAATGGCAGTGGTTGGATCAAATGAGATGGATTACAACGATATTTTTCAGATTCTGTCCAAGTTTCAGTGATATTAGAACCGAAAAGTTGGAAATTGGAAATGTGATAGGTTAGAAGTTTAGACTGATTTCGGTCATTTAGCGATTTTCCTTTATGTGAAAAAGATGAAAAACGTATTATTTAAATATTGTTTGAACAGACGCAGCCAAGTTTTATACCCCAACATTAATTTTAAGAAAGTTATCAGCAAAATAACATTGAGATTCTAACATTGCTCCGTTGAAGGAAAAATGAGTTTTTGTGGATAGAAACATAAAGGTAAGAGGCCAATTCTGTTCGAAAACGTGAATCTACGTTGTCTTTTTACATTCTAGCTGGGATTCCAAACGGTTACAAGGTGATATTACATGATTTTTGAGAAAAATAATATCGATTCTGCTCAAAAAATTAGGTTAGGTCGTTTGTTTATATTTCACGAAATGGATAATGCAACAATAAAACTATTTATATGTAGAAATGTAAAGCCAAAGTGAGTACTAATCGACCTATTTACACTTGATAACTACGTTTGTTCCAGGTATCTAGCAATTTCGAATGATTGGTGAAGATATTTCATTACCACGAAGGTAGAATCAACGAACAACAATAAAATTGTTCAAAAACCTTTTATTTGGTAAATAATGGCAGTCATGTTTCAGACAAAAAACCACTTGGTATAAGGTCATTTTGAAGAAACTTTAGTATATTGCTTTCAACGATAGATCAGTTGTGTAGAATAGAAATGTTTGCAGAAAAGGTACAGGAGCTTTTATGTCCATCTAGAAAGTATTTATAGGGTGATTTGGACTAAAACACATTGTTTTTCATATATGCCAGGTGATATTACATGATTTTCGAGAAAAATAATATCGATTCTGTTCAAAAAATTAGGTTAGGTTGTTTGTTTATGTTTCATGAAATGGATAATGCAACAAAACAACGATTTATATGTAGAAATGTAAGCCAAAGTAAGTACTAATCGACCTTTTTATACTTGATAACTACGTTTGTTTCAGGTATCTAGCAATTTCGAATGATTGGTGAAGATATTTCAGTCCCACGAAGGTAGAATCAACGAACAACAATAAAATTGTTCAAAAACCTTGCATTTGGTAAATAATGGCAGTGTCTTGATTTAATGAGGTGTTTTGAGATGAATTTCAACGATATTTTTCAGATTCATGCCAAATTTCAGTGATATTAGAGCCGAAAAGTTGGAAATTCTAAATTTGATGCCAATAATAAACCCTAGAAGTTTAGACTGATTTCGGTCATTTAGAGGCCTTTCTTCACATGAAAGCGATGAAAAATGTGTTCTTTAGATGTTATTTGAACAAACGCAGCCGAGTTTCATACTCCAAAATGAATTTTCAGAAAGTTATAAGCGAATTCCACTAAGCATTTTTTATAGGTTAATTGTCAACGAGAAATCAAAAATCGAGTTTTTTTTTAGGAAAATCGTTTGAGAATGAAAAGTATTTATGAATCTGGACTATTGACTAATCCCTCCCTATTGGAACAGAAATTTAGAAGAATATTGACACTTATTGCATGGAAATGAGAATAACGAGTGAAGGTTAACGGAGAACTATCTTTGCAAGGAATAGCAATCAGAAAGCAGGTTTGTAATCGAGTTTTAGGTGAAAAGTGTGTATTTAAGATATGTTTTCACGTTTCAGGACGATAACCCAGAGTAAAAACCTATATTGAAAGGAAACATAATTATTATTTCTCAACACAAATTTTTCCAAGTCCATAAAATCTGAGAGAGACAAGTTTAAGGATATAACAGAGTGAGATAGAGAATGACGAAAGCTAAACATAGATAAATATGACTCTTTTTTCTATGTTAAACCATAGCCTTAGAATATAAATAGATTCTCTGTGATTAAAACTGTAAAATTTGGCAACTGTGGATTTTCGTTCGACAAACATAAAACTGTGAAATATGACAACCTGTGGTTTATCGATGTTCATCATGGACCTAGAAGGATTCTACATCAATAATGTTCATCAATTTGCAAAATATTTTCAAGGCAGAAGTCTGATGCATTCGTGTTGATGTTTTTGAATAAGCAACAATGAAAATAGCTTTGTATTGTGTAAATTTCAACTGAATGAAAGGGAATTACATCAAGGACACTGAGGACTGCATAATTGTTGTCTCTATATTCGTATTATGATAAGAAAATCATTCTCTTCCTGCATTCCGATATGTTTCTGTTCATGAAATATTAACCGTAAGGAATAAGCTTATTTCTCTCAGTTGGAAAAGAACACAAATTGGAAGTTTATAAAAGTGATAATGTATATTATGCTTTTTCATTGTATAGGTATATTCCAGACAATAAATAACCAATAAAAATCAGTGTTTTCTTGAAATTGAATATAATTTCAAATTGGAAAAAGGATAGTTTCAAAAAATTCTTGAATTGATTGACACATTCAACTGATATTTCATTGAGTGCCAGATAATTGCATTGAGGTAATGATTATTTTCCTGCATTACAATCTTGGCTCTTGGTTTTCATGAAAAATCAATGTTTGATTTCTGCATTTTTGATCTCACATGAAGTATAATTGTTGTTCTATTCTATACTATACTTAAATGGTAACTCGGTGGACCGGCCCGAGGCAATCTGTCGAAAAGTGGGTCCGGAAGAATCTTAAAATCGCAGCGAAGCTGCGATTTTAACCTCATATAACATAATCATTCTCGCAGCGAAGCTGCGATTTTAACTTCACAGGACATAATCATTCTCGCAGCGAAGCTGCGATTTTAACTCCATATTCAAATGGGGCTGATGTTTTTCAATTACCAACAATCCAGATCATTATTTCTTGGGAAAAACATTGCATTCATTATATGAATATTCCGAAATTGAATTGAGAAAATTTTACAAGTCCAATTTATCAGAGAGTGGAAAAGAGGTGTTACTATCACGAAATTATAGAATGTATCACAGTGAGAGAGCAAGAAAATGGCATGTCTTTAATATTACTGTACAAATACAGATGATCTATGTTCACCATATGTTCTGTGCATAAAACTGTCATCTTTGAATGGCCGTAACTTTTCCATGTTCGCCATAGAACTTACTACATGTCAAACACTTTTTTCTTCTTCTTCCCATTTATTGGCCTCTTTTATATATTAATGCGAATCTACATTCTATATTGATCTACCTTAAATATTGATCCACGTATTATGTAGATCTGCTGGCATTAACTAGTTCTATATAATAAAGGAGTAGTGAAGTTCTATGACGGAATAGAGAAGAGGATGATAGTTTTTTGGGTGGCGGCGAAAAGTGTCCCGACGTTCTTGCAAAAAGCGACGCGAAGCGTCGCTTTTTGCCCGGGGCGGGTGTGGTAGTCGGGGGTCGAAGAGACGAGCTTTCCGTCGAGGCCGAAGGCCGAGCGCTGGGCCTTCGGGAAGTATTTCAAAAAAATTCCCGAAAATCATCAATTTCGTCGAAATCGACGAAAAGGGCGAGTTGGGGCAGAGAAAGGCTTTTTTCACAGGGTACTTACGAGCGAACCGTGAATTGCGACGGAAAGACGAAGAGTTGAACTGTGGAACACCGGGAGATGGTGAGCGTGGGGGCCCCCTGGGCCCCACGGCAAGGCCGCAAACTTGAGACATTTCGCGAAATTTCCAATCACACGGCGTAACCAAGGTGATTTATTTTTTGAGCCGCGAAGCCGATGTGACATACCGATCTTGAATCTTGAACCCGGTGTGACGTTTCGGATTTAATTTTCGGATTTTCGAATTAATCGGCCGTATTTCGGTGGGAAATCGAGGGGAAAAGGTTTAATTTTCGATTCTACGTCGTCCAGAAGAAGTTTCCAGAGGTTGTGGGAAAATTCCGTGCAAATTACTTCATCGACGTCATTCGCATTCACG
The DNA here is from genome assembly GCA_951802165.1 of Adalia decempunctata. Lineage (NCBI taxonomy): Eukaryota > Metazoa > Arthropoda > Insecta > Coleoptera > Coccinellidae > Adalia > Adalia decempunctata. Next base: position 8,777,995 of record OX637697.1, read on the forward strand.
CTTGGCATAATGTGGAAAATTGAATTGCATTTAAAAATGCTGAATTTTGGTATTTAATCGATATTTGCAGGTGAGTTTTTTGTGTATTATCCAAGATTAACGTATGTTTATCGTTTTTAGCAAAAGTTTGGAGCGTGAGGAGGATTTTCAAGACCAGGACGAATGTTTACATATACAGGTTAGGAGGGGTACATGGAATTTCGTTGAAAATGCTGTTATTTGGCCAAATATCGTAGTGGATGGATAGGATGGGGCCTCGAGAGGTCGATTATGATGATATTTTTCAGGTTTTCTAGGAATTTCGGCGATATTTGAGTAGATTTGCGAAATTTAGGTACGTCACAGATGAGATGGAACTTAGACCTGATTCTCCTAGAAAAAATGACTTTCGAAGGTTGAGACATTGAAAAATACGTTCTTTAGATGTTCTTTAAAGAAACGAGACCTAGATTTGCAGTCCAAGGTGAGTTTTCAGGAAGTTATGAACGAAATAAAATTGACATTCTGACATTCCTCGGTGGAAGATATATGGAATGTTTTTGCATTTAAACAGGAAGGTAGGGGGCCCATTCTGTTCGAAAACGTAAATCTACGTTGTCTTTCAACGTTTAAGCTAAGGTACCAATCGTGAGGACGATTTTCAAGACCAGGACAAATGTTTATATTTACAGGTTACAAGGGGTAAACGGAATTTCGTTGAAAATGCTGTTATTTGGCCAAATATCGTAGTGGATGGATAGGATGGGGCCTCTAGAGGTCGATTACGTTGATATTTTTCAGGTTTTCCAGGAATTTCGGCGATATTTGAGTAGATTTGCGAAATTTAGGTACGTCACAGATGAGATGGAACTTAGACCTGATTCTCCTAGAAAAAATGACTTTCGAAGGTTGAGACAGTGAAAAATACGTTCTTTAGATGTTCTTTAAAGAAACGAGACCTAGATTTGCAGTCCAAGGTGAGTTTTCAGGAAGTTATGAACGAAATAAAATTGACATTCTGACATTCCTCGGTGGAAGATATATGGAATGTTTTTGCATTTAAACAGGAAGGTAGGGGGCCCATTCTGTTCGAAAACGTAAATCTACGTTGTCTTTCAACGTTTAAGCTAAGGTACCAATCGTGAGGACGATTTTCAAGACCAGGACGAATGTTTATATTTACAGGTTAGAAGGGGTACATGGAATTTCGTTGAAAATGCTGTTATTTGGCCAAATATCGTAGTGGATGGATAGGATGGGGCCTCTAGAGGTCGATTACGTTGATATTTTTCAGGTTTTCCAGGAATTTCGGCGATATTTGAGTAGATTTGCGAAATTTAGGTACGTCACAGATGAGATGGAACTTAGACCTGATTCTCCTAGAAAAAATGACTTTCGAAGGTTGAGACAGTGAAAAATACGTTCTTTAGATGTTCTTTAAAGAAACGAGACCTAGATTTGCAGTCCAAGGTGAGTTTTCAGGAAGTTATGAACGAAATAAAATTGACATTCTGACATTCCTCGGTGGAAGATATATGGAATGTTTTTGCATTTAAACAGGAAGGTAGGGGGCCCATTCTGTTCGAAAACGTAAATCTACGTTGTCTTTCAACGTTTAAGCTAAGGTACCAATCGTGAGGACGATTTTCAAGACCAGGACGAATGTTTATATTTGCAGGTTAGAAGGGGTACATGGAATTTCGTTGAAAAAGCTGTTATTTGTAAAAATATCGAAGTGGATGGGTCGGATGTAGCCTCCAGAAGTCGATTACGATGATATTTTTTAGGTTTTACAGGAATTTCGGCGATATTTGAGTAGATTTGGGAAATTTAGGTACGTCACAGATGAGATGGAACTTAGACCTGATTCTCCTAGAAAAAATGGCTTTCGAAGGTCGAGACAGTGAAAAATACGTTCTTTAGATGTCCTTTAAACAAACGCAGCCCAGTTTTATTCCCCAACATTAATTTCAAGAAAGTTATGAACAAAACAAAATTGACATTCTGACATTGGTCCGTTGAAGGAATAAAGAATGTTTTTGCATTTAAACAGAAAGGTAGGGGGCTGATTCTGTTCGAAAACGTGAATCTACGTTGTCTTTTTAAATTTTAGCTGAAATTCCAATCGGTAACATCATTTTTGGAAGCAACATGAATGTTTTTTTTTCAGGCTAAACGAGGGAATGAGAAAATGGTTTGATTGTTGAAAAACCTTTTATTTGGTAAATAATGAACAGACGCAGCCAAGTTTTATACCCCAACATTAATTTTAAGAAAGTTATCAGCAAAATAACATTGAGATTCTAACATTGCTCCGTTGAAGGAAAAATGAGTTTTTGTGGATAGAAACATAAAGGTAAGAGGCCAATTCTGTTCGAAAACGTGAATCTACGTTGTCTTTTTACATTCTAGCTGGGATTCCAAACGGTTACAAGGTGATATTACATGATTTTTGAGAAAAATAATATCGATTCTGCTCAAAAAATTAGGTTAGGTCGTTTGTTTATATTTCACGAAATGGATAATGCAACAATAAAACTATTTATATGTAGAAATGTAAAGCCAAAGTGAGTACTAATCGACCTATTTACACTTGATAACTACGTTTGTTCCAGGTATCTAGCAATTTCGAATGATTGGTGAAGATATTTCATTACCACGAAGGTAGAATCAACGAACAACAATAAAATTGTTCAAAAACCTTTTATTTGGTAAATAATGGCAGTCATGTTTCAGACAAAAAACCACTTGGTATAAGGTCATTTTGAAGAAATTTTAGTATATTGCTTTCAACGATAGGTCAGTTGTGTAGAATAGAAATGTTTGCAGAAAGGGTACAGGAGCTTTTATGTCCATCTAGAAAGTATTTATAGGGTGATTTGGACTAAAACACATTGTTTTTCATATATGCCAGGTGATATTACATGATTTTCGAGAAAAATAATATCGATTCTGTTCAAAAAATTAGGTTAGGTTGTTTGTTTATGTTTCATGAAATGGATAATGCAACAAAACAACGATTTATATGTAGAAATGTAAGCCAAAGTAAGTACTAATCGACCTTTTTATACTTGATAACTACGTTTGTTTCAGGTATCTAGCAATTTCGAATGATTGGTGAAGATATTTCAGTCCCACGAAGGTAGAATCAACGAACAACAATAAAATTGTTCAAAAACCTTTCATTTGGTAAATAATGGCAGTGTCTTGATTTAATAAGGTGTTTTGAGATGAATTTCAACGATATTTTTCAGATTCATGCCAAATTTCAGTGATATTAGAGCCGAAAAGTTGGAAATTCTAAATTTGATGCCAATAATAAACCCTAGAAGTTTAGACTGATTTCGGTCATTTAGAGGCCTTTCTTCACATGAAAGCGATGAAAAATGTGTTCTTTAGATGTTATTTGAACAAACGCAGCCGAGTTTCATACTCCAAAATGAATTTTCAGAAAGTTATAAGCGAATTCCACTAAGCATTTTTTATAGGTTAATTGTCAACGAGAAATCAAAAATCGAGTTTTTTTTTAGGAAAATCGTTTGAGAATGAAAAGTATTTATGAATCTGGACTATTGACTAATCCCTCCCTATTGGAACAGAAATTTAGAAGAATATTGACACTTATTGCATGGAAATGAGAATAACGAGTGAAGGTTAACGGAGAACTATCTTTGTTAAAAATGGAAATGTCTTGCAAATTGTTGAATTGAATTTGTATTTTGTTTCAGATTGCCTGTAGATATGCTCATCATGGATGTTTTTTACTGAGAAAGACTACCTTTGATGACGACGATGAAATATCATGATAAACCAGTAAGGAATATGCTTCTTTGGTTGGAAGAGAACACAATTGGAATTGGAAATTTATAAAACTGATGATATATTATGCTTTTCCATTGTATAGGTATATTCCAGACAATAAATAAACAATAAAAATCAGTGTTTTCTTGAAATTGAATATATATTTGTTTGGGTCCAATGTTTCCAACTCATTTTGTCAAATTCAGGTACATAAGGCAGTTCATTTAAACACATTTCTTGCATAAGTTGTATCGACATCATACGTGCTTTTGTGTTGTGCAGAAAATAGAGAATAAATGCATTACTAATCATTCAATGGAGTAAATTTTGTAGTTGATACATAAATTCCATTCTTCGATATAATTCAAACTTGAAATCACATCATTTCACAAACATTCTATATCTCTATTCCAATCTATTTAATATCTCACATATTGGCCTCTGGTGATTGAAAATATGAGTATTACATGACTGTGTATTGAATAAATTCAAACTGCTGCTTTTTCCAAGACATTCTTCTGTTGCATTTTCCTTATGTATTCTTCAGAAAGTGAGACGATGTTTTTGAATCGCCAACAACAAGAATCGTTATATTTCTTCAAGCAACTCAAGTCACATGATGAGCAATCTGCGAAATTTTTCCAAGACCTATGTTGTTTGAATAATCTAATATGTTGAGTGAATTAGAAACGAGGTAATCATAATTATTATTTCTCAACACAAATTTTTCCAAGTCCATAAAATCTGAGAGAGACAAGTTTAAGATATAACAGAGTGAGATAGAGAATGACGAAAGCTAAACATAGATAAATATGACTCTTTTATCTATGTTAACCCATAGCCTTAGAATATAAATAGATTCTCTGTGATTAAAACTGTAAAATTTGGCAACTGTGGATTTTCGTTCGACAAACATAAAACTGTGAAATATGACAACCTGTGGTTTATCGATGTTCATCATGGACCTAGAAGGATTCTACATCAATAATGTTCATCAATTTGCAAAATATTTTCAAGGCAGAAATCTGATGCATTCGTGTTGATGTTTTTGAATAAGCAACAATGAAAATAGCTTTGTATTGTGTAAATTTCAACTGAATGAAAGGGAATTACATCAAGGACACTGAGGACTGCATAATTGTTGTCTCTATATTCGTATTATGATAAGAAAATCATTCTCTTCCTGCATTCCGATATGTTTCTGTTCATGAAATATTAACCGTAAGGAATATGCTTCTTTTTCTCAGTTGGAAAAGAACACAAATTGGAAGTTTATAAAAGTGATAATGTATATTATGCTTTTTCATTGTATAGGTATATTCCAGACAATAAATAACCAATAAAAATCAGTGTTTTCTTGAAATTGAATATAATTTCAAATTGGAAAAAGGATGTTTCGAAAAATTCTTGAATTGATTGACACATTCAACTTATATTTCATTGAGTGCCAGATAATTGCATTGAGGTAATGATTATTTTCCTGTATTACAATCTTGGCTCTTGGTTTTCATGAAAAATCAATGTTTGATTTCTGCATTTTTGATCTCACATGAAGTATAATTGTTGTTCTATTCTATACTATACTTAAATGGTAACTCGGTGGACCGGCCCGAGGCAATCTGTCGAAAAGTGGGTCCGGAAGAATCTTAAAATCGCAGCGAAGCTGCGATTTTAACCTCATATAACATAATTATTATCGCAGCGAAGCTGCGATTTTAACTTCACAGGACACAATCATTCTCGCAGCGAAGCTGCGATTTTGACTCCATATTCAAATGGGGCTGATGTTTTTCAATTACCAACAATCCAGATCATTATTTCTTGGGAAAAACATTGCATTAATTATATGAATATTCCGAAATTGAATTGAGAAAATTTCTAAGTCCGGATCATCAGATAGAGATAGGGAGGTGTTACTATCACGAAATTATAGAATGTATCACAGTGAGAGAGCAAGAAAATGGCATGTCTTTAATATTACTGTACAAATACAGATGATCTATGTTCACCATATGTTCTGTGCATATAACTGTCATCTTTGAATGGCCGTAACTTTTCAATGTTCAATCATAGAATATTCTCAATGTCAAACACTTTTTTCTTCTTCTTCCCATTTATTGGCCTCTTTTATATATTAATGCGAATCTACATTCTATATTGATCTACCTTAAATATTGATCCACGTATTATGTAGATCTGCTGGCATTAACTAGTCCTATATAATAAAGTCGTAATTTGTTTTTTTCCAGGACCATAAATTTCAGATTTTGAAAAAGTGGTCCGAGAAAGTCGCGAAAAACGGCGCGAAGCGCCGTTTTTCGCCCGAGGCGAGGGTAGTTTCTGGGAGTTGGAGAGACTAGCTTTCCAACGCCGCCGGAGGCGGCGTGCTATCCCTTTTGGAAGTATTTTAAAAAAATTCCCGAAAAGTTTCGATATTTTCCGATACCACTGCTAAATCGCGAAAAATCGGAAACTTTCAAGGCGAAAGGCTTTTTTCGTGGGGCACGTAGGACAAACCCGAAAACTGCTACGGATAGGGACGGTTGGGAACCTTCCATGGCCGGCGAGTTTGGGGCCCTAGGGCCCCCCGTTCGCGCGTCGCGACGCTTCGAAAATGGGGCATTTCGAGTCATAGAATTTCGAAGTGGTTGCCAAGGTGAAGTATTTTTTGAATCATGAACCCGATGTGACATTCCGAAGCTTGAATCATGAACCCGGTGTGACATTTCGGATTTAATTTTCGGATTTTCGAATTAATCGGCCGTGTTTCGGTTAGAAATCGAGGGGAAAAGGCCTAATTTTAGATTCTACGTCGTCCGGAAGAAGTTTCCAGAGGTTGTGGGAAAATTCCGTGCAAATTACTTCATCGACGTCATTCACATTCACGCTTGGCATAATGTGGAAAATTGAATTGCATTTAAAAATTTTGGTATTTAATCGATATTTGCAGGTGAGTTTTTTGTGTATTATCCAAGATTAACGTATGTTTATCGTTTTTAGCAAAAGTTTGGAGCGTGAGGAGGATTTTCAAGACCAGGACGAATGTTTACATATACAGGTTAGAAGGGGTACATGGAATTTCGTTGAAAATGCTGTTATTTGGCCAAATATCGTAGTGGATGGATAGGATGGAGCCTCGAGAGGTCGATTATGATGATATTTTTCAGGTTTTCTAGGAATTTCGGCGATATTTGAGTAGATTTGCGAAATTTAGGTACGTCACAGATGAGATGGAACTTAGGCCTGATTCTCCTAGAAAAAATGACTTTCGAAGGTTGAGACAGTGAAAAATACGTTCTTTAGATGTTCTTTAAAGAAACGAGACCTAGATTTGCAGTCCAAGGTGAGTTTTCAGGAAGTTATGAACGAAATAAAATTGACATTCTGACATTCCTCGGTGGAAGATATATGGAATGTTTTTGCATTTAAACAGGAAGGTAGGGGGCCAATTCTGTTCGAAAACGTAAATCTACGTTGTCTTTCAACGTTTAAGCTAAGGTACCAATCGTGAGGACGATTTTCAAGAGCAGGACGAATGTTTATATTTACAGGTTAGAAGGGGTACATGGAATTTCGTTGAAAAAGCTGTTATTTGGCCAAATATCGTAGTGGATGGATAGGATGGGGCCTCTAGAGGTCGATTACGTTGATATTTTTCAGGTTTTCCAGGAATTTCGGCGATATTGGAGTAGATTTGCGAAAGTAAGGTACGTCATTGATAGGTGGAATTTAGACCTGATTCTCCTAGAAGAAATGACTTTCGAAGGTTGAGAGGATGAAAAAGGTGTTCTTTAGACTTTCTTTAATCGATAGAGACCCAGTTTCGAGCTCGAAGAACCATTTTCGAAGAGTTATAAACGAAATCCATCAGGTCCAATTGACATTCCGATACTGTTCGGATGAAAGGAAAATGCATTTTTTCGATGGAAAACAGCAGGTAGGGGTCCGATCCTGTGTGATTTCACGATAATACGATGTCTTTCAATGATTTCGAATGGAATTTCCCCGTTTTCCAAGTTTTTTGTGAAATTTCAGAGGAATTTAAGAAATTTTTTTTTCAGGTCGTTTTTTTCGAGAAAATCGTATTAATACAGCAAAATATGCATGAAATTGGACGAAACGATTGTTATTCGACTATTTCCAACCCCTTTTTTGGTACATTTTCATAGGATTGCAGAAATAATAACAGATTTGTGGAAAAAAAAAATTCAACCAGAAGCCTCAACGAATAGGCAGGATTTCGGAAGTGAACGGATTCTGGACGGTCTCCAGCTGTCAATAACTATTCATTATTGTCCCTTTTTTCGTTTTAGTGAAGAAAAAATACCAAAGGAGCTATATTCAAGAAAATATGGAAATTTCAATTTCAGCGGTCAGTGAATGTAGGTTACGTTGAATGAAAATTTTTCCTATTTAAAAGATTTATTTCAGATCCAAATGATGAAAAAGTTGTTCTTCAGATGTTCTTTAATCGATAAAGACACAGTTTCAAGCTCAAAGAACGAATTTTGAAAAGTTATGAAAGAAAACCATCAGCTCCAAATGACACTTCAATATTGTTCGGTTAAAAGGAAAATGCATTTTTTCCATAAAATACAGCAGGTAGGGATCTGATCCTGTGTGATTTTACGATCTGACGATGTCTTTCAATGATTTCGAGTGGAATTTCCCCATTTTCCAAGTTTTTTTCTGAAATTTCAGAGGCATTTAAAAAAAAATTTTTCAGGACATTTTTTTCGAAAAAATCGTATCAATACAGCAAGTGGATGGATAGGATGGGGCCTCTAGAGGTCGATTACGTTGATATTTTTCAGGTTTTCCAGGAATTTCGGCGATATTGGAGTAGATTTGCGAAAGTAAGGTACGTCATTGATAGGTGGAATTTAGACCTGATTCTCCTAGAAGAAATGACTTTCGAAGGTTGAGAGGATGAAAAAGGTGTTCTTTAGACTTTCTTTAATCGATAGAGACCCAGTTTCGAGCTCGAAGAACCATTTTCGAAGAGTTATAAACGAAATCCATCAGGTCCAATTGACATTCCGATACTGTTCGGATGAAAGGAAAATGCATTTTTTCGATGGAAAACAGCAGGTAGGGGTCCGATCCTGTGTGATTTCACGATAATACGATGTCTTTCAATGATTTCGAATGGAATTTCCCCATTTTCCAAGTTTTTTGTGAAATTTCAGAGGAATTTAAAAAATTTTTTTTTCAGGTCGTTTTTTTCGAGAAAATCGTATTAATACAGCAAAATATGCATGAAATTGGACGAAACGATTGTTATTCGACTATTTCCAACCCCTTTTTTGGTACATTTTCATAGGATTGCAGAAATAATAACAGATTTGTGGAAAAAAAAAATTCAACCAGAAGCCTCAACGAATAGGCAGGATTTCGGAAGTGAACGGATTCTGGACGGTCTCCAGCTGTCAATAACTATTCATTATTGTCCCTTTTTTCGTTTTAGTGAAGAAAAAATACCAAAGGAGCTATATTCAAGAAAATATGGAAATTTCAATTTCAGCGGTCAGTGAATGTAGGTTACGTTGAATGAAAATTTTTCCTATTTAAAAGATTTATTTCAGATCCAAATGATGAAAAAGTTGTTCTTCAGATGTTCTTTAATCGATAAAGACACAGTTTCAAGCTCAAAGAACGAATTTTGAAAAGTTATGAAAGAAAACCATCAGCTCCAAATGACACTTCAATATTGTTCGGTTAAAAGGAAAATGCATTTTTTCCATAAAATACAGCAGGTAGGGGTCTGATCCTGTGTGATTTTACGATCTGACGATGTCTTTCAATGATTTCGAGTGGAATTTCCCCATTTTCCAAGTTTTTTTCTGAAATTTCAGAGGAATTTAAAGAAAAATTTTTCAGGACATTTTTTTCGAAAAAATCGTATCAATACAGCAAAATATGCATGAAATTGAACGGAATGATTGTTATTCGACCCTCCCCAACCCCTTTTTCAGTACATTTTCATAGGATTGCAGAAATAATAACAGATTTGTGGAAAAAATATTGGATCAGAAGCCTCAACGAAATGGCAAAATTTTGGATTTAATCGAGAATTTTTAGGTTGGTTATGAAAATATTATCGATAATTCACTGACCCGTTTCCATTGCAGCAGAAATGTTGGACCATTTAAGGGATTTTGGAAAAGATATGATTTTAACGAGTGAAGGTTTCGGAGCACCAACCGTGCTATGTTTACCGATCAAAAAGCAGGTTTGTAATCGAATTTTAGGTCTTAATTCGATTATCAATATATCCTTTTTCTTTTTCAGAATGAATTTACTGATAAATATGAACGTTTGTGGAAAATTTTGAGTGAATTTCCAATTTGAGCTTCCATTTTCCAATTTGAGCTTCCATGTCGGATATATGAATGGAAAACAATGTAAGTAGTTGGGTTAAACCTTATCATACTTTCTTTTATTGATATTGAGAAAAGAAGATGCTGTTTTGAATGAAAAAGATGTTAAAAATGGAAATGTCTTGCAAATTGTTGAATTGAATTTGTATTTTGTTTCAGATTGCCTGTAGATATGCTCATCATGGATGTTTTTTACTGAGAAAGACTACCTTTGATGACGACGATGAAATATGTAATTTCCATGATGAACCAGTAAGGAATATGCTTCTTTGGTTGGAAGGGAACACAAATGGAATTGAAAGTTTATAAAACTGATGATATATTATGCTTTTTCATTGTATAGGTACATTCCAGAATATAAATAAACAATAAAAACCAGTGTTTTCTTGAAATTGAATATATATATATATATTTGTTTGGGGCCAATGTTTCCAACTCATTTTGTTAAATTCAGGTACATAAGGCAGTTCATTGAAACATTTCTTGAATTAGTTGTATCGACATCATACGTGCTTTTGTGTTGTGCAGAAAATAAAGAATAAATGCATTACTAATCATTTAATGGAGTAAATTTTGTAGTTGATACATAAATTCCATTCTTTGATATAATTCAAACTTGAAATCACATCATTTCACAAACATTCTATATCTCTATTCCAATCTATTTAATATCTCACATATTGGCCTCTGGTGATTGAAAATATGAGTATTACATGACTGTGTATTGTATAAATTCAAACTGGTGCTTTTTCCAAGACATTCTTCTGTTGCATTTCCTTATGTATTCTTCAGAAAGTGACACGATGTTTTTGAATCGCCAACAACAAGAATCGTTATATTTCTTCAAGCAACTCAAGTCCCATGATCAGCAATCTGCGAAATTTTTCCAAGACCTCTGTTGTTTGAATAATCTAATATGTTGAGTGAATTAGAAACGAGGTAATCATAATTATTATTTCTCAACACGAATTTTTCCAAGTCCATAAAATCAGAGAGAGACAAGTTTAAAGTTTAAGGATATAACAGAGTGAGATAGAGAATGACGAAAGCTAAACATAGATAACGTATGACTCTTATGTCTATGTTAACCCACAGCCCTAGAATATAAATAGATTCTCTGTGATTAAAACTGTAAAATTTGGCAACTGTGGATTTTCGTTCGACAAACATAAAACTGTGAAATATGACAACCTGTGGTTTATCGATCTACATCAATAATGTATATCAATCTGCAAAATATTTTCAATACAGAAGTCTGATGCATTCGTGATAATGTTTTTGAATAAGCAACAATGAAAATAGCTTCGTACTGTGTAAATTTCAACTGAATGAAAGGAAGTTTTATCGAGGTCAGCATAATTGTTGTTCTATTCTATACTATACTTAAATGGTAACTCGGTGGACCAGCCCGAGGCAATCTGTCGAAAAGTGGGTCCGGAAGAATCTTAAAATCGCAGCGAAGCTGCGATTTTAACCTCATATAACATAATCATTCTCGCAGCGAAGCTGCGATTTCAACTTCACAGGACATAATCATTCTCGCAGCGAAGCTGCGATTTTAACTCCATATTCAAATGGGGCTGATGTTTTTCAATTACCAACAATCCAGATCATTATTTCTTGGGAAAAACATTGCATTAATTATATGAATATTCCGAAATTGAATTGAGAAAATTTCTAAGTCCAAAATATCAGAGAGTGAAAGAGAGGTGTTACTATCACGAAATTATAGAATGTATCACAGTGAGAGAGCAAGAAAATGGCATGTCTTTAATATTACTGTACAAATACAGATGATCTATGTTCACCATATGTTCTGTGCATAAAACTGTCATCTTTGAATGGCCGTAACTTTTCAATGTTCAATCATAGAATATTCCTAATGTCAAACACTTTTTTCTTCTTCTTCCCATTTATTGGCCTCTTTTATATATTAATGCGAATCTACATTCTATATTGATCCACGTATTATGTAGATCTGCTGGCATTAACTAGTTCTATATAATAAAATGGTAGTGAAATTCTATGACGGAATATAGAAGGGGATAAAAAGGACGAAAAAAGGGTCAGGTAAACTCTCTTAAACAGCTGCCGAAGGCAGCCCCGTCGAGCCGGCTTGCCGGCGAGCCGTGTGGTCGGTGAAACGGAGCGGATTTCGGTGCGAGAATCGAGGCCCTAGGACGTCGGCAAGTATTTTAAAAAAATTCGCGAAAATCGTCAATTTCGTCGAAATCGACGAAAACGCCTAACAATCAGGGCAAAAGGCTTTTTTCACAGGGCATCTAGGAGAAAACCGAAACCTGCTACGGAAAGAGAAAGAACGGGTCTAATCATGCCAGGAAATATCCAATCTCCAAGTGCCCCCAAACGCCCCCCAGGAGTCTACAAAGTTTTGACATTTCTCGGGAATTTTTCGAGGTCGAATCGACACAGACGCGTCACAGAGATAATTATTTACGTTTGACGTACGGACTTTCGAATGCCGACGAAATTTTTTAAAATGCGGATTTTTGGTATTTAATCGATATTTGCAGGTGGGTTTTTCGTGTATTATCCAAGATTAACGTATGTTTATCGTTTTTAGCGAAAGTTTGAACCGTGAGGAGGATTTTCAAGACCAGGAGGAATGTTTACATTTCGAGGTTACAAGGGGTAAACGGAATTTCGTCAAAAATGCTGTTATTTGGCCGAATATCGTAGTGGATGGATAGGATGGGGCCTCTAAAGGTCGATTACGTTGATATTTTTCAGGTTTTCCAGGAATTTCGGCGATATTTGAGTAGATTTGCGAAATTTAGGTACGTCACAGATGAGATGGAACTTAGGCCTGATTCTCTTAGAAGAAATGGCTTTCGAAAGTCGAGATGGTGAAAAATGTCTTCTTTAGATGTTCTTTAAACAAACGAGACCTAGATTTACACTCCAAAGTAAGTTTTCAGGAAGTTATGAACGAAATAAAATTGACATTCTGACATTGCTCGGTGGTGAAAAAAATTATGTTTTTGCATTTAAACAGGAAGGTAGGGGGCCCATTCTGTTCGAAAACGTAAATCTACGTTGTCTTTCAACGTTTTAGCCAAGGTACCAATCGTGAGGACGATTTTCAAGACCAGGACGAATGTTTATATTTACAGGTTACAAGGGGTAAACGGAATTTCGTTGAAAATGCTGTTATTTGGCCAAATATCGTAGTGGATGGATAGGATGGGGCCTCTAGAGGTCGATTACGTTGATATTTTTCAGGTTTTCCAGGAATTTCGGCGATATTTGAGTAGATTTGCGAAATTTAGGTACGTCACAGATGAGATGGAACTTAGACCTGATTCTCCTAGAAAAAATGACTTTCGAAGGTTGAGACAGTGAAAAATACGTTCTTTAGATGTTCTTTAAAGAAACGAGACCTAGATTTGCAGTCCAAGGTGAGTTTTCAGGAAGTTATGAACGAAATAAAATTGACATTCTGACATTCCTCGGTGGAAGATATATGGAATGTTTTTGCATTTAAACAGGAAGGTAGGGGGCCCATTCTGTTCGAAAACGTAGATCTACGTTGTCTTTCAACGTTTAAGCTAAGGTACCAATCGTGAGGACGATTTTCAAGACCAGGACGAATGTTTATATTTACAGGTTAGAAGGGGTACATGGAATTTCGTTGAAAATGCTGTTATTTGGCCAAATATCGTAGTGGATGGATAGGATGGGGCCTCTAGAGGTCGATTACGTTGATATTTTTCAGGTTTTCCAGGAATTTCGGCGATATTTGAGTAGATTTGCGAAATTTAGGTACGTCACAGATGAGATGGAACTTAGAACTGATTCTCCTAGAAAAAATGACTTTCGAAGGTTGAGACAGTGAAAAATACGTTCTTTAGATGTTCTCTAAAGAAACGAGACCTAGATTTGCAGTCCAAGGTGAGTTTTCAGGAAGTTATGAACGAAATAAAATTGACATTCTGACATTCCTCGGTGGAAGATATATGGAATGTTTTTGCATTTAAACAGGAAGGTAGGGGGCCCATTCTGTTCGAAAACGTAAATCTACGTTGTCTTTCAACGTTTAAGCTAAGGTACCAATCGTGAGGACGATTTTCAAGACCAGGACGAATGTTTATATTTGCAGGTTAGAAGAGGTACATGGAATTTCGTTGAAAAAGCTGTTATTTGTAAAAAAATCGAAGTGGATGGGTCGGATATAGCCTCCAGAAGTCGATTACGATGATATTTTTTAGGTTTTACAGGAATTTCGGCGATATTTGAGTAGATTTGGGAAATTTAGGTACGTCACAGATGAGATGGAACTTAGACCTGATTCTCCTAGAAAAAATGGCTTTCGAAGGTCGAGACAGTGAAAAATACGTTCTTTAGATGTCCTTTAAACAAACGCAGCCCAGTTTTATTCCCCAACATTAATTTCAAGAAAGTTATGAACAAAACAAAATTGACATTCTGACATTGGTCCGTTGAAGGAATAAAGAATGTTTTTGCATTTAAACAGAAAGGTAGGGGGCTGATTCTGTTCGAAAACGTGAATCTACGTTGTCTTTTTAAATTTTAGCTGAAATTCCAATCGGTAACATCATTTTTGGAAGCAACATGAATGTTTTTTTTTCAGGCTAAACGAGGGAATGAGAAAATGGTTTGATTGTTGAAAAACCTTTTATTTGGTAAATAATGGCAGTGGTTGGATCAAATGAGATGGATTACAACGATATTTTTCAGATTCTGTCCAAGTTTCAGTGATATTAGAACCGAAAAGTTGGAAATTGGAAATGTGATAGGTTAGAAGTTTAGACTGATTTCGGTCATTTAGCGATTTTCCTTTATGTGAAAAAGATGAAAAACGTATTATTTAAATATTGTTTGAACAGACGCAGCCAAGTTTTATACCCCAACATTAATTTTAAGAAAGTTATCAGCAAAATAACATTGAGATTCTAACATTGCTCCGTTAAAGGAAAAATGAGTTTTTGTGGATAGAAACATAAAGGTAAGAGGCCAATTCTGTTCGAAAACGTGAATCTACGTTGTCTTTTTACATTCTAGCTGGGATTCCAAACGGTTACAAGGTGATATTACATGATTTTTGAGAAAAATAATATCGATTCTGCTCAAAAAATTAGGTTAGGTCGTTTGTTTATATTTCACGAAATGGATAATGCAACAATAAAACTATTTATATGTAGAAATGTAAAGCCAAAGTGAGTACTAATCGACCTATTTACACTTGATAACTACGTTTGTTCCAGGTATCTAGCAATTTCGAATGATTGGTGAAGATATTTCATTACCACGAAGGTAGAATCAACGAACAACAATAAAATTGTTCAAAAACCTTTTATTTGGTAAATAATGGCAGTCATGTTTCAGACAAAAAACCACTTGGTATAAGGTCATTTTGAAGAAATTTTAGTATATTGCTTTCAACGATAGGTCAGTTGTGTAGAATAGAAATGTTTGCAGAAAGGGTACAGGAGCTTTTATGTCCATCTAGAAAGTATTTATAGGGTGATTTGGACTAAAACACATTGTTTTTCATATATGCCAGGTGATATTACATGATTTTCGAGAAAAATAATATCGATTCTGTTCAAAAAATTAGGTTAGGTTGTTTGTTTATGTTTCATGAAATGGATAATGCAACAAAACAACGATTTATATGTAGAAATGTAAGCCAAAGTAAGTACTAATCGACCTTTTTATACTTGATAACTACGTTTGTTTCAGGTATCTAGCAATTTCGAATGATTGGTGAAGATATTTCAGTCCCACGAAGGTAGAATCAACGAACAACAATAAAATTGTTCAAAAACCTTTCATTTGGTAAATAATGGCAGTGTCTTGATTTAATAAGGTGTTTTGAGATGAATTTCAACGATATTTTTCAGATTCATGCCAAATTTCAGTGATATTAGAGCCGAAAAGTTGGAAATTCTAAATTTGATGCCAATAATAAACCCTAGAAGTTTAGACTGATTTCGGTCATTTAGAGGCCTTTCTTCACATGAAAGCGATGAAAAATGTGTTCTTTAGATGTTATTTGAACAAACGCAGCCGAGTTTCATACTCCAAAATGAATTTTCAGAAAGTTATAAGCGAATTCCACTAAGCATTTTTTATAGGTTAATTGTCAACGAGAAATCAAAAATCGAGTTTTTTTTTAGGAAAATCGTTTGAGAATGAAAAGTATTTATGAATCTGGACTATTGACTAATCCCTCCCTATTGGAACAGAAATTTAGAAGAATATTGACACTTATTGCATGGAAATGAGAATAACGAGTGAAGGTTAACGGAGAACTATCTTTGTTAAAAATGGAAATGTCTTGCAAATTGTTGAATTGAATTTGTATTTTGTTTCAGATTGCCTGTAGATATGCTCATCATGGATGTTTTTTACTGAGAAAGACTACCTTTGATGACGACGATGAAATATCATGATAAACCAGTAAGGAATATGCTTCTTTGGTTGGAAGAGAACACAATTGGAATTGGAAATTTATAAAACTGATGATATATTATGCTTTTCCATTGTATAGGTATATTCCAGACAATAAATAAACAATAAAAATCAGTGTTTTCTTGAAATTGAATATATATTTGTTTGGGTCCAATGTTTCCAACTCATTTTGTCAAATTCAGGTACATAAGGCAGTTCATTTAAACACATTTCTTGCATAAGTTGTATCGACATCATACGTGCTTTTGTGTTGTGCAGAAAATAGAGAATAAATGCATTACTAATCATTCAATGGAGTAAATTTTGTAGTTGATACATAAATTCCATTCTTCGATATAATTCAAACTTGAAATCACATCATTTCACAAACATTCTATATCTCTATTCCAATCTATTTAATATCTCACATATTGGCCTCTGGTGATTGAAAATATGAGTATTACATGACTGTGTATTGAATAAATTCAAACTGCTGCTTTTTCCAAGACATTCTTCTGTTGCATTTTCCTTATGTATTCTTCAGAAAGTGAGACGATGTTTTTGAATCGCCAACAACAAGAATCGTTATATTTCTTCAAGCAACTCAAGTCACATGATGAGCAATCTGCGAAATTTTTCCAAGACCTCTGTTGTTTGAATAATCTAATATGTTGAGTGAATTAGAAACGAGGTAATCATAATTATTATTTCTCAACACAAATTTTTCCAAGTCCATAAAATCTGAGAGAGACAAGTTTAAGATATAACAGAGTGAGATAGAGAATGACGAAAGCTAAACATAGATAAATATGACTCTTTTATCTATGTTAACCCATAGCCTTAGAATATAAATAGATTCTCTGTGATTAAAACTGTAAAATTTGGCAACTGTGGATTTTCGTTCGACAAACATAAAACTGTGAAATATGACAACCTGTGGTTTATCGATGTTCATCATGGACCTAGAAGGATTCTACATCAATAATGTTCATCAATTTGCAAAATATTTTCAAGGCAGAAATCTGATGCATTCGTGTTGATGTTTTTGAATAAGCAACAATGAAAATAGCTTTGTATTGTGTAAATTTCAACTGAATGAAAGGGAATTACATCAAGGACACTGAGGACTGCATAATTGTTGTCTCTATATTCGTATTATGATAATAAAATCATTCTCTTCCTGCATTCCGATATGTTTCTGTTCATGAAATATTAACCGTAAGGAATATGCTTCTTTCTCTCAGTTGGAAAAGAACACAAATTGGAAGTTTATAAAAGTGATAATGTATATTATGCTTTTTCATTGTATAGGTATATTCCAGACAATAAATAACCAATAAAAATCAGTGTTTTCTTGAAATTGAATATAATTTCAAATTGGAAAAAGGATAGTTTCAAGAAATTCTTGAATTGATTGACACATTCAACTGATATTTCATTGAGTGCCAGATAATTGCATTGAGGTAATGATTATTTTCCTGCATTACAATCTTGGCTCTTGGTTTTCATGAAAAATCAATGTTTGATTTCTGCATTTTTGATCTCACATGAAGTATAATTGTTGTTCTATTCTATACTATATTTAAATGGTAACTCGGTGGACCGGCCCGAGGCTATCTGTCGAAAAGTGGGTCCGGAAGAATCTTAAAATCGCAGCGAAGCTGCGATTTTAACCTCATATAACATAATCATTATCGCAGCGAAGCTGCGATTTTAACTTCACAGGACACAATCATTCTCGCAGCGAAGCTGCGATTTTAACTCCATATTCAAATGGGGCTGATGTTTTTCAATTACCAACAATCCAGATCATTATTTCTTGGGAAAAACATTGCATTAATTATATGAATATTCCGAAATTGAATTGAGAAAATTTCTAAGTCCGGATCATCAGATAGAGATAGGGAGGTGTTACTATCACGAAATTATAGAATGTATCACAGTGAGAGAGCAAGAAAATGGCATGTCTTTAATATTACTGTACAAATACAGATGATCTATGTTCACCATATGTTCTGTGCATAAAACTGTCATCTTTGAATGGCCGTAACTTTTCAATGTTCAATCATAGAATTGTCTTTATGTCAAACACTTTTTTCTTCTTCTTCCCATTTATTGGCCTCTTTTATATATTAATGCGAATCTACATTCTATATTGATCTACCTTAAATATTGATCCACGTATTATGTAGATCTGCTGGCATTAACTAGTGTACATATAAAATAATAAACAAGTTATTACTTGGACCAAATGTACATTATACTGTACACGAAGTTCAAAGGTGAATTTGAACATCAAATATATTCTTTATAGATTTGACACTTATTTGAGAGTAAATATTCATCAATTAGTTACATATTGTGCAATAATTCAAATGAAATTACACAATGTTTTAGCAAAAATCTTACGAGAAATTACCACTTACCGGGGAAGTCCAAATTCTCGTCGGCCATGTTGAACGTATACTAATTAGTTCAGCATCTATCTACTAGATGTCGCTACCAGTCTTATTATTCCAGAAAACATGTACCTGAGAAATGTCACCCGGTCCCAAAGGGTAAAATGCACCCAAGTTAATATGAATTTTAAATGATTAATAGTATGTACATTATAGAGTGCTATAGGTCTGAAAGGGTTTTAAACTTACGTAAGGAATCTCCCATTTTCGTTTGTACTTCCAATTTAGGAACACCCTGTATAGTGCCATGAGTGCCATTTATTTGGACACACTCTGATTTCAAGAAGCCAGTAACTTCAGCACCGAAATGTGCAAGTTGTCGATCTTCATATAATGCAAGAATAACCCAAACAACATGTGAAATAGAAAGTAAATTGTGAAGACATTTGATGGTGCCCCATAAATTTACAAAAAGGGAATGCTTCAATTAAAAGGTTCGAAACAATGAACAAATGCCCAAAAATAAATAATACAAAAAATCATGAACAAGAAAGGAAACCAGAAAGTTTCAAAAATCAAAATTGGCCCATGGTGAACGAATATGAACTTGACACAATTATTGGAAGATGTCCCTAATTTTTTGCGCACAAAACTCAACAATGGAACAAAAGATATACTTAATTGAAGAACAAAACAAACTTGTGCAATTTTTCACTGAACAATGATCGAGAATTTGAATGTTGCGTTCTGAAATGCCAACTCCGTAATAACGAACAGAAAAGAGTTAATACATTTTTTAGAAAACATCAAAATAGATATTTAACTTATTGAGTAAGATATTTTTGAAACCAACCAAATCAATGAAAAAAAAACGACGTCGTCTAAAGAAATGACAGAGAACACGGTAGAGGAGGAGGAATAGCTGTGCCAGTCGAAAAAAGGATTAAACATTGTGAACCACCAGCAGTACCAGGAAACGAAATATCGGGTGTTTTTTTAGAGAGATCGAAGCCTTTTTCTGCAAGATAATTCTTAGACATTTATTTTTGGAAAATCTTCCGGCTTTTTTTTTGTCTTTTGTTTTTTTTTCCATTTTGATATAGAATTTAGCACTTCAATAATTTTTTTTTATATTATAATGGGTGTGTATGTTTTGTGGCGGCTCTCCGCACCGGCAATGCTGTGAATCAGGTGTTAGATTGAACAGCGCACTCACTTAGTGCACTGAATCTCGCCTTTTCCAACCTGTATAATTTTTGCGATATTAAATCTGTAAATTTTGATGGAATAAAGACCTTTATTATTATTCTTCATCGGTCTCCCGTTCTCAGCTTGAGCTGGTAATTCTTCTATGGACCAGTGAAAAAACATTTCAGTTCCTCCCACTAGTTCAGAAATTTCCGCACGATGTGATTGGTTTGCAAATCCACAGCCTGCTGTGCACATCCCGCGATCTTCTGGGATATCTCGATCTTTTGAAGGTTTTTCTTAAATGATTTGGACATGGCTCCCTCAGCCGAAATCACCAATGGTATAATGGCGACTTTCGATAATTGCCACATATTCTTCAGCTCTATTGCCAAGTTCTCGTACTTCGTTATTTTTTCCGACTCCGTTCTTCCGATGTTATGAGTCAATGGTACTGCCACATCAATTATCACCCCATACTTCTGATCCTTCTCAATGAATACAAGGTCCGGTCTATTGTCGTCCACTGATCTATCTGTTGTTATGGGTCTGTCCCAATAGAGAACCGCTGTGTCCGTTTCCAACACTGCTGCAGGTTGATACTTATAGTATGGCGGACAAGTATCCAAAAAACCATGTCTAAGAGCTAACTGCTGGTGAACAATTTTTGCCACTTGGTTGTGTCGGCCCAGATATGCGTTGTCGGCAAGAACTCGACAGCCTGCTATTATATGTTCGATAGACTCGCCAACTGCGCCGCACTTCCTGCATTTGTCCTCCACGTTCAGCTTCAAACAGTGCTTCTCATAGTTGCGAGTTCTTATGACTAATATTATTATTATTATTATATGTCCAGCACGACTAGCTCTGAGGAACCGCATCCGACCATACCAATTTTGGACCGCTTTTGGTGCCTTATTTCAGCAATACGAGTAACACGAGTTATGTTGGCTACCAAGGCGTCAAATGACTTGACAACCCCAAAGATCCAAAACACTTTTGGGTCGATGCCATTCAAATTTTGAAACAAATAATGAAATAATCATTGATCTGTAACGAGCCGCATTCAATGTAACATTGGTTTCACAGCTAGTCAGGGTGGACATATGCCGGCAATGATTCTTAAAATATGAGTGTCATAATAGTTATTTTCATAAAAAGTGCGGAAAAAGATATTTTCCCGCACGAAACTGCTTTTGTGCAGTTGAGTGCGGGAAAGACACTTTCCTCACGAGTAAGGAACAATATTTTTCTACAAGCACTTTTACGACATCGATTTGATTTCAACACACTGATCAAATTCGATTCAATATATCCAAATAATTTCATCTAATGACAAAATAAATGTTAATTCACATGTCGTTTCCATAGCAATGTCGTCGGTGGCGTTTGGTGCATAGAGACATATCATAATTCAGTTTATTCTTCAGAAAAAGCGTGCGCGAAAAACCCCTGCTATTTATTTCCCGCACTGAAAGTGTGCGGGAATAGAATAGCAGGCGTTTTTCCCACAATGTTTGGCAATATGACTCTTTACGAATTGAAATCCGTGTGGGGAAAGGGTTGAAAGCGCACGCCTGTAGAAAATAGTATATTCTAAAACTAGTTGCAGAATGGGCTCCTATTCCAATACGAATGCGAAATTCGAAAATGAGCGACGAAGGCGCGAGTTTTCGAACGCATGAGTATTGGAATTTCATTCTGCAACGAGTATTAGACGATATTTTTTCTATTCCACTCAAATTTTGTGAAATTCGATGAAAAAATTCAAATTATAAGTCCTAGTGACTTTCATATTGTATTTGGCAGTTGGTGTGAATGTTAGTAACTACGAAAATGGACATTTCCAAATTGACGTCTACTGAAATTTAAAAGGATCGGAAGTCATTGCTGTCAACCACAAAACGAAAAATGTAACTGAAAACGAATTAAGCTGTAATGAATTCATTACAGCACTGTTTTTAGTACTGTAATGAACTCATTACGATACTGAAATAGAGAAAATTATTTATTTACAACCATATATGTAATGCTGTCATTATTAACGTCATTGAAGGTTGGGAAATGTCACATTACCCACCTCTACTTCCCAACCTCACTTCCTGCCCTCACTTCCCGTCCTCATTTCCCGCCCTCATTTCCCACCCCCATTTCATCTATTCTACATGAATATTTTTTATACATATTTAAAAAAATAAAACATTTTTTGAAACATTTCATGAAATATTCAGGCCTGTACTAGCGCTGGACCCTCC
This sequence comes from Adalia decempunctata, assembly GCA_951802165.1. Classification (NCBI taxonomy): domain Eukaryota; kingdom Metazoa; phylum Arthropoda; class Insecta; order Coleoptera; family Coccinellidae; genus Adalia; species Adalia decempunctata. The sequence continues at coordinate 8,800,432 of OX637697.1, forward strand.
AACAGTTGTCTCTTTGGGCGACAATACATGTGTAATGACTGAGGTTTGTGAACTACTTGCAAGAGCTACAGAAGACGTGGCACATTGAGACAGCATAGTGGCAGTTTTTGTTTTATTCTCCATTGAATCATTCACATAATCTTCTGCCACAGTACTAGATTTCCATCCTCCCAGTTTTTTATTTAATTGGAGTACACTTGCACCACTGTTGGCAAGTAACGTAGCGGCGGTTCTTCTGAGTGCATGTCCTGTGAAGCCTTTCCAGTTCTCTTAATGAAAAAAAGTAGCAATTTTTTGAGGAAATTTAGCTATTGTATTGTGTCCAATTGGTTGATTTCTTGCTATTCCTTCTCTGAGCTGAACAAAAAATCTATCGATTTCTATGTTTTTTCTCAAATTTATGTAGTCTCGAATAATCTTCACCCATACTGGATCCGTTATGAGAAATGATCTATTTGTATGTGTTTTAGAATCTGGAATCTCGACCGAAATTTTTTCTTCGAAAAAAGCCACATCCAACATTTTTATTTTCACTAATTCGTCCGTCCGACAAGCTCCAGATACGCCTATTATTAATGCTACCTAAAACAATAAGAAAAAATAATACCATAATACATACCAGTATACAAGTGTATTAGCTTAAACACGTTCGTTTGTTTCAATACTTATTTAAAAAATTACAAATAACTCACCTTTATCGATAAAAGATTCTTTGGAGCTTTATTTGAAAAATCGTCTATATTCTTCCTCGAAAATACGTTCGATTTCTTGGGCCTAAAGCCAACATTTTGTCGTTTTAGGAAGGCTAGCAGTTTCCCATGTTTCGAGGTATCAGTTTTTTCTTCAATTCCTAGCATCGTTCGTATCATACTGTACATTGCCCACAAAGTAGACGGCTTCTTCTGTCTGCTATGTTCCCCAAAATATGTCAAGACTACACTTTCAGAACCGATATTTTTAACCTTTTTTTCTTCGCATCATTTCCTATATAATTCAATGGCTTTTAGATACCTATGCTTACTTTTCTCTGGCACAAAATCCTGAACTGCTGCGTGAGCAGCCTGCAGTAGATACTTCTGGTGGGGTACAATCCATAAATTCATCGTCGGAAGGTATGTTTTTCAATTTATTATTCGCGAATTTAGTATTCGACTTTATCTGACATTTATTTATATTGGTGACAATTGTATACCCCGTAGTCACGGTAACAATATACAGGGTCTTTCACGAGGAACCTCACCCATATTTATACGGGAAACTACTGAACGCATTTTCATGAAATTCAGCACTTATAAGTATTTCACGATGCTGATGAAATCTAAAAAATTTTCAAGGCATGAGCACCTCCGGTTTTTCCGGAAATGACGTCAACTTCCGTTTTTCATATTAGAACACCATTTTTTTTATTGCAGAAATAGATTTATTAGAAAATTTCAAGTTATTTTGATGTAACATTTTTCAGTTTTGGTTGGAAAATTCTCTCTGAGCGGGAAAATTCGAAAAAAAAATCGAAAATAGAGCTCCGCTGAAACAAAAATAACTTCGAGGTTTTTGGATGGAAAATTTTCATTTTTGGGATTTTTCAAGATGTAAGATTGATGTATCCACTTTGAAAATCGAAATCGCGATTCATGATACAGGGGGTGAAAAAATCGCTTTCAAAGTTAGGGATGACAAAATCGTGAAAAATCAATTTTTTCAAATAAGAACCCCATTTTTTTATGGCAGATATTGAATCTACGTTAAAAAATAATGTGAGTGTATGCATCACACCCTCGCCCTAAAATGGATATTTTCTGAGTTATTCACAAAAAACTGTTGTTCGTCTTGAATTTTCAGATATTTCTTTTCCCTTCACGCCAAAAAGATGAAATTTTCAGGAACTGTTATTTGAACCATGCTGTAGATTTTTCACCCCTTCTTGAAACCGACTTCAAGTTACTATTAGGAGAACCATGGCAAACTCTCGCAGTTATAACTAGAGAAGATGCTCAAAGTTTTGACCGTTAATTTCTAGACATTTATTTATACGTCTCAGGAATGCTTCGTGCGTTGCTCTTCTTATTCATCGGGAGGAAGAGATCTGCAGAAGTGTTTGAAAACCAAATTGAGTTTCAAAACTATGAATCTAAAAATCTAAACAAACCTGAACGCATTTCTGACTCGTTCTATGCAGTCCTGTTTATCAGTCAGGGGAGTTGAGTAGACAATATTTTTTATCCTACCCCAAACATAATAGTCTAAAGGAGTTAAATCGGGAGAACGTGGTGGCCAAAGATGTGGACCATTGTTCGCCAACCATCGATCTTCAAATAGCCTGTAGAGGATATTTGACACATTGAGTGAATTGTGTGGAGGCGCGCCATCTTGTTGATACCATAAGTCATTATGGTTCTGTACTAGCGGCTCAATTATTTGAGTCAATATGTCAGAATATCTATCTCCTAAGGGAGAACATTCTTTAAATAATGCAAACATGTGTAGTGTTCTATCTTACCAGTTAAATTCCCATCATAAATGTGAACATCGAGAATTGCATTATTTTTGATGGCGCAAAAAACATTGAAACTCCAGGTCTCTTGAAAGTTCCATTGTCTGAAGTGGTGGTTGTTCTCTTCATCCCAATAATGACTGTTATGCCTATTGAAAGAACCATTCTTTGTGAATTTAGATTCATCTGTCCAAATTATACAGTCCAGAAAGTTTTCATTCTCTTGAAATCGAATCATCATAGCTTCGCAAAACTCTGTTCTCCTGATGAAATCAGTTTCCTTCAAATGCTGTACCCTATTAAATTTATATGGGTGCATTTTATGTGTTTTTTAATATTCTCCAAACACTCGATTGAGATAATCACAGATCAATCTCGGCATCTTTGAGAGAATTTTGAGGATTCACACGAAAATATGCAAGAACTAATTTCGTTGTTCTCATCTACTACTACACTTTTTTCTCTGTGTATAGTTTTCTTAACGAAAGATCCGACATTTCTCAAGTTTGTCATGGTTCTGTTAATGGTATCTCTCGTTGGTCTGGGTCGGTCAGGAAAACTCTCAACAGTCGAATCGTTGTATCTACAACTTTATTACATTCTCCATGAAGTAGAATGAGATTTAAATAATCTTCATTGGTAAAATTAGGTAAAGTGATCGATTTTATAACTCAATACGAATTATCACCAAATTAATAGTAAACACAAAATGCTACTGAATAAAGAGGAATTTGGCAGATGTAATTAATGATATCTATCATTAAAAAAAAAGAATGTAAAACATGGTAAGTTTTTGCATATGGTTCATAAGGAATTATTTATTTATCACTGGAGAGAAAACCGATGGCCGATTAGTTGAAATAAAGAGGTTTCCGATACAAATTCGAATCCAAATTCGCCATCTATTTAGGAACAACCTGTAACTCTTTTCTCTTGCATATTAGGGTAGTAAAATCTAAAACATGGTTTAAGTAACAGTTCCTGAAATTTCATCTTTTTGGCGTGAAGGGAGAAGAAATAGCTGAAAATTCAAGACGAAAAACAGTTTTTTGTGAATAACTCAGAAAATATCCACTTTAGGGCAAGGGTGTGATGCATACACTCACATTATTTTTCAACGTAGATTCAATAGCTGCCATAAAAAAATGGAGTTCTAATTTGAAAAAATTGACTTTTCACGATTTTGTCATCCCTAACTTTGAAAGCGATTTTTTCACCCCCTGTATCATGAATCGCGATTTCGATTTTCAAAGTGGATACATCAATCTTACATCTTGAAAATCCCAAAAAATGAAAATTTTCCATCCAAAAAACTCGAAGTTATTCTTGTTTCAGCGGAGCTCTATTTTCGATTTTTTTTTGCGAATTTTCCCGCTCAGAGAGAATTTTCCAACCAAAACTGAAAAATTGTACATCAAAATAACTCGAAATTTTCTAAGGAATCTATTTCTGCAATAAAAAAATGGTGTTCTAATTTGAAAAACGGAAGTTGACGTCATTTCCGGAAAAACCGGAGGTGCTCATGCCTTGAAAATATTTTAGATTTCATCAGCATCGTGAAATACTTATAAGTGCTGAATTTCATGAAAATACGTTCAGTAGTTTCCCGTATAAATATGGGTGAGATTCCTCGTGAAAGACCCTGTACATCTACTTGATTATTCTGAGAACACCGCATTCTTGGTGATTTGTCGTTAAACACAAATTTACTTATTTTAATTGAAACATGATGGTTGTAAATAAAATAGTATACATACCTTGGTAGGAAGTTTCATTCCTGTCTCGAGATCATAGCTAACCTCGACGCTTTGCGTCTCGGTTAACTAACTAATCTCACGACAGGAATGAATCTCTTTCCACCTCGGTGTGTAATATACTATTATCGACTACACTTGGAAGATCGGACCTGATCGAAAGATCCTCCCGATCCATGAGAGAGTTAGGACTTTGTGAAAAGGTTTTTTTAGCAGGTAAAGTATTTTTTTCTACTGCTTCTTTCTCGTTTTCCTTCTTTTTTTTTCTTGTTACAGATATAATTTCAAGATATTTTCCTCCAGTTCGATGAAAAGGCTTGTTTTCAAGCACAAGGAGCTCTGTAACATGGATAGCAGCATATTTTTCGAACAAATTCAGTGTCACCACACATACACGGGGAGACAGAGTTTTTTCAGAGGTTTTTATCTGTTCTCGTGTATCATACGCAGAATTGTATGGTACCCCGTTTACATTCCCTCTGCTAACACTTAGATTTGGAGCGGGAAACAGATTTTATTCTTTTATACAATCTGTTCCTTGTCGCCATTTCTTCACACGTGCCATATGCCATATATTGTTTGATTTAAGGAAACAGTATGTAATTCTCTCTTTCAAAGGAATATATATATCGACTACAAAAAAATTTTGGCTTTAATCCCAATTAAAATCTATCTTTATCACCCTAAAAACACACGATAGAAGAGAAAGGGGTTAGCGTAAAAACCGATCAAGGGGAAATTTACATATTTCCCGTCTATGAATAGACCTTTCCAGAATTACCTGTGTAGGTGAAAGTTGCGCGCGTCACTTGTGGGCTAAGAATGCCCTCCGTTGACAGATGACGCAGTCGACAGTTTGGCTGTGGATGTCAATTGTTTATAAAAAAATAAAAATTTTAGTATGCCTCAACAATGTTGTGTTACCGAGTGCCGGTCACGGTACAATAAAACCAGTGGGATCTCCTATCATTGCTTCACTAAACAAGGAACCATACGGGAACATTGGTTGATGACGATTGGTCTTCAAACGCTAAACTGGGATGCAAAACCTAGGGTAAATAAAAGTGCCTACATTCATCCATCCATAATTAATCAGTGAAACCTCTTTTGCCACAGGTTTGTTCGCGCCACTTCTCAAATGACAATTTCATTATAGGGGGCAAGGTTAGAAAATTGGAGAAATGTGCTATCCCGAATACTTCAAGATTAAGACTTTCTTGCGGGGACAACCAAGATTTGCCCACTGTATCTTCTACGGTAATATTAGATCTTTGCTCTGGGTAATATGATTGCAATGAAATAATTTCGTTTAAGGCTGCCATCGACACAAACGAGCAAATAGAACCTGTTCCACATCACGAAGCAGTTACTTTATCTAAAAACAACAAACCTCCAAGATTCACGGTATTGAATGGTTATTGCTGGAATGTTTCCATAATAGGTATTTTTGTTGTAGGATCCTTCAACAGAAGTGTCAATTTCGTGGTCAAACCGAAGCGGTAATAGAAGCAAAGTCAATACTAAGGTGACTGTTTCAACTCCTGCATGTTGCAGCTTATCGAAAGAGCAAAGTCATGCTGGAGATAATCAGTTGAATACTTTCACTTCTTCCACACCAAAAAAGGTAGCTTTACTTTGTAGAATAAGAGATAGCAATGTCTGAAAACAGTGAAAACATTGGTAAACTAGTAAAAATTTTCAACAAACATCGATTATCCTAGTTGAATTAATAAATTGGGACTAAATTCTGCATTGAAATATTATTATAGTAATATGAGGTAGGCGCCCAAGGTGTATACAAGATACTAGTACTCTTTGCGAGGCTAGAACCTAAAAAATATGATTTTTTGTTTTGTTGCGTAGGTGGCTGTGATCTCAAATCTGAATATTGTTTTCAAAGTCAAACAAATGTTCTAAATAAACTTTTTTGATGTCAAAAATAAGGGTAGTTTACTCCTGATCAAAATTGCTATTTTTTCTTCTCCCCTGCATACCGTTCGGAAATTTAGAATTTGGAGAACCAAATCCAAGTTTTCAATAAGGTGCAAACTTTTTGTATATTTATTTATTGTGAAACGGATAACTTCTGTAGAATACAAATATGAGAAATCATTATTGGTACAAACAAATATTGAAAATCACTTGGGACCAGCATAGATGCATAGAATACCTGGTGTTGGAACTGATTAGGTTTTGTTTAAGACTTTCTTGTCGATCGAAAATCTGAGTATTTGATCTGCTTTTAATTTCTCTCGAAAGGGGTCGCGCTATTTTGCATTGCGGCAGTAGCGGCACGACCGCGAAATATTCCGGAAGTAGAACCTGTACTGAAATCTAGGGTGCTGTTTTTATCTACAAATTTTGGTCACGATGTTTAGTAAGGAGTCGTTACACCAGGTATTCTATGCATCTATGGACCAGCAATAAATTGACAGAAGCTTATGAACAATGTATCAAGAAGGTTTCTTCCATTTGCCTGTGGAAAACATCACTCAATTTCTTATACATCACAAAACAGTGGATCGAAGTTGATTCTCTCTTGAGCGATTTCCTGTGTTTTCGCATATATATGACAAATTCTGCCCAGCGTAATCCTGATAAGAGCATCTGCCCCTGAACTTGATAATAGTAATCATGGCTGTGTTTTAGGCGTAAGACACCGTTTTCTTCGGCTTTCATACAAAAAGTTTTTAATATGGCATATTCCTTCAGAGATTGCACCTTACTTCTGCAAGGACATTTTATTTGAATGCCAAATGTTGAAGTTCTTCTGTCATAGAGGACACCGTCAGGACTTGCACCCAAATGAATTGCATATGGATGTTTCGGTAATCGATATCGGGAAAGAAGTCAAATTACTGGGTCTTATTGAGAATTCTTTATTGATTATCCTAGCTTTCGTTCTGTTTCTGAACTTCCTCAGGGACTATAATAAATAAAACGTATACTCAAATTTGTTGTTAATTACATGGTTGCATTGATACTCACTTTCAATTCGAAATTTATATAGGACGGTACCATTTTAAGAATGTTACTGACCATAATATTATGGCGTGTCTCTCGTGTCAGTGTCATCTCTAAACATGATTTTATGTATTTCTGGCAAACGATAACCAGTCAAAATTTTCAGATAATTCTCAAAAAATGTTTCTCCCTCTTTGTGAATCAACTTAGTTACAAACAAAACATTCACAAACATATATAAAATAATTTAATTCAGAGTACTTTTCATAAAGGTTAAAATGATCGTAGATCAATATTAATTAACTTTGTTATTCAGTGAGGTTAGGGAACTCAACAGCGCCGACTCACCAGACATCTATGTACATCTCATGGGTTCTATGATCTTATCAATCCTCAGCCAGTTGGTTCGATGTACTCAGTTATATTTTGTTTACCAGTTCTTCGGTTTTTTTAACAAATCTATAATTTTACAGTAGATGTCGCTGACAGCACTATAGTCTGTGTTGATGTTAATGTTGTTGTCACACATGTTAATTTCTACTGATTCTAAGAAAAGCCTTTTTTTAATATTCTCTACTTTATGCATTATATTGACAACATTAAAATTCATAATGTGGCCCGTATCTACTGTATGTCCAGATGCATAAAGTAGAGAATATTAAAAAAAGGCTTTTCTTAGAATCAGTAGAAATTAACATGTGTGACAACAACATTAACATCAACACAGACTATAGTGCTATCAGCGACATCTACTGTAATATTATAGATTTGTTAAAAAAAAACGAAGAACTGGTAAACAAAATATAACTGAGTGCATCGAACCAACTGGCTGAGGATTAATAAGATCATAGAATCCATGAGATGCACATAGAAGTCTGGTGAGTCGGCGCTGTTGAGTTCCCTAACCTCACTGAATAACAAAGTTAATTAATATTGATCTACGATCATTTTAACCTTTATGAAAAGTACTCTGAATTAAATTATTTTATATATGTTTGTGAATGTTTTGTTTGTAACTAAGTTGATTCACAAAGAGGGAGAAACATTTTTTTTGAGAATTATCTGAAAATTGTGACTGATGGTTATCGCTTGCCAGAAATACATTAAATCATGTTTAGAGGTGACACTGACACGAGAGACACGCCATAATATTATGGTCAGTAACATTCTTAAAATGGTACCGTCCTATATAAATTTCGAATTGAAAGTGAGTATCAATGAAACCATGTAATTAACAACAAATTTGAGTATACGTTTTATTTATTATAGTCCCTGAGGAAGTTCAGAAACTGAACGAAAGTTAGGATAAACAATAAAGAATTCTCAATAAGAACCAGTAATTTGACTTCTTTCCCGATATCGATTACCGAAATATCCAACGTCGAGACATCTACCAATCTTGCATATGGATGTATTACAAATCCACATTTAAAATAAGACACACCAGCATTTTTCTCTAGAGACTTTTCAATTGCCACAGGCTCAGTTTTTGTGCCATGAGCCACTGTTCTAACATGACTGATGTCATCAGGCTGGATGAATTCTTTGAAAAATGCAGCATTGTAGAGTTTTCTCTTGCAAACAAATCCAAATTTTGAAGCAGTGAATCGATATCTTCTCATTTCTTTCCAGTGATCACTGAGGTTTCGTTTCCTTGTTTTTTTTTCGATAACAGCAACTTCTTCCATGCTGAGAACCCTCAAGCAGGAGTTGTGAACTGATGGTAAACTGATGAGAATATCCACCATCTCTTTGTCATCTACAGGCAACGTAATAGGCAACTCCTTGTACAGCTGCTGTTCTTTCCTGTCAGCACGCTTGGCACGAGCCATATGACCTAGCATTGATGATTCTGGAACATGTATACCTATGGTTATAACCAAAATAAAATGACAATTATTTGCTGTGAAGCTGTTTTTTTGAAGTTTGTAAATACCATCCCCCAGCAGTATTGTTCTTGTATCAGCCATATTTTCAGTCGATAGGGTTGATGCAAATCCTATGCTTACATTTATTTCACTAAGGGCCGATTGCACCGTAGACAAAACTGTAGATTAAATTTTAAACCTCGATTAGTGTCTATGATAATCAATAGACACTAATCGGGGTTTAAGATTTAATCTACAGTTTTGTCTACGGTGCAATCGGCCCTTAGCGTTTAATTCTTTCAAAGTGACGACATTTTCTGTGCAGAATTCAGTCAACGCCTTGTTGCGTATTGGGTTGCGTATTTTGAAAATTACAGGATCTTTGGTACGGTTTACTTTGGTGGGATTATAATACACACTTCCTGGCAGTTGTTCGGGAACTATTTTTGCACCCCTTGGTTTGTTCCACTCCATTGGAAGTGAAGTACATGACAGATTTTCCGGAATTTCGTCAAACCATAGATGTATTTCTATGCATCTATGTCAAACCCTTTGAATATGACATGTTCCAGAAAGTATGCCAGGCCAACCACATGATTACAAGATTCCGAATTTCTGTAAAAGTGAATAGTTAATGTTTGCATTTTCACTTCCCTCATGTACAATTTCGTGCAGATACTCGTGGACTTTCACTATTCTTCTGGCTTCTGTAGCAATTTGCAAAGAATTTATAGCCACGACTACCTTGCCTAGAAGTCCACGATTTTGAAATAAAAAACTTCTCCGCACTGATTAAACTGAATGCTCGAAAACGTGAAATGACTTTACTCCAATCCCCACAATCCATAGTACACTTCTTATGTTGCTAAGTTGCTTCGTAAAATCAAAGACTCTTTGATAAAATGCAAGTTGCACGATAACATAACCAAAGACTGTGACATAACATTAACCTCATCAATGTTAACATAGAAATACCAACCATAGAAAAAGATACTTTGTCTATGATACCAACTTCCCAGAGCAAAATGCTTCTGGGTGCTCTCTCTCTTTCTTTTTTCTCTCGCACTAACGTTTGCGCATCTTTTGAAGCTGCCCACAAGTTGCGCATGAAACATACCTGTTTCTCTCTAATTCTGGCTTAGTTCACATCTTTCATCTTTGTTCTACGTATTCTGGAAAGGTCTATTACGGGAAACAGATATGACATCTTCCTTTCGAAGTAAGAAACCTGCTATTGTTGCAGAAGACTTAAACGCTAAACGTCCTGAATGGAACTCGGGGAAATCAAACGCACATGAAAATATACTTAGGAGAAAAACATAACTCATTCGTTATTGGTCCAACATCCAACGACGGATGTATTGTATGTCGCAACAATGAAAAAACACAACATGGAAATATGAAATTGAAGCAGAGATGGATCTATCATCGGACCACTGCCCAGAGACTCTGCGTTGGATCTGGAAACACATCAGGTACAGATCGTGACGAAATCAACTGGATAAAATTCTAGAAAGTTTTTCAAGCGAAGAACATCGAAATCAGCACGAAGAAACGAACTGAAAACGCGATTGTGTACGAGGATAGTCGATGCTCAACTGAAATCGACAAACGTGAAACCGATATCTGAGAAGAATCCATTGCCTGATGTTGTTTGATTTCTTTCAGAGGAAAAAAAGAACAACGAAACAATATGTAAGGACACTTCATCCTAATGACTAAACAATTTTGAATACACTCACAAACGAAAAGAAACTCAAGAAGAATTCAAGAATTGTTCATGGACAAATGGAATTAATAGTTGAAGGAATTACATACTGAAAAACACCCTATATGAAGATAATATTATGGCAGTAACAAATGAAGAAAATCAGAAATATTTGAGGATTCTCTAGACTCTAGAACAACAGTTCAAACCCAATAAAGAGAACAATAACCAATTCTTCTTCAATGTTCGAGTAGATATGATAGGAGAACCCCCAGCCATAAATGGAAATACGGAGAAGCCAAAAAAATTTTCAAAGAGAAATTATAAAACAATTGAAGAATAGAAAAGACCCAGGAATAAAGCGTTGAAAAATCTGCTGTAAGAAGCGGAAGCAGAAATTGCAGAAATAGAAATATCCACCAGATATTTCTCAGATAGATGGAAAATGGCAGATAATATACTGATATGGAAAAAAGGATGAGGCAAAATTTATACAAGAAGTTACCGACAGATATGTCTACTTTCGGCCCTAAGTGAAATCATAGAGAAAATGATAGGTTCTACCTATTAGTAGAATTCAACAAAATAATACCCGATCACCAGGTTGATAAAAATTGAAGAGACTTAAATTCCCACCAACTGATGGGCGTCATAAAGGGATACTTGGACAATAAGGGATCGGTTTTAGGACCTCTGCTGTGATGTTTTCATGTCAGACATACGAAGATGATGAGGCGCAAGGTAGCCCAATTCGCAGACGATACAGATATTACTCCAATAGAGTGAGGAATTTCGTGAGTGGCGTCCTAAAAGAGTATATCGAAGTATAGATAATTTCAAGAAATGGAGACTAAAAATCAACCTAATGCTGTTTTTTTCGGTTCAACGAGGAGGAGGAAATATGATGATAGATGATCTCAAGATTGAACGAAAAATAAACATTTTGAAGTGATACTGGACAGAAAACTCATCTTTCGCAAACAACTGGAAGAAAACGAGACAATTACAAGTCCGTACCCGCTCCTCATGGCAAAGGACCAATTGTCTCTAGAAAATGAAGTAGAATTATTCAATAAAGTGATAATATCAGGAATAGCATATGCGAGTGCAATATGTCCAAACGTAGAAAGTCACAGAAAAAAAGATCTGCATAGTACACTCAACAGATTAATCAGATCATGAATAGGTGCCCCATGGTGCGTGACATACATACAAATAGGAGAAGAAATCGAAATTTGAACTATCAAGGAAATAACATAGAAACAATCTCAAAAGTGGTGGAGGAATATAACGAGGAAATAAAAAGGATATTGAAAATTCCTGTCTGAAAGACGGGCAAGAGAGCATATGTTACGAAGTTGATGCAAAATATTCGAAATCTAGTAGAAAACTAGAGAGAAGATGATTTCATTTCCGTCCAACAGTAGAAGAAATATGAGAAATGAGATGAGGGCTGAAAGGAAAGAATTCCTCATGCAAAAACCACCCAAACAACACACAAACATCTCTTAAACATTTTATAGACGACATGAAATAGATTATTAGATTATCTATAAAACATCAAAATGTATTGAATTTTTAACCTAGATTCGACGTAAAAATGTCCGCGAGATTTACGTTGAAAAATATCACTTTTTCAGACGTCTATTTTACGTAAAAAGAAGTCTTTCTATAACAAGTGAAATTTCTGTCTTTTTTTAGTTTATCCTAACTTAGTATCACGATTGACATGTATTAGACGTTTGAGGATTTATGTTATTGTTATGACTCGCTTATGTCTATATATCATTAGAACTTTGTCGTTTTCTTTTTATCAACAATCTGATAATATATAGATGATCCGAAAAACATCCACACTCATGACCTCTAAAATATATAACATCATAGATCTTTTTTGGAGCATTGTCGTCATGATCGAAATTAGACGTCTATTAGACGGAATATTATTGATGAAAATAGTTGGTCATATTGTACACGTTTATTAGATGACATAAGATGAACGTTTGTTCAATGTCCCTAAAAAGTCTTTGAATTGTATAGTTTTTGACATCTAATTATTGTCAATTCCAAAACAATATTGATGTAATGATTTGAAAAACATCATATTAATGACCTACTGATTAATTCCATCAGATTTTTCGAAGAAGGGAGTTATATGGTCTAAAATTTCAAAGAAAATTGACATTTGATCGTTTCAAGATCATGGTTACCCTGAGGAGATTTGGTGAGAGACTTCAAAAGTATGCAGATAAAGATTTAAATTTCATAACTTCTGAATATTTTTAAATGTTATTGCATTCCCATCAGATCACATTGTGAGTATGAAAAGGGTTTCATGTATTTTGTTTCTCGTTTCATGTTTCTGTGGTGTGCGGTCCGGCTAATTATCAGATATAATATATTATTATCTACACAGTTGAAATCTCTCATATCAGTTAGGAAAGCAAAAACAAGTTCTGATATGAAAAAATAAAAAGGTATATTCATAATAATAAAAAAATAAATAAACATAATTCAAATGTATCAAAAATATAAATTGTGTCAGTGACTAATGTAGTCGAGACAATTTGTTTAAATAAAAAAATATATAACTGTGTCGTAGGCACTGGCACTTCGTGTGGATTTGCTCTTCGTTGTCTCATATTCGTATCGTTGGTTTGCAAGGCGTAACTAGTCTTGAATTTCCTTTGTTATGGTCGTGTCGTTGAGATCTGCCGTGTTTCACTCTCGAACAGATTATAAACATCAGCCTCTGGAACCAACACACAAATCAAAATAAGTGATTTTTTTTGCAATTAATTACAACTTTTGAAAACAATCACAACAAATGCTATATCTTAGACTAAAAGAATATCAAAGATTTGCAGAAAATTATTTTAGTTTTTTTCAAACGATATTGCGTTCAGTTTTTCATAAGAAATAGAAAGAATTGAAAGTTTATGAATACAGAGTGTATTTTTTCTGAGATTTCGACCTATTCGTAATAATATGACGTTCGAATACAACATCAGAAAAATAATAAATGATATTTTGAATTCAAGATGATCAAGAAATGTCAAAAAGTGAATGTGAATAATCTGATAATTCCAAAATCGATAAAATTGCAATATTGTTTATTAAATCTATCTTTCATATGAATGCTTCATTTTTTGACATTGTATATTGAGTACCTACTTATATCCAATAAATATCCAATTTTGAAACGATATATGAAAAAGAGCAACATTCTACACATAAATGGAAAACGCTTATACCCACTGCTATAATTGGGGTTCTAATGGTTCAATTATTCATACAAAAGTTTTTAATTCGAACATCGAGTTACGAATTACATTTGGAGTCTAAAATGATCTGAAAAACATCTAAACATTTCTTCGAAGATTTCAAACTCTGGAAATTCAATTATTCTTCAAATCCTGATTGAATCTATTTTGTGCTCGACTTTTTGACTAAAGTGTAATGGTAATATTTTTCAGCAAGTTTTTCAAGTCGAGTGGTTGAGTATTATTTCTTACTCAACCAATATCTCAAAGAGGTCTATCGATAGATTTCTTAGATAATATTCTTACCAAGTTATTTATTCAGAAAAATATTACCACTATGATAGGGACTGTTATAATTTCAGCCCTACGAAATCTCCAACGCAAATTATGAAATTCTATAATTTGAAATTTCAGATGATCTTGAAATATTTATCGTAAACTATTCGAAAAAGATTTCGAAACCGATCATCGTGTAAACTATAAACATATTTCCAGAAAGAGTGGATTTCAGGTATTATATTCCTGGGATAATATCTGAATAAACAGAGTATTCAAAATAGTGATAACAGACATAACAATTCAATGGGACGGTTATTCAAAAGATATCATTCAATAGACTCTTTCAGATGATCATTGTATGAAAGGTTTCAAATTTCTTATCACAATTTACCTACCTAATTCCTAATAATTAATCATTAATTAATCAATATATTCTCCAGTAGAACACATGTTATAGGTATAATTTACAGGGCTAATCAAAAGTTATTCACTAGTGAACGGTTATCTGAAAGATATCATTCAATCTACTTTTCTAGATCATCGGACCATGAAAGATAACAAATCTCCAATTTTATAATAATTAGCATATCTCAGTGCTACCACATTATTCGGAGGAACACATTTTAGGTACTACACCGGGAATAATAGTTTCCTTTATAATTCAACATTACATATTCACTTTTGAACGGTTATCAAAAAAACATCATTCAATAGATCTTAATAGATGATCCATTCATGGAAGATATTTTCATTCAAGATCTACCATAATACCTATTTTGCTTGTATCCAAAAATGCAGGTTAGTTTTTGAAAATTATAAATAAATCTCATTTTTATAATAGTGAGCCCAGACCGGAACCCGCTACATGTCAAGAGCTAAATGATGAAGAAATTATACTTACTGGAACTAGGTACCATAAGCAACATTTGCACTCATCTTCAATTGTGACAGCACTAATCACTAAATACTATATTCACTAAACTACGGCGAAAGGGAAAACAATCACTATTCGACTTGACCTTTTGACGAAGCAGTGTTCTAACGAAATGACCAAGTTCAAATGTCTTCCTATCTATAACCCTGTCCGGCATCCGCTATCCCTGTATGAACTTTAACATTCGGCGGTACGGTGGTTCGTTACCACGTGATCGAGGCCGATATAGGTGTTCACATATCGCTCTCTACTCTCATCGTGATCGCATAGATCACCTATTTTATATTTTAACGGAACATGGAAACACGCTCACATTTGAATAGGTGCTATTGAAGTTTTCGATTTCGTTTTTTCAAATTTAACTTAGATACCGAAATATTAGAATTTATATTTATATTTTATTTCCAGAGCACAATATGCGTCATCTGACAAGATTGCCAGATATAGAGTATTGTCTCTTGATGATTATTGATGCGATTCTGATGTATTATGTATCGAATTAAGCAAAAAAAAATGGCTTTTCTAATAATACTTTGTTTCCAATGCATTTACATCTGAAGAAAAAGATTAACATTCCGAAAATATTGAAGGCTGAAGAAACTGGGAAATTTTAGACTTTTTTCGGGAGGGGGGTCAATTTTTCCCTGATGTTGGAATGAAAATTCAACGATGACATTTTCACTCATTTAGGACGAAACTGAAATAATAAAAAAAAAATCACATCTATATATATAAAAGAAAGATGTTGGTTACACCATTTATAACTCGAGATCGGATGGACTGTTTGTTATGAAACTTCATTTATGGAATCGTCTACGGTCTGGTTGTTATAAAATACAAAACTTCGAAAAAATGGATGAGAGTTTCACTAATGCAGGAAATGCTTTTCCTTCTTTTGAATAAGGCCACTAGGTGTCGCTACCGTTGATGCGTAGTCGTCTGTCACTGTACGTAGTCGTAGGTTGATATTACCGCTGTTAGATGGCGATATGTGATTCGCATAGAACTCATGGTAACATGGAAGTCTATTGCCAGATCAAAAAGCGGGTAAACATCTCAAGTTGGTGGAACAGTGAATTTTTACTGAAAGATCAAGTATCTGATTTTGACGATCAGTTTCAAACGTGAGTTGGCCATCTTCATCTTTTTTCTTTATTTTTGAAATGCTTTCGAATTTCTGTTTGGGTAATAGACATATTTTCGGAAATAACTGAATCAAAAGTTGCCCATAATTAGTAATTGACATATTATATTCGTGTTTCTGTTCGCACAGAGACAGTATTGTAAGCGTTAATAATTTTGAAACGTTTGCTCATCGGGCTTTCACTTATGATATACAATAATGTTTCATGGGTTGCCTAATCTGATCTGGTCGAATGACCATCAATAAATTTGAATATGAGTTCAACACAATTCACAGTGTTGATAATTTTGCCGTGTCGATCGTACTATGGACATTTGAACATCTCGATTTGTCTTCTAACGAGCTTGATATCGTCAACTAAATTGAACAAATTGAAGAGAGATTGTCAGCTCATATCCATGGAATAATGAGACTCGCGCTGCTCCACCAACTGAGATTTTTACCCATTATTTTGAGCTTAGCAGCATAGCTAAGATGTCTAAAATAATGGTGTGACCACTGATTAGATTTTGAGAATATTAGAAAAGTTTTGTTTTTGCCACTTCAGGTTGAGGCGGTTGGGCTAATAACAAATGACTGATTTTTAAATTCTGGTCGAGGGGCTGTGTTAATAGTCGATAGTTCTTTAAAGGAATAATTTTTGTTCATATTCTTGACATTTTGATTCATATTAGAGGAAAGGTATAATATGGATTATACTCCTGCTATTCCCAGTCACATGAGGTACTACAAAAAGAGAACTGTACAACAATTAAAAACAAAAAGTTATTATATGTTCAACAATTGGGTACCGCTTAAATTAAGAGAATTCTTTCCATGTGAATTACAAAATTATTGAAATTTTGTATATTTTGAACTTTAATTTTGCCTCATTTATTTCCTGCTTGAAAAAAAAAGCAATGGTAAGTTTATACAACTTTTAAGTATAATTCAGGCGGTACAAAGTTCGCCGGGCCAGCTAGTAATATAATATGTTAACAAGTGATACAAATTTATACTAAAATTGATATTTACAATAAAAATGTGAAAAAATATACCTAGTGCGTCATTTGAAAAAAAAAACATAATGAATGCTGAATGCTGGAAATGACAACCTCCAGCCAAAATATGTGAACGTAGTTTACATGTCATGGATTGCCGTGCACGTTCAAGGATTTTTTTTTAGTCACCACCTTTCAGGGGTGATATCTCGAAAAGGGATGGTCTGAGACATACAACCTGTATGTCTATGCGTATCTGCTTGTCGAATTCATACCTAAATAAATTTTTATTTTCAATATGATATTATTGAAATTGTAGCATAGCATATCTGAAAAACATCAACAAATGGCTCATTTCTCTATTGCATCAAATGGATATTCTACTCGTAAAAACATTTTAAGAACGTATGGTCGAAATGCAATATTTCCATCAACATCTTAAAAACATTCATAATCATTGGTTCAGAGACTTTATAGAAATAATACTTCTTAAAGATGTTAATCAATTCACAATTCTCTGACCTTTGAAGTTAGATATTTTATTTATGTATTCTAGATGACTAAATTATGTCGAATAATGATGTCTAAAATCGATGTGGCATGGCATATCTATTACACGTCAAAAAGTTATTCTTTTTTCGATAGTATCAATCAGATATCTTATAAACGTTTAAAAAACGTGTGGTCGAATTGAAATACAATTATCGACATATTTGAGACATACAAAACCGTACGTTTAAAGACAATATATACAGTATATATTTAAAAAATGTCATCAATCTACTGTTTTATGACCATATGAGTTAGATGTTTTATCGATGTATTTTAGATGACAAAAAAGAGCCAAATGTGGATGTCTAACATACGTAAAACAAAAGATGTCCATTGAACGTTTAATGAAATACCCCCTCCACGATTTTAAAAATTTGATATTTAATATACGGCTTTTAAACGTGTAATCAAAAAGCTATACATTTTTGGATATCTGCAGGATATAAAATTTTTTTCAGGTCTTCGATAATGCATCTAAAGGATGTCTTCTAGACATCATGTATAGAAAACATCTTATTTAGATAATCTAATTTCAATCAGAATTTAGAGCAAGATGGCTTTCTTTAGATCACTTTTGATATCGATTAGATGTCATTTAGATGTGTGTGTGTTGTTTGGGCAAGGATCTAGTGGTAACATCACCAATGCCATAATTCTCTCCTTCGTGTCCTTCGATTAAATAGGAATAATAAGTTTGCGGCTTGAGGACTGGGCAAATCAAACAAATCCTTTTTGAAGTGTCGACTTTTGATCCCTGGTTTGGATCTTTTTCAAGACTGAAACATTTATCAACGTGTAAATGTCAACTCTGTCAGAAATTGAAACAATACGCTACTACACAAGAAATTATCTCAACAACACAAATCATAATGATCAAAGAAATTCAATTACATTTTCAAAATAAAAATCATGATAATTTTCGAAGTGGTGGACAGTGAGAGCTGTCTTTTCTTTTTTATCTTTATTAATTTCGCTGCAATCAGAAGAATGTTGATATATTATTTTTTTCAAATATTATTTTGTCATACCCACATACGCACTATACCGCAATCCTTACACTTCATCGAGTAAACCAAATTGGATTATAGCGAATTAGGTATTGGGTCTTCGAGCTTACTAAAAATGCTTTCTACTGTTTTAAGAGGACAGCGAGTTGGCAATTTGGTATAGTATTTTTCACAAGCTGGTTAACCTTCTCAGCCTTAGATGAGCTGGCGACTAAAGTAAGAGTCAATGTCGTCTGGGTACCCGGCCACAGGGACATAGCAGGAAATTGTAGGGCGGACGAGTTAGCAAGAGCTGGAACAACGCTCACAGCTATATCCGCTAATACTAGACCAGGGGCACCTATCGCTGAACGGAGGTTGCTCCTCCGGAAGGAAGTACTCCGCCTAACCAACCTCAGGTGGCGGGAGGAGCTTTCTTGCACTTCGTCAAGACAGGTATGGCCGGAGCTTAATCTGCGACGCACCAAAGATATTTTATCCCTTTCCAGGAACTCCATTGGAAACGCGATTGCGGTCATCACTGGACACTGGCTTGGAGGATGCCATGCTGCACGTATGGGAATCCTTCAACGCAACGACTTTTGTAGAAGCTGTCGAAACGAGGAGGAGGAAGAGACGATGGTCCACTTACCCTGCCACTGTCCTGCCCTATCCAGGAAAAGATTCTCGGCTCTGGGACAGGCCCATTTTGACAACCTATCCGATCTGCAGACGGTTGGTATCAAAAGCCTTATGCTGTTCATTAACAGCAGCTACTGGTTCTCACAGTAGTGGTGGGGGTGGTAACCACCCTATACGGCATCACAACGGGCCTCTGGCCTATGTGGGTTCCATCCCGAACCACCGTGTTAACCTAACCTAACCTAACCTAACCTAACCTAACCTTCTCAGAGCAATAAGGTATATGGGGAAATGTATAATGCGTTTTCTCTGATTTTTCTTTTTTTCTTTCTAATGAGACCATTTGGTGTTTGTAGGTTGCTGCGACTGTATTGACTAGTCTTGTGTGGTTATTATTAATCCTCAACAGGTTTTTAATTTTTATCTCATTCTGCGCATGGTATATGAGGTCACTCAAATTTTTATTTAAAAATAAAAGATTTTTTATCTGATGGCATGTCATAATGACAACGTTGTCACTCAATTTAATTTAATTTAATGAATTCATTATGGGACTAAGTACCATAATAAATTCATTATGGTACTAAGTACCATAATGAAATTCTATCATATTTGAAACTACACAATATTTACTCCTGTAAAAATAGTTGTCATTGTGACATGTCGAAAATGCAGTTTTTGATTTTTCGAAAATGTATTGATATAAATGCCATCAGATAAAATTTTGTATGTAATACGAATCATAAACAATCAGTATGGCACACGCCGTGTTATCGGACTCGGCTACGCTTCGCCCGATAACATTCACGACTTGTACCATAATGATCGTCTTTATGATCCTTATTACATAAATAACTATTATAGAGCCTATTCTTTTTGATGTGGGGTGGTTCGAATAATAATTTAATAAACTACCCGATGATGTGTCTTTCATATGGAAATTCGTTGAGATAGTTCCATTATCTTGTCTGATGAGAGTAACATCCAAAAAAGAAATTTTGCTCTCGATCTCGTGTTCAACTGTAAACTAAATTCTTTCATGAACACTGTTGAATGTTTCTACCACCTCACCTGTTTTTCCTCTTGGTATCGCCAAGATGGTATCATCGACATCCAACTTCAGGAAAGGGATGGTGAAAGCTAAATTATTTACCCCAGCAGTTATCACATGATTCATCACGATATTGGCAGGCGTTGGGCTGGCTGGATTATACCCATAGCTGTACCCTCTATCTTTTCATATATGAAAAAAAGGAAAAGGAGAGAATTACAGATTCCCATACATTCCTTATTTGTCTGGGTAGGTTACCCAGCTGGTGAAAAATACTATACCAAATTGCCAACTCGCCCTCTATGCTCTTAAAACAGTATTGAGCATTTTTAGTAAGCTCAAAGACCCAACACCTAATTCGCTAAAATCCAATTCGGTTTACCCGATAAAGTGTAAGGATGGCGGTAGTGCGTATGTGGTTATGACAAAACAATAATCGAAAAAAAGAATATATCAACATTTTTATGATTGCAGGGAAATCAATGAAGATAAAAATGAAAAAATAACTCTCGCTGCCTACCACTTTGAAAATGATCATGATTTTGATTTCGAAAATGTAAAGATCTTGGACAGGGAAAACAACTATTTCAAGCGATGTATAAGTGAGATGATCCAAATTTCAATAAATGATACAATTAACCTAAGAACTGATGTAGAATCATTCAGTATTGCTAACAGTAATTTATTAACGAAATTAAAAACAAATGATCCGTTAACTAGTGCATTCCACTTGCGATTCTTCACTTGTTGCATCCAACAAAAAAGTTGATATAGGATTGATATCCTCCAATAACATGTTCCATTCGTTTCATCTTCTTGTTTCAATTTAGGTTTTCAGGAGTGATGATTGTTTTATAGAAAATCGAATTACACAAAATGACCTATCCTATAGGTTGTTCTCGATATCAATTGAATTTCTTTGATCATTGTGATTTGCGTTTTTGAGATAATTTCTTGTGTAGTAGCGTATTGTTTTAATTTTCGTCAGAGTTGACATTTACACTTTAATAAATGTTTGTGGAAAAAGATCCAAACCAGGGATCGAAACGTCGACAACTCAAGAAGGATTTGTCTGATTTGCAAACTTATTATTCCTATTCCTATCCAACATCACCAATTGAGAGCACTACCTTGTCGGGTTATAACCTCCGACCCAGATACCCCTGAAGATGCAAACCAAAGTTATTATTATTATTATCAACAATGGAAAAGAGCAGGGGTTGACACCCATAAACTCAAATGTAGATTACAAAAATAAAGATAAAATGGAATTCATAAACTACCAGTGAAAAAAAGTAACAAAAAAATCACACATATTCACAGTCATTGAGTCACTCGATAGGTAAATTCTGGTCTCGCATATGAACTGGCCTAGTAGGTTCTTGAATGAGTTAACCGAAGCTGCACCAACAACGCTATGAGGCAGCCTATTCCATCGGTCGAAAACTCTATTAGACAGGAAAGTTTGGCGCTGCGTGGTCCTGAAATTTTCTTTCGCCAGTTTGAAGGCATGGCCACGGAGTTGTGTGCTGCTTCTCATATAAAGGTGATCGAGTTCCACACCGAAGAAACCATGCAGAGCCCGATAGGTCAATTACGGGGATTATTTTCTTAATGAGAGATTAGAAACATCAATCTTCAGAAAAGTTTTCGAGCGCTC
Source organism: Adalia decempunctata (assembly GCA_951802165.1). Taxonomy (NCBI): domain Eukaryota; kingdom Metazoa; phylum Arthropoda; class Insecta; order Coleoptera; family Coccinellidae; genus Adalia; species Adalia decempunctata. The sequence goes on from OX637697.1 coordinate 8,822,708, forward strand.
AGATGCAAGAGTATCAAAAACATCATATCCTGCGACAAAAGAGATTTAGTATAATATTCTATGGCTAAGGAAATGTGTTAGCTATATTTTTACTTCAGGAGAAAGCACTCAGAATATTCTACAACTTATCGTATACAATCAGGTAGGGTTTCTTTCAAGAAAATGGTATTCTAGCATAAAATGCCATATATACAGGGTCTCCCACGAGGAAATTCACATACTCCTACCATATATGGCTTCTGTCATCAGCTTCACGAAATGGCCACTGGGAACTGTCTCCAATCTCTACAGGATGATTTATTCATTCTGACCGAAATTTCATTCCGAAATATTTCTATTACTGTACAGGTTGTTTCTAAATTCATTCGAAAAAATTCAGGAGGTGATTTCTCGTATGAAATTAAGATGGGCCTCTCCCATAACAAAATTTCCTCAGCCCAACCCTTTCCGAGATATGACCCTTCAAAGGTGGTGTCTAATTTCTTTTTCTGAAATTTAAGTTAGCTAGAAACTTGAAATTCTGTTATTCGTTCACTCGAAAAGTACTTACAATGGGTATTTTGTCAATCTTCCTGTCACATTATAGAATAGAATGGACATTTATTCAATCATAGATGCATAGAAATACCTGGTGTTGGCACTGATTAGATTTTGTTTAAGACTTTCTTGTCGATCGAAAATGTGATATTTTGTGCGGCTTTTCATTTCTCCCGAAAGGGGTCGCGTTATTTGTCGTTGCCGCAGTAGCGCCACGACCGATAAATATTTCGGATTTATTCCGGAACTAGACCAAAATCTGAAATCTAGGATGCAGTTTTGATCTACAAATAATTTTGGTCACGATTTTTAGTAAGGAGTTGATACACCAGGTATTCTATGCATCTATATTCAATCTAAACAACTTTGTAGTACAAAAATGAACTATATGAACAAATTTATATGACCCATCAAAATTTTTACATGGGGTGTTAGTTGTAAAATATTTTCTTTGAAGTACATAAAGTAATAATTCATCAAACACTGTGGAAGAAAAAAAACATTACATTAGGTTTCACAAACAATACATACACATTAAAACTGTAGAAGGTATCTTTCAAATATTCTTCTTCGTGTTGGAGTAGGCGAAGGCCATCTTCATAAGAATGAACTCGAGTTCTTCTTCAAGTTTCCTTCTATCCAATTCCTTCATTTTAGATAGCAGCTTATCAAATACTTCTATAGCCAGATAGTTGACGTTTAGCTGTTATACTCTTATCCGGTGGTATGGAATTAAAAAGTTGTATTTGTTTCGAGTATCTAATGTGTAGTTGAAATTATTTTCCTGTAGTATATTCTTGTTGTCATAGATGTACAATTCACAATTGTACCTATGAAAATGGATGTCAGGGTACGTATTTCTTCTTTGGGGAATAATTATCTACAGATGTGTCCACAATTAACACCAAATAGTATTCTCAGGGTCTGTTTCTGTTTTATGAATATCCTCTAGCTTTCAGATGTATCTCCCCATAAGGATGGAAAGGATCAGAATACCATGAACATAGCTGAAGTAAGTCATCTTGGCTGCTTAGTTGCCTGCAATTAGGCTTTTTCTCCTTATTGCATGGGAGGCTCTTGACAATCTAGGAATTAATTCTTCAATGTGTTTGGAAAACTTTAGGTTGGACTTCATCATGATCCCCGGAAATTTCATGTGGTCGTTCGAAGATACTTTGGACTCGAAAAACATCTGATGGGTTTTGTCAGCATTCATCATCATCTTATTTGAGCTAAACCCTATTTGAGCTCCATTCATCGTTTTTTTATCGTTCTCTTCTGACACCTGATTTTTTCTACCACATTTAGGAAGGAAGTGTCATCTGCAAGAAGGATTGTTAGGTCCGACTCAATGTTACCAGGTATTTTTGAAAACAATAAAATTGGAATGGGGAATCGGGAAAATTGTTTCTTCAGAATAACTCTCTCCGGGAGTTCTATTACCATACATACATTATTTCTCAACGTTGATTCTGACTATTAATTCACAAGTTATCAGAAAAAAACTAAAAACCCTGATCAAAAAACATTTAACTGAAGAGAAAAGAACAATACCTATTTTTATAAGCTTTTATTTAGTTTGTAACCTAACAGTTGCACTTATGCCTATCGGCTGCTCAAATAGTTACGGTGAGGGGTGAGTCATACAAATAACCCTCACAGAACCTTACTTTAGTTGGCCGCCAGGTTTACCAAGTGAACCGAGGGAAATCTTGCTTGGGGAAAATTTAAAGAAATTGATTTTACAATTTTATTAAAACTAAAAATGTACGAAATAACCAGTTTATGATTGCTGAAGGCTGATTACATACAAACAAAAAGGTACAAATTTGGCTTTACAGTAGGGTAATGGGCTCCAGACAGAATTTGGAATTGTTCACGTTAGAAACAGAAATTTCTCACTTGTCTTTATTCTTCAATCCAGGTGCTTTTGATCTTGAGTTCAATTTGGTGGAGGCTCGCTGGGTTGATACTAGCCAAAAGGTTTTAGATGGCGAGATTCTGATCTTCCTACGAATCAGCAGCTTCAGTGAGTTCAGTTTGATGGAAGCTCGCTGAGTGGATACTAGCCAAAAGGTTTCAGATGGCGAGATTCTGATCTTCCTACGAATTAGCAGCTTCAGACGGTATTGGTCTCCTCCAATGTCGACGGATACTCCAGCATACAGTGCAGAATAAAGAAGAATTAGTAGTGGTCAAAATAATGGTCGATTTGAATTCTGTTTCAACTAACTCCTCCGGCAAAATGATTAACAAAATCAGTACAAGTATTATAAGTTTTCAGCCAAATAATCTCAAAAGAGAGACAGGTATATGTGATTATTAAATTCAAAAGAGAGATAGGTATATGCGATTATACAGGAGAGAAAAAAAATGCTATAATTAAGTATCATAGTCTACTTTCCGGAAAGAGAGAAAAGCGCAAACTATACATATATGTATATCCCCCGAATTAAAATTATTATAATTGAATCTACAATAATTGAAACCTCAATAAGTGATCCGAAAAAAATATACTATAAATCAGCGAAAAAAATAATAAGGATAATCGTTCACCAGAAATAACGCACTCACTTTTAGTCACCTCTTCACAAAGTCAAGTTCAAAATTAATTTTCTAAGGTCGATCTGAAAATGAAAAATGAACGACCCCCCTCCTTCTTCGGAAAAATCCGGTTTCAGTATTCCGTGGATTACGGAAGCAGCGGCGGCACGGCGATCGGAACTCCGGGTTGCAACGAGAAATCGTTACAAGTTTCACATGTCCCGGTGTCTGTCTGTCTGTCTCTACTCAAATCTTGCAAGTCAAATATGACACACTTCTAATCGTCCGATTGATTTGAAATTTTGCAGATATACCTAATTTTGGTGCCAATGCATCATGAAATATTTTTTATAGAAAAAAACAAAATGGCGGCTCCAAAATGGCGGATGAGTTTTGTAATTATGATCCGATTCCATTCAAAATTAGTATATGGGGGTATTTGGGTTCGAAAATCATGATACTTTTGTCAAAATTGCGAAATTCAAGATGGCGGCCACAATATGGCGGACGAGTTTTGTAATTATGATCCCTTTTTATTCAAAATTTGTATATGGGGGTTTTCTGGGTCGAAAATTACGATTATTCAAAATTGAGTAATTCAAGATGGCGGCTTCAAAATGGTGGATGAGTGTTGTTATAAAAGCTCGTGTTCAAAAATGTTTTTTGAGAATTAGGCTTGTTATTCAATATAAATCCAGCCACTGCAGTATAGAAGAGGTGAATCTCACATCAGTCACCCAGTCTTATAGTGTAGCGTCGGATTCTTACCGACAAATCATCTCTCCTTTTGTTGGTTCCGGTCATTTGTCTATGAACCTTCCATCTTCTCATCTGATATATTCTCATCTGATATTTGCTCTTTCGCATCTTTTATGCTGACTGTTTGGGTTTATCTTCCAATTGGATATCGCTGTTTTGGCATCTTCTGCGAGGTCATAATCAACTTACTTTCTAAGGTTCTCATATATGGATGTTCACTAGCACTTTCATAGGCTTTTGCAGTTTTTGGTTGGATGAATGTAATAATGGACTCCGATTTTATGTCTTTTTGAATTTGTTCAGTCCTAACAAACCAGGTGACGTCTAATGCCCATTTCAAGAATTTGTTCTCTGTATATTGTATCCTCTTTCTTTCTCGCTGCAAAAACCAATGGTGTTGATTCATATTAGCTGCAATCTGGCGACTGCTTTGATGATCCTCAACTTCGTGTTTCTGTTCGTTTGGCTTCTTCTGCCTATAATCGGGGATAACCTTTTCATTGCTACATTTTTATCCACTGAATACTTAATGTGCTGTTTCCACGTTCGTTCTTTGTGTTATATTATAGGTATTCAGCTTCATCTGTAACTGGACGGATATACCTTTGGGTAGAGGTGTGCGACAGGGAGACACTATCTCGCTCAAGCTGTTCACACTAGCTTTGGAAGACCTGTTCAACCAATTGAAGTGGGACACTAGAGGCAAAGTTGTGGATGCTGGACTCAACCATCTGAGGTTTGCTGACGACATAGTGATCATGGGTAATAACATCATAGAACTGAGGGAAATGCTGACTGAAATGGACGAAGCAGCGTCTAAAACAGGACTCGAAATAAATTTCAATGAAACGAAAATCATGAGTCCGGACAACATCACCATAAATGTCGGGAACAAAACCATCGAATTCGTTGGCGAATATATTTACCTCGGTCATACCATTAAACTAGGGCAGAAATAACAAGACACATAAGGACGGCATGGAAAGCTTTCGTGAAACTTGGACATAACCTTCAAAACAACAAGATCCCTATGAATTTGTAGCGCGAAGTATACAACACATGCGTACTGCCCGTGCAAACATACGGATTGGAGATTGAAAGATTATTTAGGCTATTTCCATTATCCATACGGTTAGTTGTTACCACCGTTTCGGCTCGCATTCGCCTGCCGTCTTCATGGTGTTGTTGGTCCTGAGAAGGACCGGATTTTGCCAGAAGATCGTAATGAGGAATTCAACAACATCACAGAAACCCTCAAGAAAAATGGCTACCCTAAGAAGATCCTCGAGGTCGCCAGAGAACCAAGGGAAACAACAAGAGAGCCTCAACAAACAGACAATGATGCTACCGAAAAGATAACCTCTGTCATATGTGAAGGGGCTATCTGAGAAGATAAGAAGGATTGGGAACGGATACAATGTCATAACAGCATTCAAGACCAAGAATACGGTCAGGAGTAAACTCACAAAAGTGAACCCTGACAACAAGAATCAGACAACAAAAAATTGCATCTATGAAATTCCATGTGAATGCGGCCAATGTAGGATATTGGGATAACTGAACTTGCAGTTAGAATCAAAGAGCACCAAAGACTAGCTCGACTGGAAGAAACCAAAAAATCTAAGCTAGCCCAGCATGTTTGTAACGAGGATAATAACATCAGATGGGACGAAGCTTCCACAATATCAAAGGAAGAAGGATGGAGAAGGAGGAAATTGAAAGAAGCAGCCTTCATGACCATAACTCCCAACCCGATCATTACACCCCCTATGGAAATAAAGGACCTGAACTGAGGAGGACGCACTCAGCTCAAAGTGGCAATTAACACTTTATATACAACTTGAAGAGTGATTCATAATTTCTTATTATTCTACAAAGCAATTTTCAAATTGTCTCCCTTTACTGCCTCAAAATGTGAACCGCGTCTGCGGTGGGCCACCCTGTATAAGCATCTACATTGACATATCCTGTATATCAAATATATTCCCATTGTGGTACTGTGTGCTATTTGCAGGGTAATAAAAAATACGCATAGGTAATAACAAAAATTAATATTTATTTTCATCAAAAATATGATGTACGCATTCATATAGTAATTTCTCTCAAGAATCAATCACTTATAAATAAGAATAAATATTGCTTAACATTCTCAATTTTCCATCAATCGGATAAACGAGTTTCGTATAAAATGTTCGTATTTCAGCTATTCCACAGAGGAAAAATCACATTGGCACTTGAAATGTAGTTGGCTTCTTCTCAACTCAGTATTTTGTCTATCCAAGGTATGAACTTCTGAATGTTTGTGTATACTCCTGGTAAATGCTCACGTCCGCATCCTATCCCCCAGGATACTAAGCCGATGAGGGTTCTTCGTCCATCTATATTCAATGTGAGCGGTCCGCCAGAATCTCCTTGACAGGAATCACGACCTCCCTGTAATGGAAATTATTATGCTAAGAAAAAATACTCTGGGGTATTGGTTATGTTACATATGAGTGAAATCGATAGCATGTCCCGTTTGATTCCGATGGCTCAGAAAGGCGAATTGGTTTTAAGGGAAATAGGAAAAACAAAATATATCTCAAGTTATATTAGAGCTCGAACAGAATCTTGAAAAATGTCTATCCTTCAATGTTCGTGAGATAAAAAAACTGTCATTATGATTCAATTTTATTATTAGAAAATCGATGGGAAAATTTGTATACAAGCCCTGAATGCCCTATGTAAATTTGTCATTAAATCTTGAATCAGGGCCACTTGCACCGTATGGCAAAACCATAGATCAAGTCCAAAACCTCGATTTGTGGATATGATTCTTCCGCACCGTGTCATAATCCCCGAAAAAGACGGGATTAAATGATAGTTCGACAATAAATTTTCTCTATTTCAGTATCGTAATGACTTCATTACAGTACTAAAAACAGTGCTGTAATGAATTCATTACAGCATCGTTTTCAGTTACATTTTTCGTTTTGTGGTTGTCAATAATGACTTTCGATCCTATCAAATTCCAGCAGACGTCAATTTGGAAATGTCCATTTTCGTATTTCCTAACATTCACACCAACTGCCAAGATCAATATGACAGTCACTATGACCTATAATTTGAATTTTTCATTGAAGTTCACAAAATTTGACTGAAATAGAGAAAATATCGTCTAATACTCGTTGCAGAATGCAATTCCAATAGGTACTGATGCGTTCGAAAACTCGCAGCTTCGTCGCTCGTTTTCGAATTTCAGATTAGAATTGGAATAGGAGCCCATTCTGCAATTAGTTTTAGAATTTACTATTGAATTCTAATCCTACATTCACATATGGAAAATGTTATGCTTGTTTCTCAAATGATATTTGATGCCAGGGTCATGAATAACTGGAGGAAAACTATAAATTACCCACAAAAAATTATATTGATTGGGTTAGCTCTTGTTTTTCTCTTCAGTTAGATGCTTTTGCAAACTGGTTCTTCTTCTTCTTTTAAATTTCGCTACTCACGGACTACAAAAGATTTGCGCAGAAGACTAGACCACGAATTTATGTTAACGCTCGTTATATGATCGCTATGCTATTTAATGTTAAAAATATGAGACATTGAGACATGTCTAGAGCATATATGTTCTTTTGAAGGTGAGCTTGACTTGTCCGAATCATTGATTTCATTTTCATGCTTTCAAATTTCAATGTAGATATTTGTAATAGTGTATTATTTCATAAGAAGGAGAGGTGTCAATTTCCATGGCGAGCTTGAGGATGGATAATCTGAATTTTTCTTTTTTTAATTTCGACAGTATTTCAAAAAACTTGACTGAAATAGAAAAAGGACCCTCACTTTCCTTATGGCGAATGGCGTTCCGTCAAATGTTCTAATATTTTGGTAAAATGTAGTACCTACTCGACCTACTGATTAAAAGTGTCCATGGCCCCAACTCAATCCTATGACTAGTTTTTGAGATACAGGGCGTTGAAATTGAGAATGACCCACTTTACCACTTTTAATATGCGCGTATCTCGATACTGAATCGAATGAACTTCAATTTTTCTCAAGGAACATTTTATTCCATCCCCAGGGAGCAACCATATAGAGGAATATGACCGAAAATCGTTACCAATACAGGGTTATCCATAATTGAATATATGCCCGATTTTGAATGTTGAGCGAGAACGTTCGCAAATTGAACTATTTCACTAGATATGCTGTTGTTACATGGAAAAAACCTGAAATACCCAGAATACTGGGTGGTCAATATTATACAAACTATTCACAATGGAGGTTAAGTGGACCCCTGTATTTTTGGGTTGATTTAAGGTATTTGTTTGATCTTTTCAGAACATATCATCATGGACTTCAAAGAATACAGGGTGATTTAGTCGTGAAATAAACAAACTGTGAACCTCACGAAATTACCCAAAAACCACCTTCTTTTCATCACCCTCTTTTTCAAGATTAACTCCATTGAGGTGGGAGTTTTCTTCCACCCATGTACTTGATTTAAAAACATCAATACGGCTGAAAGTTTTTATCCACTTCCTATGACCAGATTTTTCTTTATGCCGGAATAAGAATAGAATAACATAAATAAATAATTTTTATATAACATGAAAAAAAATCTGGTGATAGGAATTGAACGAAAACTCTCAGACGTATTGATGTTTTTATATCAAGTACAGTGGTGAAAGAAAACTCCCACCTCAACGGAGTTAATCTTGGAATAAAGGGTGATGAAAAAAAAGTTGTTTTTGGGTATTTTCGTGAGGTATACAGTTTATTTAATGATTGAATCACCCTGTTTTCTTTGAAGTCCATGATGATTTGTTCTGATGAAAAGATCAAACAAACACCTTAAATCAACCCAAAAATACAGGGGTCCACCTAACCTTCATTGTGAATAGTTTCTATAATATTGATCACCCAGTATGAATTCTGGGTATTTCAGGTTTTTTTCCATGTAACAACAACATATCTAGTGAAATAGTTCATTTTGCGAACTGACATATTTTATACTTTCAAAATGGGGCATGCATTCAATTATGGATAACCCTGTATTCGTAACCATTTACGGTCATATTCCTCTATATGGTTGCTCCCTGGGGATGGAATGAAATGTTTTTTGAGATAAATTGAAGTTCGTTCGATTTAGTTTCGAGATACGCGCATAGTAGGCAAAAGTGGGTAATTCTTAACTTCAACGCCCTGTACCTCAAAAACTAGTCATAGGCCATGGACACTTCTGATCAGTGGGTCGATTACTACACAATACACCAAAATATAAGAACATTTGACGGAACGCCATTTGCCATAAGGAAAGTGCGGGGTCCTATTTATCTTTATAGGCATTTAAAGTGTTAATTGTATTTCAAGGGATTTTGGACATTTGAATTTTTTATTAGGAGAAAAAGAATTTTTTCCAAATCGTTCAAGAATATCCACTTTCACGGAGCAATATCAGACTATATGATATTGCTGGTTTTCATTCCAGATTTTATGTGTACATACTTCGAAGTGAAAGCTCATTTCTAGACATGAGTTTCCGTTTGTCTCGTCAAAAAATTCATATAGTCATCCGGAAATGTATTGCTTTCATTGCTTGATGCATACAATGTACTTCTTCTGAAAATCGCCGAGCTTAAAATATATTCACATTATCGTTAAGAAACAGCAACATCGCTAGATTTGAGAATAATGGTTCACCTCTTTGTATCCAGCACAAAGAAAAACGTCATGGATGATTTCACGCCTTCCTGCAGCCTTGAACCATCTTTGACATCTGTCATTTGGTATAACCTCCACGTCCACTTCCTGCAGTGTCGAAGGTACTGTAGCTTGTCCGTGTCTCGTCCTTCCCCAACCTGCGACAGTGGCCATTTTTCCAACCAATTTGACCTAAAACATAAAAACACTTGTCGATATGTCCTGATGATATTTTATGGAGAATTAATATTGACAAGTCATACATATTTTCCTTCTCCTTGAAGGGTTTTCGTTTCATAAAAATCAGTGTCTGACAATATGGGATATTCTGACCCAGAGAAATGTAAAATGGATGGCGAGAACGTTACCTTGATCTGCGAAATAGAGTTCCCGATCGATCCGACTTTTTATTCATTTCGTAAGCATTATGAGGGGTTGAAGTGCCCCCTCCTCGTTAAAGCCTCAAATATACATGGTTGGCACGATATCGCTCTTGAAATAACAATGAAAGGGTAAAGTACATGCTTACTCATGTGAAACATGTTTTGGGAAATTTCTCAAATCACTATGGGTTGAGAAATATACGGGGTAGCTCGTCTGAGACGGAACACCCTGCATGAAAATACAACGCAAAGTGGTTAACATCCACCTTAAGGACTAGAAGAGGATGCGACAAAGAATGTGAATGCAGAGATGGGTTCCGAAGCATACATCAATAGAAAGTGTCGAAATGTCAACAGAAGTGTAAATATGAATCAGATTCTAGTTATATTGAATCCGTTCAGCACTAAAATCGTCCCCAATGCGCCAGTTTCAGATCGAATTCAACGACAGTCCCTTCCAGATGGAATCGGCAAAGTTCAATTTAAAAGTAAGAAACGATTTTATTTTCCCCCCCTGTGAGGCGTTTCATTTTCGGTTGACGAGTTCGCGACAGAGAATCGATCACTCTATTTTTGGGGTTATATTGGAATCGTAGCTATTTTCGGAGCCAGCGAAGCGGGTGCAGCTCATTTATTTCGAATCCCCGGCCTATGGAATGTGTTGACGTCTCTCCGGTTCCATTGAACGGAAGAATGAAAATTTTGAGATGAAGAAAATGACTTTCATTGAACAAACCTGTGAGAAATAGATTTCATTCTTTTGAAATATTAACGAGTTCGTGAAAGACTGACTTCAAAAGATTCATGGTGGTTACAACGAGAATGAACCCAAATGAATTATTTCTTGTAGAATTTCTTATCAGTGGTTTTGCTCACGTGATGATTGAAAAACATGTTTTTTCTTCGAATGCTAGTTTGGCATCGTAGGAACCGAAAAGGTTGAAGCAGACTGAAAAACAAAAATAACTTTCCAAGGTGTCTCTAATATGATCAGTTCTGGAAAATCTATTTCGTCCTATTCAAAATTTGTTAGCTCCCAAATATATACTAAAGCTAAAACAAATAATTCTCATTGGGAGCTTCTAAAAACCTAGACAGCACCGGGTATCCATAAAATATTCCCTGAATATGCAAAATGGGATAGGTATATTCCGAATATTCGTAGAATATGTTTTTTCTACAAACGTCAATAAATGACAAGGTTCGCGCATAGACAACAATATGCGAAGTGACCCTTTTTTCATTTTCCTTCGTTACCTTGACACCGTGCGCGAAGTAGTGTGCGAAATACTTACTTCGCACACTGCATGTAAACTACATGGGATTTTTATATTTAATTAACCTTTATATTCCTCAATCAAGCAAAAATCCAAGGAATCATTTTTTATTACTGTTCAACAATAATTAAGGCTTTCAAATCGTGAGAAATTTAACACTACCTGATTTTATTTATTATTTACAATGTTAACATTTATGGTGCAGTCAGTGCACGAACGTTTGTAGAAAAAATTTTGTTTGCATCTCATGCGCGAAATACTTTGGTGATCTCGACTATTTTTTTTAACTCGGCTGCGCCTTGTTAAAAAAACAGTTCTCGATCACCAAAGTAGCATTTCGCGCACTAGATACAAAAATTACTATTTCATTTCTCATTCACTGGATAGATTATCATCAATATTTCTGAAAAGTATTTTCAAGCCTATTAGGCTCAAATGTTTAGGTTCAGTTTAAACTCATGTGTTGAACTTTGGTTTATTGAGTAAAATCATTGAATGAACCAAAGTTCAAGTGAATGGATCTGAGAATGCATAAGTATATGTATATTCCCTGAATATGAAAATGGTTCGAGTTTAAGATATCCATAGAATATCTCTATAATATTCCGAATATTCTAGGCATATTCTATCAATATCCTTAAGTGATATTATAGGAATATTCAGTATAAAATATGCCTTGAATATTCCAGGAATATTGGGAATATTCCTAGAATATTAGTTCCCGAATATTACAGTATTATTACATAAAGAATATTCTTGGAACATTCTATAAATATTCGGAATAAGTCAGAATGAATATTCTAGGCATATTCTTGGAATAATTCGGTGCTGTCTGGGAATATACCAAATGCAACCAGAATACGAAATTCACATTGCGAGTTCCTAGAGATATACCCACTGCTACCAGAATGAGAAATTCTCATTGCGAGCTCGAAACGAAATTATAACGAAAACAAGAAATTTTTTTCCCACAATTATCCCCCACGTTGAAACTTGATCATTTGATTCGGAATTCGGGATTGCGAGTTGTTCGTCTGTTGAGTAAATGACTGCATTGGAAGTAGATATTGTATAGATTTATCGTAATATCACGGAGGATCTGTGTTGAGATAATTTTATAAGTCTTATAAGTTGTGTTGAGGAAAAAGTAAATAAATATTATAACAATGTTCCAAAATGTATGTGCATTAAAAAAAATTAACAACACATAATTTTTACAGATATTTCTCTTTTATCGAAATTCAGTTTTTTGATGATTTTCGGTTATTTTTTTCAGATATATTTTCAAATATCTACCATTCGAATTTCAATTTCTTTTTGTGCTCCACTGTACTGAAATAGTCCAAGCATCCATTAGTTTATCGTATTTTACATCCAAATCTGAAGTGGTGAGTGCTCTGACAATACTTTTTCACCAGGTACATTTTCATTTTGAGAAGGTTGTAGAATGGTCCGAAGAAAATTGCGAACTTGTGCAATAAATGTTGCTCCAGTCTCTACCAAAGGAATTCAATATTAAAAACTTTTATCTGATGGCATGTCATAATGACAACGTTATGTCACTCAATTTTGATGACATAAGGAAGCTCATTATGGGACTAAGTACCATAATGAATTCATTATGGGACTAAGTACCATAATGAATTCATTATGGTACTAAGTACCATAATGAAATTCTATAAGGAAAACATGTAATGGTTTGATCAAAAAAGTTTATTCAAAATGCATAACAACCTGATGACGTTGTCAAGGAAATGGCAAAGCACAGCTCACTCACCTACTAATATTTGAAACTACACAATATTTACTCCTTTAAAAATAGTTGTCATTGTCACATGTCGAAAATGAAGTTTTTAATTTTTCGAAAATGTATTGATATAAATGCCATCAGATAAAATTTTGTATGTAATACGAATCATAAACAATCATTATGGCACACGCCGTGTTATCGGACTCGGCTACGCCTCGCCCGATAACATTCACGACTTGTACCATAATGATCGTCTTTATGATCCTTATTACATAAATACCTATTTTGATCTTCGAAACGCTCGATAATGTAAAAAAATTTCTGAACATACAATCTGTCAAAGCATACATTGACTGTAGAATTATGTGCATATTGAAATAAACGAAACCGATTTGTCCAAGAATACTAAGATTTGTGGATTGAATTCAATTAAGTTGAATTAATAATGGGCGTTGGCACTGATTAGATTTTGTTCAAGACTTTCTTGTTGATCGAAAATCTGAGTATTCGTCCTGCTTTTTATTTCTCCCTAAAAGGTTGGCGCTTTCCTTCCATAACCGCAATCTTTTATGAACTTCGAAATCAATAAATGTTTTGATGGTATTTATGACACAATTGAAACATTTGTCATGTCATATATGCATAGAATACCTGGTGTAACGACTCCTCACCAAAAATCGTGACCAAAATTTATAGATCAAAACGGCATTCTAGATTTCAGATTTTGGTTTAATTCCGGAATAAATCCGCAATATTTCGCTGTCGTGGCGCTACTGCGGTCACGGATAATTGCGCGACACCTTTTGGGTGAAATGAAAAGCAGGACAAATTCTCAGATTTTTGATCGACAAGAAAGTCTCAAACAAAATCTAATCAGTGCCAACACCAGGTATTCTATGCATCTGTCATACAAAAAATAGCGCCACGACCGATAAATCTAGGAGCATAGAATAACTGGAGAGAAGGCTCCCCTACGAAAATGAACTGCCAAAAACGTCCGAACTTGTCAGTTCGCCGCAAGGTCACGAGATGGCGACAACGTCGTTTCTTCCTACAACATGGCTATCCTTAATAAAATTATCTTTAATGGTTATTCGTTGTTATTACTTATTAGGTCCCATTTATTACTATAACATAATATATATTCTTTTGAAAGAAAGCAATACATACTTTTTTTCGTAAATCCGACAATATAATGCATATAGCACGTGTAAAGAAATGGCTACAAGGATCAGATTGAATATAGGAAGAAAAATCTGTTTTCCGCTCCGAATCTAAGTGTTAGCAGAGGGAATGTAAACGGGGTATCATACAATTCTGCGTATAATACACGAGAAAAGATAAAACCTCAGTCTTCCCGTATAATAATAATAATACTTACCTGAATGTTCGCTTTTTCCGATAAGGATATTGTTTTGACTAATTTATTACCGATCACAGACTTCCCATAAAATTGCGCATAAAAAGTTGATTAGAATAAAGCGATTTTATGTCATCAATATTGTCTATGTTATGATTTATGGCCATTTTCAATTAAAAAGAAGCATAAATGTATCAATAACAATGACAGCCACATTATATTCTTTGCAATTGTAGCGCCATAGAACAAAATATCTGACATGTTACTGAATAAAGGATCTCAGCGTTATCTATCGGGCGTCACACGAAACTCTAACCTCCGCCGTTATTGGCAGTTCAAAATGATCTGTCGAGCGTATGAAACCTTCCCTCCGGTTATTCTATGCTCCTAGGATAAATATTGCGCATTATTCCGGAAGTAGCGCCACTACTGAAATCTATGTGTCATTTTGATCTACAAATTTTGGTTTTCTATGCATCTATGGAAACACGTACAATATTACAAATAGGTACGAAATGACATAGGCATCATAATTGGAGTTTGAAGGTATCAAATGCGGAACTGTCTACCATATCAAACCAACCGAGTGCCTTCTTTTAACCTCTGAAAACTCGCAAGCGCTACTCTAGTTCATTCGGTAATTATATGTAATAACAGGAATCCCTAGATCACGAGTTTTTTTCATGGCAGGGAAAATTTTTTTAATGAATGGCCAGTCTTAATTTTTTTATTTATGTTGCATTCATTTCAAACTTCACTTATTTGTCATAGTATTCTCGAAGCTTTGTTCATGTTACAAGTCCTTTTTTTATTCATATGGCATGTTTCTTTTTCGATAACGCTATATGGACAAAATGACATATCCATATACACATACAGTTTAAGGACGAAATGACATATTATGTACATCAGCTGAACAGCATCTACCTGACGGAAGCAAGGCAATTCATCTCAGTCTCCATCAACAAACAAAGAACCAGGACTTATCTTAGCATATTCAGAAAAAAAAATCATTCATCTGCGGCTAATAAAGGCGATGCATCTCATCCCACTCTTGCTGTTTCCATGAGGTGATTTTTTCAGTCCCTAAAGGACGATTTATAAGTGGACAATGCAACCGTGAGCCGAAGATTCAACAAGCGTAATTAGTATTAACTTCTACACTCAATATTATTGCCATCAAATCAAAAAATGAACCCACACCTCCTCCAAAGAGGAGACAAGTCCCTAGAGCATTATTTTAAGAATATAATGAAGATCAATTTATCTGTGAACATTTTATTCCTTATATCTTCTATCTCATAAATGTGATAAGATTTTGAGAACCAAAGATCATTGGTGTAGAATATGGAATTACTATGATTCACGAATAATAGGTTATACCTCTGTAATAAAACCATATGGTCCGGGTGCCCGTGGGACAAATTGCAAATCAATAATAAAGTTTTCTTACTTTCTGCAAAGCTTTATTAGGCAGGGTCAACCACATTATTCCTCTGTGAAAATTTTTGTAGTCGCGGCTTTTTTTCAGCAAACCTCTCGTAAAGGCAGATACAAACTGTTGTCACGTCACGTCACATCACGCGAGGAAATGGGAAGAAGATATGGAGAATATAGCTGCTTTTACAGTTGCTGGTGATTCTCATAGAAGGGATTCGATTTACCAAATGAATCAACGAACAGAGGAAGTGGGGGAATTCCATCAATTAATTCAAGAATTATTGAATGAGCACCCAGATCGGTTTCAAATGTATGTCAGAATGACATTTCACAAAATATCAGACATGAAATCACGTGCATTCAGAAAATGTAAATTTGCGGAATATAGAGCCGAATTTTCGCGTGACAATATTTTCAAACTATTTCGTCTGTTTTGAAATATTCGTGTTTTCGCGTCGAACTGGTGACGTCACGCACCAAATGGTTCAAAATAATTCGAAGCGGTTTGAAAGCAGGTAGCGGAATAGTTCGAACTGCAGTTTGAAGTTTGGAATCAGCTGATTGAAGAATATAGGTTATGTTTGTTGGATTTATTTTGTTTTCACCGTTTTTATTTTGAATAAATAATAATAATAACTGTTCTTCATTGCACTGAATATTATTTGAATATGACAGCTTTGTTTTAAGAGTGCATTGTAACCTGTGACAGTGAAGTAATAAATCACTTCGAGTAGAGCACACCTTTATTTTAGAATTCTGAAATATTATTTAGTGTTGAAAATGTATGTTCAAGTTTTTGAAATTGATTTCACGGCTTCTTCCTCTTGATTCAATCAATATGAATATTGCGTATATTTTTTTCAACAAGTCGTTAATCAGGACGAGAACATTTGAATTCATCATAAAATGATTGGAGTCCAATTTGAAAATACAAGATTTAATAATAATATACAAATAAACATACCTAAAATTATAAATATTTTTATTATTATGTGCGTGTATCATGTTTCTAACTTTTAAATTCATAAATTGAATTGACATTTCTATGATGACGTCACCGTTTTGAAATTGTGGCATTTTAGCGATGCAGGAACTGGTGACGTTTACTTCGAAATGTTTTTGAAATAGTTTTGAACCGTGATTCACGCGAAAAAATGGCTTAGATCTTGCGTGCTTTCAGTGCTATAACGTGACAGCAGATACAATGTTGCAGAAATTTCTACTACATTTTGATTCCGTAGCAGTATAAACTATTTATTATTGAAAGGTGTGTCTTTCTTCCTATGCTCTAAGTTCCATGCATTATCGTGGTTGCACATTTTGGGAAGATGACGTGATGTGACGTGACGTGATAACAATGTCTGCACCTTAAGGTGCAGACACATTGTTGTCACGTCACGTCACGTCACATCACGTCATCTTCCCAAAATGTGCAACCACGATAATGCATGGAACTTAGAGCATAGGAAGAAAGACACACCTTTCAATAATAAATAGTGAAGCCAAATCATCAGAACTAAACTGGGTGATTGTACTACAACGGAATCAAAATGAAGTAAACATTTTTGCAACATTGTATCTGCTGTCACGTTATAGCACTGAAAGCACGCAAGATCTATATTCCGCAAATTTACATTTTCTGAATGCACGTGATATCACGTCTGATATTTTGTGTAATGTCATTCTGACATACATTCGAAACCAATCTGGGTGCTCATTCAATAATTCTTGAATTAATTGATGAAATTCCCCCACTTCCTATGTTCGTTGATTCATTTGGTAAATCGAATCCCTTCTATGAGAATCACCAGCAACTGTAAAAGCCTATATTTTCCATATCTTCTTCCCATTTCCTCGCGTGAGCTCACATGACGTGACAACAATTTGTATGCACCTTTAAGTCGACCATATTTTCAATTTTTTTAAATCATACATACTGTTTTTTTGTAAAATGCAATCATCAAATCAATCTGGGAGAAATGAGAAAACATGATTGTCCGACAAAAATAGTGTGGCTTTGAGCGTGTCTATCAACATGAACATGACTGAAAATCGCATTTTTTGAAATTATTAATACCCTCCTGATACTTTCAGAATCGGTCGATATGACCATATGAAAAATGTGGCGTTTTTCTTGTCCGACAAATGAAAATCGTCGATTTTTTTGAGTTTTTGAATTCATTAATATTTGTCGGGCAAGAATGAATTTATATTTCAGAGAGATTCCTTCATAGAAAAAACAACTGTCCACCATATAGAATGCGGCAAATCCTTAGTCGGACAAAAAAACTTCTTGAAAAATATGGTTTTGTTTCAGAATCTTTCTTCGATTATTATTGTAATGAAACTATTGATTTTAATTGAAAGTGTATAATTCGAATTGTTTACTGGCATTTTTATTCAAATCTAATGAAAAAAACAATGAAAATACTCCTTCTTCACATTGGATTTTTTGTAACAAGACGAATGGTATCCAGTAAAAGTATCACACCAATCGTCAGGTAGAATGACATCTTTATTCCTGTGATTATGATGTGTTTTTCATTTCAAGAATATTTTACACAAAACATAAACACATTTTACATAAACAATTGAAAAATTTTTTTTATAATCTCCGAGATGTTTCAAAAAAGGTGTCCCAGGTACCTTCTACCACTTCGTGCAACATTTTACTTCTAGAGAAAAATTTCCGTACCCAACGAAAGGTATGAAAAAAGGCAACTTTCATCGAAATTCAAATGTCATTTATAATGATTGGAAATATTAGTTATGAAAATGGAGTCTAACGAGACCAACAAATTTCATTCGGTGGACTGAGAAATTGCCAAACTTTTTTCGTCGGACAGTTGAATGATAGTATTCAGCATATCCTTTTTAAATAATCCTCAAAAAATCCAATGTTTATTTATAACATAAGCAAAGTTATTTCCGATAAATGTCAATTTTCTACAAACGTCAAAAAATGACAAGGTTCGCGCATAGACAACAATAAATGTTTTTTCATTTTCCTTCGTTACCATGACACCGTGCGCGAAGTATTGTGCGAAATACCTACTTCGCACACTGCATGTACTCGTAAACTATATGGGATTTTTATATTTTAACCTTTATGTTCCTCAATTAAGAAAAATCCAAGAAATCATTTATTTATTAATGTATAATAATTTTATTTATCATTTACAATGTTAACATTTATGGTGCAGCCAGTGCACGAACGTTTGTAGAAAAAATTTTGTTTGCATCTCATGCGCGAAATACTTTAGTGATCTCGACTATTTTTTTAACTCGGCTGCGCCTCATTAAGAAACATCAGTTCTCGATCACCAAAGTAGCATTTCGCGCACTAGATACAAAAATAACTATTCATTACCAAATTGGAGCATTGAATTCTTTAATTTTTGAATGAATGCCACATTTTTTTTGTCGAACAACTGGTGCACTATATTGTATTTTCAAGGTGAAGAGAAAATAAGAAAAAATTAGAACATTATTTATAATTTTTTCAGCTCAAAAAATCGTCGTTTTCCATGTGTCGGTCAAGAGAAACGCCACATTTTTTGTCGTACAATTGCATTTTCATATTTCATATGGTCATATCAACCGATTCTGAAAGTATCAGGAGGGTATCAATTATTTTAAAAAATGCGATTTTCAGTCATGTTCATGTTGGTAGACACGCTCAAAGCCACACTATTTTTGTCAGACAATCATGTTTTCTCATATCTCCCAGATTTTTTTTTATGATTGCATTTTACAAAAAAAGAGTAGGTATGTATGATTTGAAAAAATTGAAAATATGGTTTTCATTTGTCGGACAAGAAAAACGCCACATTTTTCATATGGTCATATCGACCGATTCTGAAAGTATCAGGAGGGTATTAAAAATTAAAAAGAAATGCATTTCAGTCATGTTCATGTTGGTAGACACGCTCGAAGCCACACTATTTTTGTCGGACAATCATGTTTTCTCATTTCCCCCAGATTGTTTTGATGATTGCATTTTACAAAAAAAGAGTATGTATCATTTAAAAAAATTGAAAATATGGTCGACTTACGAAAGGTTTGCTGAAAAAAAGCCGCGAATACAAAAATTTTCACAGAGGAATAATGTAGTAGACTCAGCCTAATAAAGCTTTGCAGAAAGTAAGAAAACTTTATTAATGATTTGCATTTTGTCTTTTGTACGTACTTTCCCTATGAGCGCCATTCGAGATGACGCTAAATCTCGTCGTGTATCGAAGCAGTGTATTACGACTAATTTTTTTCATCATCAAAGTTTCGATCTCTTTTCGAAACGAGGAAAAACGAACGTAGACACTCAAGACTGCCACGAACAATTTCGCTGAAACACAAGAAGAAAGCCAGCCAACTGAGATCGAAAATGTGATATTTGAGCACTTCATTGAATTTCAATTCAAGGAGCTAGAATGGATTCCGTTAATTGTATCCGTTTGTTCGATCTGAAATCCTAAGGCGAATATTCAATTTATTTTCGGCAGAACATTACAACCCGAAGGAAATATAAATTATTCAGAACAACGCTGCAAATTGGCGTATGCGCTGAATCGGTTGAGACTTTCATGATAGAATTAAATATATACAAGGCGTCACACGAATTACCTGCATTCGTTGAATTGTTATTGGATTTCGGAGTTGAGTGTGAAATTTTCGAATTTCTGCTAGAATATAGTTTTCTTGAGTTCACTTCGAAAAACAATTTTAGTTCCAAAATTTCACACTAACACAACACATTGGTTTCACCGGAAGGCCCACAAATCTCAAAATACTCGAATACTTCTCTTGTCAAAGCTCAACTCCAAATTTTGATTCCCTCCAAAAGTTATTTCAACGAACAGAATCCGTGTTACACCGTGTTTATACAGGGCGTCAGAAAATTGGTGGTCCCGTCTCTAGGCCAGGTAGAAAAATGAAAAATATTTGAAGTTTGTTCTGTAAAAAATTTCATAACGCCATCCGTATTCAAGATAGGGTGGCGTTGAAAAAACAAATCACACAATTTTATTACGATTTTGCCGAAACTACTGGCAACATTGTGATGAAATTTCACACGAATATGTTTCGGGAGCTGCTGATACATCCAATGAAGAATATGTTTTTAGGTCTACTCTCAAAGAGGGCGCTAGCTACACGATTTGTATCAAGTAGTATTGAACATAACTTTTTCGATATTAGAGCCATTTTTTCGCGTGAATCACCGTTCAAAACTATTTCAAAAACATTCCGAAGTAAACGTCACCAGTTCATGCATCGCTGAAATGCCACAATTTCAAAACGGTGACGTCATCATAGAAATGTCAATTCAATTTATGAATTTAAAAGTTAGAAACATGATACACGCACATAATAATAAAAATATTTATAATTTTAGGTGTGTTTATTTGTATATTATTATTAAATCTTGTATTTTCAAATTGGACTCCAATCATTTTATGATGAATTTGAATGTTCTCGTCCTGATTAACGACTTGTTGAAAAAAATATACGCAATATTCATATTGATTGAATCAAGAGGAAGAAGCCGTAAAATCAATTTCTAAAATTTGAACATACATTTTCAAAACTAAATAATATTTCAGAATTCTAAAATAAAGGTGTGCTCTACTCGAAGTGATTTATTACTTCACAGTCACAGGTTACAAAGCATTCTTAAAACAAAGCTGTCATTTTCAGATAATATTCAATGCAATGAAGAACAGTTATTATTATTATTCATTCCGAATAAAAACGGTGAAAACAAAATAAATCCAACAAACATAACCTATATTCTGCAATCAGCTGATTCCAAACTTCAAACTACAGTTCGAACTATTCCGCTACCTGCTTTCAAACCGCTTCAAATTATTTTGAACCATTTGGTGCGTGACGTCACCAGTTCGACGCGAAAACACGAATATTTCAAAACAGACGAAATAGTTTTAAAATTATGTCACGCGAAAATTCGGCTTAGGTTCACATTTGAATCGAACTTGACAATCATTCAATTTCAAACCAAAAGGTACTCTTGGTAAAACTCAATACTGTGTACCGTTTTCGGAGTATTTTGATTTGAAAATCATGAAGTAATAACAGATGCTGGTATGAAGTATGTAATCATAAATGAATTAATTGAACAAAAAATTTCAGTGGGAAAAAGGACAAACACCGAAAAAACTCTTATAATATATTTACCTAGCGACGTTTCGCAGACAATCATCTGCTTCATTCGGCATGAGAAATTGAGAATGAACACACACATACACAACAAAATGACACAAACATACTTCTATACATTAAAGTTTTAAAAGATCCGAAGAAAGTGAACTAAAAGGTAACAATCATTCTCCTGATAAAGCAGATGAAAATCTGCGAGACGTCGATAAATATATTATTAGAGTTTTTTCGGTGTTCGTCCATTTTCCCACTTAAAGACTTTTTTGTTTGTTTAACCGTGAGGGCACAATGATCATAGTGTACACGGTGACCCAAATTGCTTGATTTTTGGCTGTTTCTGGTACTTCTAGGCTAGATAGGTGAAAATGTTGAGGAGAGTCCTAGGCTCGATATTCGTGAAAACTCCATAACTGAAAGCCGTTTCATCATATCTTCATTTGTTCTGAAGATATAACGAAATCTTGATATATCGGCGATTTCGAAAATGAGCCATAACTTCTTCATTTTCTTAAACATTCAAAATCGGCCAAAACATTCTACAAGCACTTTTTCATTATAGGAATACGACACCGTATTCAGTTTCTTTTTGACTCTTGTATAAAGGGTTAAAAAAACAACTTTCTTGATTCAAATACGTATTTTTTTTATCCTGGTATGCAAAAAAATCATCTCTTCGAAAATATATTAACTTTATGTCGATTTTCATATTGTTCTGTTTTGTTACTTTCATGGAATAATGTATGACACACTCAACTTTTAGTTATTATTCCACTTTTTTGTTATTTCTGTCCCAAATATGGAAATGATATATCAACATACGTATATATATTTTCGAAGATTAGATTTTTTGCACAACATAGTATCAAAAAAGATCCCATAAGAGAGTTGCTCTTTTTTCCACCCTTTATACAAAAAATGAATACGGTGTCGTATTTCTAATGGAAAAGTGCCTGTAGAAAGCTCTTACCGTTTTTAGATATTCCGGAAGATGAAGAAGTAATGGCACATTTTCGAAATCGCCAAAATATCAAAATTTCGTTATATCTTCAAAACAAATGAAGATATCGTGATACGGCTTTCAGTTATGGAGTTTTCACGAAAATCGAGCCCGGGACACCTTTCAACATACTCACCCATTTAGCCTAGAAGTACCAGAAACAGCCAAAATTAAGCAATTTGGGTCATCCTGTAATTTGTAAAACTGTGATAACATAAAATAAAATTCTATTAGACCACTCTAAGGAATAACTATACTCCATTCACTTTTATTTAATCACATAGGAGGTCATGGTTTCGTTTTCAGGAGTTGGTGCACCTAATGGAAAGCACAGAACATATGATGAAAAGGCAGTGCGCGCACAGAAAATATCGTTAATGACAAAACGACGTTGCCAGTTTCTTTGTTTACATCAAAGTAAAAGTATCGAAGATATTCCACATTTTGTTAAGTTTACAAATTGTTTGCAGATTTTTGGTATTTAATCGATATTTGCAGGTGAGTTTTTCGTCGAATATCCAAGATTAACGTATGTTTATTGTTTTTAGCACCACTTTGGAGCGCGAGGACGATTTTCAAGACCAGGACGAATGTTTACACTTCGAGGTTAAGGGGGTACATGGGAATTTGGTTGAAAAAGCTGTTATTTGGACAGATATCGCAGTAGATGGATCGGATGGAGCCTCGAGAGGTCGGTAAGGATGATATCTTTCAGGTTTTCCTAGAAATTTGGCGCTTTCTGAGCAGATTTGCAAAAGTTAGGTACCTCACTTATGAGGTGGAACTTAGACCTAATTCTCCTATAAGAAACGCCTTTCAAAGGTCGAGATGGTGAAAAATGTCTTCTTTAGATGTTGTCTGAACAAACGCAGCCGAGTTTTATACCCCAACATTGATTTTCAGAAAGTTATCAACAAAATAAAATTGACATTATTCTTGATTCTTGTAATTACCCATCAATTCATCTTATATCTTTGGGTTGATTTTTTTTAATGAATTCTTGATATGAATCAACAATTGATGTCGTCAAGTCTTGAACTTTCAGTTCAAGAGAATAATAAACATTAAATCTTCACAAGCATGCATATGAAAATTATGTGAAAGCAATGCAATTTTCTTCCATGGCGAAAAATAATATATTTCAAGAGTGATCTCTTGTACTTTTCATGCAAATAACTAGAAAAGGAATCCTTTCTATCAATTCATATAAACGTTAATTATTTTCGTCCATCACATCTTTTCCAATTCATTCATTTTCCGAATAAATTCACATTCTGAGAAATACGCTAAGAATGTAGAAAGAGCAACATAGTGTTGACTTGGAACATAAAAATATTTTGAAAAACGTCATAACTTCGATACAGAGTGGAATGTGTCAAATTTCCAAGGCCAGAGTTGTGATTTTATAATTGTGAATGGAGTAAACGTATTCAAAATTTCCTCAGTTTTCACGAATACACAAGACTATCCTTTTTTCTGAAGAATCCATTAATCTTCTAAATGGTTGAGAGTCAGCTATGAGGTCAGTACTGTGATGTTGAATTTCTTGTCGCGTAAATGACATCCCATCGATAAAAAGGATACATTGAGAAAAACGGGACTGGGGGCTTCCGTTTCTTGTAACATTTCACAAAAATCTGGTGTTATCTGAATGGGATCTTGTTTTTCAAACTCAAATAAGTATGGGCACTGAGCTATTGGATGCCTTAGTATGAAACAAACAACAATTTGATGATCATGTATTGCGGCTCTAGGACACAACTGTTGTTTCATACTAAGGCCTCCATTAGCTCGGTGCTCATACTCATTTAATTTTGAAAAAGAGGATCCTATACCGATTCGACTGAATTCTTGTGGAACGTTACAAGTAACGGCACCCCTCAGTCCCATTTTTTTTAAGAATCAGTTTTATCGATGGCGAACCATTTACGAGACAAGAAATTTCAATGCAATAATTATAATTAGTAAATTTTTCAAACTTTATACCAGCATCGGTTACTACTTTATAATTTTCGAATCGAACTTTTCCGAAAACGTTACACACTATCGTGTTTAATAAAGAGTAAATTTTTGGTGTAAAATTAAATGACGTTTGAGTTCACTTCAAAATTTTCTTATCTAATATTGAAAATGTTATGTTCAATAGAACTTGGTAAGAACCGTATAACTAGCGCCCTCTATGAGGGTCAGACATAGAAACAAATACATTGGATGTTGCAGCTTCCAAAACATATTCGTATAAAATTTCATTACAATGTTGCCAGTAGTTTCAGCAAAATCGAATAAGACGTGTATAATTTTCATTTCTTCAAAGCCCCTTATCTTAAATACTGATCATCCTAAAGACGGGATCACCCTGTATAATAGCTGTGTATTCCCTCAGATTCTTCCTATCACCAGGTTTTTCAATTTCTAAGTCTCATCGTGCATTATTGTCTATTCGAAGACGTTGAAGTTGACCATTGCCCATTTTCGAAACACCCCTGTATTGAAAATCGTGAAAACCGCTCAACCTATTTCCTCACCGTAGGCGATGGCAAACACACAGGTATGATGTGCTGCTTGAAGCGGACGTTGCGATCAAGTTTGACAAGCGCCACGTCGTTCTTGAAGTCGGACGGTGAATAGGCGGGGTGAACTTCCTTCCGCTCCACCGTGTATTCCTCGTGCACCAATTTCTCGTCCTGGGCTCGGACGTCCCATTCCCCTAGCCGGACACGGATGTTCCCGTTCGTCGTGCTGTTGGACAAAAAAGGTTGAATTATTGAAGGTCTGCTTCTTGTTTGCTAATAAAGACGTGGAAGGATGGGAGGGAAACCGTGACGAGAAAACGATACAAGGTGGCATGAAAAAATAGGGATCATTGCTGATTGGTCAGGATACAAATTTAGGTATTTTTGGGAATTCAGCAGAAATTTCTGCAGAATACCTATATTTGCAAGATGACATGCATAGATTATAGAAATGGAAAATCATGTTTTGAAATAAAATTATTTGGTTAGTCAGGACCCATGTTGATTTTATCGGACAGAACCAACCAGAATAATGACAGATATAATTTCAAAATGAAATGTTTCTTTCAGGTATTTCGACAACTTTATTTGTTTGAAATTCCTTTTCACATCAATTCACCGACGTTTCGGTCTCCGATCGGTCCTTTTTCAAGGCTAATTTTTTTTTACATTAAAAATATTAAAAACATTTAGAATCGCAAAACATGACAAATTTAAATGGACCTACATTGTTGATTCTCAGGAATTGAGTCAACAAAACAAAACACATCTATCTGCTCCACCGCAGGCTGATCGTGAATTTAAAAAAGGTTGTCTCTCGTCTGTATACTTAGACTGATTATAATTGAAAACAAAGTAAAAATTCAAGAAAAGGGAAACAATTTACAAACAAAAAATGTGGAGAAACTTCGAAAACATAACCTAGATCAGGATCACAGAGTTTATTTAGGAATCACTGAAGCCAGTAATAGTAATTCGGGCTATTTCCTTAAAGGAACCAATAGACTATTATAGATGGCGCTGAGTCCACTAGCATCCTCTCTAAAATTCACTGTTTTATTGAGTGAGATGTGAAACATTTCACTTATATTCCTACGATAGTTGTTGTTTTCGTGGTCCAGTATTGTTGTTCCTTCGAAATCGAATTTGTGCCCCTCCCTGTTTGTATGTGATGTGAGAGCAGTCTTCTCCATATGTATGATGTTTTTGGAGTCCGTTTTATGTTGTCTAACTCTCTTTTTCAGCAATTGTTTCGTTTGTCCGATACAGGACCTGTCACAATTAGAGCATGGGATGTTATATACCACTGATGATTGTGAACCTTTTGGAACACAATCTCTTAACTGCGTGAAATATTTCTTAGTTGTGATTTTATTGTAGAAAGCACAGGTACAATTAATCCTCTTGAAGACCCGGGAAATCTTCTGCGAGAGTCCACGGATGTAAGGGAACCTGCAGTATTGTGTAGGTTCTCTTTTTTCTGGTCGTATGTTGTTTTGTGTACATACTACTCTTTCTTTGGCCTCATTTAATCGATTACGTCGAATAACATATCCCGGATAGTTGTTTTCTCTCGAAATTCTACAAACATTCTGTGTACATTCATATCTAAATTTGTGGTCGCTCAGGGACAATGCTCTATATACCAGGCCAATCGCAGTGTTGACTTTTTGGGTGTTGCTATGGTTGCTGTAATAATTTATTATTCTGTTGGAATCCGCATAAGTAATGAGTTTTCCCTCAGTGCGTAGTTTGAAAAGATCGTTCAGATACACATTGAAGAGGAGCGGTCCAAGAACTGTTCCCTGAGGTACACCATATTTCATTACCTTTAGTTCACTGGTTTCTGATTTTATCCGAACACATTGCTGTCTGTCGGATAAGTAACTCACGAATAGGTCTAGAGGTGTCCCTCTAACACCAATGCTCTCCAAGCATCCGATGAGCAGGGCATGGCTCACCGTGTCCAACCTTTTGAGAGATC
The DNA here is from genome assembly GCA_951802165.1 of Adalia decempunctata. NCBI lineage: Eukaryota > Metazoa > Arthropoda > Insecta > Coleoptera > Coccinellidae > Adalia > Adalia decempunctata. The sequence continues at coordinate 8,850,111 of OX637697.1, forward strand.
TATGAATACACTAAGAGAATGTTTTCCTCTATCCAAAGCATTATACATTTCTGTAGTGAGGGCAAGGATTGCATCTTGAGTTGATTTTCCTTCCCTAAAACCGTACTGTCTACTTGAGATGATATCATTTTTGTTTAGGAAATCATTTAGACGGATTTTTAATATTTTTTCGAAAATCTTTCCTATGGTTGTCAACAGGGATATGGGTCTGTAATTTATAACTTCTTCCCTATTTCCTGCCTTGAAAATTGGTCTGATTACAGCCTTTTTGAAGACACAGGGAAAATGACCCTGCTCAATACACTTATTGAACACGAATGAAACAGGTTCTTTCATTATTGGCGCCAAAATTTTTATTTTCTCGGCCTGTATCCCATCCACGCCAGGCGATTTTTTACTTTTGAGTGACAATATAATACTATTTATTTCATCAGCGTGCGTTGGTTTCAGGTACATCGAGTTCGAAGCATTACTTCCTCCGACAGGAGTGAAATTTTGTTCCCCATCAACCTCCTCAGCAAGCTTTTGGCCAATGCTGGAATAATGCTCATTGAATATATCTGCAATGGATTTTTCATCTGTTACTCTCCTTCCATCATGTTGTATCACGTTAACTTCTCGAAAGCTTTCATTATTTTTGGGACAAATTTCGTTCACTGTGGTCCACAAATTGGTACTACTTAGTGCGTTCTGTTCAATTTTGTTCCGATAATATTGTAACTTAGTTACTCTTAGAAGACCTCTCAATTCATTTCTATACTGTACATAGTTTCGTCTCAATATCATATTGTCTGGTTCTCTGAGTAGTTGCTGGTACATGTTGTCTCGAGTATTAATGGATTTTATGAGTCCATTGGTAATCCATATCTTTCGCTTCTTCACCTTATATTTGTGAACTGCTGTACAATTTTTTATCTCACCATCCAAGATCTCCATGAAGATACTTGTCGCATCCTCTGCTCTTTCCGCCTCACAGACGGCATTCCAGTTGCAATTGCGTAATCTATTTGCTAGCTGATCATAATTTATTTTTGATTTGGTGTAGAACTTTTTCGCATTTTTATTATCGTGATATTCGCCCTCGTATATGATCTGTAAGGCTGTTGTGTAATGATCGGTTGCATTCGTTCGTATTATCATAGGTAAAAGAAGTTCCATATTTGTAGATGTTTTTACAAATATATGATCCAAGCATGATTGACTGTTTGCTGTAACTCGAGTATAATTATTGATCATGGATATGAAGCCGAACTCATGCATGGTCGTCAAATATTCAGTGGTTATATCATCATCGTCTCTTATGTTAAGATTGATGTCACCTAGAAATAGTGCATAATCTGAGCGCCTTGTTAAATTTTCCAGCATATTCCTTGTATTTTCTAGGAACATTTTCACGCAGTAGGCAGGGGGTCTATAACCAGCAACCTGAATAGTTTTATTGAAATATTCTATCTCCAATAAAACAAACCTCAAATTATCGAAAAAATCCACAATTTCATATACATATCGTAAACTGGATTTAATGTATACCATTGTACCATCATTTTGGTCAAAGTTGCCATAGTTGTAAATAATATCATATTCATGTATGCCGTACAAACTCAAGTCCAATCGGACAAACGAAGCAATTGCTGAAAGAGAGAGTCAGGCAACATAAAACGGACTCCAAAAAATTCATACATATGGAGAAGACTGCTCTCACATCACATACACACAGGGAGGGGCACAAATTCGATTTCGAAGGAACAACAATACTGGACCACGAAAACAACTATCGTAGGAATATAAGTGAAATGATTCACATATCACTCAATAAAACAGTGAATTTTAAAGAGGATGTTAGTGGACTCAGCGCCATCTATAATAGTCTATTGGTTCCTTTAAGAAAATAGCCCGAATTCCTATTACTGACTTCTGTGATTTCTAAATAAACCCTGTGTTCCAGATCTAGCTTATGTTTTTGAAGTTTTTTCCACATTTGTTTGCGAATTATTTCCCTTTTCTTGAATTTTTACCTTGTTTTCACTTTTAATCAGTCTAAGTATACAGAAGAGAGAGAACTTTTTTTAAATTCACGATCAGCCTGCGGTGGAGCAGATAGATGTGTTTTGCTTTGTTGACTCAATTCCTGTGAATCAATAATGTAGGTCCATTTAAATTTGTCATGTTTTGAGATTTTTAATGTTAGCTCAGGTGAACGCAATGGAAGGGGAGACAAGCTGGTGCAATTTTGCCAAGAAGAGGAATTTGTTATCACGAATACATTGTTCAAACAACCGGAAAGACGTTTGTATACTTGGCAGTCTCCGCAACATCACCCAGATAACATCGTCCGTAACCAGATCGACTATGTCCTAATCAAATTTATATTTAAAAACGGAATAAAAGGCATAAAAGCATACCCTGGTGCGGATTTAGGCTCAGACCATAATCCTGTGGTAGATAACCTGGATGTGAGGTTGAAAGAGCTAAGAAAGAGTAACAAAAGAAGTATTGACATGAGAAAAATTGAAGACAAAGATACACAGTCGAAGGCAAAAGAACGTATAAATGTAGAATTTGCAACAATAAAATCAAATATAACACCAGATACGAATACAGAAAATGTCTGGGATCAAATCAAGCAAGCAATAATAAAAGTGGAGCAAGAGGAGATAGGATATGCCAGCCCACAGACCAAGAAAGAATGGATGACAGATGAAATTCTACTGATGATGGACAACCGGAGAATACACAAGAATAAGAACATCGAAAAATACAAGCAAAAGAATAGAGAAATATGAATGAAAATTTCATGAAAAGGATATGGTCCTGTCGTGGTAATATTTAGCCGATGTTATTTTTTTTATCTACTCCCATAGAGTACAAATAGGAAACTGGAGCTTTCGAAATGAATAAAAGAGTCGAATCAATCGAAAACTCTATTTCAGACATCAAGGTAATGTTCTCGTCATCCATTTCTACATTTCCTTGGGTCTGAATATCGAAAAATTGCATTTGAAAATGGGAATTGTTGACGTTTTCTATGCGATTCGATTCTCCATCACAGAGATCGCTTCTGATAACTGTTGTCATTTTTGAAAATGCAGATTAATTCGAATTTGACTGAAGAAGTCGAAGATAAAGTAAAGTCTTCAATTCGCAGTAATAGTCATAGCACACTTGATGAGTTACACCACTCGGCTGACGGCTCGTGCTGCAAAATTCCTCTGCTTGTGTTATGACCTACACTACGCTCATTGAACAATATACTATTATTAACGGCATACCTTCCTCTTTGTAATGAAATAAACATCCGATAATGTATCTAAAAAAAATGAATTTTTTTTAATGTCAAAGTAAATAACACCTCTTATTGAAAAACCCTTTCGAGAGCATGGGTATCATATCAGTACTCCCAGGTCACCTTCTGGTTTCTATAGGACATCAACCGAAACGATTCATATTCCGAATGAAACTTCTGACTGAAGGTATAGCCGCCGTTGAAATTCATAAAAACTTCTTGACAAAAACTTCACGAACACAGGTCAACAAAATAATGTAAAAAGAATAAACTCACCTAGCAACACAGTGAGCAGCAGTGATGATCCATCTCTCATTCAATAGGGCGCCCCCGCAGGCCAATTTTTTCGACAAGAATCCAGTCTTAATGAGAGCAACTTGCCATGGATGCGATCCGAATCCTGTTGTATGCCCGCCTACTATCCTGTTGCTCCTTGTATACAACTCGCCGCAGCCTGAAAAATCCGGGATTGTATTATTGGAAGTTACATATAAAGAGCGCTTTGTGCATGGAACATTTTGCTGGCGGTGCCTCTACGCTACTGTGGATGGTGGATATGTTTCCTAGTGATTCTCCTGAAAATGTTGAATGATGCCAGGCAGGAATTTGTCTTATTCATTCAAATGGTGCAAATGTGCTTGTCCGATGTTTTATGTATTCTTCTTTGGAATTCTATTCGGATAGCGAGTTGCAGTTTACATATTCGTACACTTTCAGCAACTGTAGGCTGCGTTCTAGGTGAAAATGAAGCTTGTGAATCATAGGAGCGAAAAAATCTGGTGCATTCAGACCATATGAAAGAAGAAAAAAAATCATACACATTTTTTTCGACTCTGCCGAAACTACTGGCAACATTTTGATGAAATTTTATACCAATATGTTTTGGAAGCGGATACATCCAATGAATTCGTTTTTATGTCTAACTCCCATAGAGGGCGCTAGTTGTACGGTTCGTACCAAGTAGTATTGAACATGACTTTATTAGATTTATATACGGTGGGTTTCACAAAGCGTAATCACCGGTGATCCGAGATCAACGGCTTGATTCTCAGATTTTTGAACTGTCAAATCAAGTTGATTATAGATCAACCTCGGATCACCGTTGATTACACTTTGTGAAACCCACCATAAGCAAAATTTTGGGTGGGCTTGAACTTGAACATCATTCAATTATACACCAATAAGGTACTGCTGATGAAACTCGATACTGCGTACCGTTCTCGGAATATTTTGTTTTGAAAATTATTGAGTAATAACCGTTTGGTCGTATTCACAAGACAAAGTTCATGCTACAGACGTAAATTCACTATTAATGACCTCATAGCTGACTCCCAACCGTTAGAAAGATAAATGGATTCTTGAGAGAAAAAAGACTTCTGTATTCGTGAGAACGGAGGACATTTTGAACACCCACTCTAATTGAATTCTATTTATAAGCCTTTTTTCGAATTTTCATCTTATGATTTCTTGTTCAATTAATACATTCATGATTACTTCACACCAGCATCGACTTGTGTTAAAGTGAATAATGTTTCAGTTGACCTAAAATTTTCCTCAATATTAAAGAAGGTATGTTCAATAAAACTTGGCAGGAAACTTTTAACTCGCGCACTCTATCAGTGCCAGACATAAATATAAATTCAAGGGATGTATTCCAAATTTCCAAAACATATTCGTGTCGAATTTCATCTCAATGTTGCCAGTAGTTTCGACAAAATCAAAAAAAAATGTGTATTTTTTTTCTTCAACGCCCTTCATCTTGAATATGATATGGATGGCGTTATGAAAACTTCTCAATGGGCAAACCCGAATATTTTTCAGTTTTCTTCTTATCCTAGGGACGGGGTCCCTTTTTTTGAAACACTCTGTATAGAAAATGCTTACGAATTATTTTATTAACATAATACCACGAGAAATGAAATTTGGCGGCAAAATATCTCGATTGTAATATCAAAGTTGGTTGCTAGGCAATTTCGCGAATGACACTGCGAAATTGCCGAAAAGCAACGAACTTGCATATCACAAGAGAGAAATTTTACCTGCCTAAATTTCATCTCGAGTGGTATTCGACATGACCACTTGACGAGAAAATGTGTATAACAATATACACGTTGGCACTGATTAGATTTTGTTTGAGAATTTCTTGTCGATCAAAAATCTAAGCTAGGATCCTACTTTTCATTTCTCCCGAAAGGAGTCGCGGTATTTTCCATTGCCACAGTAGCGGCATTACCGCGAAATATTGCGGATTATTCCCAAAGTAGGACCCGTACATCATTCGTCGTTTTGGATCAACAATTTTGATAACGATTTTTTATTAGGAGTCGTTACATTATGGTCACCATATATCTAATAATTCCTTTATAGGCCATAAGCCAATCAAATATGAAGTTGGGCTTCGGTAACAATCCAGATCTGCGCTTGTGCGGCAATATTGAGAATAAAAATTTTTTTTTAAATCTGTCTCTCTCCGACACATCGTATTATGTCGTGAAACGTATGTCATTCTTAACTTCATGTGAATAGTTTCGATCATAACCACACAATATCATGTGAAATGTTTCAATCGCTTTAGTCCGTTTTCTCCAAGTCCTAAATATCCTATTCATATTCCAAAATTGAACTGAAAGTATTTAAGTGACATATTTTCATTCTCGATATCTATTTTCTTGTTGTCTTTCAGAATAAACATAACCTTCAAATTTCTCGCAATTTTTGCATTTCCAGTTGACCCAAGCGTACAACTCAATCGTTACCGAAGATTTGGCTTCACTTTGAGACTGTGTAAAGCAGGGGTATAATCCATATTGATGTTATAAGATATACAGGGTGTCCCAAGTTCGAGTGCCTATTAGACGTTTCTGGAGAACTGGGCATATTTGAAATCTGAAATTTGGGATTATGATATTAGTTCGAAATTCTCTACAGACCTAAAATATTTTCAGAGCCAGAGCACTTCCGGTTATACAGGGAGTGAAAATAAATTTGCTCAAAATTTTTTTTTCAATGTTTTTGTTTCTGATATGATTAAATATTCAATGCTGAATACATTTCTGTGGAAACCAGTGTATTCATTCGAATAGTTTTCAAAATATCGAAAAAAAAAACTGAAAAAAAGTAAAATATTCATAGTCAGTATTAGGTTCATTTTTCTTATTCTGAACATCCTGAGTGTTAACCGTTTTCACAACGTCAAAGTAGAAGAATGTGGAAAGGTCATGCATCTTTTGAATTTCATAAATATCATCACAGGGTGTTTCAAATTTCGTGTCAAAAACTGTGATTCGAAATTGGCCATAACTTCTGTTTTTCAAATTAGAACCCTATTCTTTTATTATTGCGTTGGATTCAGCGGAGAAAAATAATGATAGCACTTTCTGATGCTCTTGCTCTTAAATTCAGTAATTCCCGAGTTATTTGAGCTTTTCTGGATTCATGTTGTACGTAGAATCAAATTCATTTAATCTTTTACTTAAGAATATTCTGTGATCATAGAAGATAAGCTTTCCCATTAATAATTCCCAAGTGACAGGTCTAAAGCCCGCAACGGACGGCGAGCGATAATATAATATATATTATAGCTTTGCATTGACATATGTCATTTTAGTATGGAAAAATGTCGTAATATCGGAATATATATTATAGCGTCGTCCGCGGGGCTTGGTGCATTTTCATAAGGAGCGATATTGGTGTAATATATGAGATATAATATATCGCTCGCCGTCCGTTGCGGGCTTAATTTTAGGTTTTATCTTTACTTTTCGATTTTATTCAATGGATTCATAAAAATATTCATCGAATATGTTGCATGAGAATATTCTGTGACAATAGAAGATATGATCCCATTAATAATTCACAAGTGACAGTTCTGACTATTACTTGTTACTATGGTTTCATGAGAATATTCATCGAATCTGTTTAGATTCGATGAATTTTACTCTACGTACGACATGAATCCAGAAAAGCTCAAATAACTCGGGAATAACTGAATTTAGGACCAAAAGCATCTGGGAGTGCTATCATTATTTTTCTACGTAGAATCCAACGCAATAATAAAAAAATAGGGTTCTAATTTGAATAACAGAAGTTATGGCCAATTTCGAATCACAGTTTTTGACACGAAATTTGAAACACCCTGTGATGATATTTATGAAATCCAAAGATGTATGACTTTTCCACATTCTTCTACTTTGACGTTGTGAAAACGGTTTACACTCAGGATGTTCAGAATAAGAAAAATGAACATAATACTGACTATGAATATTTTACTTTTTTTCAGGTTTTTTTTCGATATTTTGAAAACTATTCGAATGAATACAATGATTTCAACAGAAATGTACTCAGCATTGAATATTCAATCATATCAGAAACAAAAACATTGAAAAAAAAATTTTGAGCAAATTTATTTTCACTCCCTGTATAACCGGAAGTGCTCTGGCTTTGAAAATATTTTAGGTCTGTAGAGAATTTCGAACAATATCAAAATCCCAAATTTTAGATTTCAAATATGTCTAGTTCTCCAGAAACGTCTAATAGGCACTCGAACTTGAGACACCCTGTATGATGGTCACATTTGCCACGTATTCATCACATATTAATCGCACATTGTTTGTTTTCTCTATGGTATTCATTTCCGAAGCTTTCTGTAAAACTGTGAAACGTCAAATTTTATCGCTGGAAAATAACTTACCACTACTGTTTTATCGCTGTGAAACGAGAGTAGCTTTGGAAGCTTCCTCACTAAAAATGGAATGAGTGAAATAGTCGATAAAAATTCCCAGTTTTTCTGATATAACATGTCCAGGATAAGGGCGTGAATTTTTTCGATAGCTGTCAAAATTTTTTTTGTGGGTTTCTTGATTTTTTTAGACGAGAATGGTTTCGATAGAGTCAGTTCGAATCACTGATCGTGGCGATAAATAGCAGTTTGAGAAAATGCGGAATGATCCAATGAATTTCATTTTATAGGAATACACGTTTCACATCGATTAAAAAATCAAGCAGGCAAAACTAACAAGTTGGTTTTTTTTACGCGTCTCAAATTCATAGATAGCTTCGGAAATGAATATCATAGAGGAAACAAGCAACGTTAGTTAATCTATGAATTCAAATTTGCCAAATAGCGCAGTACGTGTCAAATATGACCATATTACTGTTAAAAATATTTTCTCATGAATAGTCATGTCGACTACCACTCTAGATGAAATTCAAGAAGTTAAAATTCCTCTCTTGTAATATCCAAGTTTTTTGCTTTTCGGCAATTTCGCTAATGACATTTTTTTCAAAATCACTTTCAATAATATAACGGAATATTAGAAACTTCTAAACTTCCCATTTATCTCAATTTGAATGATAATATTTCGAAATTTTGAATAAAGGATAGTTTGCAAGCACCTCATCTTCGTTTACGATGTCGCCCGCTACCAACTCCATCGATCAATATATGGAAATCTAAGACGTGCCTGAAATTGTCGTCCCATTTCAACTCTTCCAATTTCAGGCACGATCTTTCCTAAACGTAATTAGAATGGAATGGCACTTTCGCATAGATCGAATTTATACCAACTCACAAAATGGACAACACTTTATTTGAACGTATCCGAATGACAGGAAATAAATTAAGATAATGAAAAGTATCGCGGTTTTTGAATTACATCAACTTGTTAATGATACTTTTTCTTGAAGGTACTACCTGATGTTCCTATAATAATAATTTATTTACATCAATATTCACATGTTTGTCAACTATGAATACTTCAACGAAAATGAAAACTCTAATAATCTCGGCTGGTAACTTATTGAACATGTTTATTTCCGAGTAGGTCGAGAAATTCTGGATATTTTTCTTCATATTCAACGGAGTATTCAGATCCTTTTTATCACTTGGGTTGAAGAGGTGGTATGTTATATTTCTGGTCTTGCTCTCTATTGTCGTACGTATACTTTAGACACTCTTTTCAATAAATTGATGGGAATGTGAGTATCCCATGATTCATACAGATCGGCTTACATGAGTCTCTCATCTTCATTGCGTAGATAATACGTATAGCCCTCTTCTGCAGAGTGAAAACTCTGGCAGCATCCGACGCTCTACCCCACAGAAGGATGCCACACAATAGTACACTTCGGTGGATTTCACAAAGCGTACCTAATCACCGGTGATCGGAAATAAACAGCTAGATTCTCTGATTTTTGAACGGTCCAATCGAGTTGATTTTAGATCAACCTCCGATCACCGGTGATCACGCTTTGTGAAACCCACCGTATGGAAAATTGCGAAATAAGCTGTTCTTATCGTTTTTCGAGTTTCACTTTTTTTAAATTTCCTCAGCATATACGAGTTTTCGACAGCTTATCACCAATATAATCAATATGGGCGACTCTACTGTCTATAAGACCACTCTCTAGAATTTGGAACTCGATGAGGTTTGTTTACTACGAGATCTCAATTTCACTGTTTTTTCGGAATTCATTTTGAGTGAATTCGCAAAAAAACCTTCTCTGTCTTGACTTGGAATTTCTTCGTATATTCTGAACTATTATCACAATATACACACAAGATGTTACAATGCTGATAGTTTTTATGCTGGCTCTTATTTTTTTTTTCATCCATTACAAAATTCTGTTCTTGATGATTGTCTAAAAGAAATTGGACAGTATCATTGTGAATCTAGGGTGGTATGAATGTATATGTTTCTTTGTGTTACCACGAATATTTTCAATGACTATTTCCTTGAAACGCCATTTCTAAAAAAAAAAGATTCATGTAATCTATGGTTGGATTTCAGAAATCGCAACTTATTTTTCAATATCTTGAGCTAAGTGTCTCCGGAGATAAGGGGGATGGATGACAAATTTTAGCATATTTTCTTGAGCATGTTGGAAACAACTCATGGCAATAAATATTTGTTGCATGAAATTTCTTCATCTGACTTCACTGGAAAAACGGATTTTGCTTCCAAGGCAAATCTCGGGAGACCTAGGTGTAATCAGTATAATCAATATCAATAATGAGAAAAAACATCAGCCGAAAGACCACCACTACAGGACCATATCCTTTTGATGAATTTTTTCAAAACCAAATCGCAAAGTGGCTTCATTTTCGAGAAAGTTAGGTCCGATGACCCCGCTGGACCATAAACGGCAACAAACAGCCACACACAGGGGCTTTTCAACAATGGGGTTTTCCGAGCCCCAAATGCAACAAATTTGCTTCTTGATGAAGCCACCGGAGTGGAAATGGGCCTCATCACTCAAAATGATTTTTCGATGGAATTCCGGATCATTTTCATGCTTTTCAATGACCCAATCAGCTTAGACACGACGTTGATCATGACCGGCCAGATTCATTCCTTGTGTTAATCGAACTTTATGAGCCTCAAATCTCAAATCTTTATGGAAAATACGTTGTGATGACGTTTGCGGAAAGCCTAATTCCAAAGAACGAAGTGTAATGGACGAACCTTGGTTTTCTTCAACACTTTCGGCTAGAGCAGCATTATTCCGGCAGTTCTTGAGCGATGTGCACCGGTTTTATTGTTCGCATAACTAACTTGTCCCAGTAGCTCAAATTTTTTCAATAATTCCTGTATTGCGGTTCGACACGGTGCTTGACGACAACCCAAAAATGTTCGACTTTTACGAACCTTCTCTGCCAAATTTTCACCATTACTATATTGAACTTTAATAATTTCCATGCGTCGTTGAAGCATCGTTCCATCGTTCCATTATTACTGAAATTACTGTGTAATTTCTACTGGTCAAATGTCAAAAAATAACAGCTTCAAAAGTGACATCTACGGTAATATTCAAAATGACACTTCTTATTGGAAACCCTTCATTATAAGATTTATAATGTTCCTCGATGAAACGGTCAAATTTTCCATGCTGATTCCCTATCTTCACAGTAATAGGGTCCAAAATATAGTTCAAAAAGTAGTCAAACTGAAAATCTCGATTGAGTTAACATCTATTTGGAATTGATGCCTTGGAATTCATTTTCAACCCCCCTCCTTCTCAATGAGTCTGTTTCTTATTGTCATGCCCAGATAGTTGACATATCAATTTGTTCGAGAGTTGTCGGGTACATAGTCGGATGAGCAGAATTTAATCTGATCAACGATTCTAAATCCGTGATTCGAACCTAGTCCATTGAGAGCATTTTCCGCTAAAAAAACAAGAATCCAATGAAAACAAAAATTTTGAAAGCTTTAAAAAAATCTGACAGCGGCCTTCAAAACATTTTTCAATAATCCCGGATAAGCTACAACAGAAATATTTGGAATTTTGCATTGACACATTTGGTTGTGCTCTTGAATCTTGAAAACGCAAAAACGAACAAAAATCCACTGTTTTTTCTTGCTGGATTCGATTAATGTGGAATCCAGTAATTTAACGGTGAATATTTTGTTCACTTAACGATTTCCGGTGATAATCGCATGCCTTGAATTACGTTTGTCTGTCGCTTTACCGCCCTTTGAGCCCTAAAGGATCCAGCATACATCTTCCGTTTTCTTCTGGGGAAAGGATATAGTCGAATGAATGTCTTTCCCAGAAAAATATCGAAGTTCAGATCGTTTTCGACAAGAAATATTGGCCCTTGCGGTAATCGATGAATAGCCAGCTAATGACTACTAGTTCAGACATTGATGAACCTTGAACTAACCATCCACAGAATTTCTCGTTTTCATTTCCCCGAAGGATTTTTATCTGATTGAAACAGTTTGTTACATATATTTTTTCGGATTCGGCTGAACAACGAGAACGCAGTTTCTCATATTCCATGTGGTTGCAAAATGGCGAGGCTCTTGTACTCATCTCAGTTGATGTATTTCAATTCCATTTGGTTCTGCAATAAAGTTTCTGAATTGGTTGACGATATTCTATATTTTTTTTGTTTAATTTTGTTGAATTTGTCAGTCTACGATCGACACACTTTTTTTTGCTTGCATTGGGTCCACGCATCTTGTAATGATAATCCTAGAAAAACCAAGCATTTGTGAACTTTCTCAGTAGTTTTGTGACTATAGTTCCAACATTTTGTCCATAGCATAACTATCCTAACTATCCGGGCCATTGGAACATCCCTGACATATTAAAACTTTTTTTGTCTGCATGCCGTTATTTCTTTCTTTAATTATATTTACAGACACGTTAAATCGATTCTCATGTATATATCAAAACCACCACCAAGACTACATAATATGAAGGCTCACTAGGATGCATTTTTTATAGTTATAATAGCACCATCGATCCAAAGCTGCACTCAAGGAAGCAGACGAAATAGAAAGAGCCACCGAACATTTCATAAAAGAATTCAAGAAGCTTCAAAACTATCTCCGTTTGAACTGCAACCACAAAAATACCTCCGCTATAAATACGGCTAGATTGGAAAAGTGCCAAGAACCCCATAGACCAGCAGACATGGAAATATTCATTGATATGTGCCGAAAAACTGAAGAATCTGAAAACGAAAAACTTGAATCCCATCTATATGAGAAAATTATAGAACAAATTTATTGTATAAACAACAAGTAATCAAAATATTGAAACCAAATGATACAATGAATCCTACAGAAATAATATCTCAAACGAATTGATAGCAAAAAAAATCTTTTTCAAAAAACTTTTATTTAAATGCCTTATTGAAAAAAAATTAAATTTTCCTTATGAATTTTGATCAATTTATAATCTCATTATACACAATTTATATGATCATAAAAACTTGTCGCGCGATTTACTTGTGTAAATAAACTAGTTAATAGGACACAACACACGTCTGACTGTTGAACACCTACTATCTATCTGCCCATATAACGAAGATGGCCGACGTCGACTAGGGTTGACAGAAGATCTTGGAAATATCCTTAATTCAGAGAAACAAATTAAATTAGCTCTTAAATTTCTCAAAGAATGTCAACTTTACAATCGTATATAAACTTGTATATTCTCAAATTTTAGTTTCTTAAGCTTCGAGTGTTTACAATTTTATAAATAGAATAAGTTAATGTATAATGTACCTCGTGTCGATGATCTAGATGTCGAGACACGTTAATTCGAAATGAAAACTTTTATTTAAATGCCTTATAGAAAAAAAAATAAATTTTCCTTATAAATTTTGATCAATTTATAATCTCATTATACACAATTTATATGATCATAAAAACTGTAACTGATGACGAAGGAACAACCAGAGAGCAGATACGGAAGAGCCAAATGGATAAAATTATAAAATTATTAGAAAATATAAATGAAAAAATTGAAAAACAAAATGAGAAATATGATAATTCTATAGCAGATCTGAGGAATGGAATGAAAAATTAGAAAAATGAAAAAATAACGAAAATAGAAGATAATAAAGATAAAACCAATAATAATGAAGTGGGAACAAAAATGGAAATTGTTGAAGATGAAATTTAAAAAAAATGAAGAAGATTTCGCAGAAGAAGTACCAGAACCGTTCAAACATCATCAGCAAAAACAAGAAGAAAAAAATCAATATATTCAAACGAAACAAAAGGGGAAAAATAAAATTTCAATGAAAAAGATTTATAAAAATAGAGATAGAAATGCAAATACCGAAGGATGCCTGATATTGATAATAAGAAACGAGTTGGCTGGAAGAAATTGGAAATATGAAAACAACAGACCAGAAATTATGAGTGAAGTCAATAAAAAGGTGGAAATAAATGCAACAAAATATCCGAAGTGAATGGAGATAAGAAAGAAAAAGATGAGAAGAGAGGAAATGACGCAAAGGAAGAAAAAGAAGAAAAGGAAGAAAACGAAGAAGAAGTTGAAGACTAAGAAGGGATGGAAGAAGAAGAAGAGAAAGAAAAAGAAAACAAAATTAAAAAAAGGAATATATTATATAAAGAGTATTTTCAGTATGAGAACTCTGAATCAAGAAATTTGGTGAAATTAGTTTTAATTTGCCTAATTTTCAAAATTATTCAGGTATAAACAAGTTTAAGGGGATTTGTTATGGTCCGAAATATTCATTTCAAAATTCAAAATTCATTCCGATCTATTGAGGCCAAATTTCAAATGAAAGAAATAGATAGTCTTGAAGTCTGTACTCAGTACATAGATTAAGGATTCTGTGAATAGTTAGAATTAGATTAGGAAAATCAAGAAGGTAGAAGATGTTTGGAAACATGGAAACCAGGGAGATGAATTCAATGGAAAATCAAGAGAGGTCAAATAATAAATTGGGGAAAATGAAATGAAATAATTGAAAATATAAGAAGTAATTGGAATTGACGTGATCCCGAATGCCCAATATAATAATTAATGAAGACAGAAGAATTATGGAGAGAATATTTGTTGGGTTAAAACAGGATAACATTGTACGGACAATTATAATAAATAATAATGTCTGTTCAAAAGAAAAACGTATAGTTTTGAGTAAATTTCTGTAGAGCTGGTTTTTTTTCTTTTGAACAGACATTATTAAATTACGAATTAATTATTAAATTATTTGAGTACCTACTCAGCCCCCCAACCCACATATAATAGATGAGTAGGAGTAGTTTTATAATATAAAGGTAGAATAAGTTGTTTATTTTTGAATTTGAATTAAAAGTAAAATTGATATCAAATTTGATATAAATCTATTTTTTCATTATGATTCGGACTCTCAATTGAGATAGAGTTGTTGGGCATAAAAAAATTGAAATTTTCAGTAATTTGTTCGATTCCAAATTTATTTATATTCGGATAACAAAGACATATTAGGAATCATAACAGTACCTACTTGAAATAAGTCTAATTGCAACCATTATTCAGAAGTTCTTGTCCATTTTGTAAATTTCAATGATAGTGTACTGCTTGCTTCCTTTTATTTTGGGCAGTTTTAAAATCGCCCGGCATCAATAATAATCTCATGTTCCACAACACGAATATTCGTGTAAGAGGCTTATATGTATAGAACGAGGAAACCAGTTATTTTCAGATATTAATTTTCCACTTTTTCTTAAAACCCCATCGCCATAAAAATAATTCACTTTAGGGCACGTTTCACTTTCGCAGAATGGAATAGAACACTCGGAATCATGTCTAGGGTTGATGCGTGGGGTTATAAAAGTTCCAAAGAAGTTGTCATTTGAGATACTATATCTCTCTTTTCAAGAAGCTGTTTTTCTTTCGAGAGCGGTTCTTGCTTTCTCAAGAATCGCTTAAAGCTGTGTTTGTCCGAGAAATCTTCACAGTGAAAAGATAACGGTTGGTTGATATAATCAGCCTCTGAGTTTTGTGCGGTGGGAATTTCGACGTTTATTTTTCATCAACAGTGTGATGAAGTAAGTTTTCAACTACATCCGAGAAAATTAAATACGTCATTATCATCTGAAAATATGAATTATTTACATAAACAGAAATCACAAAAGATTGAATGCCATGCATATTTTGTATAACCTTTCCACATTATTCTACTAGACTTTATGAGAACGGTTTACTCTCAGGATGTTGAGAATAAGAAATAATTGTTCTTCTAATTCATTGTACTATCAATGTTTTTTTTTCATATTTTGTGAACTATTCGAATGAATACAATGGTTTGGACAAACATGTAATCAGCATTGAATACTCAATCATATCAAAAACAAAAAAATTGAAGCCCAAAATTTTCTTACTGATTTATTTTCACTCCATGTATAACCGGAAGTGCTCAGGCTCCAAGAATATTTTATTTCAGTAGAGAATTTCGAACAATATCATAATCCCAATTTTCAGATTTCAAATATGTCCAGTTCTCCAGAAACGTATAATAGGAACTCGAACTTAGGACACCGTGTATAATTTCATTACGATATGTTTTTCCGGAATTTTTAGCGCGGGAACCCATCAATCGACTAGGCCTGATCACGAATCCGCGGTCAAATTCAATTCTCTCCATCCGTCTTACCATAAACACGAACTAACGAACGGATAAATCTGGAAACTTGAAATTTTCAGTATAGTTTTCGATCTTGAATGTCACGGTTGAGTTCGTTGATGGACAATATTCGACCAGGACTTCCATGAATAAAGCCATTGAAATTTTGTATCCCTGATAATTCACTGAAATTTTTCTTCCAGAGACAGAATGAAATAACTGCTACGCACAAAATTTCATCCATTTTACCTGCTAGCGATCTTATGACAAAAAATTCCGTATGAATTTTTCTTCCAGAGACAGAATGAAATAACTGCTACGCACAAAATTTCATCCATTTTACCTGCTAGCGATCTTATGACAAAAATTCCGTATGTTTCTGTTTTAATATGCACAGGCTCATGAGAGATCTTTTTGACAGTAGTAGTCAATATTTTTGACAGCTGTCGAATTTTACTATGCAATGATATTCAAATGCAAGTACGTTCACCCCTATTTTCATACCACAAGTATTTCTATTGAGTTCAGTTCTTAGATCGGGAATTACAGATTGGTAAGAAAGTCACTGTACATACATCAACTACTAAGAAAGTTGTGTAGAGCCTGGAGGAGGGTTTCTGTTGGGTATCATGACTGGTCTGGTAGACAGCTGAGGTAGGATACTATGACTTCTTCGAATACATTGACCTTGGAGTAATTTCACTTTGAGAACTGGATGAACTGATTTACTGAAGCATAGCACTAACTTGGTCTATCTATGCTCATGTTCTGTTTGCTATTTTTATTTGTCGACCAATTCTACAACTTGCTACAGGCAATTTCATTCAACTGTAAAGCTGAGGGATTTTGCTTTTGAAGAACCAAGCAAGTGATTGGTTCTTCTTCGTTTTTTTTTTATTGGCACGAATACTCCTGCCGCATGGACCAATAAAGGTATCATTGTTTGTGTCCAATCAAGTAGTGTTTTATTTATCTGTAACCTAGAGTCCTACCAACCATAGACGATCATACTCCAGACCAACCGTATGGGTATAAAATCCGATTGGGTGTAAAATAACCCCTGAAACTACAGTGTCGAATTTTTCTTTTTATCTTTCCTTCGAAAATAATCTCAAGCTCAAAAGTCTGAAAACAAAAAAAAATGCAACCAGAATGCAGAATTTTCAGAATGAGAAAAACATTATTGAATATCTGTCAACTCCTCATAAAATAATGAATACTTACCGTGAAACGTAGTCACTACTTCGAATATGAGAAATGTTTGATTTGATAAGTGGTATAACTTTGAATTTATCATATTTAAGTATGAGTTCATGTTATAATTCCAAATTTATACTACAAAAAATGTTTCGACCCAGTCGTTCACTTCTCTGACTAATCTCAGTAAGTGTTAAGCGCAACTCCTCGTTTTCCATAGAAAAAGCGAACTGTGAGAATAAATAATCAACAAATACCAGCCTGACATCATACAGTGTGCATCCTATTTCCAAGGTGAAAAGAAAGAAGTTTTCAAAGATTTTCAGTATATTTACATGCATGAAGTTTTTTTTAATCACTTATCTGAACAGATTTTATTCCTGAAATGGTGATGTCTGATTGGTCCATTCAATAATGAGGGAAATAGTTTCATCTCACAAATGCTTCAAATTGAATTTACTCAAGATAAAATAATTATTGGAAAGGGATATATTTGTTGAAAAGCAAAAGTAGGCCTGAAACCATTTTGAGAGTAATAGATATTAGAGCCAATACGCAATAGAAATCACCATTTCTTCGATGAGGATTAATTTTGTATAGAAGAAGCCGTTATGATACAGAATTTATTCGCAAAATGATTGGTTAATTTTAAAATGAGGAAAATTATCAGGTTCATCAGGTTAGTAAAAATGTGAAGATATTAACTCTACATACTCATCCACAAAATCAAAATCTAATCACTGGAGAATCGATAATTGTCTACGATGATCTTATCTACACCTTATTCTCTTTAATGATCAATATAAAATTTTTATTGAGAAATTACTTGAGATGAGATTAACTATCTCATAGCATACTGAAATTCTCTGAAAACTCCACAGTGTGTTAGTAGATCAGTTTGTTACCCTTGACGTTAGGACGTTGATCGTAAAATGGCCTCTCATAGTGGTCAATTCCAGAAGATGGTCGAACCATACTGTCCTCATAGAAGGGCCTGAATGGAGGCCTGTCCACATTATTGCCATCCGGATAGTCTGACTCCATCGGGGAATAATAGTTCACTAGATAATACGTGTCTGGTTGTTGTTAGTAATAATGTTGTTAGGATTAGTACACAGTTCTTGTTCTTTTGTTAATGTAAATTCACAAATTCCTGATCATGGTACATATATATTCTTAAAAATTTTATCTAACTGTGATTGTTTTTGAGCTCCCTTATATTACTCAATATACCAGAAACTTGAAGAATTTGATGAATTCTCAGTATGTCAGACCACATGAGAGTGATCATCTGTCGATATGAAATTCGAACAGAAAATGATATACGCAGCTGATTTTTCCGAAACACCTTCGATCGGTTGATAACTCTTGGACATTTTGATAGGAGAATATTTGAAATTTTGGCGGAATTGCCTACTTAGCATATAACTCAAGATTTCTTTCAACCTTGAAGGATGCTCCTTCTTTTCAAATGAGAATGCCTAATTTTTATGTGAAAAGTCTGATTCCAGAATGTCCCTCTTGTCAAATTCATTACTTTTTGGAGTAGGCCTCCTTTTTCAACAAATCTTACATTTATGATGGTTTAAACAGCAGATCATATCTTGAAAATCAGCCGAGGTGAATACATGATTTTTTTATAGTATGCCAAGTCTTCTGCAGATTTATGGGTTACTCCAAGGGTGGCACAGGTGGTTGAAAGGCAACGTGATTTTTCGAAAATTTCCTTCTTTAAATTTCATACAGGCTGCTTAAAAATGAGGTGAGCCTGTCTCTAGACTAGGTAGAAAAGTGAAAAATATTTGGGGTTTGCTCAGTAGAAAATTTTTGAACGGCAACCATATTCACGATAGAAGGAATCGAAAAAAAATTACACACTTTTTTTACGATTTTACGGAAACTCTTTCGAAGCTCAGCATGACTCAAATGAAAATTAAGACTATCCACTAGGACAAGGGTATCCAAAGTACCAAAAAGTTCAGATATGCCATTTGAATAAATGGACAATTGACATTTCTGAAAGGTCATTATCAGAAAATCGTGGTATCTTGCAGCCCATCTGCAGAATTATCCGTAAACTGCAGGAAACTTGATATTTCTTCGAAAATTGAGAGAAAAAAAATCATTGATTCATCTTGAACGATTTTCAGGATATAATTTGCACTTTTAACCATTATATGCATGAAATTTTTCGAGTGTCCTATGTAAAGAATTTGAGTATTTCTAAATCAGAATTCGGAGTTTCGGAATAAAATGAGAGAAGTGATTATCAATATTATCATCATCATCACCATAAACTGGACTAACAACTGTTCCTAGATGAGTATATGGAATGTATTTCTCATAAAAAAATTAACATTTTTTTCTTCCATTTCGTCCTCCGGGTCTTCGTTTTCGAGATACAGGGTGTAAATTTTTTTTTTGTTTTTTGCTAATATCCTACAGACCGTTAGAATTACTGAATCGAGTTTTTGTACACACATTGTCACTAATAATAGCTACATTTCTACTTCTTTATCGGTTTCATTAGACGGTGGCGGAGATATTGAATTTGTACAAAGGTTTTACCCCCCAACTCTTACACCACTCGACAAATAAGTATTTGCACAGCAAATTCTGATGCGCCAATATGTTCTACATAAAGATGTATTTATGGTTCATTGCTTTAAAGGAAACCGTTTTCGAGAAAACTGGCATTTTATGTAAACGCAATGTGAATTTCTTGTAATTGGAAAAGGTCTATAAAGTTTTCAGTGCCACTTGCGAGAAAATCAATGAAACCTATTGCATTAATTGTCGAGAATTTGTCGTGAAAGAAAAAGATTTGTCGCGTCCTAATTTTTTTTTCTACGGAGTGGCTTTGCTAACTTAACGTTAAGTTGGCAGAACCACTTTCTCAATATCTACCAAATATAACGAAAATGGTTATAAAGAATTGTCGAGTAATTGTGGAAGTCCATAAGAAGTAAAAAAACACAAAAAATCCATTCCTTCTTGTTTATTTTACGTCTTTTTCCCGCGAGTTCGGGATATTTCTGGAATTACCGCATTTTTGGCAACAGCGCATTCGTAATTGACTCCTTTTCTATTGCATCAATTGTCGAATACCTGCCTCGAATTAGTCGTGAAAGAAAAAAAATTGTCGCGACTTTCATTTTTTTTCTACTAGGTGGCTTTGCTAACTTTATATTAATTTAGTAAATAGTGGTCGAATATCATCACGATGATGATAAAAGATTGTCGTGAATTTGTCGAAAATTTAATCTTTCTATCAATTTCCCTATATTTCTGAAAATGTCGTATTTTTGGCAACAGCGCATTCGTTTTTGACTTTTTTTCTTTTGCATTGATTGTCGAATACCTGTCCCGAATTTGTCGTGAAAGAAAAAAAATTGTCGCGTCCAAATTTTTTTTACGGGGTGGCTTTGTTAACTTAACGTTAAATGGGCAGAACCACTTTTTCAATATCGACCAAATATCATGAAAATGGTTATAAATATAAATAATTGTCGAGTAATTGTCGAAGTCCACACGAATTGAAAAAAACAAAAAATCCATTCCTTTTAGTTTATTTCACGCGATTTCGTGATATTTCTGGAATTATCCTATTTTTGGCAACACCGCATTCGTTATTACTTTTTTTCGATTGCATTGAGCGTCGAATGAATTTGTCGTGAAAGAAAAAAATTTGTGGTGACCTTCGTTTTTTTCTACTAGGTGGCTTTGCTAACTTTATATTAATTTAGCAAATAGTGGTCGAGTATCATCACGATGATCATAAATGATTGTCGAGTAATTATCAATGTTCAAATAAAGTAGAAAACAAACAAACAATTTAATCTTTCTAGCAATTTCCACGCCATTTTCTCGCGATTTCCCTATATTTCTTATTGATTTTTATTCGATTACATCAATCGCGTGAAAATGGAATGGATTTTTTGTGGTTTTTTTACTTCATATCGACTTCGAGAATTACTCGACAATTTTTTATAACCAATTTCATGATATTTGGTCGATATTGAGAAAGTGGTTCTGCTTACTACACGTTAAGTTAGTAAAGCCACCTGTAGAAAAAAAAAAATAAGGACGCGACAGTTTTTTTCTTTCACGACAGATTCGGGACAGGTATTCGGCAATTGATGCAATCGAATAAAAGTCAATAACGAATGCGCTGTTGCCAAAAATGAGAAATTTTCAGAGATATAGGGAAATCGCGAGAAAATGGAGTGGAAATTGCTAGAAAGTTTAAATTTTTGTGTGTTTTGTATACTTTATTCGTACACCAACAATTACTCGACAATCATTTATGATCATCGTGATGATATTCGACCACTATTGGCTACATTTAGTTAGCAAAGTCACCTAGTAGAAAAAAAAACGAAGGTCGCGACAATTTTTTTTCTGTCACAACAAATTCGGGACCGGTATTCGACAATTAATGCAATCTAGAAAGAGTCAATTACGAATGCGCTGTTGCCAAACTTGCAATTATTCCAGAAATATCTCAAACTCACGGAAAAAAGACGTAAAATAAAGATGGAATGGATTTTTTGTGTTTTTTTTACTTCATATGGACTTCGACAATTACTCGACAATTATTTATAACCATTTTCATGATATTCGGTAGATTTTGCGAAAGTGGTTCTGCTAACTTAACGTTAAGTTAGCAAAGCCACCTCGTAGAAAAAAAATCTAGGATGCGTCAATTTTTTTTCTTTCACGAAAAATTCGGAACAGGTATTCGACAATCAATGCAATAGAAAGAAGTCAATAACGAATGCGCTGTTGCCAAAAATCCGATAAATTCAGAAATATAGGGAAACCACGAGAAAATGGAGTGGAAATTGCTGAAAAGATTAAATATTTTGTGTGTTTTAATTTTATTTGAACATCGACAATTACTTGACAATCTTTCATGATCATCGTGATGATATTCGACCACTATTTGTTAAATATTATAAAGTAAGCAAAGCCACCTAGTAGAGAAAAACGAAGGTCGCGACAACTTTTTTCTTTCACGGCAAATTCGAGGCAGGTATTCGCCAATTAATGCAACAGAAAAAAAGTCAATTACGAATGCGCTGTTGCCAAAAATGCGATAATTCCAGAAATATCCCGAACTCGCGGGAAAAAGACGTAAAATAAACAAGAAGGAATGGATTTTTTGTGTTTTTTTTTACTTCTTATGGACTTCCACAGATTTCTCGACAATTATTCATAACCATTTCCATGATATTTGGTAGATATTGAGAAAGTGGTTCTGCTAAGTTAACGTTAAGTTAGCAAAGCCACCTCGTAGAAACAAAACTAAGGACGCGACAAATTTTTTTCTTTCACGACAAATTCTCGACAATTATTCGACAATTAATGCAATAGGTTTTATTGATTTTCTCGCAAGTGGCCCTGCTAACTTCATAGACATAATTGGAAAAATGAGTACCCAGTGATAATTAACGAGTTTATTAATTTCAATGAAAAATAACTTTTTAATTCAACCACAAGAACCTTGTTGTGAAATTTTGTTGAAATTAATAAGCTTGTTAATTATCACTACTCGTTTTCCGTTAGCAAATTGTGTTTGATCATAAAATGCCAGTATTCTCGAAAACAGTTCACTTTAGAATAATGAACCAGGAGTACCTTTTTTATGTAAAACATATTGGCTTATGAAAATGTTCTGTGCAAATGCAAATTTGTTCAATGGTGTTAAAGTTGGGGGGGGGGGGAAACTTTGTGCAAATTCAATATCTACACCATTGTACGTCTAATGAAACCGAGTAAAGTGAAAGCAGCTATTTTTAGTGGCAAAGTGTCTCTAGAAACTCAACTCTGTAATTCGAATGGTTTCTGAGATATTGGCCAAAAACTGAAAAAAATATAAATTTTCTACACCATGAATCTCTGAAACGATGACCCAGAGAAAAAAATCTACAGTTGACCGATACACTTATTTAGGAACGCCCTTTATAACTGTGTTGATGACATCGAGGAAGTCATTTTTTCTTCATTCAATATAAACTTTGAGCGTTATTCTAAAAACTGTGATAAGTTATGTCTGACATTTGAAATATCGGTACATTTCGTATTTTTCGGAAAAAAAATTCGAAATGGCGGAAAACCTGGAATGTTGGTATTTATTATTTTGGATTGTCGAATTGAATACCGTTATTTCACTGTACTCGATTTTCGGAAATTTTCTGTTTAAACGAATTTCGAATTCAAACTCAACTTTTCTTACCCCAAATCGTTGAAATCTCTCAAGATTGATCTTTTTTTCATTCTGAATACTGATCGGTGTTTTTTTTTGTAGCCTAGTAGTACTCACAAAATTTTCTTTTCAAAAACTGCTGGGCTTAGGAAGGCCAAAAATGTGCTAATGTGCTGCCAGAATGACCCGGATATAACTATGAATTCATAAACAAACACACAATTTTCAAAATACTTTGGTGGGTATCGACTTTTCTCCAGTATCAGACGGTAGGTTCACCTAACCACTCAAGTATGAATTTGATTTATTTCATAGAACCTACATTATACTGGAATTATATCAGCCTCGCTGCTCAGCGTAAAATAATGGCTGAATATCTCAAGTTGGAGAAACAGCGAGATTTCCATGTCTCCATAAATAATATGACCCGTCACACAGAACAGAAACACAGAAATACTACGAAACTAATCGCCAATATCTGATTCACTTGACATTTCGGCAAATATTTCTGTGTTTCTGTTCCATAATGATACCTCATATCCATGGCAACATGAAATCCCGCTGTTCCACCAACTTGAGATGTTTACCCACTTCTTGATCTGGTAACAGCATTCCTTGTTATGTCTATGAAGTTAGCAGTGCCACTTGCGAGGAAATCAATAAAAGCTATTGCATTAATTGTCGAATAATTGTCGAGAATTTGTCGTGAAAGAAAAGAATTTGTCGCGTCCTTAGTTTTTTTCTACGGGGTGGCTTTGCTAACTTAACGTCAAGTTAGCAGAACCACTTCCTCAATATCTACCAAATATCACGAAAATGGTTATAAATAATTCTCGAGTAATTGTCGTAGTCCATATGAAGTAAAAAAACACAAAAAATCCATTCCTTCTTGTTTATTTTACGTCTTTTTCCCGCGAGTTTGAGATATTTCTGGAATCATCGCATTATTGGCAACAGCGCATTCGTAATTGTCTTTTTTTATTGCATTATTTGTCGAATACCGGCCTCGAATTTGTCGTGAAAGAAGAAAATTTGTCGCGACCTTCGTTTTTTTCTACTAGGTGGCTTTGCTAACTTTATATCAATTTAGCAAATAGTGGTCGAATATCATCAGGATGATCATAAAAGATTGTCGAGTAATTGTCGATGTTCAAATGAAGTAAAAATCACAAAAAATTTAGTCTTTTTAGCAATTTCCACTCCATTTTCTCGCGATTTCCCTATATTTCTGAAAATGTCGCATTTTTGGCAACAGCGCATTCGTTTTTGACTTTTTTTCTATTGCATCAATTGTCGAAAACCTGTCCCGAATTTGTCGTGAAAGAAAAAAATTTGTCGCGACCTTCGTTTTTCTTCTACTAGGTGGCTTTGCTAACTTTATATTAATTTAGCAAATAGTGGTCGATTATCATCAGGATGATCATAAAAGATTGTCCAGTAATTGTCGATGTTCAAATGAAGCAAAAACACAAAAAATTCAATCTGTTTAGCAATTTCCACTCCAATTTCTCGCGATTTCCCTATATTTCTGAAAATGTCGCATTTTTGGCAACAGCGCATTTGTTTTTGACTTTTTTTCTATTGCATTAATTGTTGAAAACCTGTCCCGAATTTGTCGTGAAAGAAAAAAATTTGTCGCCACCTTCGTTTTTTTTCTACTAGGTGGCTTTGCTAATAACTTTATATTAATTTAGCAAATAGTGGTCGATTATCATCAGGATGATCATAAAAGATTGTCCAGTAATTGTTGATGTTCGAATGAAGAAAAAAACACACAAAATTTAATCTTTTTAGCAATTTCCTTTCCATTTTCTCGCGATTTCCTTATATTTCTGAAAATGTCGCATTTTTGGCAACAGCGCATTCGTTTTTGACTTTTTTTTCTATTGCATTAATTGTCGAAAACCTGTCCCGAATTTGTCGTGAAAGAAAAAAATTTGTCGCGACCTTCGTTTTTTTTCTACTAGGTGGCTTTGCTAACTTTATATTAATTCAGCAAATAGTGGTCGATTATCATCAGGATGATCATAAAAGATTGTCCAGTAATTGTTGATGTTCAAATGAAGTAAAAAACACAAAAATTTTTATCTTTTTAGCAATTTCCACTCCATTTTCTCGCGATTTCCCTATATTTCTGAAAATGTCGCATTTTTGGCAACAGCGCATTCGTTTTTGACTTTTTTTCTATTGCATTAATTGTCGAAAACCTGTCCCGAATTTGTCGTGAAAAAAAATAATTGTCGGGTCCTATGATTGTATTCGACAATTAATGCAATAGGAAAAAGTCAAAAACGAATGCGCTGTTGCCAAAAATGCGACATTTTCAGAAATATGGGGAAATCGCGAGAAAATGGAGTGGAAAGTGCTAGAAAGATTAAATATTTTGTGTTTTTTACTTTATTTGAACATCGACAATTACTCGGCAATCTTTTATGATCATCCTGATGATATTCGACCACTATTTGGTGAATTGATATAAAGTTAGCAAAGCCACCTAGTGAAAAAAACGAAGGTCGCGACAAATTTTTTTCTTTCACGACAAATTCGAGGCAGGTATTCGACAATTAATGCAATAGAAAAAAGTCAATTACGAATGCGCTGTTGCCAAAAATGCGATAATTCCAGAAATATCTCAAACACGCGCGAAAAAGACGTAAAATAAACAAGAAGGAATGGATTTTTTGTGTTTTTTTACTTCATATTGACTACGACAATTACTCGACAATTATTTACAACCATTTTTATGATATTTGGTTGATATTGCGAAAGTGGTTCTGCTAACTTAACGTTAAGTTAGCAAAGCCACCCCGTAGAAAAAAACTAAGGACGTGACAAATTTTTTTCTTTCACGACAAATTCTGGACAATTATTCGACAATTAATGCAATAAATTTTATTGATTTTCTCGCAAGTGGCACTGCTAACTTCATAGACATTTCCTTGTTATTATAAGTTCTATGATTTATTCCTATCTTATTTGTATCCGTCACTAAGTATCGAAACTACGAAAATGGAGAAATTTCGATTCCCACCAAAGTTTTGAGAATTTTTTTTTATGAATTCATATTTCTATCCGGGTCATTCTGACAACTCGTGAGCACAATTGCGGCCTTTCTTGGACCACCAGTTTGTTGAATAAACATTATCTTGATACTTCGAACTCTACTAACGCTACAATACGAAAAGCTATGGATTTTTATTATCGATTTAAAATCAGTATTTAGAAAAAAATATTTCAACTTTGGAAGACTACATAGAATTTGAGTGATTTTTTTCACTGTAGAAGCTTTTTAATATAACAATTGATCACAAAGAATTCCAACATTGCAGGTTTTCCTCCATTTTGACTCTCAAACTGCGCCTCACCACAAAATATAAAGATATGACCAGAAACCGTTACAAACCTCAAATATCAGAATATGGCTTAAAGTTGACATTGAATACCCTGTATCTAGCTTATGCTTCCAAAACTCGCTATATGACTCAAAGAAAAAATATTTTTCTTGATGTTATTCACACGGTTGTATATGCGTGTCCAGTTTATGGTGAAGCTTCCAATTGAAATTCATTTTAGGGGAAAATTGACAAAATTATAATGTGATAAGATCTTATTCAAAAACCGCTGTTATCAAAAAAGCAATAGCTTCCTATAAATATCTCGACTCATCTAGGCGTGAAAGATCCTGTTCAGCAAAATAAAAGTTATGTATCGTACAAAGAACTAGTCGTACGCTTTCTTGAGTCGAACTGTTTCTGTAGTTTTTGCGATAATTTAATCCATTTTAATAAACAGACATAACTTCATGTGGATCGGAATATCAGTTATTGTGTCATATGAACTCATATATTTCTGGTAGGTAGCTGTAAAGACAATTTACGAGAAGTTAACCGTTGTCATTATTGCACGCATCTCAGACCAAATCTCAGGAGTGAGCCAATTTTTGGAACATGTTCCCTGTGAGGAAGACATAATATGACAGTACCGGTATCGGAATCTTTTCGAGAGAGATATCAATTTTGGTCAGCTTTCATATTCGTCCAGAAATGCTTGAATTATTCAATTAAAAATTTGCAAATCACTACAATGAATATTCACAAGGTTCTATGCAACATTTAACAAGTGTTTAGATTCGTATTGACGATATAAAAATTATGTTCAAATAAAAAATTTTCTCGAATTGAAAGTGACCTCTGATTGGGAAATTTTGAAAAGAAACTATCTAAAATTTACTTCACTGATGATTTACTTCCAAATTAATTCTCACATTCATTATTCGTCTCATAAATATAAGGTTGTACTTTTCGACACATCTGATGACTTCATTGAATCATACGTCTTCAAGGAAAAAAGCATCAATAGTAGTTATAACCAAGAGCGTTCATTATTCTTACGATAAGAATAGCTTCTTCTAACTTACTGGCATTGTTGAGGACACCTACATCAGACGACTGGTGGTGGTTTGTTACTTGTGGTTGCTCCTCTACATCCCGGTCTACGCAGCAAGCCCATATCATCCCTCCAGAGCAAAGATCCAAGGGTCGCCCCCCTCCTACTACACAGCTTATGCTCAGACCACACTCGTATTTGACTCCCCGGAATCGGCACGATTGTGGTATCACTGAAATTGTATCATTGTTAGAAACGTGTAACATGTGATTAAATGATTGAATTGTTAATGAAAATATTGAATAAGATCTTCCAAAGTTGAGGATGTTGGTGTTTTCCATAGATGCATATTTTCCGTATTATCTTTATACAGGGTGTTTCAGAATAAGGGACCGTAAATTCGGGATCTTAATCCTCAGATGATTTAATGATATAAAGTTCCTATGGACTATAGGTCCTTGACGCACTGTTTCTGAGATACGGGGTGTTTATGAAATTATTTTCTACACTGTACACGATTTTTTTTAGTTTTGGTAAGTTATGAGTACGCATTAAGACTCATTTTTTCCTTTACAAAATGATGTTCAATTTTCACCAGTGGAGTCCGTACAGACTTCTATCCGAATAAATTCGCCGAAAAAATGGGTGCGCCAATAATTTTGCATTATTAGTTTTAGTGGTAGTAGGTAGGCAGTTCTGTTTTCATGAGTGAATAGTTAAACTTTTATTTATCGAAAGCAATGGCTTACCTTTCTTCACGAAATTCAAAAAATGTGTTTTATTGCGAAGGTACTCATATACTACCAAAATCGTGTACGGTGCCGAAAATAATTTCGAAAAAATTTTTTTTTTATTTTCAACACCCGTATCTCAGAAACAATGCGTCAGAGAGCCATAGTCCATGGGAACTTCATATCATAAAATCATCTGAAGATTAAGATCCCGAATTCACGGAAACTCATTATGAAAATGAGTACGCATTTAAACACATGACGAAATTGCATTTTATTTTTTTTTCTCAGAAAGTATTCGTCGCAGATAAAAAACTCAAGGAACCATTCTTATTTTAAATTATATGGTTATTACGAAAATGATTTATTATTATTATTTATTGTCGTACCAATTTTTTCGCCGAATTTATTCGGACAGAAGTCTGTACGGACGCCACTGGTGAAAATTGAACATCATTTTGTATAGGAAAAAATGTGTCTCAATGCGTACTCATAACCTACCAAAACTCAAAAAAAATCGTGTACGGTGTAGAAAATAATTTCATAAAACCAATTTTTTTTTTAAATTTCAACATCTCAGAAACAGTGCATCAGGGACCTATAGTCCATAGGAACTTTAAGTCATGAAATCATCTGAGGATTAAGTTCCCGAATTAACGGTCCCTTATTCTGAAACACCCTGTATATATTTTCTCGAATGCATAAAAGTATAAAAACTCATTCGATTTTTAGTGAGGAATATTTCATACTAACTCTCGTTTCACAGTGATGAAGCATGCAAGTTGACAAAACTTGGTAAGTTAGTTTTCCAGCCATAAAATTTCATTATTCCTCAAATTCATGAGGGAAATGAATAATAACATAGAGAAAACAAAAAATGTTTAAGTGTCAAATGTGACCATATTAATGTTAGACATGTTATCTCGTGAAATAGTTATGTCGAATACCACTCGAGATAAAAGTTTGATGCTTTTCGGTAACAAATTTTCATATTACGATCGAGAAATTTCGCCTGCAAAATTTCAGCTCTAGTAATACTATACACCCTGTATTTCACGGTGGAGCTCTTCTCCTGAAAGGTGATAGAACTTATCAAAATAAGTCATTTTACCCAAAATTTCTTGTATGAAATGTTCAATTTACTAAATTCATAAAAAATGTTGGGATTCGATACCTCTAAATACCACTCTGGCCCGCATCATATCTCTACATCCCTGCAACAGGTTCATGAACATCCTCGAAGTTGGGTGATTTCTTAGCAGAAATCTTGTTCTGTATAACTTATCTGCTGAACTGGCATTGTGTTTTCATTCAACATAAATTGAAAGCATATCAATCTATATATATAAAAGAAAGATGTTGATGAAAGTTTTACTTATGCAGGAAATGCTTTTCCTTCTTTTGAATAAGGCCACTAGGTGTCGCTACCGTTGATGCGTAGTCGTACAGTGAATAGACAAGTCACTGTACGTAGTCGTAGGTTGATATTACCGCTGTTAGATGGCGATATGTGATTCGCATAGAACTCATGGTAACATGGAAGTCTATTGCCAGATCAAAAAGCGGGTAAACTTATCTCAAGTTGGTGGAACAGTGAATTTTTACCGAAAGATCAAGTACTTATCTGATTTTGCCGATCAGTTTCAAACGTGAGTTGGCCATCTTCATCTTTTTTCTTTATTTTTGAAATGCTTTTGAATTTCTGTTTGGGTAATAGATATATTTGCGGAAATAACTGAATCCAAAATTGCCCATAATTAGTAATTGACATATTATATTCGTGTTTCTGTTCGCACAGAGACAGTATTGTAAGCGTCAATAATTTTGAAACGTTTGCTCATCGGGGTTTCACTTATGATATACAATAATGTTTCATGGGTTGCCTGATCTGATCTGGTCGAATGACCATCAATAAATTTGAATATGAGTTCAACATAATTCACAGTGTTGATAATTTTGCCGTGTCGATCGTACTATCGACATTTCAACATCTCGATTTGTCTTCTAACGAGCTTGATATCGTCAACTAAATTGAAGAGAGACTGACAGCTCATATCCATGGAATAATGAGAATCGCGCTGCTCTACCAACTGAGATGTTTGTTTACCCATTATTTTGAGCTTAGCAGCATAGTTAAGATGTCTAAAATAATGGTGTGACCATTGATTAGATTTTGAGAATATAAGAAACGTTTTGTTTTTGCCACTTCAGGTTGGGCTATTAACAAATGACTGATTTTTTAATTCTGGTCGACGGGCTGTGTTAATAGTCGATAGTTCATTAAAGGAATAATTTTTGTTCATATTCTTGACATTTTGATTCATATAAGAGGAAAGGTATAATATGGATTATAGGACTCCTGCTATCCACAGTCACATGAGGTACTGCAAAAAGAGAACTGTACAACAATTAAAAACAAAAAGTTATATGTTCAAGTTCAACAATTAGTTACCGCTTAAATAAAGAGGATTCTTTCCATATGAATTACAAAATTATTAAAATTTTGTATATTTTGAACTTTAATTTTGCCTAATTTTTCCTGCTTGAAAAAAGCAATGGTAAGTTTATACAACTTTTAAGTATAATTCAGGCGGTACAATAAAGTTCGCCGGGCCAGCTAGTTATTTGAATAAACGTGCGGCATTTTCGAAACAAAACCCTCGTATACAATCTACACTATACTCTCGTCGAAGATTCCTGATCACAATCGATATTCTGAGTCATGTAGGTATGACAAGAAGACGAAAAATAAGATGTTGATGTTGATATCTATGGAGAAGCACACGAGGGAGCAGGTTCAGACTGGGGAATTTTCAGATTCACCTAGAAACTACAAAATATTCTAGTTTCATTTTCTCGAAACAGGGGCATAATTCATAAAATTTTTTTTTGGAAAAATGACTTAGTTCTACCATGTGTCAACAGAGAGGCCTCATTTTTAAATACACCCTGTATATGTATTATCATAGAAACTGGTCATCGTGAAGGAAGTTTTCATTAGGTCCAGTCGTTTTTTCATGAGTAAATATCTTTGAAATGAAAAATACGATACCTATGAAACTTGACTGGCAAATAAAATGACCTATAAAGCATCTCATCCTTTTTTTTTACATTTCCGCACTTTCGATTTCACACGAAAAAATCTGAACTTTTCTGATTTGAATTATGAACTCCGTATGCTTTTAGTGATTATAAATGTTAAATATTCTAAGGCGGGGCTTTTTTGGACAGATGGTAGAACTCATCGAAATAAGTCATTCTACCAAAATTTTTTTTATGAATTATGCCAACGTTTCCAGAAAAAGGAACTAGTATATTTTCTAACCTGCTTTCTCACCTGCTTCTCCGTAGATATCAACATCAACTTCTTGTTTTTTGTCTCCTTTGCTTTCAATTCATGGTGAATCAAAACAAAATGCCAGTTCGGTATAAGTTGTAGAGAACAAGATTTCCGCTAAGAAATCACCCAACTTCGCGGATGTTCATAAACCTGGTGCGGAGATGTAGAGATTAGATGAACAGAGATGCAGGCCAGAGTGGTATTAAGGTATTCATGAGCAAAATTATTTTATTCAAATTGAACATTTCATCTGAGAAATTTTCGGTAAAATGACTCATTTTGATGAGTTCTATCACATTTCAAAAGAAAAGCCTCACCCTAAAATACACCCTGTATATCAGTTAACACTGATGAAATTATTTACTGAAGAGAGGGTTTCATAAAGCGCAATCAGCACTGATCGAAAAAGCACGGGCTTTGACAGTTCAAAATTCAAATTTGATTGGCAATCAACCGATTTCAGAATTGACGGACCTTTGTGAAACCCGCCGTTAGGCTAATGAGAACAGAATCACTTTAAATATTCAAAATGCTGGGAGTTGACCTCCTGTACAATGCAAGCATATCATTCAATTCACTCTGGACAAAGGGAAATACAAATGTAAATACTTGTTTGCATGTCATTCTTTGTTGAAAGTTGGGAGGGAAATTGTCAAAAATAGACGGAAACTAGAATAGTGACCCACCCGTATTTAGATTTACTTAATAGTATTTTATTCTTGAACTTCAAGAATTTACCGTTTGCACAAGCTAGTGATTTTTTGGATGAGGACTTTCTAAACCGATATATTGGACAAAAAGGATTCATCATCACACTGTACATACATTTGACGAAATTATAGCGCACCAACGATGTATTTTTAAAATTGTGCGTCGATAATGATTTCAATAGACTTTTTAACATTGACCTAAATTTTCTCTCGATTTTGAAATGTTTCAAAATGATAATTTTGCTAAATTATCTGAATTCTTCCATTTTGGAGCCCTCATTCTACATGGAGGCTATATCGCTTCGTCGAGATGGCTGCTTGTACTCAAACGATAAGGGACAATCATTTTATGACAAACCCAAGGTCGAATTCAATTCTAGTTATCCGGTAAACGGAAAATGTAGAAACTTGACATTTTCAGGGTAGGTTTAGATCTCGAATGCCGCAGTCAAGTAGATGAAATTCGACCAGGAGTTCCGTATACAGGGTGAATCTTTGACTTGTACATGTATTTTAGCCGTAGATTTTTGGCGCCAAGAGAAAACTTTTTTTTCACTTTCCATTTTTTTTAATTCGGCTCTGTTAATAAGATAGGTATAGCCATTTGAAACAAGAATTGGGTCAAAAACATGCCCGATACGATTCTCTGCAAATACCTGCAAGTTTACATTTCTCGATTGGAATTGAGTTAACACATTTAGGAAATACTCAAGTGCACCTTATTTGAATAAGAATGTTAAAAACAAGATATTTATTGACAAAAACTTGACTGCAATTAAAAACATATCTCCCAGTAAAATGAGTTATTCTCTCTTCGATTTTCCTGGAGATTGGCCTGTAAACAGTAATTACTTGTTCATATTCCTCGATATCCCAAAAATATCTTATGAATAATGGTTTTCCACTCAATTTATGATTACTCAACCTAACCTAAGCCATTTTGCATAAAAGTGAGGAAGTTTCCATAGAAACTATCGTTTCACAGCGATTAATCATGCGAGCCGGCAAAACTTAGCAAGTTTGTTTTCCAGCGACTATTTAACTCATTCCATTTTTAGTGAGGAAGTTTCCGTAGCAACGATCGTTTCATCTCGATAAAATTTCAAGTTGGTTTTCCAGCGGTAAAATTTTTGACGTTTCTCAAATTCATAGATAGCTTCGGAAATGAATATCATAGAGAAAACAAACAACGTTTAGTGGTTTAGTTAATCTATGATCAATTATAATTTGCCAAATAGTGCAATACGCGTCAAATGTGAACATATTACCCTATTGTCTCATGTCGAATACCACAAGAGATGGAATTTTGCCGGCTAAATTCCATCACTAGTGGTATTACATACAGAGTGTAACAGCCAAATGGAATGAATTCGATAACGAATAAATGAGGGGGTGTTAGGAAAAACGCTCGGACACGTCGATTTGTGAATTTAAATGCGCATATTTTTCAAGAAAATAAAATTATATAGCTAGGGTGTTCCATGCGACCGTGGCCAATACCAACTTTCTTATTTCAAATGCAACCCCCTGTATATTATTTATTTTTTGGATTCTTCAGAAAATTCTAGACATAATTCATGTATCATGTCCTATACCTTTCTTCAACTTTTTCGGAAATATTAAGTGTTTTCAGATTTTTAACAAAAATTTACATTTTCAATGAAAATTATTTTACTTAACAAATTCGATACATTACACTCAATACTTATTTCCCATTTACCTGTTGATATGAAGCAAGTGAGCAGAAACCATTACTGAGAAGAAATTAAAAAAAACAAAAACAGATTTGTTTATTCTCATAGCCTTAGTAACACGTTGTCTGTAGCAAATTGCCAAGACGTTCGCGGCGAGCATTTTGAACATTTCCTACATTGACATTAATGTTTTTTTTGTTTTTTTTACAATAATTAAGAATCAGTATTACTTATTAGGTTTTAAGTGTAATGTACCGAATTTGTGAAAAAAAATAATTTTAATTTAAAACGTTGATTTTTGCAATAAATCTGAAAACACTTAATACACTTAATAGGACATTGTGCACGAATTGTGTCTAGAATTCTCTGAAGAATCCAAAAAATGAATAATATACAGGGAATTGCATTTGAAATAAGAAAGTTGGTTTTGGCCACGGTCACATGGAACACCCTATATAATATTATTTTCTTGAGAAATATGCTCATTTAAAATTACAAATCGACGTGTCCGAGCGTTTTTCCCAACACGCCCTCATTTATTCGATATCGAATTTATTCCATTTGGCTGTTATACCCTGTATGATAAAATGTTGACATTTATCAAATTCATAGTTTGTTGCTTTTCGGCAATTTCCCTTATTACGTTTTTTTTTTAAATCACTCGCCTGACGGCTCGTGATTTCGATAAAAATGTCGTTCACGAAATTGCCTGGCAACAACCAAAAAATTTTGGCGTCGAAATTTCATCTCTAGTGGTATTATTTATGATAATTTTCAATCAGCAGATTCGATCGAAATGACATTTTTCATTTCAGTTATGTCACTGATTAGATTTTTTTTAAGACTTTCTTGTCGATCGCATATCTGTGATGAAGTCCTCATTTTCATTCCCCCTGGAAGGGGTCGCCCTATTTGATCCACAATTTTTAGTTAGGAGTCGTTACACCAAGGTTTATGTGCATCTATAGTATAACATACCCAAGCTACAGTCGAAGTTTTCTCAATATCAACAACAAATGATCCATGATCAGTGACGATTTCTTTCATAGTTGCTGTCATGTTGCCACAAAAATTCTTTTCAATTTATTTCTCAGGCATTGTTATTCTGTTTTATGTACTGAGATAGATGCATAGAATACCTGGTGTAACGACTTTCTAAAAATCGTGACCAAAATTTGTAGATCAAAACGGCATTCTAGATTTCAGATTTTGGTCTAGTTCCGGAATAAATCCGCAATTTTTATCGGTCGATGCGCTACTGCGGCAACGACAAACAGCGCGACTCCTTTCGGGAGAAATGAAAAGCAGCACAAAATGTCACATTTTCGATCGACAAGAAAGTCTTAGACAAAATCTAATCAATGCCAACACCAGGTATTCTATGCATCTATGTACTGAGTAATGAACTTTGGAGAAACGAAAATCGCGTATGGTTTTTAAGAGTCTACTGTTATTCCAAACAGCTTCATTTGCATTCGTATATGGGGTGTTTCACCATAAACTGGACAAACATATGAGGTGTGTCAGCTTTGAGCAATATTCTGATAATTGTGGTAAGTTATGCGTTACATTTGAAATAGTTTCTGGTCAAAATTAAAACTGGCGGAAAGCCTGCAAAGTTGGAATTTTTTTGTCGGTTGCCAATTTGGAAAGCATTTTCCAATTTTCTGAGAATTTTCGTAAAATAAATTACAAAATTTTTGTACATGTCTCCAGTGAAAAAAAATTCACCCTTCCATTCCAAACACTGAGGTGGAAACAGAGGAAAAAGACATATATTGTTTTTTTTTTGCATCCTTCGCAAGATTTCGCTCGGAGTACGTTCTTAATTTAAATTTTAAAGACTGGAGGCCGTACGAAAGCAAAAATTGTGCTAATAGGCAGCCAGAATGATCCAGAAAGAAATATGAATTCATTTACCAAAAAAATTTCTTAGAAAACTTCGGTAGGAATTGAACTCGAAAGCAACGCTAGCTATTCGAAATTGAAGGGTTCGATTACCACCCAAGTTTTATGAAATAAATTTTGTTGGTTTATAAATTCATTTTTGTATCAAGCTCGTTAGCACAATCCTGGCGTCATTAGGCATAAGTATTCCGAGCGAAATCTTTGATTACTCAAGCATGAGAGATTCCAACAATTTTGGGTGATTCTTTTTCCCTGCAGATATGTTAAAAAAAGTTGAATTCGAATTTTGGAAAAAATTTTCTCAAGAGAAATCTTAGGAAATCGAATAAAATTAAGTAATGTCAACCGACAAAAAAATTCAATTTTTCTGGGTTTCCGCCATTTTGAATTTTTCAGAATTTTACACCTAAATTGAATTGAGTCCTAAACAGTACTAAAAAGTGACCATAATCCGTGATTTCAAACGTCACGCATAACTTACCACAGTTGTCAGAATATTGCTCAAAGTTGACATTAAACACCCTGTATCTCGCTTATGCTTCGAAAACGAGATATATGTCATTCGGCAAAAATGACTTTCTCGGTGTCATCTACACGGCTATAAATTTTTGTCCAGTTTATGGTGAAACACCCTGTAATATCGAGGAGTTGTGTTACACACTATCGAATGCAAGACACTCAATCCATGACCAAAACTGCAGAAACA
The DNA here is from genome assembly GCA_951802165.1 of Adalia decempunctata. NCBI lineage: Eukaryota > Metazoa > Arthropoda > Insecta > Coleoptera > Coccinellidae > Adalia > Adalia decempunctata. Next base: position 8,887,148 of record OX637697.1, read on the forward strand.
GATATTATCGCTCATAACCAGTTGTAATTCAAGTAAACCTACTTCTTCCTATCAAATCGAACAGTTGCACAAAATCTGTGGAGGCTCCAACTCCTGCCCTCTTCCCCAATGCATCCAACAGCATCAGCTCCTGCGTTTGCCTCTGGTTGGGTATCGACTCCACCGGCTCCAGAGCAAAGATAACAAACACAAGCACACAACCCCACACTAACACCCGAAAACCCCTAAACATGATCACTTTTGCCTCGAACTCTCGTCTTTACAAAATGTACCGCATTTTAACTTTCCGATGGATGATGCATCGGGTGACGGCGACCGAGTGAAGAATACCGAAGAAATGAAGATGGCAAGTGTACTTTGGTGTAGTTTCAACGAGACTGGCTGGAGTGTATTGTCGGAAGTAACGATAAGTGAAAGCTATCCGTACTTGGGACAATTAGATGATGATGAACTTTTGCCGCAAATAGTGGTTATTCTGAAATAGATGAAAGCAGGGACTCTAGTCTTATTTGGACTAATTTGTTATTGATGAGGTCTGCCACGCGTTTGTCCTCAGTGAGTTTCTTACCGTCGATTTATTTAATTATATATTTATCGATTACTTTCTCACTCATTAGCATAAATCATCTGGTTTTCTTCTCAGCATGTTTCTGTACAACCGGTAATAGCTTTTCCCATTGAACTTAACCATATCTTTTCCAATATTTTCAGATCTGCTCACCACAGCAATTTAAAATGTCATATAGTCTTTATTGAATCGAGAGAATGGCTGCTTTTCTGCACGCTTGTTTTTATAGACAGGAGTGGTAACGTTTTGTCCAAATGTTTGGGATTGTGGAGTTTTCTGCTGCAAATGGTTTGCAAGGCGTGGTCAGGATCTGTTCAAGTCAACTAATCTCTTTCTCGTTATTTCGACTCAATGAAATACAGGGTGCGGCACGGAGGATGGATGGTTTTAAAAAAATAATAAAAGCGTTAATTTTTACTCAAAAACACATTTATTGACGGAATCAGATTCTCAAGGAAATAGCATTTGAGACAGTCAAGTGTGGAAAATCACATCAGGCATGTGGTGGCCGAAATCGGTGATGCAGTGCTGGAGGCGCTCTTGGAAGTTCGCGTAGACTCTCTCCAACATCGCTCTCTCAACTTGGGCAACTTCCACGCGAATAGCCCTTTTCAATTCGTCCAGAGTTCGGGGCTTGGTCTCGTATACTCTAGCCTTGAGGTGTCCCCATAAGAAAAAATCGCATATGGATAAATCTGGGGACCGGGGAGGCCAATGAACATCGCCAAACCTGGAAATAAGGCGACCAGGGAAGAGAGGGCGAATAACGTCCATTGATGCTCTGGCTGTGTGGGCGGTCGCCCCATCCTGTTGGAATCACACACGTCGGATTGGAACACGTTGCCGTCGTAATTCGGGGATAAAGAAGTTGTTGATCATTTCGACGTACCGCTCTGAGTTCACGGTAACAGCACGACCATTAACGTCTTCGAAGAAGTAAGGGCCAATGATGCGAGTTTGCGATACAGCGCACCAAACCGTAACTTTTGGGCTGTGCAGCGGTCTTTCGTGTAAGTGTTGCGGATTTTCATTAGCCCAATAACGGCAATTCTGCCGGTTAACCATGCCGTTGAGGTGAAAGTGGGCTTCGTCACTCATGAACAAAATTTCGGACGAAACTATCATAGGCGAAAACACGATGCTCCACCGTCCAAGGCTCCATGACGACAACTGGTAAATAAATGCTAGGAACACACGAGTCTAACGGCACCTTCCCCACTTCTCTCGTCCTCAGTGGGGGAAAGTTATGCCCATCTGAAAAACGTCCGCCCTCCGTGCCGCACCTTGTACATAAAAAGGGTTTCCCCAAAAAGGTTTCCATCGTTACATTGGAAAAATCAGGCATTTGTTTTATCTTGAAATCCAAGCAGCGTTTAAGGCTTGTTCGGACTAGGCCAGTATTTTAGTCGAGTGAAGAGTCGATTCGCCCACTGACTACTCTACCACAGTATCAAAGACTCTTAAACAGTATAAGGTAATAGGTACATCATCCTGTGAGTCCTGTGACTCTACTCGACTCGATTGCTGGCGTTCGCACACGGGAAATTACAAAATCATTCGCTACTCGACTAATCTACTGGCCTAGTCCGAACAAGCCCTTAGAGTCAAATCAGAACCTGAATGGATGAACACGTTAGCTAAGAACTAAGAACTAAGAACAGTTTATTGTTTTTATAATTCATTAAGGCTGTATTTACGCGATGAATAAACGGAAGGCATATTAAGGTGGGCGTTCAATGTAGTGTGTTTTTATTTCAAGTTGATTTCGAAAACGGTTTCACTTTGAGAACTGAAATTTTGTGGGTGAACTCAGAAAGGATTAGGGTTCTTGTTGAAATAATTTTAATCGATTTCATTTCGACAGTTAATTTGTTTTCTTCAAAAATAGAAGAAAATGAGCCAACCCATGCTTCTGTTTTATTTCAACAGAAAGACCCATGAAAATAGTTCAACTTCCGATTAAAAGTGAATCTACTGATAATTTCGTTCAGAAGATCAACTTGAAATACGGAATTGGCAGAAAATGGCCAAATTCAAATTTTGGCGGGAAAAAATTCCTGCTTTACCCACAAATTGACTTATTTCATAGTTCGGAGATTTTCGGATAGAGAGCGCCATTCATGATTAGAGAGATATTCATAGAATTTATAGTTATAATGTAAGTTCTATGGAGATATTTCATAAAATGCACGGTGGCGCCTCTATCGGAGGAGATTTCCTACTCGCTTTAAACGCCGACCTTAATCGCTTGTCTGTCTGTCGGTTCGTCTTTTTAATTCTACTCATTCTAATTGAAGAATGGTCCCAATCGTTCAAAATCAAGCATCTGTGTTGAATTCAATTCTGTTCGTCCAGCTTCTAAGACGTCTCCCTTGAACGTAAAAACCTAGAAACTTAAAATTGTCAGGGAAGCTTCGGATCTTTAATAGCGCTGTTCAGTTTGGCCAGATGTTCCGTAAATAGCCTACGGCTTTTCGAAATTTGTTTCCCTGATAATTTCCAAACTTAATTTGGGTTCGATAGAGAGGAAACTTTGCAGCTATACTCCATTCACTTTTATAAAGTATCGCGGTTAGCCTTGATTAAGATTTTTCAAGTTCTCTCACTTAAAACTGACGCAGGTTGGCACTCGTGAAAATCAAGCGACATTGCCAAGTCCACTTTCTATTTACTCTTCTTCAACTTCGTGAATGGAGTTAGTTCTTTTAAGGTTCAGCTGTGACACAGGTTTCCTATTACTACTAAATACTGGAGTATTTCAAGTTGTGCAAAAAGGTATCTAAATGTCTTCTGTAGGTATTTCTTGAGAATTTTGAGAAGTGGGGAATTCCATAGGTTCGTCTGTTCCGTTCGTTTTGCTGGGTTAAGCGGGCTGCGGACTACGAGCTATAATATAATATGTCTACTGCCCAAAATGCGTGAAACTGAGTTGCATATTCCTGGCGCAGGGGTTGAGACGTAAGGTGGGAGGTGGGATATACTCTAAAATATCGCTCGAAAAGCATATCTCTGCAGATACGTAATTTATCGCCTGGATATAGATATATATATATTATAGCATGTTATTTCGTTTAAAGCGATTTTCATGTAATATGTAAGATATAATATACAGGGTGTCCCAGAAGTCCCGCACTTCCTTGAGGGGATCGAAAGTGAAAAATATTCTAAGCCCAAATATCCATGTTTGAAATTTTTGATGAAGTAGTTAATCAGTAATTAATTAATGAAAGTGACCAATCAGGAGCGCGCTATAGAAGAATGAGTAAGTAGTTGGGGACGCGAGAGTGAGACGCCAGAGCTGCTGCCGGCTTTTCACGCAGGAAACCGAGACTGGCGTCTCACTTTCGTGTCCCCACTGCTTACTCAATCTTCTGTAGCGCGCTCCTGATTGGTACTTTAATTAATTAATAACTAATGAACTACGTTATCAAAAAATTCCAAACATGGATATTTGGGCTTAGAATATTTTTCACTTTCGATCCCCTCAAGGAAGTGCGGGACTTCTGGGACACTCTGTATATTATATTATAGCTCGTAGTCCGCAGGCCGCTTTATTCGAGTCCTTTTATTATTTTTGCGATTGAACTATCACAAAGTAACGGACTATTCTGACCATTATTTTTCAGTGAAATTTCAACACTTGATTTCCGTACAAGAAAATAGCATAACTGAATCTTCCTACCATGTTCGTATACGTGAAATATTTGCAGTATTAACAGAGAAAAAGTTTCTTCAGCATTCGCCAGGTCTTTGAAATTATTGAATTCACATAATAATTTCTCAAATTCAGTATTTTCTCAAAGCAAATTGACATTTTGATAAATACGTAATTACTACGATTTTGATGCAAAAACGACAACGTTGCGGGCGCATCTGACAGAGGAATAACCATAACTTATCATTTTCAAAATATACGCGGTGAAATGTGTCAGAATTCCATGGAAAACCGCGATACTTTTTAAAAGTGAATGGAGTATACATGTGATATTCGAAATGCATTTCCAGATCGAAAAACAGTGTATCAAATCAAGTCCGAAAAATTTGTGGGTTCATAATTTGTTCAAAATAAAGGGAAGTTTATTATATAAATGTTGATTGAAAATCATTAAATCAGGTACACAATGTATGGAAGATTTTATGTGTAACACATTGCGTAACTTTTTCTCAGTTATTCGATGCTCATGGTGTCTGCTTTAGGAGATACTAGTAAGCCAGTAGATCTACCTTTGAAGAGAATTCGCATATGAGATATCAGAAAAATCAAAAGATCGCATGCAAGATAGATCGCAGAAATGGGCACATTGATATCATTATTTGATGAGGTATTAGTTATATTCAGAGAAAAAATCGAAACTCATGAGCAAATAAAGGAAAATGAAAATGAGGGAAACAATTTCCTGTTTTTTCTGAAAAAAAAAATCATCAAGAAGTAGACTAAATATACGAAAATGTAAACATGAATTGTTAAATTATTTTCCCACAAACAATTCAAAATGTGTTATAAAACATAGTCATGAGTAATTTTTCAGATATTTTTATTATTATTATTGAACATAATTACAGAGTTGAGCATTGCCAATTGTAGAAAACATTATTTGGATCGATTTCAAACCAACATTTATTCATCACATTTTCCATTCGATTATTAGTAATAAATTAAAATTTTTGTATAAAATTAACACTATAATGATCAACACATAATACTATTTGATTGTAGGCTGAACAGGATGATGAGAAGAGGAAATATTTTGATGAAAATGTATATACAGGGTGTTTCCTAATTGAATGTCAATATCCGTGGGGGTGATTTTTGGGCACATTTCAAGAAAAAAACTTCATTTGAACATATGTCCTAAACGTCTTTCCTTTTGATATACAATAGGGTGGTAAAGTATTCAAAAATAAATCATTCATTATTGATATCTAAATATTAATATTCAAAGACATGAAGTGATCACAACCAAATATCAATTCTTGGCCACAGCCTACTAAGATAAGAACCAATTCTTCCTTACTTACAAAAATAGTGTAATTTATTTCAATGCAGAGAAAGTTTTCATTTTTTAAGCGAAAGCATCGGATTGAAAAATTCAAGTGATGAATTATGGTGAGAAATGTTTGTAAATTTCAAAAATGAATTTAATTTTAGGAAAAATCTGTGGCGTACCATCAATGTCTGCCAAAATAGGTAGGTCAAGTTACGTACGAACGCCACTGGTAGGAATAAAAAAAAAGTGATACAATGCCTCTTGATTCATAGTCCATGTATGATAAATTTCGTCAAAATATCAGAAGTGGTATTGTAGTTATTAATAATAAATGATTTATTTTTGAAAACTTTACCAAACTGTATCTCAAAAGGTGAGACATTTAGGACATATGTCCATAAGAAGTTTTTTTTTAATGGGCCCAAGAATCACCCCCACAAACATTGACATTCAATCAGGAAACTCCCTGTATAATTATATAAATATGCACAGAAACTTTTCTTAACATGTCAGGAGTTGACCTTGAATGAGGCATAAAAGCTCGTTTTGTATATATGCCTATTTGCTTCCGAAAAAAACATGAGTATTTTTGGTGTGCTTTTTATAACATGACTTTGACCCACACGCCACAAAAAATATTTGGGAATATAACTGGATTTCTCGTTGTAAATCGGCCAGTTACATTGTGATGACATAATGGTTTCGAGTATAAAATGGTTTTCGCAAAAAGAAACACAAATTGTACCGTAGTAGGTAAATTCAACAAAAAGTTGTGAATAAGTGCATGTTTTGCTCATAAGAGTGTGAATTTAATCAAAAAATATATATCATTTGTAGAATTCCGCACATTAGATAGAAAAAAAGGCAGTCACAGTCAACTGGACAGAATTTATTGAAATTTGGAACATACAATGACCTTTATATTCCTAAAAAGAACGTATTCAGATCAAATATTCAGTTTTGAGACATTTGTAGGACAGGGCCGAATCAGAGTAGTCAAACAGGGAAATGAATAAGCTGAACATTTTTCCACAGAACCGATATCAATAAGAGCCGTTTTCAGTATCATATCAGGTCTTACAAGGATTGCGAATTATTCTTGTTGCAAATTATTATTATTTTAAACGTTAGGTCTCGTTAAAGTGCAGTCAATCAGCCATTACAAAAAGCAGCGAGGTTTTTGAAAGTGCTCTTCTTTCGGTTTCACCTGTTGTTTTTTAAATGTGTTATACTCGGTAGGGAGGCGCAAAAATGGCAACTCGCACGGTCGACATTATAAACTCTGATGTAGCTAAAACGCGATATGTTTCAAGTCAGAATAAACCGAAATCAATATATTATATGTACTTTATTCTATAAATGTACTATGATTACTTGTTGCATACATTTGACCTACTGATTGATGTATTGAATTGAGGCATCAATTAGAATTTCTCGAGAAACTATATGATTTTGAAAATAAGATACAAACCTTGGAGGTTTGTAAAATATTTATCAGTTTTCAGAGTGTTTACGCAAGTTTGTAATCTTCAGCTGCTATAATATCTAACACACATTCCAACTATATTAGCATCAATAATATGAGAGAAAAAAATCTCAGAAATATCTTTTAAAGTCTTCAGAGGCTATTGCACAAACCTAGATATCACCGATGATATATACATGATCATATCCAAAATCAATCATCAAGAAGTCAAGTTAATCAAAATAAATAGATCGTGGTCAACATATTCAACATTCAACATGAACTCTGCATTTGAAACATTCAGTAGCATAAAATAGGAATGCAGTATGTCCCAATAGCAAAATGAAGAATTTCCCAGAAATACGAATTTTACAGGAGAAATGCTACGTGAAGTTTCGACAATATAGAAACTTCAGAATGTGTGATATGCAGTAATGAAATAATATGGAATACATAAATTCGAAAGAAGACATATATATTGACTCAAGAAAAATAATTAATGGCCCTTGTGTTTCAAGGCCTCTTGCAACGACAGAGAATTCTCGCGAGAATTTTCTGTCAAATTCACTGACCGAAAATTCTCTGCCGTTTTATACGATGGAACAATGGAATTTCACAGAGAATTCTACCGAAAGTAGTGTGCAACGACAGAGAATTTTCGGTCAGTGAATTTGGCAGAAAATTCTCGCGAGAATTCTCTGTCGTTGCAAGAGGCCTTTACATTCATTTAATAATGAGAATTGACGTATAAGAAAAAAGTTACTTTGAAAATTATGCCTTTGTGTTTCTTCAAAATCAGATATTCACCAAGAAAATTTGTTATGTAAACAATTTAAAAATCTCAGAAATATAAGGATGCATACATACATATAGTATAGTAAATGAAAATTTGCTTAGTATTTGGTTGAAGGGTTAATCCATAGGTATACAGCAGAAAGCAATCATCAGGAGTGCAGGGTTCATCGAAATATAAGTGGCCTAACCTGGGGTGACAAATGTCCCACCATTCAAGTGACGATGCATTATGATTAATTCAATAACATCTGCCTGCAAGAGTAATTTAACATTATTGTCACCAGTAGTCAGGATTATTAATTTTTTATGTGAAAAGTATTTAATTCTGCATGTGAATGTTGAAAATGAAACCTGGTGAATATGATTTTTTTCCAATAATAATATGATAAAAGAAAAATACTTCAATCTAATATTAAATAAAGCATATACATATAAGAAAAGAAGAGATGTGGTAATAGCAAAATTTGCCATTACTTAATCGTATCTTCATAAGAAAAAGTAATACGTATTATTAGTACTGGAAAAAATTCTTTATACACCCAGGTTGGAAAGGCCATTATAAACCTTGGACACTATATCCTTAGGCGATACAAACCTCCTGATATGATAGTACTCCGTTGACATAAATACATGATCTTCTTATGTTATTGGTGGTGGAATATCACCGTTACCCCTTTTTCACTGAATCATAATGATTTCCGATCAATTTTCAACTTTTCAGAAACAAAATATGCATTGATATCGAAAAGCCATCATCCTTGTGTTCATCTGAAAACTAACAAAAATTTGGAATTTAAGAAATCACCTCTTTTGTCTTGATACTTACATAAGTAATAAGTTTTCCATGTAAAACTGTTTAGACGATGACTAAAACGATTGTTCTCCATTTCGAATAATATCTGGAAAGATTCATAGATTAAGATGTGGCATATAAATTATAAGGAATTTGTCATCAGAATGAATAAATGGAAGCGATGATTCAAAACAAAAATAATGTGAAAACATAATTGTCGTCTCTCATCAAATATGACCGTTCTATTGCATAATTCAGAAATGAGGTTTGTTCTTTGAGAATGCATGAAAAAACTTCAGATATAATATGGGGAGTGAAGCAGTTGAAATCTATGAGACATGGAACGCCCTATTTAGCCCCATAATACTGACCTGTTTGCACGTTTGCAGATAGATTATCAGCAATTTTCCACCAGACCAAATAATAATAATAAAGAACGCTATGACACAATCCTCTTTCATCCAACGTAGTGAGCAGGGTCGTAGAAAGCTTTCTGTTTGCCTGGTGATGAAAACAGTACGAAAACATTGAAAATACCAAAATCTGGAAGAAAAAATAGTTAAAACCTTTGATAACCAAATATATACATATGTATACTTACCTCCAATACTTCTAATATACTGAACATTTTGACCATTATCTGATTTAGAAACAAATAAAAGTTAGTTGGTCGATTTGAGATTGAGGTTAAGGTGGAATTCGACCAGATGAACGTCAAAACTCACATCATCGGTTAAAGTTGAATTTAAATAGATACGTATGTAAAATAAGGTCCAATCATTCATTTTCTACCAAATTCATGGCTTATTTATATTAGTTACGCGAAATACATTCCCATTCAGAACATGTCAACAAACCCGGGCTACGTCAAATTTGACAGCGACAGCTACAATGTCAAATCGTTCTCTGTGATCACTGCAGATCGGGTGATTTTACAGGAGAAATGTCAAACTTTGATCGATTTTCCTGAAGAAATGGGGAAATTATGGAAAATATCAATACCAAGCTATTAAGCATTAACATTTCCTCTTTCGATCCGTATATTTACATCACGGCCAGGATATCTGTGGAAAAAGTTTTATCGAGTATAAAATTGCCCATTTTGCCGGAATTTTTCGCGACTTTCGAGAATTTTTTAAGAATAGTTCTAGATTGCCTAGAGAATCGAAACTTCGCCCAGGTATAAATGGATTATTCCTCTTTCCGACCGTACAAAAATCTCCTCGATGTATCGCAGCTTCGCTGCGATATTAAGATTCTTCTGGACCAACTTTTTTGACAGATTCCCTCGGGCCGGTCCACAGAGTTACCAGTTTAGTATAGTATAGAATGACAGTTCAGAGATGGCCGAAAAATTATGTTTTTATTTTGTATCTTTGAAAGGAAGAGCGATAGAAAAAAAATGACATTTCATGGTATTACCATTATGAAAACACACTTTTTTGTTTTTTTTTAAGTTTCTAGAATGACTGGAGAGGGTTGAAGAACACTACCCTATCATTTTTGTCAACTAAATTTTGAAGAAGACTTACGCAACGACTTGGATAGAATCATTTTGGGATATCCTGATTCGGTTAAAAACTCTTTCATCTCCTGTAATTTTCGCTTAAGAATAATCGTTTCGGAATGAAAAAAAATGTATCATTACGTGTCGTTCTAAATTAAATTGACCTTTCCAGACAAGTAATGATTTACATTTAATTTTTCATTTCAATACGGTACATTTCACTAGAAAAATACAAGAAATGAGAAAGTTTCTTACCAAATCAGGCTATCTGAATTTATTTCTATCCAAGTCATCGCGTAAGTTTGTCTTCAAATTTAATTTTTCCGCCATCTTTGAACTGCGATATCTCCCTAACGAATTTTGACCCAGTGTTTCATTTGAAGTGTTCGAGAAAGAAATTTTGATACAAATTAGAGATTCTGTATGTTTCAGAGTATTGTTGCGACAAAAATTTTGTACAAAAACAGATTTTGGAAATATAAACACCAATTTGTGACACACTCTTTGTCAACAAATTTGACAATCAGGGTATAACTCAACAATCGCTTGACGAATATGTATAAATAAACTAATAAACAGGGTGGTAGATTTGAAATAACGTAGTTTACATTCGTTTCCGGTAAAATCGGAAGAAGTTTCCGCTTTTTTCACAATTCAAGTACATAATATAGAATCTTCAATTTGTATCAAAATTCCTTCATCGAATACGTCTAATGAAATACTTAAAAAAACATCACCCGGTATATAAAATTGTGTCATCCTTCAATGTTCTATAAAGTCACCCTAAAATTCATTGGAAGATTCTGAAAATCGAGAAATAGTGTTTTCCATTCAAAATAATAAGGAAATAGGTGTAAGTTTAACGCAAAAGTACCTTTACTGTTATAATAATAATAAAACTGTTTCGACAGTGGCGAATTAAAAATCGTAAAATCGTTAACGTGATGAAAAAGAAACCGTTTTTAGCTTATTTGCTCGAAGGCGAAATCGTATAGATAATGATTCAGTACAGTGGAATTCATTTGAAGAAGCCGATGAACTTTTTGAAATATTCAGGTTGTAATTGATTTCGGTGAAATCATCTAAAAGGGATGGATATTGATTACCTCAGGTTGATAAGAAATTTCGTATGCATGGGCTCTCGTTGAACATGCCGAATCCCCTCAGTATCGCCGTCCTTCCTATATCGCCTGATAGGTATCAAATTGTGAAATTTCAGGACGTAGACATTCATTAAGATCTTATTTCGGAATAATGATGTGCACGTTTCGGTGATCGAAATTTCCTGAACGATCGCTAAACTGGGATTCCCAGGTGATTCACTTGTCTCTTTCGATCATTTAATTTTCGAATTACAGCTAGTTGGAATAATTTTGTGAATTCGCTTTTGAAAATAAATTCCGAAATATCATCATCGGTTCTCAATGAACGATACAGATACAAAGTGTTGTTAATTAATGAAAAGAGCGATTTCAATAATCTAAGGCTGTGAACGTTTCTCTTCAACTCCGATTTCGGAGCTCGAATTCTCTTTATGAAGGTGTTATTTTGAATAGCCCGCCAATTCGGTAGATGTCACTTCTGAAGCTTTCATTTTTTGACAGTTGACCAGTAGAAACAACGCATTGAAATAATTAAAATTCACTACAAATACGGGTTGTCAAACTAGGACATTTTTGGGTCGTCGTGAAACACCTTGTCGAATTGGTGGAAAACTTTGAGCTGTTGGGACAAGTAAGTGAAGAATGAGACCCGTGCACGTCGCTCAAGAACAGCCGACAATATCACTGCTGTAGCCATATTGAAGGAAACCCAGGTTTGTCCATTCCTCGTCATTCCGTGGAATAAGGCGTTCCACAAACGTCATTACACCGTATTTTGCATGAAGAGTTTCAGTTAACACAAGAACTTAAGCCGGCCGATCATCAACAACGTCTACTGATTGGATTCTTGTAATGCATGATCCGGAATTCGATCGAAAAATCATCTTGAGAAATGAGGCCCATTGCCACGTCTCAACTCTGATTAATGTTCAAAAGTTCAATCTAATTTTGAATTGATTAAACATTCTCAAGGGGCTACAAAAAAAATCATGATGAGGCCTAAGTAATAGATAATCAGAAAAAAAATTAAATGGAAATAGAAAATCTCACACAAAAAATGAAATCCCACCAAAGCATTTCATATATGGAGGTTGCCAAGACTAATCAGCTCGACATATTCATGCTGAAAAGTGATATCAACATTTTTCAAATCCTTCACCCCACAAGGCGCCACTGTGCAAGCCTAAACTGAACTATCTTTGATATTCAAAAAACTGATGCAGAACAGAACATTAATTTCTTGCGGTGTGAAAATCCTTGCGACAGTTGCGAATTAGCAAAGCCTTACTTTCGACCATTTTCTTCTATTTTTGAAAGAAAAAAAATTAACTTTCGGAATGAAATCGATTGAAATAATTCCATTAAGGTGGGCGTTCAATGTAGTGTGTTTTTATTTCAAGTTGATTTCGAAAACGGTTTCACTTTGAGAACGGAAATTTTGTGGGTGAACTCAGAAAGGATTAGGGTTCTTGTTGAAATAATTTTAATCGATTTCATTCCGACAGTTAATTTTTTTTCTTTCAAAAATAGAAGAAAATGAGCCAACCAATGCTTCTGTTTTATTTCAACAGAAAGACCCATGAAAATAGTTCAACTTCCGATTAAAAGTGAATCTACAGATAAATTCGTTCAGAAGATCAACTTGAAATACGGAATTGGCCGAGAATGGCCAAATCCAAATTTTGGCGGGAAAAAGTTCCTGCTTTACCCAAAAATTCGCTTATTTCATAGTTCGGCGATTTTCGGATAGAGAGCGCCATTGTACATTTCATTCATGATTAGAGAGATATTCATAGAACTTGATAGTGATACTGCATGTTCTATGGAGATATGCCATAAAATGGACGGTGGCGCCTCTATCGGCTGAGCTTTCCTATTCGCTTCAAACGCCGACCTTAAGAACCCTAATCCCTTCTGAGTTCTCCCACAAAATTTCAGTTCCCAAAGTGAAACCATTTGCAAATGCAACTTGAAATAAAAACACACTACATTGAACGCCCAAGTATCACATGTTGAATCGTGGTAAATCTCCATTCAAAAAATGGTCTCAGTATTTCACGAGTAACTACCGTAATTTACGACGTAGAGCCTTGATTTTTTTTTAATTGAAGTTGAAGAACGTCCCGAGGGCAAATTGTTTACTTTTTTCGATTTAATTAGTTTTTCAAAGAAAAACTGGTTGAACTTCAGCGTTTTGGAAACTACACTTAATGATTTTTTTCGACGGTTATTCATAATTTTTTGGAAAAAATCGCAACTATTTGCCCTAGGCAATTCATTCTTAGCTAACTACAAAAATTTTCATGATATTAGTTCAAAAATATAGCTTGTACTCATGAAAAACGAAAAACATATGCAATAACCCAAATATTGCAGAGATCTAACGATTACCCATGTTTTTTTAATTGAAAAACTAATTAAATTGAAAAAGAAAAAATATTTGCCCTTGGGACGTTCTTCAACTTCAATCAAAAAAAAAGTTAGGTCACTACGTCGTGAATTCGAGGAGTTACTCGTGAAATAAAGAAACCACTTTTTGAATGGAGATTTACCACGATTCAAAAGGTGATACTTCCCCTTAAAGGCTTACAAAGTAAGGTCGTTAAGGATGGCTTAGGCTTGGCTCTATATATTTTTTCAATCAGTTTTCGAGATTCTAATTCTTTATAATGTCCCCAATGAAAAATAATACTTTCGATTACCTAAAAAATTTTATATTCAAGTAATTGAGTAAAGAAAGAGGTCGATGAAAGATAAGCTTCTAATGAATCGACTTTCTACTGATGACGATTGTCATTCAACGCTCGTCCATAATCTGATGGACATGACATATCTCACTTTCGAGTCACGGTCATCAATTATGACGTTCTCCATTGTGATTCCATAATAGAGAATCGGAGAAATTGAATTTCTGCTAGAATAAGCATCAATGAATAGATATTGAAAATCGGTGCGAAATTAATGTCTCTACCTTTTTACAAGGAAGCCCATTTTTTATGTTTGTGCAGGGTTACTATAGAAAAATGCAATTCACAATCTCCACATTCTTCTTTCTTCCTTACTGATATTTTTTCTGTTTATTTGACCTCAAAAACAACGGGCGTAATGGATCATAACGCCCGCTCGTTGTGCAAGAAGCAAAAGCTTGAACGAAAATATTTATTTTGCAGAATTTTTTTACTAGAACAAGCGAGGAACAACAACAAAGTCTTACTTAATAAAAATCAAAAGTGCAGTTTTCGAATTTTCTGGTAAAATTATGTGATCATGAATCTTCGGATTTTTTCGAAACTTGACCAAAAGTACTTGGAAGTTTTATCATAACAAATCTACCAGAAAATTCACTAGATTCTATAACCGCATTCACAATCATTGTTATTACTTTGTTCTTAGAGAAAATACTCTGTTTCATGTAACCTTCCGCCACAGATGCACTCTTCCATCCCCTATAAATTTTCATTTGCATGATTCAATTTTAAGTATTTGGCAATCATCGAAGGCATATTTCCTGTGGTATTTTTGCCAACAGGTTGGACGGTGCACCGACCGTTGCAGAACGTGAGGAAAAATCTGAGATTCTTCACTCCACTGGGTCTTGAGGATATATATTTTCTGACCAGCCTCAAAGCTCCTATTGTTCTTCCTCTACGATACTAAATCGTTGTGTACGCCAACAATAAGATCTCACCTATGGAAATGATTTTATTTTTCAACTTCCATTGACTGAATATTTTATAATCCTTGTCTTAAATTAGTCTGGAATTTCCCGGTAATAAATTATTCACAGCTTTGGTTCCATTTTCAGTAATATTATTCTGTTATGTCTACATAAAGAAAAAGAAATGAGATTTACTTAAAATAAGGCTGACAGCAATACACCACCAATTTCAAAATACATATCAACAAATGCCATGGTTACTACTAGGAGTTAAGTAGAGAAAGCTCAAAAGAAAAGAAGTTAAATGGACAGAAAATCATAGGAACACTGATTCAATTGCAAGATCGATTATTATTGTATTTATAGTTTTTCGTGAAAAAAAAAATTCAGTGACGGAGTTACGGAATCATATCTCTAATGAACGTAGTTGGATTTAATGGAAAATTTCAGAAGGAACATTCGAATATTGAAAAAAAAATATTTCGAGCCTTCCATGTGGCATATGAAATGGAATCTCTCATCGTGAATACAACGACCTTTTTGTTGTTGTTTCACATAGTTAAAAGATATTCAAGAAATATACAAATATCAGGAATAACCATTCTCTCATCTTCGAAGACACTGAGCATTAGATTTAGAAAAACAATCGGTTATAGAGAGTCCACCTGTAGAAAACCTGCAGGAAAACTAGCGAAAATATTAAACATTTGAACTGTTACGAAAAAAAATTATACTAGTGAGTCATTTTGGCCTATGACTCATATCACGTTCTCACGTGTCCCCAGTGAAAAACAATCCACCCAAAATTGTTGGAATCCTTCATGAATGAACTATTTTTATTTTTAATACTGGGGTGAAAACAAAATAAAAAAATCGCCATTGGTTTTCTTTAGCCTATCGAATATTACGGTAGTACTTTTATCACTTCAATTCAAAAAAACTGAAGGCCGTACGAAGGCCCAAAATATGAATTTATAAACGGAAAAAAATTGTTTTCAATACATTTTGGCAGCAATCGAACACTCTACGAGTATTGGATTTATTCAAATCTTTAAATTTCTGTTACCAAAGCAACCCTAGTTGATCCAAAGTGGAGAGTTCGATTCTCACCAAATTCATATTTCCATCCGGGTCATTCTGACAGCCCATTAGCACAATTCTTCACAAGCCTTCGTAAGGCCTTCAGCTTTTTGAATAAATATTATGAAAGTATTCTGAGCGTAATCTTTGAAAAACCACAAAAAAGCCCATGGATCATCTTTCATTCTGTTTTCACATTAGTATTTGGAATGAAAAATTGTTCAACCAATTTTGGGTGAAACTGGACATTTGAAAAAAAGTTGAGTTCGAATTTTTGAAAAATTTTTTCACGATGTTTTCCGTGAAAATCGAATACTTTGAAACAATGCTTTCCAAATCAGCAATCGAGAAAAATCCAACTATGCTGCTTTTCTGCCTTCTCCATTATTTCCCCGAATTATACACTACATATGAATGGAGCCCTAACAAAAAATAAATATGGGACCAAAATCCGCTATTTCAAAAATCACGCATAACTTACCGCATCAGTAATCAGAATATTGCTCAAAGTTGACATTATACACCCTGTATCTCGCTTATGCATCGAAAACGTGATGACCATCTCGGCGTCATCCACATGACCACATGGCTATATATATTTGTCAGTTTATGGTGAAATACCCTGTATACTAGATATACAAGGTTTACATCTAATATGACTGGGAACCAATTTTCATTAGAACTGTGGGAGACGTTAAATTTTAAGATTTTTATCTCAAAATGAATACGTTTGCATCAATTCAAATCGAGTAATCCCTTTGCTTTGTGGTTCCGCTCTTGGTTTCGTCTTAACTGGTGCATTGTTAAAAGTGAAAGACTCAAAACTTTCTCTTCAATGCGTGTTAAGGAATGAAATTAGTGCAATGGCACAATGATGACAAATTAACAACAGCTCTGTGTTTGAATTCTCCAAGTGAATAATTGGAATGGAGCGTGTCTGAAACTATTTCTTCTGCATAGATCTTCGGTTTTGTCTGATTTATTTTTTCATAATTTCTATTATAATTCAATATTTAATTTTGATTTTATAAGAAACATTCTTATTTTGAATTGTCGAGAAAAAAATTCATATTACCCCTAGTGTTCGACTGAGGACTAAGGGCCACAGCAGGAAAATTTTTTTGAAGGTGGCCAAATAGTATATTCTGAAACTAGTTGCAGAATGGGCTCCTTTTCCAAAACGAATGCGAAATTCGAAAACGAGCGACGAGAGAGCGAGTTTTCGAACGCATGAGTAGGTATTGGAATTGCATTCTGCAACGAGTATTAGACGATATTTTCTCTATTTCAGTCAAATTTTGTGAAATTCAATGAAAAATTCAAATTATAGGTCCTACTGACTTTCATATTGTATCTTGGCAGTTGGTTTTAATGTTAGGAAATACGAAAAGTGACATTTCCAAATCGACGTCTGCTGGAATTTGATAGGATCTGAAGTCATTGTTGACATCCAAAAAACGAAAAATGTAACTGAAAACGATGCTGTAATGAATTCATTACAGCACTGTTTTTAGTACTGTAATGAACTCATCACGATACTGAAATAGAGAAATTATTTTTTTTCCATATAATTATGGATTATAATGAAGAAAATGATTTTTGACTGATATATCCACTCAGGAATCCATAAGAAATAACAAGTATGGCATAATAAGTTCAAATAGATAATGAAGAAATAATATTTCATTAATTAAAAAATTGAGAACGAAAGAAATGAATATTATAACCTATTATCAGATAAAACTAAATAATGTTGTCTTAAACAAAATCTAATCAGTGCCGACACCAGGTATTCTATGCATCTAAGGCATATAACAGAAATGACAGGACGTCGTCCTTTTCAAGAAGAAGAAAATAGTCTCGATTCTCGGTCTGGCTAGCGACAGGGCAACATCTGGGTTTTTGGAGATAAATAAACCTGTGTTTTCCATTAAGTGTGCCGTTTTGTGGAATTGTTATTATTTTCCCGGTGAGTCTCAACTCCCCTAGAATACTCGTACATTGCTGATTTAGTTTTTTCATTTACGGCCCTCTGGGCCGATTAGTTTGTTCTAATTTTTTTGCACATTTTTTCCTTTCATTGCTTACTTCGCCTAAAAATAGTCGTTATCTCTGTTTCTTTTCGACATGTGTACACCAGATCCCGAGGCTTGGCCTCGGGTTCTGAATTTATTGTCCCCTAAAGCACTTGTTGCTCTAAACCAACTAGATGGAGACGAATGGAACTCTATAAATGTAGGTTTACTCAAACACGAGCTTATTTCCATTAAATCGAAAGCTATATTACCCAATGATCAGGATATTGTTAATAAGATTACCAACATCCTTGACAGAATTAATTCTGAGAATAATAAAATAACACGCCCGTTTTGCTTCTATTCAAACAAAGATAGGGGACCTTTCGAGGTTGTAATTGAGAGCTCTAGCAAAGAAATTAAGAATATTAACCCTTTGAACATTGGCAAAATTATCTATAATAATAAAAAATACGACAGCTATAATATCGTTAACATTGACAGAAAAGGTATCAAGAGGGTTGGCATCAGATTCTCTTCTGCTGAACAAGCTAATCATTTTGTAAAATATAATGATTTCGACCCCAATACCTATGATGTATACATTCCGGGTAGATTCGTATCTATCATGGGTATAGTCAGAGACATAGGACAGGATATCACAGACGAGGAAATCACTCAACTGGGAAAAGGCCTCAACCCTAACGTTAAGGTAATAAGAGTAAGGAGATTTAATAGGAAGAAGATCACTGATGGTGGCAGCATGCTAATTAAAACAAATACATGCGTTCTAACTTTCGAGGGTACAGTCCTCCCCAAACATTTTGAACTCTACACAACTAGATTACCTGTCCAAATGTATATTCCACCTGTTGTCCAGTGTAATAAATGCCTTCGATTTGGTCATACCTATAAGAAACTTATGTAAGGGCTCTTTTAGATGCAAGAGATGCGGCTCTTATCACGAAGATGAGAGGCTATGTGATAATGTACCTAGATGCATTTACTGTGGACAAGATCATGGAGCAACCGACAGACTGTGCACTGAATATCTGAGACAAACCAAGATGCGTGAAATCATGGCTCTCCACAACATCTCTTTATAGGAAGCAGATAAGGCATGTAAAAGCCAAGCTGCCCCCCTTCCCTCGGAATTTCCACCACTTCCAAATAAGAGCAATAATTCCAATGCTCAGTACTCTCCGTCTAGTAACCGCAACCAATCATATGCTAATATTGCAAGATCTACCCTTTCAGATGCATACAGTCTAGGTAGCCAATCCCATCACTCACCAGTCTCATCCAAAAATAAAAGAAAAGCTCCCTCTGTAGAGGGCTACAATGAAGCAGAACACGAAGAGTGTTTATATTCATACCGCCCCTCTTTTTCAAAGAAATCCTACGCAATTGGATCCCCACAAGTATGTACCATGCAGGACTCTACCTTTAGCTCCCAGAGCCCTGGTGAGTTCTCACAGAATGTAAATTCACCCCCTAACTCAAATAATATTCACACCGAAGCTATTATTCATTCTGCCTTCACAAATCAGATTCCCGACCAGGGTACTTACTCACCTAACCCCAACGTTCAGTCACTTATAATAGAAGAGAATATTGTTGATGAGAGACCAATTATTACTTACGGCGAGGATTACCTGACTTACAGGTCATCCTCTCCCAACTAATATGTCTAAAATATTTAATTTTTCGCAATTTGAGGTCGTCAGTTTTCCAATTTTCTACTTTTGTCAACTTCATATTTGCATTTCATGAATACAGACCATGCTTAAGATCATCCAATGGAACATAAGATCTTTATACTCCAACTTCAATGACCTTAAACTCCTAATTGAGAACACAGAACCAGATTCTCAAGCATAACCAGGTTATATCCATCTCGGGATATGCCCTGATAAGATCAGATAGAGCTGATGGATACGGAGGACTTGCAATAGCAGTCCGCTCCCCTTTAGATTTTACTGGGATAAACATAGATACCCAAAATATTCCCCCTAGAATACAATTCCTCGGGATTCAATGTTTAGGCGTGGCATTTATTAACGTATATGTCCCTCCTGACATTCATCTTATTGACGATCATCTTATTCCGGTTTCTGGCTGGCCCATGTGTCCTGCTCGGCGATTTCAATGCCCAAAATCCCCAATGGGGTTCTGGTACTACCAACCACAACGGTAAGATAATCCAGTCCTTTTTGAGGGACAGCTCTTACTGCCTACTCAACGATGGTTCCCCGACTAGAATCTCCTCCGTCTGAGAATCTGAGCGCCCCCGACTTGACCATGTGCTCAGGCGACTTGTTGGTTCACTGCTCTTGGGAGGTTCTTCAGGATCCTGGTGCCAGCGATCACTTCCCCATTCTCATCAAAATAGACAAAACACCCAAAGTTCAAGCGAGTCCTGTTAAACCCCTTAGAGTTTACAATGTCAAAAAGGCTGACTGGCTTCTCTTTTCGAATACCATCACAGAAAAAATTGAGCAGTCATGCCCGTCTAACATCACAGACTTCATCGAGTCTGTAAGGTATGCCGCTGATGTATCCATACCTAAGTATAAACCCAACAAAAATCCTAAATATAGTCTCCACTGGTGGGATGAGGAGGTCGCCGCAGCTGTAGCAACCAGAAGATCTCTTCTGGCTGCATACAAGCAATGCTCCACACTTGCTAACTCTCTTAAATTTAGAAATCAAGTAGCCAAAACTAGACTTCTTATGAGGAAAAAGAAGAGAAATTCCTTTAGAGAGTTTTGCAACAACCTGTCATTAGGAAAATCAAATATAATGTGGAATACAATAAAAAAGTTCTCCGGCCTCCCCTCAACCTCCAAAGCTGGTCACGTTGTGACGAAAGATTGCGCCGTCGGAATATTGAGTAAACTCTCCTCTTCTGGTACCTTCCCCAGGAGTCCTCTGCTCTACCAACACAGCATAGACCCCTTTACCTTGAGTGAGCTCAACCACTGTCTTACATTCAGGAAAAGTTCTGCCCCCGGTCATGATGGTATCGATTACTGTGTGATGTACCACCTTCCCCCTTCCTCCAGGTCACTCCTCCTTGAGCTCTTCAACAGCATCCTAAAAGATGGAAACCCCCCTCCGACCATGAGGAATTCTATTTTGATTCCGATCCGAAAGGGAAACTCCCCTGTAGACAGCCCTTCCAGTTACAGACCTATTGCCGTTTCACCCTGCATAACAAAGGTCTTTGAGAAAATGATTAAAGAGAGAATTGAGTCGGTTATAGAGGAAAAAATCCACCCTAATAGTTTCGGATTTCGTAGAGGTAGGTCGACTTCCGACTGCCTTTCCCTTCTCTCTGCTCACGTTTATTCTGCATTCAACAGGGGACTCTGTTCCATAGCTGTCTTCCTCGATTTGGCTGGAGCCTATAACTCCGTCGATTTGAATATGCTCAGAGCCGACATGGTTGAATGTGGAATCCCTGAAAACCTCGCCAACATAATCTATGAGCTATTTTTCGGAAGAACAGTTTCGATAAGAAATGATTCCGGGACTGATGTATCCCAACAGCTCACAGTGGGTTTACCCCAGGGATCGGTTATCTCCCCTTCCCTTTTCAACCTCTACACCAGGCCTCAGCAAACTGCCAACGATGACGATGTTTTCACAATCCAGTACGCTGACGACTTTACAATTATATGTTCAGGTAAAGACCTTTCCTTAATCGTCGAGAAACTAAATCGTCATCTTACGTCTATCCATTTTTGGCTGTCCAAACGCAATCTGACTGTCTCGGCACCCAAGTCTTCAGCCATGATATTTGCCAAACACATCCTCCCCCCTGAGCCTCCTCCTATCCGGATTAACTCACAAACCGTTCCCTGGAAACAACAGGTTAAATATTTGGGTGTCATATTCGACCCCAAGCTGAAGTGGGGAAAACAGATCGAATATGTGTGCTCGAGGGCAATATCTCAGACGAAAATCATCAAGAGCCTATGCCGTCCTTCTTGGGGCTCACATCCCAGCATTCTGCTCAATATTTATAAGGGGCTCGTGCGCCCTTATCTCGACTACGGTAGCATCCTGTATGGCAGATGTTCCAAGGCGGTCCTTCAGCTCTTGGACAGGGTTCAATATTCGGCTCTTCGTACTTGCTTGGGCATGATGAACTCTACCCCAACTCATGTTATTCTGGCGGAAAGCGGCGAACTGCCCCTCGAATACCGGAGACTCTGGTTATCATATAAATACGTGTCAAAGATAATGCGATTTACCGATCACCCTCACTTATCTGTCATGCATGACCCCTCGGAATTGGACCGTCTCTGGTTCAATGACACTGTACCCGGTTTTGTCCGAGCATTTCAGCATGAGTAGGCCAGACCTTATATGGAGCTCTGCTCTCCTGCCCTTCTTCCTCATTGATTCCAAAATTCGATCCGAAAAAAGAAATATTATAAATTCTGGCCTCCCTAAGAATGCTCTGTCCAACGATCAGGCTTTCGCCGAGCTTCTCCACAAAAAAATCGAAGGATATACTGGCATATACACAGATGCTTCTAAGTGTAACATCCCAGATACTGTGGGTTATGGAGTTTGGGTCCCCTCGCTTAACCTCAAAATTTGCGGAAGACTGCCGAACCATTTCTCCATTTACGCAGCGGAAACATTCGCCATAGATCGGGCCCTTTGCGAAGTCCTGAACAGGCGGATTCATAAAGCCCTCATAGTAAGCGATTCATTTAGCGTCCTGGAAAAGCTGAAAAGCAATAAGTTTGATGCCAATACAGATATAGGTTTGGTTAACGTCCTCAAACATCTCTCTACTGCTAGAGCTCTTGATTACAGGGTCACACTTATATGGGTTCCCAGTCACTCCAACATATCCCATAACGATAGAGTGGACACACTGGCCAATCGTGGCAGGTTAATGCCTGACTTTATCCGAATGCGAGGCGGTCCTAGGGATTTATGGCCCAATTTCATCAGGGAAATTTGGAGGGACTGGGACTCAAAATTCAAAAAAATTTCTGAAACGAAGGGTAGGGTCTATGCAGACTGGGTTACCCCCAGCTCTTACCGTCGAGAAACTTGGTTCAAGGGATCTAATACGAGCAGAAAAAATATTACAACCTTAATTAGACTTAGATCCGGCCACATTCTTTCTCCTGCTCACTTGAACAGAATCGGAGTCAGGGACTCCCCCTTATGTAGCTGCGGTGAGCTAGGAGACTTGAAGCACATATTTTTGTCTTGTGGATCTAATACTTATAATTTTGACCTCCTGCATGATAAGATTATCTCTCTTGGAGTACACTCCCCTCTCAATGTACATGACATGATATTCACCAAGAAAACAGAGATAATGCAACTATTGGTAGAGTTCTTGAAGGCCTCCAGAGTGGACATTTGAGTCCACTCATTGACCTGAGGTTTAGACTGTCGCTTGGAATATTCTATCAGCTTGTGTTCTTTGCCTCATTTCCATCTTTTCATCTTCCAGGTTCGTTTGTGTGTCCTCGTTCCCTACCACCTGTGTTGTTCTCCTCTGTCTCCACGGGGGATTGGGTCGCATGAAGTTAATTTTGCCAACTGAGTCATTTGCAAGTAATTAAAGTACCTTTCAGCAAGAAACTTAATATCTGTAACCTCGAGAATTAGACTACCAACCACGGTCTGGGATAGACAAGCTCTAGACTCCCACTCCCCTGGGACCCCGACTGTTTGATCTTCTCCTTCTACGTAGAGTTTGGAAGCATAGCCACTGGCTGTTCCATGGTGCCAGCATTATCCGCTTTGGGGGAGTTCAAGCGGTGAAGTTGGTGCAGAGAAGCAAGAAAGAAGAAAGAAAGAAAATAGTCATTCGATCATTCAAATACATTATTCCTGAGTGACCCACCGGTGAGACACGATGCAAAATGATTGAAAGTTTAAAAACAGACCAAGTTTATCATAAAAATAGGTTCTAATCATGTTCAAAATAAGCATACGTCATGTCACAAGTGAAAAAACGTCCAGACGGGTCCCTCTGTGAATCTCTCGACGTCGCGAACGTGTTGAGCGAAGTTGATAAAAATAAGTTAAGAAAATGTCAATGACAGGAATACTGAAATTTATTGAATATAAATCTGGCTACGTACTTACATCCCAACTCATCGAAAAATCTCATTTTTGGCGGAGGATAATACAGTTTCTTTGACTGCTTCTTGGTTGAATCTGAAAAAAATTATGACCAATTAGTATCGATAAAATAGTGTTTATCTCGAAGACTATTATGATGCTTTTTGATCCAAAATTTTCGAGTATTCACTCACTTTTACATTACCTAGCTTAATACAGGGGGGCCAAATTTCGATGGTTTAGTAGATAAAAAAAAAGTAAAACACATGTCATGTTCTCTTTTCTCGAGAAACATAAATTGCTGAAAACTCCAAGTTGCTACGGCGTCTAGTTTCCGAGCTACAGGGCGATTTTGGTATTTGGTCCATTATTATGAGTGACTATAATTTCCGTATCATAGGATCTACGCTCTCAAAATGAACACGTCTTCAGGACACATTTTTACTGCTTCTCATCGGTGCTATTGGATTTTTTGTATCTGTTCAAATTTCTTCAACGATTTCAAAAATACATTTCATGATATACGGTACTTCTGAGTTCGAAAATTTCGAAAAAATACTTTTCAGTCAACAGAATCCAAGCATGCTTCACTTCCTTCAAAACTGAGGCGGTCATAAAATTTCATGACTTAGTTATTTCAACTTGTCAAATTCATTTCAGTTTGCTAGAATGTTCCATACAAGCAAATTATGACGCTGATAATACATCTGGAATACATATATTTCGAGAGATATCCTGAAAAAACTCAGCAGTAAAGTATATTCACAAGGCTGAAGAATAATCTAATGGCTTTTGAATTATTTGAGAAGGAACGGCCAAACAAATATCGTAAGCAGAATGAGGAATAGGACGCCCTGGATGTAATTGGTACTGTTGCAGCCAACCCTACAATTTCGAGTAGGCAATTTGACTCTACGTACAACATAAATCTAGAAAATCTCAAATGACCCAGAAACTACTGAATTAAGGAGCATGAGCATTTTATAGTGCTACCACCGTTTTTCGTCGCAGAAACATGAATCATGAAAAAAATTGGGTCCTAATGTAAAA
This sequence comes from Adalia decempunctata, assembly GCA_951802165.1. Taxonomy (NCBI): domain Eukaryota; kingdom Metazoa; phylum Arthropoda; class Insecta; order Coleoptera; family Coccinellidae; genus Adalia; species Adalia decempunctata. The sequence continues at coordinate 8,912,275 of OX637697.1, forward strand.
TTTGAAACACCCTGTGATGATATTTATGAAATTCGATAGATGCATGACCTTTCCACATTTTTCTACTTTGACGTTGTGAGAACTCGTGATATTTGGAATAAGAAAAATGATATTTTGGAAACTATTTGAATGAATAAAATAGTTTCAACAGAAATGTATTCAGCATTGAACACTCAATCATATCAAAAACGAAAACATTGAAGGAAATTTTTTTTGAATGAATTTATTTTAACTCCTTATATAACCGAGAGTGCTCAGGCTACGAAAATATTTTAGGTCTGTAGAGAATTTCGAACAATATCATAATCCCAATTTGGCAGCTCACAATAATTGTGAGCTATCGAGTTCTATGACTTTATAAGAACTTAAGAAGCGTCAGATGATACAACAATGATGAAACTGAATTGAATTTGACAAGTGAGAATAGGTTTATAAGACATGAAATTCTATCACCGCCCCAGTTTTTAAGGAAGTGAATGAAAGCTTGCTTGGATTTTGTTGAACGAAAAGTGTTTTTTCGAAATTTTCGATATATAGTGAACTCGGAAGAATATCATGACATATATTTTTGAAATCACATAAAAAACTCAATTTCCGTTTGAGCAGATACTCAAGATAGCACCGCTGAAAAGTTGTAAAAAAAGGCCCTAAAGATGCGTTCATTTCGACCGTAGATCCTATAATACGGAAGTCATTGTAAATTATAATAATGAACCATATAACAAAATCGCCCTGTAGCTCCGAAACTAGACGCCTTAGCAACTTGGGGTTTTCAACAACTTCTGTTTCTCGAGAAAAGAGAACATGACATGGATCATAATTTTTCTGTATCTTTCACAGTTTCGGAGTTGTATCACAAAACCATCGAAATCTGGCCACCATGTACAATGTACTAGGTATGGATGAACGGCTCATGGCTCATGTAAAATATTCTCGAATAAAATCTTTATTTTCTAATGGTTTATACGAGGATAATATATTGAAAAATTCTTAGCCTACTATAGAACCAAACAAAATTTCATTGTCAAAATATTTCATTACTCAACATATTCTCCTCCTAATTGAATACATTTATTACAGCGAACCTGCAACGTCTCTAGAACTTTCACAAAAAAATGTTTCTTCTTGCTCTGCAAACCAGTCCTCCACAGCTTTTATTACCTTCTCGTTGGGAGAAAATTTACGACCTTTTTAATTTTTTTTTAGTTGAGGAAAGAGATGATAGTCGGACGGAGCCAAATCTGGTGAATAAGGAGGGTGTTCTAGTAATTTTAACCCTAAATCACGAATTTTTCGCATGGCAACATGAGATTTGTGTACTGGAGCGTTGTCCTGTTAAAACAAAATACCTTTGGCGAGCTTTCCGCGTCTTTTCTCTTCAATTTTTTCCCGTAGAGTGGTCAGTAATGTCGAATAGAAATCTCCAGTTATTGGTCTACCCTCATCCAAAAAAAATCAATCATGATTACCTACTCCATAGCAGTTCCAAAAAAACTGAAGCAAGAACTTTTCCAGCAGATTTTTGGACACGAAACTTCTTAGGTCTTGAGGAACCAGAGTGTCGCCATATCATCGATCGTTGCTTTGTTTCTGTATCGTAGAAATGTACCCAAGTCCCATCCATATTAACGATTAGGTTTAAGAAGTCCACATCGTTTTCAAATCGAGCACAAATCGAACGCGATGCTTCTACCCTTGCACGCTTTTGGTCAACATTCAAACATTTGGGGATCCATTTTGCAGAAATCTCATGTCCAAATTGAGGTGAACTATATGATGAACGCGTTCGTATGAAATCTTCGGTGCTTCAGAAATCCGTTTTAGCCCAATTCGACGGTCTGATAAAATCATGCCATGACCTGCATCGATATATTTTCGGGGACTGACACAGAAACTGGCCTTCCCGATTCGTCATCATCCTCAATGGAAAATTTACCTCTTTTGGAGCTTGCAGTCCAATTTTTCACGGTCGCATACGAAGGACATTGATCACCAAGGGTATTAAGCATATCTTCGTAAATCTGCTTACCTCTTAACCCTTTTGAAAACAGGTACTTGATGATGGCTCAACACTCCAATTTTTCGATTTTTAAAATTTCGGTGGACATCTTTTTTTTAATTTATTGCGTAGCTCTGGTTTACTTTTTTGACGTCAAACTCTACACAGACACTTCTAATAAGTTATTGTTCGTTGTTGAAATCGCAATATTAGTCAAGACCTCACTTATGCCTAGGATTTCATGGGGGAAGAAGGGTATGAATTTAGTTTCTATAGAAACCCTTTTTCTTTATGTGTGCTCTGAAATAGTTTATATTTACTTTTATAAAGTTAGCATTGCCACGTTCGAGAAAATCAATAAAACCTATTACAATTTGTCGAATTATTGACGAAAATTTGTGGAGAAAGAAAGAAAATTGTCACGCCCTCAGTTTTTTTACGGGTGGCTTTGCTAACTTGAAGTAATGTTAGCAGAACCACTTTCTTAATATAGATCGACTATCATGAAAATGATTGAGAATAATTGTCAAGTAATTGTCTAAATCCATATGAAATAAAAAACACACAAAAAAGTCATTCCTCATAGCAAATCTTACGCCCCTTTCCCGCAGTTTCCTGATAAAAAAATTGTCGCGTCTCAAGTTTTTTTTTCTACGGGTGGATTTGCTAACTTTATATCAAGCTAGAATAGCCACTTACTCATTATGGATCGAATATCATTACAATGGTCATAATCATAAATAATTGTCGAACGATTGTCGAAGCCCATATTAAGTAAAAAACACACTACTCCAAATTATATGTACAATTCAAAGATTCACCCTGTATATGGAAGGGCGTGAATGTAACTAAAACTTATAAGTGTGAGCTGCAAACTTCATGTTTTTTCGATCAATTGAAGTAATAAAAATTATATTGCATTACTATGACATTAGTTCCGGCTTTGTATTACGTCTCCCTCAAATCTAATCCCAGTTGAGAATTACTTCATAAGTATTTTCCCAAAATGTATTGTTTCTATTCTATTCAAAACAACCGATCTGTTGTATAGAACATGAATACAGAATAAACATTGCGAAATTGAACCAAACATTTTTCATCATTCTTCGGTAATAATCATCCTCATGTGTAGTGTCACAACAATTTCAAAATTAGGGTGGCTAGCGTGAAATAACTCGAGAGACTAGCAATTACTGTTGTCGAATGTTGAATGGAATTCATATCATCTAGATTGTGCAGAAACAATCATTTCCTTATTAGAATATAAAATATTGTAACATCCTCAATTGGATCGTCATGACTCCTCAACCGCCATTGTTTCTGAATGCTTAAGTTATTATATAAGAAATGTAACATGAACTAATTATAATGAATGCTTTGTTGGTTATGTATCGGATGCTTCAAAGTGAGTCCTTATCATTTTAGGAAATTCCAAATTGAGACGGAATTTTGGTTCGCAGAACATCATTTCATTATTTATGGATTTATGATTCCCAGTAGTGTGCCTTTGAAATTTATAAGAAATCGAGAACAATTAAGGGTTCTCCAATGAGAGGTTCTATAAGAGTAGCCCGCTATTTCGATAGATATAACTTTGGAAGCTGTCATTTTTTGACATTTGACATGTATAAATTACACCATTAATGAAAAAAAAAAAATGACGATTTGGCAGGGACGGTTCGTACAACTTGAACGTTTTTGGGTCGTCATGAAGCACCTTGTCGAACTGCAATACAGAACCCGTGTAAGTCGCTCAAGAACAGCCAAGAATATTGCTGCTGTAGCCGAAAGTGTTAAAAAAAACATAGTTTTGTCCATTCCTCGTCGTTCTTTGGAATACGGCATTCCAGGAACGTCATCACACCCTATGTTGTATAAAGATTTGGGTCTCAAGGTGGGCGCTCAATGTGTGCATTTTCAAATGGTTTCGCTTTCAGAACTAAAATGTTGAGGGTATGCTTAGAATGGATTGAAGTTCTTAATGAAATAATTGAAATCGATTTCATTTCGAAAGTTCATTTTTTTTCTTTCGCAAATAGGAGAAAATAAGCCAGCTCATGCTTCTGTTTTATTTCAAACGAAAGACCTATGAAAATGGTTCAACTTCCGATTAGAATTGGATGCACAGATAATTCCGTTCAAAATATCAACTTGAAATACGCAATTGGCAGAGAATGTCTGCTTCACCTACATATTCACTAATTTCATGGTTCAGTGATTTTCGGATAGAGAGGGCCATTCATAAGGAGAGAGATATTCATAGAACTTATAGTGATGATGTGAGTTCTATGGAGATATTCCATAAAATGTACGGTGGCGCCTCTATCGAATTAGTTTTCCTACTCGCTGTGATGGCCGACCTTAAGGCTTATAGAGTTCAGTTAGAACAAAAACTCAATCCCGTTGATCATCAACAATTATATCCTCGCAAATGAAATGGGCATTTTTTGAGTGTTACCTACTAGGCAAATACAAATTCAGCAGAATATGCCAGACCTATCATGATGACTATTCCACTCTTTCCATTTTCAGTGAGGAAGTTTCCGTAGCAAAGATCGTGTCATCTCGATGAAACTTTCAAACCGACAAAACCAACAAGTTGGTTTTCCAGCGATAAAATTTTTGACGTTTCTCCAATTCATAGATAGCTTCGGAAGTGAATATCATAGAGAAAACATACAACGTTCAGTTAATCTATGAATTCTAATTTGCCAAATAGCGCAATCCGTGTCAAATGTGACCATATTACTTAATGTAAGACATTTTCTCGGGAAATAGTCATGCCGAATACCACTCGAGATGAAATTTGAGCAGGTAAAATGTCTCTCTTGTAATATTCAAGTTTGTTGCTTTTCGGAAATTTCGCTCATGACTTTTTTCCAAAATCACTCGCCTGACGGCTCTTGATTTTGATACAAATATTATTCACGAAATTTCCGAGCAACAAACTTATTACAATCGAGAAATTTTGCCGGCAAAATTCCATCTCTAGTGGTATTACATATGAAAAAATCTTGCAATCCTTTATAAATATTTGAAATATCTTAGTATGAGATCATTCATGTGGTGAATAAATTCAAGGCAAAGAACTCTTGTGGATACGACACAATAAAAATGAAACATTGTATGAATGTGATAGTGGAGCTTCTTGGCTTTATTATGACCTCTGTATTCCAGAACGGGGTTTTTCCTGAAGAATATAATGAAACCACTCTATAAGGAATACTCTTTTTATATAGACGCCTAACGACTTGAACAATTATTGCCCACTAAGCATTGTGACGTTCGCTTAGAAATCTGAAATAATTTTACTCAATCGTTTTCTCAAGTTCTTCTAAGTTTGAAATACTTTATGAAAGCCTACATGAACAGTGAAACAGCTACACAGATCGTCAAAAGTCTTGCCCCCTCCTCTATCAACACTCAACTTGTTGAATGTAACATAAAAAATTTTTGTGTATGGAATCTTCACTATGTTATCACTTATAGAAAACAAGAAACCAGCAGAAAACGTTTATTGTTCGAGAGAATACAGGAGTATTCGAAGTTAATCAGTTTTCAGCGAATAAATATTGAGATTATTCAGTAAAAAATGCCGGGACATCCAATTTCTCAGTTTGACCGAGCAGAAAAAGTAGCTCATACCAAGAAGCTTTGCCGAACCATCAGATTGCGCAACGTTTGAATATTCCACGTACTTCAGTAAGGCGCATAATGGCCCTTCTCCTGAATACCTGCAGTGTTGCCCGACACTGATGCCTGGTCGACCCAGAAAATTATCTGTAAGGAAAGACAATTATATCGCGAATTCTATTCGAAGGAATCAAACGGTATCTGCAACAATCCTACAATGGCGCGAAGTACTTTTTTCGGACGAGTCACGATTGGGTTTACAAATTTATTGTTGATGAGAAAGGGTTTGGAGAGGTCCAGGCAGACTAGAGCGACTCAATGTCGCCCGGGAAGTTGTGCCTTTTCAGGGTGGATCAATATTGCGCAAGAAGGGTACCTCTCTTGTTATGGTTGAACTCTTAGTAGAAAACATCATTCAACCAATCATTGGTCCTCTACTCAACGAATTTGTGGATATTTCATTCATCAGGACGATAACGCCTCAGTACACCTCACAGGAGGGGTTAGAAACATTTTTCAAGAAAACAATTGAGTACGTATGAGATTACTTGGGGAGAGCAATATGCAATCGCCAAAACGCAACTTCACAAAAGAACAAACAGCATTTGGTTATATTCTTTTTCAATTGAAATTGTTTAAAATAAGTTCCTACTTCTCATTTTTTTCTGTTAATTTGAATCTAGATGTCAATGAAATTCATAGGTTATTATTCAACGAGCAGTAATGTAGGAGCCATAACAAACGCAGATGAATTTTGGACCACGAGCCAACAGGCTAGTGGTTTTATTCATCAAGTGTGTTATGAGTGTTATGACCATTGCCCGCGAATTGAATACTACTTAATCTTCGACTTCTTCAGTGAAATTCAAATTAATCTGCCTTCTCAACATTGAGAACAGTTGTCAGAAACGATATCTGTGGACGAGAATCGAATCGCGTAGAAAACGTCAAAAAGTTACTTTTTTAAAATGCAATTTCTGGATATTCACACCCAGGGAAATGAAAAAATTGATGGCGATAACGGTAGCTTGATCTCTGAGAAAGAGATCCTGATCGATCCGATTTTTTCATTCATTTCCTAAAATTCATTCTTTCTATTTGTATTAGAGTGAGGTGTAGGCATGAGTAATTATAACTCACGGGGTTGGTTTGTAGATTCTATTACAGCTCAGAATAAGTTGAATAATGGATATATTATTCCATTTCCATGGAAGTTGATAAATGATTTAGCATAATCTATATATATATATATATATATATATATATATATATATATATATATATATATATATATATATATATATATAGATTTGTTCGACCGCACATACAGACCCAAATCGGTATACTCGACCGACTTTTCAGTCCAAAAGTGACGTTTTCAGACCCGGCTTCGGGACTGGTAACGTTCGACTATAGAAAAGTTATGAGGGGTCTGAGGGGATGCTAGGGGTGCATTTTCAGCCGGGTCTGAAAAGTCGGTTTTACATGTGATTATATATGGAAAAGTTTCAGTGTTTGGCCAGTGCGAGGGCGCTTCAGTCGACATCAACTTGCTGTATATAATTCGTATAGTTGACCAACGCATTGGGTCCCTAAATATGACAACGCTGTTTTCCGTTCATACACCTCAAATACACTATTCGAGTACTTATACGATCCCGGTATGGACGAACGTCGTCATGGGTCTTAAGGATATTTCGAATACACTCGTAGATTTGATATTGGATTCTCTTTATATCAATCTGAACTGCAGATTCTCCGGTATGGAAGCTTATACAAACCCGATGAATATTACTGTAAACAAAGTGTTACCAAGTAGGTACGTGTGTCTTCGAGTAGGAGTTTCCTTTCGAAAGTGAGAAGAGAGACTTTTTTAAGTGCTGAAAAAATGGCATTTTGTGAGCAAAGAAGAAGTTACAGTCACATACTAATTTTTTTTGTTTCCGATTCACAAGATTCGTTCATGCACAATCACAAAGGGGGGCAAAAGAGAAATTAATAATAATATATGTTTATTCGTCCACAATTCTACAAAGAAAAAAAATATAACACATCATAGTAGAGTATCTTAAATAATTTATGCTGGAATATAGATGTCCATGTAAAGCAATGAAAGCTACTCAAACGACAAAAAAAGGAAATCCTGGTGCTGAATAAACATGTTTCCCTCCAAAAACCAAATGGTTGCACGAAAATTATTTACATTTCCCATTTCAAAATTCATTTTCAGAATGTCAATATCATATTATGACCATATGTTTGTTGTGCTGAAAAATGACAAAGGGATCAAAATCTCAAGACGGAGGCATGTCCACCTGCCTGTGGGCTCTCAGAATGTGAGCACACAATATATTTCATTTGATTATTAAGGAACTAGTAGAGCTCAGCAAACTACTTTATGATAGATCAACCTTTTCGCCATAATCTACCAAAAAAGGAATGGTTCAAACCCATGATATATCAATGAATATTTAAAATGTTAACGTTTCTCTCGAGCCCTCTTCGGGTATTGGGGATGAATATACGATTTTGAGTTAGAATACGGGCTAACGTGAAAAGCATCAAAAGATCACAAAAAAAAAATTTAAAATATATTCATTTGTAAGACATGTCCACAAAATCGAATACGTCAATTATACCTGGCTAATCACGTGATATACTGTGGTTTCAACGGGAAACCAGTGGTGGGTTATCAAAATACTCTCAAATGAATATTTTTACAATGTAGCTGACAGACGTCTAAGGATTTAATTTTCAGCGCTTCCAAGAGAAAAATAGTATTTTTTCCTCATATTTGGAAGAATGTAATATTGAAAGGAAATGCCCACTAGCTTATGCTAGGAATCATTCCCTGAAAGCTTTTGCACTTATGAGTAGCACCGTGTATAATTCATTATTTGTTTATAAATGGAGTGTGATTCAGTTGAAGAGATTATCACAATATGCTGAGTTTTGGAATTTCATAGAAATGAAAGATAGGAATGATGTAAATGGTGTACCAGAATCGGATAATGATTATACATATAACAAGGCTCTTGTTTTTAGTAAACCAGTGCTTCTTCCAAATCTGATTCTTGATTTCACCGATGAGAATCAAAAGTGAAATCGAATTTTTCATAAGAATTTCAGGAGTTATACAATTGTCTTTTTCAATGTGATGAATGAAGGAGAGTAGTGTTATGAATTTTGTCTAGGTCCTACCTAATATATTAAGCTCCTAATACATCACTGAGATTGATGTTATTGACATTCTGAAAAAAGTACAAGTTCTCAGTTCTTTTCGTTACTTAATATACTTTATTGTGTTTTGATTATTTATTGCCTCATTTTTGAAAGCATTCCTTCTTTAATATTTCATTCATAAAATAAAACATACATTATCTACCATTCCGTACTGATGGCCATCGTGGTTGTGGAATTCTTCTAGGTGAACTATGTTGCATTACTCAAGCCCTTTAACTCCATAACCATAATGAAGGCGTTGTTAAAGAATACAGGGTGTCCGGGTTCAACGTTCATATATTTCAGGTGGTGATTCTGGAGAGTGGAGTTCAAAGTTTATATCAACTTAGGCCCTAAAACACCAGTGCTAGAGGCTCTTCAGCATGACCTCCAAAGTCCAACTAATTTGCGATAACTATGTCATCATTTGTCGGATTTAAATGAAATTCAGTACATGGGGGTTTCTGGATAAACTGAATTGTCTGATCAAGACGGATTTACGGGGGGGGGGGTAATGAGTATCTAAGACCCAAGAAGAAATTAGGTTTCAAAGTTTATTTGAGGATGTTGTGTACCTGATTTAATGGTTTTCAATCAGATAACCCCCCCCATGAAAAAAAACTATATCCACCCATGCATGTCTGATAACCGATTCTCATCAGTGGAGGAAAATAATACTTTTAATTTTTGAGATTATGTTAGTCGAAGACATGTTCTCCTCAACCATTTTCGAGCAAAAGAGGTACGGAGCTACGGAGCCCCATCTTTTAGAAAAAAAAATTACTTTGAATGCATTTCATCACACTAAAATACTTTTATTCCGAGATAGGGGTTACGTAACGCTTTCAATTTCAATATATTTTAGGAGCCCATTTTTTCGACTGAAATTTCAATTAGATCATCCACAAAAATTGAAAATGATTTTTTATCTCTGCTACTGATGGGAATCAATCAGTTCTTTTACAATCAAACGATCAAGTTCATCCAGAAAACTCCATGCTATCAATTTCATTTAAATTCGATACATTTTGGTGCAGAACTAACCAACTAACGGTACTTTAGGGGTCACCCGTGGGCTGTGGAATGCATTAAGGACCTGAGTAGATATGGAAATATCTTCTAGTTTCGATATTTAGAATCACCTCCTGAAATATATGAACGTTTAATCCTGACACCCTTTATGTAATTCGTTATATATGACGGCATCCAGAATTGATTCTAATTTTTTTTACAGTGTACCGGGCTGGTCAAGCTACACCAGCATTCAGCCTTTTTCCCATCACGTGATAATATATGCGTTCAAATAATTCAAACTTCCAGCCGAACCGCAAAGAAATATTGAAAGGGAAAAAGGATTAATCAAATATTTCATTCATGAAAGCAACAATGAAATGTGTCATATTTTTTGTTTTCGGTTTCATTTTCTTTAATATGCTCTTTTTCTAAGAGAATTTGAAAACAATAGTTTTTGTTAGATCAGATTCTTAAAGTTTCAATGAGAGGAAATCTCGAAAAATGAGATAATTATGCCCACAGTATCACAAAAAGTAGTTTGTAGATAATGCTAATAAGCATCAAAATTTTATTCGTACGCTTAATACGATCTTTTCGTAATCATGACAAACAGCATAATAATCTAATGAGGCAAAATGGATTAATGCTCATTCAAAATGCCTGTGCCCTATAATATATAATATCAGGTGAAAGGGCTTGATGAAAGTAACTTGAAAAATAATGCGATGTTATTTTTAATCCAATATGGCGGACCATCAAAGATTTCGAAATAGTTATATTTATTCACTTCTACAATATGGGTATCAAATGGAAGGGCTTGTTGAGAGTAACTCGAAAAATAATGAAAAGAAGGATAATGTCCCTAAGTTGGAACAAACTAAATACATGTGAGAAAACTAATGTGACGAAATCCTAAAACCAATATTTCGGAAAATCCAAGTCAGTGACAATAAAAAATTGATTCAACAAATGAGAATGAGGAATTTCAACTTCACAGATAGCAAAATTGTTCACTTCGTGAAGATATTTAGTCTTCCCGTCGACTCACTAACACATATACAAATTCTTACCATAACAACTACTCTTTCAATCCCTTTTATACATTGAAATCGTAGCGACTGATCCCGACAATCTGGCAACAGTGCTGGGATCGAAAACGTTGATCGTATTTGCCGGTGCAGTATATGTGGGATTGAAAAGTTGGCGCAATGTATCGGGTCTGAACAGGACTATCAGATATACAACTTTTTTGAAGGAAAAAAAATTTTTCCCCTCTCAATGTGCCTAGGGAGTTATATTTTAGAAGAGCCCATTTTTTGCATATATACTCGTAAAAAACATACGGATCATGTGGGTCTTAGGTCGCCTTAAGAACGTACCGGGACTGAATACGTCTGCCAGACAAATATATATATATATATATACAGGGTGAGTCTTTGACTTGTACATATATTTTAACTATAGATTCTTGAGGCCAAAGGAAACCTTTTTTTCATTTTCCATTTTTCCGAATTCGGCTCTGTTAAAAAGATATAGCCATTTGAAAAAAAAAATTGTGCTGAGTCCGTGCCTGGATACATTCTCTGGAAACACTTCAAAGTTCATATTTTTCGATTGAAATTGAGGTGATTATTAGATGTTCTGGTTGATACAATTAGAAAATACTCAAGCACTGACCTTATTTGAATAAGAATGTTACAAACACGATATTTCCTAACAAAACACTCAGTTCTGTCCGATCATTTCGGCAATTGAAAAGCTATATTTCTCCCACCAAAATAAGTTCCTCCTTCAATTTTCCTGAAGATTAGTTTATAAACACTAATAATTGGTTAATATTTTCCTCGATATTTTGGAACGATCTCATGAAAATTGGTTTCTCACCAACCTATTCTAACTCCATCAACCTAAGTCAGATGATTCGAGGTCAATGACCTAACCTAACTCATCTTCTATGATATGATATTCCACAGAACACGGCCATCTAAAGACTAAAGTCTTTAGAAGGACGTGCACAGAACCTGTCTAAGCACAGAACTCTAGAGAAGACGATGCCAGATTGCCGATTTTCTCTTCAAACAATGCGAACTCAAGAAAGCAGTACGTCCCCTATCGTTAGCGGATGAACTATCACAATCGCTAACGGCTAAAGGCGTCTAGGCGTGCCAAACGAGTTCTGATTCTTGCCGATATAGCGCTACGATATAGCCGGCACGCAAGGCAGACAGGCGGGACAGGCCGTTGTGTTGTGGTTGTTCTGTTTCTGTGTCTCGAATCGAAGGCCAGTCTATGATAATGAAAGACGCTTAAACGGGATAACCTTAATTATCTATCTAAATTTACTTGCAGATAATAAAGCAAACAGGTGATGATTGTGATGTGCATAACGTGTAGTGTCGATTGAAATCTCCAAGAGGATAATATTGTTGAGATAGATATTTTCCTGAAAGACCGGTAACAATAAATTTTTAATAGAAACTGTGCTTATAGACTGTGTAATTTCATTTCATGCTTCTCAGAATTCAATTATTACATCGAACGTTTTTCCATCATGTAGATTTTAGTCTTGACGAAGTTGATAAACATTGACAACGTTGTTAATTTGTTAAGATCAGAGAATACATAATATTCGATGATATTTAATTCAGGGTTGCATTCAGTTTTTTTATGAAATTCATGATTTTTTCCTCGAATTTGTTCGTATACAATTAGGAATTACTCGAAAACGACGCGTTTTATTGAAAAAATATAAGAATACTTTTATCTTCTAAAATGGTTGATTCTTTCGAAAATATGAACCGTTTATCTTTTTCGAGTGATTTTATAGTATTTTTGGATGAATTCATGAGACGAGTAGGCTGTAACTCTTATACTAGAAGGAATATGGAATAAGTTTCAATTGAGGAATATGCACCATGAATAGAGTAAACAATCAACCAAAATTCAGTTCATTCGGATTATCGGTTTCAAATATATGGAAATAATAGTGTTAATTTCATGGATTTTTGACACCCTGTATCTTTCAAACGAAACCGAATTTTGAAAAATGGTATAGGAAAAAAGTGTTTCGTTTGATGAGAGGAATCTACAGTTAAAATATATGTACAAGTCAAAGACTCACCCTGTATATAAAAAAAAGATGTTGGTTACACCATTTATAACTCGAGATCGGATGGACTGTTTGTTATGAAACTTCATATAAGGATTAGTCTGGTTATTATAAAATACAATAAAACTTTGAAAAAATCAATGAAAATTTTACTTATGGAGGAAATGCTTTTCCTCCTTTTGGGTAAGGCCACTAGATGTCGCTACAGTTACAGTTAAGCTACCGCTTATTCGTTTGTACGTCATTTGATATTCTCCGCGTTAGATGGCGTTATATATATATATATTCTTTTGAAAGAGAGAATTACATACTGTTTTGTAATATCGAACAATATATGGCATATGGCACGTGTGAAGAAATGGCGACAAGGAACAGATTATATAAAAGAATAAAATCTGTTTCCCGCTCCAAATCTGAGTGTTAGCAGAGGGAATGTGAACGGGGTACCATACAATTCGGCGTATGATACACGAGAACAGATAAAAACCTCTGAAAAAACTCTGTCTCCCCGTGTATGTGTGGTGATACTGAATTTGTTAAAAAATATGCTGCTATCCATGTTACAGAGCTCCTTGTGCTTGAAAACATGCCTTTTCATCGAACTGGAGGCAAATATCTTGAAATTACATCTGTAACAAGAAAAAAAGAAGAAAAACGAGAAAGAAGCAGTAGAAAAAAATAATTCACCTGCTAAAAAAACCTTTTCACAAAGCCCTAACTCTCTCATGGATCGGGAGGATCTTTCGATCAGGTCCGATCTTCCAAGTGATGATTCTTCTGTTCTTCAGTTGTTCGACGAACGCTACAGGCCCCTTGTGTTGGGGGATCATCTCCCATAGATTAGAGTGGTTGTTTTTAGCAAAAAATCAGCAAAAAAGCAAGAGCAAATTCGAAAAACGTCTGACACTTCATTGTCATTTCTGACAATGTTAAAAACAAATAGTGTGTACAGTGACTATATTCCCTCTATAGTCACTGTAATACTGTGTAATTCGAGTTTGGGCAAAACCAAAATGTCTTAGCGTAGGAGTACAGATGTCTAAAATGATTAGATTTCGTTGAGATATAAGAAAAGTGTCGTTCTTACCACTTCGGATGGCGCTATTCACACATTATGACTGATGCTTATTGGTTATTTTTATAGTTTTATTTTTTCAAAATAACGTAATCGTGAAGGTACTATATTTGACATTATCACAATTAAATGGCGATGAATTTGTTGAGGCTTTCGCGGCCATCGATTGATGTCATCTGTTCTATTTTCGAGCATTTCGGTCGTCGTGGTTTGAAATGGTCGAAAAAAGAACATATGACATCAATTACTGTATAATTTACATAGGGCTTTTAGTACAATGAAAGGCTATTAACAGATCCAGAAGCGGGTGAATATCACAGTGAATTTTTATCGAAATGTCAAGTAAATCAGATTTTGGCGATGAGTTCCAATCGTTAGATGTCCATTCTCATCTTTTCTCATGATTTTCAAAATGTTTTTGAATTTCTGTTTGGGCAATAAATATATTTGCGGAAATAACTGAATCCATTATTAGTGATTGACATATTATGACATATTAGTGATTGACATATTATGACATATTATTTTTGTGTATCTGTTCTGTGTGATAGATCATATCCATGGAAACATTTGACAGTTGAAAAATCAGAGAACCAAGCCGTTGATCTCCGATCACCAGTGATTACGATTTGTGAAGTCCACCGTAAGTATCATTTAGGCGGAACAAAGTTCGCCGGGCCAGCTAGTTTTAAAATAAATTTTCATTAAATTCAGAAAATCAAGCTTGTTCATTTTGTAGATATTGTCATTGTCACACGCAGGAGCTGCAAGTGGTAAAAATCACACCGAAATGTGTCATCACATTCCTTGTAAATTAAAAAAAAAAACAGTTTTTCGGATTTTCCAAATTCAGAAACTCTCGCGGGACATTGTCTGCGAAGGACTTCTGCGACTTCCTTGGTCAATGCGGGAGCAAATATGACAACATTGAATGACAAGGTGGATGGTTAAGTTCAACGGTAGCAGCAGGGTATCAGGCCACAGCATGGAATTGAAAAATAAAACTGCAGGAATGTTGGCTGGCACGTCAAATGGAAGAAGGGAAATATCAACTTAATGTTTAAGTACAATCATAAACAGTCACAATAGTTCGATGGAGAATCCTTGCAATTCGGGAAATAATTCCAGTGGAAAATTCGAGAATTGTCGGTTGGTTCTTGTGAATAAATTAAAGGGAGTTAAAGATTTATAACTGCCTAGTATGACTCCCGAGGGAGTTATAACCATGTTTATAGTTACGGTAACTTTATCTAAGGGTTTATTCGATGATAATGTATTTGTATGAAAAAAGATGCATAGAATACCTGGTGTAACGACTCCTTACTAAAAATCGTGACCAAAATTTGTAGATCAAAACGGCACCCTAGATTTCAGTACTGGTGCTACTTCCGGAGTAATCCGCAATATTTTGCGGTCGTGGCGCTATTGCGGCAAGAGAAAATTGCACGACCCCTTTCGGGAGAAATGAAAAGCAGGACAAATACTCAGATTTTCGATTGACAAGAAAGTCTTAAAGAAATCTAATCAGTGCCAACACCAGGTATTCTATGCATCTATGTATGAAATAATAGTATATTGTTCAATGAGCGCTAATGTAAGTCATAAGACACGCAGATGAATTTTGCAGCCCGAGCCGTCAGGCGAGGGGTGTAATTCATCAAGTGTGTTATGACCATTACCGCGAATTCAACACTATACTTTATCTTCGACTTCTTCAGTGAAATTCGAATTAATCTGTATTTCCAAAATTGACAACAGTTGTCAAAAGCGAATTCTGTGGTCGAAAATCGTATCGATATCGAATACAGTAGAAAACGTCTAAAATTCACGTTTTCCAAATGCAATTTTGGATATTCAGACCTAAGAAAATGTAAAAATGGATGGCGAGAAAGTTACCTTGATGTCTGAAATAGAGTTCCCCATTAACCCGACTTTTTTATTCATTTCGTGAGCTAAATTTTTCCTATTTGTATTAGAGTGAGTTATAGGCGTGTGTTATTATTACCTCACACTATTGGTTTATAGACGCTAGTACAGATCAAAATCAGTTGAATAATGAAAATATTATTCTATGGGAGTAGAAATACATATTTTTCATTACGTCACTGAATTGTAGAATGAGTTGAGTCGAGCTGCGTTGGGTGGATTAATTACCCTAGCTACGAATTTAATCGAACGAGATTCCCTCCTTACAATGATAATGAGGTACTAATTGAAAAAAAAATCATTTTGAGTTTGGTGACTTTGACAATTTTGACATCCAAATTCAGACAGAAATATGCATCAAAATGATTTCGAATCTAATAGTGGATCTGGGTACGCCTAGGGGTATCAATTTGATTCACCAAATTCCTACATAACAATCTTTTTTTATCTGGAATCCGAATTTTTGTTTGCTCCAAAAAACTGTTTTTTCAAGGTGTTCTGGCAATATATCATATAGTCTGGGCGCAAGATACAAGTAATTTCTTGGTCCAATTCTTTTAAAGGCTCTAAATCTTGGATGCTTGCCATAATTTTTTGGTCCATGGTTATGTTTTCTTATGTATACTCTTCAGGATTTGTAGGACAACCCCAACCCAAGATACCATATGAGAGGTGGGATTGGACAAGTGAGTTGTATATTGTATTTATGTATTTATGCCCAAGTGTTTTCTAAATGCCGAAATTTATAGATCATCCCCCTAATATTTTTGACGACGCAGTTTATGTGAATATGCCATTTTAGATGTTGATCTATTAATACTTCCAGATATTTTATGTTGTCTGTTCTGGGTATTTTGTCACCATCTCCCACCTCAAGATTTCCAAAATTTGGAAGACCTGGTGTACAACTGGCAAAAGGTATTAATTTCGTTTTTGCCAAATTAATTGTGAGCTTGTTTGCTTTAAACCAACGCTTGGTCCTTTCAAAATCATAATCTGATGCTATCTTAATTTCCTCGCATGTATCGTGTTCATAGGTCATATGAACAATTTTGTATCACTTCAATTATTTTTAAAACCAAAACTAACACCCAGTGAATCTGATTTTTCACGAGAATTAATTCCCAATTCCTCAAATATATTCTACCCTGATTGCCAACATTTTGGATGTACTCATATTCTGATTCGTTATGAACATCAGTGGATAGAAAATAAACAACGAAAGTTTTTCCTAAATTCGCGATGTCCACCGACATCGCGATCAATTAAGCTCACCTTCTATCTCATTGTCAGTCGATCCCACTAAAATCAGTAGCACGAATTGAATCACTAATTGGATGGGAAAATTCAGACGCATTTTTCTCACAAAACAATCAGACCGTGGTCTACAGTTTCACTTATTGTCCCGCACACACTCCGAAGAAACTGAATCGACAACAATACCAAATTCGCACCATTAGGATCGCGAGATTGAATCCATCCTCGACGAAAATCGGATCTATTAACATAAAAGTACACACGAAGTGATCGATTCTCTGAATGTGCTTGAGGAGAGGACGAAAGCTCACTGATAGTAAAAACCGAAAGTCAAGATTGCCGCGGAGAAATTTTAATCTTAATTTTTCGACCGGTGTTTATCTCGAAAGGTACGCGTGTAGGTATATTACTTTTCGTTTTCATTATCTCCAGTTTCTCTTTCAACATTGTTATTACCATCAGGGACGGACTGCTGAAGCGTAGATGGAATTCTAGAGTTCTAGCTGAAAGAAATGCTTCTGACATGTAATTTTCTTATTTCCACAGGGTTCCCCATAGTTGACTTTCCATTTTATTTTATTAATAAATTTGTTCTCTGTGGAAATATCTTCTGTAGTCTTTGGGATTTAAGATAATTAGAAATGAAAAGTAGGACCCCATCACAGATTTTCGATCGACAGGAAAGTCTTGAACAAAATTTAATCAGTGGCAACACCAGGTATTCATCATAATTATTTGAATTAATTAATTTTTTTGCTTTTAGACATTATTTCATCATCCTTTTGAACTCTTATGGAATACTCAGTACAACAACGTGTGTTTTGTGTAGAAACTCACATAAGAAGCAGCTCGATAGAAAAGTTAGGCGTGCATTCCAGCGTCAGTTTAATAACAACAATATAGGGGTCACGGGCCACATCGTTAAACTGTTAAGTTATGGGTTCTTTAAAGGCGTAAAAATAGTTCTTTACAAAATTTGAAGAAGTCTGGACGTCGAAGAACAGTTCGTTCACCAGAAAATTCTGAACGAGTAAGAATTGCGTTCACTAGAAGTCCTAACAGGTCTGCTGATCGACAAAGCCTCATCATGAGAATATCAAAAATATTTAAAATGTGATCCCTATAAAACCAAATGACACCGCATCTCAGTATTCAAAATAAAGAAGAAGGCTAGCATTCTTTCATCAGGGAGCAATTCACTGTCTCCTAATGAGCCACGAAGCAAATTTTCATTTGAACCGTATGGTAACTAAATTGGATTTTAAGTACTGGTTTGATAAAAATTTTCGCGGAATCTTCACACAGAACCTCCATGATCCAAATGTTGTTGTGTGGTGTGGAGCCGGATATTTTTGGTATCTTCAATAAGAGAAATTCTAGAGATTTATGACAGTTCTATATTTTTCAATTTCTGAACAATTGCTATTTTATATTTTTGAATGTCGACTACTATTATAATTCATAATACATGTACAGGGTCCGGCAGAGATGTATGACGTTTTTGAAAAAATCATAACTAAGTGAGATTTTGAGGAAAATGAAATTTTATTTTTTTTAAATGTACATGAGAGTTTGCCATTGATACCACATCAAAAAAAAAAGATAAAAAATAATCATGAACGGAAGATGATGTCATCTAAGTGGTTGCCCTGTTTTTCCACACACTCCTGCAGCCGATTTGTGAAGTTGTCCATGCATCGTTCCAGCATGTTGTTTGGAATTGCTTGAATTTCGCGGGTGATTGCAAGAGAAAGTTCGTCAAGAGTAAGTGGCTTGTCAATAAATACACGAGCTTTTAGGTGCCCCCCACAGAAAAAAATCACATGGGGTGAGATCGTGTAGGCCACATTTTCCGGAGTTCTAACAGTTCTTTCTCTGCCCCTAGGTACACCAGGGCTCAATGAACCTCTCGTCCGGAGATTGTGCACCCACTTTAGGATGGTGTTTCGTGAAGGAACACGTCCATGCCTTCCAACATTAAAATGTGTTCGAAATCTACGTTGAGTTGCTACCACAGAACGATCGGTTTCAATGAAACTATCGTACACAAACACCCGTTGCTCTAGCGTCCACGGCTCCATGGCGACTGAACAAGAAATAATGGCAACTCCTTGCGGTCACATATCAACCATTGCGAAAAATTTAGGCTTCCCCTTCGCCGAGTTATACGCATCCAAAAAACGTCATACATCTCTGCCGAACCCTGTATTTAGTTTTTTCCAACTTAGGTACATCATACTCCTTTTTCATTATAATTTATAATTATGTTTTCTATGACTGTCACAAAATATTTCATCACAGAATATGTGAACCTCTACATTTTATTGGTCCATGTTTTTTTGTGGACGAAAATAACCGCGCTGTAACACTAACATCCGAGCGCTACGTAAACATGATAGAAACATTCCTCATTCCAGAATTAAATAGACGAGGAAAACTAAACAATGCCTCACTATTCCAAAAAGATGGGGCCAGCTCCTACCGCCAGAAACTCAATGAGGGTTCTGCTAGAAATGTTTAACTCATTTCTGGATCCGGAGATTTGCCATGGCCTCCGAAGTCCCCCAACAGAACCCTCGCACGTCTCGTCTTTTTATTTTCAGGCTTTAGACATAGGGAAATACGACGGACGAAATGATTTATGGATAGTTTCAATTCAAAACCTTCATAATCAACGCCAACTGAAATGATCATTATTAGACAAAGACATATTATCACAAAATAAAGGGGAAACATATCTCTGTGAGAAAAAAACGCATGACAAATATATTTTAACTGAGCATAAATTTAAGGTAATATTAAATTTCTCGAAGCAGTTTATTTGTGAACACCACAACTAAATATAAGACATTGTTTCGTTGTATATCCTTATAAAACTTTCAACGATCTTGATTTGAGCCTAATACGGCACTGGCTGTAGTGAATCTTTGGTAAGTTTCTCCAACTGCAAGATTGAACGTCATTGAACAAGTTCTGTCATTACCATAATCTGGTCCAAACAACTTTCTCAGGTGTGATCTGCCGATTTTGGGAGGAGTGTACCCAAGCGGATATAGAAAACAAAAGTGCCCATATTCGATGTTATGTAACGTGTGCAGTGGGAACTTACTTGCGTCTGTGTTCAATGGAATGCCGGTCGAACGTTCAGTTCGTTATTTTAATTATTATTACAAGGAAGAGTACGTGGGCGTTTTTTACATTTACTATAACAGCAAAAAGTAGAAACAATTTATTTGGCATGATTTCTATTTTCATATCCTTTTAGTTCCATTCCAGTAGGTCTCCTCTCGATGGGGAATCATAAAGGGGTTTCCAATAAGGAGTGTTATTTTGACATTCAAAGAAAAATGTCATTTTGTGAGATACATGATCAGATGTTCATCCCATTATGAAGTCAAAGGTATGCCGTAAATAATGGAACATAACATCAGCCAAATGAACACCACGACGACAAGACCGGGTCCTTTTCTTGAAATTTTCAATAACCAATTAGAAAAATGGCTGCCCAAAATGTTCTCGATAGCTTCACGAATTCCATCTTTAAGGTAATGAATCGACGCTGGGCTCTTGGCGTAGATCTTCTCTTTCACATGGTCCCAAAGAAAGGAGTCGCAAAATGTTGAATCGGTGGCCAATTGCGATCACCTCTTCGAGAGATACGAGGATATATTGAAAAATTCTTAGCCCACTATAGAACCAAACACAATTTCAATGTCAAAATATTTCATTACTCAACATATTCTCCTCTTAATTGAATACATTCATAAAAGCGAACCTGAAACGTCTCTAGACCTTCAAAAATAATGTTTCTTCTTGCTCTGCAAACCAGTCCTTCACAGCTTTTATTACCTCCTCGTTGAAAGAAAATTTACGACCTTTTAAACTTTTTTTCAGTTGAGGAAAGAGATGATAGTCGGACGGAGCGAAATCTGGTGAATAAGGGGATGTTCTAGTAATTCTAACCCTAAATCACGAATTTCTTGCATGGCAACATGAGATTTGTGTAATGGGGCGTTGTCCTGTAAAAACAAAATACCTTTGGATAGCTTTCCTCGTCAATTTTTTCCCGTAGAGTGATCAGTACCTAATGGCGAATAGTAATCTCCAGTTATTGTTCTATCCGAAAAATCAATTATGATTCCTACAAGGCAATCCCAAAAAACTGAAGCAAGAACTTTTCCAGCAGATTTTTGGACACGAAACTTCTTAGGTCTTGGAGAACCAGAGTGTCGCCATTCCGTCGATTGTTGCTTCGTTTCTGGATCGTAGAAATATACCCAAGTTTCATCCACAGTAACAATTCGATTTAAGAACTCTACATCATTTTCAAATCGAGCACAGATCGAACGCGATGCTTCTACCCTTCCACGCTTTTGGTCAACATTCAAACATTTGGGGATCCATTTTGCAGAAATTTTTCTCATGTCCAAATTGACGTAAACTATATGATGAATGCGTTCGTATGAAATCTTCAGTGCTTCAGATATCCGTTTTAGCCCAATTCGACGGACTGATAAAATCATGTCATGAACTGCATCGATATTTTCGGGGACTGCCACAGAAACTGGCCTTCCGGATCGGTCATCCTCTTCAATGGAAAAATTACCTCTTTTGAAGCTTGCAGTCCAATTTTTCACGGTCGCATACGAAGGACATTGATCACCAAGGGTATTAAGCATATCTTCGTAAATCTGCCTACCTCTTAACCCTTTTAAATACAGGTACTTGATGATGGCTCGATACTCCAATTTTTCGATTCTTACAATTTCGGTGGACATCTTTTTTTTAATTTATTGCGTAACTCTGGTTTACTTTTTTCACGTCGAACTCTACACGGACACTGCTAATAAGTTATTGTTCGTTGATATGGTATCGCAATATTTTGTTTATGCATGGAACTGGTCTAGGCTAACTAGAAATCAATTCATCCTGGTAAGACGGTCCGGAAACTTTTACTGTGAAAGATCAATCGTTTCTTTGCTTGTGTGGCACGAAGAAGCGTCTTGTTAAAAGTAAACGTTGTCCAGATCAAAACCATCTGATTTCGGCCATATAAAATCATTCATCATCTCTCGATTGCACAATCCATTCACCGTTACTGTTGCCCCAGACTCATTCTCCAAAACAACCACATACTTTTCAACATAACTCTTGGGTTTTTCGAGCCCCAGATGCGACAATTTTGGTTGTTGACGAAGCAACCGAGGTAGAAATGTGCCTCATCACTCAAGATGATTTTTCGATTAAATTCAGGATCATTTTAATGCACTTCAAGGATTCAATCAGCAAATACACTATACGTTGCTGATCGGCCGGCTTAAGTTTTTGTGTAAACTGAACTCTGTGAGCCTTAAGGCCCAAATATTTATGCAAAGTACGGTGTAATGGCGTTTACGAGAATCCTAATTCCAAAGAATGACGAGGAATGGACAAACCTGTATTTTCCTCAACAATTTTAGCTACAGCATCAATATTTCCGACTATTCTTGAGCGACGTGTACGAATCTTATTCTACACATCACTCACTTGCTCAAAATTTTCCACCAATTTATGTAATGCGGTTCGACAAGGTGCTCCACGAGGACCCAAAAATGTTCGAGATTTACGAGTCGTCTCTGCCAAAATGAACAAGCCTCTTCATTTTGCTGTTTTATCAATGATGGAAATGGATAATTATTCAAAACATATCAATTACAATAGATCTGTTGATGAAGCATTAAGTAATTCAGCTATCAGCTAAATCTTAAAAGGATCTTCTTCATTTCAAAAATCAGTTTGAAGGAACATAGTCCCATGTTGTTTTCATTTTATTGGAAATATTAAATGATCAAATTTCTCCTTAGTATCTTCAGATCTTATTATATCCTTGAAAGATCACACAACGGAAATATTCATTGTTTTTATATCGGTATGATCTACATTTCAGTACATTCTCTTCTCATCAGATGCAAATCAACACTCCATTATTAATAATTTCACTTGCACTACTTATAAAATCTCAGTAAGTTTTTTGGATTAATAAATTATGGCTTATGTGTTCCACATTCATCCCATGATTGTATTTATGTTGTGAGGAAATCCTTTTGTATTTCCTATCCACAATTTATTCTCCTATGCTAACTCTCTAACAAGATGATTGACTATCTAAGAATTTTTACATGAAAAAACTGTTCTTATGAAGTTGGCCCACTCTTCTTTCGTTATCGTTTGGTAAATCTTTCGAATTGAAATCAAGACATACTGGAAGCAATCTTTAGATGAATGATTCCAAAGATGCGTGTATGGTCCAATAACGCCACCGGACCACAAACCGCACCAGACAGTCACACGTTGAGGATAAAGAGGCTTTTCAACAATAACTCATAGGTTTTCCGAGCGCCAGATGCGACAATTGTTTAAGGAGCCACCGAAGTGAAAATAGGCCTCATCACTGAAGATCATTTTTCGTTGGAATTCCAGATCATTCTCATGCATTTCAAGGACACGAGGTTGTTGTTGATCGGCCGGCTTGGTTTCTTGTGTTAACTGAACTTTATAAGCCTTAAGACCAAAATCTTCATACAGAATACGATGTAATGACGTTTGTGGAATGCCCTATTCGAAAGAACGACGAGGAATTGACAAACCTGGGTTTTTTCAACACTTTCGGCTGCAGCAGCGATATTCTCGGCTATTCTTGAGCGACGTGTACGTGTACAAGGTGTCTCACCACGACCCATAAATATTAATAGCACTTTCATGTGATGTTTTTCAATTAATTCAGTCCGTCTTCTTAAAGTCTTGCATATCTGTTGATTTCTAAGATCTCTATACTCGTAGTAACTCTTGAAGGGTTTAAAATTAATTGGAGAAGGCAAAAAATAGGAAAATGTTCAAAGAAGACCTATTCAAAATTGTCTGAAGGTTATGAGAAATAGGTATATTAGTGATAATGTTGAAAATAAAGAGTGTATTATATTAACTGAACTGTTTTTTTTCTCCATGAAAAAAACCTTGTAGATCAGTTATTACGGAGTGATATTCTTTCTTTACACTTCATCTATCTAAAATCTCCACTCAACTGAGTATAGCCAATACTGATGGGATCGTTATATTTTTGATAATCCACCAAAAATTACCATTCCAATTGAATAATTATTTCACTAATTGAGTTGTCCTTCAGAAGTTATAATCGGTACGAAAAACCATAGGCGAAAAGAAAGTAGAAGTGTATTTTCTTCGTTTCGCGACACGTTCAACTGAAGAGGAAGTCGCATTCAATTGCTTCCGGTGACCTGCAGTGATACAAGCAAGCTTACTCTGCTTTCTCCAGCATTCCTCTTCAGCAACCACGCGGCAACAACGTGTGGACTGTGGACCTTTCATTATGAAAGTGGGTCGACGACTTAACCTTAACCTACACGAAAAGTCGTTGGAGTTTGATTTGTATGCTGCTCTTGAAGGTCTTGGACATTAAGATTGTTTGGGAGAATTTGAATATAACAAACACGGCAGATTCAAATGGTAGCATCGGAGAACATAACGATGCATCGATGATCGGTAATGAGCATGAAGTAGGGTTCTTTCACATGATTTGGATCTCCATCTTCTTAGTCTATATTTTACGAAAATAATAAGATCGTTTTTGTGATTGTCTTAACCCTTAACCGGTGACGTGCGGTCATAGTGACCGCATGCTTATTTTGTTTTATTGCTCCTCATGAACCGAAACTGTTTCACCCCACTCCTACCACCTACTTTCAAGCTGATATGAAATAAGTCTGTTTTGAGACGCTGGAGGGTGTGCGTGCGGTTTTTCGTTTTTTACGGTAATCGAAAATTGAAGAGCGGTCATATTGACCGCACGTCTCCATTAGTGCTGAATATATTTTGCAACATATATGATGAATGAAGGTCCAGGTCCTTCGAAAAAGGTTCGCTATACGAGCCCGGACTTGGAAGAAATGGTATGAGGAAGCTGGGGACGAGGACAGTTAACTGAAATCATGATGAATATGAAGAAACCGATCATAATTCGGAATGCGAGCTTTCCGCTACAGAAAATGATGTAGGTGATCGTGATGAGCAGAGAACAAGCTGAAGAGAAAAACTTTTCATGTATGCTGTATGTGTTGAAAGCCTATTTGCAATCAATGTGCTGAAATGTTGTGTACTGACCGCAAATAAATTTGTGAATTTTGATGGGATGCAGTTTTAATGATAACGATATTTTATTTCTATTTTTATTATGTTTTTTTCATGAAGATATCTACCAATTTTGTAATCCGATCAGTAAATTGCCCTTTCCTAACATTAAATTTTTTTAAAGCCCCTTCATGTCAAACATATTCGGAAAAACAATTTTATATTTTGGCTCTTGAAAAATATAATTCAGTCAAGCGACTTTACAGTTTTTCATTGTTGTTTGAAAATACATATTATAAAGATTTAATGGTGTTTAATTTTTCCAAATTTTTTCGTATTAATGTCTCAAAAAAGTCATTGCGGTCATATTGACCGCACGTCTCTGGCAGTGTCGGTATAATTTTACGTCTCCGCTTAAGGGTTAAGTTGCTTATAGTGTTTTTGTTTTATGGTCTTGTTCTGAAGAGATTGATTTTCGGAGAATTTATTTTTCGTTTTTTATAATAATAATAAAATATCCAAAAAAAAAAACAAGTGACATACTTGGTTTGAGGTCGTCTGCTGGTAATTAAAGAGGCTTGTATTTACATGTTGCGTCTTCTCACTATACGACAAGATCGGAACAAAATAAATTTCCTTTGGCCAAAAAATTGAGCTGTCTTGTTTAAAATAGGTTGTTTAGATAGAAAGATTTTTACAATATGGTATTGATTGCTTGTGATGCAATATTTGTTCCATATACCGTGGTTTACAGTCGGCGTTCCTTTTTTAAACACCTCTAGACTGATTTATGGGTCATTGATTGAAAGTGTTCTCAACCCAAGATAGTTAGTTCAAGTTCGCTGTATATTAATTCAATATGGCGTCGAATGAAGTCGTGTCTGAAAATCGCTTCCAAAAAATTAACTGAAATTAAATGCTTTGACTGCAATAAGAAAGTTCTAGAATGGATCAAGTGTATAAGGTGTAATGAAGAATTCCACTCAACGTGTATGATGAAGGCTGATTAACAGAAATCATCTGCAAACATGAACCCAGCACAAACGAACATAACCAAGATTTGAACCTGGAAGTTCAAAATAAGATTATCACAGTGGAATACACATATTTCAGAAAACTTCTGGAAGAAGCTCAAGTGAAATATTAAATCCTTATGGAATATAACATTCTCTTATAAAGTTCCTCGAAGAAATTCTTATCAGCGGATATAAACCGAAAATAGAAGAAAAAGCCATTCAACGAAAAGTAAAAAATGTTAACAAGTCAAACTGGAATGAACAGTATACGGCTGAGCAAGGAACTAGGAAACTGACAAGTGACTTGAATAAACAAACGCTCGATGCAATAGAGTAACCTGGCACAGAAACCACAGACTGTGCAGAAACTGATAAGACGTGTAAGACTTCGATAATTGAAGTCACCTATCGGAAATATAAACAAGGACGAAAGCGAACAAAAACAACCAAAACAAAACCCCAATGAAAATAATGGCAGAGGCAAGTCTCATAATGGCTACCAAAGAGTCACCAAGAAAAGGAGAAGTAAATTAAGGACAGGGGAAAATTAAGAAAGAACTAACAATTTCAATTTCCAAGGGAGACATAAAACTCCCGAATAAAAACGACTTTAGCTATTCTTAAACAGAATAAGAGATCAAGTTTCATCAGAAAATATGGTAAAGTATAGAAAATAAAAAAAATAAAGCTTACAACACAGACTACATAGCTACTGGAAAAAGGGAGAGAGCTTATTAAAGACAACAAAAGGAATACAGTAGAGTATGCTGAACTTAACAAAACAGCAAGGAAAAAGGCCAAGCATGACATGAGAAGGCAGCAGGAAAATCGTTGAGTTGAGTTGATAAAGCAAAATAGAGGCTTAAAATTCTTTGAAAAAAAAAACGCACATAAAAAGAAAATGATCAAGCTGAGAAACGGACAGGGTAACATAACGGTGGATCGAAGAGAGATGCTCAAGGCAACAGAGGCATTCTACACAGGGTTGTACGATTCCAAGATAGACAACGAGGATGCCAGAAGAGCCAAAAATGACCAGATAAACATGATATGTAATGTTGGCTTTGAAGATCTTCCAGAGATTGGTGAGGAAGAAATTCGGAAAGCTTTGAAGCAACTAAAAAACGGAAAGGCAGCAGGTGACGATAACATCATACCTGAAATGCTGAAAGAGGGTGGAAGCTTACTTACATACATTCAAAACCGATCTGGGTGCTCATTCAATATTTCTTGAGTTAATTGATGGAATTCCCCCACTTCATCTGTTCGTTGATTCATTTGGTAAATCGAATCCCTTCTATGAGAATCACCAGCAACTGTAAAATCAGCTATATTTTCCATATTATCTTCTTCCCATTTCCTCGCGTGAGCTCACATGACGCGACAACAATGTGTCTGCACCTTAATGCTCAGAAGTATCGTACATTGTGATCATAGTATTCTGAGGAATCATTCGAAGTTATTTCCGCAAAAACATTATTATTTGAGAAAAATTTATTTGAAGTCAACAAAGATGAATAAATAAAAAAACATAAAAACTCAACGTGAATTACAGAAGGTGCTCGAAAGTGCCACCATTTTGCTCAACACACATTCTTGCCCTCTCCAAAATATATGTCTGAAACTTTTTTAAATCATGTCCGGATTATTACGTATTTTATTGCGAGCGACTTGATACGTTTCTTGAAGATCTCCCCACTTTCTATGAATAAACTGAACATTTCAAATAACCCCAAATGAAATGGTGTGGCGTTTATAAAAATCGATTGATTGGACTACACGTCCTGCCAAGGTACGGGTGATCACTGATCTTCACTTAGATTTCCTCCAAAAACCTGTATTACTCGAAGGTACGGACATTGCAAGAATGTATTTTCAGCAAGATGGAGCTCCACCTCTTCTTCTTCTTCTTCTTCTTCTTCATCAGCCCTCATTTGTCCACTCCTGGACATAGGCCTCTTTCATCCGTTTCCATGCCCCTCTGTCTTGTGCTGTCCGGAACCATCTTCTCCCCGCTATCCGTTTGATATCGTCCAGCCATCTCTTCTGAGGTCTGCCTACGCTACGTTTGGTCTGTCTTGGTCGCCAATGTGTTATCCGCGCTGTCCAGTTGTCATGGCTTTGTCTGGCCACATGCCCCACCCACTGCCATTTGCTCTCCGAAATGCGTTTCATAATATCCACGACTTTAGTTTTCCGTCGGATTTCCTCATTCCTGATCGTATCCCTCAGACTAATACCAAGCATGATGCGTTCCATCGCTCTTTGCATCACTCTCAATTCTTCGGCACTTCTTTTTGTCATTGCCATCGTTTCTAAACCGTATGTTGCTACCGGTGGTATACATGCATCGAAGACTTTCCGCTTTAGGTTTATTGGTATCTCTCGGTTTTTCAAAATAAAGCTCAACTTACCAAAAGCTGCCCATGTAAGTCTCTTTCTACGTTTAATTTCGGCAACTTGGTTCTCTTTGCCATTCTTTATATTGTGCCCCAAGTACACATATTCGTCGACGTTTTCCAAAGTTGTACCGTCCACTGTTACAGTATCGTTCGCATCGCTGATAATCTTCGTCTTAGAAAGGTTCATTCTTAAGCCCACTTTACTCGATGCTTCATTCAGTTGACCCAGCATCTCCTTGAGTTCATGGACGTCGCTAATGAGGACGATGTCGTCGGCGAACCGCAGGTGGTTTAGGAGTGTTCCGTTCACATTGATACCTTTAGACTCCCAAGGAGAAGTGTTTTGAATACGTTCTCCAACGCCAGAGTGAATAGTTTGGGAGATATAGTGTCTCCCTGGCGCACGCCTCTCTTAATTTCTATTTTATTCGTTGTCAGGTTTTCATTTATTTTGACGTGAAAGGTGGCATTTTCATATATACAATTTAGGAGTTTTGTGTATCGGGAATCAACTCTAGCATCATCCATGGCCTGTAGAAAAGCCCATATTTCGATGGAGTCAAATGCCTTCCTAGAATCTACGAATGCTAAGTGTAGAGGTATGTTATATTCTGTTGTTTTCTCTATTAATGTTCTTACTGCCTGGAGGTGGTGGACGGTACTATACCCCTTTCGAAATAACGCTTGTTCTACCGGTTGATAGGCGTCTAACTTGTTGGTGAGTCTGTTAGTAATGATTTTGGTAAGGAGCTTATATAGATGGGACAAGAGACTGATAGGTCGGTAGTCCTCCAAGTCAGTGTTATCTCCTCTCTTGAAAAGCAGAATAACCTCTGCGTTATACCACGCCTCTGGTATCCTACCCTCTTGGAGGCATTTGTTGAGAAGTACCTGCAGTGTTTTCTCCACAATACTTCCCCCCATTTTCAGCATTTCGCAGGTGATATTGTCTTCTCCCGGGCTCTTCCTGTTTTTCATTTGTTTCAGTGCTGTACGTATCTCTTGTCTTGTTATATCAGGGATGTCTTCTGACCCAACGTTGCAGATAATATTTGATGTTGCAGCTGCTGTGTTTGAAGCCCTTGGATCAGTTGCGGTGGAAGCATAAAGACGAGTGTAGAATGCATGGACATGATCAGCAATGCCCTCGTTGTCTGAGATCAAATTTCCCTGTTGGTCTTTTATTTTGGTCATTCTATGTTTTCCCGTGGACATGTTCGATCTGAGAACTCTCATGTTTGCGTTTGACTCTATAGCATTGTCAATGAGTTTCGTGTTGTGGTTTCGGATGTCTTTTCTCACTTTTTTGCTGATCGTCTTGTTTAGTTCTTGGTATTCTGGTGTGTCTCTGTTGGTGGTTCTCCTCTTCTTCATAAGTGCCAGTGTGTCCGGCTGTAATTTATGGTTTATGCTGCCCATACCTCTCGTGTAGATTTTCTTCACCGCATTGCGAATGTCATTAACTATTTTCTCATTCAAACAATTGATGTCCATCTCTTCCAGATCTGCGGTTGGTTCAAGTTTCTTCCTCAGCTCTCCCTGATATTCTTCCTCCTTACGACTCAACTCCTCCACGGTGGGAAATCTACCCTGATGAATCAGCTTGTTTCTTTCGACTTTGAGATCAAAAACGAACGACGCTCTGACCATCCTGTGGTCGCTACCCGTGTCAAACTGGTTCAGCACCGAAACATCAGTGCAGATTTTTCTGCTGTTGGCAAATATGTAATCTATCTCGTTCCTGGTCTTGCCGTCGGGACTTTCCCATGTCCATTTCCTCTGTTTGGGTTTCTGGAAAAAGGTATTCAGACCGTATAGGTTTTCTCCATTTAGAAATTCCAACAACATATCCCCACGTGAGTTTCTCACGCCCAGACCGAAGCTTCCAATGTTTTTTGAATCGGCTTCGATTTTTTGTCCGATTTTTGCATTGAAGTCACCACTTATAATCTTGTAGTGACAATTCTCTGATTCCATTGCCTTGGATAAATCTTCCAGGAAGGTTTCCATGTCCATGTCATCCGCCGTGCTTGTAGGCGCGTCTCCATGGATGAGCTGTAGTCTGTACCTCTTGTTCAGTTGAAGTACTATGTAGATGACTCTGTCTGAGATAAAGGACTTAAAGGAGAATTTCGTTACCATATGTTTGATCTTCTTATTTATGAGGAGGGCTACACCCCCCTGTCCATTGTGATTATCGGCGTTATTTTGGTATAGTATGTGGCCTGACTTTAAAGCAGTATTCTTTTCTCCCGGCAACCTCGTCTCGCACAGCCCCAATATATCCCATTTAATATGTTTCAGTTCTTGTTCCAGCCTAGTAAGGTGGTCGATTGTTCTCATTGTTCGGATGTTGTATGTTGCTATTTGGATTTTTACGTTCTTGGACACAGAACGTTGTTTCAGTTTATTCGAATTTTTGCCTCCCCCAGAATCCAAATCGAGGCAGACTGATTTTGAATCAGTGTGAGATTTTGTGTATTTCACAATACTCACCTGGGGTAATCTCATTAATTTCGATATCTCTGCATGAATACTTTGAAAGGTTTATGGCATTTAAACACCGTGCTTGCCGAGCGTGTTGGTGAGTGGGTATTGAGAGATGAATTTCCTCATCTCTTTGATTGAACAGTTATACCGCCGTGACTCGGTCGCCAGAGCCTCGTTTGTTGTTGAGCAGGGTGTACCGGGTAATTGAAAACTACCACTCGTGCAGGTGAGGTTGACGTTTGGACAAGCTTTGACCCTTTCTCGCTTTCGTCCCTCCACCTCATTTAAAAGTAATGGCCAGACTCAGAGAACCGTCTTTTGTGTATTATGTATTGGGGAAGTGAATATGAAATACTTCAAAAATGACAGAGTTTAAAATCAACCAAAAGAAGACCGATTGATAGTGTTTGACGTTTGAAAATGAACTGGGAAAAATTGAGAATGTTGGTATCTTTTGGGGGGGGGGGGGCTGCAGCCCCAAAGCCACTGAGACAGACACATCCGTACATGTACTTTCTCTATAGACTAACCATAACACAGGGTAACGTGAAGTACATGTGTTTGAAGTTAATGAATGTACTACCGTCAGATTTTCGTGGGATGAGAACTTATGCTATTTTCAAGAGGAAAGTGACTAACTTCATTGAAGACACTGAACCCTATAATGTTAGAGCATAGGGATAGCTGCTTAACAAATTATAAATCCATGGATTCGTGAATTTCCATCAGTGAAAATTAGTTTGAGAATAATGGTCTCATTGCAGTACTCTCCAATCACACTTTTTTATTGAAAAAACCACAATAAATTCTGCTTTAAGCCACACCACTGAATAGGCAATCAAATCACCTTTCATTTGATGTACCTATGTACGAAAATTATTGAAAAATAACATTGGCATGCTGTATACAATGACCAAACAATCAAACCATTCAAGCAGAGGCAGGGGCATTTGCAAAATAACTATAGAGAACAAAGCTCATACAATGACGGGTATCCTGGACAGCCAAATCGATACATATTCCAACGTATTGCGACAAAATCAAACGAATAATTGATGACCTACATAATCCACACGTGCATTCAACCCGTTTCTTCAGCTGAAATGATTTTCAGAATATAAAGGTTCATTTATGAACCATTACCTTTGGTATAAATATGGTACTTATTATGTGTGCCGATAATTCCGTCAAGAATAGAATGGTTTAATTCGTATTAGAACGCATCAGCATTTAGTATACCCTGGCACAGGGTAGGTCGAAATTTGGTCGCATGCTTTGCTTGAGTATCAAAAATGTCTGGATGAGAGAAAATAAGTTACTATTAAAGGAATCCCGAGGGGCATAAAAACTTGAGCGGTTACTCAGTTCGATGGTTCCAAAGAGGAGCATTCATAATTCGAATTAGTAGTGAAATGTTTTCGGGAAGATGCCAATTCTGGATATTATTACTATTTGTCAGAATTCTGGTGTCAGTTGTATTAATTGAATTAATTACCCAAACTGCATGTGGGCTATCCTTCTGCAAATACAATGTGAAACAAGGTATATGAAGAAAAAACATTTTTTAGATCAAGCTCTCATATCAACAACACTCATCCGCCATTTTGAAGCCGCCATCTTGAATTCCTCAGCTTTGAGGAATCGTAATTTCCGACCCAGGAAACCCCCAGATACCAATTTTGAATAGAATAGAATCATAATTACAAAACTCGTCCGCCATATTGTAGCCGCCATTTTGAATTTACCAATTTTGACAAGAGAATAATCATTCAAAGAAATAAGACACAAATCATTTGCCAGTATAAATAATGACAAATGAAATGTGAATACGAACTAGGTCTCCGATACTGTTCACCCTACCAGACCGAATGGTCCAACGTCAACTGAGAATCACACCGACTGCAGTTTCGTCCTATTAGGACTCATCAGGGTGGAATATCTCAAAGTCGACGCTGGATGGAAAATCTTTTCGTCAAGATATGGACATCTGACGCCGCACTATTTCGATGAGAAATTAATGAGCGACATCTATACCTTCAGAAAAGACCCCCCCTCGGTGATTGAATGAACAATAAAGGAAACTTTCTTCCAAATTGCACCACCAGATTGTGAATTTCAACGTTAGAGAACGCCATAATCAATTCACCTGGGATGCGCGGAGACGTTCGCAGTTCGTAGGTTGAAAACCCAAAATAATTACAAAGAAAAATGATGATATGGGATCATCTGCTGAGAAGGCAGCTACCTATATAATTCAAAGAAATAAGACACAAATCATTTGCCAGTATAAATAATGACAAATGAAATGTGAATACGAACTAGGTCTCCGATACTGTTCACCCTACCAGACCGAATGGTCCAACGTCAACTGAGACTCGCACCGACTGCAGTTTCGTCCTATTAGGACTCATCAGGGTGGAATATTCATTCAATCACCGAGGGGGGGTCTTTTCTGAAGGTATAGATGTCGCTCATTAATTTCTCATCGAAATAGTGCGGCGCCAGATGTCCATATCTTGACGAAAAGATTTTCCATCCAGCGTCGACTTTGAGATATTCCACCCTGATGAGTACTAATAGGACGAAACTGCAGTCGGTGCGATTCTCAGTTGACGTTGGACCATTCGGTCTGGTAGGGTGAACAGTATCGGAGACCTAGTTCGTATTCACATTTCATTTGTCATTATTTATACTGGCAAATGATTTGTGTCTTATTTCTTTGAATTATATAGGTAGCTGCCTTCTCAGCAGATGATCCCATATCATCATTTTTCTTTGGAATAATCATTGTCGAAATCAAAAACCCCCAGATACTAATTCTGAATGGAATCGGATCATAATTACAAAACTCATCCGCCATTTTGGAGCCGCTATTTTGTTTGTTTCTATAACAATTTGTTTCTATAACAAATATTTCATGATGCATTGTCACCAGAATCATGTACACCTGCAAAATTTCAAATCAATCGGTCGATTAGAGGTGAGTCATATTCAACTTTGATTAGAGACAGACAGACAGAAAACGGGACGGGTGAAACTAAACAAAAGCTTGTGTGGACGGACCTTTATGACTTCAAAGGTGATGAGATTAACGACATGTGGAGCTGTTTCTCGCATCGGTTCAATAAGATTTTTAATGACTGTTTCCAATAACCTCGAAGAAAATTTTGTCTTCAAAAACATCAAACATTTAAGGTTAGATTCAAACATCATCAGCATAAAAAACAGATTAAATGTACTATATACAGTTTCTAGAACTTATCCCCAATTTCTAAGGCAATATAAATCAATCAAGAGGGAATATGAGGCAGCGGTAACTGCTCAGAAAAAAAATTACTATGGTCAACTAATACAAAATCTCAACAATAAGCCGAAGACAACATGGTCTATCATAAGAATTCTTAGTGGTAAGCATTGTAAAGCCGGCCATAGACATCGTTATTTTTCATCCGTTTTCCTCGCCTCGGTTCGAACCGCCGAGTCATATCGCAGAACTATTTTTCGCACACACTTCGGTAAATTCTTCGAGTTATTTTGCTGTCGTAGGTTAGGTTAGGTTAGGTTAGATTAGGTTAGGTTAGGTAAGATTAGGTTAGGTTAGGTTAGGTTAGATTCCCGTACGAGGTCATCAACTTGTCGTGGTGTACGGGCTTGAGTAATTGGAAGGAATCCTAAAAATCAGTTTTAGGAGAACTTCCAATGAAAACTAAGAATGACCAATATACATGGCAACTATGGCTTAACTGGCCCCTCGAACCTGAGGACGGATCGGGGTAGACCCAGTGAGCAACGTTAGTACCCCATGTAACCCCATCCCACTCCCAAAAATCCTTTCAGACAGCAAAGGTCTTAATTGACCAGGGGACACGGTGACTGCTTGGACGAGGAGTTACCATCAGTGTACCAAGACCCTCCGGGGATCTATACCTGTCGTTAATAGTTGCGTGAAATAAGCCAGGTGAAACTTCGGAACGATGGTCAGCTGCAGTCTCGCAGGTCCTCACAATGTGAGACAGCGGTGGGACCTCATAGGGCGCGGGACGCTCCTCCTATCACCCAACAACTCCATGGGGAGGAGATACCGGTCGGCCCGAATGCGCGTACTGTCGAATTCCAATCGCATTGGAGACCCAGTAGTGCCTACGAAACAAGGTGTGATAGTGGAAGTCGGTTCTGCTATCGCGCCGAGGAGGAGGTTTTAGTTGGGTTAGAGTCACACGAATCCCAGCATTGAACCGCCCGCTGCAGAGAAGGTATGATGCTTTCCTCCTTCCTCAGGGCACAAAAAAAAGGTTAGGTTAGATTAGGTTAGGTTATGTTCCCGTACGTGGTCATCACCTTGTCGTGGTGTCCGGGCTTAAGTTGCTGTGAATCCTATGGAGGAAGAGCGAAAAACCAAGTATGACCAAAACCAAGGAGTGACTATGGCTCTCTTGGCCCCTCGTATCTGAGGACTCGGGGTAGACCCAAAGAGCAACGTTAGTGCTTCACAAGTAACTATGATTCACTTGGCCCCTGGAGGCTGCTGACTCTGGGTAGACCCAAGGAGTAACGTTAGTACTTCACAACACACTTCCCGAACCTAAACTCCTTTCAAATCCAAGGGCTCGAGTCTATGCGTGCGCTTAGATTGTGACATCTTCGCGATCCACCCCTAGGCTAAACGACCTAGAAGACGCTGGAGACCGAGCTATCAAGAAAAGGCTTCGAGGGATGAGCATGGGAGAGTGGCGTGTTTAACTATGGCTTCCTTGGCCCCCCGGATCCACTGACAAGGGGTAGACCCAAGAAGTAATGTAAGCACCACATGCAGGGAACAACTCACTTGGCCCCCTGTAATCACAGACACAGGGTACACCCAAGGAGTAACGTTAGTGTTTCGAACGTGGAGAACTTGCATCTGGCCTACGCCTCACTGGCAACCCGGGCGTGGACAAGGAGTTACGTCTCACTTTTTCCCTCGGGCTGAAGGCCACTGCATGAATCAGAGTAACTATGACCCACTTGGCCCCCCGAATCCTCGGACTCGGGGCAGACCCAAGGAGTAACGTTAATGTCTGACGGAAACCGCACTCTCATAGCTCAATCCCCGAGGGACCAGGGCCATTGGCTCGCTATCGGGGAGTCAGTAATTGACAAACTGATAGTGAGCCGGCCAAAACCTCCTGAGGATCTATTCCTGGTGTTTGAGTTCCGTTGTGAAAAAGCCAGGTGAAAATACGGAACTAGGTCAACAACAGTCAGTGGACTCCTCACAATTTCTCTGTGAGACCGCAAACTGTGAGACCCGTCAGTCGAGGTGCAGGTTTCTTCCCCTCAGTCCCTACATCCAAGGGGCGCAAGAGTCTGATACGACCACGCAGAAACTACACCGTGAAATACCAATCGTCTTGGTGATCCGGTATGGTGCCTGCGCAAACCATCATAGTTGGAATGGGTGTCCTTGGGATTCCGACTAAGATGGCGAGGAGGAGGTTTTAGTTGGGTTAGAGTCCCACACGAATCCCAGCATTGAACCGCGTGGAGAAGACGCTCGAAAGCGAAGAGAAATGGAACCTCATCGCCGAATGGGTTCGGTACGTGATGATGGCCAAGGCGGAGGAAGAGAGAGAAAAAGAAGCGAACGGCTGGTATGACTAGACTAAGACGACAAAATAGGCTAAGTGTGTTACAAGAACCGACCCAGAGGACCCCCAATCCACAACCCCAGCACAAATAGGGAAGAGAAGACACCAAGACTACCACAAGGAAAAGACACGCAGGGTAACTATGGCTCTACCGGCCCCTCGAACCCGAAAGCAGGACCGGGGTAGACCCGGAGAGCAATGTTAGTACCTTGTGCAACCAGAGCCACGCAAAAGGTAATTGCACGCTCAAAAAAGGGTAGAATAGGTCAGGCTATCTGTGCGCTCAATATACATGGCAACTATGGTTTAACTGGCCCCTCGAACCTGAGGACGGATCGAGGTAGACCCAGTGAGCAACGTTAGTACCCCATGTAACCCCATCCCACTCCCAAAAAAATCCTCTCAGACAGTAAAGGTCTTAATTGACCAGGGTACACGGTGACTGCTTGGACGGGGAGTTACCATCAGTGTATCAAGACCCTCCGGGGATCTATATCTGTTGTTAATAGTTCCGTGAAATAAGCCAGGTGAAACTTCGGAACGATGGTCAGCTGCAGTCTCGCAGGTCCTCACAATGTGAGAAAGCGGGGGGATCTCATAGGGCACGGGACGCTCCTCCTATCACCCAACAACTCCATGGGGAGGAGATACCGGTCGGCCCGAATGCGCGTACTGTCGAATTCCAATCGCATTGGAGACCCAGTAGTGCCCACGAAACAAGGTGTGATAGTAGTAGTCGGTGTCCTCCGGCTCTGCTATCGCGCCGAGGAGGAGGTTTTAGTTGGGTTAGAGTCCCACACGAATCCCAGCATTGAACCGCCCGCTGCGGAAAAAGCATGATGCTTTCCTCCTTCCTCAGGGCACAAAAAAAAAGGTTAGGTAAAGTTAAGTTCCCGTGAGGAGAGAAAAACTCCCATCGGGCGCCTCCCCAGGTGGCGGATAGGGGGATGCCTCCCAGTTATGGGTGGTACCGGAGAAATCAAATACCCGGGGCGGACCAAATCTGCGCTGCCTTGCGCAAAGAGGAACGGACCTCGAAGGCTAAGGGAAGGAAAACCCCGACAGAAAACCAAGGACAGGTTACCCGGTACGAACACAACTTGAATTAGGATTAGGGGATGTGTGCGTTGCACTGCCTCTACACAACTATGGAACAATGGACGGAAACAACGAAAATAGGTCTACGGTGCAGGGGAGGGAAACCCCAGTACCGGTCGAGGAAGGTAGTAAAGCAGGCCAACCTCGATCGAAATCCAGCAACTGCGGGACGTCTCCGACAGGGAACCAGGTCGGAACGTCTAAGACTACTGGAACCAGGGGAGGAGGAAAGAAGAAGAGGAAATGGGCTTCGCAGGAAGCAATTCATCAGAAGCAGGAAAAGAAGAAGGAGGTGCCCAGGGACGACATAAATCCCTTCAAGAAATCACTGAAAATTCAGAGAACTCCACAAAAAGAAGAAAAGTGGAGTCTGACGGCGGAGAAGTGGAGGTAGCATCCAAAGAAAATGAGTTTGAAGGAGCATGAGCAAGTGAGGGGATAGGAAATCTGAACGAGGGAAAGGAAGTCATAGCGGGAGAAAAGATTAAAACAAGTACGCCAACAGATGACGACGGAACCTTTTTCGAGTGGCTTTCAGAGCAGAAACCACCGAAAAGGAAAAGAGAGGAAACTCCACCGAACCTAAGCATAGATGCGGGGACATACAGGGTCTTTCACGAGGAACCTCACCCCTATTTATACGGGAAACTACTGAACGTATTATCATGAAATTCAGCACTTATAAGTATTTCACGATGCTGATGAAATCTAAAATATTTTCAAGGCATGAGCACCTCCGGTTTTTCCGGAAATGACGTCAACTTCCGTTTTTCAAATTAGAACACCATTTTTTTATTGCAGAAATAGATTCCTTGGAAAATTTCAAGTTATTTTGATGTAACATTTTTCAGTTTTGGTTGGAAAATTCTCTCTGAGCGGGAAAATTCGAAAAAAAAAATCGAAAATAGAGCTCCGCTGAAACAAGAATAACTTCGAGGTTTTTGGATGGAAAATTTTCATTTTTGGGATTTTTCAAGATGTAGGATTGATGTATCCACTTTGAAAATCGAAATCGCGATTCATGATACAGGGAGTGAAAAAATCGCTTTCAAAGTTAGGGATGACAAAATCGTGAAAAATCAATTTTTTCAAATTAGAACCCCATTTTTTTATGGCAGATATTGAATCTACGTTAAAAAATAATGTGAGTGTATGCATCACACCCTTGCCCTAAAATGGATATTTTCTGAGTTATTCACAAAAAACTGTTTTTCGTCTTGAATTTTCAGCTATTTCTTTTCCCTTCACGCCAAAAAGATGAAATTTTCAGGAACTGTTACTTAAACCATGTTTTAGATTTTACTACCCTAATATGCAAGAGGAAAAAGTTACAGGTTGTTCCTAAATAAATGGCGAATTTGGATTCGAATTTGTATCGGAAACCTCTTTATTTCAACTAATCGGCCATCGGTTTTCTCTCCAGTGATAAATAAATAATTCCTTATGAACCATATGCAAAAACTTACCATGTTTTACATTCTTTCTTTTTAATGATAGATATCATTAATTACATCTACTGAATAAAGAGGAATTTGGCAGATGTAATTAATGATATCTATCTGGAGAAATTTAGATTCCTGTATTTATATAGAGTTTTTGGAAAGTAGTCCGATAGATGGCGCCAGCCTCGATAATCATCATCAGTTATTCATTAAATTCATTTATTAATTGTATTCTCTTTCATGTAGGTATATTTTCCATAAAGATGGTAAATTCTGTATAATTTAATGCTTAATATTTTTCTTAATTTCATGTTCATGTGCTTTGATCTCTTCTTCTTTCCCATGTTAAAGTTCTATGTATGCGTCAAATGTTGATGTGCCTATTTCAAATATTTTAAATAACTCTCTTCTTCAATCTACTAAAGAGTAGATATATACAAAATATACTCGTCAATCTACTGTGAGTTGCAGTTAGATTATTAGATGTACTGTGATTTGCAGGCATCTACGTTTATAGTTTAAACATAACCTAAATTGGTTGTGTGCTTAATTCTTGAAATAAACTGTTAGTGTTAGTACACACGTGTTTTCTTTTAAATTAATCAGCGCAGGAAAAGAAGTACATACAGTCCACTACATCGAAATAAATCCATGGTCCTACGTGCCAAATTCTGGTTAATTTGAGTGTGTTAATTTGGTAAATCCTTTCTGTTCGTGAGTGCGAGGGAATTCCAGCCGTTGGAAACCAAGAAAGTGCCAGAGGAAAGTTCACATTCAAAGAAGAAATTGAAGTTTATTTCAAGAAACCGAGGTTACCTTTATCTGCTTCCCGTTTGAGGAGAGCCAAACGTTGGAGATCGAGGTGTGCCAAAGAAAAATCGAAGGTTGAATACATCTTCGAAGACTCAAAGACGATTAAGAGGAAATCAAGAAAGTGCCAATGAAAAATGTCTGATAAGTATCCTTTAAATTCCTTCCTTATAGTATTTGAGTCAACAATTTTAATCATTATTTCTCTGAATAAATTTTAAAATTTGGTAATTGTTCAGTAGTTGCATTCAGTCATTGACATAGCTAAAGAACTGGTCATTGATATGGATGAATTTGAATGGCTTATCACAAGACGTGATAGTATAAAGCGCAGGTTCACAGTTCTTTCATTACAATTGGAACCATTATTTAAAAAATATTATAGTGATCGATCTTTAAGTGAAGTGGAAAGAATTCGTTTAGATAGATTCAGAAAGGAATTGTTGTTGCTTGATAATGAATTTGAGCAGATTCAATCAACTATCGAGGAAACATGCGAGGATGATCAGTTGGATATTCAATTCAACGAAAGGGAATTATTTTTTGACAAAATGATGACAGCCTCATGTAAAACAAAACACATCCTTAGTGAGACTGGTGAATTCGAGTATAGCGACGAAAATTTTGAACCTAGTTCTCCAATTCAATTGCCAGTTCTCTATTTGCCAAAAATAGCAGATCATTCACCAAATGTTTCCTTGAGCATTTCAAATTTGAATAAGCACAATGTTGTAGATTTGACCATTGACACATCGAAATCAAATGATTGTAACGATTTGAACTATGATAATAATTTTGTTCAAGATAATACCGGTCGTTTTGGGTTGAAGATTCATATTTGTAATGATATTGAGAAGTTGCACAAGTCCAAAACAATAGCAATCAAAGGGTTACTTAAAGAGTACCCTAATTTAAGGCATATAGGTTTACTGAGAGAATTGTCACATGATAAAATATCATATTTTCTAAGTCATCATGAGGTTCTTCAAGATGATAATAGGATCACAGTGGGTTTTAATAGTTCATCATCTTCAAGTTCAGTCAATTCATTGAATGACCTTCAGGTAGTCAGGCCCAAAATTATTCATAGTTTGTTTCAGTTCTCTCTTGCTGTCTCTTCAGATATTACAAAATTGTATCGACAGAAATTAGTTTATCCTAATGATCAAACTTCACGAAGAATCCTTTGGCGATTTGATCGGGGTAAGAATGTTCAAATGTACAGCCTCGATACTAGTACACATTGTCTTACTAGTGCAGGTTATAAAATCATTATTTGTGTTCAACAGTTGGCTTCAGAATATCAATATCCTACGGTTTCAAACATTATTTTAGAATATTTCAATGAGTTGATTACTGGATTCAGTAGTAAATCAAATACTATTCAGATTTGTGATGAACATAGAAAAGTGTTGACATCTAAGAGCATCATCTTGAGTAAATGGAGACCCAATATTGTGGAATTCTTGAATCGTTTCAAGGCTCGGTCAAATTCTTCATGTTTTCTCACTATTCGTTATGACTGGAAAAAGAGTGTACACATCCAATGGTATTCTGGAAGTAATTGTCAATTATCCAACCCTATTGTTGCTTGTCGATGTCCTCATCATCATAATATATCACAGAATTTTAAGGTTTTCGATCCAGGTCTATTATCTCCTGCTTATATTGTTCATAGAAGGCTCATCCTAAAGTTATGGAGTCCTCAATTGGATTGGGATGAGGAAATACTTGATCGTTCAAAAAATGAAGTTCTAGCCTTTCAACAAGATTTGATATGGAGTTCACTTCCTCGATTCTTGCTGTTCGTGGATCCTTTGAGTGCACAAATTTTTAGTTTCTCAGATGCAAGTAATCGATCATATAGTAGCGTCATTTATTTGAGATCGATTAATGATAAAGGTGAGATGAAAATATCTCTATATTTAAGGAAAGAGGTTCCTTAACTGAAATCTTCAATTATGCTATGCTTAGAATGGCTTAAAACCATTTTGGCCCGACTGATAAAGTCTGCCACCAAATATTTATTCACAATTCTTAAATGTCATTCATTGTCTGATTCTGAGGTTGTGATTCATAGACAACCCATCATATTGGATTATCAACATCCTTTTATCAGCTTGATACTTCATTTAGAGCATATTAAACTGCTACACCCAGGCCAACAAATCCTCTTGAGTAATATTTCACAATTGTATTGGCCATTAAAATTTACATTAAATGCGAGAAAGATTGGTCAAATTTGTTTGAAACGCTTTAAGTTTACACCAAAGTCGACTTCTATAATTATGGGTGATCCGCCTGATTGCATAGTCAATATCTCATTTTCTCTATTATCAACTGGTCTTAATTATGCTGGTCCATTCAATACAAAGGACAAAATACCAAGAATATGCAAAGCATATAAGGCTTATATCTGCCTGGTTAATACAACCCATCTTGGATTAGTTTCCTTCTCAACATCAGCTGAGGTGAAATCTTTTAAAAAACTTTTTTCAAAAGTCATAAGCGAAACCAATTTAACCTTTGAGGAATTCAGAACTTCGTTGACTCAAATCGAATCCTTCCTCAATTCTCGACCTTTGCGTCCCTTTTCGTTAGATCCCAACGACTTAACCCCTTTGACTCCAGATTATTTTCACATTGGCCGCCCTTGTCAAAGTGTACCAGATCCTGACGCCAAATCTATTCAGCTGAATTGTATGTCGAGGTACCAACTACTCCATCAGCTTCAACAGAGATGTAAGAAAACTTGGCCACGAGACAAAGAAAATGATGGACTATACAGGCCTCAACGAAGTTCCTGTTGGAATCATTGTCCAGCCAAATGGGATCCCGGTGGTGATGGAATTACCATTGTAGTGAGTGTGAAAACTAACAAGAACGTTATAAAACGCCCAGTGGTTAAACTGTGCCCGTTGTCAAATATGACAAAAGACTGATTTTCTTTAATATGTATTTGCATTGTTTTTTCTTTGTGTAATATAAAAATTTTCAATTTTAAATTCTAAGATATTTGAACTTGTATATCATGTTTGAGAGCCATTTTTCAATTTTGTTTTTGGGTTGAAGCCTTACAGCCTGTCAAGTGGGGCGGCATGGAGAAATTTAGATTCCTGTATTTATATAGAGTATTTGGAAAGTAGTCCGATAGATGGCGCCAGCCTCGATAATCATCATCAGTTATTCATTAAATTCATTTATTAATTGTATTCTCTTTCATGTAGGTATATTTTCCATAAAGATGGTAAATTCTGTATAATTTAATGCTTAATATTTTTCTTAATTTCATGTTCATGTGCTTTGATCTCTTCTTCTTTCCCATGTTAAAGTTCTATGTATGAGTCAAATGTTGCCTATTTCAAATATTTTAAATAACTCTCTTCTTCAATCTACTAAAGAGTAGATATATACAAAATATACTCGTCAATCTACTGTGAGTTGCAGTTAGATTATTAGATGTACTGTGATTTGCAGGCATCTACGTTTATAGTTTAAACATAACCTAAATTGGTTGTGTGCTTAATTCTTGAAATAAACTGTTAGTGTTAGTACACACGTGTTTTCTTTTAAATTAATCAGCGCAGGAAAAGAAGTACATACAGTCCACTACATCGAAATAAATCCACTATCATTAAAAAGAAAGAATGTAAAACATGGTAAGTTTTTGCATATGGTTCATAAGGAATAATTCATTTATCACTGGAGAGAAAACCGATGGCCGATTAGTTGAAATAAAGAGGTTTCCGATACAAATTCGAATCCAAATTCGCCATCTATTTAGGAACAACCTGTAACTTTTTTTCTTGCATATTAGGGTAGTTAAATCTAAAACATGGTTTAAGTAACAGTTCCTGAAAATTTCATCTTTTTGGCGTGAAGGGAAAAGAAATAGCTGAAAATTCAAGACGAAAAACAGTTTTTTGTGAATAACTCAGAAAATATCCACTTTAGGGCAAGGGTGTGATGCATACACTCACATTATTTTTTAACG
This sequence comes from Adalia decempunctata, assembly GCA_951802165.1. Classification (NCBI taxonomy): domain Eukaryota; kingdom Metazoa; phylum Arthropoda; class Insecta; order Coleoptera; family Coccinellidae; genus Adalia; species Adalia decempunctata. The sequence goes on from OX637697.1 coordinate 8,956,513, forward strand.
TAGATTCAACATCTGCCATAAAAAATGGGGTTCTAATTTGAAAAAATTGATTTTTCACGATTTTGTCATCCCTAATTTTGAAAGCGATTTTTTCACCCCCTGTATCATGAATCGCGATTTCGATTTTCAAAGTGGATATATCAATCTTACATCTTGAAAAATCCGAAAAATGAAAATTTTCCATCCAAAAACCTCGAAGTTATTCTTGTTTCAGCGGAGCTCTATTTTCGATTTTTTTTTTCGAATTTTCCCGCTCAGAGAGAATTTTCCAACCAAAACTGAACAATGTTACATCAAAATAACTTGAAATTTTCTAAGGAATCTATTTCTGCAATAAAAAAATGGTGTTCTAATTTGAAAAACGGAAGTTGACGTCATTTCCGGAAAAACCAGAGGTGCTCATGCCTTGAAAATATTTTAGATTTCATCAGCATCGTGAAATACTTATAAGTGCTGAATTTCATGAAAATACGTTCAGTAGTTTCCCGTATAAATATGGGTGAGGTTCCTCGTGAAAGACCCTGTATAATAAAATAATGGAGACACAGCAGGATGTAATATCGGGTATGGTCTCAGTGCTTGGGATGGAAAAAGGATGCAGTGATGAGGTGGCTGGGAAATTGAGGGAATGGAAGATGAAACTGGAAACAGAAATCTACGGACTCCAGAAGGTTAAAAAAGAAATCGAAACTCGAGATTTCGGAACGCAGGCAACCCCGGAAGAGATAGAAAACAACATCTCTATAAATGCCATTAGAAGAAGGATAGAGGATGATATGGAGTTGGAAAAAGTGGTGGACCTGATCAGCCACGACTTGCCGGAGACAGCCTTCAGACACAGTGTAGGCAGTTCCAGTGTCACAAGCCCAGATGTCGAAGGAGAAATCTTGGTGTTGGCTCCGTTCGATGAATTCCAGGAGATCAGACTGTTGAGACCCCTGTTGGGAAACTCTGAAAGAGTTTTCCACCACGTTAAGCAGGGCAAGAAAGAGGAGAATGACCTAATAAGACACAAAACAGAAGGAACCGCATTCATAAACGGGGAAGATTAAAACGACACGAACAACGTTTACCTAGCGGGGTTGGCAGGCAAGAATGCGAGCCAAGGGAACCAGCTCCAGAGCCTGTACAAGGTCTATGAAAAAATAGAAGAAAACTGGCCTGGGCAGCACCTCATCGAGCGGCACTTTGTTATGCTTAACAAACTCCCCTTGGAGACTAAAAGAAGAATGCTAGAATGCATGTTCCCCAATTGTAGGGAGAAAATGGCCCTACATGAAAGGAATGTCCCAAAAACAGGAGAAAGAGAGAATAGGAGAGAATTCGGTTCGGAGGCGGTACTGGTGGAAAGACCAGGATACCTTACGTATGCCCAGATGGTAAATAATCTGAAGAAAACGGTCAAGGAGGACGATGAGATCGCCAAAAATATAGATGGCATCAGGGAGAAAAAATATGGACATCTTCTTGTCGAAATAAGAAAGAGAAGCAACGCGGGGGGTGAAGGCTATGAAAAAATAAAAACAACAACACAAATAGGAAACGTGAGGAGGCTGTCGGGAGCAGCGTCGAAGAAGGCCGTCAACCTCTATGGAGTTGACATAGACGTTGACAAAAAAGAAATAACGAAGAGAATAAAAGAAGAATTGTACATGAAAGAAACGGATTCTGAAGTGGAAATCCGAGCACTGAGACCGATGATCTCGGGTAGACAGGCTGCTACGATTTTAGCAAGGCCCGAAAACATGAAGCGCCTCCTTAACATGGGAAGAATTAAAATTGGGCTATTCAGGGCCCAAATAAGAGAGAGGAAGGAAATCTCCAAATGCAATAGATGCTGGATGGAGGGCATCACAAAAAGGACTGCGAAGGCCAAGACAGGAGAGACCTCTGCAGAAACTGGGCCGAGCCAGGACACAAGGTTCAAGAATGCAAGAATAAACCCTTCTGTGCCGTGTGCAAAAAGGTGGGGCACAGAACGGGAGGCGGCAGATGTAAGGGGGCCGCGGAAGTGAAGGAGGGGACTCCTGAACAAATAGTCTTCTTCTTCTTCTTCATATTTTAAGCCTTTGGCTTGTATTTTCCAATTATCATGCCTCCTGCGAGATCGATGTCCATGAGTCTCTCCAGCGTTTGGGTGGTCTCCCCAACGGTCGGCGTGTTCCTGGTGTTCCGTCTCTCACAATCTTCGCAATTCTTCCATCGTCCATTCTCTCCACGTGGGCATTCCATGATCTTCTCCTATTGCGACCCCATCGGACTATATCCGGGACATCACATTCGCTGCGAATTTCTTCGTTCCTCCTTCTATCTCGTAATGTGAGGCCTAGGACGTTTCTGAGCACTTTCATCTCGGCCGTTCGCAGGGCGTTCTTCATTACTTTAGTATCGGCTCTCGTTTCAATCCCGTATGTCATTATTGGTCTCACAATGGTTTTATATAATCTGGTTTTGGATTCCTTACGCATGTATTTGTTGTTCCACACAATGTCTCTAAGAGCTCCCGATATCCTTGCTGCCTTATTAGTTTGGTCTCTGATTTCCCTAGTTCTGTCCTGATTAGACGAGATCTGCACGCCCAAATATGCAACCGTCATAACCTGTTCAATTGGTCGGTCCTCAACTACAAGTTTACATCTAATTGGTTCCTTTGAAACAACGAGTGACTTTGTTTTCGTGGTAGATATTTCCATATTCAGTTTTTTTGCCTTTGTGTAGAACTTAAACAGAAGCCTCTGTAGATCGTTTTCGCTCTCAGCCACAATTACTGCATCGTCGGCGTAGCAGATTATTTTTATTTCACCTGTTGTTAGCTTGTATCCCCTTGTTGTCTTCTTCAGTTCTTCGATAATGTCGTCCATTCTCATGTTGAATAATTGGGGACTCAAGGAATCTCCTTGCCTTATTCCTGTCGGTGTTGGTATTTCTTTTGTGAGACCGTTGTTTGTCATTATCCTAGTGGATGTTTCACGATTCAGTTCTCTTACAATCCTTACAATATCACTAGGAACATGTTTTTTCTTCATGATACGAGTGACATCTCTCAGTTGGACTCGATCAAAAGCCTTCGTCAGGTCTATGAAACACATGTACATGGGCTTGTTGTACTCTATGGACTTTTCTATTAGTTGTCGTACTATACAGGGTGAGTCTTTGACTTGTACATATATTTTAACTGTAGATTCCTCTCATCAAACGAAACACTTTTTTCCTATACCATTTTTCAAAATTCGGTTTCGTTTGAAAGATACAGGGTGTCAAAAATCCATGAAATTAACACTATTCTTTCCATATATTCGAAACCGATAATCCGAATGAACTGAATTTTGGTTGATTGTTTACTCTATTCATGGTGCATATTCCTCAATTGAAACTTATTCCATATTCCTTCTAGTATAAGAGTTACAGCCTACTCGTCTCATGAATTCATGCAAAAATACTATAAAATCACTCGAAAAAGATAAACGGTTCATATTTTCGAAAGAATCAACCATTTTAGAAAATAAAAGTATTCCTATATTTTTTCAATAAAACGCGTCGTTTTCGAGTTATTCCTAATTGTATACGAACAAATTCGAGGAAAAAATCATGAATTTCATAAAAAAACTGAATGCAACCCTGAATTAAATATCATCGAATATTATGTATTCTCTGATCTTAACAAATTAACAACGTTGTCAATGTTTATCAACTTCGTCAAGACTAAAATCTACATGATGGAAAAACGTTCGATGTAATAATTGAATTCTGAGAAGCATGAAATGAAATTACACAGTCTATAAGCACAGTTTCTATTGAAAATTTATTGTTACCGGTCTTTCAGGAAAATATCTATCTCAACAATATTATCCTCTTGGAGATTTCAATCGGTCTGCACATCACAATCATCACCTGTTTGCTTTATTATCTGCAAGTAAATTTAGATAGATAAATAAGGTTATCCCGTTTAAGCGTCTTTCATTATCATAGACTGGCCTGCGGTTCGAGACACAGAAACAGAACAACCACAGCACAACGGCCTGTCCCGCCTGTCTGCCTTGCGTGCCGGCTATATCGTAGCGCTATATCGGCAAGAATCAGAACTCGTTTGGCATCTCCAAAGACGCCTAGACGCCTTTAGCCGTTAGCGATTGTGATAGTTCATCCGCTAACGATAGGGGACGTACTGCTTTCTTGAGTTCGCATTGTTTGAAGAGAAAATCGGCAATCTGGCATCGTCTTCTCTAGAGTTCTGTGCTTAGACAGGTTCTGTGCAAAGACTTTAGTCTTTAGATGACCGTGTTCTGTGGAATATCATATCATAGAAGATGAGTTAGGTTAGGTCATTGACCTCGAATCATCTGACTTAGGTTGATGGAGTTAGAATAGGTTGGTGAGAAACCAATTTTCATGAGATCGTTCCAAAATATCGAGGAAAATATTAACCAATTATTAGTGTTTATAAACTAATCTTCAGGAAAATCGAAGAAGGAACTTATTTTGGTGGGAGAAATATGGCTCTTCAATTGCAGAAATAATCGGACAGTGTTTTTTTAGGAAATATCGTTTTTGTTACATTCTTATTCGAATAAGGTTAGTGCTTGAGTATTTTCTAATTGTATCACCCAGAACATCTAATCACCTCAATTTCAATCGAAAAATATGAACTTTGAAGTGTTTCCAGAGAATGTATCCAGGCACGGACTCAGCACAATGTTTTTTTTTCAAATGGCTATATCTTTTTAACAGAGCCGAATTCGGAAAAATGGAAAATGAAAAAAAGGTTTCCTTTGGCCTCAAGAATCTATAGTTAAAATATATGTACAAGTCAAAGACTCACCCTGTATATATTGCGTCCAGAGTTGATCGATTTTTCCTAAATCCCTGCTGCTCTTCGGAGATGTTCGTGTGCTGCTGTATCATATCGGTCAGAATCCTCGTAAACAGCTTCATAGTAGAGTTCAGCAAGGTGATTCCTCTGTAGTTTTCAGGTTTCTTTTTGTCTCCTTTCTTGAAAATTGGTATTGTTACACTCTTTTTCCATTCCTCTGGAACTTCCTGTGTTGAGTATTCTGTTGAAGAGAGATTTCAGTTCGTTGCCAAGTATGGGACCTCCATACTTGAGAAGTTCATTTGGTATCTCGTCTGGACCTGGGGATTTACGATTCTTCAGTTTTTCAATCGCTTTTTTCACAAATAGTGTTGGCGGAAAGCATCCATAATGTCGACGGCAGCTGACGCAGTGCACAGCAGCGGGGTAAGGTACTCGTTGATACTGTCTGTACCCATTAACTTATGCCTGAGTGAATTTTATTACCCGTCGAAGTTTAACGGCCCTATACACCAAGTGTACAGAAATTTATTATCTCCTCTAATTGAGCGTACAATTTTATTGGCTTCGTTCACCGAAAATACCATAATTTATGTTTTTATTTATACACTTAAGTTATTTTATGGGCCTTTTACACCCTTGTGTTGTATTAAATTGTTTGTTTTTACTGAATTACATATTTTATATCTACAACTGTTTTTAATCATGTACATATTAAATGATTATTTTATCTTTATTTGCTGTTGCAATATTTGGCTTTTGAGTATGTATGTGTGTTGTTTTTATAGAAAGAGTATTAGCTTTATTTACGATACACGTATTTTAACATTGTACATAAATATTTATTATTTTATTTATTTGAGTGTGGAGTACAACCGTTGGTATGGACAGTGTACAGTGAGTGTCTATTCTCGTCCCAATGATCCGAATCATGCAACTTAACCTGGGAAGAGCACGAGCAGCTCATGATATTGCTCTGGCGGATGCGATGAAAAATGAAATTGATTTGATGGTGATATCCGAGCCAAATAAGAGAATAAGCGCGGGAAAAGGATGGAAAATGGATAGGAAAAGCGATGTAGCGGTGGCCATCCTCAACAGGAACCTAGACATCGAGAAAATAAATGCACAAGATGGGTATGTGCATATTCAGATGTACGGAATACAATGCAACATACATCTCCCCGAATATCCCGCTGGAGGCTTATAAGAAAAAAATACATACTATATTCCAAGAGGTTACGCGACACGCCAAAACAGCCATGATAGCTGGGGACATCAATGCAAAATCGCAAGCATGGGGTGCCCAACAGGCAGATAAGCGAAGGGAACACATAGAGGAGTGGCTCTCCCAGCTAAACTGGGTTGCCCGCAACAACGGTGAGCACACTTTTGAACCGGGAGACTCCAAAACCCATATTGACGTGACGCTGTGCTCATCAGAAATGAGCAAGCGTATAAACGAATGGGATATTAGGCACGAAAATCCGCATACCAATCATGGGCAAATATACTATGATATAACAGGCAATAAGATAGATAGTAATAGAGAACGTGTGAGACATTTCCTAAGAGTTCCGAAATACATAGAGCGATTGAAGCGGATGAACGGAGGAGAACCGGAAGAGTTGTATGAGAGGATGCTCGAAGCATATAGGATGTCCACAAAAAAGGATAAAATAGCAAAAAAGGTGCCGTATTGGTGGAACGAGGATATTGAGGAAATCAGAAAGAGATTCATCGGGACGAGAAGAAAGTATGTAAGAGAAAGAGGGCGGGGACGAGTTGCGCAGGAGATCCTTGAAGTGTACCAAGAGGAGATGAGGGAGGGACACGGATGATGAAAATTTTGATCAGGAAATCAAAAAAAGGAAATGTGGAACAGGCTGGCCGAGGAACTGAACGAGGATATCTGGGGGGAGGGATACCGTCTGGTGACAGGAAAATTGGTATGCGGGAATACATACAGTATTCCTGTCCCGAAAAGAAAGAAGATATGGAGAGACCTATTCCCGAAAACGAGACAGCTGCCAGCACGTAGAGACTTGATGGTGACAGACCCAGATCCGTTCACAGAAAGTGAATTAAGGGCGGCCGTAAGAAAAATTAAAAGCGGCAAAGCACCGGGTCCAGATGGGCTGAGTGTCGAAGCTCTAAAAGTGGCCTGTGAAATAATCACAGACCAATTCCTGAGTATGATGAACAATCTACTCAGGGAAGAAAAGTTCCCAAAGAGATGGAAGGAAGCTAGAGTCGTACTGCTTTCAAAAGCCGGGAAAGATGCGGATCTGTCATCTAGTTATAGGCCTATATGCCTTATAAATACCACCGCAAAACTATGCGAAAGAATGATAGTGGACAGATTGGAGGCGGAGCTGGTGGAGCGGGGAACCATATCCGGGAACCAGCACGGTTTCAGGAGAGGAAAGTCGACGCTGACAGCTATGCTCGAAGTAAAGCAGAAAGTGGAAAAAAGTGAGGACAGATGGTGCGTATTGGTCGCGATAGACATAAGAAACGCCTTTAACACAGCGAAGTGGCAGACCATACTGTCGAGCCTCAGCGACGCTGGAGTAAGCGAATATATCACAAGATGCGTGGAGGATTACTTTAGGGACAGAGTTATCAGGGCTGGAATTGTCGGTGTTTGGAATATATCATATGACCGCGTACTCCGTCTGGACTACGGTCCGAAGGTGTCGGCGCATACGCGGACGATCTGGTGTTTGTGCTGCAGGGAGAAAATGAGAGAGACACAAACGGCAGAAGTGAACGCGCGGTGGAACAAGCGAGAGTGAGTCTGGCGGAGATGGGGCTGGAGATAGCACCACAGAAGACGGAGGTGTTGGTGGTGAAGGGCCCAGGGGAAACAAAAAATTTTGGTATTGCGGTGGGCGGAATAAATGTGGCGTCGAGAAACGAGATGAAGTACCTGGGAGTCAAGTTTACAAAAAAATTAAATTTCAGCCGACACATCGACTTCATTAGAAATAGAGCGGAGGTGAAGTGCGCAGCCCTGGCAAGAATAATGCCCAACATAGGGGGCCCAACCTATAATACGAGGCTCTCGCTGAGCGGAGTGGTCCACAGCGTAGTAATGTACGCGGCCCCGGTTTGGAGAGACGCGCTGAAGGTCAACTCCAATAAGGACAAGCTAAAGGCAACCCAAAGAAAGGCCCTGCTGAGGGTCACATCCGTGTACAGGACAGTCTCCGCTGAGGCGGTGCAGGTGATTGCGGGCGTCCCGCCTTTGGACCTGATGGTGGCAGAACGGTGTTTCCTGTATAAAGTTGGAGGACGCCTCCCCAGAAACAGAAAAATGGCAAGGAATAGGACGTGGAAGAAATGGCAGGAGCGGTGGTGCAGCGAGATGGAAACGGCTATGTGGACCCGGCTGTTGATAGGTTGTCTGGAGCCGTGGCTGATTTGCGAGCATATGAGCACAAGCTACTTTCTCACCCAGTTTTTGACGTGGCACGGGTCCTTTCGCAGTTTCACGCACCGTATAGGGAAGGCGCCAAAAAATCTCTGCCACTTATGTGGAGTCGAGGACGACGCGGAGCACATGTTCCACAGCTGTGAAAGATGGAATGACGAGAGGCGGAGAATGGTGGAGGAGGTGAGCGTAATGCCCGCTATAGATGGTTGAGAGCAAACAGAGATGGGATAGCATTGCGGGATATATCGTTCACGTGATGAAGAGAAAGGAGAGTGAGGACCGAGAGACGGATGGATAGGTGAAAGTTTTCCTTTCGCAAGGGAGGCATATCCCGATGTGTGGGCTAGTAGCCTTTTTCCGGAATATGACCTCCACGTATACTGGGTTATGCACCCGCGAGGGTAGCGATGATACTCGGGAAAAGAGGAGGGTGGTTTAGTGAGGTGAAAGTCCCACACGAATCCGCAGCACAATTAAGACGACCAACCTCTTACAGCCCGCTGCGGAGAAGGCATTAGCTTCCCCCTACCTCAGGGCAAAAAAAAAGGTTAGGTAAGGTTAGGTTAGGTGAGGTTCCCCCACTGGGTCAGCACCTTGTCGTGGTGTGAGGGCTTGTAGTAGCTGCATCGATTCCCTGAGCCTCTGCGACTGGAACTAACACTGACCACTTTCACCTCATGGCAGGACCAGACATAGACCTCCCATATATCCCCCATCATTGAAGCAGCAGCAGTGCTGCATCCCTTCTCTCCCCCTCGGTTTACCGAGGGCTAGAAGGAACTCCTTTCTTTCCTCCCTCCCAGGATGGAAACACGGCACGACATGGCAGTACCAGGAAGAGATGTGTGCGAAGCACTGCTCTTGTTTTTTTCTCAATATGGAAGTTTCGAAAGATGAAAAATTGCAGGGGCTGGATACCCCAGTACCGGTCGGTGAGGGTGGTGATGGTGCGGGCCCCTCCCGACCGTTATCCAGCAACCGTGGGGCGTCACCTGTGAGCAGTCAGGCAGGGTCGTCTAATAGGACTACTGGCGAGAGACAAGATGCAGAGTGTTTGAAACCCAGAGGCTGTCTGATGAGAACGCCACCAAGAGAGCGCACAAGCTCCTTGCCTAATTTAGGAGAAAGAGAACGTACCTAAACGGACAGCCAGACAACAGAAAAGAAGCGAGTGGATTTCTTCGAGAAAGAAGAGGTCACAATGAATGCACTAATCCAAAGTATTGTTAAGAGCAGCAAGAGCCTACAGAAAATAGAAAATGCGTCCTACAGATCCTCAAATGAACTGTGTAACGCAATGGTCGACATAGGAAAACAAGTTAAGACGCTCGCTGAGGAATATGCGAAGGCGGAGGACAAACAGGACATTAACTACAGGAAAATGAAGAACTTAAAAGGCGGTCAATAGTAATGGGAGAGAAACACCAAAAAAAAATTATTCCACTGAAAGAAAGGACGAATAGCACAAGCGAAGCTTCAACTCAAACATTCCCATGGAAAACTAAAGTGAAGTACTGACGAAACTTCCAGAGGGCCATATTAATTAGAGTAGTTTCCAGGAACTTGCTAAACTACAATTGCAAGAGGATATACGTATGTGAACGTGGAAATTGCGGTGTGTAACCCCATCATAGCTGAAGACAACGCAACCAAAGTAGTTTTAATGGATGACTCTGATCCCGAGATGGAGAGAGGCATTCAGAGGCTGTACAGGGAATGATATCCTGAGCTTAAAGCGCTCATTGAAGATTTTGACTACCTGCAACTCTCGACCAGGGATAGACAGAAAAAATGGATTAAAAAAAAAGATCATTGAGGTCCTACATGAAAGCAGGGAGGATAGTCTATGGGAAGAAATCCGTATGCTTGTACACCAGCTATCATCGGATAGAGAAAAAAAGCTGCTTTGCACAAACTAGGATGGATAGACACATAAAAGCGCAAAAAGATGATACAGGCAGCATTTAAGAACACTGAAATAAAAGTTCTAATATATGTTCTGCCAGGTGAACAGAACAAAGAAAAAGAAGGCACAAAAAAAAACAGAAATACATACGCCTTCATGATTCAGTGCGGGCAAGGGGAGTACAGGGAGACCCTGAAGAGCGTTAGCAACGAGTTTAAGGGATTGCCAGCAACGAAGTCCATAAGAGAGATTAGAAGCACGAAAGAGGGAAAAATGATGATAACCATGGAAAAGTGCGAAGAGCAACTTGAAGAGGCGGTGATGAAGATGAATGGTAACTTGAAGTTTAACGTCCTTGGTAGAGAAAATACTAGAGAAACCCTACACATCAGGGGAATGGATGCGAGTCCACAGAAGAGGAGGTAGAAGAGGCGCTGAAAGAAATCCTTGAAGGAAACGAGAACCAAAGAATAGTGGTTGGAAATCTGAGACCTAACATAAATGACACACAGGCTGTGACAGTGACTGTTGAGCGGGATGCAGCTGATAAACTAAAAAAATTAAGGAGAATTAAAATTGGATAAGCGAACTGCCATGTAGAGAGGAGAATCGCAATAAAGCAATGCAGTGAATGCTGGAGCTACGAACACAATGTCAACGCCTGCAATGGCCCAGACCGAAGAGATTGCTGCTATAAGTGTGGCCAGGCAGGCCACACAGCTAACAGATGTGGAAATAACCTACACTGTGTTCTCTGTGCACAGGATGGACATTCCGTGGGATCAGGTAAATGCGGTCTATTAAGAGACGCTTTACAAAAGGAAAAGAACAAACAGAGACGGCACATGATTGATGAGCTTTCACACCAACAAAAAGAACAAATAGAAATACCTGAAGAAGGTATGGTGATAATCTTGTCATTTTCACTGGCCCTATGCACCTCATCTTTACTTTTATTTATACACATACATATACATATTTGTTTAATTTATTCTATTTTGTCTGCACACTCGTTTCTGCCTGTATCTTATCTTATTTATTCAACTTATTTAACTTATTTGTGTGTGTCTACTACAAATGCTTCGAATATTGCAATTAAATTTGGGCAGAGCAAGGGCAGCTCATGACATAGCATGGGATGAAGCTATAAGAGGAAAAATAGATCTCATGATAATTTCCGAGCCTAACAAAAAGATGAGCACGAATAAAGGGTGGCCAACGGACGGAAGAGGGGACATTGCAATAGTGGTAGGTATGCAATAAAAACATAGAAATAGACGAGATAAATAGAAAAAATAGGTACTTTCACATTAATCTACACGGTATACACATATACCGATATACACATATACTTTATATCCCCAAACATTACACTGGACGATTTTAAAGGAAGAATAGACGAAGTTTTCGAAGCGGTCTCACTACATCCGAATAAGTCCATCATGGTCGGTGATGTTAACTGAAAGTCGCCACTCTGTGGATCACCTTATGCTGATGCGCGTGGAGAGCATATAGAAAATTGGTTGTCACAATGGACATGGCTAGCCAGCAACAATGGGACGCATACTTTCGAACGCAATAATTCAAAGACCCACATTGACGTGACTCTATGCTCAGCGCGACTGGCAAAAAATATCGAAAACTGGCAAGTGAACTTTTACTCATTACGGCCATATAAAATATGAGATAAAAACCGACAGAAAAATAAAAAGAACCGAACCAAGGAAGCTATTCCTGAATGTCGGTAAAGCTTCTAAGGGAGATAAAAGAGGAAAACTCTGGAGATGTTTACAAAAGCATTATCAAAGCCTTCAGAAGTGCTACGACAGAAGAAAGGAGAGAAACAAGAGAGAAACCGTATTGGTGGAACTCGTAGATCGAAAATATTCGAAGCGAGTATGTCAAACTGAGGAGACAGTACACTCGGTGCGGTGGATGCGGCAGGAATGGCTGCGAAGAATGAAAGAGCGGAGCAAGCTGTTAAAAAGGTAATAAATACCTCGAAAAAAGACAACTGGAAAAATATCTTGGCATGCCTGGAGGACGATATTTGGGGGGAGGGCTACCGCTTAATAACCGGACACTTTATGAAGGGCAGAACAGCACACAAAATACCAACCGCTAAAAGGAGGAAGATCCTGCGAGACATGTTCCCGAATACGAACGAAAGACCCCTTAGAACGGAGATTCACATATCACCCCCGAGCCTTTCACAGTGGAAGAATTTGAACATGCAAATGAAAACATGAAAAACGGAAAGGCCCCAGGTCCGGATGGTCTCACAGTCGAGGCGCCGAAATTGGCGTGTAAGATCATACCTGAAAAAGTCCTAGCTAAATTAAACGATCTACTGAAGAAACAGGACTTCCCGGACACCTGGAAGGTAGCAAGAGTAGTGCTGCTCCCAAAAGAAGGCAAGGACCCAAATCTGTCCTCTATAGCTATATGCCTATCTGCCTCCTAAATACTATAGGCAAACTATGCGAGATGCTTATCGTGAATAGGCTAGAAGCAGAATTAGAATAAAAACGGCTGATATCCCATGGACTACACGGATTCCGAAAGGAAAGATCAACAGTATCGGCCATCATGGAAGTGAAAGAAAAAATAAAAAAGGGAAGGTAAAGATGGTGTCTGGCGGTAACTGTTGATATTAGGAACGCCTTTAATATGGCAAGGTGGGATCAAATTATAAATAGCCTGATTGTAGGAGAAATAAGCAGTTACTGAATAAGGTAGGTGGGAGAGTGACGCATGAGTGCACCATGGGGGTTCTCCAGGGCTGCATTAAAGGCCCAATTCTATGGAACGTCGACGGTGTCCTAAGAGTGCCGTTCGATCCGGAAGTGACCGCGGTGGCGTACGCCGACGATCTCTTTTTCCTAGTGGAGGTAGAAGACCAAGCAGAGGTGAGGATTAGAACGGAGAAAACAGTGCGAGCTGCTGCGGACTGGATGAAAGGCAGAGGACTAGAGATGGCTCCTCAGAAAGTCGAAATGACCGTGATGAGAGACCCTAGGCGCAAGGAACTCTTTGGTATAATGGTGGAGGGGGTAAAAGTAGAAGCGAAGCCTCACCTGAAGTACCTTGGTGTAGTTCTGAGCAGAAAATTGAACTTCGCACACCACGTGAGTTATGTGGTCGAGAAGGCGTCGAGGAAGTGCGCCCAGTTACAGAAAATTATGCCGAACACCGAGCTACGGTAAGCGCAGGCTATCATGCGGAGTTATTCACAGCATCACCCTGTATGCGTCACCGGTGTGGAGAGAGGCATTAAAAACGAAGGTCCACCACGATAAACTGATATCGATGCAGAGAAAAGGACTATTTCGGGTGGCGTCCGCGTACAGGACGGTATCGGCGGAGGCAGTGCATCTCGGGCTTCCCGCCCCTGGACCTCATGATGGCGGGAAGAAGCTTCCTTCCTTCACAAAGTGGGAGGTCACCTAGCTGGCAACAGGCAAATGGCCCGCGAACGAACCTGGAAGAAGTGGCAGGAAAGATGGGAAAAGGGCACCGGTAAAGCCACTTGGACGAAAAGACTAATAGTGAACATAAAACAGTGGATAACAAGCAAGCATAGAATATCCTGCTATTTCTTCACGCAATTTCTTACAGGGCACGGTTTTTTCGGAACCTTCACGCACAGAATCGGGAAGGCCACGAACGATCTATGTGTGAGATGCGGGACTCAAGATGAACCAAAGCACGTCTTCTATGATTGTGCCAGATGGGTGTAGGAAAGGGAAATCATGGTGAAAGATCTCGGATATTTAGATACCAACAGTTGACGAAATTGTACCGAGGATGATAGAAGACTAGCGGGTCTGGAAAATGATTTATGATTTTGTAATCACCATAATTTCGAGAAAGGAGACCGAAGACACAGAGACAGAAAATCGTGAAGAGGAATAACAGATGGACCATACCGAGTTACGCATCTGACGTACGGGCAAACAGCCTATTTCCAGGTGGCGATGATACCCGGGAAAAGAGGAGGGTGGTTTAGTGAGGTGAAAGTCCCACACAAACCTGCAGCACACATCACAATCACGGCCCGCTGCAGAAAAGGCATTAGCTTCCCCCTTCCTCAGGGCCCAAAAAAAAGGTCAGGTTAGGTTAGATTGACATTGAATGGAATGAATCAATATTTTCGAATGTAGAAGTCATCACAGGGAACCCGGTTAATGCGGGAGATCATATAAAAAAGGTGATACTAGTGTATGACTCTGATAAAGGCATGACAAAGTCAATACAGAAAATATTCAAAGAAAGATACCCAGAACTCGAACAGCTGGAAGAAAACATTGAAGTCCTAGAACTCTCAACTAGAGATAAAAAGAAGAATATTTCATCCAAAAAGATAATTATTAAGATAAGACACAATGAAACAGAAGAAGACATGTGGAAAAAGTTTACACTCCTCCTGTAGGAGACCAAAGATGAGCCTGAACCGATAGCACTGCATAGCGTGGAAGGTGTCACTGTCGAAAAACTGAAAAAATTGGCCCAGTGGATATTCGCGAAACAACGGAGTAAAATCTACATATACACCCCTCAAAGCGACAAAATGAGAAAAGAAAAACAGAAAAACTCCTATGCCCTGATTGTACAATGTAAAGAGGGGACCTATCGGGAAACTTTAGAAAATATCAGAAAGGGTCTGAAACTCTGAAAGACCAGCCTGACGCAGAAGCCATACAAGGCATTAGGAGCACTAAAGATGGCAAAATGTTAATCACCGTGCAAAAAGCGACGAAAAATGCAAACAACTCACTGAAGCCCTGAGGAAGATAGAAGGGAACATCGAATGTAATGTGCTAGGGAAAAGAAGTGGTAAAGAAATACTACACATCATAGGCATGGATGCAGAAACTTCAAAGGAGGAAATGACAAGGGCATTAAGAGAGACTCTAGGAGAAGAAATGAGGGACACAACTGATATATGAGAAATGCGTCCTAGTCAGAACGAGACCTTAGTAGTAACGGTTACAGTGGAAGAAGGAACATTCGAAAAACTATTGAAGAAGGGAAGAACAAAATTGAAAATTGGGCTTGCAAAATGCAAGATAGAAAGGAGAATCCAGCTGATTCAGTGCCGTAAATGCTGGGACTATAGTCACAGAACCGAGTAATGCGATGGACCAGAACGAAGCAAGATTTGCTATAAATGTGGTCAAGAAGGCCACATTTCGAAGACATGCCAGAACAACCTATACTGCACTCTATGTTGCGAAGATGGACACGCATCAGGATCGGGAAAATGCTAGATCTTTAGGAAGGTTCTGCTCCTAGAACGAAAGCGGTTGAGAAACAAAATATCAGAAGAAATACCGATTATAAAACAAGGAGTAGCGACGGAAACAATGGAAGGACCGAATATACAAGAGGCAGCGACTGAGCCAATGCAAATTTGTTTTAAAAGTGAACCTCGGACGATCTAGAGCCGCTCATGACATAGCCTTAGCGGCCGCAATGAAGAACGAATGCGATATAATAGTGATATCGGAACCAAATAAGAAGATTGGAAAAAGCAAAAACTGGATCATGGATAGGAAAGGTGACGTGGCTCTAGTTATAATGAACAGATCCATCGAAATAGGCAAAATAAGCGAAGAAGATGACTACATAAGAGCGGAAATAAACGGCTCATTCGGCCTTATAGTATATTTATGCCACGTACATATCACCCAAACATACCAATGGAACATTTCTGTACAAAAATGGAGGAAATATTTGGGATGGTGGCTCAACACAAAAACCAGGCACTGTTGGTGGGTGATATAAACTCAAAATTCCCGTTATGGGGTACTCCCTTCGAAGACCCAAGATTCGTGGCAGGCTGGATGACCCAACTCTCTTGGTCGGCGGTAAAATCAGATCAGGCAACATTTATCAGAGCCGCAACACAGAGTCATATTGACGTGACCCTTACCTCGGACAAAATTCACAGTAAAATCCCAGAATGGAAAGTGATTGATGAAAATCCCTTCACATACCATGATCACATTTACTTCTTCTTCAGGTGCCGTCTTCTGAAAGTGGCCTTCCTTACCAAACCCCACGAGATGCTGGACTTTTACAACGGTCTCCTGGAGAAGTACGAGGTCCCAAACTGTGGGAAAACGGCAAGGGTGATGCTCATTCCGAAGGGAAGTAAAGATCGGACCCTCCCCTCATCCTATAGACCAATATGTCTATTGAATATAGCCGGAAAGATTTACGAGAAACTGCTCGTAAATAGGCTCAACAAAAAATAGAGGAAAAGAAAGCACTTCCTAAAGCTCAGCATGGGTTCAGACCCAAGATGTCGATCACGACGGCCATCTTACAGCTGAAAGATAAGATTAATACATAAAAAAACGATTGTATGTCATAATGACAGTTGATGTAAAAAAATGCCTTTCAATTCGGTTCAAAGCATATTATTGATGCTATGCAGAAGAAGGACATCTCTCCCTACTTAGTGAGAATACTGCGAAACTCAAGGACAGATTCATCGTGTCGGGCAGTATAAAACACAGATGTACCATGGGCGTGGTTCAGGGCTCAATTGTCGGACCGCCGGCTTGGGATCTGTCATATGATAACGTTTTGCAGTTACCATATGAGAACGGAGTGGACACGTATGCCGATGATCTTCTTGTCATGATCGAAGGGGACAGCGAAGACTGCGAAGAGCAAACAGTATCGTCCAATGGATGACGAAGATGAATCTGGAAATAGCAGCGCATAAGTCTGAATTGCTGGTTGTGAAGGGACCGAGGAAAACTGACTTGAAGGTTACATTAAATGGTATAGAACTAGCCAAAAGTAAGCAAGTTAAATATCTTGGAGATATTCTGAAAAAAAAAACCTGGACTTCTATGGGCATAGCAATGAAATGGTACGCAAAGCCAACAGAAGAATAGAATCCACCAATAGCCTGATGCCAAACATAGGAGGGCCTAACTATTCCCTTTATTCCCTGACCCATGGTATAATGTTCTACGCGGCACCAGTATGGCGGGAGAGTTAAAAATAGCAAAACATATAAAAACTCTGATATCTCTACAGAGGAGACCACTTCTGAGAGTTTGCTCGGCTTATGGAACCGTATCTGCGGAAGCAGCGCAAGTCGTGTCTGGTTTGATGCCGGCGGACATTAGGATTGCTTCTTGTTTGGAGTTCAGGCAGGCTTCATGGCAATCGAAGGATAACGATCGCTGACAAAATGGCAGGAAAGATGATCCAGGGACGACGAGCCGGCATCTTGGACAAGGAAACTGATTCCGGATTGGATTAAATGGGTTGACTGTGGTCACAAAGTTACCAACTACTATTTTACTCAATTCCTCACAGGCCATGGTTCCTTCGGGCAGTTCACAAAAAGGATTGGCAAGACTGAAGATGACCTATGCATAGCCTGTGTCCAGCAGGATAGCCCAGAGCATCTGTTTTACGATTGCGATAGATGGATATCGGAAAGAGAAGAGCTCAGGAGCGAACTGGAAGAACTACCAGAGGTGTCCAGTATTATACCGAGCATGCTGGAGAGCAGAGAACAGTGGAATAAAATATTCAGTTATATCTGCAATATCATCACAATGAAAGAGAGGGAAGACAGGGGCCGAGAAAGCGAGGAGAGAAATTAGACAGCAGTTTAAATTAAAGTACTTATCAGAAACGTGGACAGTTTATTTCTCTAATTAAATCTACAGAGCCAACGTTTCGGAGACAATATTTTCTCCTTCTTCAGGGCTACAAAAACAAACGGAAAACATCAGCAAACAAACAAACACAAAAGATGTGACAAGAACTAACCTTAAGATTATTAATTATTCAGAGATTTAACATTTGGGTATCTGTAAGATCTACAATTCATAATACTCTAAAATTCGAAAGCTTTCTAGCAACCAACAACGATGTAAATAATTTTTTATGAAATCAATTAAGACGGAAAACAGACATGTCAAGTTAATGTCAAATTTGTAAAACCATCAATTCTTATTCTTTCCCGAAAACATGGCCTCAGTGAACTATACTAAGTTATGTCAAGTAAAAAGTCATAAAAATAGCTCAGATTTTTAACATCCTCTCTAAAATTCACCGTGTCGTTTCTTCTGATGAAAATCATCTCGCTAATATTCCTTTTGTAACCATTGGACTCTATATCTAGTACACTAACCTCTTCGAAGTTGAAGTTGTGTCCCTCTTTGAAAGTATGATATGTTAGAGCAGTCTTTTCTTTATTGTTGATGTTTTTGATGTCATATCTGTGTTGTCTAATTCTATCTCTTAAATATTGTTTTGTCTGTGCTATGTAGCTACTGTTACAATTTGTACAAGGTATCTTATAAACTACTGAGGATAATAGTTCTTTTTTTTGTGGCTTCTTTCAGTTTTGTGAAAAATTTTTTGGTGGTGAGGATGTTATAAAAGGCACAAACGCAGTTCAACTCTTTCAAAATCTTCTGTATCCTGTAAGATAACCCTTCAATAAAAGGAAATCTATGGTATGTTTGTAGAACATCAGAGGCAGGTTGTGATACTATTGTTATTTCTTCCCTTTTGTTCTTCATCTTGTTGATACATCTATCTATAAGGTACCTAGGATAATTGTTCTGTGTTAGGATATTTCTAGCAATCTGTAAATTCCTTTCATGGTATTCTACATCACTTAACTTCAATGCTCTGTTTATCAAGTTGTTAATAATATTAACTTTTTGTTTGGCACTATGGTTGCTATGATAATTTAACAGTCTGTTAGAGCTACTC
The DNA here is from genome assembly GCA_951802165.1 of Adalia decempunctata. Classification (NCBI taxonomy): domain Eukaryota; kingdom Metazoa; phylum Arthropoda; class Insecta; order Coleoptera; family Coccinellidae; genus Adalia; species Adalia decempunctata. Next base: position 8,975,425 of record OX637697.1, read on the forward strand.
GGTTTGTAATACCAGCATGTTTTAAGTGTATGATTTTCATTTTTTATTATTAAATCTAGGAACGGAATTGAGTTGTCTTTATGTACCTCCATGGTGAATTTCAATTTGCTGTCATAAGAATTGAATAAATCGAGTAGCAATTGGTGGCTGTTGTTAGGTACCACTAAAAAGGTATCGTCGACATAAAGCTTTATCATCGGGATGTTGAAATTAATCTTTGCCAAAACACAACCAAACAAATCATCCATAACAAGGTTTGCAAAAGAGGGACTGGATGGAGCACCCATAGCTGAGCCAAAGATCTGCTTGTAGTATTTTCCATCAAACACGAAATAATTATATTTGAAACAGATGTCAACCAACCTTAAAAAGCTCTCTCTGTCCAAAACTGTAAAGTTTTTTATGTAGTTCCAACGTTTTTTAATGACAGTTGTGACCAATTCATTGGATATATACGTAAACAACGATACCACGTCTAACGATATTAGATTGTAACCATCCGGAACATAGACATCCTGTAGATCTTTCTTGAGATCAAATGAATTCTTCACATTATAAGGTGAAGTCGAAAGTACTTGGGATAGAATTTGGTGGAGGAACTTACCGATGTTGTAAGTCGGTGAATTAATATTGCTCGAAATTGGTCTCAAAGAGAGGGAGTCCTTATGGGTCTTTCTAAGGAAATACAATTTTGGAGATACACTGTTATGTCGGATTAACCTTTTATATTCCTGATCTGTCAAAGTCAAGTCCTTTTTTAGAGTCATCAGTGTTTTGTTGATACTATCTTGGAAAACTCTTGTAGGATCTGTATTTTTCAATTCGTAAACACTGGGGTCATTTAATATTCTGTGTGCCTCATCTAAATATTCCTGTCTGTACATTATAACTGTGGTGTTACCTTTGTCGGATGAACCTATAATTAATTCTGGATGGTTCTTGACAAAGTTATTTGTGTCAATCAGCTGTCTAGGGGTGGGAGCTTGTTGGAATCTTCTGTTATTGGGGTGGTTAATGTGATTGTTGATGGTGTTTATACACTGAATTCTATATTTGTTTTTGATCTCTTCACCCAGAGGTCTGGTAGAAATACAGCTTTCCAAATCTTTAATGATCTCCAAAGTTGGGAATCTGGTTGGGGGGATTCCATGTTTAGGTCCAAGTGCCAATACGGACAGCAGTATTGATAGGAAAGACTTGGACCCTTTCATCCGACGTTCGGGCAGATATGCCTTTTCCGGGAAGGGGCGCCTCTACAATGTTGTGGTTTTTTTAGTCGGTCGGCAATAACATCCAGCCAACCCGACATATTCCACGACACGGGTCGTGGTAGAATCTGCGAGCAGATTTTTTCTACAACCGAAAAAAAAAAAGTTAGGTTAGGTTAGGTTAGGTTCCCGTACGAGGTCATCACCTTGTCGTGGTGTACGGGCTTAAGTAATTGCTAAGAATGACCAATATACATGGCAACTATGGCTTAACTGGTCCCTCGAACCTGAGGACGGATCGGGGTAGACCCAGTGAGCAACGTTATTACCCCATGTAACCACATCCCACTCCAAAAAATCCTCTCAGACAGTAAAGGTCTTAATTGACCAGGGTACACGGTGACTGCTTGGACGAGGAGTTACCATCAGTGTATCAAGACCCTCCGGGGATCTATACCTGTTGTTAATAGTTCCGTGAAATTAGCCAGGTGAAACTTCGGAACGATGGTCAGGTGCAGTCTCGCAGGTCCTCACAATGTGAGACAGCGGTGGGACCTTAGTGGGCGCGGGACGCAGGATGAGCATGGAAGAGTGGCGTGGTTAACTATGGCTTCCTTGGCCCCCTGGATCCACTGACAAGGGGTAGACCCAAGAAGTAATGTTAGCACCACATGCAGGGAACAACTATGACTCACTTGGCCCCCTGTAACCACAGACACAGGGTAGACCCAAGGAGTAACGTTAGTGTTTCGAACGTGGAGAACTTGCATCTGGCCTACGCCACACTGGCAACCCGGGCGTGGACAAGGAGTTACGACTCACTTTTCCCCTCGAACTGAAGGCCACTGCATGAATCAGAGTAACTATGACCCACTTGGCCCCACGAATCCTCGGACTCGGGCAGACCCAAGGATTAACGTTAATGTCTGACGGAAACCGCACTCTCATAGCTCAATCCCCGAGGCACCAGGGCCAACGGCTCGCTATCGGGGAGTCAGTGATTGACAAACTGATAGTGAGCCGGCCAATACCTTCTGAGGATCTTTCCCTGGTGTTTGAGTTCCGTTGCGAAAAAGCCAGGTGAAAATACGGAACTAGGTCAACAACAGTCAGTCTGATACTACCACGCAGAAACTACACCGTGAAATACCAATCGTCTTGGTGATCCGGTATGGTGCCCGTTCCTGCGCGAACCATCATAGTTGGAATCGGTGTCCTTGGGATTCCGACTAAGATGGCGAGGAGGAGGTTTTAGTTGGGTTAGAGTCCCACACGAATCCCAGCATTGAACCGCCCGCTGCGGAGAAGGCATGATGCTTTCCTCCTTCCTCAGGGCACAAAAAAACGTTAGGTTAGGTTAATCAAGCAACCGTGGTTCGACCTCTGTGGGCAGTCAGGCAGAGTCGGCTGAATCTACTCCTGACAGTAGTGAAGCAGAAGAGGGTGAGGCTGAGAGGGCCAATTCTCTTGTAATATCCAGAAAGATCAAGAGAACGCCCCCGAGAGTAAATGAGGGAAGAGAAAAAGTAGTCCAGTCAGAAGGAAAAAAGGTTGCTGCAGACTAGTGCCTGGTGATTATGTGGACTCGCCAAGGCCAGGGAACAAAGAAACCCCTTCAGAATTGCTGTGGGAGGAGATTACTTTTGCAAGTCCAATGCAAACTATGTCAGCGCCAGCAAACGTGGAAACAGACACATCAGTAAGTGAGGAGGAACTCGATGCTACTATCGTAGACCGCACCAGTAATGGAAGGAAACCAGGCTCTAAAGGCAGGGCGGCGAAAAGGTTTCGAGGGATGAGCATGGGAGAGTGGCGTGGTTAACTATGGGTTCTTTGGCCCCCCGGATCCACTGACAAGGGGTAGACCCAAGAAGTAATGTTAGCACCACCTGCAGGGAACAACTATGACTCACTTGGCCCCCTGTACCCACAGACACAGGGTAGACCCAAGGAGTAACGTAAGTGTTTCGAACGTGGAGAACTTGCATCTGGCCTACGCCACACTGGCAACCCGGGCGTGGACAAGGAGTTACGACTCACTTTTCCCCTCGGGCTGAAGGTCACTGCATGAATCAGAGTAACTATGACCCACTTGGCCCCCCGAATCCTCGGACTCGGGGCAGACCCAAGGAGTAACGTTAATGTCTGACGGAAACCGCACTCTCATAGCTCAATCCCCGAGGGACCAGGGCCAACGGCTCGCTATCGGGGTGTTAGTGACTGACAAACTGATAGTGAGACGGCCAAGACCTCCTGAGGATCTATCTCTGGTGTTTGAGTTCCGTTGCGAAAAAGCCAGGTGCAAATACGGAACTAGGTCAACAACAGTCAGTGGACTCCTCACAAGTTCTTTGTGAGACCGCAAACCGTGAGACCCGTCAGTCGAGGTGCAGGTTTCTTCCCCTCAATCCCTACATCCAAGGGGGGCAAGAGTCTGAGACTACCACGCAGAAACTACACCGTGAAATACCAATCGTCTTGGTGATCCGGTATGGTGACTGCGCAAACCATCATAGTTGGAATCGGTGTCCTTGGGATTCCGACTAATATGGCGAGGAGGAGGTTTAAGTTGGGTTAAAGTCCCACACGAATCCCAGCATTGAACCGCCCGCTGCGGAGAAGACATGATGCTTTCCTCCTTCCTCAGGGCACAAAAAAAAAGTTAGGTTAGGTTAGGTAAGGTTTGGTTAGGTTATCAAGCAACCGCGGGTCGACCTCTGTGGGCAGTCAGGCAGGGTCGGCTAAATCTACTACTCTGACAGTAGTGAAGCTGAAGAGGGTGAGGCTGAGAGGGCCAATCCTTTTGTAATATCCAGAAAGATGAAGAGAACGCCCCCGAAAGTAAATGAGGAAAGAGAAAAGGTAGTGCAGTCAGAAGGAAAAAAGGTTGCTGCCAGACTAGTGACTGGTGATTATGTGGACTCGCCAAGGCCAGGGAACAAAGAAACCCCTTCAAAATTGCTGTGGGAGGAGATTACTTTTGCAAGTCCAATGCAAACTATGTCAGCGCCAGCAAGCGTGGAAACAGACACATCAGTAAATGAGGAGGAACTCGATGCTACTATCGTAGACCGCACCAGATATGGAAGGAAACCAGGCTCTAAAGGCAGGGCGGCGAAAAGGAAAGCTCTGTCATCACCAGAACTGGACAGACAAGACGAGAAGATAAAGGAACTGGAGCAAGAAATGAAAGCAACGGAGGCTACGATGAAAATTCTGATGGAAGACATTAAAATAATGGATGAGGAAAAACGAAAAAAAAAGCAATCAAATTTTAAGGAGAAGAATGAAAACGAGGAGACAATTAGAAGATTAAGAGAAGAAATCAAGGAATTGGAGGAGCAAGAAAAGATACAACTTGAGGATCAGGAAACAGGTAAAAAACTCAAAGATCTTATCGAAGGAATTCAAAATAATGGGAAGGAGGGTCACCGATTAGTGGCAAAAAACCCAAACACGAAACGAGAAATAAAGGAAATAATAAACCGCATATATAACACCGGCGCACAACTGAATGATAAACAGCTGCTCGATTTCATCGAAAAACCTACCTATGCGAAACTCGATCTCAAAAAAGAGATAGGAACACAAACACAATCACAGGAAGAAATGGAAACAGAGAAAAAAATTAGAGAAATAAGGGGTAGAATGACGCAGAACATGAGTAAGGAACAACTGGAAGACCTGTTGAGTCGTAAATGGCCAAACGAGGCTTACGTAATGAAAATGGAAAGAATTTCCATCACAGAGATGGAGGGTGAAAAAGACATTGCCCTAGTTGCCGATTTCAATACCAAGAGAGATTCAAGACTAACACGAAGACTAGCAACTGGATCAAGGAAAATGAAGGATATGCTGAAAAGGGGTAAGCCGGAGAACGAGGAAATAATATATGGAAGAGTATGTGCAGCAGTGGGAGATGAGGGAGGAGAAACCAACGAAGAACTGTACACATTCTCTATAGGCATAGAAGAACTGGAAGAAAACCCTGAGACACATCTGAACATATATAAGGCGATGACCAAATTTAAAAACATATGCGAGGTTAGAGGTAGAGATGATGTGCACGTAGAATTTCAAACAGACAAAGAGGACGAGATGATTAGGAAAGTTACTGAGTGTGGTTTCCTGGGTTATAAGGGAGAAATAACAATCCACAATGTAGGTGGTACACAGGAAACCGAAATCCAAAGAGAAAGAAATAAGGACGACGCGATTATAATAAATGCTGACGGAAAACTATCATATTCTGATCTTGTAAAGCGGATAAAACAAGACATTGGTGATATAAGCACAGATAAGGAGAAAATCAAAACGGTGAGACAAACAGCAAACGGAAATGTGCTGATAAGAATGGAAAGGGGACATTCGAATAATCTTGCAGATAAACTGAAGGCAAAAATGGAAGATGTGAAAATAAAAACCGTGGGTTCAAAGAGGGACTCGGTATACATTGCAGATCTGGGCATCACATGTACGGTTGACCAAATAGAAGCAGCTGCAGAAAAAGCGCTTGGAATTACCCAAGGCTCAGGGCGCATTCCAGTTAGAAATTCGAGGAATCAAAGCAGGGGCCAACTCCGAGCAACGGTAATAGGACCACCGGAAATTATAAGGAATGTGCTGAAACTGAAGACGCTGAGAGTGGGCTTAGGCCAAGGAAGGATATTGGAAAAGAAAAATGATGACCGATGCCACAAATGCTGGCTAGAAAATCATAAATCCTATCAATGCACAGGTCCGGATCGAAGTGACATATGTAGGAAATGTGGGAACAAAGGCCACTTCATGATAGAGTGCACAGCGGAGAAGACTTTTTGTGCGGAGAAGACATATCGCGGCAGCCGACGGTGCGACGTTAATACCGAAGAAAGCAAGAGAAATGAAAATAGCACGCAGGCGACTGCAGGACAAAAATCGAAAAGAGAAATGGGAAGAGAACTTCGGTTTCAAAATGTATAAATCGTTGAAAAGAATGAATTTGGCAGTATGTTCATCCGGTGGAGTGAACAAGTCTCTAGAAATTTTACATTCACATAAAGGAACAAGAGATTTTAATGGCCCTTTACACCATAAGATGACAAATTATTTTGTTTATCTACTCCCATAGAATTATATATCCATTATTCAACTGATTTTGATATGTAATAGTCTCTATAAACCAATAGTGTGAGGTGATAATAACTCACGCCTATAACTCACTCTAATACAAATAGGAAAAATTTAAGGGCTTACGAAATGAATAAAAGTGAAGGGTGGATCGGGAACTCTATTTCAGACATCAAGGTAACGTTCTCGCCATCCATTTCTACATATTCTTAGGTCTGAATATCCAAAAATTGCATTTGGAAAACGTGAATTTTTGACGTTTTTTACGGGATTCGATATCGATTCTATTTTCGACCACAGAAATCCCTTATGACAACTGTTGTCAATTTTGAAAATGCAGATTAATTCGAATTTTACTGAAGAAGTCGAAGATAAAGCATAGTGTTCAATTCGCGGTAATGGTCATAACACACTTGATGAATTACACCCCTCGCCTGACGGCTCGGGCTGCAAAATTCATCTGCGTGTGTTATGACTTACATTACCGCTCATTGAACAATATACTATTATACATCAGTTTTAAAATATGTACATAAATATTTATTATTTTATTTATTTCATTGTGGAGTGTTGCGGACGTCCTCAAGTGCGTATATTTATTTCTAGATTTTGTATATATGTACCTCGGACGATGCAAAACAACTATGACCAAAGCAGAAAAATTAGAAATTTTCCCCCGAAAGACGCTAACATAATGCACAAAGCTCACAAACAATATAAAAACATAGACAACGATTTCAACGCAAAGGCAAGAATAAAGGTTGGTGGAGAAGGAAGGCAAATAAGAATACTGCAAGCGAATCTGAACAGGAGTAAAAGGGCAATGGACTTATTGGATCAGTTTATTCGATTAGAAAATAAAGATATTGCGTTGATATCGGCACCAAATATTAAATTAACATAAATGGGTATTAACATGATACGAGGTAAAAAGAATTGGATGCTCAGTAGTGATGAAACAACTGCCATTGGGTTTCTCAGTGGGAAAGTGAGAAGAGGCGATAGTGGTAAGAATGCAGAATGGGTGTGGGCTAAGATCAACCGGACGTAATATACAGGGTGATTCACGGTGGATGGCACATTAGACGTTTCTAGAGAACCAGACTTCGGATCGATTTGAAAATTTAATGGAATGCATTATCGGACCTGTTCTACCCAACTAAAATATTTTCGTTAATGCGGTGTTGCCACTTCTATTAGAAAGTAGTAGCAACTTTGCTTTTTCAAATGGAACATCCGGTATATTATATTATTTTTGGAATCTCCAACAACTTCTCGACAACTTTTATTAACATTTCCCTAAACCTATCTGTTGCCGTTTTCGAAATATAAATTAATTTAAATTTTTTTCACCGGAAAACATGACCAATAAAAATGCTGATAACTTCGGGTTGAGAAACACTATGGCATTGAAATTTGATTTGGAGTTAGGTGATACATAAATGCTTTCAACACTTCAGCCTGATTTACGTTACATCAATACAGGTTGATAAAAAAATACAGTCTTTTCGGTTGCTTGAATAAGTGACTGAAAGTTGTTTATTTCAAATGGAATGCCCTGCATATTATTGGAAATTCGGAAAACTGATGGCATCAGGGAGACCAAATATGGACATCTTCTAGTCGAAATTAGGAAAGAAACAATGCTGGGGGCGAAGTTTATGAAAAAATAAAAACCACGATGCAACCAGGAAACGTGAAGAGGCTGTCGGTAGCAGCGTCAAAGAAGGCCGTCAACATATACGGAGTCGACATAGAAGTTAGGAAAAAAGAAATAGTGAAGAGAATAAAAGAAGAACAGAATATAAAGGAAATGGATTCCGAAGTGGAAATCCGAGCACTGAGACCGATGATGGCGGGTAGACAGGCTGCTATGATCCTAGCAAGGCCCGAAAACATAAAGGTGCAGACACATTGTTATCACGTCACGTCACATCACGTCATCTTCCCAAAATGTGCAACCACGATAATGCATGGAACTTAGACCATAGGAAGAGAGACACACCTTTCAATAATAAATAGTGAAGCCAAATCATCAGAACTAAACTAGGTGATTATACTACTACGGAATCAAAATGTAGTAAAAATTTTTGCAACATTGTATCTGCTGTCACGTTATATCACTGAAAGCACGCAAGATCTATATTCCGCAAATTTACATTTTCTGTATGCACGTGATTTTACGTCTGATATTATGTGAAATGTCACTCTGACATACATTTGAAACCGATCTGGGTGCTCATTCAATAATTCTTGAATTAATTGATGGAATTCCCCCACTTCCCTTGTTCGTTGATTCATTTGGTAAATCGAATCCCTTCAATGACAATCACCAGCAACTGTCAAAGCAGCTATATTTTCCATATCTTCTTCCCATTTCCTCGCGTGAGCTCACATGACGTGACAACAGTTTGTATGCACCTTAAGGCGCCTCCTTCTCCTGGAAACAATCAAAATTGGGCTATCCCGGGCCCAAATAAGAGAGAGGAAGGAAATCTCCAACTGTAACAGATGCTTGATGGAGGGGCATCTCATAAAGGACTGCAAAGGTCAACAAAGGAGAGAACTCTGCAGAAACTGCTCCGAGCAAGGACGCAAGGTCCAAGAGTGTATAAACCCTTCTGTGCGGTGTGCGAAAAGGTGAGACACAGAACGGGAGGCGGCAGATGTAAGGGTGCCACAGAAGTGAAGGAGGGGACTCCTGAACAAATAGGAGCTAAAGTTATGGCGGAAAGCATTCATAATGTCGACATCAGCTGATGGAGTGCACAGCAGCGGAGTGAGGTATTTGTTGGTATTGTCTGTACCCCTGGGTAATTTTCATCATCTGTCGAATTTTAACGGCCCTATACACCAATTGTACAGTAATTTATTATCTCACCTAATCGAGCATTAATAGGATTCTACACTTCCATAGAATACCTGATGAATGGAGGACCAGCCAGACAATTCTCCTGTTCAAAAAAGGCGACAAAGAATTACCATCTAATTATAGAGGAATCAATCTGCTCCCTACTACCCTCAAACTCATAACGAAAATCCTCACCAATAAAATCAATGAGCACGTTTCCTTGAGAGACGAACAACAAGGGTTCCGATCGGGAAGATCATGTACCGACGCCGTGTTTGTGATTAGGCAAATCACTGAAAAATCGATCGAATATAACCGGCCTGCTTTCATGTGCTTCATAGATCTAGAGAACGCATTCGATCGCATACAATTGGAAGATGTAATACACTTACTTCACGATAAAAAGATACCGTACAACATTGTGAAAACGACAGAGAATATGTACAAAGCTAACAAGATCCAAGCAGAAATAAACGGCGAACTGACCGAGGAAATAGACGTCGACAATGGCATTCGTCAAGGTGACTCCCTCAGTCCCCTACTTTTCAACATAATCATGGACGAAGTGATAAGGCAGGTGGTTAAGCTAAAAGGGTATAAATTTGGAGGTGAGGAAATCGGAATACTATGTTACTCCGATGACGCAGTTTTGATTGCGGAAAGCGAGGATGATCTTCAGAGATTGCTACATCAGTTCAACGTAACAGCAAACAAATTTCAGATGGTTACATCGTCATCAAAAACCAAATGCATGACCACATCGAAATATCCACTAAGATGCAAGCTGGAAATTGATGGACATATCGTGGAGCAGGAGATGAAGTTTAGATATCTCGGCGTAGAAATATCTGGGTATGGGGATGTCGAGTGCGAGGTGAGAGGACAAGCCATGAGAGCAGCACGAACAGCCGCATGTCTCAACAATATCGTTTGGAACAACAAACAGATTGAAACAGAAGTAAAATCTAGAATCTATAAATCGGCGATTAGACCCATCCTCACCTTCACTGCGGAAACCAGACCAGAGACTTCAAGAACAGCTCAAATATTGGAGGCGACTGAGATGAGGGTACTGCGCAAGATAGCAGGTAAAACGCTCAAGGACTGCGTGAGAAGCGAGAACATCAGAGGTTTGTGCAAAGTTGATAGTATCAATGATTGGACCCTGATGAGGAAGGTGGAATGGAACGAACATATCAACCGTATGACCAATGACAGACTGGTGAAAATAACTAGGGACAAATCACCAATTGGACGCAGGAGCGTCGAAAGGCATCGCAAACGTTGGAGTGACAATCTCCCACTAGAATAGGCGCGAGGCGAAGAAGCGAAGAAGAACAAGCAAATTGCTTATTTATGAGAAGGAAGAAGAAGAAAACCTAATCGAGTATACAATTTTATTGGCTTTCTACGCCTAAAATACCATAATTTATGATTTTATTTTTACACTTAAGTTATTTCATGGGCCTTATACACCCGAGTGTTTTATTGAATTGTTTGTTTCTACCGAGGTTTCTACTAAATTACCTATTTTATATCTACAACTGCTTTTAATCATGTACATATTAAATTAGTCGGCGAGGATCACGCGGAATACCCATAATTTAGAATGCTCTTGATAATGCAAACAAACCTAGATAGGTCAAAAAATGCCCACGACATGATGTGAAAGATGGCACTAGAAAAAAAGCTGATATAATAATCATCTCCGAGCCAAATAAAAGACTTTGCATGACCCAGGGATGGATCACGGACAAGCTGGGGAATGTCGCTGTAGTGATAACAAATAAAAGCCTCCAAATAGAAAAGGTAGAAATGGCAGAAGGCTACCTCCATATCCATGTGGAAAAATTTCACCTAATTCCCACATATATTCCACCAAATGTAGACATCACAAGGTATAAGTTATTGCGAGGGCCGGGCGCCACAGAAACTCCATTATACTGGGGGATATAAACTCCAAATCGCCAGCGTGGGGGTCAGCCTCAGCCGATGCAAGGGGGGGAACACGTTGAGGAATGGCTCTCTAAAACAGGGTGGACGGCGGTGAACAACGGGGCCCCAACTTTCATAAGAGGGACGTCAAAATGCCACATTGACGTAACGACGGTGCCAGATCACCTCGTTTCGAAAATAAATAACTGGAAAGTCCAGAATGAAAACTCTTTCACACTTCACGGCCATATTTATTTCACTTTAGCCATCGGGGGCAAGAATCGGGACGCCAAGATGAAGAGGTGTGCATTTAAAGAAGGGAAGTGCTTAGAAGTTTTGAAGGAGATGAGACGGGCACTCCAATATAGTATGGCCACAATGAACCGGCCAAGGTTCCTTACTGGTGAAACGAGGAGATCCAGGAAGGGAGAGGTAGACGTCTGAATCACTCGGAAGCAAACCTGAGAGCTTTAGAATTGAGAGTGAGACAAGCTAAGAGAACCCTAAAGCAAAGCATAAACGCTGCCAAAAGATCGTGCTGGAGAGAGTTGTTAAACGATCTTGAGCACGATATATGGGGCGAGGCGTATCAAATAGCAACAAGGAAGTTGAGAGCGGGGAAGATGCCCTTCTCCCTTTCAGTGAACTCTTTCCGACTACCGAGGATTCATGGAGTGAGACTTGTGAGTGTGCTGAAGGTTTCGAGCTCGTCACAGAGGGGGAAATAGTGGAAGCCATGAACAAAATGAAGGGTGGAAAGGCGCCGGGACCCGACGATATGGGTGGAGGCGCTAGGGCTGGCAGTGAAAACCATTCCTGATAAAATAAATTCAACTCCCTGCTAGTGGAGCAAGCGTTCCCGAAGGAATGGAAGGTGGCACTCTGACGCTCATACACAAAAGGGACAAGGATCTCTATTTATCTTCATCATTCAGACCAATCTGTCTGTTGAGCGTAGTTGGAAAGGTGTATGAACGGATAATGACGAACAGGCTTATCGAGGAGTTGGAAGAAGGGGGACAATTCTCAAATAGGCAGCATGGCTTCAGAAGGGAGAGGTCAACAACGACCGCAATAAAAACGCTCAAGGAAAAAATAGATGCATCTAAGGCTAAATGGACCATTGTGCTCACCCTGGATGTGAAAAATGCCTTCAACACTATAAGATGGAGCCACATAGTCGCAGAACTGAAAAATAGACGGGTGAGCAAATATCTGGTGAGGTGGGTGGAGTCCTACTTCAAGGAGAGATACGTACAATGGGGAGTGTCAGACATAAGTGCCATCTAGGAGTCCCACAGGGATCAATGGTCGGACCTACCCTGTGGAACGTAGGATATGACGGTGTGTTGAGGCTATTAAAATCGCTTTATTCAGTAAGTCACAGCCACTGGGATTTACATTTCACAAAGGGGCCGCCCTGCTCCGCCCATAAATTGACAATCATTAACATAAATATAAAAACTGACAAAATACAGATCAAACAGATTGTTCATACAAGACAGTCCAATTGAAGACTTTCACGAGCGACACTAAGTGACTCACTCCCGAACTGCACCAGCGGGGAGACGTTTCCTCTGCGTAGGATGCCAGAGCGAGTCCATGGTGTTGTTATTGTCGCGGCACCACATCCCGCGCGCACCGACTATGAGGGGCAGCACCCGCACCTGCCGACCGGCGTATCTCGTTTCTAGAGGACCGATACAAATTCTGGTTGGTCATATATGAGCCGCTTGATCTCGTAGGTCTCGGATAGGTTTCGCGGCACTCCCAGGGCACCGAGACGTCCAGCACCACCGCCAGCTCCTCATTGGATATGATGAGGTCCGGCTTCTTGAGTTGTCCACGACTGTCTCGGATGTGTCGTTCATCTTCCGCAGTCCATCCTTTCCGCAGGACCATACTCTCAATACGTTGGACCACAAAGTTATGCCTCCTTATCCTGAGGGAATGTCCGACCGGGCATTTCTGTAGCACATGTGAGAGGCTCTCAACTCTACCGCAGCCTGCTCTGCATTTCCGCTCTTCTGGGGCGTTGTATGGAATGCCCTTGGTTGGCATGCAGTTTAGTCTGAGCTGTATGGCCTTTATGAATTCTTCTCCCCTCCAGAACCTAGGGGGCTGTTTATGTATGCATTTGCCGGAGAATCGTTGGCAAACTGCATGTTCCCACCTCCGTAGAACGACTGCTCCAGCGCGTTGCCGTTCTTACGATCGATCTGCTCTTTCGTGGTGGCATCTGGCTTAACTAGCCTCCTAATTCTTTGGAGCCATCCATCGGCTTCGCTCAGAAGTGTTTGGAAGCTTATACACGTTGTCGAAAGACCACTGCACCTCCGCTCAATTATTACCGGTATTTTCTTGGTGAATGAGAAGACTCCAAGACCGCCCATTCTTGATGGGGAATATATTGACTCGTCGATAATATGAGTCGGGAGGTGCAGAATTTCTTTCTCGCAGATCCTTATTCTTCTATCTACCTCCCGCAGTATTCTGCTGGATCAAGTAGTTCTTAATGATGTAAAGCTTCTGTTGTAGTTTTAGAGGTGACTTCTTAATTCTACTTAGCTGTTCTGGTAGTTCTTTCGTGGAGCACTTGATGGCGCCAGTAGCAGTGAATTTTTGCCCCAGTTACTTGAATGTGTGTGAAACGTCCACCGGCCAAATCGGCTTCCCGTTGACATAATATAGTGGGTTTTACTATAAAGATTTCCTTTTTGGAGGGGAGAGTCCTGGCCGTCAGTGACTCGCACTTATCTACGTTGAGGCTAAGGCCTCGCTGTTCAATGAACTCAGCGCCCACCCTCAACAGTCCCTCAGCGCCCACCACCGTATCTGCCATCAAGATAATATCGTCGGCGTGAGCTAGAGCAGACGATCTAAACTCGCCGAGAGTCAATCCTCTCGCTCTCTGCAGCTTCTCCATCAGTTCGTCCATCACTATGTTAAAGAGTATTGGAGACAATGGATCCCCTTGTTTGAGACCCCTTTTGATCTCTATAGTGGCCGCCTCCTCCCCAAGGCAGGATATTGTAGTATGGTTTTTCTTCAGGTTCTCCATAATGTAATTTCTGGTTTTGTCGTCGACGCTGAATCTGTGCAGGGCGCGCCTCACGGATTCGTGAGAAACGGTGTCGAAGGCCTTCCTCAGATCCAACGTTACCAGCACAAATCCCTTGCCGGCTTTTCTTTTTCTTTTGATGACTGTCTGAACTGTGATGTTGTTCGCCAGACAGTCGTCCACATCTGAGAAACCTCTTTGCGTATCGTTCAGGCGTATGGCCTTTAGCCTGTCTGCCAACAGCCGATTGATCATTCTAAGGAGGATGGAGGAGATAGTGATCGGCCTCCAGTTGTCGACATTCTCTAGGTTTGATGGGCCTTTGGGGATGAGGGTGGTTCTTGATTGTTTTAGATTTAGAGGGACATACTCGTATTGTGTGTAGAGCATGGTGTTGTATAGCAATTCCAGCTTGACCCTCGGGATCTTGCTAAGTTCGCGTGTCGTGATACCGTCTGGTCCCGGGGATGTTTTCGGGGCTCCGCCTATCAGGGCATCTATTTCCTCCGACGTGATGGCTTTATATAGGTCCAGCGTTTCTGTATTTCCGTTTATGATCGGGTGCTGGTCCTTCTGTGACTCGGAGCCCAGTATACATTCATACGTGTTTTTGATCTCTTCGTTGGAGGGACGCCGTGCTCCGTTCTGACTATATAACGGTCTTCCGGAGATAGTGTCCTGTGCTAGCTGCTTCCTGTTATTCTGGAAGGCGTGTTGTGCACATCTGTAGTCATACACTCTCCTCTTTTTCTTAGGCATGTTCGTTGGTTGACCAGGATGGGGAGCCTTCCGTCCGGCTTTTCGAGGGCGTCCATATTTCTGTGCGAGCTGTTCCGTCCAGTGGTCTATTGACGACCTGTAACCTGGAGATTGGAGACAGACATCTCTCGCCAGCTCCACGTCCTCTCGATCCTCGAGCCGTGGACTCATTTCCACAATATGTCTTCTGATCGGGTCCATTTCTTCGAGGTATAGGTCTGCGATGTCTTGTTCCGCAGGTTCTGGGGTAACATACGAGGAGGCCAGGACGGCCGTCGACGCGCGCCCCGTCGGAGTCTCGAGGCCCACATCGGGACGTAAGGGGCTATGGCTAGCTATCGACGGTGTCAAAAGGGAGTTCGCGACCCTCGCAGCAGACAGACGCCCTTGGAGGAGTGAGACCTCTTCTCTCTCGGGGGTGGTAGGTCTGTGTTCGAATGTCTCCTCGTGAAATGTCACGGTCTCTAAGCCGGGGCTATTATGCGGCATCTGATGTTCTATATGTGAGACATTTCCGTGGCTTCCATCAGGTGTGGTGTTCACACTCTCGACGGCGGCATCTATCTGAGGTGTTATTCGCTCCCTCATCATCCGCTCCCTTTGGTATTTTGCCACGTGTTCTTTATAGTGGGGCGTCTGTCTCTTCTTTTTTACGCCCTCTCTGGGTCTGCCAGTGAGCTGA
The DNA here is from genome assembly GCA_951802165.1 of Adalia decempunctata. NCBI lineage: Eukaryota > Metazoa > Arthropoda > Insecta > Coleoptera > Coccinellidae > Adalia > Adalia decempunctata. Next base: position 8,991,030 of record OX637697.1, read on the forward strand.
GCCAGTCTCATCATCAGCTCCGTGCCTCCATATTCAGCTTCCTCTCTTGCCATGTCTTCCAACTCTTCCTCGGTCCACTTCGGCCGGTGGCTTCGGGAGGCATATTCGCCCGCCATATCCTCATTGTATTCTGCGGGGTGCGCCTGTTTGAAGTGCTGACGCATACCCGGATATGTTGGAAAGTCCCTGGTACACACAGGGCAGGTCGTGCTTTGCTGTCCCGGCTGCCCAGAACAGAACCTTCTCTGATGTGCTTTGAGGTTCTGTACGGAGCTGTATATTTTTCCGCATCCGCATTTGGTGTTGGTGTCTGGGGGGGTGGTGGTTCCCCGCGGCAGTATCTCGTCTGGTGGTCTCTCAGGTTCTTCCTGGACGCAAATGATTTACCGCAAACGCATTGGAAGTCCATTTCGTATTGACAGTACGTACTAGTGGTAAACTCACCAGTAATTTAAATATAAGTTTTTCTCTCGTACTTTATGTAGTATCGCCGAGTGCGCAGTCTCTCCTTCAGATTTATTTCCCAGTCGTGTAATCAACCTGGCCGCGGCAGCGATGCGGCAAGGCGGCGGATCGCGTCGCATATGAAATGGTCCATGAGAGCGTACCTCGAATCTCACTTGACGTATTCCATCTACAATTTGGGTCAAAATCCAATTATCCATTGATATTCTCGCACTGCGCATGTGCGGAGGAAGGTTTGTGTGTTCTCCTTGTGAGGAGGGAGTTCAGCCATTAGCCTACGCCGACGACCTCGTGTTGATGGTGGAGGCGGAGGACGGAGTGAGGGCGAAACTGAGGACAGAGCGTGCAGTGAAAATGATCCTGGCATGAATGAAGTTAGGGGGATTGGAGGTAGCGGCTCAGAAGACCGAGGTGCTGATCATGAATGGGCCCAGGCAGATTGGGGACTTCCGAATAAATGTGGCCCAAAACGAGGTGAAACCGGCCAAAGAAATCAAATATCTGGGGGCAATCCTGAGGAGGGAAATGGACTTTGCAGGTCACGTAATAGTATATTATTTCATTAGGAGGAGAAGTGTCACTTTTCGTGGCGAGCTTGAGTTTATCCGCCGAACGGAGTGAGGCGGATAATTGAAAGCGAGCCACGAAAAGTCACTTCTTCTCCGAATGAAATATGCTATTTTATTTCCAAACGGTTTCAAATTCATGAAAATTGTACATTTATATTGTAAGTTTATCAAATAAAAATGACGTTTGAATTGGAAGTTTTCGTATTCTATGCATCTATGTTCATATTGTTCATGGTAACCAAGTAATCTTTTTCGTAGCAACACTTTTCCTGCCGCCGGAGGGAAAAGTAAATATTTCTCCGCCTAGGCGGAGAAATTGAACTTTTCGATGATCCTGTCAGTCGAGAACTGACGTTGTTATCGTACGTTTGGAAATAAACGAAATTGTGAGAAAAGCCTCCGAGAAGGTCGGAACGATGGGAATACTGCTGCCAAATATCGGTGGGCCTGCATACTGCCACCGCCAGGTGCTGTGCGCTATTATGCACAGTGTCATCCCGTACGCCGCCCCAGTCTGGCGTGAGGTTTTGAACAAGGGGAAGCAGAAAATGCAACTTAATAAAGAAAATGATGATATGGGATCATCTGCTGAGAAGGCAGCTACCTATATAATTCAAAGAAATAAGACACAAATCATTTGCCATTATAAATAATGACAAATGAAATGTGAATACGAACTAGGTCTCCGATACTGTTCACCCTACCAGACCGAATGGTCCAACGTCAACTGAGAATCGCACCGACTGCAGTTTCGTCCTATTAGGACTCATCAGGGTGGAATATCCCAAAGTCGACGCTGGATGGAAAATCTTTTCGTCAAGATATGGACATCTGGCGCCGCACTATTTCGATGAGAAATTAATGAGCGACATCTATCCACCTTCAGAAAAGACCCCCCTCGGTGATTGAATGAACAATAAAGGAAACTTTCTTCCAAATTGCACCACCAGATTGTGAATTTCAACGTTAGAGAACGCCATAATCAATTCACCTGGGATGCGCGGAGACGTTCGCAGTTCGTAGGTTGAAAACCCAAAATAATTAATAAAGAAAATGATGATATGGGATCATCTGCTGAGAAGGCAGCTACCTATATAATTCAAAGAAATAAGACACAAATCATTTGCCATTATAAATAATGACAAATGAAATGTGAATACGAACTAGGTCTCCGATACTGTTCACCCTACCAGACCGAATGGTCCAACGTCAACTGAGAATCGCACCGACTGCAGTTTCGTCCTATTAGGACTCATCAGGGTGGAATATCCCAAAGTCGACGCTGGATGGAAAATCTTTTCGTCAAGATATGGACATCTGGCGCCGCACTATTTCGATGAGAAATTAATGAGCGACATCTATCCACCTTCAGAAAAGACCCCCCTCGGTGATTGAATGAACAATAAAGGAAACTTTCTTCCAAATTGCACCACCAGATTGTGAATTTCAACGTTAGAGAACGCCATAATCAATTCACCTGGGATGCGCGGAGACGTTCGCAGTTCGTAGGTTGAAAACCCAAAATAATTAATAAAGAAAATGATGATATGGGATCATCTGCTGAGAAGGCAGCTACCTATATAATTCAAAGAAATAAGACACAAATCATTTGCCATTATAAATAATGACAAATGAAATGTGAATACGAACTAGGTCTCCGATACTGTTCACCCTACCAGACCGAATGGTCCAACGTCAACTGAGAATCGCACCGACTGCAGTTTCGTCCTATTAGGACTCATCAGGGTGGAATATCCCAAAGTCGACGCTGGATGGAAAATCTTTTCGTCAAGATATGGACATCTGGCGCCGCACTATTTCGATGAGAAATTAATGAGCGACATCTATCCACCTTCAGAAAAGACCCCCCTCGGTGATTGAATGAACAATAAAGGAAACAGTGAACAGTATCGGAGACCTAGTTCGTATTCACATTTCATTTGTCATTATTTATAATGGCAAATGATTTGTGTCTTATTTCTTTGAAATGCAACTTAGCCTGCAGAGGAAGGGCCTCCTCAGGGTTCTCTCTCTGAGTAGCACTACAACGCCTTGGTGGGTCTTGGTTGCGTTAACGATTTGCCTCCATCAGTCCCGGTCCATCATGGCCTTCTTCCAGCCATATACCTGCATAGTCTGTAGGTCTTTCAAGATGTTGTCCCTCCATCTAAGTCTCGGCCGCCCCAGCGGTCTCTTTCCTGTTGGATTTCCTTCCCATACTACCCTGATCAGTCGGTCGTCAGGTGCTCTTTGCACATGTCCAGCCCATCTCAGACGCTGGGATTTTATTAATTTGACTATATCCGGCTTTTGGTATAGGTTCTGGAGCTCTGCATTCGTCCTTATGCGGTATTGCTCCGTGTTTGGATCCTTGACGGGGCAAATATTCTTCTCAGGATCTTCCTTTCAGCTCGCTTTAGTAGAAGATCGTTGTGTTTCGTAAGGGTCCAAGTCTCACAGCCATAGCAGATGATCGGTTTGATTACAGCCTGGTACACCCTCAGCTTTGACATTCTCGATACCGTTTTGGATTGCATGAGGATTCGCATGGCAAAGAAATACCTTTTGCCACTGTGTATTCTTGTTTTAATGTCTTCTTTGCTGTCGTTATCTGAGCATATCGTGGCTCCAAGGTACTTGAACTGTCCGACGCATTCGAAGTTGAAGGTGTCCATCGTTACATTCTGGCCGATTCTGTCCCTTGTTGGTTGTCGGGTCATATGCATATATTTGGTTTTTTCTTCGTTGATGTTGAGGCCCACCTTCTTACATTCCTTCTCGATTCTCAGGAAGCTTTCTTTGACTCCAATCATGCTCTTTCCGACCGCGTCAATGTCGTCCGCGAAGGCCAGGATCATCTGTGGCCCAAGGTTTGTAAATACTTCCGTGTTGATGTTCGTCTTCTTGATAGCCATATCCAGGACTATGTTGAAGAGTAGGGGCGACAATCCATCTCCCTGTCTCAATCCACTCATGACCGAAAATTCCTCCGTTATATGGTTTCCCACTTTAACGCGACACTTGGTATTGTTTATGCATAGCTTCGTGAGGGTGATGATTTTTTGTGGTATACCTATATTCTCCATAGCTATCCAGACACTGTCCCGTATCACAGTGTCGTAAGCTTGTCTGAAGTCCATGAACAGCTGGTGTACGTCTTTATTGAACTCCCAGTGTTTCTCCAGTAGCTGTCGGATTATGAATATCTGGTCCACTGTTGACCTCTTTGGTCTGAATCCACACTGATAGTCGCCAATTTGTTCCTCAGCGTACGGAGATAACGGCTCAACAGCACATTGGAGAGTATTTTGTATGTTGCGTTCAGTAGTGATATTCCCCTGTAGTTGGTACATTTCATGCGGTCTCCCCATTTCCATATGGCTAGTACCAGTTTATGTAGTTCTTGGTGGAGTTGTGTTCCTCCATATTTTAGGCACTCTGCTGGTATTGTGTCGCTTCCAGGGGCTTTGTTGTTTTTGAGTTTGTTTATTGCCACTATTATTTATTATTATTTTATCCTCAGGGTTGCCTCCGCATACCGCACGGTATCGGCGGAGGCGGTACAGGTGATCGCGGGCTTCCCGCCAGTTGATCTTATGGTCGCTGAAGTGTGTTTCCTCTACACCGTTGGGGGAAGGCTGGAGGGCAACAGAAGGATGGCGAGGAGGAGAACCATCAGAAAATGGCAGGACAGATGGTCGGGGGCGAGCGACAAGGCGCAGTGGACTCGCCGGCTGATACCCGACATACTGAGATGGGTGGAGTGCGAACAGAGAACAACTATTCTTCACATTAATGAACTCCCTGATGCCTATAACAACTCGCTGTTCCATTTATTGATATATGCAGATGACACAAGCATCCTGACAACTTCTCCTGATCTTCAACGCCTGACTCAACAATCTATCGAGGGTATGGCCACCGCTGAGGCCTGGTGCTCTCGAAACTCATTACTCCGAAATATTGCAAAAACGGAACTCTGTTTCATACTGCCCACTCTCGACATCAACAATCAGATTTGAAGATTCAAAATTCCGTCAAGTTTCTTGGACTTCACTCAAATGCCACCCTCAAATGGCATATACACAGAAAATCTGAACAAAAAACTCTTTTCAGTGATTTACTCTATGAACGCCTTGAAGCGCCATGTCTCGGTTGAGGTACTGAAAACTGTTTATTTCTCCAACTTTCAGTCCCGGTTGTCCTATGGTGTGATGTTTTGGGGAAATGGCTCCTCCGTCCGAAACTTGTTCGTCACTCAATACCGATATTCTCCACAAATCATCATAATTCACAGTTAATCATTCGCTCATGAAACTTTGAGAGTTTAAAAGTTTACTTAAAATATCTTCCATATGTTTCTAACTGAAATTCCTAGGATTAAAATAATACGTTTTAATATAGTTTCATATAGGTACCTATGTTCGAACTATTGGTTGGTGGATTTATATAGTTGGAGTGAAAGAATTCATAACGGCTTAAAATGTTTATTTCTGATCCGTTTATGAGATGCTTATATAAATACATACTGAATTATTACGTATTTGACTGAACACAGTGACATTGGCGTTTCATAATTTCATTGAGGACAAAACATGGAATAATTTTACAGAAGTAACTTGAGAAGAACACATAGTTACGGAAAACCATACCTATTTATATAATTCACATCATATTCCAGCTTGTTTTCACAATATAACCTCACTTTACACAAAATACAATGTTCTCTTCAGACCGAAAACACATAATAGTCTTTACATAAAGGCACTGATCCATCACATTTTTCTTCTAGAAAGATATATAATTCACATCAGATTCCAGCTTGTTTCTACAATATAACCTCACTTTACACAAAATACAATGTTCTCTTCAGAGTTTCAGACCGAAAACACGTAAAGGCAATTATGCTTCACATTTTTATTCTATAAAAGTGAAATTAATCATTATTGTAATTTCCCAACAAATAAGAAATGAACTTCTTTATACGTCAATTTGCATCACACGTTTACGGCATCTTCGCTCCACGGCGTCATAACCTAAACTTTTCGATGCGCGCGCCGGCCGTCGAGTTTTCATGCGAGAATTGATAATCGTAAAATCCGAATAAAATCAGATAGTGACAAATAGGGAACTCCTGATAGAAACCATCGAATCCTGAAATCACTGTCCACTCTGTACACAACATTCTCAATAAAATTGAACCTGTGAATTTCTACACATAGGAACTGAGGCTAGTTAATGGAAATATTAATGTCATTGAAATTAGAAAAACCTTATTGAAACTCATAACCGCCTCAAACCACAACCTTCTATATAGATGGGGGCTGTACTTAAACTAACAGTACTAACACTCTGAGAGAGCTCTTTTTCATGGGAGAGGTTATAACGATCATGGGAGGGGTTTAAACGATTTGTCATGACATTGTATAGCATGAATAAAATGAATTGAATTGAATTGAATTGTCAACCATTAAATCAGGTACACAATGCATGAAATATTTTATGTGCACCACCTTTTTCTCAGGTCTTCGATACTCATGGGTGGTACTCATGTACCCCTAGTACCCCCCCCCCGTAAATCCGCCCTTGCTGCTTGATACAGACTCTTATAAACTCGACATTCCTCATTGACACTTGTGAATTCTCAGTTAATTCGAGCCACATAAGATTCGCATGAAATTGGATAGGGAATTCCTGATAGAAACCATCGAATCCTGCAACCACTCTCCACACAAAATTCCCAATAAAATCGCGCTGTTGGTGTGCGCTACGGGCAAATAGAAGGTTTCCGGCCACCTAGATCTTCGCATTGGCGCATGCAACTTAATCAACCCAGTGATGTCCTGAGAGTCCACACGATTGCTCAACAACTTAGAGATGAAAACAACATCGCCAACAATCCTGCGGTCACCCAAGCTAATCATATTAAAGTACTTCAATCTAGTGGAGTAGTTACTCGGGTTTCCCCGAGTCAGACTCAAGTTGTATCTGTAACCCAAAGTGCGAAGGAACCTTTTTTGAATTTTCTCAAGACGGTTTATGTATACGTCGTATATGGGATTCCATACACAAGAGGCAAAATTCAGTTTACTGAAAACATAATTATGGTAGAGAGTGACCGCAGTTCTTCGGTCAGAAAACCATTGGCTTTGTCTCAGTATAAATCCCAATGTCACGCTACAGGACGAGGTGACATGGTCGATATGTAAATCGAATTTTAGCTACAACTCCTAGATCTTTTACATGAGTTGAACGAACAAGCACTACGTCCTGCATTGAGTAGAGAAAGAGAATAGTATTCTTGTTTCTTGTAAAAGAAACCACCTGACATTTACTCAAGTTCAGGATGAGTCCACTCCTCTCACAGAATTTCTCAAACTCACATAGTTCCCTCTGCAGGGTTATACAATCGCTGTACTCTTTGATTCTGAAATGAATTTTTAGGTCGTCGGCAAAGAGGAGTATTCTGCAGGTATTGAAACACTTTATAATATTGTTTATATAAATAATAAATAGGAGTGGACCCAGATGAGACCCCTGAGGCACCCCCGATGTCGCAGCGAAACACCGAGACTTAAACCCCTCCACCGAAACATATTGAGATCTTTTATTCAGGTAGGACACGAACCAACGTAAAAGGGAACCGCAAACCCCAACCTCCTTTAACCTGGTGATGAGCAATTGAATATTTATTTTATCAAAGGCTTTGCTAAAGTCTGTGTAAACCGCGTCGACCTGAATGCCTTTATCTAAACTTTCAAGGAGGTATTCAGTGAAAGTAATTAAATTAGTCTCAATGGACCGTCCTTTAAAAAATCCATGTTGTTCGGGAATTATTTGAGCCTGAACAAGATGAAGGAGGTGGGGATATACAATTGATTCGAATATTTTACCAAAAATACAAAGTTTACTGATAGGTCTATAATTATTTATGAAATTCTTTTTGCCTGATTTGAAAATAGGCACTATAGTTGCCTCCTTCCATTTTTTCGGAAACACTCCTGTTTTTAGTGATTTATTATATATTATAGTTAGGGGAGTAGAAAGTGCCTCGCTACAGTTTTGAATAAAACAACTAGGTATTGAATCGGGTCCTGCACCCTTGTTAACATTTAAAGAATCAAGTCTCACCCTCACATCGTTAACATCGATTTCAACTCCACTGAGAAAGTAGTTGTTGAGCTCACCAGGAATATCAGCATCACTCAATGTAGTGTGGAAATGTTGTTGGGCATACACACTTTCGAAGTATTTAGCAAATAGATCGCTTATTTGTTGCCCACCGTTTACCGTTCTATCCTCGAATGACATAGAGTTAGGAAAACCGGAAACCTTAGCATTGACGGAAACAAACTTAAAAAACCTCCTAGGATCAATCTTAATTTCATTTTCAGTTAAATTTTTAGACTTCATAAAATCCTTTTTAATGTTATTTTTACATAAGGACCGTAATGTTTTGTACTCAACTTCATCATCTTTATTCTTTCCACCTTTTATGTATTTTATTTTTACGTTTAATCAGTTTAATTGATTGATAAGAGAAATAGGAAGGAAATTTTTTTCTTACTTTGAACTTCGGGACACATAACTCAAAAATGTCGTAAAGAAAACCGTAAAAAGTCTCGACATCAGAATCCACATCACTGCAATCCAACAACTCAGGCCATGGTATTCCAAGCAATGTTCGATTAATAAAGTCATAATCGGCATTTTTAAAATTGAAAAAGTATTCATCCGATTTCTTCAAAGATTTGGTATTTTCAAATTCCAGCAGAAATTCGAGTGCTGGATGGTGTTTATCCTCCGGGACAGCAGGAGAATCACATTTCTGAACATTATTCACAGCATAACTATTACAGAAAATTAAATCTACACCTTTTCCAATTGTAATTCAGAAAACGTAAAATGTAATTCAGAAAAGCAAATTGAATTTCAGAAAATGGAAATTGTAATTCAGAATAGTAAGTTGATATTCAGAAACGGTAATTTGAATTTCAGAATAGTGATATGTAATTCAGAAAGGGTAATTTGAATTTCAGAATAGTGATATGTAATTCAGAAACGGTAATTTGAATTTCAGAAAATATAAATTGTAATTCAGAATTGGTGATTTGAAATTGAGAAATGGGAAATTTTAATTCAGAAAAACGAAATTGTAATTCAGAAAAAAAATTGAAATTCAATTGTCCAAACCACTCTCTCTTAGAGCATGTATGATGATTCTTGAGGTCATTTTCGAAGTACGTAGATACCTTCATAGAAGCAAGAAATATAATAATAATAACTTTATTTCCAAGAATAATATAAAGGTATACCTATATCTACAGTCAAAAACAAAAACAGGAAAAAAACAAATTTGAAAATACCAAATACTTAAGACAAGTTCGATGCCACATTGTCATAGATTCCTATGTTGAATCCCCAAGATGCCGAGCACGATACTATTCTGAATTACATATCACATTTTCTGAAATTGAATTGATAACTTCTGAAATACAATTTTCCTTTTCTGAAATTGAATTGGCCATTTCTGAATTTCAATTCACTATTCTGAATTACAACTTTGTTTTTCTGAATTACAACTTCCTAATCTGAATTTCAATTTCGTTTTTCTGAAATTGAATTAACTATTCTGAAATTCAATTTCTGTTTTCTGAATTACATATTGCTATTCTGAAATACATGTTCCCTTTTCTGAAATTCAACTTTGAATTTCTGAATTACAACTGTGAAAGGTGTAGTGTTTTGCAATTACTATTTTCACAGGTATTGAATTGTAATAACCCTAGAAAAGATAAAGTGTCTAAAAGTTCTTCATTCCTATTGTCAACATTAATGGCCTCAAAATCGCCGTTTGTACCCCTCTCCCACACCAAATCAGGAAAATTAAAATCTCCCACAATTAGTACAATGTGGTCTCTAAGTCTTGCATAATCGAATAGACTTTTTGGCAGAAAGTAGTAACAATATTAGAATCTGTCGGAGGAATATATACACAACAGAGCAAAATTTTGATGTTATTTATTGAGATTTTCACCCATACGTCCTCCGCGTCACTTTCGAGTTCTTGAATTCGAAAGGGCTTCAACTCGTTCTTGACTGCAATGAACACACCACCTCCGTCTCTCCGAGTACTTGATGTAGTACATCGATCCCTTCGGAAAATTGAGTACACCACCGGATCAACAACTTCACCGTCAAACACACCATCATTTAACCAGGACTCGCTGACGAACACCAAGTCGTGATCATTTGCACTAGAAGATGTTTTAAAGTCATTCAGTTTAGTTCTGAGTCCACGTACATTCTGGTAAAAACAACTTAATGATTCTGCCATGATGGACATTTATGAAATTAAATCTGCAATTAAAGTTTTTTTAGAACGGCGTCAGAGGAAACATGTATAATTTTCGATGTGTCGTCCTTTCTGATCAGCACGTTACCGTTTTGAGTCCAAACATATTTATATCCTTTCGTTCTAGCCAGGGTCCGGGCTTCTTTGAAAATGATTTTATTTGTGTGTGTCAAATGCTCGTTTATGTATAGTCTTTCAGATATTCCCTCTACAGCCAAGCCGCCATGGACCGTCTTCAGAGAAAGACGCTTCTTGCGGTAGGAGGCGATGAAATCGTCTCGCGTTTTCTTCGAAGTAAATCTGACAACTATATTTTTGTGTTTATCTTTGATACTTGTAGGAACTCTCGTAACGTAGTCCACTGAACTCGGCTCGATTTTAATGTCCATACAGGAACCAATCGCAGACACAGTTTCAATCAGATTTTCGCCAGCCATTTCAGGCACATTTTGTATTTCAACGTTGTTTTGTCGACTATGTCTCTCCAAGTTTTCGATCCTAGTGTTAAGAAGGGATACTTCTACAGCCAGCTTCTTATTTTCCCCTTCCAATCTCGAAACTGTAGTGATCATCTCGTTGAACTTGAGGAGTTTAACCTCGAAGTCGGTGATCTTACCAGAACAAAAATCAACTGAGTCTCTCAGACCCTTCACCTCCTGAGCAAGCTGACCGACGAGGTAGCTGAAGTTATTGTTGAAAAGCCTCTCTATCCTCAACGTGTGACTTTTTGGTGCGGTTTATGAACCGGCAGGGTCATTGGACCTTACTTATATGAAAATGAGGCTGGAGTAACAGTTACGATAAATTGATTGCGATTTTTTATGGCCGAAATGGAACGGTATTGATCTGGACAATGTTTACTTTCAACAAGACGGCGCTTCGTGGCACACAAGCAACCAAACAATTGATCTTTTGCGGGAAGTGTTTCCATGTGCCCAGCGTCGATTTGAGACCTCAAAGATGGAATTCGTGAGGCTATCGAGAATATAGGGCAGCTTTTGCGATAAGGAGAGTTTTATGAATAGGATATGTATACAGGGTGACTTGTACATATATTTTAACTGAAGTTTCTTGAAGTCAAAAGAAACCTTTTTTTCATTCTCCATTTTTCCGAATTCGGCTCTGTTAAAAAGATATAGCCATTCGAAAAAAAAAAGTGCTAATTACGTCCCTGAAATGATACTGTGGAATTGATTCAAAGTTCATATTTCTCGATAGAAATTGACTTTATACATTTAGGTAATACTCAAGTACTAACCTTATTGGAATCAATAATGTTGCAAACACGATAATTTCAATAAAAACAGTTAGTTTCATCGGATTATATCTGCAACTAAAATGCCACATTTATTCCACCAAAATAAGTTCCTTCTTCGATTTTTCTGCAGATTAGTTTGTAAACACTATAATAACTTGTGCATATTTCCCTCGAAATTCCCAAACAATATCATGAAGAAAGACTTTTCAAGAGTCAACATAGAACCACCAAGAAAGAAGCGAGGATTGATACAATGTATGAGATGCCAGGGATACGGCCACTCCACAGCATACTGTTATAGACCTTACAACTGCGTAAAATGCGGAGAACAACACGACACAAAAACTTGCCAAAAACAAAAAAATACACCAGCAAAATGCGTCTTGTGCAATGGTAATCATCCGGCCAACTATAAGGGTTGCCAAGTATATAAAGACCTTATACAGAAAAGCCATCCCAGAAACACCACTCGCCCACAAATTAATACCTCAAGCCTTCCGCCAAAAACCCAAACACCATCAAACAACCAAATACCACAAACACAAATTCCACGAACCTATGCTGAAGCGACAACTACTAAAAATCAGGAGCAGACACCTTCCAACCTAAATGAGCAGTTATCAACATTTCTTGATGAATTCAGAAGCATGTTTACACAACGACTGAACCAGAACACCATGATATTGAATCTACTCACCACCCTTGTAAGCAAAATGAATCCATAATGGCTAATAATATTCTCCGAATTGCAACATGGAATGCCAACGGTCTGATAAATCGCAAACAAGAGATCCAAACTTTCCTAGATCTCAACAAGGTGGACATCCTATTGATTTCTGAGACACATTTCACCAGTCGAACAGTATTTACTATTCCATTCTACTCAGTCTACCACACAATTCATCCTGATGGAACTGCTCATGGAGGATCGGCTATAATAATCAAAAAATGCATATCCCATCACGAACTAGAAGAATTCCAAACGGACGCCATCCAGGCTACGACTGTTAGAATCAAAACCAACAACGGAAATCTATGCGTAACATCAGTATACTGTCCACCACGACATACAATCTCAACAGACACGTATAAGGAATTCTTCAGCACTCTTGGAAGCAGATTCATTGTGGGCGGTGACTGGAATGCCAAGAATACAAATTGGGGCTCCAGACTTACAACAACCAAGGGGCGCAACCTACACCGGGCTATGACTGACAAACATTGTGAACACCTTTCAAGCGGAGAGCCCACATACTGGCCAACACACCCAAGAAAAATACCTGACCTTCTTGATTTTTTTATAGTGAACGGTATCCCAACACAAAATTGCCTATTGGAATCACATCATGATCTAACATCTGATCACACGCCTGTTGTTGTTAGCCTAAACAGTAAACCCATAAAAACAAACCTTCCACCCAAATTATCTTCGAAACATACAAAATGGGAACATTTCAGCAACTATATTACTGAAAAACTGAACAACATGAGTATTAAAGACCCAACACAATTAGATGAAGCAGTGGAACACTTCACCAGTACGATTCAACAAGCAGCTTGGCATGCTACTCCCTTGAACTCACAAGAAGTATCTAATTATTTAAGCACTCCTCTCCACATACGACAACTTATATCTGAAAAAAGAAGGGCAAGACGAATTTGGCAACGGTCACGAAACATCAACGATCTCCATGAATATAGAAGATTAACTCGGGTTCTCTCGGCAGCACAAAGAGATGTCCAAAATGCGTCTTTCGAAGCCTACACAGAAAGCTTGACTACAGCAGATCACAGCCTATGGAATGTCACAAAAAAATTTAAAAGACCAACACCACATATCAGCCCGATAAGAACATACAATGGTTGGGCACGATCAAGCAAAGAAAAGGCGGATGCCTTTGCTTCACATCTGTCTAAGGTATTTGTAGAACCTGAAGGAACACCAGGGCTAACAATCGATGTCAAAGAGTTTTTAGAAGCATCATGCCAATTATCGTTACCAATCGAATCAATAACTCCCAAAGAAGTGAAAGCTGAAATACGTAAACTGAAAAACAACAAAGCCCCTGGTTATGATTTGATAACTGCACAGATCCTCAAAAGGCTACCAAAAAAAGCAATAGTGTTCCTAACCACCATCTACAATAGAATGCTAAATCTAAGTTACTTTCCCATATTATGGAAATATGCCCACATGATTATGATACACAAAGATGGCAAACCACTACACGAACCAGTGTCATATAGACCAATTAGCCTTCTGTCAATACCAGGAAAAATATTTGAAAGACTGCTACTAAAAAGAATTCAAGATGACCATGAAACGAACATCCTTCTTCCTGATTACCAATTTGGATTTCGCCAAAAAATGTCAACAATTAACCAAGCCCACAGAATAGTTAATGAAATAGCCAACTCTCTTGAAAATAAATGCTATTGCAACGGCGTATTTCTGGATATCTCCCAAGCATTCGACAAAGTTTGGCATTCAGGTTTGCTATATAAAATAAAAAGAAACCTAAATAACAACTATTACCTTCTACTGAAGTCCTACCTCTCCGATAGAAAGTGCTCTGTCAAATATAATGATGAAACATCAGGATACTTCTCCCTCAAATCTGGCGTACCACAAGGAACTGTCCTAGGGCCTTTCCTGTACCTGCTTTACACAGCTGACCTGCCCGAAACTTCGAACACAATCATTGCTGCATTTGCTGATGATGTGGCTATACTGTCCTCAGATAACGACCCCTTGGCCACCTCCAAAAACATTCAAGATCACCTAAACAAACTTGACAATTGGTACAAAACATGGAGGATGACCATAAATCAGACCAAATCAGCCCAAGTCATATTCACTACAAGAACCAACACTTGCCCCAAAGTAACTTTAAATGGAACAGCAATACCTACCAAAAAGGAAGTAAAATATCTAGGCATGCATCTATAGATCAACGCCTCACATGGGAAAAACATATATTAACAAAAAGAAAACATCTTGACATCAAACTAAAAAAAATGCACTGGTTAATTGGAAAAAAATCAAAACTATCCATCCAAAACGAAATGACATTGTACAAAGCAGTCTTAAAACCGATATGGTCATATGGCGTACAATTATGGGGTTATGCGAAACCAACGAGAATTAAAATAATTCAGAGATTCCAATCGAAAACCCTTCGAACAATAGCTAACGCACCATGGTACGTTAGAAACCAAAGATTACATGAAGATCTCGAAATCCCATACGTAACTGATGTCATCAAATCCGCCTCTACTAGATACCAAGAACGACTACAGGGACACTCTAACGATCTTATCCAGAATCTGTACGCAGAAGGACCAAACATCAGAAGACTCAAAAAATCATGGCCTGAAGATCTCCCACAGCACCACTAGACTAGTGCAGAATAAGTAGAAATGTCACTGGACATTTCACTTTCATGTTGTAACTTACATCAGAATTACTTAATACCAGATATGAGTAGATTGTGATTTTTCAAATAAATGACATACTAAAAAAAAAGATTTATTATTAAACAACCTGACCTAATCTAATTTGTATCGATTCTGTGAATTTTTGCACAGACATTTCAAAAAAATGTTGTCAGCTTGCTGATATTTTCATTGAGGTTGAGGATTTTTTACGAAACATAGTATAAATCACGATACATTTGTGTACCGTGGTATAAATATCTATGAATTCTGCCGTTTCCATCATAAATCGACTTTGCCGCCAAATTTTACTACGCATGCGTAGAGCGAACACCGAAGTAAGTATTGGTTATCTGGTCTCTGGAGGCCAACTATAAACAATAACAAACCAGAGTCTCTGAACAAACTGTAAACATTATGTAAAGTTCTGAACACATTCAGTGAATTATTGCTTTTATGTGATTATTAGGTGAAGTGAAAAGTGAATTGATATAATTTCAACCGTGTCGAGTTTAAAAAATTCCAAGAGGATAGAAACATCGCCACAGATTATCAGGTATCGTATTATTTTTCATTAATTTCAATTTAATAAGTAGCTTGTATCGAGATTCATCATTCATATCCGATTTTTTTTTCATCGACATTTAACTTCAATGTGGACCGGTAACTATGAATTTTCAATAGAAACTGTGCGTATTAAATCCTCCTTGGTGTTCAATTTTATCTCCCACATTTGTGGGATTTTATTATTAAAATATCTCGACAAAGTTGATAAATATTGTGACAATATTGTGAACTCGTTTAAACACCAGAGAAGGAATAATATTCGATGATATTCAATTCAGAGACGCATTCAGATTATTCTTGAAATTAATGATTTTTTCGGCAAATTTCTCCGGGTGAAATTGGAAATAACTCGAAAACGACGCGTTTTATTGAAAAAAAATAGGAATACCTTTAGTTTCTTGAATGATTGATTCTTTCGAAAATATGAACCGTTTATCTTTTTTTGAAGTGGTTTTATGGTGTTTTAGCGTGTATTGGTGAGTCGACTACCCTGTAACTTTTATACTAGTAGAGATATTGAATAGGTTTCGATTGAAGAATATGCACTATGAATAGAGTAAAAACTCAACCAAAATTCAGTTCATTCGAAATAACGGTTCCGTAGATATAAACAGAAAAGTATTTTTTTTCATGGATTTTCGACACACTGTATCTCCCAAACCAAACCGAATTTTGAAAAATGGTATGGAAAAAAGTGTTTCGTTTGATGAGAGGAATCTACAGTTAAAATATATGTACAAGTCAAAGACTCACCCTGTATATTATCAACTGCCTCTTTATAATGAAATAAACATCTGATCATTCATTTAAAAATATGGCATTTTCCTTTGAAGGTCAAAATAACCACACTTATTTGGATTGAAAGTGGAAGATATCAGTCATCATATCAACACAAGAAACACCTAATTATCCACTGAAGGAAAAATTTCAATGCTTGAAAGAAAAAAGATCAGTTCTTAATATTGGGACAATTTCACACCAATCGATGTATATGAATCGATGTACCTAGATGTTCCGCTGAAACGTTCACAAATATCTAAAACATTGAGTACCTACTAATCACCCTCACGTATATTTAACTACACCACTATTTGGAGTGTAGTCAATATCCGACCAAATTGTAGAGTGATAAATGAGGTAATGCATACTCCACTGACAAATATTCACAAACGACCTTCATATCGAAAGGATTCAACCAGCGCAGATATATTATTCATTTTGAGATAATCCGGTTCAAAACTTTCTTCAATCGCAGGTATGTCACATCAAATATTTCGCTGTTCCACTAAATTCGCAACGTTATAAGGTTGTGTGTCACCTTTCGGCGAAAGTTGAAGCACAACCAATTCTCATTGTTCAGAAGAACGTCACCACTCATTGTCAATTCCAAGGGGGATTTCCGAAATTTTCGATATAGCTTTCACCCGACAAAAGTTTCCCATGTCCACAATAGATATTTTTAATGAAATATTCTCATCTAGGCCTCATTGTTCTTCACTGCGTTCATCAATTCGAATGCCATTTACTTTTGCCGATCTGATTCAGATTTATATTAAATATATTATGTAGCAGAAGGATCGGAAAAAAAATATTTCAACTTTCATTTATCGTCACAAGAGTTGCCTATTCGGAGATCAGAGAATTTGAAGATCGTTTTTTAACCTTCATTTTCTGGAAGGCGTTTGGATTTATGTGGTTTTCAGTTATCCTCAAGAGAGTCCGAGAAAGACAAATTCTTTTCATCGATTAAGTACGTTTCTTTTATGTCCCTCCAATAAACATTTTCACCCCTCATTTCCTACCTGAGAACACTCCTTTGGAGAAATTCATGGCTAATAGTTCATCATTATTGAATCACACCGTTTGTAATGAATTTGGACGAATCCGACCCTGCCTACGATTCATAGAACTAGAGGAAAATGAATCTCCTACAGATTTCGATAGTTCGATAGTTCCTTTAGTAGCTACTATGTGCTGCCACTTAAGTTAGCAAATTGGCAGGTCAACTGCCAAAAATTGTGCATCAAATCAATGAACTGGGTTGTGTCTCTATGTATATTTAAACTCAATGGGTGCGTTCATCCGACTGAGCAGCTACCGCTACATGCTCCTTCAATTCAATTCAATTCAATTCTTTATTAATCCCTTAGACATATAATAATGTATAGGACAAGTCAACATAAGGAAAAAGAAAACATAAATGTAAACAATGAAATGCAATTAACAGTTCTATGAAGATAGTTAACTTAATGGGTCACACAGAAACTCCTGGGTGCTGTAAAAGCATTTGGTAACCAATAGGGATCTCAACTTTTTTTTGAAGCTCTTATTATTCAACGATTTCAGCTCTTCCGGAAGATGATTGTATAGCTGGATTCCTGCAAAAGTAGGTGATGATTCATATCTACTAGTGCTATGCTTAGGTATGCACAAAATACTATCATGACGTGTATGGTAATGATGAAAGTCAGAACACTTCATTAATTTATGGATGTTATATTTTCAAACATCAAACGTCAAAACCGTATGAATTGTTCGATTCGTTGTGTCAAATTACTAACTAATTTGACACAAATCATATGGTTTTGACGTTTGAAGGAGCGGTAGCGGTAGCTACTTAGTCGGATGAACGCGCCCAATGCCTTAATCAAACATACGGAAAATATGTACAAAATGACATAGACATCATAAGTTGAGTTTGGAGGTATCAACTGCGGAACTTTCCACCATATTACACGGCCCGACTGGCTTCTATTAACCTCTGGAAACTCGCAAGCGCTACTCTTATTCATTCGGTCGATATAAAAGTGCTACATAGCAGTAATCAATAGGTCACGAGTTTTCTTCTTCATCGCGTCAAATTTTTTGAATGAATGTCTAGTTTTCAGCATTTTCTTCATTTATGTTGCATTTCAAACTTTACTTATTTGTTATTGCATCCATGAAGCTTGATAATATATTCATTTAATAATGCTATATGGACAAAATGACATACCTTCTGTATAAAAAGTACCCGGAATTGTAAAAAAAACACATAAATTTAAATTTAATCATCAATATTTATTTTGTCTCCTTCGAAATAGTCCCCATTGCTTACAATACAACTGTGATATCGGCGAACCCACTTTTCCATGCACCGCTCATACGCCGCCAAAGGTATGGCCTTCAGTTCTCGTTGCGAATTTGTTTTGATGGCTTCAATGGACTCAAAACGCGTTCCACGTAGGGGCAATTTGAGTCTTGGGAATAGAAAAAAGTCGCACGGAGCTAAGTCAGGTGAATACGGCGGTTGTTCGATGGTATTTATTGAGTTTTTGGTCTTGTATTCCTTAATAATTATGGCTCGGTGCGACGGCGCGTTATCATCATGCAAAATCCACGAATTGTCTTTCCATAAATCTGGCCGTTTACGACGAACATTCTCACGCAAACGCCTCAATACACCCAAGTAATACTCCTTATTCACTGTCTGTCCTTCAGGAAGAAATTCTGAGTGCACAACACCACGATAATCGAAGAAAACAGTGAGCAAAACTTTAATTTTCGATCGACTTTGACGTGGTTTTTTCGGACCGTCTTTGAATGATTTGTACCAATCGTATGCTTGTGTTTTTGACATACAATTATCACCAAAGGCTTTTTTTAACATTTTCAATGAATCGGCACAAGAAAATTCGTTTGCAAGACAAAATTTGAGGCAAACTCTTTGATCAACTATTTTTTCCATTGTAAAATTCGCAGAGCACTTTTGAGGTCGACTGATACTGACAGCTGTTGTAAACACACTAGTTGACAGATCGCGCTCAAATTTGGCTTAGTAATAAAGGAAGGTCCTACCAACTTTAAGAAAAAAAAAATTACCGATTCCTTTTTGGCGGTTCATTTAAATAACATTTTCCGGGTACTTTTTATACAGAGAGTATACAGTCAACATCAAGATAATTCATCTCAGGCTACATCAGCAAACAAACAACCAGACAACAAAGACATTCATCTGCGGCTAATAAAGGTGATGCATCTTATCCCTCCTGCTGTTTCTATGACGAGATTTCTCCAGTCCCTAAAGCACGATTTATAAGTGAACCAGAGCTGTGATGATCACTAAAGGAATGTGCTTTGAGCACTAAGCACTTAAAAAAAGTCCCCAGTCTCAAGCACTAGTTACTTATTTTCACGAAAGGCTCGCGAGTACCAAACTGCACTTTGTGAAGGTAATTTGGCATTTCCAGCACTAAGCCCTAAGCACTTTTTCAGGAATTGTTAAAAATGAGGTTAATTTGATCGGAAAAGAAATTGTAAACTGGTCTATGTGAGATTATTGACGGAGATAAAAGATGCACGGGGTGTCTCGAATTCGATGTCCACTTTGAGCTGGTGCAGAACTATAAGTGTTAGGAAATAATTTTCAAGGACTTCGGGGGGATCGATAGAATCGAATTGTTCGATTCGATTGACAACGAGAAGATTCTTGTTTTATCACCTTCCAACTTTCCACCAATACAATACTTCCAGATAAAAAATTTGAATTTGATGATATGATTTAGATTAGTAGGTACTCAATGCACTGTGTAAAGTTTTGATGTTGTCTATAAAATTCAGATGAGAACATAAAAGAATCAGAATCTAGATTTTTGCTTTTTCGATTGAAGTTAAATTGTCAACGCATAAATTAGCAATATCATCTGAAAAAATACACGTGGACCCTTCCTGTTTCATCATGATCGGTTCCCTCATTATCATTTTTCTGTTATTGCAATTCGAATAGTTTTAGGATGTTACTATCATGTAAGGAAATATTGATTTCAATATTAATTGTATGTGAACATAAATTCGTAAGCTATCTGATGGATGATTATAATTCATAATCAATTTGAAGAGAAATAACAAAATAGAAAATGTATGAGAAAACCTGAGATGTAAGAAATTTAACACTTTTGTTCTAACCTGAAGAAGAATGTACGAAGATATAAAAATGGTTATAGCTTATGGACTTCAATAACTAAGCACTAAGCCCTGCTTTTGAGAAGGCCGAGAAGGGCTCCGAGTACTTTCACGAGCACAAAGCACAATGCTATGGCAAAGCTCTGATGGAGTGGACAAGGCCAACGTGAGCCGAAGACTCGACAAACGTACTTAGTTCTAATTTCTACACCTGATATGGTTCTAATAAAATCAAAAAATGAGCCCACTCCTCTTTCAAAGAAAAGGAAATAGGATTTAAGGGCATTATTCGAAGATGACAATGCTGAACAAAATGTTGTCAGCAACTTTCGATAGATGATGAAGACGCCTGTTCATGTATCTATTGTAATGATTTTTTTTGTCCAATCTGTCGCTGGAGAAGACTAGTCCCGATGCATGCATTGCTTGCATTCGGCACAAACATCTTGTACTGATGTGCGCGGTTCAATTTTATTGAATGAATGAAAACTCACCAAGTTTCTGAATAGAGAATTAATATAGCTAGTGGACTGTTTACGTATATAAATTATTATTGAAACCCAACACAAATGAAAGGATAAATGTACTCAAAATAACAGTTGAAATATAGTCTTACCTATTTCAGCAAAACAGTCAACCAGATCTTGTCGGTTACTCCTATTCCCATGAACAGAGTGATCGAGCTCGACAAACGAACATGGAATTAAGCTGACGTGAAAATCCGTTGCTAAAAATGTTAAATCAAGCACACTTATCCTTGTGGTGTAAAATAACCACGCCACTGGTAACTGTTTTGTTCGAATTAAATTCGCACAAATGAATGATGCGAATTACAGAAAAAATGAAATTTTCAGAATATCGCGAAAGGAAACAGAATTAACACTTATCGGAAGCAAAAGTATTCACGATCGTTGAAATCACTGAACTGAATGAAAAATACGAAAATGAAACAAAATGTGATATATGCGCTGCAGAGCGGACAATTTCTTCTCGCACCAACACTCCATATGGGATCTCCCCAAGTACGGAGAATTAAATTAATTTTGAAGGAAATGAATATTATAAAAATTCAGAAAAGTTTATGAACCGTTCACTTGGCGTGAACAGTCGGTAGTTTTGTAACTATAGTTGCAACACCACTGTTGTCTTTCGCCTGTATGTCATTCTGTCCATAGCAAACGGACAAAATGAGTTTTCAATTATCCCAATTTATCCAAGAATATTTTATTTCTTGTTACGTTTATGTTGATGAGATTTTATAAAATCTTTATGCAGGGGGTATTTGAAGGTGAGGTTTTTCTTTTGACGGATGATAGAACTCATCAAAATGAGTCATTTTACCATAAAATGTTCATATTAATTTTAATTATTGATGGCGTCCTGGCGTCCATGTTATAAACATTAAAATAATTTAGCAGGAATTTGGACTAATTTAATTCAGTATCCTTCAAGTACATCGCCAACGTTTCGAATCGGTTGTGATTCTTTTTCAAGGCTGGAATGTCAAAAATAAACTTAGAAACAAATGAAAAGAACCCAGAGACGATCTGGCACTCACCTAGTATCTCATCGGATTGAATATCGTTAATTTTATTATAATAAATAAGTGTCTGAGTATCTCGTTTTCAATTTTGATTCAATCTCCAAGTGTTTTGAAAAAGGTTAATGTGTTGTTAAAACAACATGAGTAGACAGGATCGTCCCCCGGTACGTTCCACACATCACAATGAGTAACATGGAGATGACATTCAACTCTCCTGTAAAATATTATATATGCTCGTCACAATATCACATCTCGGGTAAAACAACAGGATCAAACACAACAATGACAATAAATAATTTAACAAAATAGATAAAAACATTTTGCTAATGGTGGATGCGCCTTAGATATATTAAAATGACTTTCACTATAAAACACCAACATGAACAAACAAACATCGAGGCTCCGAAAGCACATAGTTATTTCCATCATTAAGATCCACCATTCTGAGTCCCCGAAACCCAATACTGGGGTTTCGGGGACTCAGAACTATCATACACCAAACTGAGATGTTGGACGTCTTCCCTGTAGTTTACTGTGTTGTTGGACCTTATAAGCACCATTTCACTAATTAGCCGTTTTCTGTAGATAGGTTCGTAATCCAGAACTGTGTTCATATTAATTATGCCCCTGTTTCGAGAAAATGAAACTAGAATATGTTCTAGTGTCTAGGTGAATCTGAAAATTCCTCAGTCTGAACCTGCTCCCTCGACTGCTCCTCCGTAGATATCAACATCAACATCTTGTTTTTCGTCTTCTTATTATGACTCAGAATATCGATTGTGATCAGTTATCTTCGGCGAGGGTTCGGTGTAGATTGTACGAATGTTTGGTTTCGGAAATACCGCACTTTTATTCAAATAATCAACTTGTTGATATGTTTTCAATTTCTGGTGAATCAAAACAGAATGCATGTTCAGCGTATAAGTTGTACAGAACAAGATTTTCGCTAAGAAATCAACCAACTTCGCGATCAACAAAATCCTAGCAGGCTCTGATTCACTTCCTTCAAAACTGAGGCGGGCATAGAATTTGATGTCTTATTTATTTTCATTTATCGATTTCAATTCAGTTTCATCATTGTTGTATCGTTTGATTGTTTCCATCAGAGGCAATACAAGCTACCTCAAATAAACCTATATTTTTTTTGAGGTAGCTTGTTTTGCCCCTCATGGAAAGGAAACATTCATTACTGTTTTCAACGGGTCACATAAAACTTTGTTTTATTGTATTTAATAAATGTTTTCAGTTTTTCAATTTAGCAGAGAAGTAATACTAAAATCAACAAGTTTCGCGCAGCGCCTCTATTGGTCTGAGTAATAATGAAGCTAATATTTCCTGAATCAATTCGGCAGCTCACAATAATGGTTATAGATATCGAATTCTATGAACTTATAAGAACTTTAGAAGCGCCAGACAAGACAACAATGATGAAACTGAATTGAATTTGGTAAGTGAAAATAAATGAGATATGGAATATTAGGACCGCCTTAATTTTGAAGGAAGTGAATCAAAGCCTGCTTGTATTTTGTTGAACGAAAAGTGATTTTCCGAAATTTTCGATATGTATTGAATTCGAAAGTTTAACATGTTATATATTTTGGAAATCGTTGAAGAAAGATCAATTTGAAAAAACCATTTCCCACCATGGTTTCATTTTGGAAAGATAATTTTTTGTTTGTTTGAGCAGATAGTTATAGTTATAGTGAAAAGGCGTTACAGTCCACTGCGACCTTAAGATGAAATCCAGTATCTGGGACGGCTTCAAGGAGGATAACTCCCCACTTCTACAAGTTTCTTGTCCAAAGCTATCTTTCCTTTGGCTTACAATGGCATAGCATTCCGTAACCAGGTGAATAGGGTTTGAGCAGATACAAAAAATCCAATAGCACCGATGAAAAGCAGTAAGAGAAGTGCCTTGAAGATGTGTTCATTTCGAGTGCGTAGATCCTTCAATACGGAAGTCGTAGTCAATTATAAAAATGGAACAAATACCAGAATCACCCTGTAGCTGGGAAACTAGACGCCGTAGCAACTTGGGGTTTTCAGCAATTTCTGTTTCTCGAAAAAAGGGAACTTGACATGTTGACATGTATATTACTTTTCCTCTATCTATTATGAGAGATGTAGTACTAAGCCGTCGAAATCTGGCCACCCTGTACATCCCCTACTCAGGTGTCAAATAATTCAAAACAGCAAATTTATATACAATATCATCTTTTATTTGGGTTGCTATTGTAACTGTGATTTAGAAGCAAATCAAATCCAAAATTGAAGTTTGAACAGTCAATTGTTCATTAATGCCAGTTCGAATATAAATACGAAAATACTGAATATCAAACATTCCTGCCATTTTTTCGTCTGCCATCTTGCGTATAAGAGACGTCGTCCTTGTTGCTAAATATAAGTAAAGAGTTTCTATGGAGGAAACTTCCATCTTATTACCGACGTGACGTGTAGAAAATGATCCATATCTGTAACAGTGGGTTGACCATCTTGCATTTCGAATCTGTTCAATCAGTAGACCGCCGAATTCAGCAGAAGTATCCTGTTCCTCATTTCAAATGTTAAACTTCGTGTTCAATAACGGACTTGATCCAGTCTGTAGATAATGATACTTTGTGGTAGATTCCTGGTTGCTGTGGTACACCACAACCGAATCCAGCGCTTGTGATCCCTACCAAGGTCCATCTACCATTTTCGAGCAAGATGAGCGGGCCCCCCGAATCTCCTAGACAGGCATCTCTCTTTCCACTTTCGTCGCCAGCACATAACATCTCTTCGTGTAGCTCTACTGAGATCTGCTTTACTTTGTGCCACTCGATGCATTCTTCTATATCTGCAAAATAAGAAGATATTGTAGACATCATTTACAAAATTGGTTCATAAATGAATCAGCGGTGATACAAAACAGTATTTCTGTAAACTCACAAACCCTTGGGTTGGAAGGTAACCAATCAGCAGACATAACATACCTTTCAGTATGTACAAGAGGGGAGAACTCACCAACTGATTGTGTGACAATTGAACCCCTCATTAACACTGATTTGAGAAACTGAGAAATGAGATATTCATCATGATATTGCGAGGAATCTTTTGGTATAAATTCACGAAGAAAAGATTTCTTATTCACTCGTGTGGACGAAAAAACAATAACATCTTCTCCCACTCGACTAGAATGTCGGTGATGAGGAAGACTTAAAGGCAAACCGATCTCGTCCATCGATCTTTGGTTTTGACACTTCCGATTAGATCATACATTGTTTCTCGCTATTGAATAGGGATTATGAATAACCGGAAGGAAACTTTTAGAGGAATTCCCTCTGGAGACAGCGGGCATATTTCGCCTAGGGGGATACAGGAAGCATGGAGATTACTTCGCTAAATAAAACTGGGCCCAAGTGGATGGAATATCGCCTCATAGCAACAGTTTGTTGGCATTTTATATTGTTCTGTTCTGTGTAGGCTTTGTTAGTGTGTCCTTACGCCACCTTTAGCACAGCACTGTTAATTTTTGACCCAACAGTGAAATTGTGGCCCCTACCGAGACTAGAAAATTTCTTTACTAGCTAGGGATTGAATTTGGACTTGCCGGGTCCTAATCCACTGCTCTAACCACTGAGCCAAGGGCACTCATATTATACCGGGTACTGCGATAATGCGTTAAGCTTCTATAGCTGCTAAACCAGACGTTTTAGGAATTTTGTTGGAGAGCATTTCCTTTGTACTTGCAATTCTGCATCTCAGGAAATTATTTTATGATATACAGGGTGTTCCCAAATAAAATTATCAACAAATTTGTGATTTTTCAAATGGAGCACCCCTTATATTTTTGCGTATTTTCAATGCTCTTCCATACTCCTATCATGATGCAAAATATTAGGGATATTTTTTCAACAGTTCGGATCTTATTAAGAAAAAACTACAAAATTTCGACGAAACAGTCGTTTGGTAAAAGCCCTTTACCGATTTCCAGAAGCGATAGAAACATGAATTGGATCAGAATTTCTTTTAACTCAAGAATTTGCCTAGTCATCGTTCCTAAATGATCAACCTCTCTTAAACAGGGTGTCCGTTATCAATGTCCGAATATGAAGAATTTCAAATTGTTTTTTCTCGATTTTTTCTAATGTAACACCCTGTATTTTTTTTCGTGATGATGTACACAGTTTAAAACCTTACATTTTTTCAGAAGTAACCAAACGCCTATTTTGACTCCTGCGTCCAGCAGGTACGAAAAATGAAATCAGAACGGAAAATTTTATTCAAATATTGGATACAAAAACAAACAGGCGTTGAAAAAGACAAAGAAAAATTGTGTCAATGATCCAAGATATGTTCAAAGTGTCGTCCGCCTTCTCTGGAACACAAAGCGATCCGATCGTTGAATGTCCCACTAACCCTCGTCAGCAGGGCTGGAGTACTGCTTCGGAGAGCAGTCACAATGCTCTCTCGCATATTGGAAGCTGTTGTTGGAACTTCATCATACACGATTCCTTTTATGTATCCCCACAAAAAAAATCTATTTTGGTGAGATCCGGTGATCTAGCAGGCCATCTTGTCGGTCCGCCCCTACCAACCAATCTATTTGGAAACTGTTGGTCCAGTAAATCCCTCACAGGAAGAGAATAATGACCGGGTGCTCCATCATGCTGAAACCATATTTCATTCCGTATTTCCGTAGGTAACACTGCTAACATTCCGAGAAGAATGTTCTGAATGAAAGTTAAATATGCAGCTCCATCCAAATTTCCTTCGAAAAAATGAGGACCTATCACATGATTGCCGATTACTGCTCCCCAGACATGTGTTGATTGCCTATTTCCCTTATAATTCTTGGATTTTCTACAGAGTAATAATGAAAATTGTGCCCTTTGAAGGCTCCGGAATTGTGGAAGGTTGCTTCATCACTGAATAAAACCAATTCAAAAAATGTAGGGTTCTTTTCAATTTGAAAACTTGCCCAGTTACAGAAATTCAGACGGTTTTCAAAATCGCTATAGGTAAGCGCCTGATGCATCTGAATGTGGTAGGCATGATACTTTTTTTTAGGATTCTTTGAACTGAAAGCTCACTTATACTACAGGCTTTACATGCAGTAAAGCCTCGAGCTCCTTGTCCTCGTTAGTGGCCGATTTTATCCTCTCTTCTTTTTTATACTTCACATCTCCTGTCTCTAAAAATCTGTTCAAAAGCCTCCGAAAACTCGATTCATGTGGATGTCTTCTTTCGGGATATTCGACAGCATGGGATCCACTGGCTAATAAACAGTTTCTGTGGCACTGCCCCAACATGACAATCATATCAACCATTTCATCTTCACCAAAATTCATCTAAATTAATTGTATTCGGAAATAACATTGAGCTCTGAATAACAATATTTTGATCAATAATACGATGTACATCATAACAGTTTCTGTGGCACTGCTGCGACATGAAAATTATATGAACCATTTCATGAATAATAATTTTTTTGGATCCTGATAAACTCTGTAATCGTTAGAATACATATGTTTTCAAAAATAAGTCATTCAGTTTGGTTTATTGTGTGACTCATTTAAAATATCCGTTAGTTTGTTAATTATTATGTTCATTATTCCTGAAATTTTTAGTAGACATGTCATTTTTCGTGTCTTTTGAACACAGGAGTGAAAGAAATCCTAAGGTTACTTCTGAAAAAATGTAAGGTTTTAAACTGTGTACATCATCATTAAAAAAATACAGGGTGTTACATTTGAAAAAATCGAGAAAAAGCAATTTGAAAATTATTCATATTTGGATATGATAACGGGCACCCTGTATGGAAAAGGTTGATCATTTAGAAACGATGACTAGGCAAATTCTTAAGTTTAAAGAAATTCTGATCAAATTTATGTTTCTATCGCATCTGGAAACAAGGGCGGTCCTAGGCTGATTTTCTGGGGGGGTGGTAATAATTGAATGAACAATCGAAATTTTAAACTAAAAATTTGAAGGAACACCCTTTAGGTATCTCGAATACGAAGCATTTGCAGTCCCATGTTTGAAGGTCTTACGTGTATGTATCCGTACTGAGTGATTATACAGGGTGTCCCAAGTACGAGTGGCTATTAGACTTTTCTGGAGAACTGGACATATTTGAAATCTGAAAATTGGGATTATGATATTGTTCATTGTTTTTCTCCGCAGAATCCAACGCAATCATAAAAAAATAGGGTTCTTATTTGAAAAATAGAAGTTATGGCAAATTTTCGATCATAGTTCTCGACACAAAATTTGAAACACCCTGTGATGATAGGTATTTATGAAATTCAAAATAAGCATGACCTTTCCACATTCCTCTACTTTGACGTTGTGAGAACAGTTTGCACTTAGAATGTTCAGAAGAAGAAAAATAAACATGATACTAGCTATGAACTTTCCAATTTAGGTACTCAAAATAAATAATATATGCGATAACTCGATTTTTTTAAATGGGACACATCTTTCATGTAATTTATTTTCCAGATGTCTACATTTCTCATACCTCGTGAAAAATGTAGACATTTGGAAAATAAATTTCATGGAATAGTTGTCCCATTTAAAAAAATCGAGTTATCGCATATATTATTTATTTTGAGTACCTAAATTGGAAAGTTCATATTACACACTCACAAAAAAACTACGAGCCGCCACTCGTTCGTGTTCTTTGCATCCGTAAACAAGATAATTTTTGAGGGAAGAAACCTAGATACTGAATGAGATACCAAGATAGGTGACAACTAGGGCTACGAATATACTTTAAGGTTCCCTTACTCTCACCGGAAAATAGGCCACTGAATTCAATTCCATTCAGATTCAGAACAATACAAACCTAAAATTGGAACGGACGCACTCCTCAGAATGTTCGTACCCATGAGTTCATTCGAAGGCAGCGTCTTTCCCCATCCAGCCACCACAGCATTCCTTCCCGATAGAGATATGTCGGAATCAGGAAGACAAATGGGGGAAATGTAGTAGGCGTATCCGGCTCCGGTAACCAGCTCCAACAAAGCCACATCATAGCGGTCCGGTTGCGTTGTTCGATATTGAAATTTGGGGTGAATCAATTTCCTCCGCACCTGATGACAGAAAATCAATGTTCACTATTCTGATATGGATCGTGGAGTAGAAATATGCATAAACAATAAAGGTAAACATTGAGCCTAGGATTATTTGACCCGATAACTACACACCTTGAAAATAAGAATATAAGAATAGTATATTCTAAAACTAGTTGCAGAATGGGCTCACATTCCAATACGAATGCGAAATTCGAAAACGAGCGTCGAAGGAGCGAGTTTTCGAACGCATGAGTATTGGAATTGCATTCTGCAACGAGTATTAGACGATATTTTCCCTATTTCAGTCGAATTTCGTGGAATACTGCTGAAATTCAATGAAAAATGCAGATAATACATCCTACTGACTTTTGTATTGTATCTTGGCAGTTGGTGACTGTTAGGAAATTGACATTTCCAAGTTGACATGTGTTGAAAATTGATAGGATCGGCGGTCATTGTTGACAACCACGAAACGGAAAATATAACTAAAAACAATGCTGTAATGAGTTCAATACAGCACTGTTTTTAATACTGTAATGAACTCGTTACGATACTAAAATAGAGAAAACATTTTTATAGTTAGAGTTTCGGCTGAATTTGAAGTTCACTTTTATAATGGCTTCTGGTGACTTCTGGCCGACAGGGGTTACTTTTGGGAGGTTTAATTTCTCCAGGGGACGTCAGTTTTTGGAGGAAGTTCCAAGCAAGACTCCAAATCTGACATAGTACAACCTGAAAATCCCTCACACAAATACATGATTTTCCATCAAAATGTACAATCTCTGGGAAGTGCAGTTGATCAACTAGAACTATCACAAGAACTGTCACTGAAACATAAAGTCATAACTGTTTGTGTTACGTTACTGAACATTGGAAAGATGAGGAACAAATCAAGAAATATGGTATCAAAGACTTTATACTTGGAAATTCCTATTGTCGTGCTTTGTATGGGTGAACACGGTGGCTCAGAAATCTTCATCAGGAAAGATGTTGCATTCCGGGAAAGAAATGACTGGAAACAACTACCAATAAAAAAATTACAGAAATCTCAGAAGTTTAATTATCTATTGGAAATGAGACCATTATAGTCAAATCTGTTTATGTACCTCCTGATGGCGCAAAATGTTCTTTAATGGTGATTGAACAATTATTAAGTAAAATAAGCTGGACAAATGATAAAATAATACCAGCTGGCGACTTCAACATCAATGTCATAAAGTGAAAGATGAGACAACAACTGACTTTATTGATCTCTTGAACTCATATGGATTGCACCATATCATAAATGAACCTACTAGAATAACAACAACTAGCAAAAGTTTTATTGATAACATCATTACAAATGTTGTCACCTATGAGAAGGGTTTGGTAAAGACAAGTTTGTCTGACCATAATACACCCCAATTTATTTTATTGGATACTAGCTGGCCCGGCGCACTTTGATTCGCCTAAATGATACTTACGGTGGATTTCACAAATCGTAATCACCGGTGATAGGAGATCAACGGCTTGGTTCTCTGATTTTTGAACTGTCGAATGTTTCCATGGATATGAGCTATCACACAGAATAGATACACAAAAATAATATGTCAATCACTAATAATGGCAATTTTGGATTCAGTTATTTCCGCAAATATATTTATTACCCAAACAGAAATTCATTTTAAAAATTATGAGAAAAGATGAGAATGGACATCTCACGATTGGAACTCATCGCCAAAATACGATTTACTTGACATTTCGATGAAAATTCACTGTGATATTCACCCGCTTCTGGATCTGTTAATAGCCTTTCATGGTACTATAAGCCCTATGTAAATTACACAGTAATTGATGTAATATGTTCTTTTTTCGACCATTTCAAACCACGACGACCGAAATGCTCGAAAAAAAACAGATGCCTCAACAAATTCATCGCCATACAATTGTGATAATGTCAAATATAGTACCTTCACGATTACGTTATTTGGAATAAATTAAACTATAAAAATAACTAATAATCATCAGTCATAATGTGTGAATAGCGACATCTGAAGTGGTAAGAATGAAACTTTTCTCATATCTCAACGAAATCTAATCATTTTAGACATCTGTACTCCTACGCTAAGACATTTTGCTTTTGCCGAACAGCGCAGAGTTGTAGGCAACTCAAATTACACACTATTACAGTGACTATAGAGGGAGTATAGTCACTGTACACACTATTTGTTTATATCGCCATCTAACGCGGAGAATATCAAATGAAGTACAAACGAATAAGCGGTAGCGTAACTGTAACTGTAGCGACATCTAGTGGCCTTACTCAAAAGGAGGAATAGCATTTCCTGTATAAGTAAAATTTTCATCGATTTTTTCAAAGTTTTATTGTATTTTATAATAACCAGACCGTAGACGAATCCATATATGAAGTTTCATAACAAACAGTTCATCCGATCTCGAGTTATAAATGGTGTAACCAACATCTTTCTTTTATATATATAGATAGATGAAGCAGAAGACCTTACACTCACTTAGAAGAGTAAGAGACTTCAATGGGGACAATTTAGCAGATCTAAAAAAAAACTAGCCTCACTGAACTGGGATAAACTAAATGCTGAGAGGGATGTAAACAGACAATGGGAATACTTTTTTGGATTTTTCATGCAGGAGTTCAATGCGACCTGTCCAGTAAAAACATCACTAAGCACAAAATGAAAATATCGAATCACAAAACTGGCAAATAAGAACAGGACCCTGTGGAATGTGGCCAGAGAAATAAAGGGTATACAAAACGACAATCTCATTAAAATATCTGGAAATTCTCAAGAATTAGCTTACAGTTTCAACACACACTTCACTAATGCAGGTAATATGGACAACCTAGGATTTACAAACTTCAAACAGAATATACCACGAAATGAAAAACCCTTTCTCTTCAAACAAGTCACCCAACAAGAAATCGTGGAAATATGTTCTTTCCTGAAGAAAAAGAACAGCTATAGACTTGATGGTGTTCCTATATCCACCATAAAATCCTGTATTAATGAAAATTCAGAGTCCCTCTCAATAATCATAAACAACTCTCTTGAGTACGGAGCATTCCCAGACCAACTGAAGAAAGCAAAAATAAGGCCCATTTTTGAAGGAGGGGACCAAGATAACATCAAAACCCTATTTTTGTATCACTAGAGCTAGGAATAGAACACCTTTTAGTCTATTGAATTTACAACAATATTTCCCCGATCTTTTGGTAACACCGCATCTCCTTCATTACCGTCCTGATTTTCCTTGGTGACTCCATCTGTTTTATTTCTTGTGATTCGTTTCGCCTCGATTGTTGTTTCCTTTTTTCTGTTCCTTGAACTTTTCATGTTCCGACATAGATGGATGCCCCTTTTTCGTTCTTGATTCCATTCTATCTTGGGGTTACATTTTATTTTCATTGTTTTTATTATGTTTTGATTGGTAGGTTATTTTTCTCCCTTATGATTATAGATAAACTTCATACAGACTTTTCGTGGTCAAAAATGCTATTAGTTCTTTCTAGTGTATATTTATATGTCAACATTTATTCGAAAGATCTCAAGTTTCTTTTTTGTTTTTCACAACTGAATTTGTGTTTTTTATCATTCTTTTATTTTGTTCAAGTTCGTCTTTTCCTTTAATCTAGGGCCTGAAGATGACCTCATGAGAGGTCGAAACATGTTGCCTTAGTTTCCATCAAATTGTTTGGAGTTGACACAGATTTTTTTTTCTTCTTCTTCTTCCTTCTTCATTATAGGCATTTTTGCCTGTTCCTTCTTCGTAACTTGTCCGGTGTTCAGTTGGCAGTCAGGTTATCGCTCCACCTTTTCCGCGGTCTTCCTATACTTCTCCTTCCAGTTGGTGATTTATCACGTGCAATTCTGACCATTCTCTCATGATCCATTCGGTCTATGTGTGCATTCCACTCGTGCTTTCTCCCCAGGATCCACTCATTCACCTCTTCCACCCCGCACATCTTCCTTATATTGTCACTGCGCTCTCCATCTAATAGCGTTTTTCCAGCTATTTTCCTTAGGATTTTCATTTCACATGTTTCCAACAACCTCTTATTTTTTGTTGTGTCTGGTCGTGTTTCTGCCGTGTACGTCATTATTGGTCTTATGGTAGCTTTGTAGATTCTTGTCTTTGTCTCGGTTCGCAAATGTTTGTTACTCTATATGGTGTCGTTCATGCATCCAGCTGTTCTCATTGCCTTATTTACCTGTTGTCTCACCTCGGACTCTACATCCCCGAAACCACAAAGCTCTATTCCCAAGTATCTGAACGTCATCTCTTGCTGTATGATTTGGTCATCGACGACGAGTTTACATCTGAGAGGATCTTTGGATGTAGTCAAACATTTTGTTTTTGTGACAGATATAACCATATTCAGGGATTTTGCTATGGAATTGAAGAGATATAGAAGCCTCTGCAGGTCGTCCTCGTTCTCTGCAATCAGCACTGCGTCATCAGCGTAGCAAAGAATCGAAATATTTTTATTGCCCATTTTATACCCCCTGAGACGCCGAACTTTTTTTATTATTTCATCCATGATCAGGTTGAAAAGCAATGGGCTCAAAGAGTCACCCTGTCGAATTCCTTTCTCCACCGATATAGGTCTGGTGAGTTCTCCATCGATTTTAGCCTGTATTTTGTTGGAGCTATATATATCTTCAATCACTTTGATTAAGTTGTGCGGTATCTGTCTTTTGTAGAGTAGGTGTACGACATCTTGTATTTGAATTCGATCAAATGCTTTCTGAAGATCTACGAAGCACATATATGCAGGCCGGTTATATTCAATAGATTTCCCAACGATCTGTCTTATAACAAATACTGCATCATTACATGATCTCCCTGATCTGAAGCCTTGTTGCTCATCGGATAGGGATAGGGATTTTTTTCATTTGTTTAAAAACCTATTAGCCTGTTATCATCCTTCTCCAAAATATCTGAGTTGGTGGTATCTGTACAGGGTGGGCAGGGTGCTACATGAACTAAAACTTTTTGTTATAACTCAGCAAATAAACCTCTTAGAAAAAATCAGAGTACGCCACTGGATTGCTATCAGAAAAGTGCCTGTATAATGTTTTTATTTCAACATCCTAGCATAAACAGAAACGGAGATAATGACCAAAGTTGAAATTGCCCAAATTGCAATTTCGGCCTATAACTCGGAAACGAAAGAAGATAGAGGAATGCAGTTGATGGCATTAACAGTTTCTCGAAGAAAGAGGACTATAAGGTAGCATTCATTTTTCTCTATCTCCTCGGGTTAAAAAGTTTTAGTTCATGTAGCACCAATTTTGCCCACCTTGTACAACTTGTACAGTTTCTAACAGAATGTAACATCTTCAGCAAGTCCAGACATGGTTACATTAAAGGCAGATATTATTGTGAAGATGGAACGATATCGAATCAGGGGGATGT
Source organism: Adalia decempunctata (assembly GCA_951802165.1). NCBI lineage: Eukaryota > Metazoa > Arthropoda > Insecta > Coleoptera > Coccinellidae > Adalia > Adalia decempunctata. Next base: position 9,025,654 of record OX637697.1, read on the forward strand.
CACTTCAATGGTTTGTCTCCTACTTGAAAAATCGTCAACAACAAGTGGAGATTATTTACAATACCTCAGAAGCAATCTCCGATGTCACAACAGTTGAGAATGGAGTACCACAGGACAGCATCCTTGGACCAATTCTGTTCATACTCTCCATTGAAGATCTCGGGGTAGAATTGGCAAACCATCAAACATTCACAGTACAGTATGCAGATGATACCAACCTGCTGCCGAGGACAAATACTTACCCAGAGGCTGTACAAAGGGCTCAAGAGGCTCAGAACTGGCAAATCGATGATTCCTATGCAAGAAGTTATGCATGAATACAGAGAAGACCAACATCGTACTGTTCAAAACCTCACACTCTGGATTTGAAACCCCGAAATAACTTGGGGAGGGGCTGCCCTTGAAGAAGTCTGCAGAATTCCTTTGTTGATGTTGATGAATTCTTGAACTAGGGTGAGCATATCGATAAGACATGTTCAAAACTTTCCACCATATGTTATTCCCTGGGCGTTCTGCGTCGATACATAGAAGGCACAGCAATCAAGAGTATCTGTCAAGCAGTGTTTGAGTCGAGAATAAGGTACGGTGTAATTTTCTATGGAAGCAGCGAAAAGAGTGTTTGTTCTACAAAAAATGGCACTGAGAACCATACTGAAAATGAAGAGACCCGATTCATGCAGGGGAAAATTTCGAGAAAATGGCCTTCTCACTTTTTCAGCCATACACATACAAAAGAGCTCGCTTTTCCTGTTCAAAAACAGAGAAGACTCTGACACCTTAGGAACAAGTAGATATGAATCTAGTAACAACCAACTGAAGTTCCCAAGTCATCATCTTACAGCAACAGAACAAGGCTCCAAGTATACCATTATCAGATACTTCAATAAAATCCCATTCGACATCAGATCTGAGAACAACCTGAAAGTTTTCAAAGGGAGGATATTTCGCCTCCTCTTTAGAATCGAACCATACACTGTGGACGAATTTCTTAATGCCAATATGAGCCTCCATCGTCAATAATTATTTCTTCTAGACGCTGTTTCATTCAAGAGTTGCAATGTATTCGTACTTGTACTTTCAATTGAAATAAAGAGTTATGTTAATATGTTATGTTATAATTGAAAATTTTTCAAAAAGGAGTTATTAGTGAATCACAGTAAAGTCATATTCTGCAACAAAGATCTTTGGTCTTTTCTTTATGAAATTTCATAAACATTTATGAAATTAAAGGAACAAGAAATGAAATATTTTCAGATATTCTGAAATGAAGGAAAATTCATTTTGTCCATAAGCTATGGACGAAATGACTTACAAGAAAGAGTGGTGTTGCAACTATAGTTACATAACTACTGTTCACAAATGAAACCTTTGGTTCTTCTGGGAACATCAGAACAAGATTCGGGAGCTCAATGGAAGCAATTTAAGCATAGAAACCAGTCTTATCCAGGCTTTAATTAGGAAAAGAGATCATCACAATGGACAGTCGACCTCATCATCTCAAAAGTTGCTAACAGTATTTTATTCTCCATTGCTTTTTTCGAATAATACCCTAGGGACCTATTTCCTTCCCTTAGCAAGAGGTGTGGGCTCATTTTTTTATGTGATTGCATTCATATTAGGTACAGAAGTTAAAACTAAGTACGTTTGTCAAGTCTTCGTCTCACGTTTGCCTTGTCCTCCTATAAATCGTCTTTTAGGGACTGGAGAAATTTCCTCATAGAAACAGCAAGAGTAGGATAAGATGTATCATCTTTATCAGCCGCAGATGAATATTTTTGATCTGAATATGCTAAGACAAGTCCTGATTCTTTGTTTCTGATGAAGCCTGAGATGAATTGTCTTGCTTTTGAAGGGTAGATTATGTTAACTCAGAAAAAACATCATGTCAATTTGTCCATATAGCGTTATGAAAAAAGAAATATATGGAATAAATACGAAGCGTATATTTAACATGAAAAAAACTTTGTTAATGCAATGGCAACTCAGCAAAGTTTGGAATGAATGCAATATAAATGAAGAAAATGGTGAAAACTGGCCATTCATTCTAAAAATTTGGCCCCATAAAAGCAACTAGTGGCCTATCGATTCCTGTCATCACTCATAACGACCGAATGAACTAGGGTAGCGCTTGCGAATTTTCAGAAGCCAACAGGCTCTTGTGGCATAGTAGACTGTTCCGCATTTGATACCTCCAAACTCAAATTGTGATCCCATATCATTTTGTACGTATTTCTTCTACCAAATAGTTTTTTCATTTCTGTACTTGAAATTAATGTTGGGGTTGTGGAGAGGCCAAAATTGGTCTCAATATTGAATGAAATGCCATGGGATTAATAATTATACTTTCTACAACCCCTGTGGATGGAACCCGCGCTTTATATCTGTAATACATAAATCAAAAACCTCTTCAAGAGATGGATTGATGAGAAATTCTCCTCTGAGTGGAACAAGAGAACGGATCTCAGGCAGTCGGCGTGCCTTCGGGTCTGAGTCTCTCTAGTATTGCATAAATGAGGTATGAACAATGAGCCACGAGGCCTAGGTTCGGCCAACCGCCCGAGAGGAAGACGAGACATCTCCATAATAGGTATTTATTCTCGTTTTTGAAGCATTCCTACTTAAAATAAAACGAATGAGCATATGTTCATCCATCTTGTAAATGCATCTCGTAGATATAGGTACATATTATTGGTGGATTCTCAATCAAGAATTCAAAGAAATAAAATTAACAGCATTCTTCTCTGATCCTGTATATGTTATGAGAGAAATATTGGGAACTTTTGTTACAACAATTCGCTAGCATTTTTGGTTCTGCTTGAGCGATCAGGACACATAGCTCGAATACGTCTTTCTCCATCCAAATGCAAAACTTTCATCTAGAGCCGATCTGTCATTTTGAAATTATCCAAACGCATGCGTATAGCGACATTCAAATTTACATATTCTTGATTCCCTGTGGCTTCGCAGAAGACATAATTCACCGCGAAATTAGGTATAACAGAGTCTTTGGTTATGCTTATCTTCTTATCTGTTATTTCCTCTTTCGCATTCTTTATGCTGAGTGTTTGTGTTCATCCTCCGATGGGATATCTCTCTCTGAGTTTAGAGTTCCATATCTCCATTTTCGCAATTGGTCTCTGGGTCTTTTGCGGTAAATTCTCGCTGTTTCTTCATCTTCAACAGGGTCGTAGTCAACTAACCTTCTGAGGTCGTCATTTGGATGTTCACTAGCAGCTTCTCGTTTGATGAATGTAGTAATGAGCTCCCATTTTATGTCTTTTCGAATTTGTTCATTCCTAACAAACTAGGGGGCGTCTAATGTCCATTTCAAAAATTTGTTTTCTGTATTTTTCTTCCTCTTTATATAGGTTCTCGCTGCATAGCCCCATGCTGTTGATCCATATGTTAGCTGCGGTCTGGCGACTGCTTTTATGATCCTCAATTTCATGTTTTTATTCATTTGGCTTCTTCTGCCTATAATCGGGTAAAGCCTTTTCATTGCTACATTAGTTTCATCCACTTCATACTTAATGTGCTGTAACCACGTAAGTCCTCTGTCTAGAATTACTCCTAGGTATTAAGCTTCATTCTGCCATTCAATTTCATTATCGTCTATGGATATTTTCGATTCCATCTTAAGTCTTCTCTTCTGAAGGAGTATTTCTTGACTCTTTCCTTCATTGATCTTTATTTTCCATCTGTTACACCATTGACTGATATCATCTGCAGCTTTTTTAAGTATTTTGTGAATTATTTTTTTATTTCTGTGCCTAACTGCTATGCCCGTATCGTCTGCGTATAGAGAAAGCAGGCATCTTGGATTCCTCGGTATATCATGTATGTATATATATTATAGAGTAGCTGTCCTAGTTTGGATCCTTGAGGATCTCCTGCTTGCGAATGAACATCATCTATTCTCATACAAATGTTCCTATCCCTCAAATGATTTCTTATTATTATTATGCATATCTTGGGTGAATAACCTGCGGTTATCATATAGTCCTTCATGCCATACTCTATGAAAAGCTCCGGTTACATCTAGAAGTAGTAGTCCTGTGGCTTCTTTTTCCTTAAATCTTTCTGTGATATACTGGGTCACTCTACGGAGCTGTTGTTCAGTTGAATACTGTTTTCGGAATCCAAATTGTTTACTCGGTATCGTCGCCAGGGCTTCGGTTTCTTTATTAAGTCGTCTGCCTAATACTCTCTACACAATGTTTCCTAGTGCTGGGAGCAGGCTTATGGGTCTATAGTTCTGTGGAAACTTTTTGTCTTTACCTGGTTTATTGAAAACAATCACTTCGGCAGTTTTCCACCTCTTTGGAAAGTACTCTGTTCTCATCACACCGTTTGCGATGCTTGTGAAAGCTGCTGTTTCCTTTTTTGGCATTTTCTCTACCATGACATTTCTAATTTTATCTTTTCCAGGAGCCTTTTTTGTTTTCAAATTGTTGATTATGTCTTTGACTTCGGCCGGAGATGTTGGGGATGTTCATTAACTTCAATTAATTCTTCTAGGTCCTAATCGTCTTCTTCACAATAATTCATTCTTGACTCCCTATCTATAGTATCGACAAGACCGCTTTTTGAATATGGGATACCGTGCATTCCATGCAGTAGTGGAATTTGCGTTTTCTCATTGCGTGGTCTTATGTGTTAAGTTCACTGATTTTCTTATTCAATCTATTCGTTCTGAGCTCCCTTAGTGCTTTTCTAAGTATTTGACTATGTCTATTCAGTCTGATTTTATCACTATCTGTTTTATACATCCGGTAAGTCTTTCTTAGTCTTTTGTTTACTTTTATTAGTTCTTCAACCTCTTTTGGAGTATCGCCAGATAGATCTTTGGGAGTAGGTCTAGTTTTTTTGTCCGTGCTCTCTTCATAGGATTTTATAATCGCACTTTCCAATGCTATAACTGATTCATCTAATTCATCAGGAGTGTTAATTTGTGGAATCGTGATATTTTCTTGGAGTTTAGTTTCAAACCTGTCCCAATTCGTATGTTCTTGTGTTTGAGTAAATTCATTTCTAGGTCCTTGCCCTAAAAAGAACACTTTCGGGTTGTGATCCTATGTACCATCCTCTATCCATCGTTTCAAGGGTAAAATCTTGCTTTATATTTTTCATTATCACTATGTCTAACACATCAGGGGATCCATTGCCACTAGGTAAATAGGTCGGTATATCCGGTCCCATTATTATCGCATTATTCTGTTCGGCATATTTAATAAATTTCTTGCCATTTGCATTCTCCGTTCTGGAATTCCATTGTTGTGATTTACAATCGAGATATCCAAGTATTATTCTTAGAAAATGACCACCTAATAAAATTTTTATTTCGTCCTCTGGCAGAATTATTTGCGGTGGTTTATATACAGAGAATACTTTAATACATTATTCTAGGGGCAGTGCTTTCGATATATCACATTATTGTTTAAATTTTTCAGTGATGAAATGGACTCACTTAAATCCAGAACATTTCTCCGATTCGAAAATGTTGAGGGATAAACATATGTCATAGTGTGAGAGCATTTGAGCGTGAATTTCTATGCACTTACCCTGTGCAGCTCAGCCGGGGCCAGTTCAGACACCTCCCCCGTGTCCTGGGTATCGAGCTCTCCCAGGTACACCAGGATATCCTTCAACTTGGCGGTTAAGATGCAATGCGCCGCCGTTGCAACGAAACGATGGGACACTGTAATAAACTCAAGTCAATTCCGATCTCCCTAATGAATTATGTCGCCGTTAATGAGATTTGGTGGCTTAATCGATCCACCTACATAACGAGTTCCCGGGCACGTATATGTATCAGGGGGTTACTCCGATATATTTATCATTGTTACAGCGGAATACGTTGAGTGTAAATAATGATGGAGCTTATTCGAAAATAAAATTTAATTATAAAGGGCTTTTCAATAGGAGGTGATATTTTGAATATAAGAAATCATTTTCGATCAATATTTACATATTTTCGATTAAATTGTTCTTCGGTCGGCGACCTGAAATCCGACCCCCGCTGATGTCGACAAAATATCGATGACGCATTGGAGAAGGGTAAAGAGGGGATCCTTTGACCAATGATAGCGAATGAGTTTTCCTCCACCCATCAACTTTCTCACCCGCGCAAACACCTTTGTTTGTGCGGTATAATTGACATCGAATTTCGGAAAAATGTTCAGCTTTGGTAGTGTAACTGGGAGCACGCTGGGCCAGAAATCCAGAAGTGAAGAAACAAATAATTTGGTAACTAGCATTAACTGGGTTCTCTTTTTCTTCATCATTTTCAATCTCGTCAGAATTATCGTTTGAAAACAAGAGTAGCGGGTTTTACAAAGCGCAATCAACGCTAAAAGGAGAATCACGGGCTAGATCGGAGAATCATCAGCTTGATCGGACAATCAACTTGATTTGAAAGTTCAAAATTATAATTTGATTGGCAATCAACTGATTGATTGGATTTCAGAATTGACAGAGCTTTGTGAAACTCACCATTACAGTTTTAGAAAAAAATTATTGTGCAGGTGGTTCGCAAAATTGTATAAGGACTGAACGAGAATAAATTCGCTATCACAAAAACACCTATATCTCTTGAACCAATTGAGAAAAAATCAAAATTTGATCATAGTTATGAACGTCAAAAACATGTGGAACATTCACTTCATAGATAGATGCATAGAATACCTGGTGTTGACTGTTGGCACTGATTAGATTTTGTTTAAGACTTTCTTGTCGATCGAAAATCCGAGAATTCGTCCTGCTTTTCATTTCTCCCGAAAGGGGCCGCGCTATTTGTCGTTGTCGCAGTAGCGCCAGATAAATATTGCGGAGTTATTCCAGAACTAGACCAAAATCTGAAATCTAGAATGCCGTTTTGATCTACAAATTTTGGTCACGATTTTTAGTAAGGAGTCGATACACTAGGAATTTGATGCATCTATCTTCATATATAGATATTCCAATTCTCTGTCGCAAAGTGTCAAGCGAAGTGAAAACACGAGAATTTATATTGAAACTTTTTCAAAATAATCAAAAATGGAGCTTCAAAAGAATCGCAAAATAGGCTCGCGTTCGTCCGGAAACGGTATCAAGAGTTGTTAAGTGCTTCAACGAAGATCTTACAATTAGTCGCAAGGAATGAACTGGGAGGAAAAAGGGATTTCACAGCCCAAAAAAGTGAAGAAAGCCATCAGCCTTTTTTAGAAGAATCCTACCCTTTCAGGACGGAAAGTGGCCCAAATAGTGGGTTGTTCGCAGTCAACCGTTCAGAAAATCAAGTCGAGTTGTGGGCTAAGAACATACAAAGTGCAGAAAGTGCCAGATAGGAACGCTGTGAAGAATCAAGAAGCGAAATCAAGAGCAAAGAAATTAAAAAAAGATTTCTTGAAAAATTTTTTCTGTTGCGTGATTGACGACGAAACCTATCTCTTGGCTGATTTCTCGCAACTTCCTGGTCAGGAATTTTCTACTGCAGATTCTCGTAGAAATGTTGACGAACCATTTCGCGTGAAGAAACAAGCAAAGTTTCCTAAAAAATTCCTGGTTTGGCAAGCAATTTGCACCTGTGGGAAAAGGACCAATTTCTTCGTTGGCCAAGGCTCTGTTGACTCGAAGATATTATACATCGAGGAATGCTTGAAGAAGCGACTTTTATCATTTTTTCGTGAGCACGATGTGTCAACAATCTTCTGGCCAGATTTAGTTTCATGCTACTACAGCAAGGCCACCGAGGAATGGTACGAAGCTAATGCGGTGGTTTTTGTCCCCAAAGAGGCTAATCCACCAAATTGCCCAGAACTCAGGCCAATCGAAAGATATTGGGGTATATTAGTAAAAAGAGAATTGAAGAAGACTAAGAAATCAACGAAAACATTCGCGAAATTCAAGCAAAAGTGGAAGACACCATCCCAGAAAGTGACTGAGAACATTATAAAGGTAGTATTCGGATCTAGGCAGTCGCGACCCGGCAGCCGCTTCCCGGCAGCCACGACCCATTGCCACTGCTGGGCGGCGCTGCCACAAGCTTACGGATACCAGCGACCCGGCGGCGACTGCCACACTGTCACGTGCAGTAGTCAGCAAGAAACCAGTGGGAACAGTTGTGCATTTCGGTCCGGTTTTGAAAAGCGAAATTTGCACGAATCTTTAATTAATTTTAACTATGTCAAACAATTTAAACAAATTATATCATGGATTGCCTTGAAATGGTAATTGTTGTAGAGGTTCGGTATATAGGCAAAAACAGATTTTATGTTATCCATTTTAAATCAATGATGTATCGGTTAGATAGTGTGGAAAATTTTGAGATATATTTGGACATTTTCGAACAATAATTAGATTTATAACGGTGAGTCACTATTGTAATCATGGTAAAAGATTTTTTTTTAATAAATTTCGTCATTTTTGTAGCCTGAAGCAGGAAACAGTTTGGTTTCCGAAACTGTTGCGTCATTAAATTATCAGTAGACTAAAGAAGTTTTTGCCTATATACCGAACCTCTACACCAATTTAAACAAACGAAAGCGAGAACTGGTGGAGCGGCTAATACAAGACGAAGAAGAGAATGATGAAATAATGTTGCTACTCACTTCAAAGAGGAATGAAATCGATTCATTATACACATCCAGAGTGGATGAGGGCAGCTATGAAATCCTAATAAAACGACACTTAAATTTAAAGGAACAAAAATTCCGGCGACACTGCAGACTAAATAAAACCCTATTTGAATTTGTACTTAGTTTAATTAAAAATGATATTCAACCTATGGAAAAAGGTTCTATAACAGCTGATAACAGCGGTGGATTCTGGGAAATTAGTTCTACTAGGAACTCATCATTTTCTTCGGTAAACGCTGCCATTCTATACAGGGTCTTTCACGAGGAACCTCACCCATATTTATACGGGAAACTACTGAACGTATTTTCATGAAATTCAGCACTTATAAGTATTTCACGATGCTGATGAAATCTAAAATATTTTCAAGGCATGAGCACCTCCGGTTTTTCCGGAAATGACGTCAACTTCCGTTTTTCAAATTAGAACACCATTTTTTTATTGCAGAAATAGATTCCTTAGAAAATTTCAAGTTATTTTGATGTAACATTCGTCAGTTTTTGTTGGAAAATTCTCTCTGAGCGGGAAAATTCGAAAAAAAAATCGAAAATAGAGCTCCGCTGAAACAAGAATAACTTCGAGGTTTTTGGATGGAAAATTTTCATTTTTGAGATTTTTCAAGATGTAAGATTGATGTAACCACTTCAAAAATCGAAATCGCGATTTATGACACAGGGGGTGAAAAAATCGCTTTCAAAATTAGGGATGACAAAATCGTGAAAAATCAATTTTTTCAAATTAGAAACCCATTTTTTTATGGCAGATATTGAATCTACGTTAAAAAATAATGTGAGTGTATGCATCACACCTTTGCCCTAAAATGGATATTTTCTGAGTTATTCACAAAAAACTGTTTTTCGTCTTGAAGTTTCAGCTATTTCTTTTCCCTTCACGCCAAAAAGATGAAATTTTCAGTAACCGTTACTTAAATCATGTTTTAGATTTTACTACCCTAATATGCAAGAGAAAAAAGTTACAGGTTGTTCCTAAATAGATGGCGAATTTGGATTCGAATTTGTATCGGAAACCTCTTTATTTCAACTAATCGGCCATCGGTTTTCTCTCCAGTGATAAATAAATAATTCCTTATGAACCATATGCAAAAACTTACCATGTTTTACATTCTTTTTTTTTAATGATAGATATCATTAATTACATCTGCCAAATTCCTCTTTATTCAGTAGCATTTTTTGTTTACTATTAATTTGGTGATAATTCGTATTAAGTTATAAAATCGATCACTATGCCTAATTTTACCAATGAAGATTATTTAAATCTCATTCTACTTCATGGAGAATGTAATAAAGTTGTAGATAGAATGATTCGACTGTTCATTGAGAGGTTTCCTGACCGACCCAGACCAACGAGAGATACCATTAACAGAACCATGACAAACTTGAGAAATGTCGGATCTTTCGTTAAGAAAACTATACACAGAGAAAAAGTGTAGTAGAAGATGAGAACAACGAAATTACAGTTCTTGCATATTTTCGTGTGAATCCTCAAAATTCTCTCAAAGATGCCGAGATTGATCTGGGATTATCTCAATAGAGTGTTTGGAGAATATTAAAAAAACATAAAATGCACCCATATAAATTCAATAGGGTACAGCATTTGAAGGAAACTGATTTCGGCAGGAGAACAGAGTTTTGCGAAGCAACGATGATTCGATTTCAAGAGAATGAAAACTTTTTGGACTGTATAATTTGGACAGATGAATCTAAATTCACAAAGAATGGTTCTTTCAATAGGCATAACAGTCATTATTGGGATGAAGAGAACAACCACCACTTCAGACAATGGAACTTTCAAGAGACCTGGAGTTTCAATGTTTTTTGCGCCATCAAAAATAATGCAATTCTCGATGTTCACATTTATGATGGGACTTTAACTGGTAAGATAGAACACTACACATGTTTGCATTATTTAAAGAATGTTCTCCCTTAGGAGATAGATATTCTGACATATTGACTCAAATAATTGAGCCGCTAGTACAGAACCATAATGACTTATGGTATCAACAAGATGGCGCGCCTCCACACAATTCACTCAATGTGTCAAATATCCTCTACAGGCTATTTGAAGATCGATGTTTGGCAAACAATGGTCCACATCTTTGGCCACCACGTTCTCCCGATTTAACTCCTTTAGACTATTATGTTTGGGGTAGGATAAAAAATATTGTCTACTCAACTCCCCTGACTGATAAAGAGGACTGCATAGAACGAGTCAGAAATGCGTTCAGGTTTGTTTAGATTTTTAGATTCATAGTTTTGAAACTCAATTTGGTTTTGAAACACTTTTGCAGATCTCTTCCTCCCGATGAAATAAGAAGAGCAACGCACGAAGCATTCCTGAGACGTATAAATAAATGTCTAGAAATTAACGGTCAAAACTTTGAGCATCTTCTCTAGTTATAATTGCGAGAGTTTGCCATGGTTCTCCTAATAGTAACTTGAAGTCGGTTTCAAGAAGGGGTGAAATCTACAGCATGGTTCAAATAACAGTTCCTGAAAATTTCATCTTTTTGGCGTTAAGGGAAAAGAAATAGCTGAAAATTCAAGACGAAAAACAGTTTTTGTGAATAACTCAGAAAATATCCATTTTAGGGCAAGGGTGTGATGCATACACTCACATTATTTTTTAACGTAGATTCAATATCTGCCATAAAAAAATGGGGTTCTAGTTTGAAAAAATTGATTTTTCACGATTTTGTCATACCTAACTTTGAAAGCGATTTTTTCACCCCCTGTATCATGAATCGCGATTTCGATTTTTAAAGTCGATACATCAATCTTACATCTTGAAAAATCCCAAAAACCTTCTAAGTCAGACCGTTTCCGAGCTATAAGGAAGAATTGGAAAATGGTGTCAAATGAAAAGTTCTCATAACTTCTTTATTACTGATGCTATAAACACGAAACAAAATTATTAAACAGGCACTTTTTTCAGTAGAATTCATTGGCGTAATCAATTTTTTTCATTTCAAATATTTTCGAATTTATAATACAAACTTTTTTTTTTCCAGGTAAATCATACAAATCACTGTGACACTGCAGAATACTTGGGAATCCAATTTTCTAATGCTCTCATATCCTGAGATTCATATAAACGTATAAGAAAGCTTGTTCAGTGAATCATTTTAATTAGAAATCTTTTGGAAATGATTCTTCGATTCGAACGCAAAAATATTTGACCTACCCCTGACATGTGCAAGCAAATATTGAAATAATGCATACATGGGCTTTCAAATTACAGATTTCTTCAAAGTTCGCTGAATCTTCATTAAAACTCTTTAGAGAAATCGAATTAGCAAATATTTTCTTCAATTTTTTCATAAGAGCAATCAACTAACGAATAAACAATAACTGGTACAAAATAAGGACATAAAGTATCGAAACTTGAACTGCAGGTAAAAAATAGATATATCAATGTTTATAAATATTATTCGAAATGAAGTCGTTGAGGTGAACGCAAAGTTCACACTTTTTTCTGACGTTACGGAGAGCGTTTTGGACGTGTATCCTGGATACATTATTTTCGTAACGCATTTTCGGTGTTCATTATCAACATTTCTACATTTTCATTTGCAAATTCATAAACGTTGTTCAAGTTTGTATTATAACTTCTGAAATGATTATAATGGAAAAAATTGATTATGCCAATGAATTCTACTCAAAACAGTGCCTGTATAATGTTTTTGTTTAATGTTTATAGTATCAGTAATGAAGAAAGCTTTTCATTTGACGCCGTTCTCCAATTTTCTCTGATAGCTCGGAAACGGTTTGACTTAGAAGATTGCGGTTTTCACCAAAATAAATCTCCCAAAAATCGAGCGCATCGGGTTTCTGAGATCCCCTCACTAGACAACGAATTCGGGACACCCGGTACTCTTTATACAGTGCATTCCGCTTATAATGGACTCGAGGGAACCAAGACATATTGTTCATTATAACCGAGTGTCCATTTCATGAGAATAAAAAAGAACAATTGAAAAGCTGTCTTTTATTACTAAATAAGTATGTATATGTACTTTTTATAAATCTGAATAGATATGTTGGTTAATAACACTGATAATAATTATACATACTCAATACTGAATTAGTGTTTCGGAAGGAAGTCTTAATCTACTTTGGACAGAGGTTTTTTTATATGACTTCTGCAAATGTCTGTGTCAGATAATTCTTCTTTTTTGAAATCGTCAAAATCGTGTTGTTTGCTACTGCATCACAAACCTTCGTGGCAGTGGATCCCCACTAAAACTTGCTTATAATAGACCTTTTCAATATTTTCAGTCCACTACATCAGGCGAGGTTCCATTATAAACGAGTCCATCTTGTTCGAGGATTTTACATTGTTTTGATTCGTGACTTGGAAATTGGTTCATTACATGAGAGTTTCCATTATATGCAAGTTCATTATAAGTGGATTATACTGTATGTGTTTGAAATTGATGACTTTCTTGTATAAAATGGAAGGACCGATGTATTGAAGGAATTCTTGAAAATATATTTACCTAATACACCTCCACATTGAAATGAGGCAATCTTAATGTAGACCTGCCAAGGGTATTGACCGAATTTTGCTTTGTTCCCACCTATGATTCTCTTCATGAATATTCTATCTGCTGAAATTCCACATTGTTCTTCTACTTCGTCCGTTCTTCTCTGTAACACAGCGATGGGTTCATCTCCAATTCTGAAACAAAAAATCATGGAGTAAAGTCGATATTCAATTTTCGAATATGATAAATTGAGGAATTCGAAATTCTGAACATTCCTGAAGTTTGTTTCACTTACTTCGAGCTCTTCTCTTTCTTATAGGCTTCGTTTTTTCGTTTCTTCTTCGAATTAATACAACAGGCTACTACCCAAGGGCTAGCGCCACATCCAGGCTGACTTGAACCTCCTGCCATCCAACAAGCTATGGAAATTGTGCAAGCATGGGAAATGCCACCCCGTTGACATTTTGCTGGGTATCCGAAAAGTGTCACGAAAACTCTTCCTGGAAATTATGATTATTATTATTTATGAACATCGACAGTGGCTTGAATATGAATCAATACAATGATGGACACTAGTAACTATGGTGAAGTGCAACATCTCTTCACTTCGAAAAAGTAATTCTCTTGAGAAAAAACGATTATTGTTTCGAGTTGACGAAACGAGACTAAGGAAAGTTTCGTAAAAGATTCATATAATAATAATGTAATATTCAACTCGCATATTATGATCTATACCTACTATGCGAGTTGAACAAGCAACATTGTTCACGGCTTTTGGAATTTATTCCCAATGAATATACCATTTAGATTTCTAAGAGTTAATTTCTCATTATATTGATACATATTACGAGACATTTCGATTTTCTAGTGAGATTCTTTTTGAGTTTTTGATATTCCCGGCAATTATGACTCAGAAATCAGTAGTATTTTATGTATTTCATTGCTCGAAGAATCAGAAGAATTATGAACACTATATCCGATAGTCGTAGACCAATAATGTGAATTCTCCCTGAAGAAACTCGACCAGCGTTCTGATAGACAATTCGTATCCAGAACTACAACGGAAACTTTACTCTTCAGAGGATTGAGTAACGTAGGTAATCATTACAGTGGGTAATACAGGGTGAGTCTTATTTTCATACCATTTTCAAAATTCAGTTTTTCTTGAAAATTCATGAAATACACACCATTCTTTCTATACAGGGTGTCCCAGAAGTCCCGCACTTCCTTGAGGGGATCGAAAGTGAAAAATATTCTAAGCCCAAATATCCACGTTTGAAATTTTTCGATAACGTAGTTCATTAGTTATTAATTAATGAAAGGGACCAATCAGGAGCCCGCTACATAAGATTGAGTAAGCAGTGGGGACGCGAAAGTGAGACGCCAGTCTCGGTTTACTGCGTGAAAAGCCGGCAGCAGCTCTGGCATCTCACTCTCGCGTCCCCAACTACTTACTCATTCTTCTAAAGCGCGCTCCTGATTGGTCACTTTCATTAATTAATTACTGATTGACTACTTCATCAAAAAATTTCAAACATGGATATTTGGGCTTAGAATATTTTTCACTTTCGATCCCCTCAAGGAAGTGCGGGACTTCTGGGACACCCATTATATTCAGAACTGATATTTTGAATGAACTGAATTTTGATTAACTGTTTACTCTATTTATGTTGCATATTCCTCAATCAAAACTCATTCAATATTTATACTGGTATGAAAGCTACAGCGTAGGCGACTCATAAATTCACGCAAAAATACTATAAGATCACTTGAAGAAAATAAACGGTTCATATTTTCGAAACAATCAACCATTTCAGATAATAAAAGTATTCATAAGTTTTTTCATTAAAATGCGTCGTTTTCGAGTTATTCCCAATTGTATGCTATGAAATTCAAGGAAAAAATAATGAATTCCAAGAAAAATCCGGATGCTATGAATATCATCGAATTTTATTTCTTTTCTGGCCTAGTTAACAATGTTGTCAGTTTGTTTATCAACTTCGTCAATACTTAAATGTCTATGATGAAAAAACGTTTGATGTAGAGATATGTAATAGTAAAATCACAAATGTGGGAGATAAAAATGAATTCTACGAAGCATGAGATTACACATTTTATACGCACAGCTTCTATTAAAAATTTATTTTTACGGGTCCATCAGGAAAATATCTCTCTAAACAATATCCACTCGGAATTTTAACCCGACACTACACGGTTATTATTACATCAATTAACTGAAAGTCTTATCAGTAGTAATATCACAAGAGATTGAATTTCCGTGATGAGTCTATCGATTTATTTTCAAACGAAAATGAGTTACTTGGAACCATCACGAGTCCGGAGGACGAGTGGTGTTTCCTTAAAACAAATCATTTGAGTTTGGAAATTAAAGATAGATTATGAGGTATATTCAATCTCGAGTAGAAAGACTATTTCACGAACAGAATAAAAGGTCGGAAACTCCATATTCGAGGAAAGCAAGGAAAACTCATGTTGACGTCTACAATTTATATTTATCAGTTGTCAAACCGTTCGTATACATAGTTCAATCACAGATTATTCTGTAGTTCAATCGATGAAAATACCGAAGTTTACAGACCAACTATAATTCAGAGACAGTTGGTATTATCGCGATAATACGAGCTGTCCTTGGACTGTGATTGGTCAGTTTTTGAAATGAGTGGAATAGTCATCACGATCTTATCACCCGATAGCATTATTCTCTGTAAATAAATAAATAAGTATGTAAATCGAAGTCCACGGCGCAAGTATAGCTTTACTTAAGCGTCGTTCATGAGACCACAGACTGGTCTGTGATAGTACTAACGTTGGAGACACAGAACAACGGTTTGTCTTGAGTAGCGGCTACCTCGTAGCGCACCGTTATAGGCAACTGAAATAGACGAGTCCCTTCATGCTGGCCAACTGTTCAAAAATACCTGAAAATCACTTCCCTTTTTTTCGCAATGATTCAACTCTTTCCTGAAAGCTTTAATCCTAATGAGTGTATCCTGAAAATATTAGATGTCACGAAGGTCTTCATCAAAAGCTATAAATTTTTGTTTTCTTAGGGTTTCATCAATGGAAAATACATACGGTATCCCCACCAAAATGTTTGAATGGAGAATTTGGATTTTTCGATTCAAATGAGGTTTTCGCTAGTCTTTGTTTTTTATAATAACTTTTCTGATGAATGAGATGTTTTAACATCTATTAACAGTGAAAAAATGATTCAAGATATACTGCAGAAATATCAAATTCAAATTTCATTGATTTCCGAAGAAGGAGCACTCGTTTAAAGATCTGTTGCAAGATGTAAAACTGATTATTATAGGTGTTTTCTTTGAATTCGTAGAGATCATAGGAAGACTTTCAGTGAACTAATGTATTATTAACCCTGTATTGTGGAGTTTATTATATAGGCGTATCATTGGCTTTTCCCTTCTAATTGGATAGAAATTCTACGAGGAATTCAAAGGAAATTGGGAAATAAATGATTGTTTTGAATGTTCTTTATTTGCTTGGAAACTTACTAAAGAATAACAACACAAAAGTATTTACAACTGCCATAGACTATG
The DNA here is from genome assembly GCA_951802165.1 of Adalia decempunctata. Taxonomy (NCBI): domain Eukaryota; kingdom Metazoa; phylum Arthropoda; class Insecta; order Coleoptera; family Coccinellidae; genus Adalia; species Adalia decempunctata. The sequence continues at coordinate 9,042,349 of OX637697.1, forward strand.
ATCTGGATGTGAATAAGTTCTGATGCCGCATGAGAAATTAGGATCATTGTACTGGAAAATCATTATAATCAAGTATCACTTTGAAATCATAGTATATTCTCAATATGTAAAGTGGTAAATTCCTCAATTCAACATCAGAACTTGGCGAGTGAATACCACATCTCAAAATATCAGCTAAATACACACAATATATCGAGGGGCGAAAAGGTACCTCAAATTTGTACAATGACTTCCCATTTTGGGAAGTCATTGAAGGATTTCCCTAGGACTTCCCTTGACTTCCCATGACTTCCCTTGACTTCCCATGACTTCCCAAGGACTTCCCATGACTTCCCGGGACTTCCCATGACTTCCTGTGACTTCCCATGACTTCCCATAACTTCCCACGATTCTCTGTGAATTTCTAGGACTCCATATGGTCATAACTTAAAGTAATTAATTTTGATTAAATCAGGTAATCTTTTTATAAGCTTTTATTTAGTTTCACCTGTCCGGTGTCTGTCTGTCTGTCTGTAATCAAATCTTGGAAGTTGAATATGACACACTTCTAATCGTCCGATTGATTTGAAATTTTGCAGATGTACCTAATTCTGGTGACAATGCATCATGAAATATTTTTTATAGAAAAAAACAAAATGGCGGCTCCAAAATGGCGGATGAGTTTTGTAATTATGATTCGATTACATTCAAAATTAGTATCTGGGGGTATTTGAGTTCGAAAATGATGATACTTTTATTAAAATTGGGAAATTCAAGATGGCGGCCACAATATGGCGGACGAGTTTTGTAATTATGATCCTACACTATTCAAAATTGGTATATGGGGGTTTTCTGGGTCGGAAATTACGATTCTTCGAAATTGAGGAATTCAAGATGGCGGCTTCAAAATGGCGGATGAGTGTTGTTATAAAAGCTTGTCTTCAAAAATGTTTTTTGAGAATTAGGCTTGTTATATTTGATTATATTTGAAGAATCAGGGATTTCAAAGTAATGAATATGAATGAATAAAATAAAAAACAGTCGGTGTTCTTTATGATCGGTAGGAAGTGATTGATAAGTATAAATAATTCATTTGTTTGATTCAAAACTAATTGTATTCCAATGCAATTCATCAAAATAAACTCGCTAAACATAAAGAACCATAACAGAACAATCTTTTAATAACATAGTAGGGATTTTATAGCAATTGTATCTATAGATCTAGATACATTCTTTGAGAAACTATAAGAATTAAACGATCTTCCCAAATGTTTTTTTCTTTCAAACTTTTTATTCTTTTAGGTCTACTATACTGGGTTTTCCACTTCAATTTTTCTTGGGATTGTTCAATTTTGATGGCCTTTATTTCATCATAAAATTTTTTTGATGAATCAGTATTTCCTTGTTTCTGCAGCATTGTTGAAGAAACGATTTCAGCAAGATCTGGATGTAAATCTCGTATTTTTCGTTTCACCGAATTATCCTCATTTGGTACAAAATTTTCAAACGATTTTTCTTCTAAATTTGTCAACCTCTCATCATGATTTTTCGTTCCATGATTAAATTCCTCCTCCGATGTCTCTCCTGGAAATTCTATTTCAAAGTTTGAGTTTTTACATTGGAGAGTCTTATAATCGAAAATATGGTTTCCCAATGCAGTCGTCTTGTCGGTTCCCATCGAAGTATCATTTTTAATTACTGAATTCACTTCATTTCCATGATCCTCACGCGATGCATCACTTGCTGGAGAAATAATGAGATCTTGCAATATATGAATTTTTGTTTTGCCTCCACTTCTTTTTGGTCGCACTTATTCAAAGGCTTAGCGATTGCCTCTTTTTGTTACTGTCTCGGTTACTGTAGTCTCCTCGCTGTGAATTTTAGTTGCATTTTCGGTGTTGCCGGTATGAAATTTAAGAAAATGCTTATGGTAATTTGAATAAATCCATCTTTTACTATTATTTTTCCTCAGTTTCTGAATGACCACAGTTGACCCATAAAAACATTTAATCCCACACACCACCTTGCCTTGTGCTCTGCGTTCGATTTTGAATTCTGAGCTAGGTAGGCTCTTGGAAATATCTTCGTGAAAATTTTTCTGAGTTTTTGATTTCACCCATGTATTTATAGCCTGCCTGATAGAAGTTACACTGTTATCGTCTTTTTCGTCGCAACTTTGCAGAGATTCCGATTGTGATTCTGATGAGTTAACTGATGGTAAAAGCTTCAAGGGTTTTTTCGAATCAGAAATATCTTCATCGAAAGATCTATATTTTTCGTTTAGTTCTTTTGCAATCATCGTAATTATCATTCTATGGCCTTGAGTTAAATGAAATTCTTCTGGTTTTAAATGGTAGGTACCAAAATATTGCTTATATTCATTTTTATCAATAAGATGAGGCAAAATATTTCGACAAAATCATTCAATATTTTCAATAACATTATCATTAATGTTAAGAAAATGTAAGCAAGTGCCAAGGGCGGATATAGCTCTTTTTCATGGAAGGGGTAATAACGATCATGGGGGAGGGTAATTACAATTGAAAACCATAAAATCAGGTATAAAATGTATGAAATACTTAGGTCTTCGATACTCTTGGGGGGGATAGTTACCCCCAGTACCCCCCCGTTAATCCGCCCTTGGCAAGTGCTAAAGTCATTTGCTTCGAGAATATTCTCGAGCGAGATAGGGATAGGTATTTTCGAAAACTCTTCAATCTTTTTCAAGGAATCTAGAGATTTGACGAAATTCTGCTTGGATGACTCCGTGGATGACTTAAGTACCTCGATCTGAAATGAACACATTCTTGAAATGATAAGCAATCATCATTTTGAAACATATATTAAGCCCAATACATCAAAATAGCTGTCAATCCCTCATTCGGAAGATTGACGATATTGAGCATCCTTCAGAACGCGCACTAAGATCAACTGGAAAATATACCAGGTTTCCCACGAATACCGTTCGTTAGAATATTTTTGGGCAGGAATCGCAATTCACTATAACAATTTCGGAGCTAAGCTTTGATTAGAGAGTTGACTCTCTATGAAGTTTTTGAGATTCTTAGGTTCGGTTTCACCGGACCATCAACTTTCGTTTTTCAAACAAGAAGTCCCATATTTTATGAAAAAAATTGATTCGTGATGAAATTATAAGTTATTCAGATTTCTGTTTTAACGTGAAATTGGGAAGAATTGAAACAAATTTCGTTTTCAGGCTCTGTGAGAAGGGAGAACAGTCAGAATTAAAAATCATGATACAGAATCTCACAAAAGCGTTGTCAAAGTTGGAGATTTCGAAAAAGTGAAAACTGATTTCAATTTATATTTTTTTTCGATTTAGAATCTCATTTTTTTCAAAACCATAATTGAATCTACGATGATAAATAATGTAATGTGTGGAAATGACATCAATTTCAAATATCAATCTTCTCGAAAATAAAAACAAAAAAAGAGAAATCAAGCATTTCTATGAGTGCAACCTAAAATGAATGTCAAGAGGTCCTCTCTTCGACATTTATAAATCGCATAAATAATCTTGTTGCATTATGCGGATGTTCTTCAATCAGGAAAATTGACAATTAGTCAGTTCAAATTTGATAGATTTTTCTGATTGAAGTTACACAAATCACTTCGAAGAGTACGAAAGAACATATCCATATCATATCATCTCAGATAATTCAAGATGAGCATTCTCTGGGTTTTATATTTTTTGTTGGAATGCAATGAAAAATTAGAAATCATTGATTATATAATATTACATTATTGTGGGAAAGAACTCTCTTCCTTAGAAAAATAAAATTCGAAATGTGATAATGTGAATTGTTTTTTCCCGAATAGGCATTGGTGTTTTTTCACAACCACATTAATTATTTTTCAACGTAGATTCCATTTTGACTATAAAAAATGAGGTTCTTAATTGAAAAAACTGAGGTTTCGAAATTGCTAACTTTGACGACGCTTTTGTGACTTCCCGTTGCATAATTTTTAATTTTGTAACAGAATTATTGTTCTTATAGTTCTTGCGGAAAACTAAAAACTATTTTTTTTTCATGTTTCAACAGAGCACCACTTTCTAATTTTTTTCGCAATTTCATCTTAAAAAAAAATCAGAAGAAAATTGCGCCCCGATGATGGCTACTATTCATTATTGGGTAAAGATTAACAGTGATGTGAAGTGTAGGTACGCAGAATGACGAATAAAAGGCAGATCCTCAAAAGAAAAATACCTATAAATTCAAAAAAGGCGTCTGTGACAATTCATCTCACCAAGTTCATCAAGGAAATCAAAGTATTAACATATCTTCCAGGGCTGCTCCTAAATTGTATCCATAGAGAACTCAATTTGAAAAAATAATCAAGAAAACAGGAAAGATCCAAAAGCCAAATTAAATCTACCTTTTCATTCAATTGTGGACTGCTCAATTTTCTTCAATAATATTCTACACAAAAAAAAACTTTCACTATCGAGGGGTTAGATTTCGGGTTAGATTGGGTTAACTTGCGAAAAGATATGGTGCATTTGAAGTTGTCAGGGCGCAAGCGCATATATTCCATGACATGCGCAAGACGCATTCCTCATATTCGAATTTATCTTGGCCTCATATGATGAATTCAGCTTCATTCTCAAAAAAAACAATATGAATCTGTTGGTTTTTGAGTAATTCATATTCGAGTGTCACCAAAAACAAGTGGATCAACTGAAAAGTTACATAAATCCATCAAAAATTGACACCCAACTTTCTCGGGCCTTCCATGACTTCCCATGACTTCCCGGGGACTTCCCATGACTTCCTGGGACTTCCCATGACTTCCTGGGACTTCCCATGACTTCCTTTGACTTCCCATGACTTCCCAGTGACTTCCCACGAAATGTACAATGACTTCCCTAGGCTTTTCGCCCCTCGCAATATATTCACTAAAAATATTGTTTGCAGTTGATTGATAAACTCCCTAAAAAATGGCTACTTCACAAATAGTTTCAGTTTTATTTAATACTCAAACTAATCTCTCTTAAGCCAACTATTTATGGATTTTTCAATCTGGATATAAATCTGAAATTAACTTGACATGGTCGTCCACGTGAAGGGAACAAACACATATATTCTTTGCAGCAAGGTTCCTATCAATAGTTTGTGTATCCATACTTTTCTCCAGTCCAATTTATGCAATATGCCAAAGGCATTAGTGATTTTCAGTGTTGAGGCATCTTTCTCAGGAAATTTATCAAAACGAATAGCCGTGTTTTTACTTGACCTTGAAGAGCAATTGCTAATTGAAAACAGTTTTTTCCAGTACTAGTACTTTGCTTACATTGTTATAATATCATCTACTGGCCTAAAGTTCAAATATATCATGAGGATTGAAACATAAAAATCTTTTCGTTCAGTTACTTCACCTTTTCTAATTTTCATCTTACAGAAAGATGAAGTCAGAGCTCAGTACCTCGAATTACGAGGATCATATCCCTCAAGAACACCCGAAACAGCCATTGATTTAGAATAGATATTCTAATCTCTAAGTTAATGAAAACAGCTTAGGAGCAAGTAAAAATATGAACAACTCGTTTTCTAGATTGGAAAGTCATAGATTTCCATTAATGAAAACATAATAAAACAAAAATTTATAGGTTTCGATGAAGACCTTCATTAGGATTAAAGCTTTCATCTAAGAGCTGAATCATTGCGAAAAAGAGGGAAGTGATTTTCAGGTATTTTTAAACAGTTGGCCAGCATGAAGGGACTCGTCTATTAAGTAGCGTATACAGGGTGATTCACGGTGGATGGCACATTTGACGTATCTGGAGAACCAGACTTCGGATCGGTTTGAAAATTTAATGGAATGCATTATCGAACCTGTTCTACCCAACTAAAATATTTTCGTCAATGCGGTGTTGCCACTCCTATTAGAAAGTAGTAGCAACTTTGCTTTTTCAAATGGAACACCTGGTATATTATATTATTTTTGGAATCTCCAACAACTTCTCGACCACTTTTATTGAAATTTCCCTTTACCTATCTGTTGCCGTTTTCGAAATATAAATTAATTTCAATTTTTTTCACCGGAAAACATGACCTCTAAGAATGCTGATAACTTCGGGTTGAGGAACACTATGGCATTGAAATTTGATTTGGAGTTAGGTGATACATAAATGCTTCCAACACTCCAGCCTGATTTACGTTACTTCAATACAGGGTGATAAAAAAATACAATCTTTTCGGTTGCTTGAAAAAGTGACTGAAAGTTGTTTATTTCAAATGGAATGCCCTGTATATTATTGGAAATTCGGAAAACTGATGAAATTCGCTTTAATTCTATGTATATCAGGCCATGATTACTATTTGACAGTACAGGCAAAATAATATAATATAGCGGGTGTTCCATTTAAAAAAGCAAAGTTGCTACTACTTTCTAATAGAAGTGGCAACACCGCATTGACGAAAATATTTTGGTTGGGTAGAACAGGTGCGAAAATGCATTCCATTAAATTTTCAAACCGATCCGAAGTTTGGTTCTCCAGAATCGTCTAATGTGCCATCCACCGTGAATCACCCTGTATATCGGCGAGTATCAGAACTACTCGTTTTGCATCTCCAAAGAGCAACGCCTAGACGCCGTTAGCGAAAAGTAAACAAAACTAGTGTCCTTGCGATAGTTCATCCGTTAACGATAAGAGGCGTACTGCTTCCTTGGTTTCGCCTATGCCCTATAGTCTATACCATTGTTTGAAGATGAAATCAGCAATCTGGCATTCTCTTTAGTTCTGTGAAATATCACAGAAGATGAGTTAGGTTAGGTCATTGACCTAGAATACTATGACCTAAGTTATTGCAGTTAGGATAGGTCAGCTAGAAAACAATTTTTCATGGAATAGTTTTGGAATATCGAGGAAAATATAAACAAATTATTAGTGTTTACAAACTAATATTCAGGAAAATCGAAGAAGGAACTTATTTTGGTGGGAGAAATATGGCTTTTCAATTGCAGAAATAATCGGACAAAACTCAGTGTTTTTGTTAGGAAATATCTTGTTTGTAACATTCTTATTCAAATAAGGAACATCTTACCTCAATTTCAATCGAAAATATTAACTTTGAGGTGTTTGAAGAGAATCGTATCAGGCACGTATTTGGCCCAATTTTTTTCAAATGACTTCATCTCAGAGCCGAATTCGGAAATATGGAAATTGTAAAAAAAATTTCTTTTGGTCTCAAGAATCTACAGTTGAAATATATGTATTATGTACAAGTCAAAGACTCATCCTGTATCACAAGACCCCGGAAAATAGTGAACCATCATTATCTAAATAATTCAGTATAGAATATTCCGCTTAAAACAAATGCGTTGCGAGTGGCTCTCCGATAATATACAGGGTGCATTCGAGGGGCTTTTCTTTCTACAGATGGTGAAACTCATCAAAATAAGTCATTTTACCAAACATTTTTCACATGAACTGCCTGTTTCGAGAAAATGAAACTGGAATCTTTTCCAGTTTCTAGTTGAATCTGGAAATTCCTCAGTCCGAACCTGCACCCTCGCCTGCCCCTCCGTAGATATCAACATCTCTCGTTTTTTGTTTTCTTATCATACATGACTCAGAATATCGATTGTGATCTAGTAATCTTCGATCATGTTACGGCGAGGGTACGGTGTAGAATGTAGATTGTACGAGGGTTTATGTTTCGGAAATGCCACACGTTTATTCAAATAATAGACTTGTGGACATGCTTTTAATTTATGGTGAATCAGAATAAAATGCCAGTTCAGCGTTTAAGTAGTACAGAACAGGATTTCCGCTAAGAAATCACACAACTTGGCGGACGTTCATAAGCCTGGTGCAGAGATGTAGAGATGTGATGAACAGAGAGATGCAGGCCAGTGTGGTAGATATTGAGGTATTGAAGCCCAAAATGTGTTCTAAATTTTTCAAATTGAACATTTCATATAAGGAATTTTCGGTAAAATTACTTATTTTGATGAGTTCTATCACCTGACAAAAGAAGAGCCTCATCTTAAAATACACCCTGTTGTTCTGTCTATGTACAATGATTGACATTCACAAGTCATTGAAATGATATATTTCAGAAGTCTTACGTCATTGTTGAAAAAAAATGCAACAAAACCTTTCTATGTGAACACGAGACTGCTTACTGATGATAATCGGATTTTCGCGAACCTCTACGGTAAGAACGATTGGAGACTCAGGGGAGCTCTCAGAAGAGGTGACTGGTATAAAACGAAATACATCATAGAGAAAGGAAAAGACTGGATCTTGAAAGAAATGAAAATCTCCGAACTCCGTGGCAGAGGAGGAGCAGGCTTCCCTGTCTGGCTCAAATGGTCTTTTATGAACAAACCGGAAGATGGTAGACCTAGATTCCTTGTGGTTAACGCTGATGAAGGAGAACCAGGCACCTGCAAAGACCGCGATATAATGCGGCATGAGCCGCATAAACTACTTGAAGGTTGTTTGATCGCAGGTGTGACGCTCAAAGCCAAGGCAGCCTATATTTACATAAGGGGTGAATTTTACAACGAAGCTTGTAACATGCAATTAGCATTAGCAGAAGCTTACCAAGCTGGATTTGTTGGGAAGAACTCATGTGATACAGGCTTCGATTTCGATATATTCCTTCACAGAGGTGCTGGGGCTTACATATGTGGAGAAGAAAGTGCTCTTATTGAATCCATGGAAGGAAAACAAGGTGCGGTTTCATCAATTCTATCTTCAGAAAACTTTCATTATTTCCCATTTTCATATCGATTTTGTTAGTTGGAAATTTCTGTATGTTCGATATCTCCAGTATTCATTCCTTCTTGATTATCAATATTCATTCTTTTTAATGATGTCCCTCGAAGTAAACCTTGATAATCAATCTGATTTTTCATGGTGGGTTGAACAATCTGGACAAAATTTTGCATATGTCATCATAAAATTCCATATGATAAAAGGTTTTATCAAAGAAGGTGTTATTTTGTTTAACCCCATTTGACAAGTGGAAACTCCGCCACTAATAAAACTGGCACGATACACGCTTCAACAACGCATTGAAATTATTGTAATTTACCATGAAAATGGTCAAAATTCGGCAGAGACGGTTCGTAAAACTCGAACATGAGCACCTTGTCGAACCGCAATACAGAAATTGGAGACAAAAAGAACAGCCAAGAATATTGCTGCTGTGGCCCGTCGTTCTTTGAAATGGGGATTTCCACACACAAAATTACACCGTCTTTTGCATAAAGATTTAGGTTTTCAGGCATATAAAGTTCAGTTAACACAGGCACTCAAGCCGATCGATCATCATCAACGTCGTGTCCTTGTTGATTGGGTCCTTGAAATTCATGAAAATGATCTGGAATTCCATCAAAAAATCATCTTGATTGATGAGGCCCATTCCCACCTTAGTGGCTTCATTAACAAGCAAAATTTTTGCATCTGGAGCTCGGAAAACTCAAGAGTTATTATTGGAAAGTTTGATTTGGCGGGGTCATTGAACCTTACTTTTTCGACAAAGAGGCTAGAGCAACCGTTAGGCCTAGAGCCTAGCGAGTCACCTGGCATCAAGCGAGTAGCTTAGTGAAACGAACGTTTTAAAATGTACACGAGTATGCACAAAGAAGACTGCAGTTGATCTCTTATTACAGTTTTGGAATATAATGAAGAATAAACTAAAGAAAGAGTTTTCTTTGGAAGTCAGTTCTCTTTGTAGTAGGCAGATTGCAAGCCGCTAAGCAAGCCTCTAAGCGTTAAACAAGCCGCTAGGCGCTAAGCAAACCGCTAGGCGCTAAGCAAGCCTCCTACCTATGCGGTCGTAGCCTCACGGTGAATGGATTGCGCTATCGAGAGATGATTGCTGATTTACTATAGCCGGAATTGGATGGTATTGATCTTGACAACGTAAACTTTCAACAAGACGGCGCTACGAGCAATACAAGCAACGACAGCAATGATCTGTTTCTGGAAAAGTATCCGGAACGTGTTGCATATCGAAGAGTTGATCACAATTGGCCATCGAGATCTTGTGATTTTACACCTTGCGACTTCTTCCTTTGGGGCCATGTGGAAGAAAAGGTCTAAGCCAAGTGATCAGCGTCAATTCGAGACCTCAAAGATGGAATTCGTGAGGCTATCGAGGACAGAGGGCAGCCACTTTGCGATTTGGTTATGGAAAACTTCATGAACAGGATATGGTCCTGTAGTCGTGGTCGTGGTGGTCATTTGGCTGATGGTATTTTCCATAATAAACGGCATACCTTCCTTCCTCTTCATCTATATATATAAAAGAAGGATGTTGGTTACACCATTTATAACTCGAGACCGGATGGAATGCTTGTTATGAAACTTCATATATGGATTCGTCTACGGTCTGGTTATTATAAAATACAATGAAACTCTGAGAAAATCGATGAAAATTTTATTTATACAGAAAATGCTACCAGGTATCGCTAAAGTTACAGTTACGCTACAGCTCATTCGTAGCTACTTTATTCGATATTCTCGCCGTTAGCCGGAGATGTGTAATTTGGGTTGCCTCCAACTCTGCGCTGTTTACCAAAGCCGAAATGTCTTAGCGTAGGATTACAGATCTCTAAAATGATTAGATTTCGTTGAGATATGACTGATATGAGAGAAGTTTCGTTCTTACCACTTCAGGTGGCGCTATTCACACATTATGACTGATTATTATTGGTCATTTTTACAGCTTTATTTATTCAAAATAACGTAATCGTGAAGGTACTTCATATTATATTGACATCAATTACTGTATAATTTGCATAGAATTATATCACAGTGAATTTTTATCGAAATTTCAAGTAAATCTCTGGCGATCAGTTTCAATCGTGAGTTGTCCATTTTTCTCATCATTTTTGAAATGTTTTTGAATTTCTGTTTGGTCAATAAATATATTTGCGGAAATAACTTAATCCAAAATTGCCATAATTAGTACCTAATTGACATATTATTTGTGTTTTCTGTTCTATGTGACAGCTCATATCCATGGAAACATGGAAATCTCGCTGCTCCATCAACTGAGATGTTCACCAATTATTTCAAGCTGAGCACCAAAAGGCTAAGATGTTTATGCTGTGAGCATTTTCAATATTTTGATTAGCCAACATTGAGAAAATATATTAAAAAAGTTTCGTTTTTCCTTCTTCAGAAAGCGCTATTCACAAAATAAATTCTAATTTTCATTTGTTTATTCAAATACATATTTGAATTCATTCACCAGAACGGGTTGTGTTAATAGTCGATAGTTCTTTCAATCAATAATTTGTGTTCATATTCTTAACATTTTGATTCATATGAGTTCTGAGGAAAGGTATAATATGGCTTATACTGCTATTAACAGTTACAAAGCAGTGTCAAATTTTTGGTAAGAATTGCGTCAACTGGAAATTCAAAAATTGCGAAAAATGTAGAGGGTATGTATATTCCGAAAGAAAATAGACAAGAAAATATACTTCGAGGATGAAAATATGTTCCTTAAATATTTAGAGTTCAATTCTTAAATATGAATAGGAGTTAGAAAAGATATTCAGGGCTTGAAGTGAACGAAATGAATCGATTCAAACATTTCACATGAAATTATAAGGTTATGATGGAGAGTATTCAAATGAAGTTATGGATGAAATATGATTCACGACATATTACGATGTGTCAGAGAGAGACTGAATTAGTAAATTATTTTCATTCTCAATATTGCTGCACAAGCGCAGATCTGGTTTCTTACCAAAGCCCATCTTCAAATTTCTTTGGTTCATTGCCCATATTGGAATTATGAAATAACACGTATGACATTGCGGCGCCGCCACGAAACAATTCTGATATTTTCGATTTGGTCGATGTCAATGCATTCAAAAATTGACAAGTGCATACACCATGTTTTTAGACATCTTAAGCAAGGCTCATATCGCTCCATTATGATGTGAATTCTATAGTAAATTGAGTTGACCAAAACAAAAATTTTAGTCAAGAAGAATAATAAGAAAACGTCTTAGCGTATTTGTATTCTGTGAAGTGAAGTTAAAGCAGCATAGACAATTCGAATTTTCAGCGTTGTATTGGCAGAACTCAAGTGGTTTATACAGTGATCGAGTCACAGAACGCATATATAATCGAGTGATCAGAGGTAATTCATCATTGGAACTATTTCTCAACCATATAATTCGATCGTGATTTATATTTGCATTCGTGGTGTCGTTCATGACAAGATAGGTACTGCAATGAGAGAACTGTAAGGCATTTAAAAGGAAAGTTATATGTTCAACAACCAGATACTGCTTAAATAAAGATAATTCTTTTCGTGCGAATAACAATGGTACTAAAATTTTGTATATTTTGCCTAATTTATCTCCTTCTTGAAAAAATAGCAATGATTAGTTCATACAACTTTAACGGTAGGTTTCACAAAGCGTAATCACCGGTGATCGGAGCTTCATCTAGCATCAACTCGATTTGACAATTCAAAAATCAGAGAACCAAGCCGTTGATCTCCGATCACTGATGATTACGATTTGTGAAATTCACCGTAAGTATCATTTGCGTAACAAAGTTCGCCGGGCCAGCTAATAATGAAATAAACATTCGATCATTTATTATAATGAAATGGTATTTTTCTTTGAATCTCAAGATTACACCTTTTATCTGAAAACTCTTCAGTGTTGACATATTCAAGAAAAGAAAATTTCGAACGGACATACATACGTAACCACTGGGTGAACTCTGCCTAGTAACGTATTTAACCTCGGCATTCGAAATCCGAACCCTGGTTCCTCCATTCGAATTATCGTTTTCTCGTCCGGACGGACATAATTGAATTCGACCATGGATTCGTTATCAGTGACGAAATGATAATGCCATCGTTTAAGTGGGCCAGGCGTCAGATGGCGGTTCGTCAGAGAAGGCAAGGAAGGCTGAGTCTTCCCTTAATTCATTTATGCCGCAGTTCTCCTCCCACTCAGAATATTCAAAAATGCACGGTTTTCCACATAATTTTCGTAAGTAAACATAAGTAAAATGCACCTTGTGTTCTAATGTGAATGCATGCTCCTCCGAAGTTCATCATCTGCATCACATATGTGAAAATGTTCCGACCTGGCATGCAGACATTAGATCTTAACTTATACCACTTAATGTCCTTCAACGTCGAAATATTCTGTTCATAATCTATGCCCTACGAGATCACATTCGGAAAGTGAAACACTGAAAGTTTTATATGTTTTCAGGAAAACCAAGATTGAAACCTCCATTCCCGGCAGATATCGGTGTATTTGGTTGTCCTACCATAGTCAATAACGTGGAGTCTATTGCAGTATCCCCCACCATTCTACGTAAAGGCGGAAAATGGTTTTCAAATTTTGGACGCCCCAAAAACACAGGAACAAAGTTATTCAACATATCTGGCCAGGTCAACAAACCATGCACCGTAGAAGAAGAAATGGGCATAAACTTGAAAGATATAATCGATAAACATGCAGGTGGTGTGAAAGGAGGTTGGAACAACCTCCTTGGTGTCATACCAGGAGGTTCTTCTACACCAATAGTGAGACCAGAAATTTGTGAGAAAATGAAATTAGATTATGACGGTTGTTTGGAATGTGGCTCGTCCTTCGGTACGGGTGGTGTTATCGTAATTACAAAGAACGCAGATGTGATCAAAGCCATAGCGAATCTGAGCCATTTTTACAAGCATGAGTCGTGTGGTCAGTAGGGTTGCCAACCGTCCTTTATTTCAAAGGACAGTCCTTTATTCTGAAAACATGTCCTTTGAGGTTTTGAAAAGTGTCAAAGGACTTTGCAGTCTTTTTTGCTAAGCCTTTCCCCGTCCACCATTCTCGAGTCGTTCATGTCCTTTATTTCAATAGCTCAAAGTTGGCAACCCTAGTGGTCAGTGCACTCCTTGTAGAGAGGGCACAAACTGGATGATGAAAATTATGAATAGGTTCGTCACTGGACAAGCTATCCCTGATGAGATTGACTTTTTGGATGAGTTATCTAGACAGATAGAAGGGCATACTATTTGTGCACTGGGTGATGCCGCAGCATGGCCTGTTCAAGCGTTGATAAAGAATTTCAGGAAGGATATAGAGGAGAGGATGAAAAAATTCAAGACATGTAAATAAGAATAATATGTTTTAATTTTGACCGTTTTTTATTATATTTTGAAATATCAAGGAGCTAATCCACAATTTGATACAATGTTTTTTGAATTTATCATGAGTAAAAGGCACGATCGAATTCTCTTTATGAATTTTACTACCTTGATTTCAATAAAATAATCAGTATTTTGAATGGCAAGATATGAATCATGAACTAACAGAGGCTTAGGCCATAAAAAGAGAATATACAACATCTCATTCATAAATTCGAGAATTGGTGAAGCCAAAATTTCAGTTTTCAATGAGTGCGACGGAGATAACATACAGGATAGCTATACAGTACGGTGCGAATGAAAGGAATAAATTCGTTATTTCGTAAACTGGCGACTTTAAGGAAAAATCTTGAAACCCGTCGATTTTTATTTTAAAACGGGCTTTTCGTGAGGATACCTTTTTATTTTCGATGTCATCTATGTGAGCGTGATGAGGTCATCGCTAAAATTTTTAAATGGAAATGGTGGTGTTGTAATACATTATTTGAAAGGTCTTTCTGATACCTATTCAGTCATATCAATAATTTACAGTAATTGATTTTTGTATTTGTTAAAAAAAATTCAAGAAATTCCATTATTAAAATGAATATTTAATATGTATTGCTCATTAAATATAACGAAACCTAAATTAAGTGCCTAAATTGTTTACCTTCAGCTAAAATACAATGACGGCCTTTAAAAAATTCATTTTTGTGTGTCAATAAATACATCATACCAATACTTAATACATTTTATTAAGAAACCTGTTGAAATTTCATCAATAATATTTGTGACAATAAGCAAATCAATTACTGTACATATTGGTATGGCTGACTAGGTATTTAAAAGACCTTTGAAATAACCACAACACCAGCATTTCCATTTTAAAATTTTAGCGATGACGTCATCACGCTCATATAGATGACGTCAAAAATAAAAAGGTATCCTTACGAGAAGCCTGTTTTAAAATAAAAATCGACGTGTTTCCTGAAAGTCGCCGGTTTACGAAATAACGAATTTATTCCTTTCATTTGCCCCATAATGTATAATTCTATAATGCCGTGACAACATAAAGAATGGAAATAAAATTACAAGTGAATCAACTCTTTTTGACGAATTCATACAATGTTGCGAACATTTGAACAGATTCAGAGTTCGGTAATAAGAGTCTAAATTCATAATTGATAACCAAATTTTTCTTCTCTCAATATCAGACGGAAATTGGAAATGTGAAATTCCAAAAATGCATGAATCTACGCCACTGTTATTGAGAATGAGTATTTCATTCCTGTGTAAACTAAAATCAGGATTCAAATAGTCCAATCTACCACAAACAAAACACATACGAAACTTTTTTCAAAACGTTGACCAAAATTCACTTTCATACGCCATATTGTGATAACAACACTTTTTACTGTTATTAGTGACACAAAATTGAAATATCGGTACGAGATTGATGAACTGAGCACAAATTCAGAAAACTCTGCCCATCATCCATAATCTGAGGCAAGAACGACCCAGACGTTTCGCGAACATTCCGATACATTAGTACATACATGTAGGTGGTAATGTGAAGAATGCACAATTTTTAAGAAACAATTAATCATTTCTGACATTCACGCACGAATGAGTAAATGAATTTCAATCTAAAGGACTTTTCATTTTTATTGGGAGTTTATTGGTTTATTCATATGTAATATCACTAGAGATGGAATTTTGCCGGCAAAATTTCTCGATTGTAATATGGAAGTTTGTTGCTCATGACATTTCTATATTACAAGAGAGAAATTTTACCTGCTTAAATTTCATCTCGAGTGGTATTCGGCATAACTATTTCCCGAGAAAATGTCTAACATTGAGTAATATGGTCACATTTGACACGGATTGCGCTATTTGGCAAATTAGAATTCATAGATTAACTAAACGTTGTTTGTTTCCTCTATGATATTCATTTCCGAAGCTATCTATGAATTGGAGAAACGTCAAAAATTTTATCGCTGGAAAACCAATTTGTTGGATTTGCCGGTTTGAAACTTTTATCAAGATGAAACGATCGTTGCTACGGAAACTTCCTCACTTAAAATGGAAAGAGTGGAATAGTCATATGTAATACCACTAGGGATGGAATTTTGCCGGCAAAATTTCTCGATTGTAATATTAAAGTTTGTTGCTTGGAAATTTCGCCAATGACATTTGTATCAAAATCACTAGCCGTCAGGCGAGTGATTTTGGAAAAAATGTCATGAGCGAAATTTCCGAAAAGCAACAAACTTGAATATTACAAGAGATAAATTTTACCTGCTTAAATTTCATCTCGAGTGGTATTCGGCATGACTATTCCATGAGAAAATGTCTAACATGGTCACAATTGTCACGGATTGCGCTATTTGGCAAATTAGAATTCATAGATTAACTAAACGTTGTTGGTTTCCTCTATGATATTCATTTCCGAAGCTATCTATGAATTGGAGAAACGTCAAGAATTTTATCGCTGGAAAACCAACTTGTTGGCTTTGCCAGTTTGAAAGTTTTATCGAGATGAAACGATCGTTGCTACGGAAACTTCCTCACTATAAATGGAAAGAGTGGAATAGTCATTAGAAAATGAGGAGAGCGTCTCAAAGCTGCAAAAATGTCTACTACATTTTGAGTGCGTAGTAGAGCAGTTACCCAGTAGGAGTTCCCGAAATGATGAAAACTGCTATTGCCCCAATTATTATTCAACTGATAATTATTGGTCCCAATTTATTATTCATACTTAAGCCTGAAGAAACGTCGCTGTTGAATAAATTGTGTATCCCAAGTGTTCCTTGTGACTGAGAAGCCTTTGTGATTATCACATAAGCATTCGACCAATTAGTTCCTGCAATAGTCAGGCCCGGATCTACGATTTTTTCTGACCGGGGCAAAAGTTCATGATGGCGCTCCCCATTTGTGTAAAATATGAATTCAACAAAAATAAATAATAAAAATGAATAATCAAAATTAATACTAATAATAAGGAAAAAAAAGAGAAGAAATTTTAATTTAATTTAATTGTTTACTATTTTCAATTTGCTCAAACTGCGTTCATCTTGCAGACGTGGTAGTGCAGTAAATTCTTAAAGCTAAACTGATTTTAGAGAAAGCTTCTTGCAGATCTTGCCTGTGAAGGATTTGCAGCAGGTCTAATGAAGTCGATAATTTCAGGAACTAGCTCTTTGAAAACCGCTAGTTCCTAACAAAAATCCACTGTATTCAAGTCTCTTCAATATTTTTGCGCTGAAAGGGTCCCATCTGCAGATCCTCTTTTTGCATGTTTGAAAGGGCATGGCCGTTGAGGAATGCAAAATTTTTATGCAGACTCTCTGGCTTTCTAAGCTTTTTCTGATGTCTGATAATAATATGTCGAAAACAACTTTAATTTTCTTCGAGAATAAACCAACTTGATCTAACGTTCTTGACTCATCCTCGCACATTTCGTTGACCTGCTCTTTCTTTCGGAAACACGTTTAATTCTAAGAATTGGCTCCACATCCAATTCTTTTGAAAGAAGTGTAGCTTCCGGTATCCAGTTTTCAGGAGGTTTTTTCTCATTCCTTGCAAGATCTCCACAAGACATTGCATCAACTAAAATGAACGTGAAATAATTATATCCCCTTTCAGAATTTCCATATTGACCCTATTGATCTCTCGCAGAATATTATACCAAATTGTTCGGTTCAGGATGAATCTCTTATTAATCACAGCACGAAGCAAATGACCATAGCTTCATACTTGGATTCTGCAACTAGTGAGGATTCTTTGATTTCTTCCACAGCCTTCACAACTCCCGGTAAATTATTGAGCCAGGCATTAACAGCTTGATGTCTAGCCCATCTTGTTTGGCTACTTCCTTTCAAATTTGTTTTCGTGCACTTTTTCATAATTATTGTCCTTCTTATGGTTGAACAAGAAAAAATACAGTTTTTGTATAACACCAAATAAATTTACTGCTTCTGAACATGATGAAGCCAAATGGACACCCACAAGATTCAAAGAGTGTCCTAGGCATGGAACAAATACTGCCAGCTCGTTCATCTGTAGAATTCTGGATTGGACTCCAGCCATATAAGATCCGTTGTCGTAGGATTTTGACATCTAAATCATCAGTTTGCAGTTCATCTAGAATTCGCTATGATATAGATGCATAGAATACCTGGTGTTGGCAATGATTAAATTTTGTTTAAGACTTGCTTGTCGATCGAAAATCTGAGAATTTGTCCTGCTTGTCATTTCTCACGAAAGGGGTCGCGCTTTTTTTCGGTAACTAGACCAAAATCTGAAATCTAGAATGCCGTTTTGATCTACAAATGTTTTTTAGTAAGGAGTCGTTACACCAGGCATTCTTTGCATCTGTGCTATGATATTATTATCAAGTTTTTCCGTCAACTTCTAAGAAGTCAATAAAACTTTTCTTTATCTCATATCCAGACTACGTTCTCTTTAAATATCGTATAACCTGGCTTATTTGCTCTGTGTGGGATACATCTGGAGTGCAGTCGAACATAATAGTGAGAGTGACATAGTTGGCCTCCTTCATCTCATTGATAATTTTATTCCGAACTTTGGTGGCCATTAAATTTCATGTTGCGAAGTTTTATACAGATAGGATGTTTTTCCTTTTTTTGAGTGGTCAAGATGGCACTTCAGAGTCGGGTCATATTTGATAATAATACTTTTTTCCGAGAAAATCAAAAATAAGAAAAATTTATCCCCTGGTTGTTTTTGGCGCCCCCTTAAGCTGGCGCCCAGGGCAAGCGCCCCGCTTGCCCCCCCCTAGATCCGGGCCTGGCAATAGTCATTTCGAACAATACTCGAGATGAAATTTAAGAAGATGAAATTTCATTCACCAAGTCTAGTGAATACATTGACAAATGAGTAACGTTAAAAATGAATGCACATAAATGAAAAAATAGTGAAAACTGGACATCTACCTAAAAAATTTGGCGCAATGGAAAATAACTCCTGTTATCAAGAAGAAAAGCGCTTGCGAGTTATCAGAGGGTGAAAGAACACAATCGGGTCGTGTGATATGGTGAACAGTTATGCATTTGAAACTCCCAAACTAAAAGTACGTATTTCCCATGTACAGGGTGGCCAGATTTCGATGATTTAGTACTACAACTCCTAAACTATAAAAGATAGAGAAGAAGTAAGATACATGTCATGTTCTCTTTTTTCGAGAAACGGAAATTGCTGAAAACCCCAAGTTGCTACGTCGTCTAGTTTCCGAGCTACAGGGCGATTTTGTTATTTGGTCCATTATTATAATTGGCTATAACTTCCGTATTATAGGAACTACGTCCTCGAAATGAACACATCGGGCACTTTTTTTACTGCTTCTCATCGGTGCTATTGGATTTTTTGTATCTGCTCAAATTTCGGAGCTATAACAAAATTTTTTTTTTAATGGAAACCATAGTGGGAAATGATCTTTCCAAATTGATTTTTCCTCAACGATTTCAAAAATATATATCATGATATACTTCCGAGTTCACTATATATCGAAAATAACAGTTTTCGTTCAACAAAATCCAAGCAGGCTTTGATTCTCTTCCTTCAAGACTGAGGCGGTCATAGAATTCTATGTCTTATATATTTTCACTTGTCAAATTCAATTCAGCTTCATCATTATAGTATCGTCTGGCGCTTCTAAAGTTCTCATAAGGTCATAGAATTCGAAATCTCACAATTATTGTAAGCCGCCAAATTGATTCAGGAAATATTAGCTTTATTATTACTCAGACCAAACTTGTCGATTCTAGTATTCAAATACTCGGATGAAAGAAAAGCCATTAGATTATTCTTAAGCCTTGTGAATATACTTTTCTGCGGCTGAGTTCTGAGGATATCTATCAAAATATATTTGAGATGCATTATCAGCGTCATAATTTGCTTGTATAAAACTTTCTATCATATTATATTTTTAATATTTCTCGTAAGGCACGATGTGTTATAAATAAGAATTTTAGAAGCTCCAGACAATACAACAATGATGAAACTGAATTGAATTTGACAAGTGGAAATAAATAAGACATGAAATTCTATGACCGCCTCAGTTTTGAAGGAAGTGAGTCAGAGCCTGCTAGGATTTTGTTGATCGAAAAGTGTTTTTTCGCAATTTCCGATATACAGTGGACTCGAAAGTATATCATGATATATATTTTTGAAATCGCTGCAGGAAGATCAATTTGAAAATATCATTTTTCACTATGGTTTCCATTTGAAAAAAAAATTGTTATAGCTCCGAAATTTGAGTAGATACAAAAAATCCAGTAGCACCGATGAAAAGCAGTAAAAAAAGTGACCCAAAGATGTGTTCATCTCGAAAACGTAGGTCCTATAATATGGAAGTTATAGCCAATTATAATAATGGACCAAATAACAAAATCGCCCTGTAGCTCGGAAACTAGATGCCGTAGCAACTTTAGGTTTTCATCAATTTATGTTTCTCGAAAAAAGGGAACATGACATGTAACTTACTTTTTCCCTATCTCTTATAGTTTAGGAGTTGTAGTACTAAACCATCGAAATCTGGCCACCCTGTGCATATTAAAGAAAAAATTTAATCGTACCCCAGTTACTTGCTGGTTTCTTACACATATTGGAATTCGTGGAAATGCTTCCCCGGTTTCGTGATTTCAGAGTTCAAAGTTGAAACAATTATAATAATTCGAGTAGGTTCATTAATTCCGAATTTGAAATTCAAGGAAAACATAACTTTGAAGAAAAACACAAACCCATTATTACTAACAAGATAAGCAAAATCATGTCAGGGAATTTTCGCGTTATAACCACGCAAAAGCGATATATTCCGGCAAACATTGCTCGAGGGATTTTCATCATATACCGAACGTATTATGGAAGCCTCTCTGCAGGAAATTGAACGCTGTGGGCACATTCGTTTTTCCCCATAAAATAATGAATTAACTTGTGGGAGGAGGATTGTGAGAGTCAAAGAGGTGATCATAATTCTTGGTGAACGTATAGTAAGTATAGGGATTACGTGATATATATATAGTATTGTCACAAAATCTTTTGATTCTTTATGAAATCTGTAGGTATTCCTAGGTCATGGAAATTGGAATGTTGAATAATTTCATTTTGTCCTCATGGTGAATGAGCTGCGTGTATAATTTGCACAAAGTGTTTAATTGGTAAATGAACATACGGTCACCTGAGCTAGAGCTACTCTAGGCGAGTCCAAAAAACCGATTTTTATGATAGGTCTAATCAATTCCATAACCGAGATACAGGATGGTTTATAGATTCACCCAAAATTCCAATTTCTCATCATATTTGAACCAACCAGTATAGTCGGTTGATATCGAACGTATGATTCACTTCTAAAGATCAATCGATTCATATATAAATTCACAAAAAATTCTAGGTTCGTATTTGAAAAATATGAGACTGAGATTCAAAACCCTTCATATTTAAAGGACCCCGCACTTTTAGTATGAAAAGTGGCGACCGGTCAAATTTTCTGAAAGTTTGGCATGTTGTTGTACCCGACTCAGTGACCAAAAGTGTCAATGGGCCCAACCCAATCCTATTGCTAGTTTTCTAAATACGGGGTGTTAAAGTTGAAAATTGCCCAGATTTTCGGATTTATTTGCTAATTATTAAGAGTTAGATTGGATTTCTGTTGCATACACACGTTTACTACATATTCTAGTAATGAAATGAGTGGATACGTATGATTAAGAATATTTATATTTACCGGGTGATTCACGAATATATGACGGTAGTTTTTTGCCAAAATTCACTTTTTCTACTGTGACGTCAGGAAGGCATATTTTTGAAATGTTCTTTTCGATTTAGTATTATGACGACAAAATATTGCACCGTGCATATTTTTTATACAGGGTGTTTCACAGAGAGAACCACTGGACATAATCATATTTTTTTAGGAATAATTCCAAACCCTGGATTTTTGAATTGATTTTTGGGAAAAGTAATACCACAAACATATGTGTGTCTCTAATCTTCAAAATATTCAGGGTGGTTTATTCATAGGAAGGTTTTCAATTTCGGGAAAAGTACAAAAAACATGAACACCGTGTATTCGAAAATTTCCTCGGTGAAATGCAACTATTTTCACAAGATATATTGATTCCCACAACATCTCCAGAGGTATCAATTCTAAATCCGATACTATGACCAGTTTTCGAGATACATGGCTTAAAGCGGAGAATGACTTATTTCATCAATTTTTTTTTTTTTAATTTAAAAGCCGAATTGATTTCATGTTGCGCCCATGAGTTCAGTATGAGAGCAGATCAGATGCACATGGAAAGGTTCAGCTAAAATATTTACTGTTATATAGGGTAATTCACGAATAAATCACAATAGCTTTTGCGAACACTCGATAATTCTACAGTTTCGTCACAGAGAAATTATTCCATTAAGTTAATACCTTGTCGTTAACAATTTTCAGTCTTAAATACTTCATATTAATTACTTTTCATACAGGGTGAGCCATAAATAATATGCTTTGAAATAATTGAAAGGAGATCATTTCTGGTGAATTTTGAATAACTGTCTAACATAACAGCAAGTGAGCATAACCGCAAGAATTTTTAAATATATAAATATACAAGGTGATTTAGAAATAATCACCTTCCAAAAATACATATTTCTTGCATGCGTAGATCATCCTAAATAAACTTTTTTTTGTTGAAAAAAGTATATTTATAAAGTGATAACCGAGGTTATGACAATAATGAGATTTAAACTTTTCAATATACCTAGTTTTAACTCACTCAACACGAATATTGTGGACTGTGGAGTACCTACCAATAAAAAAATATTCGTATTTTACCTACATAAGAAGAAGGTTTATTGTCATCTTGTTGGGGGTGATAGCGAAATTAGTAAGCGCGCTCATAAAGATACTCAAAATTCACTAAAAAGTTCTTATTTCAATCAATTCAAAGCATAAGTATTTTCGGTATGGTTGGCTGTATGACCCACCCTGTATGAAGAGTAAACATAATGAAGTATTTCAGACTGAAAATTGTGAACGACTAAGGTATTAATTTGGAATAATGGAATAATTTCTCTGTGACGAATCTGTAGAATTATCGAGTGTTCGCAAAAGCTATTGTGATTTATTCGTGAATCACCCTGTATAACAGTAAATATTTCAGCTGAACCTTTCCATGTGCATCTGATCTGCTCTCATACTGAACTCATGGGCGCAACATAAAATCAATTCGGCTTTTCAATTAAAAAAAAAATTGATGAAATAAGTTATTCTCCGCTTTAAGCCCTGTATATCGAAAACTGGTCATAGTATCGGATTTAGAATTCATACCTCTGGAGATGTTGTGGGAATCAATATACCGTGGGAAAATAGTTGCATTTCACCGAGGAAATTTTCGAATACAGGGTGTTCATTTTTTTGTACTTTTCCCAAAATTGAAAACCTTCCTATGAATAAACCACCCTGAATATTTTGGAGATTAGAGACACACAAATGTTTGTGGTATTGCTTTTCCCAAAAATCAATTCAAAAATACAGGGTTTCGAATTAATCCTAAAAAATATGATTATTTCTAGTGGTTCTCTCTGTGAAACACCCTGTATAAAAAATATGCACAGTGCAATATTTTGTCGTCATAATACTAAATCGAAAAGAACATTTCAAAAATACGCCTTCCTGACGTCACAGTGGAAAAAGTGAATTTTGGCAAAAAACTACCGTCATATATTCGTGAATCACCCGGTAAATATAAATATTTTTAATCATACGTATCCACTAATTTCATTACTAGAACATGTAGTAAACGTGTGTATGCAACAGAAATCCAATCTAACTCTTAATAATTAGCAAATAAATCCGAAAATCTGGGCAATTTTCAACTTTAACACCCCGTATTTAGAAAACTAGCAATAGGATTGGGTTGGGCCCATTGACACTTTTGGTCACTGAGTCGGGTACAACAACATGCCAAACTTTCAGAAAATTTGACCGGTCGCCACTTTTCATACTAAAAGTGCGGGGTCCTTTTCGGATTTGATTAAGATATTTGAAACGAGCACAAAATCTTCAATAGGTTCAGTAGATTTCAATGTCGCACGAGTATTGTAATTCCATTCAATTCTCGAAAAAATCGTACATTGTGATCAAATCGAGTTTTGTCCCACTAATGGCACATTCGTATTCCCTAATATTCTGAGGAATTATTTCAGGTTATTTCCGGAAAAACAATATTGTTTAAAAAACATTTATTTGAAGTCAACAATGTATGAAGAAATAAATAAACATAAAACTTGACGTGAATTACAGGAAGTGCTCGGAAGTACCGCCGTTTTGCTTAATACAACATCATTGGCTTCTTCAAAATATGTCTGATACTCTTTTTAATCATGTCTGGTTCATTACGTATTTTATTGCAGGCGACTTCGATACGTTGCATGAGGATCTCCTCACTTCCTTTTCAGATAAATATACTGATCATTTCAAATAACCCCAAATAAAATAGTCAACAGTATTGAAATCTGGTGATCTAGCGGGCCAGACATGCGGTTAATTCACCTCTGCCTATCCTCACATTTGCTTAGTTCTGATCTAAAAAATGTCTGATTAATACTCACAAATGGGGTGGAGCTCCATCATGCTGAAAATGCATTACGCAATATCTGTACCTTCGAGTGATACAGGAAGATGATTTTGGAGGGAATCTAAGTAAAGATCACCAGTAAGCCGTCTAGATAGGACGCGTGGTCCAATCAATCGATTTTTATAAACGCCGGAACATACGTTTTTAGAAAATTTTTATTGAGATTTCATAAGCCTACTGCATATGCCTATTCTCTGCAGTCCATTCATGCGAATTCCTCATATTGAAGACCCCATCCTCTCACAATTCGGAACACGCACTAAATTTATCTCAATTGAGCCTTTTTCTCTGGAAATCTATTGGAATATTGAAAGATGCAAATATTTAATCAGTTCGAGAAAAAATCGTTCCGATTTGATTACAATAAACTAATTTTCTAATTCATTGAAATTCCAATATTCAATTGGATCTTTCCATGAAACTTTCTTTGAGCAAATTGACGTGCTGGACAATGAAATCTACTGAACCACATTGAGAAATTTCTGCTCTTTTCAAATATCTCAATCATATCCGAAAATTTCGAGATACAGGGTGTTGAATCTCATCTTGGAATTCCCATATTTTTCAAATACGGATTTGGAATTTTTTTGGAAATTTGCAAGGTGGCTTAGGTGGATGGTGAGTGGTGGCCCGAAATAGGGTAGCAATATGTCAAATATGTACACGATTTTGTAACATCTAGATGTGGATTTGTGTATATATATGGGGTCTCAAGAAAACTCGCAATCATAATTGGGGATCGTAAGAAAAAAAAGTAAAATGAGCCCTGGTCTATATTATTTCCAACAACAGCAACAACATGCTCTGTATCATTCCTATCAAAAAAAAAATAATACGAAAGAGCAAAATCACAAAAACATTGTGGCCCAGTAAAGAGTTTCTTAAGAGGGTCTTTTACCAAAATAAGTAGCAGTATGAGTTTTTATATATCATAATCTCAGTTTTAATTTTTCTATATGATACTCAGAGAAGTATTTCAATATCAACCAACCAGACAAACTGTACTTCACTTCACATACCGCGGAATATGACAAAAATACTTCAAATAGGTTGAAAATACTGTGCAAAAGTGATTTATAAATAACTAAATACATAATACATCCAGACAAGGGTAACATTTTGTGCATGTGATTTGGGTTAAATCAACATATATGTAACTCAGAAATCAGAAGCGCAAATATTTCCAATTAGTCATTAAATACAATGAGGCAAATTCGGATAGAACTCTTTATCCATGACCATCGAATGAAGTGCTCAAAATCCATTACATTCATCAAGTTTCATGACATCCATAAGTCACTTGAGATTTATGAGCCATCCACCACTTGTTATGAATGGTTTATCTAACTTCAATCTGACAACATAATATATCGATAGAAAACTCAAATTATTCTGAGCCAGAATTCTATTGAATGTCATATCAATTTGAAACGAGACTTTTTTCGTAGAAATGAAAATGTCCAGAAATAATTTTTCAACAGTCGTAGACAAATATGGATATCCTACTCGCATATAATCGCAATTATTCACTCGGATCATTTACGAAACTTGACTTCGTCTTGTCCGGTAAACCTAATCCTCGAGAATAATAGCTACCATAATATACTCGTTGAATAATATACTATTAATCTTCTCACAATAAGCACTTCGGAAGGCAGTGTCTTCGTTCATATTGAATTATTATCAAATTATTTCAATGAATTTGTGCGAAACACAATAGAAGAGCCTTAAGATATTCCAGTTAATTTTCAGACTTGTTCTTATTTCATTATTGTATCTGTATTCTGATTCTGGAAATTCTGCATATTCTTTTCATTATCACCCTGTGCTTTTGAATGTTCTTACGTACGCCTTTGAATAAAAATCAACCGCAATTTCTTCAGAGAAATAATAAAACATTCGAGAGGTATAAAAATCATTGTTCCAAATAATTTCAATTCTTCTGTTTTCTGAGGTTTGACCATGAGGTGACAAGATTTTTCACCGACCTGTATTCCCTATTCCATCCTCATTATCCCTCGAACTGTCAGTTATAGTGTTCCGTGTGAACCATGTATACTCCGGTATCAACTTCCACACACTGAAACCGTAAACAGCACGACTACACAATAACAGTAACACAAATGTACGCATGTCTCGATCATCTTAAGCTACTGCTCGACCATTTACTTTAAGAATGTTTTAAAGAATTCCCGCTGGATGGTAGATGTACCGTGAAAATATCTCTTCATCTGCAACCGGTTGAAGATGTCAATTTCGTTCGTTACCGGCTGAAAGACGATTTTATTCTCTTGCTGCGGACTCCGACAGAAATGGATATTGCAGGAAATGTTCATGACAGGAACGGACTAGCCCAAAATTATGCTTACATATTTCACATCAATAAGTCATTGTTTAAGGGGAAGTATCACCTTTTGAATCGTGTAAATCTCCATTCAAAAAGTGGTCTCTTAATTTCACGAGTAACTACCCTAATTTACGACGTAGAGACTTGATTTTTTTTCAAATTGAAGTTGAAGAACGTCCCGAGGGCAAATAGTTTTTTTTCGATTTAATTAGTTTTTCAATTAAAAAAAACAGGTTGAACTTCAGCGTTCTGGAAACTACACTTGATTTTGTCTGCTTTCAATGAGTGGGACGAAGATAACATACCTAAAGGAAAGCAGTATCGTTAGATACTGCCGTAGCAACATTGCAAAATCTAACTTGGCAATGTTCAGTGGCGTGATGTTGTTGGTATTGAAGAATGAAAATAAAATTATAAGTGAATTAACTCTTTTTGAGGAATTCATACAATGTTCCGAACATTGAAACAGATTCTGAGTTAGGTGAACAAAGTCGGCTTGATTCAGAATTGATGTTGCTCCTCTCAAAATAAGAAGGAAATCTGAAAAGTGAAATTCTGAAAATCGAAGAATCTACGCCACTGTTACTCAGAATGAAAAGGGTAGAACATACGTGTGTAAACTCAAGTTGAGATTGAAAAAGTCCACTTTACCACGAACAAGACACTTTTCAACGTATTTTGCTGATCATATTCAGTTTTCATGGCAAATTCAATTCACTATTCTAAATTACAACTTTGTTTTTCTGAATTACAAATTCCTCATCTGAACTTCAATTTCGTTTTTCTGAAATTGAATTAACTATTCTGAAATTCAATTTCTGTTTTCTGAATTACATATTGCTATTCTGAAATAAATGTTTCCTTTTCTGAAATTCAACTTTGAGTTTCTGAATTACAACTGTGAAAGGTGTAGTTCTACTTGAACGAAAGCTAAATCATTTCGCTGTATCTTTCGAATTTTCAGTCGGAAATGGTTTGAAACGATAAAATTCGACTCGAAACTATTCTGAATAGTATCGAGCTCGGTATCAAGTGATGCAACATAGGAATCTATGACAATGTGGCATCGAACTTTTCTTAAGTATTTGGTATTTTCAAATTCCTTTTTTTCCTGTTTTCTGTTTTGACTCTTATTCTTGGAAATGAAGTTATTATAATTGATATATGTCTTGCTTCTATGAAGGTAACTACTTACTTTGAGAGTCGAAAATGACATCAAGAATCGTTATTAATATTTCTCGCCTTCTATTTTGAATGAAATCATGTTTCCATTCGAATTACATACATAATGTTAGAGAAAGTGGTTTGGGTACCAAGCAAATGAATTACAATTCCTTCTTTCTGAATTACAATTTCATTATTCTGAATTAAAATTTCCCATTTCTGAATTTCAAATCATCAATTCTGAATTACAATTTATATTTTCTGAAATTTAAATTACCGTTTCTGAATTACATATCACTATTCTAAAATTCAAATTACCTTTTCTGAATTACATTCCACTATTCTGAAATTCAAATTATCGTTTCTGAATATCAACTTACTATTCTGAATTACCATTTCTATTTTCTGAAATGCAATTTTCTTTTCTGAATTACATTTCACGTTTTCAGAATTACAATTGGAAAAGGTGTAGCGCTCAAAAATTGGTCGATTTCCTCCGTTTTCACAAAAATCTAGTTTCGACTGACAGATCATGAAACCATCCAAAATTCATCAGTAATTTATACCATCGCATTCTTCCTTGGGAATTTTGAAGTGGTTTTTTCAATCATCGCAAAAATATTTCCTTCCACTCTAGCTGTTAAGGCTGTTCAACGTTAAACCTCACTCACACTTACTGAACAGATGTAATAAGTTGACAAAATTTGGGAATCGGTTATTATCGAAATATGAAATATGCCTGACCTGCTACTTCTCAAAGTTAACAGTAAAAGAACCATGTTAACGGCATCCATCGGTCGGAAAGTGACCCTCATTCAGATCGCCTTATAAATACAATGAAACCGCACATTTATGATCGAAATGATCCACTTCTGTGGCTACCGAACTTGTGTGTTTGGCACATAGGTTGAATGAATGAAAGATTGTTTATATTGACCATCGACCAATTAGATGTATCTAATAATATAACTGTGCCTGAAGGATACACTAATATTGTTTTCCTTGTATCGTCCACTCTAGACCAATGTATTTTTTACTAACATTTAACAATGTTTTGAATCTCAGTCAGGAGTCCAGATAACAGAGTTTCTATTTTTTAATCAAAATACATCTTGCAATTACATACCTCATTACTCACTGAAAATGAATACCATTTTATGTAAATACCCGTTCATATCTACTTATAAATCTTCAATTCATGTTTAGGTTTCAAAGTATTCCAAGTTATTCGAGAGTTCGATGCTCTTTCAATATTTGGAAATAACAGTTACTCGAAATGGTCATACAGCATATTCCCATAAATTGAGTTTTCCAACCGATGAACAACTAATTAGCAGAAACTGTTCTCATCAGATAGTCCCCATTACGAATTCGAAACCAGCCAATCCATTTCTCTTGGTCATCCTCATGAACATGATCGAAATCGACTGAATTCGACATGGAAATGTTCAAAGCTTTCGGGAGGAAAAATTAAGTAGATATAATTTATGACTATTTCATAATATCATTGAGTTTAAATATACATAGACACAATCCAGTTCATTGATTTGATGCACAAATTTTTGGCAGTTCACTTGCCAATTTGCCAACTCAAGTGGCGGCACATAGTAGCTACTATAAAGGAACTATATTCGTCCGATCCATTTTGTCACTACTCATTTATAGAAATCTGTAGGAGATTTATTTTCCTCTAGTTCTATGAATCGTAGGCAGGGTCGGATTCGTCCAAATTCGTTACGAACGGTGTGATTCAATAATGATGAACTATTAGCCATGAATTTCTCCAAAGGAGTGTTCTCAGGTAGGGTATGAGGGGTGAAAATGTTTCTTGGAGGGACATAAAAGAAAGTAGAAACGTACTTGATCGATGAAAAGAATTTGTCTTTCTCGTACTGTCTTGAAGATAACTGAAAACCACATAAATCCAAACGCCTTCCAGAAAATGAAGTTTAAATTGGCAACGCAGATTTTCATCAGAACTTTATATTCGGCTCTGAGAACAGTCCTTGCAACTGGTGAGCTGAGGTCGAGAAGTGCCAATTCAACTGCTCAGTTCATTCTGAAAATGAATGATCTTTTCGACTGCCTCAATTCGAATGGAAAATTTGAGGGAAATTATCAGGCTTCAGCAATAAAAACTCTGACGGAATCAATTGAATTCATTAAGTCTTGGACAGTTGGGAAAAATAATCCCTATTGTTTCAACGGTTTGATATAAACCATCAGTAGCATCCTTCAATTGTGGGAGGAGACGAAGGAAACATTTCCATATTTGATAAAAAGTCGGCTCAACCAGGACTCAATCGAGAATTCATTCCCCATAATAAGACAGCGTAGGGGTTATGATCCAAACCCCTCAGCTTGATGCTTCAGATTTGAGATGCAGTCGGTCATGACTGGTTGTCTTGAAAAATGTTCCGATAATTCTAACTGCCAAGACGACAATGATTTCGACCTGTGTACAATGGGAGAATCTGAAAGTCCATTGATGTGGTTGATTTGAGAGATGCGACCATTCCTTCTACGGATTCGGGCAACGGTGAACCTGGTGAGGGTATATAAGGGATAAATAGTTAATTGAACCCCTAAATACCCTAGAATCCAACTCAATCGCAAGTTTCTCGGGGTATTTGATGAGGAACATCGCCAAAAAAAAACAAATGCGGTAAGTGCGAAAAAGCTCTCCTCGTTGATGATTTGAATAAGCTTGGTAATGATTGGATATATATATTGCAAATCGAAATCGGATACATTTGAGAATTCCCTCAAACGGTTTTTTGTTGATACCACTGATTAGAGTGAAGCTGTACAGGGGACAGAAAAAAAAACAAAGGAATCTCGACACAGAAGCATCCCGCTGTTTATAAAAAATTAAATATTTTTAAAAATTCATAGAAAATCTATTTATAAATACTTGTGAATGAAGAAAAAATTGCATGCATTTATTTTTTTATACATCAGTATTTTATATTCATGAAATATCGATAATAATTGCCGTTTTATTGCATCAAAAAAATCAGGTGATGAAATACTGAACATCCCACATTTCCATATGCCGGTCCTGGTCGTCATCGCATTCGGCTTCGGAAATAGTGCCTTATAGTTCAGCTACTCACCGCCAGATGCGGGAGTAAAAATTTTCGCTCGTCTGAAACACACTTATCCATCTATGAACCGGTGAAGGAACTACACTGAATTTAGCTTCAAATCGTTGAACTGGGCTTCGTCTCTATGTATATTTAAACTCATTAGGCGCATTCGGTATCCCCTTTCGGAGGTGGATCGGACACAGAACATCTAATAATTCGGATCTCTCTCTCTGGCTGAAAGAGAGGAGAGAGAAAGATCCGTATTTATTAGATGTTCTGTATCCGTTTTCTCTCCGGATTGGTAATAACGAACGAAGTAAATGATAATATGTAAGAACACATTGATAAAGCAACGATATATCACCATAGAGGATGAACAAAATAAACCCGAATATGGTAAATTTGATTTGGGGGGATTGATACAAGGGTCGAAAAAACCCAACCATAAATTCATCACTAACCAAATTCCTTGAAGAAACTATATGGTTTCCTTCCAAATACCCAGGAATAACCCTGGATAGCAAAGTTCTGTGGAATAAGCATGTTGATAATGCCACTGATGGCAGGGCTCTGATGGAGTGCAGGCGTCTATGAGGCAGGAAAGTCAATTGCGGTTGTAACCCAAAATCAAATTTATTTATCCAATAGATACATAAATCGTATATAGGACACGTCAGAAATAAGCAACAGATAGAATACACATAAAACTACATATAAAATTCTTCAACTGAGTACAATTCTTTCCCTATCAGGTACCCACATTTTCACTTTCTTCTTGAACTGCTGGAGAGATCCACAATGTTTTAGATCGCTCGGAAGATGGTTGAACAGTTTGGTTCCAAGAACATCTGTGGACCTTTCAGACATTGCCGATTTTCTAGATGAAGTCGCAAATAGATCTGACTAAGTTTTTAATGTTCTATTAACATTTCCGATTTCGCAATGCGACTTGTGCAAAGCGGCCTGTGTAGAAACTTCTCATACATCTCGCAATGCGACCTGTATAGGAACTTCTTATACATCTGGCAATGTTAACTGTTTGCGAATATCTTATACATCTCGCAATGCCAGCTCGCATCGATCTCACTAAAGAAGGTTTATAGAAGTTCTCAAAGTCCTCGCCGCGGGAGGTGTATGCAAACTCTCAGTGTGGCATGTTTGAAAATATCCACGTAGGATATCGCCAAGAGCTCTCTGGGACCACCCAAAGAAGTCACAAAAGGCGTCACAAATTCCTTACAAGATGTCGCAGGGAGATCTCTGGGATATCTTTGTGTTGCCTGGTAAGACAAAATGATTCTCAACAACACCCATTCACCCGAGACAACAGAAAAAGATAACACAGAGTGACAGGTGAATAAATATGTAAGCCTTTCCTACCACGGTAGCATATCTGCAAGAGTTGGCAAATTATTTGAAAACTTTGACAACATTCATTAAGTAACGTTCAAATCCTCCAACACATAATAGGAACAATAATTTTAAAAAAC
This sequence comes from Adalia decempunctata, assembly GCA_951802165.1. Classification (NCBI taxonomy): domain Eukaryota; kingdom Metazoa; phylum Arthropoda; class Insecta; order Coleoptera; family Coccinellidae; genus Adalia; species Adalia decempunctata. Next base: position 9,075,205 of record OX637697.1, read on the forward strand.
AAAGATCCAATTAAGGAACGTAATAAATCAGGAGTGTACAGACTTAAATGTGGAGAGTGCAATACTATACCTATACGTCGGAAGAAATGGCAGAAGCATAAACACCAGAATCAGTGAACATCTCACAAGTCAAAGAATAGATAACATAGTTCAAATAGTTGTTCAAGTCTTAAATGATTTTGGATTTTTCACAATTGATGGATTGACATTTCATCAACAGTTGCGAAATATTTCACTTCCTCTATTTCAGTATCGCACTAAAAACAGTTACTCATTACATAATTGTTTTCAGTTATATTTTTCGTTTCGTGATTGTCAACAATAACTTCCGATCTTATCAAATTTCAACACACGTCAATTTGGAAATGTCAATTTTTGTAATTCTAACACCAACTGCCAAGATACAATATAAAAGTCACAAGGATGTATAATCCGATATCTTCATTTAATTTCGACAGCATTTCCTACAGTTCCACTGAAATAGGGAAAATATCGTCTAATACTCGTTGCAGAAGGCAATTCCAACACTAATGCATGCGTTCGAAAACTCGCTCGTTTTCGAATTTCGCATACGTTTTGGAATAGAATAGACGCCCATTCTATAACTAGTTTCAGAATATACTATTACGTAACTAGTTGCGAAAAGTAGAACGTTTCAAAACGTCGATGAGTTTTGAAAAGTCTAACTGTATATGTCAAAATTAGAAAAATATAATTTTCCTATAAACAAACCATAGTTTATTAATTAATATACAAAACATAACAAAATTTTGTTTCGTCTCAAGAGAAACTGCAGTAATTCAACTCATATGAACAGCTTTCCTCTTCCTTGATATCAACTAACAACATTTTTCCAGGGAAACTTGTATATCTCCTCGTGGAAGCCAGCTGAACGTGCCTGATATCTCAAGTATTTATCGCGATAAGAACCTACCACAAGTCTCTTGAGAAGGTTTTGGATCTTTGTATTCAACATCTGTGGGAAATAATGTAATTGAGTCAGGCTAGAGCTTTCTGTGAAAATTCAATTACCTTAAGTGTGTCACTATTGTCCGTTGCTTTCAGCGAAAAAGTTAGTTGAATGTTGAGGATGATGCTTTTTTGCAGGGTTTCCATGAGCCAGTCGTCCATTCTGCCTCCCTCTAAACCTCCTAAAGAAAATAACGTGAGGAGTATACAGAAAGTCTATGAACTTTGTTGTATTTGGTGAGAATACAAAATGAAGTTGTTTTTTGAAAAGCCCGCTATTTCGGTAGATTCTAGAAGCTGTCATTTTTTGACATGTGACAATAACATTACTACGCCATTAATGAAAATAGAACGATACACGCTTCATCAATGCATTGAAGTCATTAAAATTCACTGATAAATTGTGAAAACTTGGGTAAACGTAAAGCATTTTATCAAACCGACATACAGAATTTGGTAGAAAAATTGTTGAATTGTTGGGACAAGATAGTGATGTGAGAAATGAAACTTGTGCACGCCGCTCAAGAACAGCAGAGAATATTGCTTCTGTAGCCGAAAGTGTTGAACGAAACCCAGGTTTGTCCAATCCCTGTTGTTCTTTGGAATTAGGCATTCCACAAACGTTATTACATCCTATTTTGCATTAAGATTTGGGTCTTAAGGCTCATAAAGTTCAGGTAACACAAGAACTCAAGCCAACCGATTATCAACAAAGTCTTTTGTGATCGGGTCCTTGAAATGCATGAAAATCACCCGGAATTCCATCGAAAACTCATCTTGAGTGATGAAGCCCATTTCCACCTCGGTGGCTTCGACAACAATCAAAAAAACAAATTGTCGATATATGCCTCATGATCTTATCCAATTCGATGTAATATTTTTCCTACTCACCATATTCAGCTGTCGAAACAACAGCTAAAGAATTGTAGGATATATTTCTTGCAGTCCTGATAGCATGAATTGCTAATTGTTCCTAAAAAGATATTGCGAGTAGAATGATTATTATACCTTGACATTCCTAGTAGTCGTTTCATCAACACAAGAAAAATGGTCAAGCCACCATGATATTGCGAGGAATTGTTTAGTAGCAAGTCATGAAGGCATAAAGATTAAATTTCTACTTCCAAAACACACTACTGAAAGGTTTTCCAAAATATTTGGGCATTAAATGAAAAATTACATTTTTTTAGATAAATGATGGAATGTTTATTTCATCAAAAACAGTAAGGTCCGCCGTTAATAATGTAAAATTACATAAAACCCAAATGACCTCCACCACGACAGGACCCTATCCTTTTCATTAAATTTATAGCCTAATGAATTCGATTCTCGGGTTTCCTTATGTGCAACGAGTTCCAAATGATACAAAAAAATCGTGAAGCTAAACTTTTTCCTCCCACTAAAATCTCAATAATATGAGTAGGTGCTCCTAATGTGAACCATTTATCACCAACCATTTACGCAGCATAATATAATATAAATATCCAAGTTGAGAGCACATAATGTGTTTATATTTTCAGGAATCCACTCACCTGCAATATCCATGAATCATGTTTTTCCATGGTGTGAGCATACGGATATGTTACAGCGTCATCCTGTAAATGGAACATTATCTATAATTATGTATGATTTATATGTGAAGTAAAGGAAAAAAGCTTATAATGCGTACCTATATGTATATTCCGAAATACATCTAAAAATCGGCATAATTCCGTGAAAATTTATTGTGCACTTCCGTAAGGCGAAGTGTACATTTGATGGTCGACGACTAGATTTCATTTATGGCATACTTATGAATCCTGAATTTTGAATAGTTTCACCTTTCAACTTCTTTTTTCAGTGGCTGACTTTGTCATCGATAGCCTCACGAATTACATTGAGGTCTAGAATCGACGCTGGGCTCTTGGCGTAGGAAGAAGTCGCAAGGTGTTAAATCACAAGATCTTGGTGGGCAATTGTGATCATCTCTTCGAGAGATAACACGGTCCGGAAACTTTTCCCGTAAAAATCAATGGTTGCGTTGCTTGTGTGGCACGTATCGCCGTCTTGTTGAAAGCAAACTTTGTCCAGATCAATACCATCCAATTCCGGCCATAAAAAAAAACATTAATCATCTCTTCATAGCGCAATCTATTCACCGTAACTGTAGCTCCAGCCTCATCCTCGCAAAGGTAAGGTTCAATGACGCCGCCGGACAATAAACCGCGGCAAACAGTCGCACGTTAAGTATAGATAGGCTTCTCGACAATAACTCTTGGGTTTTCCGAGCTCCAGATGCGACAATTTTGCTTGTTGACCTCGTTGTTGACGAAGCCAGATTGAAATGGGCACCATCACCCAAAATGATTTTTCGATGGAATTCCGAATCATTTTCTGCATTTAAAGGGCCCAACCAGCAGAGACACGACGTTGTTGATGATCGGCAGGCCTGAGTTCTTGTGTTACCTGAACTTCATAGGCTTTAAGACCCAATTCTTAATGCAAAATACGATGTATGACGTTTGTGGAAAGCCTAATTCCAAAGAACTACGTGGAATCGACAAAACTGGGTTTTTTTATTTATTTATTTATTGAAAGAAAAGAGTCGAGGTTAAACCTATAAGACTCAGCATACAATAATGAAAATGAACACAAAATTTCTATGAGTACCCACAAAAGTAAAATAAGTAAAAAATAATCAGTATTAAATCTAAATTGAAATATAGCAAAACAAAGATACTAGCATAGTAATCTAACTTGTCCGAGAAAATCCAACCTATTCCTGAACACATTGACGCTGGGAGAGTTCACAATATCACAAAAGTAAAATAAGTAAAAAATAACCAGTATTAGATTTAAATTGAAATGCAGCAAAGCAAAGATCCTAGCATACTAATCTAACTTGTCCGAGAAGATCCAACCTATTCTTGAACACATTGACGCTGGGAGAGTTCACAACATCACCAGTCAATGCATTCCAACCCTGGAAAACTCGATTGCTGAGAAAATGCTGCCTGGGTGTTGTCTTGAACTTTTCCTTGAGAAGCTTCAAATTATATCCTCTCAAATTATTGCAGTTGAGAGAGTACAGTTGAGACAGGTCCAGTCCAAGATCTCGGTGTAAAACCCTATACGTGAAAATTAAATCACCTCTATTCCTGCGGTCGGCAAATTTAGGAATGTTCATGATCCTCAGGCGATCCTCATAGACTGGTCTTATTCGTCCATAAGGGATACGGGTTGCCCAACGCTGAACCGACTCTAACAATTCGGCATCACCTTTGAGAACAGACACCAGACCGGCCCGGCGAACTCCAAGATAGGGCGAACATAGGTCCTGTAAATGTTGCCGCAGACTTCAGGGTCGCAATAGCGAAAAGATTTTGATATGAGGTAGAGGGTTTTGCGGGCCTTAGCACAAATACTCTGGAGGTGCCCCGACCAACTCAAGTCACTGGAAACAACAACACCAAGATCACTGTGAGAGGAAGTCTGATCCAACAAGCTGCCAGACAGCGCATAACGAGTACGGGATTTTTCTTACCAATGTGGAGAACAACACATTTATCGAGATTCAGTGGTAGCAGCCAATCGTTACACCACCCTTGCAAAGTATGCAAATCGTCCTGTAATATGGTGTGATCTGAGGCAGGAGCAAATAGCTTGGTGTCATCTGCAAACATCGAACAATTAACTTTCAGAGAACAAGGTAGATCGAACGTGTAAAGGAGAAACAACAGTGATCCCAAAACGGATCCCTGTGGCACCCGACTAGTGACAGGTCTGGAAGCAGAAACTGATCCAGAAACTTTAACAAAAGATTCTCTTCTACTAAGAAATGCTCGGATCCAATCCAAAAGTGCACCCCTCACTCCGAATCCTCCCAACTTCGCAATTAGTCTCCTAAGTGGCACCCTGTCAAACGCCCTCGAGAAGTCCAGGTAGACATCATCAACAGGGATACCCGTATCATCGCTCCTTGTCCAGTCATCAAGGCACTCCAGAAGGTTGGTAGTGACCGATCTACCAGGCAGAAATCCATGCTGGCAGTCAGCAATCATGTTGTTAGCGAGAGAGAATTCCATCATTCTATTGACAATTATCCGTTCCATAGTCTTACACGCGAGCGAAGTCAAACTGATTGGTCGATAGTTCTGTGGGGAAAATTTATCACCCTTTTTGAACACTGGAGTGACCGAAGCCGTCAGCCAAGAGGATGGCAAGGTGTGGCACCGGAAGGATTTCGCAAAAATAACCGACAGTGGTTCCGACAATGAGCCAGCAGCAGATCTCAAAAGTTGCGCCGTCACGCCGTCAGGACCCGGTGCTGAAGAGGTATCTAGGCTCTCAAGTTGCCTCCGAACAGTCTCCTGGTCGAATTCAACCTCACACAAGGAATGGCATACGTAAGGAGAATTTATTTCCGGTAGGACCATCAGGCTCGTCGGAAAAACGGAAAAAGAAGCCGAGAAGACATCCGCCAAAACTTCAGAGGTTCCCTGGAGGCTCCCACACATCAAACCAGAAGTATTCTTCACGAGTGGTGTTGAAACCTTAGAGTTGAGGAATGATCGTACATACTTGAAAAACCTTTTGCGGTCGCTGCCCAAACCAATCTTGGACTCATATTGTCTTTTTGCTCTCCTTATTTCTTGCTCCAGATCATTAGAGTAAGAGCGGTGAATACGGTAGTCACTATCGAGCCCACTCCGCAGAAATCGCTGCCAAAAAGCCTTTTTCTGACGGATCTTCTTCATTAGGCCTGAAGCAATCCAAGGCTTATGGATATTGGAGACAATCTCCCTGCTTGAAGTGTTTGCGGAAACGGCATCCCTCACAATCCTCAAAAATCTGCCCCACATTGATTCCACATCCAAGTCGCCCAACTCAGTCCTCCAGTCAACATCCGACAGGTACAGGGACACAGACCCATGATCCACCAACTCGATCACTCTCCTGACAACCCGGGCCCCACCAGACGTGAAAAACTGGATTCTAGACTCAAGTGTTGAATGATCCGACCTTCCAAAAGGTGGCAAGTAGTTGATGTCCGAAACAAGATCCTCATCATTGACTAATATTAAATCCAACAGAGACGGAGTCTGATTTGCACGGAATCTAGTAGGACGAGTCACCAGCTGAACAAGACTCGAATTAAGAACCATCTCCGCATAAAGGATGAAGGCGATCGGGCAGACGGGCAACCACTAAGAGGCCAACTGATATCAGGAAGGTTGAAATCCCCCGACACAAGCAGATTTTTCCTCTCGTTAGATAGTGAGGCCAGATAGGCAGAAAACATACTGTCGTATTGATTGGCTCTTGGACGATGAACACAGCCTACAGTTAACTGGAAATTACCAAATGTGATGTCAATGAAGATGTTATCAATCCCAGGAGCATCGACGCCGTGGACCGAGGTAGTAGAAGAAAACAATATGTCGTGTCCTAAATAAATACAAACACCTCCATGGCCCACGGTGGTGGTGCTGTCAGCTCTATCAGAAGAGAGAACACTTTCGGCTACAGCAGCAAAATTTTCGCTGTTCCTGAGCGACGTGCCCAGGTTTTATTCTTTGCATCACTAACTCGTCCCAACAGCTCCAATTTTCTCATCAATTTCTGTATTGCGGTTCAACAAGGTGCTTTACGACGACTCAATAATAATCGAGTTATACGAACCATCTCTGCCTAATTTTCACCATTTTATGGTGAATTTTAATGATTTCAATGCGTTGTAGGAGCGTGTATCGTTCAATTCTTATCAATGACGTAGTTTCTGCTTGTCAAATGTCAAAAAATTACAGCCGGTTACTAAAAATAACACCTCTTATAGGAAAAACCCTTTAGTTTTGTGGACGTAAGTGATTTCCTTGGATTTTCGAATATTAATACCATTAAAGTATACACAACCAAAGATCGATACAGTAGCAAATGTTTCATAATCAATTATCATTCTTTATAAATTCTTCTCACCTTGGACGATGAAAAAAGAAGGAACACGGCAGCAGTATTATTCTTAATTTCCTGGATATAGTCCCTGATAATCGCAGATTCAGTTTCCGAAAAGGGTTTATCGCCTCCGTAATGTTCGTCATTTTTTTGTCTCGGAAAAGCGTCGAAGTGACTATCAAAGTTGTTCAATATATTCACCGCATGTCCTTTCCTGAATCCTCTCATGTTCTTGAGCCAACGGAAAGACTCTCCTTTCTTCCTCTAAAAGGATATGAAGGGGATTATTGTTGAGCTAGAGGATCTCGCTGTTCTCAGACTCGAAACTTTACCTTTTGATATACAAATTCGTATCCTTCAGGATTGACGAGCGGAATGAAATGGTAATCGTAAAGTGGAAGTAGCTGAGCCAGGGTTTTTGTGTTGGTGGTCCACTTTGTGAAACATTGAACCAAGGTTTGGGCACACGACAGATCAGAAGCGTAGATTCCTGCAATAATGACATATCAGTTTCCAGATAAATATGCAATTTTTTAACGGCTTTTTTTGTCTTGTGGACAAATGGAACCAGCGGGTTCCCCATAATAGGCTAGCCATTTCAATATTCGAATTTAAATTGTTTACTTAACAAAACACACTTTTTATCATACAAAATTACAGATAGCTCGGAATTATGGTGACCTATAAATATTTGGCTAATTTAATTCTCACTTTCAGAAATCTTCTAAATGACCTCCCCAATTTTGTCCATTGGCAGACTTGTTGTTCTAACTTGTTCAATACTTTCTGGTGTACGAACTGTATTTCGACGTTCATGCTCCTTCAAATTTCGTACAAAACCATTTTCACGCAAATGACGAACCCATAACCTAACAGTTTTACGATTTGGCGCGTTTGTTGTTATTGAACTGAGGCTGTAATGCACGCCTTACTTTTTCTATGAAATTGCTTCTTATGTAAGTTTCTACACAAAAGACACGTTGTTGGACTGAGTATTCCATGAAAGTTCAAACGGATGTTGGAATGATCTCTCAAAGCAAAAAATTATTGATATTCAATTAATAATTCAAATGATGATTGATGAAAGCTTCGTCTGCTTAGGCAGGGGGCTTGCTTAGCGCCTAGAGACTAGCGAGTCATCTAGCGGTTAGCTTGAAATATTTTGTATGTTTTTTTTTTCTGTTTAGACTGATTCATTCAAATTCTCGATGAGTTTTAATTCTGTAAATATTGGATTAGTAAGGAACTAGTAGAGCCCCTAGATCTATCTACTGAGTAGTTATCCTCATCAAATCGGCGAAATGTCAAAGTTTGACCAATTTTCCTGAAGAAATTATGGAAAATATGAATACCAAGCTATTTTGCTTTTTCTCTTGCGATCCGTAAATTTACATCACGGCCAGAATATCTTTGAAAAAAGTTTCATCTAGTTTGAAATTGTGCTCTTTGCCGAATTTTTTTGCGATTTTCTCGAATTTTTGAAAATACTCTTCATCGCCTAGGGAATCGAAATTTAACCCACGTATGAATCGATTATTCCTTTTTCCGGCCGTATAAAAAAATGTTGTGTAGTAATTAAGGGTTAAGATTCTTCTGGACCCACTTCACTATTTAAGTATAGTATAGAAAAGAATAGAACTATATGGCAACTTGGGCGCATTGCGCCTAGATTGGCGCTTGGCGAATATCGAAGTTATAGAACGTGTTGGTTTTTGACGCCAGGCACGAGGCATTTTGAGAATATTAAAATGGATGAGATGTTATTAGAAGACCTCTTTGTAATCCATCTTATAAACTCCACAAAAATGCAATTGTCTTAAAAAACAGTGGGTAGAGGTAGCAGGTGAAGAAGACGGTACCTACTGAAAAGTGATTTATTTATTTATGACGTCTTATTTGTTTACAATCAGAAAACAATGCTTTAATGTTTATTATGGCGTAGGATCATATTTTCAGGCAATGAGTTTTTCTGCCAGGTATTCATTTCAAAAATTGACCAATCATAGTCCAAATACAGCACGTATTATCGCGATAGTATAACAACTGTCTCTGAATTATGATTGGTCTGACAACTCCGGTATTTTCAACGATTGAACTACAGAATAATCTGTGATTGAACTATGGATACGAAACACCACTCGTCCTACGGACTCGTGATGTTTCCAAGCAACTCATTTTCGTTTGAAAATAAATCGATAGACTTATCAGTAGTATTATCACAAGAGATTGAATTTCCGTGATAAGTCCATCGATTTATTTTCAAACGAAAATGAGTTGCTTGGAAACATCACGAGTCCGTATGACGAGTGGTGTTTCCTTAAAGCAACTCATTTGAGTTTGGAAATGAATCGATAGACTTATAAGGTAAATTCAATCTCTTGTGATAATACTACTGATAAGTCTATCGATTTATTTTCAAACGAAAATGAGTTGCTTGGAAACATCACGAGTCCGTAGGACGAGTGGTGTTTCGTATCCATAGTTCAATCACAGATTATTCTGTAGTTCAATCGTTGAAAATACCGGAGTTGTCAGACCAATCATAATTCAGAGACAGTTGTTATACTATCGCGATAATACGGTCTTTGGACTATGATTGGTCAATTTTTGAAATGATTACCTGGCAGAAAAACTCATTGCCTGCAAATATGATCCTACGCCATAATAAACATTGAAGCATTGATTTCTGATTGTAAACAAATAAGACGTCATCTCATCCATTTTAATATTCTCAAAATGCCTCGTGCCTGGCGTCAAAAACCAACACGTTCTATAACTTCGATATTCGCCAAGCGTCAACCTAGGCGCAATGCGTGTGATATTTCAAAAGACTATTTCACGAACAAAATGAAAGGTCAGAAACTCCATATTTGAGAAAAGCAGAGAAAAACTCATGATGAAGTCTACAATTTGTATTTATCAGTTGTTAAACCGTTCGTATCCATAGTTCAATCACAGGTTATTCTGTAGTTCAATCGTTGAAAATACCGAAGTTGTCAGACCAATCATAATTCAGAGACCGTTGGTATTATCGCGATAATACGAGCTGTCTTTGGATTGTGATTGGTCCGTTTTTGAAATGAGTGAAATAGTCGATTCAATTCCGTTGAAAGAATTGAACAAAATCTCTGTAGTTTGTAATGCACTGTTTGTAAAGCTACAGTGTGTTTCGGTATGACTTAGCGATAATTTAAGGGCATCAAATATACCTAATTTTATCGACAAAAACACCCACATTGAGGAGTTTACCCCCCTATTTTTGGAATAACCGCCATTTTAAATTAATTTGTTTATTTTGGTTGTTCAAATGATATCGATTTCTCTGGACATAAAGGTCCCACAGATGGGAAAAAAATGTTTTTTGGAAGATAATACTATGTACCACCTTTTATTAAAGTAGAACAATATGAAAACATTCAACTCAAAAAAGTAGATCCTCAATAGTACAAAAACAAGCACATTGAAGTATAACTTTTTTTCAATGAACTAACACGCGCGTCATTTCTGTATCTATACTAATATTATAAACAGGAAAGATTTGTATTTTTGTTTCTTTGATACGAATAGGCTCAAAAACTACTGGACCGATTTCAAAAATTCTTTCACCCTTAGAAAGCAACATTATCCCTGAGTGACATAGGCTATATTTTTCACCCGAAAATATTAAGGATACCTACTATTACTTCAATAATTACAAAAAAATCAGCCAAAATCAGCTATTTTCACGTGCGCTGCAAAAACCGTAAGACTTACGTGGATACAATCTTCTTCTTCTTCTTCATTCTTCACTATAGGCGAATCGCCTGTTTTTTCCCGTCGAATCTCCGCCTACACTGATAAATTGTCGCTCCATCGCTTTCGAGGGCGTCCTAAACTTCTGCGACCCAGTGGTGATTTATCACGTGCAATTCTGACCGTTCTTTCCTCGTCCATTCTACATATGTGGTCGTTCCATTCCCTCTTTCGATCCAATACCCACTCATTGATATTTTCCACCCTGCATGTTCTCCTTATATTTTCACTTCTCTCCCGGTCGAATAGTGTCTTTCCAGCTATTCTGCGAAGTACCTTCATTTCGGTGGTCTCCAGTAGTTGTCTTGTCCTCGCTGTGTCTGATCGAGTTTCAGCGGTGTATGTCATAGTTGGTCTTACTACTGCTTTATAGATTCTGGCCTTTGTTTCCACTTTTATATTTTTATTTCGCCATACCGTGTCGCTCAAACATCCCGCCACTCTTGTTGCCCTCACAGTTTGTGCCCTCACTTCCTCCTCAACATTGCCACAGCCTGATAATTCTATGCCCAAGTATTTGAATTTCATCTATTGTTGGATGACATTGCCGTCAACTTCCAGTTTGCATCTTAATGGTGTTTTTGATGTTGTCATGCATTTGGTTTTCTGGGTGGATATTGTCATATTGAATGATTTGGCAGTGCGGTTGAATCGATGTAACAGCCGTTGGAGGTCGTCTTCACTCTCAGCCACCAGTACAGCGTCATCGGCATAGCAGAGAATTTTTATTTCACGGTCGCCCATTCTGTATCCCTTTAGTGTCCGTACATTCCCTATCACCTCGTCCATAATGATGTTAAAGAGGAGAGGGCTCAAGAAATCTCCCTGTCGAATGCCACGGCCCACTGCGATTGGTTCAGTCAAGGTCCCGTTTATTCTCGTCTGAATCCAATTTTCCTTGTATACGTTCTGAACGGTCTGAATGAGGTTGTACGGTATCTGCCTGTTGTAAAGTAGGTGCAAGACGTCCTTTAACTGCACACGATCGAACGCTTTTTCTAAGTCAACAAAACACATATATGCTGGCCTGTTGTATTCTATTGATTTTTCCTTAATTTGTCTTAAAACAAACACCGCATCCGTGCATGACCTGCCCGTTCTGAATCCCTGCTGTTCGTCTGCTAGGGATGTTAAGCTGTTAATTTTGTTTGCCATGACTTTAGTGGTAAGTTTCAGTGTGGTGCTGAGAAGATTAATACCTCTGTAATTCGAGGGCACTTTTTTGTCTCCTTTTTTAAACATCAGGATGGTGTCGCTTGTTCGCCATTCGTCAGGTATTCTATGATGATAGATGATACTTTTGATGAGTGATGCTAACTGCTGAGTGAGATGTTGTCCGCCATACCTGAGTAACTCGTTTGGAATTCCATCCGGTCCTGAGCTCTTCCTGTTCTTCAATTTTCGGAGAGCTGTAAGTACATCGGCTGTCTCAATTTGAATGTTGTTGTCCATTACTATTTCGGGTACATTTTGTGCAGTCTCAATTTCTTCCGCCTTATACAATTCAGTCAAGTATTCAACCCAGGTTTCTCGTTCTATCTGATTTGTTTCGACCAGATCATTAATCTCTTTTCTCTGGGTTCTGATGAAACGCCAAATTTGTTTCTGTACTCCGTAAAAATCATCCTCCAAGCGTCTTGAGAAAATTTCCCAGTGATGGGTTTTTATTTGTCTTACCAGTGCTGTGGTCTCATTTCGGATTTGTTTATATCTTTCGTAGGATTCTGATGTTCTCAACGTTCTATGGGTCAGATATGCTTTTTTCTTTTCTTTGCATTTTTCTTTGATCTCTGGGCGAAACCATGGGGTCCGGTCTGTCCTAGTGTTCTTATTCCTTTTTACAATTCGGGTGCCTAGGGCTTCATGGGCGGCTGCTCTAATGTTGTTCTTTAGTTTCTTTTGGATACAATGTATGACGGAAATGTATCTCTTGAATAGTTCTACAAAAAAGTCCGCGATAGCATGTATCTATCTCTCGATATTGACTTGCTATTACCTGTTTATGGTAATCAGATGTTTTCCAAAATTATGCACTATTTGGGAGTGTGTTTTTATGAATTGGGTATTGATCCTAATCCAACCTAATACGTTATTTATCCCCAGTATTTAATTTAGAACAAAATTGCCCCTCACATCACACAATTACAACGAGTACATCAAAAGATATGGCAGGTTGAAGTTTTGAAGATGAAACCGCCGCGTGAAACAAATTTCTACCCGGGCGAAGCTGGGACGGCCTGCTTGTGTTACATAATTTGAGAGTTATTGCTATTCGAACATGACCCATTTCCAGGGCCACAAGAAAAGTCGTCATAAGGGCCACTGCCTGTCTACAAAGCAGAGTCGGCCATTTTGAGCAATTTTTATGATGAATTTGTTAGTTTGATCATTATAAATGATCAAAAGTACCTACAATACTGAGTTTTTATTTTATTTCATCAATTTTCATAAGGGTCATGCTCAAACAGCAATAACTCAAATTATGTAACATACAGAAATGACGTGGGTGTCGTTTTGTGGCTGATATCCTTGCGTATTAGTTCATTGAAAAAAAATATACTTCAATGTGCTAGTTTTCGTACTATTGAGGATTTATTGAAAAATTCAGTAAAGTTCTTGACTAAATTTTTTTTAAGAATTTTTTTATGACATTTTTGAGTCGAATATTCTCATATTGTTCTATTTTAATAAAAGAAGGTAGTATTATTTTTCAAAAAACATGTTTTTCACATCTGTAAAACCTTTATGACCTTTATTAGAGTCAACTAAAATGAACAAATTGATTTAGAATGGCGGCTATTCCAAAAATAGGTGGTAAACTCCCCAATGTGGGTGTTTTTGTCGATAAAATCAGGTATATTTGATCGCTAAGTCATATCGAAACACAATGTATATATACTCCTGGTGGATATTGGTGCAGTGGTAATAGCAGAATCGTAGATCCATCCTATAGGTATCATTACAAAGTTGTATAGAATGCATACAGCTTTTAAAATTGAAATAGCCATATTGACCTTGGTTTTAATTGATCTCTGCGAAATTCTCCATTTTGCTGTTATTATACCAAAACAGCACTCTACACTTCTGCGAGCTCTTGAGTGTCGATAATTGTGAATAGTTTTCGTGCTGTTAATATTTCTTAGTGAGAAAGGCCTCATTAAATAATTCATGAGTGGATATCCACCATCTCCAACTAATACAAATGGTATCTTGATACATATTCGCATTTGAAATTTCTTTTTCCGATGGAATATTGAGAACATTAGTTTCTAACATAAACAAAGATTATAGTACAAAGATTTGAATAAATCAGGATACACCAGTCTGAACAGCAAAAACATACAAAATATTTTAATTGAAACAATAAGCAGTAGTATTTTTTACTGTATTCTGCTAATAATATTCAGAAATAAATCCAAATCTCACATTTCATATGCAATATTGTTAAAAACGTCATTATTAACACAAATTTAAAAAAGCGGTACGAAATTATTGAATGAACTGGCCACAGAATCATAAAACGGATGCATATCCATTATGGGTGACAAAAACGTCCGAGCCGTTTCGCGAACGTTCAGTATATTTAATGTGAAGAACGCACAATATTTGAAGAAACAAATACTCATTTTTGACATTCACGCACAGATGGGTAAATGAATTTCAATTTGCAGTAGGTACTTCTCACTTCGATTAAGAGTTTATTATTAGAAAATTCAACAACGTCACAACGTTGAAACAATTTCTACTACATTTTGATTCCATATTGGTACAGTTACCCAGTTCTGATGATTTTCAAAATTGACTTCACTATTTATTATTAAAAGACGGAAAGACGCGTTTCCTCCTTCGATAGTCCAAGGATATAGCGGAAAATATACCGTCGGCATCTATCGGTAAAAATGGAAGTAGGACAATAGCAACCGTTTTTGAAGTTACTTGGGCCGCATTTCGACCGAAAAGAAGGTATTGAATACATCTGGTTCTATACGTACGCACCCTTGGCAGTGTGGTTTATATCCGATTCGAATTCATCAAGAAAACATAGTGTCAACGATGGTGCTTTTTCGGCAAGGCAAAAGATGGCGTCATAATGTCAAACAGAGCAATATCTCGAACAAAATGGTGAATGCATTATCATGATTGAGATGATAAGTGAAGAAGACTGATATGCAGTGCATTCTGAATACGTCTTTCATTCTCTGAATACGTCTTTCATTCTCTGAATACGTCTTTCATTCTCTTAATACTTTATTTACAAAACTGGCGCAGGTCACAATCCAGTGAGCCCCTGAATCCCGAAAAATGTTCAAATCAAGGACGAAATAGAGACAATAGAGACATAAATCAATTTACCTATACTCCCTTCACTTTTATGAAGTATCTCGGCCATGATTTAGGTTTATCAAGTTTTTTTACAGTTTTACTTAATACCGACGCAGGTTGGCACTCGTGAATGACAAAGAATTGTTAGAGACGTTGCCATTGTCTGTTCGTTTAGATGTTTTTCTGTCGGGTTATTCGAATGCATTTATTCTTTTTTCGAAAGAACTATCACAAAGTAATGTAATATTCTGTTCATTATTTTTCAGTAAAATTTCAACATTTGATTCTTGATTTCCGTACAAGAAAATATCATAACTTCACTGTATCTCTCAACCATATTTATATACATGAAATATTTCCAGTATTAACAGAAAAAAAGGTTTCTTCAACATTCGCCAGGTCTTTGGAATTATTGACTTCATTATATTTTCTCAGTAGTAGTAGTAACTGTGTTTTATTGTAGCAATACAAATGGCCATCGACCAAGGGTCCTTCAGCCTTATTTTCTCAAATTCTGTATTTTTCCGAAGTAAGTAAATAAACATTTTGATAAAAACGTAATTCCTACGACCTCTATAGAGAAAGGACAACGTCGCGATTGTATCTGACAGGAAATAACAATAACCTAACATTTTAAAAATATACACGGTGAAATGTGTTAAAATTTCATGGCCAACCGGGAGTACCTATATGGCCCATCATTTTAGTTTGAAAATGGGATATCTAGGTATTCAATAAACGACAACATCAAGAAGTCACGCAAATTCAAACCATAAATGGGTGACCCACTCCCAAAACCTAAGTATTTTGTTATTTTTGTTTAAGGTAGGCGTTCAATGTACCTAGTGTGTTTTTATTTCAAGTTGCATTTGAAAATGATTTTGAGAACTGAAATATTGTGGGTAAACTCAGAAAGGATTGGAGTTCTTGATGAAATAATTGAAATCGATTTCAGTAGTCCATCGTAGTAGTCGTCCATATGCCATTCCGTGCAGACGTATGTATGTGTCGCTCTGATTTTCTAATCGTTGTGATACAATCAAGTGTTATCGAATTACCTAGTTTTCGAATATTGTTTAACAGTAGTCAGCCACCGACTCCGGGCATAAAACCCCGGATTGATCGAGCTGTATTGCCGATTCAATTTCGAAACGTTGCACCCTTAAAGAATTATGAGTGTCGAACTACGTGTATGCAGTGGATGTAAAAATCCCATAGCTAAAAGTGGGCTGAAATGCACAAATTGCCCCAAAATTTATCACCGTACTTGTGCTTCAAAAGTTAAAAACTGTTGTGATATGGAGATTTCAACTTTATTCGATATGAAGAACGAAGATGAAGAATCCCTGAAACTCCTGAAAGACGTCCTGTGCCCGTTACAAAAGTGATTGATATTCAATCTGATTCCGCATCGAGATCGCCGAATACGGGTGTTCCCCAAATTAAATATAAGCAACAAACCAATAATAAGATAACATTAAGTGAGGTTAATGAAGCACTGAAGAATGTTGAAACAGCGATGCACAATAACAAGCTCGTCAACAGAAACTCAGACACAGTTGGTGATAGTGAATGGAAACCTGCGCCTTCCCGTAAATATAAAAGGAAAAATCGACCAGCCTTAGTTGTCGGAAACTGTGCAGAATCAGGTACGATACAGGGTATTGAAAAGTTCAAGGCCCTTCATGTCTCCAGACTAAACCCAGCTACTACTGCTGAGGATCTTCATGGATTTCTTGCTCGTAGGTTCACTTATGTGAAATGTGAACCTCTTCAGTCAAGTTATCCTGATACGTATTCCTCCTTCAAAGTTTTAATACCGCAAGGCGAATTTGACAAAGTTAAGGATGCTGCTAATTGGCCTATCAATGCGAGCATACATTATTTTTTCCAGAGCCGAAAGGAGAATTCCGACCGATGAATATAGTTCCAGAAAACTTTAAAATTTTACATGTAAATGTTCAATCTTTACCAAACAAGATGAACAATTTGGAATTTTTAATTGAAGAGGAATGCCCTCTTATTGCTAGCGTTGTGGAACATTGGTGCAACACTGAAAAACTACAGTGTATGGCCATTAATGGCTATGTTCAGGCGGCGTCTTTCTGTCGAAAAACCTATGTTCATGGAGGTGTTGTGATATATGCAAGAACAGGCCTACAAGTGAAAGACGTTGAAATTTCCAAGTTCTCATTGGAAAAACAGTTTGAGTTTTGTGGTGTTAAAGTGACTCTTCGTAGCTTTAGCTATTGTGTTATAAGTGCGTACAGGGTTCCGGATGGTGATTTCATCCTATTTCTTGATAGATTGACCTTTATTTTACAACACTGTATCAAACTTGCAGATGTTATATTTCTTTGTGGAGATCTAAATGTAAATTATTTGAACCTAACATGTAAACGTAAGCAACTTTTGGACGATCTGTTGTACTGTTTTGATTTAAGGGTTACCTCTCTTGAGCCCACCCGAGTTTTCACAAATGTAAACAATTTGACATCAACTTCTAAGATTGATTACATCCTGACGAACACCAATATTAAATTTAAATCTAAGGTTTTCGATGGTCATTTTGGTGACCACAAGGTTCTTCTATTGGAGCACCTGGGGGAAGTAATGAATGTTGCAAAATATGATTGTGAACGTAAATTGGTCAGAAATGTATCCTCCCAGTCTTTAATTGACTTGGTAAATTATTTGTCCTATGTGAGTTTTGACAATTTGTATTTATTTTCGGATATTGATAACTGTTTTTCTGAATTTATGAATATTATAAGTTATTGTATTGAGAGAACATGTCCAATGAGATTTTCTAAGCGTTATAACAATAAGCTATGGATTAATAATGAAATAAGAGATGCTAGCACTGAATTAAAAAAATTGGCATGGGTTAATAAAAGTTTGAATAGTCATAACTCCCATGAAATATATAAGAAGGCCAAAATTAATTTCAAAAATTTGTTGAAACAAACAAAATTCAACTTTAACCAGCGTTTAATAGAAAATTCTCCAAACAAAAATAAAACTGTTTGGAGTATTGTAAATAGGGAGACTGGTAGAAAAATTAATTCTCGTCCGAATATCAAGCTTAACCAAGCAGACGGAGTATGTTCCGATCCTGTTAAAGTTGCAAATGAGTTTGCTGAATATTTTAGCTCTGTTGCAAGGGATAGTCTTGTAAATCACTTTGGTGGCTCGATTTCACTAACTTGTACTACCTCAAAGTTATCGCTGAACACATTTTTCTTCTTTCCTGTCATTGGAGAAGACATAATTAATACTGTAATGTCCTTTAAAAATAAAAAATGTACAGGTGTGGACAATATATCAGTTCGTATTTTGAAAGCTACAGTAAACATTGTTGCGGATCATATTGCACATATGATAAATTTATCTGTAAACACAGGGAAATTTCCTTCAATGTTGAAATCCGCTTCCATTATCCCGGTTTTTAAAAAGGGCGATCCTTGCAATATTGCAAATTACCGCCCAATTTCGATCTTGAGCGTCTTTTCAAAAATTTTTGAAAAAATTATATATAGTCGAATGATATCGTACTTAGCACGTTTCAAAATTATTACCAACTGTCAACACGGCTTCCGGGAGGGTAGATCCACTGAAACGGCTGCCCTTTCTTTTGTAAATTTCGTATACAGAAAATTAGACGACGGTCATGTTGTTGCTGCTCTATTTTTCGACTTATCACGTGCTTTTGATGTACTTACCCGTAACTTTATGCTAAGTAAGTTTTATAATCTGGGATTCCGCGGTGTTTTTCTAAGCTGGCTCGATGATTTCATTTCGGAACGTACATCGTCGGTTAAAATTGGAAAATTTGTTTCACGTGAATATAATATGGAACTGGGGGTGCCGCAGGGCTCTGTTCTGGGACCGCTATTGTTTCTTCTGTATATTAATGATCTACCTGATCATATTGTTTGCAATAATTCAATGAATTTGATTGTATTTGCTGATGACACATCGATGGCGGTTTCAGCGCAGAGCCTTCCGGCACTCTTGTCCCTATGTAGTCAGCTGATCGGTGGTTTTGAGAGTTGGTGTCGCTCCAATGCTCTCATATTGAATATTGAAAAGACTGAGTGCATTTATTTTCGTATAAAAAACCCTGGTGATGAGCGTTTAGTGGTAAATTGTCTGGGCAAGCAGGTAACCTCCTGTGAATATGTAAAATTTTTGGGAATTTACTTAGATTGTTCCTTGAGATGGGATCAGCAGGTTATGGCAGTTTGTGAAAAGTTGGGAAATTCTTATTATGCCATTAGTAGGGTTAAAAACTCTCTTCCATTCCAATCTGTTATAACCATTTACTTTAGTTTAGTCTATAGTTTTCTGAACTATAACGTCTTATTATGGGGTAATTCTATTGACTCTAACAGAGTGTTCATTGCTCAAAAAAGAGTAATACGTTTAATTTTTAATTTGGATTCTCGTGAATCTTGCAGACCTACTTTTAGGAAATATAAACTTTTTACACTTTCAAGTTTGTACATTTATAGATGTTTACTTTATGTGAAAGATAACGAAAATATCATGGTGAAGTTGTCCGATTTTCATAATTATTCAACCAGAAATGCGAATACTTTGTGCATTCCTCATCATACAACTTCTAAATTTGAATCGTCTTGTACTTATCAGGCAGTTATTCTCTATAATCGTGTACCACCAGCTGTTAAATTGTTGGGTAAAGCAAAATTCAAAAAAATAATTAAAAATGAGTTACTAAAGAATTGTTACTACAGTGTTGGAGAATATTTGGCTGATGACCGCTTTCTGGTTGAGGTAGTATAGTTTGTAGTTATAGTTAATTTTGTATTTCTGTTGACTTGTCTCATACATATTTTTTTATGTCAAAAGGGATCAATAAAGCTTATTATTATTATTATTATTATTTCGAAAGTTCATTTTTTTTTCTTTCAAAAATAAAAGAAAATGAGCCAGCTCATGCTACTGTTTTATGTATTTCAAACGAAAGACCCATGAAAATAGTTCAACTTCCGATTAAAAGTGTGAATTCTTTCAGAAAAACGACTTGAATTACGGAATTGGCAGAGAATGGCCAGATTCAAATAAATGGCGGAAAATAGTTCCTGCTCTACCCACATATTCACTAATTTCATAGTTCAGCGATTTTCGGATAGAGAGCGCCATTTTACATTTCATTCATAATTTGACAGATATTCATAGAATTTATAGTGATAATGTAAGTTCTACGGAGATATTCCATAAAATGCACAGGGGCGCCTCTATCGGAATAGTTTTCCTGCTTAACATAACCTCAACAGTTTATTTCTGCTCGCTTCGAATGTCTCGCCCCAGATTTTGATTGAAAGATTTTCACGACTTTGCAATTCAAAGCAGTTGATTGTTGCAAAAATATCAGATTTTTTAATTCCAGTGTGTAGCAAAATCGTGGACAAAACTGGTAACAATAATTGATCGGTCGATAACTATTTTGAATTTTGGACTAGGAGAATAATTCAAATTTTAGCAAAGTGTCGAAGGAATAATAAATTGCTTAATTAACCATTTCATCCTAATATGATACCAGAGGTTAAGAAAAGAGTGATCCATAAAATAGGAAATTTCTTGTTTCAAGGGGAGTGCTGTGAAACGTTTTCACGCTGTTTAAATCCAAATATTTTGATGATTTCTTGTAAAGGGTTCTCCAATAAGATAGGTATGTTATTGTGACATTGAAAAAATGCCATTTTCTTCAGATAAATGATCGGATGTTCAGTTCATTATAAAGAGGAAGGTCTGCCGTTAGTAATGGAAAATGATATCATCCAAATGACCATCACGACCATATACGACAACGGGACCATATCTTTGAGGTCTTCTCTTTCACATGGCCCCAAAGGAAGTCGCAAGGCGTGAAATCACAAGATTTCGGTGATCAATTGTTATCACCTTTTCGAGAGAAAACGCGGTCCGGAAACTTATCCTGTGGTACACTAATGGTTTCGTTGCTTGTGTGGCACGTAGCGCCGTCTTGTTGAAAGTGAACGTCCAGATCAATACCATCTAATTCCGGCCATAAAAAATCATTAATCATCTCTCGATAGCCATTCACCGTAACTGTTGCTCTAGCCTCATTCTCTATGGGTGAGGTCCAATGACCCCGTCGGACCATAAACTGCACCAAACAGTCACAGAATGAGGATAAAAACTTTTCAACAACTTTTGGGTTTTTCAAGGCCTAGAAGCGACAATTTTACTCGTCAGACTCAAATTTGTTAAGCAAAATACGGTGTGATGACATTTGTGGAATGCCCAATGTCAAAGAACGACGAGAAATGAACACACCTGGGTCAAGTGTCAAAAATGACACCTTCAAAAGTGACATCTACTGAAAAAGCGGGCTATTCAAATAACACCTCTTAATGGAAAACCATTTATTGTGCTCACACAGAATTGATATAATTAAGTAAGTAGGTATTATGCATTGATGAGTAATCTTATGACTTGAACACCAGCTCAGCAGACATGGAAACATTGAAAGTGGAGCATTTTAAAAGCTTTCATTTTAGTCGAAATATGAAAAATGAAGACAACCCACTAACTACGGCTACGGAGTGTCTATCGGAGCCTTTGTAGACTAATGCGTCAAACTGCAAAAGACTCGGTACTCTCCTTTTCGACATCATCTACAAAGTACAAACTTCTGCGAAGGAAGAATTCACCTCAAATTCTTTCTTGCAATAATCTGTCCGTATTCTTTCTTCGAACTACGTGCGGCAGCTCTTAATGGTGAGTTGACATTTAATTATTCAATTTTTTCGGAAATTGAAATTGAAAACCGTAATAAAATCGGAGACCTTATCGACATCATAGATTATAATATAAGTGGCATACGTCAAAGATTTCTAGAAAGATCTAGCACTGTTGTCTCAATCTGTATAAATATGGTGCCCTTCTCCTCTCTTCATGTT
This sequence comes from Adalia decempunctata, assembly GCA_951802165.1. Taxonomy (NCBI): domain Eukaryota; kingdom Metazoa; phylum Arthropoda; class Insecta; order Coleoptera; family Coccinellidae; genus Adalia; species Adalia decempunctata. The sequence goes on from OX637697.1 coordinate 9,097,170, forward strand.
TCTCAAAAACAGAAGTCAATGCTCTTATATTGGTTATCTTAAAACTCATAATTTCGTAGCTGACATTCAAGCGCGTAAAATTTTTGACAGGCTGACTCTCAGAGTAATAGTAGAATTGGTTTGAGATATGTTCCATTCTTATTTGTTCAGTAATTTGACTTATAACAGCTCCAATTGCTGCTAATCATATTTTGTGTAAAAATTCTCTCACCTCCAATAAAAACAATAATTGGCTTGGAATATCCAGATGTTAAAACCATGTTGTATATGGGAAAAGACTCCTGATTATTTTTCGGTCTTGTCCTTCCAATCTCATATAAGGACGAAAAATAGGAATAATTTTTCGCGAATTCTTTCATGAATGTTTCCAGCTGAAAAAAAAATAGAATATACAATTTCAGTATTGATTTGCAGTTCAGTAAAATAGGGAACAGATCTAAAACTGATTAGGAGGAAGTTGAAGTCTCAGTTTGCACCATCACAGGGGTGGAATTCAGGAGGCGAAAAACCTCGAAATTCTGAAACCTTTTTCAGTTTTTTGCCTTCAACTCTTAAATGACACATTCTTGCCAAAATCTTATCGAGAGACAAATTGAGACAATAAAATTATGTATCGATCTGAATGACTGCATTAGCTCTGATAAATTTTTAACAGCGAATGTGTTGAACTTATCGGTCCTGGCAACCTTCTTTACATGAAATGATTCTGGTGTGATTTCATTCCTCTTTGAAACATTTCTCATTTGCTATCATTTTTTTGACGATACTTATTTGTTGTTTCTATTCTTTTATTTTCCTTTTCGAACACAACTGGGACCGGATACCCCCTTTTTCGGTCTAATTAAAATGGATTACTTATTAACAATTTTCTCATACAAGTGTCGAATTCCTCTTTCACTTCGAAGAATAAGATATTAATAGGTATCAATGAACCTACTCACCTCTTTGAAACTTGGCACTATGTCCGAAAACTCAGGTACGATCGTTTTATTCTCTGGAACACTAAAAAAATTGTTCAATTGTCAATTCATCTACATATGCTTCCAAAACAGATAAACCTACAGATATGTGTTTGAAATTCATTGAAAAGGGGATGATATTTTGATATATTTCAGTGAAAATATATCATTTCCTCTTTGATTTTCTGTTCATAATTTTCTGCACTTTCTTACCATTTTCAAAACCGCTGCTACCGGGATATATTCGTAAAACAGGTGTTTTTCAAAATCATAATACTTTTGAACCTCCTACTGTGAACTTTGTTATAATGGATACTTGAGGATTTTTCTTTGAATAGATTGAAAATAATCCTATATGAATATGTTATGAAAAATTAGTTCCAGACAACTAATGCGGAATTGACTTCATTTTTTTATATATGAGGAGTAGGTAGCTTAGACCATAAAACAGGAAAACAGCATCACATTCATAAATTCGGGAATTGGTGTAGCCAAAATTTAGTGAGTTTTCAATGAGTGGGACGAAGATAGCACAAAGAATAGCAGTATCATTAGATATTGCCGTGGCAACATTGCGGGATCTAACTTTGAAAGTTTCAGTTGTGTGGTATTATCGGTATCGACGAATGGAAATAAAATTACAAGTAAATTAATTCTTCTCGAAGAATTCATACAATGTTCCGCACATTGAAACATATTCTGAGTTAGGTGAACAGAGTTGGCTGAATTCAGAATTGATGTTCCTCCTCTCAATATCAGAAGGGAATCTGAAAAGTGAAATTTTAAAAACTCGAAGAATCTACGCTATTGATACTTCGAAATGACAAGAGTAGAACATACTTGTTCAAACTCAAATCAGGATTCAAATCGTCGAATTTACCACAAACAAGACACATAGGAACTATTTTTCAAGGTATTTTGATAATATATTCAGGAATAAATCCAAATTCCACTTTTCCTACGCGATATCCTGATGACAAAACTGTTCAGAACGCCATAAGTAACACAAAATTCGAATAGCGGTACGAAATTAATGAATGAACTGGGCACAGATTCAGAAAACGGTGCTGCCATGCATAACGTGTCCATTCTTTATCTGAGGCAAAAACGGCCGAGCCGTTTCGCGAACACTTCGATACTTTAATATTTGTACCTAATGTGAGGAATTCACAATATTTGAAGAAACAAATACTCACTTCTGACATTCACGCACAAATGAGAAAATGAATTTCAATCTAAAGTACTTTTCATTCTGATTGAGAATTTATTTATGAGAAAATTCAACGAAAGTACACAAAGTCGCAAAAATGTCTACTCCATTCTGATTTAGTAGTAGTACAGTTACCCAGTTTAGTTATGATGATTTTGAAAATTGGCTTCACTTTATTACTGAAAGGCGCGTCTCATCTTTCTATAGTCTGGGAGGAGTACTATCAATAAAGTCTGGAATGACTCTCTTCGGCGCATAAGTGATTTTCGTTGTGGTCATGCACAAACGCATCTCGAGGTTTGTTGCCTCTGAACTATTTCAAATAGGGCACCCACTCGTATAGCTGGTCCTTCGAAAACCTGAGCGGATCAAGTACTGCTTCCGAGACAGAATCTTTTTCCCCCAATTTCCGTACACCTATGGCACACAAATTCATGTTTACCATTCAGAATTGTGCTATGATACTCTCCGAAACTGTAGAAACATGTCATGTTATTAATATTCATATCATTTTATCAATATATCATTGATTTACGTAATAATTTTCAGATAACCCCCCTTCAACTTTAATTAGATTGCTGGAATTCTAACTTCTCTCACCTCACATATTTTCCTTCAGTGTACTGCCCAAATTTGAGGAAAGGGCAAGGCAGCAACAAGGCGGTTATTGTCAGAAGAATATTCATATAAACATATCTTCTTTTCATGATAATATATTTCAAGGCGAGAGGATCTCAAATATTTCGAAATAGTATACTTGACGTATGTCATTCCGAAAGCAAATTATGTTACATAGAAATAAAACTGTGAGTCGGAAATGCCGGTCAATATTAAAAATAAGTGGTGATTGCATAGAATTTATAGTAACATTATAAGTTCTATGGGTGCAAGAACCATATGTCACTGAACGTTCCGGAAACAGCATATAATTGAAGGATAATAATTAGATGTAGATGGAAAAGGCTGTAAGTGCCAAAAAGAAAAAAAAAGAATTTTTTATTGGAAACTGAACTGAAACATATCGTCAATAGTAGGGAAATATCAGAATATACCTAGCTAGAATATTCACAGACTAACAGGCGTCAATAGATTACGTAAACGTTGAATGTCTCTATGTTTTATCATGGAAAAAGTTGTAAGTGCCTCCGACTATTTCGCGTCAAATAAAGCAACACAAACGTCAGTTTTGCTCGTATTCATATTGTTGTGTAAAATGGAAACTCAACAACATTTGAATAAAATCCAACGACAAAAATATCGAAAGAGCGCACGAGAAAGTGGAAAACCTTATACTACTTCATCAGGATCAGAAAGACCTGGAAAAAACAAACCGAACAGTGATTTGATTTGCAAGTGTTCTTATAAATGCGGATTATTGTCCCGGGAACAAAAAGAAAAACATTTTTGCGAATTTTATAATTTAACTGAGAATGAACAAGGTTCCTATTTATTAGGCCGCATACAATTACAAAACATAGTTCGCAGAAGACATGGCACATACGAAGAACCTGCAGAGAGTCGACGTCAATGCAATTTTTCTTATATAGTACCAAACGGTGGAGGTGAAAATTTTCAAGTATGCAGTAAAACATTCAGGAATATTTTTGCAATTTCCCCCCGAAAGTTACAAACACTGCAAAGTAAAAAGAAAAATGGGTACTTTGTGTACAGGGATGGTCGCGGAAATCACCTAAATTCGAATAAACACAAGAAAAAATTCACGGAAAATGATAAAAATTTGGTTCAAGACCATATCAATGCATTTCCTCGACATGAAAGCCATTATAGTAGAAAAAAAAGTGCCAAGGAATATTTAAGTCCCGATCTGAATCTCCACAGATTGTTTCTTCTTTTCAAACAGGAGCACCCAAGCAATCATGTATCATACCGATTTTATTGTAAAGTGTTTAAAAAAGATTTCCCGAAATTAACAATAGGCTATCCCATCACTGATTCGTGCAAAAAGTGTGACCGTCTTCATGCTATTTTATCAAACTCCCTCGATAAAACGGAGAAGGATGGTGCGAAATTTTCCTTGGAACTTCATCAGCGAAAAGCTGAAAAAGCACAATCACTAATGAAAAGTGACTTTAATATTTCACAAATGCCTTCAGCTGATTTTTCAACAGTATGTATGGACCTTCAGCAAGTGATGTTTGTTCCTATGTTGACTCATAGCTCAATGTTTTATTCTCGACAGCTTTCCACCTACAACCTATGCATTCATGTAGGGGATACTAGCAACAGTTTTATGTGCATGTGGCATGAGAGAGTTGCTGGAAGAGGTGGAAATGAAATATATTCCTGTTTTTATAAAGTCCTACGCTCCAATGTATTCACAAAGAAGCGTTTAGTACTGTGGTGTGACAACTGCACAGCACAAAACAAAAATCAGATGCTATTGATGTCAATTATATATCTAGTGGTAAAAGGACATTACGATTCCATCGAAGTTAAATACCTTGTAAGTGGTCATAGCTTCAATTAATGTGATCGCGATTTTGGGATCATAGAAAACAGAAGAAAGAAATGTAAGGCAATGGTTCCTAATGACTTGCAAGAAGTAGTACGTACTGCAAGAATAAACAACCCCTTCATGGTGGAAGCAATGTCACAATGTGATTTTGTTGATTTTGCAGCTCTCGCCAAACTTTTTTTAAATACGAGTAAACTTCAAATCACAAAAGCGACATGGATTCGAATAACAAAAAAACACATACAGGGTGTCTCAAGTTCGAGTGCCTATTAGACGTTTCTGGAGAACTAGACATATTTGAAGTCTGAAATTTGGGATTATGATATTGTTCGAAATTCTCTACAGACCTAAAATATTTTCGAAGCCAGAGCACTTCCGGTTATACAGGGAGTGAAAATAAATTTGCTCAAAATCTTTTTTCCAATGTTTTCGTTTCTTATATGATTGAATATTCGACGCTGAATACATTTCTGTTGAAACCAGTGTATTCATTCGAATAGTTTTCAAAATATCGAAAAAAAACCTGAAAAAAAGTAAAATATTCATAGTCAGTATTATGTTCATTTTTCTTATTCTGAACATCCTGAGTGTAAACCGTTTTCACAACGTCAAAGTAGAAGAATGTGGAAAAGTCATACATCTTTGGATTTCATAAATATCATCACAGGGTGTTTCAAATTTCGTGTCAAAAACTGTGATCCAAAATTGGCCATAACTTCTGTTTTTCAAATTAGAACCCTATTTTTTTATTATTGCGTTGGATTCTGCGGAGAAAAATAATGATAGCACTCTCTGATGCTCTTGCTCTTAAATTCAGTAATTCCCGAGTTATTTGAGCTTTTCTGGATTCATGTTGTACGTAGAATCAAATTCATCTAATCTTTTACTTAAGAATATTCTGTGATCATAGAAGATAAGTTTTCCCATTAATAATTCCCAAGTGACAGGTCTAATTTTAGGTTTTATCTTTACTTATCGATTTTCATAAAAATATTCATCGAATCTGTTTAGATTATAATAATAATATTATTATAATAATAATAGATAGGAACAAGTAATTTTCAGAACTGTCACTTGTGAATTATTAATGGGATCATTTATCTTCCATGGTCACAGAATATTCTCATGCAACATATTCGATGAATCTTTTTATGAAACCATTGAATAAAATCGAAAAGTAAAGATAAAACCTATAATTAGACCTGTCACTTGGGAATTATTAATGGGAAAACTTATCTTCTATGATCACAGAATATTCTTAAGTAAAAGATTAGATGAATTTGATTCTACGTACAACATGAATCCAGAAAAGCTCAAATAACTCGGAAATTACTGAATTTAAGAGCAAGAGCATCCGATAGTGCTATCATTATTTTTCTCCGCAGAACCCAACGCAATAATAAAAAAATAGGGTTCTAATTTGAAAAACAGAAGTTATGGCCAATTTTGGATCACAGTTTTTTACACGAAATTTGAAACACCCTGTGATTATATTTATGAAATTCAAAAGATGCATGACCTTTCAACATTCTTCTACTTTGACGTTGTGAAAACGGTTAACACTCAGGATGTTCAGAATAAGGAAAATGAACATAATACTGACTATGAATATTTTAATTTTTTTCAGGTTTTTTTTCGATATTTTGAAAACTATTCGAATGAATACAATGGTTTCAACAGAAATGTATTCAGCACTGAATACTCAATTATATCAGAAACGAAAACATTGAAAAAAAATGTTTTGAGCAAATTTATTTTCACTCCCTGTATAACCGGAAGTGCTCTGGCTCTGAAAATATTTTAGGTCTGTAGAGAATTTCGAACAATATCATAATCCCAAATTTCAGATTTCAAATATGTCCAGTCTAATAGGCACTCGAACTTGGGACACCCTGTATAGTACGAACTGCATTAGCATTTGGAGATATCGATAACCCTGTTTGGATAAAAACAAATGTTTTAAAGAAAAACGCTAGCCTGGAAAATATCCCTTGCCATTGTGATTTGCCAAAAAATACATTATCAGTGCAAAATTTCTGAAGAGAAAAAAAGACCTCCAGCAAATGCTTGTATATCTAAGAAATGAAGACCGCAGATTTTATGAAGATCTTCTCAGTGTTCCAAGGAATGTTGAGGTCGTTGAGGAACAAACAGTTGATGATAATTTAGCAGTTTCAAATTTATAAATGGCTATTCGATGTTTCAGTTTTCGATTTTTAGAATTAAGTGCACCTACCCATTAAAAGTTCTTTTTATTTTATCAGTGTATTTTTCAATCGGAATGAGTTTGTTGGCTGATCATGTGATCATACTTTCGTTATTTTAGGGAACATGGTGTCACGGAACAGCTCAACCAAATATTCAGATATGAAATGAACTGTTTTGGAGATACCCACAGGGTGTTTCTGTTAAAAAGTTGAGGAGGAGGCTCCAGCGGACTATTAGATTTTTTTTACAATACCTAATTAAAAAATAGTTCACTTGATAAGTTTTCGGTGCAGATAGTAATATTCTGCTCAGTGCATTAATTCGCCCATTGCATGAATTTAAGAAAAAAATAAGAAATGTACCATTGTGTTTTTCCAACAAACCTTAATAGGTGAAACGCATAAGGTCGTTGCTTCATGAGAATAAAATATCGCAGAGTAGTTTGCATATCCACACTTTGCATATCCAGAGAAATAAAAAACACTTTCATATTCAAACAAGAATGTATCGATTTGAATAAATCAGAAGGAATTTTGGATGTGGAAATATGCAGATTCACAGAAAACTCAACTCAATCTTAAATCATCATAAAAGGCACTTTCGGTTTTTTACATATAAGGAACTTTCAGTGTTTTTCATGTCCGTTACATTCAGCATTACCGCATATCACGCAGGGCACATTCATCGTTTTCCATTTTGTTAGGAGCTGGCACATACGACGTTTCCTATGTAAACTTTCAAAAATGAATCATTATTGGAATTAATTAGCAGGAACATTCTGATCTGAGGATAAGTAATGGCCTTAGTATTTTTTCTTGTTTTTTAAAGCGGAGTTTAGCTCAGATTTGAGTTTTTTTCGGATTCGATTATTTGGCACTTACAGTGCTTTCCATTTACACTCCAGAATTCATGATTGATTTAGCTTTGCTTATTGATGTTACTTGTTACATTGTAATTTTGAATGATAACTTATCTAAATTTGAATTTTTGGCAGTGTTGATTCAAAAGAAATAGAATTCAAAATTCCAATGCTGAAAAACACTTTTATTCAGCAACTGTAACTGCAGCATCCACCTCAACGGCACCAAACGTATTGACTTCTGCTGAAGGTACACACGTTTTTGAAGGTACCAATGCTGAGGCCGGGCGGCATATTCATATCCCACGTACCGTATCGCAGTCCGAATTCACCCGAAGCCGAAGTAACTCAACGTAAGAGATCGCGTCCGTTCCTGCGGTCTTGAACGTATTTTATGACCTGTATGGAATCGCTATCGCATTGTTACCAAATAGAGTTTTTGAAGAAAATAAGCGCAGATTTTTTTTGCAAATCGATGATAAATAGTAAGAACGAAAACAGCCACAGAAGGGGAAATTGAAACTGAGGTGAGGTGAGGGGTTTTGCGTAATATTCCCATAGTAACAATTCGAAAAATTTTTGAATCAAAAAACGAGAGGGAATTACATCAAGACCTTCTTTAACTACAATTAAAAACATCAAATCTGGAAATAAAATAGGGGACTGAGTAATGAATTGGTAAGTGCAGTTTCTGAATGGATAAAAGAATCTAAGTCAACATAAAGAATCATCATTTATTTGATGAATGGAAATAATTGTAAAAAATTTAATTGTGAAAAGATTTTAATAATCTTAAAATATCATACCCAAAAAAATTTCATATTTATAAATTCCTTTTACCAATAGCTAAACATAATACGAGTATATGGGCGGCAACTGAGGGATTGCGGATTATATATACGTAGAATGAAATTTATATCGACATATAGCTGAGCTCCTCATTTTCCTATTCATTCAGGTAAAATAGGGTTACTCTTACCCCTTACAAACTACTTTTTGTTATAACGATCTGAATCATCATTTGGACAGGGTTATTGGATGTTGTTAATTAGGTATTCCCTGATATAACTATACCATTTGAGAAAAATGTGGAGTGATCTCATTCATTGAATATAATTTTCGAAAAAATTATGTCCCCTTAACTTTTTGAATATTCTTCCAATCATACTTTTACTTTCACAAATTTTTCCAAGCACCGATGATCCTTATTTTTGTCTTTCGTATGTTGGACAACTTATCTCAATTAAGTGATATTATTTTTTTTTACCATTCTCCTTTTGACAACTTTTGAACTTCATAACTCCCCTATCAATTGTGTACATTAAGCTCAATGATTCTTCTTTTCAACGGCTTTTTACTTTGTGTATCTTTACAACAGCAACGGAATATAATATGTACCTACTCACAAAATTCAATTTGCTTGAAAGCTATGTAAATTAAGATTAATTTTGTCAATTCGTTTCAGAAGTGGAAGGCCGAACTTATGAATGCAACAAAAGTAATTCGATCAATGACAACAACTATTAGAACACCCCTCAAAAAGTTTAAAAAAATATACCATTAAAGAGAAGATTTCGATCATTCTTTTGGCTTCAGTATAAAATCTATTCTAAATTTACTTATTTTTTCACCCCAATAAATTCATAACCTTAAAGCATTCACTCTTGAATAAGAGGTAGCCGTTATTATTCGTGAATATGGAAAAAACCTTATCGTTATTATTTGAACTGAAAAAAATAAAAGAATCGGGGTATCATTATAACGTATAATCCCAATTCATATTCCACGACTGATATCGCCAAATAAGACGCGATCACGCGCGTGGTTTATCGAGTAAGCTTCGGCTGTCTCCGAGCTGCGATACGGTACGTGGGATATGAATATGCGGCCGGGCGCACATTGAGACGCAGGCGACTCAGTCCACGCAGCGAGGCACAGGGAAGTTTTTTGTGGTCCACATGACCGCGCACATTGGGACGCAGCGCAGACCTGCGCCACACTCGCCAATAATAAGTGGAAGGACACAGAAATCGTGTGGCACGTGCCGCGCAGTAGTTCGAATTTTCGTGACCATGGAGTGCATCGAAGAAAAATTGATAGAACTAGTGCTTGGAAATCCCGTATTTTACGAAACCAGGCATTCACAATACCTTATAAGTAAATATTTTATTCATTTCACACACCCGCTTCGCAATTAATTTCGAAGATGTGAGGCGGTTTGGTTGTTTGCCTTTTGTCTTAGTTTGCTTCCTGTGTTGATGTTCGCTCCGTCTTTTACACTTTTTACATTTTATCTTTATGACTTCCTTTATAATATTTATTTAGGTAGGTGTTCTTCTTGATGTTTGCTTATGTACAGTCTCATTGTAATTATCCTTTTTCAGTCCTGATGAAGTCTACAAATGTAGACGAAACGTGGACTCATAAATAAAGTTTTGTACAATATTGGTTTTGTACTAGTTTCCGTTATCTCCAATTTGAATTTCTTATCAAGGACATGACTATACATTATGAATAAACAAGAGATTTGGGAAAAAATTCCAAAGTTTTATTCTTTTGGGTTTTTTGTACAATAAATCCAGAGAAAAAACTCGTCATCTGAATCGGACACAGAGCTAGTTTCGAAAAATCCGACAGAATATTTCCTAAAGGTTATTGTAGTACCTCACTTCGTCACCTTTCTAACACGACTGCTAACCAATGTGCGCTAGTAACTGTGTCACACAGTTCAGTTTCCTGTGCTGCTCTGTCCTGTGCTGTGCTGCGCTAACTGCGTCACGTAGCTCAATGTGCACCTTAGTTGAGAGTGGCCACTTGATCAACATCGAAAATTCTTCATGTGCCAAATTTTCATTTCAGATTCGAAACATAAATCATTGCTGGTATGATCTTCGAACTAGAAAACATTCTACCAAATGCATAATATGGGAGGTAGGTGATGATTTCAGTCAATCGAATTTTGTATAATTGATGAACAATATTTTTGCAGTACTTTATCCAAAGAAAATGCAGAAGTGGAGAATTTCAGTAAATCGAATGCAACTGTCGGTTCATGACAAGTAATATCCAGTCCTAGAATAAGAAGAACAAATTGGTGTGGACAATTATAGATCTTATTTGAAAAAGAAGTGGATCAAAAAATTTGCAATGAACACAAAAATGATCTTGCTTGATCTATTTGTTTTCTGATAATTCAGAATTTCAAATCCATTCGATCAGATCAAAATGTCGAAATACAATTTCTTCCTAGAAATATTCGATATATGATAATGATATTATTGTTTTGATATTATTGTTTTGTTTATCCTGATTACTCTTAGGTCTCCTGAGGAGACCCCTCTGAAACTACAAGCTTCGAAGCTTGTAACTTGTGCCGAGTTCGGAGTAAGCAGTTGTGTAGGCTTTGTTACTGTTTCCTTACGCCACCTTAGGCACAGAACTGTTAATTTTTGACCCAACAGTGAGAATGGTGGCCCCTACCTAGACTAGAAAATTTCTGTCCTAGCTCGGGATTGAACTTCGGACCTTTGGTTCCTAATTCCAATATGAATAAGCAATTCGGAGGATTCGAAAAGACAGTGTTTGCAAATAGCCCGACAAACCATATCAATTAAGAAAGCCCAAATAAGTCAACTGCAGCAAAATTGTAGAAGGATAAGACACAGAATAAAAACATTCAAATCATCAACACATCTCAGGAATCGTAATATCATATCTGAGGATGCGCAGTTTTAAAATTTTTCGTTTCTTCCAGAATAACTATTTCCAAATAGATGAGTAAAAAGTGGAAGGTCTACTTTCGGAATAAATATCCACTCGCATTAAATAACGAGATGAAATTGTCGGTTCACTGCAGAAATATTTTGTCGGATTTATGCTAAAGTTTAACAAAGAAATCATTGAATTATTTTGAAGACATAGATTCGGTATCAGCATTAGTATACTCCTTTCACCTTTATGTATCGCGGTTAGCCCTGATTTAGGTTAATCAAGTTCTTTCACTTAAAACTGACGCAGGTTGGCACTCGTGAAAATCAAGAGACATCAATTTACTCTTTTTTAACTTTGTAAATGGGGTTATTTCCTTAAGGTTTAACGGTGATGCAGATTTCGTAGAACTACTTCATTTTCATACTAGAGTATTTCAAGTTTTGCAAAAAGGTATTTAAATGTCTTCTGTAGGTATTTCTTGAGAATTTAGAAAAGTGGGAAATTCCATAGGTTTGTCTGTTCCGTTCGTTTTTCTGGGTTATTCGAGTACTTTCATTCTTTTTCCGAATGAACTATCACGAAGTGACGGACTATTCTGTCCATTATTTTTCAGTGACATTCCATCATTCGACTCTTGATTTCCGTAGATGAAGATAATATAACTGAATCTTTCTACCATGTTCATATACGTGAAATATTTCCAGTACCTATTAACAGAGAAACAGTTTCTTCATCATTGGCCAGGTCTTTGAAATTATTGAATTCACATGATGTTTGAAAATTCATTATTTTTCCAATGCAAATCAACCTTTTTGATAAATACGTAATTACTAGGATTTTTATGCAGAAACGACAACGGTGCGGGCGTATATGACAGAGGAATGACCATAACCAAACATTTTCAAAATACACGCGGTGAAATGTGTCAGAATTCCATGGCAAACCGCGATACTTTATAAATGTGAATGGAGTATAAAGGAATTTGTGCTATTTTCAAAATTAAACTGACAATATTCTCTTAGTGATATGTTAATTCAGCGTTTCTATTGTTTGATTTCTGAAAACCCTTGCTTCCTTATTTCCATTTCATTTCACTTATTTCACTTGTTTCTATTTCTTACTGTTGTGTTTTTGATTACTTTTAAGTTAGAGTTTATAGGTCATAGTGTACCTGAGCTCTGTAATCTGTTTTAATAATACATATAACATTGTCTGTATGTGTTTCTTGTACTCGAAATTACGCGTTTTATACAGGAAGAAAACTAAGAAATACTTTGAGTTCACAAAAATTTCGGGTTTTTTTCGAAAATATAAGATGTTATTTGTTTTCAACTGTCTTGTAGGAGTCATTGATGAAATCCTGACATGCCCGATAAAGCAGCCATTATTCATTTTGTAATCTCACTGTCAGTTATTCGTTTCAAAAATATTGTCGATCCCTGAATGAAATTCTCAGCAAAATGAGCCCTTCCTTAATTGTTATCTATGTGATCTTCAATGGTAATATTTTCTACATTCAAAGAAGTTTTCATCATATATCCCATAATTTCTTGCAATTCTCCTCCGCCTGAATTCATAAACCAAAATATTATTCCAAATAACTTTGGTGAGAATCGAACTCCCCACTTTCTATAAGCGTTGTTTTGGTGAAGAATATTATTATAAGATATTGTTACGAATATTCATAGTTAGAATCATTAGGATTAGGTGTTCTGTGGTTAGAACTGACACTAAAAATAATTGAGTTGTTTTAGACAGTTCTTTTGGATTTTGATGTATGAAATATACGAATTTTTCTACGTGGAATATTTTCTTAGAAATCGAACCCAAGTTTCGTAACAGTTGGTGTCAGAAGTGGGATATTAGTGATTAATTGGACAATTTATGGTAAATACGAGGAGTACGGATTACGACATGGCAGACAAGGAGGATATGATGAAACAGATTCTGCAGCTGTTGGCTGAGCAAGAGAGAAACCGAGAAAAAGAAAAACAAGAGGAAGAGGCGCGTCGACAGAAGGAGGAGGAACGACGAGAAAAAGAAAAACAACAGGAAGAGGTACGACGGCTGGAAGAAAAGCAAGAGGAGAAGGAACAAAGAGAGCAACAAAAGATGTTTCTCGTACAGATGTTTCAGAAAACCGAAGGCAAAATTGCATCCTTGAAGGAAGAAGTCAACACAGTTTGGAAAAATGTGGAAGTGATGGACTGCAAAATAATAGAAACAAAGAAGGAAGTGTTGGTGGCCCGGGAAGAAGCGAAGAAAGGAATGTGGGAGGTGCGAGAAGAACTAGAAAGGAAAATCGCTTCACTGAAGATTCAAGATCAGCGTGACAGGGTTGTCACATCGCACAATTTTGTGAAACCACCGACTTTTGATGGTCAGTCGGCATGGTCCCTATATCGTAAGCAGTTTGAAGCGGCGGCAGCAGCCAATGGATGGAACGACGAAGAAAAGGCTACTGCACTCATAGTGGCTTTGAGGGGACCTGCTTTGGCAATGTTACAGGCTATCCCAGAAGAGCAAAATCGCAGGTATGGTGATCTCATTGCCGCCTTAGAATTAAGATATGGCAATCAGCATCGGGAACAACTGTATCGGGCACAGCTGAGAACACGAGTGCAAAAACCTGGTGAGAGCCTGCAAGAGTTCGAAGCTGATATCCAAAGACTCATCCAGCTTGCATACCCAAAAGCCCCAGAGGATTTCAAAGAACAGCTGTCAGTGCAGATATTCATTGATGGGTTGAGGGATGCAGAAATTCAGAGGACCCTAAGACTGACGCACTTTAGGAGAGGCAGCGAAGCTCTTGTTCGGTCGTTAGAAGTGGAAGCGGCTTTCAATGCCTCCACTAGGCCAAAAGTGAGAGGGGTATCAATCGAGGAGCCACCCCAGGAAAATGATCAGAGTGAGAGTATATCGCAGATGTTCAAGATGATTTTAGAAAAAATGGAATCCAGGAATAGCGGTGCCACCAGTCAACCAAGAGGAAATTGTTTCAGATGTGGTAGGAGCGGACATTTCAAGAGGGACTGCAGGGTGAGGGTACCGCCACGATCTTCATCACCTTCCAGGACGTCCCCACGTGCATATTCACCTGCGAGGGCAGGGACATCTAGAGAGTCCTCGAACAGGTACCAGGAAAACTAAAATTAGCCAGCATATCGGGGCGCATGCTGGCTAGTGATAACGAAGCCCCCAGGGTCATTCATGTCAACAGAATAAGAAGAACAACCGATAGTCTAACCATTAGAGGAAAGGTGAACCAAAGAGATGTCGTCTTCACTGTAGACACTGGGGCGTCAGTTTCCCTGGTTCGCAATGGCATCCTTGAACCAGGTAGAGTGAAACCATCTGCATCCAATTTCGTTCTACGAACAGTCACTGGAGATAATGCACCAATACGAGGGGAGGCTGACGTCACACTAACCCTCGGAAGACTACACATTATGGAAACCGTTCTCGTAGCAGACATAGAAGATGAATTCATTCTTGGGATGGACCTGATAAGTAATTATGGATTTTCTTTCGATGGTGAGCAGAGAACCATGAAATTCGGAGGTGAAGAATTCATTTTGACGAAACCATCTGAAAGGGGAAGTTCTGTGAAATTAAGGATTTCTAAAACTGTCAGGATACCTGGTTTATCTGAGAAGATCGTTGAGGCCCGACTGGAAGAAGACCCTGGATGCTGCGTTGGAATAGTACAGCCATGTGAAGAATCTCCTACCAAATTACTACTTGCACGAGCTTTAATTAGGACAAATCAAAATATTCCTGTGAGGATTGCCAATGTATTCCGTGATGGAACAACAGTCCGGGAAGGAGACATCATAGGAGTATGCGAGCCAGTCGAATGGGTAGCAGATTGCAAATCGAGCGGATATCCGGAGGGAACAGGCACAACTGATGACGTAGTGGGAACAATTGGAAAATCCTTGAGGCACTTAACACCGAAAGAATACGAAGCTGCCATGAGATTCATTGCCAAGGAAAGTGACGTATTTGAGTCTGCAGGGTCACCAACAGGACGAACTAACCTGGTGCAACACAGAATAGATACAGGTCAAGCCCATCCAATTCGGCAACCACCAAGAAGATTGCCATTTACCAAGCAACAGGAAGTGGAGAAACTTGTCCAGAAAATGACCAAAGATGGCGTAATCGAAGAATCATCGAGTCCTTGGTCCGCGCCTGTAGTATTGGTTTCCAAAAAGGATGGCTCAACAAGATTCTGAGTGGATTATAGAAAATTGAATGACGTCACGAAGAAGGACAGTTACCCATTACCCAGGATCGACGACACCCTAACCACGCTGGCAGGTTCACAATGGTTTTCAACACTTGACTTGAAGAGTGGATATTGGCAGGTGGGCCTACACGAAAGTGACAAGGAGAAGACTGCTTTTACCACTGGTAGCGGACTATATCAGTTCACCGTTATGCCTTTTGGGCTCTGTAATGCGCCGGCGACCTTCGAAAGGTTGATGGAGCTGATATTGCGCGGGCTTACTTGGAAAACCTGCCTGGTATATCTGGATGATGTCATGGTTATGGGAAGGAACTTTGAGGAACATCTGGCCAACCTACGTGAAGTTTTCGGACGCTTAAGAAGTGCCAACCTCAAGTTGAATATCAAGAAGTGCTCTCTATTCCAGAAGCAAGTGGAATTCTTGGGGCATACAGTCTCTGTAGAAGGAATCCAAACAAACGAATCGAAGATACAGGCTATTCGAGACTGGCCAAGACCGAAGGATAAACACGAACTGAGAAGTTTCCTGGGCTTGTGTACCTATTACCGCCGTTTTGTGGAAGGATTCGCAGACATTGCAGCTCCTCTTCATAAGTTGACAGGAGATCGGGTCAACTTCCATTGGTCTATTGAATGTGAAGAAGCTTTCCGCAAGTTGAGGGCAGCGCTTTGTTCAAGTCCAATCCTGGCATACCCACGGCATGAAGGACTCTTTATACTGGACACAGATGCGAGCAATACTGGGCTTGGAGCTGTATTATCACAGGTGCAGGATGGCCAGGAAAAAGACATCGAATACTACAGCAGAGTGATGTCTAAGCCAGAGAGAAACTACTGTGTTACCAGGAAAGAACTGTTAGCAATAGTCAAGGCGGTAGATCACTTCCACAAGTACTTATATGGAAGGGGGTTTCTCATCAGGACTGATCATGCGGCCCTGAGGTGGCTACTGGAGATGAAAAACCCGGAAGGACAGATAGCTAGATGAATAGAAAAACTGAACCAGTACCATTTCAAAATCAAACATCGTTCAGGACGGCTGCATAACAATGCGGATGCCCTATCTAGAAGACCTTGTCCAGGAACCTGTAAGCATTGCCAACGTGTTGAACGCCATGAAGGAGTCGCCGATATAAGACGTACGGCACTGATACCTGAGGATGACTGGACTACTGAACATATGAGACAGGACCAGGAAACCGATCCAAACATCAATGACTTTCTACAGTGGAAAGGGAATGGAACAGGCAGACCCTCCTGGAGTGACATTTCGGATAGAGATCCCATCTTCAAGGCAATGTGGGCTCAGTGGGATTCCCTGGTTCTGGAAAATGGATTACTCAAACGGGTTTGGGAATCAGCAGATGGGAGGTCGTCAATTTCCCAATTGGTTTTGCCCAGGAAGAGGATAGATGAAGTCTTGAAGGAAATTCATGAAGGGAAATCAGGAGGACACCTTGGAGTCAACAAAACCTTGGAAAAAATCAGACAGAGATTTTACTGGGTCCAATGCCGAGACGATGTAGAAACTTGGTGCAGGAGATGTCAAAAGTGCGGCGCCACTAAAGGTCCCAAGACAAGATCCAGGGGCCAAATGAAGAAATACAACGTAGGTGCACCATTCGAGCGGATTGCCATTGATGTAGCTGGACCTTTTCCTGTGACGAATGACGGCAACAAATACATCCTCGTCGCCATGGACTACTTCAGTAAATGGGTGGAAGCCTATGCCATACCAGACCAGGAAACATCCACAGTAGCCAGGTTATTGGTGGATAACATGTTCTCGAGGTTCGGAGTACCGATGGAGTTACATTCCGACCAAGGAAGGAATTTCGAGTCCAAGTTATTCAAGAAAGTTTGCGAACTGATGGGCATCAACAAGACCAGAACGACCGCTCTTCACCCTCAGTCGGATGGCATGGTTGAAAGGTTCAACCGAACCATGGAAGAACATCTTTCCAAGATGGTGGAAAAAAATCAGAAGGACTGGGACAGCCACCTTCCATTATTTCTTATGGCTTACAGAGCGGCAGTCCACGACTCCACCAAACTTACCCCGGCTAGCATCATCTTCGGAAGGGAACTTCGATTGCCCTGTGACTTGTTGTTCGGATCACCAAGCACCGAAGAGGTTGACGTGCGGGACTATGCAGATAAACTGAAGGAAAGCTTGTTGAAAATCCACGAAACCGCTCGGAAGAGACTTATTCTGGCAAGTGATAGGATGAAAGCTCGGTACGATTTGAAAGCAAATTCAGGAGGATTCAGAGAAGACGACCAGGTCTGGCTGTACAACCCACGTAGAAAGAGAGGTGTATCTCCAAAACTAACACCGTTTTGGGAAGGACCATACAAGGTGGTGAAAAGAATCAATGACGTGGTTTATAGAATCCAACGCAGCCCGGGGACCAAGATGAAGGTTGTTCATTTGGACAGATTGAAGCCCTATCATGCTGGACCAATGGTTTTTAATCGGGACGATCAAAATTAGAGGGGAGGCAATGTTACGAATATTCATAGTTAGAATCATTAGGATTAGGTGTTCTGTGGTTAGAACTGACACTAAAAATAATTGAGTTGTTTTAGACAGTTCTTTTGGATTTTGATGTATGAAATATACGAATTTTTCTACGTGGAATATTTTCTTAGAAATCGAACCCAAGTTTCGTAACAATATCATACTCCTACCAAAGATTCTGAAAAATCTTTTTGATTGATGAATTCATATTACTATCGGGGTCATTCTGCCAGCCCATTAGCACAATTTTGGCCTCCAGTGTTTTAAATGAAAATTATGAACGCTTCAAAAATAAAACCAATGGATATTTTACTATTCTTATTTCACCCCAGTATTTAGTATGAAAGACATTTCAACCTTGAAAGATTCCGATAATTGTTGGTGAAATCGATTCTTCTCTGAAGACAAGAAAATGTTCAGTTCGAATTTAAAAAGAATATTCTCA
This sequence comes from Adalia decempunctata, assembly GCA_951802165.1. NCBI lineage: Eukaryota > Metazoa > Arthropoda > Insecta > Coleoptera > Coccinellidae > Adalia > Adalia decempunctata. Next base: position 9,115,811 of record OX637697.1, read on the forward strand.
CAACAAATCTTAGAAGATCGAATACTTACGTTCAAATATTGCTTTCCAAATAGGCAACCTAGGAAAGAATTCCAACTTTTCTGGTTTTTCGCCATTTTGAAATTTTTCCTTCAGAATTCTACACCACGACATAAAAATTACTAGGATGTCACTAGAAACCGTTATTTCAAATTTCACGCCTAACACCATGTATCTCGCTTATGCTTCGAAAACGGGACATATGTCATATGGCAAAAGTTTCATCTTCTCAATTTTTTTTTATTATTATTTGTCTTCCTGTTGGAAAAGTATTGATCAATTTTAATAAGAACACTCACTATGATTATTGATCCTCTTTATTTAATCAGGACTGCAAATATACAATTATACTTAAATATATTATATTCACAGGTTTGAATTGTAACTAATTATAATTTGTAACTATTGTGTGACACTAATGATCGATATTCTAGATCACACAGCCGTCGATTTTTGTGTATACTATTTTATCATAAATCTGGAAATGGACTAAAATTAAGATGAAATTTCAAATATTATTCTCATTTCAGGCTGAACCATTGTGTTCCCCAAATTCTAAAGAGAGGACCTTCAGATGAATAAAAATACGAATTGGTCGGGGTAGCCAAAATAGTCTTCCGAGGAAATGGAAATACGACTCTACGTGGCATGAAAGTTCTTCTATCTGGTATTATTTTCGGGCGTCCACCATTCTGAAAATTAAAATTTTGAATTTCGATTACTCTTCATACTGCCCCAACCCCTGGAGACAATTGTAGCAAATTTATTGTGGAGCATCATATTGTATGCTACGATATCCAGTTATAAATGCAGAACCCACGACCAACTGCCATAAAATTTAAGAAACTTGTTCAGGGACAAAGCCTGTTAGTGATACCAAACAACAGCGTCATTGGTCACAATGTCATTTATAATGGAATACTTATCGTAGCATGCAATGTTGATTACCCAAAATGTATTGAATTTCTGAATGGATTGTTAAAATCCTATTAGAAAATTGAATCACTCTGTGCCTCTGTTGAGGGGAGCCTCTGTTATGACCGCTTATTATAAAATTTGAACGGAAGTGTCGAAAAGAAGTATAATTGGAAATTTATACCTACTTCTTCCAAATATATTCACCTTTGGTTTTGGTGGGATGTAATTGTTCACATGAGGATTCGGTTTCAAATATATTGGATTGACTGTTCGTGCCATCACGTCTAAGGGAAATCTAGTTGATTCTTGGCATTTTCCAAAGACCTCCACTTCGGACGAATCATCCGAATTCTTGTCGTAATTGTCTATTGTGTAAGCATTGATTCTCTATAAAGCAAAAATATAACATTAGATATTAAAATTCGTTAGGATCTATTGAATCATTTGTTGGGTTCAGACAAATTGAGAAGGCCAAATAAACCTGCAAATGCAATTAATATACAGAAAAGCAAGAAAGTTCTTATTTTCAGTTTTTAAAAATTGTAAAATGATTGAAAAGGTCAATTTTCACTTCAAATATCGCAACTTTTTATGTCTCTGCCAAATTTTAACGATTTTGATGGTGAATTTTAATAATTTCAGAGCGTCGTCGAAGCGTGTATCGTTGCATTTTCATTAATGGCGTAGTTTCTACCTGTCAAATGTCAAAAGATGTCAGCTTCAACAGTGGTATCTACCCAAATAGCGGGCTATTCAAAAAAACACTGTTTTTGGAAAACCCTTATATATGTATGTATAAAAATAAATTTGTTTTGTATATGGGTCATTTTCTGTGAAGGAAATGTATTTTTTTCTTATTCTGTGTTTGGAAAAATCATACAATTTCAATCAACAATTATACAGGGTATATCTGAATAACACCCAAAAAATTAAAGGGGTGATTCTTTGAGGAAAACTAAAGTGGGTGTTTGGTATAAAATTGTTCTTCTTTTTTATTTTTCCTGTATATGAAGCTAAGGACACGAAACTTGGTAATTATCATTTGTCAATTGAATAACACATCTTGGAGTTTTTTCAACCCTGAAGTGTGCTCAAAAAGGGTTGAAATAGTAACCCTCTAGAATATTTTTTCTCACCCTTTTTTTTGTTGGAAATTTTCCTTTTGAAAAATCATGGCTGAAAAACCAAATTAATACATTAACTTTTTATTTCCACAAGTTTTTTCGAAAACTCAAGGATTTACGAGAAGAAAATTCAAAGCGTTTCAAAATATAAGTTAACGAGAGGGTATTCTGCCTTAATATCTATGAGGAGAAGAATAAATTGAAGCTGAATTCAAGCATTTCCAACATTAATTTTAATTGTATTGTAGACATTTTTTTTCATTTCAATTCATTCGAAAGTAGAATTATTATAATTTGGTTGGCAGTTGGTCAATAAAATACAATTTAACACATAGGTAGTGGGGAGCAGCTGCGGTGTTATTCAGATACACCTTGTATATTATACTGTAGAAAATCTATCCGAGTATAAAAAGGCAAACTTTTAGTTAACCCTGAAGAGTTACTACGTGAACGTCATAGACACAAAATAATTGTCAGTGGTTTTTTGTATTTAAAACAAACTTGTCTGTCAAGCGATCGAATGAAAGACATCGCAAAGAAATAATAATAAAAAATCATTCTTCTCTTATTGAACGTTACGTAGACTAAATCCGTCTCCGTTTTCGAAACTAGTTTACAACAACAATTCAAACTTTTTCAAGTTTCCAGCAGATTCCTGAGTATGTCGATTCAGTTTGTGCAATATGATTTTACCAAGAAAATAATCAAGAAAAAATATGTGTATCATTCACTTAACATCAATGACTTGAAATTTTTGTCACCTTCAAATGAGAATGCAAGTAATTTTCGAGAACATTTCTCCATCAATATATTGACAGGAGTATTATTGTGTCTCGACCAATTTTACCATTACTCGAAATACAACCATTTGGAAGTTATTTGGCGTCATTCATTAAAGAGTAGGGCACCTTCATTATGTTGGATATTCTACGGATACTCTCCAAATTTTTCAATGATCTGTTTTTCTTTCATTCTCTAACTTTGACAGAAAAGTTTTCGTACAAAAAAGGAGATTCCTCCTTTAAAACATTTTTGAAAAAAATTATTTAAAAGAAGATCAGAAAACATCAATATCCCAATCAATCAACAAGCATACCCTTTTTTCATACAGTTTAAGTGGTTTCCCTGAGTTCAAACTGACTCAAGGCATGAAATTCACTTCGAATTATTTCTCAGTCAAATATAATTTCAATCAATAGTAGGTACTCACCCCCAATAAAACCACAGTGATCAAGAAAAAAGTGGAGAAGTATTGTACTACACCCATAATAATCTTCATCATGAACTGAATTAATCGATTCCAAATGAATTCTGTTGGTCTCATTTATACTTACCTGGAAAATTGTATTTTTACCAGAACGTTGACTTTAACATAAACATCCAGACTGAATAAATAAACATTTTCATTTCCTTCTTCCTTGGTTTATATCATCCCATTGTTCACCTTGATGCCTAATTCGTGTCTGATATTATAATAATATTTGCAAATATACAATGCATTACTTGAAGATCCTTCATCTGTCTCGTTTTCGAGCGCTCGTAGGTTTAAAAAAAATCTGATTGTCCGTATTTCGAGAAGTATTTCATTATTCAGAACCTGTTCACCGAAAATCAATATAGCTTTCCATTTTTCTTATCAACACTAGCAATCACTACGTTCCATTTCATGTGAAATGAATTAAAAAAATCATGTTTGATTTAGATGTGTGACCTATATCACGAATTCCGTTCGTTTATTAATTTTTGTGATGGAATCGAAATTCACGTTTGTGATTTCTTGAAATTTTTGAGATCCATGAGACTTCCGTTTTTCGAATGGAAAGCCCTTTTTTCTTCTTGTGGTGCTCTTTCCGTTGCGGACGTTGGCGGTCAACATGGCTATTTTAACTTTGTTTACTGCACTTTGAAAAAGTTCAACTGGAGTAAGTCCGTAAGCCCTTTATTTCGCTATTAAAATCGATTCCTCATAAAATTCTGAGATGAATATCAGAACTTCGAATTTTCACCAGAAAATTGTGTTTTTGAACGTGAATTTACTGAAAACGAATTTGAAAACAGAGTTTTCGTGCATCATGATGGTTTACCCCAAAGATTTCCATTGGAGAATTGTAGTTTTCAGGCTTCCATGAGCAATAAGGTCACTGCTCTCGTCGCGATAGACAAAATTAAAAATCGTGATATAGAAGGTCAAAAAAAGCCAAAAGGGCTGTCAAAGGTGGCAACCTTGAGAACGTGAATACTCCGTTTTTCCGAATTAGATTCTCATGTCATCCATATGTCAATAGCCATAATCAAATCCACGTTGAAGAATACCATCGATCTGGAATGCATATTTTCTGAAATATTCAGAAGAAACAATTTTCTCGATCACATTACGAATTTTATTTTTCGTAGAAATACAAACAGGAATGCTAGTTATTCGAAAGTGCCCCGTAATGCCTCCAGTTTTTTGAATAAAAATATATAAACATATAAAAAAAGTTGAGTTCGAATTTCGGAAAAATTATCTCACGGAAAATCGAATATGCATGTTGAAATAATGCTTTCCAAATTGGCAACGAAAAAAAAATTTAACTCTGCAGGTTTTCTGCCATTCTGAATTTTTCTTCAGAATTCTGCACCACAATCGAATTGTGCACCAAAAAATACTAAGATGTGACCAGAAACCGTTTTTTTTTAATGTCACGTATTACTTACCACAATTATCATTGCTCAAACTTGATATTAAACACCCAGTACTTACCCTGCTTATGCTTTGAAAACAGGATATACATGTCATAAGGCAAAAGGACTCTTCTGGTGCTATCTACAGGGCTTTATGTTTTTGTTCAGTAATGAATTCGTCCCCCCTGTACGGTTGAATTTTTTTTCCATTTTCATTAAAATCTTTCTGACTTCACCATTCATCATCCGTTGTAACCCGTCATATTTGGTATTGAAATTCTTCCACATTCACCATATAACAAACAGATCGTGAATTATATTATTCAGATAATATTCCATTTCGAGAAATTAGCAATAATTGTAGGCGAGCAACAGTATTTATGTAATATAAATAAACCTTATCTGAGATATTTCGCGGAGAAATATGTCTAGGTGAAAAGAATATTTGTCAAACTGTAAAATTTGTAAAAACGTTAATTGAATATTACCTATCCTTCGGACCATTTAATTTAAAGTCTGAATAATTGTGTTCTAAGAAGAATTACATTCGAAATATGATCGTGAGAATTGTAAATATCCCAATAAATATGCAGTCCAGAGCAATTTAGTGGAGTGCCTGGAGCATTCAAAACCGTAAAACCTCGGATTAGAGTTATAGTGAATGAAATAATATGATCGATGTGGGATATTGTTTTTTAAACTATAAATTGCAATGTTTACCAATTTTTTTTTGTGCAATCCATTTTTTCATTGTTTAAACAAATTATTATAACAAATTAATGTTTGACCATACATTCTCACTTTAAACAGTAATTTTTTTGTATTTATATGTTGAATCTCACCTGAGTAGACATATAGGAACATTTTTCAAAGATACCTGTGAATAAAAATACCAGTAGACATCTCGAACGTGAAGGGGAGAGCGGAGCGACAGCTGCTATGTACAATGGAATTTCTCGGCCAGTTCAATTATAAATGAAACGTACTCTATTGTGTACATTTAAATAAATAATGTAATTAATTACGACCATGAAAAAAAAATTATTAGTACAAAATCCGTTTATTTAAATATATAACAATGTTGTCGAAATCAAATATTTTCTTCTACTTCATCTATCTGTATAATGGGTGAAGTATTGGAACAACTATTTTCGCTACACTGCAGTGTAAACCTGACTTTTTCTGCATCCACACGCAGCTCCACATCACTTTTTGCAATTACAAAATAACATTTATGATAAATTATCCGGAGCAGGTAATTGATTCATAGTTATTGGGATGTACATGTTATTGGAATACTTCCATCCCCAATTTTCAATAAGTACGTCATTTCCTAGCCATATCTGAATTTGTAGGTACACTCTTTTAAGGCGTTCAAACGCTGCATCAGTTGTTGGAGGCAGTGATGACAAAAGAACACTTGTATCTTTGGCTGTTGCTTTTATGAAAGAAATGAACCTTAATGTATTTAAATCATGAGTGTTAGACGGAGCGCCATATAAACTCAAAATACATGCCACACCTGCTTGCAATATATTATTGGGGTCTTCATTGATATTTTTGAATACTTTTACTGAGTCGTGTAAATCCATCCGTTTCTCAAAATTTTTGGCAAACTTAATTTTTCCTTTATTGAAAAATGCAGAAGTAGTGTCACAACCCGTAAAGGCATATAAAAAAAGAATATGTTCTTTACAGTTTGGTAATGATTTTTCTAAACATTTCGATGAAAATATCTTCTGTTGAACTTTGCCTCGGGATGGTTTTAGAAAATATATTTCACGATCTTTATCTACCAATGCCGTTAATATCACTAAGATATCGATATCTTCTGAAACTATAACAACATCTTTTGATTCCAAATTCATTGCCGTCTCAACAATTAATTTGTCGGCATCGCTTTCCGCTTGGCATGTAAATATATTGTTGTCAGCTAATTTAACTCTCAACATTTCTATCAAGCGAATTTTATTCTTACTATTTGTCAAAAATTTATCTTGAGCAATTTTTAAAGGTATATGTTCATCAAATTCAATATCTGCACATTTATTTTTTAATGCACGACGATTCCGTTCGGCTGATTTAATACTATCTTTTTTATACCCATCAAATACCACATATGTGTTACTATTATAATTATTTTTCAAATATCTTACATAATGGTCACATATCATTGCAAACGTTTCATTTAATTGCCATTTACAACGATGTAGTAACATACCTCCGTCAATAACATAAAAGAGATTTTCTGCCCTTTTTAAATTAATAGAAATTTCCGGAAATAATTCGTAAAATGTTGATTTTTTTGTTTTTCGCAGTTCACCATCTTCAAATACAGCAAGTGGATATGGTGCCAATTCGTAATTCATATAATTTTTAAGTTCTTCGTCGGTTGAAAAATAGATGTTGGCCAATAAAAATGAAAAACTAGCCTGAAAGAGATCAATTTAGGTTAGGTTAGGTTGTGTTAGAAAAAAGGGTTGATCGTAGAGGGGTGAAAATTTAGGGTTATATGTATTTTTGTATGCCGTATCATAAAAAAATATAAATAAAAAATTTTGTCCGAAAAAATTGAAAAAATAGTTAGGGGTGGACCATCCTTATCATTTAGGGGGATGAAAAATAGATGTTGGCAGATTCCCAGTCCTACCCGATATGCACACAAAATTTCACGAAAATCGGTCCAGCCGTTTCGGAGGAGTTCGTTAACAAAAATGCAGACAGGAGAATTTTATATGTTAGAGATAATAGCAGCTGTCGCTCCGCTCTCCCCTCCACGTTCGAGATCCTTACTGGTATTTTTATTCACAGGTATCTTTGAAAAATGTTCCTATATGTCTACTCAGGTGAGATTCAACATATAAATACAAAAAAATTACTGTTTAAAGTGAAAATATATGGTCAAAAATTATTTTTTTATAATAATTTTTTTAAACAATGAAAAAATGGATTGCACAAAAAAAATGGGTAAACATTGCAAATTATAGTTTGAAAAACAATATCCCACCTCGATCGTATCAATTCATTCACTATAACTCTAGTCCGAGCTTGAATGCTCCAGGCACTCCACTAATTGACCATATTCACCGTCGCCATATTGTTGTGCGACAACACCAACTACCCAGTGTTTCCAACGGAGAAATATTGAGTTTATCAAAAATACTATCAGATTTTGAGTATCGTATGTGGTATGAGAGGTTATATAAAATTGGTGGTAAACTTTGGTTAAGTATTTTGTGATAAAATCCAGGAAGATGGTTAGATATCAGTATAGGGGAGGCCATGGTTGTTGTGTCAGTAATTAATCGGCAATAAGACATCTTATTCGGCAAGAAATAGATCTAAAAATAAAAAACTGACATCAAAATATTTCCATTTAAACTTTCGCGGTCCTAAGAAATTAGTGACTTTCGTTATTCGATGTTAGAACCCTGGGTAGTTGGTATTGTCGCACAACAGTATGGCGACGGTGAATATGGTCAATTGTGCAATTTACATTATTTTCCAAGGTGGGTGCCATTATGACCATAAAAAAAAACTAATTTTGGGAAAATTGAGTATTAATGCATTTTAGAATGCTCACCTTGTAAACGATTTCGTAATACTGTATTCTGTATACATGTATTCATGATTTGTAATTTTGAGTATTGCGACTGGAGAATTGTAGGATTCTTCATTGAAATCAACTACTTTGAGAGACATCCAACAGATGACGCCCTGGTCCCGATAATAATCATGATCTGATGTCAAATTTATTATGATTGATATATTTATTTAATCCTGATCACTCCTAGGTTTCCTGAGGAGACCCCTCTGAAACTTCAAGCTTCGAAGCTTGTAACTTGTGCCGAGTTCAATTCATTATTTGTATTCTCTTCGAAGAACGTTGGTTTATTCTTTATAATTCAACGTCGATATATTTTTAATTTAATGTGAGTTGTTCTTTCGTATCATCCTCTCTTCTATATCAACATTTCTATGCTCAAATGTAATATCCCAGTGAAAATGTCATTTCAAACATCATCATTTCATATCGAGTGCAAACATCTTCGCTGACTGAATAAATTGTCACGATGCAGCGTAACCAAATTTGGTTTTGTTCATAATACTTATATTTTGAATAAACTTGTTCGTGTTAACTTGACACGTGTTTAGTAAATGTGAAGAGTACAGGAAAAATTTTATACTGTACACTTAACCTAAAATCAATCCAGCGACAAAAACATTATTCTCATTCCTCATGAAAACCAATAACGACCAATTTCAAAGGAATGCGTTGAAGTTATCCATGATTCAGCAGAGCTCCATTTTCAGACAGCTGAGAATTTCATGAGGTGTAATGAAATAAAAATAAAGGCCTAACAATGAAGGACGAAAGTTGGTGTCACTTTTGGGGAAACCAAAAGTTCCACGAATTCCTACCCAAAATTATGTTACCGAACGGAATTCATGTGACACCCTTTATATACTTTACTGATATGGTTATACCCATAAGTTCTTTCATACTTCAAGTACTCAATTTTCATTCATCTAATTGTTCAATCTTTTTTACATTTATAATGTACAGGCTTACCAGGAGACACCTCATCATTTCTCTTTGTCTTCCTACAATCAAACTAACAAATAATTTTTGATGGTATATTCAAGGAACAAGCTCTCTGCTCCCATCAATAAGGATTAATAAAATAATTTTTAAATAATTACAAAATAAATAAAAATATCACTAACAACTCGAACACGAGTGCCATCGTCAACAAATCTTTCGAAAAATAGTCCTCAGATCTACACTCTCAGCACCATCACGACGCTATAGCTCTAGTAATCCACTCCACTGTATGACCAACCCTGTGGTATATGCCAGGTTGACCAGGCTGTGCGCAGGAATATCCTGCGGAAACAATCCCGATAAGGAACCACCTCCCTTGTCTCTGTAGCATCAGAGGCCCTCCTGAATCTCCTTGACAACTGTCCCTGCCTCCTGTTTTGTACCCAGCGCACATCATCTCGTCGTAGATGGTAACTCCGATTCCTTTACTCCGATGCCATCTTTCGCATATCCTGTTGTCTATCACCGGAACTTGCACGGCTTGCAGGGTCTGTGGACGCAATCTTGATCCAGGACTCAAAGCTCCCCAACCTGCTGCGACTCCAGTTTCTCCCAGGAAGGTCTCACCTCTTGGAGGAAGACAGATGGGGGTAATGTGGGGTAGCTGGTGAGCTGTGCGGTCCAAACGTAGCACTGCGACGTCGAATCTGTCAGCTTGAGGGGTGAACTTGAAGAAGGGGTGAACCTAAGGAAAACGAAGAAGTATTAGAATGGGAGAAATACGAGGCATTGGATATTATTTTCGATAATAACCTCAAGGTATAAATTGATAAAGTATGGTAAATTGTCAGTGTCGGTAGTGGTGACAGAGTAATGTGAATTTTTCAACTGTAGATTGCTCTTACCAAACGAGATATTTCAATCTTTTTCGGAATTCGAAGAGTGTTGAAAATCTTAGAGAAAGAACCATTTTTTGCAATGTCTGCGAAACCGTTGTTTCGAAAAGAATAGAATTGGCCTTAGGATGCATGTTTCTCGATCAACAGTTATTGAATAAATTCATTATATCTCAAATATAACCTCAATCAATTCGTCTTTCCTATAAAAACTTCAAGGTTTGGAGTTGTTACACCGAGTGTTGAACATGAATTTGATCATAATAGTAAGGCTCTATAAAGGGGAGTATATACTACAGTGGCTTTATACAAGACAGTGGGGTCATAGAACACGTTTTTGCACAAACATGGCGGATATTTGTTTACATTTGAGTGTCGTGCTGTTTGACATTTGACGCGATCTTGAGCTTTTTGTACAACAAAACAATGAAAGTCCGCCATTAGTGGTCTAAAACAGTCCGACCAATCAAAACGTGAACGTCTATTGTCGCCACTGTCCTGTATAAAGCCACTGTAGAGTATACCAGAAACCGCCATTCTGGGTCCAACCACAGACTCAAAAATTACAGATCCCTTCGAAAGAAATGAAATCTGTAATCGAAAGAAATGAAATATGTAAGCGAATGAGCCTATTTTCGGAATGAGAGATCTTGTGGTGACTTTATTCGGCATGCTCATATGAAAAACATTGGAAATAGGTTAGGTTCGTGGTGTTAGAATAATGCCGCGGCATCTAATAGTCAAATTTATAATAATTTATTGTTTATGTTGGTGTATCACCCCGATAGATGGCGATGAAAATGTTGCGAGTCCTGTAATTTTCGAGTCTATGGTTGGACCCAATCAACTATAGAGCCAAGTCTATCTAGCATACCTATCTTTAAAGTGCTCTAATAAAAGCTGTCCAATTGAATATCGACGTGCCGAGCATGTCCATGTAATAAATTCACCCTGTCGCAAATTTTGTCTATTTCGTTTTCGAAATCCCATTTGTTTGATTAATTAGTCTGCTACAGTCATCGATGTAGGGTTACTACTAATGAGGGAAATGGTCTAGCAGAGATCTAATGCTATGTCCTACACCCAGAAGGAGCTGTTTGAATTTTTTTTTTGTGAAGCATAGATAGTACAGCAAGGAGTGTATGATTTAAATTTGGAGAAGAAAACGCAGTTTTACATTTTTTTAATAATTCTATTTAATTTTGAATTAACGTTCTTCAATTTTTTGGTTGAGTAGAGCAGAATTTCTGGACTTCGCCTTTTCCCACTGTTTTCTGGAATATTTTGTTTGTAATCGATTTATTTGGGAATAAAGGCAATAATTATTATTATCATAATTTCCAAAAGAAGAGTTCCAAAAAAGGGAGCCAGGTTTTTTATTGTAACAAAAAAAACTGATCCTCAGTCTAATTTCGACCTTATTTTTTCAGACAACGTTTCAAGGAAAAATAGAGACTGAGGATCAGAGTTTTTGTTCCCCTTTCCTCTGGATCACAGACAAGAAAAAGCCGGGAGACAGGCTTTTTCTCTTCATTCGGAAATTTGAAAACGGCATTGGAACTCTTTACTACTTAATATTTTATAAATTTGTTGATAATATGTTTTTCCACCGCGATTATCTTTACACTTCCCAACACATCTTGGCATTGATGCAATAAGATAGTCTATTTCTAAACAAATGGAAAGAAAAATCTGTGTCAACTTTTAATGGAAACTAAGGCAACATGTTTCGACCTCTCAGGAGGTCATCATCAGGCCCAATCAAAACATAATAAAACCAATGAATATAAAATGTAACCCCAAGATAACCTTGGGGTTAAATTCATTGTTTTTATTATGTTTTGATTGGGCCTGAAGATGACCTCCTGAGAGGTCGAAACATGTTGCCTTAGTTTCCATTAAATTATTTGGAGTTGACACAGATTTTTCTTTTCATTTGTTTAACGATAACTCTCCAATATGAGTGAATTGGATCACATTTCTATGGTCTATTTCTTCTTGAGGGATACTATTCCAAGCTACCTGTACTTCATGTATCAAAGACGCCAAAATCCGTAGGGGCTGGAATAAATTTCCAAACCTGTTACCCATGATGCCCCAAACAAGCTCTATGGGCGAAAGATCGGGGGATCTGGGCGGCTATGGCAAAAGATTTACATGAGTCGCTCCAAAAAAGTTTAAACTAACTCCGGCAACATGAAGTCGACCATTGTCTTGCTTATATATTGGATTCTCGAGCCGGTTAAGGTAAGGGAGAACATATGACTCCACTTTTTCTTGAAGGTAACGCATCACTGTCTTGTTTCCTCAAATGAAGACTAAAGGTGATCTACTTGCATGTGCAATAGCACCCCATACCATAAAGCCTACTGTCCAGTGTACATGACATCAAACTGAGGTTCACATCTTCCTCCCCGCCTTCGTTTAACCCTTCTTCGGCCATCATCAGCACTCAAGGAGAATCTAAATTCATCAGAAAAGAAGACCTGATTCCATTCTAAATTCCATGGTTGACGTTTCCTGCACGTTGCCGACAATGCTCAACCGTCAGAGGTAACGCAAGATGAGGTTAATACTGCTGGAGTCAAAAAGACATCCGTTCTGACAGTTACATTAATCACTCATCAACCAAAGACAGAGTTGTCGCAAATCGGTCTCTAATGGCCATAAGTCTTATATGTCGATATTGAACTTCATTTGCGCCCTATTTTTCGATTTTGGGCATTCACAAACCACGCTTGACAAATTCCGCGTACACGTGCTCTAGGCATTTCAATAACAACTAAACATCGACTTTGGATCTCCACGTAATGCTGATTTGTTGTAAAATTCAAAAAATTTGCAGAAAACGATAACAATATTTAAGTAACAAAAATGTTTACATGCAAAAATCTTCACGATTTTTTTCTCCAAATTTAATAATTTACTTGTCAGTTAGTATACTGGTTGTCACCCAAGAGAAAAAAAGAAAATATGGGGTCAATAAATTAGGAAATCCACTGGTAGTATTTCGGAAGTTAAAAAGAGTTCCGAGTACCACCATCTGATGGCTGGAACAAAACAATGTACGGAAGTCATAGAATCGTTATGCATCCAATGTGCGAAAAGAGCATCAAGATGAAAGTAAATTTGTCCATAAATGTTATATTTTACATTCCACTATCGCTAGCTCAATCAATCACTTTGAAATACGTGTTTCTCCGATTCTTCAATTAATATTGCCTCATTTATTTCGAGAAAGCACTTCTCTAATTTTTCTTTGTACTTTCACAATTGCGTATTTACGATGTTTTGAACGGAAAATAAAATGTGGAAATTAACCGAAAACTTGAAAGAAAATTCCCTGAATGTAAACCTTTCAGTTTCCCTCTCCTACTTACAAATTTGAGAGACAATAGTTCATTGTGTAGGATCAAGTAGTAAAAGCAATACGGTTGTTTATGGAGGGATAAACAATGGCAATACACGACAATGTAAATTGGTGGCCGAGCATTGAAGCCCGGTTAGGTGATTTTACTGCGAGATTTCATACCAATACTATTTTTTCTGAAATCCCATTCAGATTCATCTCAAGTTGAGATTCAGTATCGTCCAGGGTTTAAACAGAAAATCAAGTATCGTGTATTTAGACAAAACTTTATTGTAATATTATAACAAGGCGTTTCGAAGTCTATCGACTTCTTAATCAGCAAAGCAAGCAACAATCAAGAGTATTGTTACCTTGTTAATGTGAGAGGAATGAAGAGTGGTAACTGTAATTACTAGGCTATTGTCTCGGTATTCCATAAGGCATGAGTAATAAGGAAAATTTTTTATTTTCATTATTAACTTTCATTGTTATTCTTATTTTAGAATTATATCAAATTAAGTAATCACATGTGAGCGATCGTCTTATCAATACAACATGTAGAAGGAAAGTTACTAACACGGTTATTACTTCCTAATTTTTCAATCAAAATACTCCGAAAACGGTACACAGTATTAAGTTTAACCAATAGTACATTTTTGGTATAGATTTGAATGATGATCTAGTTCACTTGAAATTTGGGTGAATAAATCTAATATTAAAAAAGTTATGTTCAATATTACTTGGTACGAAGTACGAACCGTGTACCTAGCGCCCTATGAGAGTCAGACATAAAAACCAATTCATTTTGAAGATTATAATGAAAAAGGATCGCTTGTATTCGTCTGAGCTGCTTTTCTCCGAAGCTCGAGTTTTCACTTTGAGGCAATTATTCTATAAGAGTGCTCTTGTAACGATATTTAAAATTGTTTCTAGACTCGAAGTATATGAACATACTTATTCAACCAGAAGTCAATTGGGGACACAACTGCAGATCCCACGGTCACGAAAGACTTTCGCGCAGATGCATGCGCATTGTGTTGGCATACGTTTGTACAACACTATACCTGAGGAAGCGAGGCAAGCAAATAGCCTCAAATACTTTATAAAGAACATAAAAAATTTAGTTTTTTCACTTTAGGCTGGCTCAGCTTCGGTCCCTCTCTGTTGGAAAAGGAATTTTGAAGGGTGAAAATTGGTTAGTTAAAAGATAGGAAAAAAAGGGAAAATGAAAATGTTTTAGTTGAAAAAAGTGTATTTGCTCATGTTTAAATTTGTGTAAATTAAATTTCTACTACCTCCTTAAACTGTCAGGCACAAACCCCTTGGTTTAGTTGACAGTTTCTCTGAAGAATATAAATTTCTGTTTGTCATTGTATTCTCTAGAATTAATAAAGTGATTTGATTTGATTGGATGTATCAGCTTCCAAAACACATCCGTATAAAATTTCATTACAATGCTGTCAGTAGTTTCGGCAAAAGCGTAAAAAATGTTTATATTTTTTTTTTCTTGTATACGGATGTGGCTACGAAATTTTTTTCTGAGCAAACCCCAAATATTTTTCAGTTTTCTACCTGTCCTAGAGACGGCTTCATTTTTTTTTTGAAATACTCTGTAGAATTGCGGTTTTCGCCAATGAATTTCTCATGAAAATTGGCTCTCAGACACCGACATCAGTTTTCGTCTTGTACTGAAAGAGGACTTCCCTCTCAAGAGTGTTAAATTTGGTCCACCATGTACATGACATGCGAAGTGTAGCAAACTTTCGACAATTCAATTCATTGCTCAAGCATGGAGGAAGAGAGCCAATGTAATGATGCTTTCAATTTGTGAAAAATATCGAACGAATTGGAAAAAGTTATACATACTTCAAATTAGAGTTCAGATTGGCGATTATCTCCGAAAGGATTTTCCAACAAGAGGTGTTATTATGATTATGCCGTTAATAATGGAAAATCACATCAGCCAAATGACCACCACGACTTCAGGACCATATCATTTTCATGAAATTTACCGAAACCAAATCGCCAATTGGCTGCCCTATGTCCTCGCTAGCCTCACGAATTCCATCTTTGAGGACTTGAATAGACACTGGGCTTTTGGCGTAAAGATTTGGAGATATAATGGAAAGAAAAGCTATGGAGTGGTACCAAGCAAACGGTCTCAAGGTGGGCGTAGTTGCATTTGAAAATGGTTTCACTTTGATAACTGAAATTTTGTGGGTAAACTCAGAAAGGATTGGAGTTTTTAATGAAATAATTTAAATTCGAAAGTTCTTTTTTTTTCTTTCAAAAATACACTGCTTATAAAAATTAACGCACATTCTGAAAATCTCAATTTTAATGAAAGTTAACTCTACATTGACTTTATAACTTATTCTTTATGTTCTCTCGGGAAGGTTTTGAACGCAACAAGACACATTAAATGGAAAAAAAAAATTCAGGATTTCACCGAATCTTATGTGAAAGAAGAGTAATGAACAATTTTCAAAATATTGAAATGCTGATAAGTGATTTAATACTTGGTGTTTCCACCCATTGCGTTAATTACAGCTCGGCAACGACGGTTCATACTCAAAATGAGTGATCTTAAAATGTTCTGATCTAATCCTTCCCAGATTTCTCCGAGTTGGATTCCTAAGTCATTAAGAGTAGCTGGATGATTATCTGAACTTCTCAGCCTTCTATTGAGGTTGTCCCAAACCTGCTCAATCGGATTGAGATCTGGACTTCTTGCTGGCCATTCCGTTCGAGAGACTTCAACCTCTTCAAGGTACTCCTGAATGATGCGCGCACGATGGTTTTGGCATTATCTTCCATAAAAATGAAATTTTCACCAATGTATGGGGCAAATGGCACTACATGCTCTTTAAGAATGTTCCTTATATACTTATCAGCATTCATAGCTCCATTATCAACGACACTAGGTCTGTGCGAGCAGTCAAAGATATTCCACCCCATACCATAATCGATCCTCCCCCGAAACCAGTGGTATTCAGGAAATTTCACTGAGCATATCTTTCATGTAGACGTCTGTATACAAGGGAACGTCGATCACAATGGTAGAGGCAGAATCTAGACTCATCTGTGAAAAGAACTCTTTCCCAATCGGCCTCTTCCCAATGGATATGCTCTCTCGCAAAATCCAAACGCGCCCTTCGATGGGCTGGGGTAAGAGCTGGGCCTCTTGCCGCGACACGAGGCCTTAAATCATATTCTCTGGGGCGATTTCTTATTGTCTGAGTGCTAATTTGCACCTCATGAGTTTGCTCAAGCTGATTTTGAAGGAGGCGAGCGGTTGCAAACCGTTGTCTCAACGAAGAAACTCTCAAGTAACGTTCTTGAGTGGCAGTTGTTACCCGTGGTCTACCCTGTCCTGGTCTTCGGACATTCACACCTGTCTCCCTGAATCGCTGCAACATTCTGGACACACTTGTATGGGAAACTCCAAACCTTTCTGCAATTCTTGTGTATGTCCACCCTTCTTCTCGCAAAACTACCGCTTGGGCACATTCCTCTTGGGTCAAATTGCGTGTTTCGCGTTGCATAGCGATCGAGTGTAGAAAATCAAACGAGAGAAAAACTATTGATCACTAGAATTGATCGAGAACAACTGATTTTAGAATGGAGCCAATACATTCAAAATCTGATAATATCATCTTTTTTTATTCCTGCTGGGAGAAAACATCTGTATTGAAGATAAACGTTGAAAGTGGATAACATATGCATGCATAATTCTGATAAAAATAATTATCATTGAGAACACCTTCAGTTGTAGAATAAATTCGAGATTCCCATAATATGCGTTAATTTTTTTGCGCAGTGTATAAGAAAATGAGCCAACTCATGCTTCTGTTTTATTTCAACCGAAAGACCCGTGACAATAGTTCAACTTCCGATTGAAAGTGAATCTACAGATAATTTCGTTCAGAAAAACAACTTGAAATACGGAATTGGCAGAGAATGGCCAAATTCAAATATATGGCGGGAAAAGTTCCTGCTTTACCCACAAATTCACTGATTTCATAGTTTCCACGCGCTTTGAACGCCGACCATTGGTGTGAGCCAAGAGCTCTCTGGGAGTTCTTTTGTGGCGGACATTTGGGGGAGATATAGAGCTCCCGGCTACCTCGCGAAGAAGTCACAACTTCCTGAAAAGAAGTCGCAGGGATGTCCCTGGGTTATCTTCGTGTTGCCTGGGATATTGTGCTTGTTTAAAAAATGATGTTTGGGCATAGATCAAAGTAAAGAGAATGATGGTTGATGTAGAAATTATAGATTTGGGTTTTCCTCGGCGTAGATATGAAAGTTAAAATTTGACTGGAAGTAAAAGCCCACACAAAAATGAATAACTGAACTCAATAGTTACGGTCGAGGTATAACATGAACTGAACAAATTTAAACATCTATATAATAAAAATTGAGGTACCTACAGTTCTTCTGATATGTAGAATTATTCTTCAATTTACAGTGACACATGGTATCATTCAATCGGAACCAATATAATTACCTATGTGTTGGAATAAAAAAAATAAACATTAACAATGATCCAATATGCATGTTCACTGAAAAAAATCACATCACATATTTTTTAAAGATGTTTCCCTATTACGGTAAATCAGGTTTTTCATGCCTTTCGATCATTCTTTTTCTATTTATCTCAGTTATATCTTATATCCATACGAGAATCCTTTAGTTTATTATATTTTACATCCAACTCTTAACTGGTGAGTGCTCTGACAATTAGAGTTTAGGACCAGGTATATTTTCATTCGAGAAGAAAGTACAATTTTCGAAGGAAATATTTGAACTTTCTACTAAAGAAATTCGTTATTGAAAACTCTTTTAATCTGCGAAACGCTCGATAACATCAGAAAACTTCTAGACATAGAACCTGTCAAAGCATGAAAAAGGATAAATGAAGATAGGTACAAGTACCAATTCAAAAAGTAAAAATGAACAGATTTGTGGATTAACGGGCAAGCCAGATATTTAATCCAAGATTTGATGAATTAATCGGCATTTAACTAACTAACGCTTAGAACCAATACGGTGCAAGTGGCCCTCAGCCACCGAGGTGGAAATGAGCCTCATTACTCAAGATGATTTTTCGATAGAATTCCGGATAATTTTCATGCCTTTCAAGGACCCAATCAGCAGATTATCTGTCAGCTTGAGTTCCTGTGTTAACTGAACTTTATAAGCCTTGAGACCCAAATATCTATGCAAATTTCGGTGCAGTGACGTTTGCGGAAAGCCTTATTCCAAAGAACCACGAGGAATGAAAAAACCTGGGTTTTCTTCAACACGCCTACAGCAGCAATATTCCTGGTTGTGCTTGTATGACGTGCACGGGTATTTTTCTTCTCATCAATCCCTTGTCCCAACAGCTTAAACTTTAGCATCAATTTCTGTATTGAGGTTCGACAAGGTGCTTCACGACGACCCAAAAATGTTCGAGTTTTACGAACCATTTTCATAGTGCATTTCAATAATTTCAATGCGTTGTTGAAGCTTGCATCGTTTTTTTTGTATTGATGGCGCAGTTTCTATTTGTCAAATGTCAAAAAATGATAGCTCCAGAAGTGACATTTGCCAAAACGGCAGGATATTCAAAATACCCTTCAGTGAGGAATGCGAAAAAGAGGAAAAATAACGTCAGCTCAACATCTCCGATGAGCAAGTGCCTGGTCTATACCGCCGGATTAACTCTGCATAAAACTGACTCATTTCTGGGGATTCCACCGAGTGAAACCACATCATGCCCGGAGGCTGAGCACAATGATGAATGTATCCTATGCTATCATGGAGCAACCAAATTGATATAACGGAGACGTCTGGGTCTGGCTGAATAAATTACAGATTTGAGCGTCGACGTCTAGAAAATAATGAAAGCTCAAGTCCATTACCAAGGCCTCTGATTAGATTAATTTCTCTCGATTGAAAACCAATGCCAATGTCGTTTCCGCGTTCATAAATCCGTCCCGTCCGTCAGGCTCGTAATATCTATCGGACAACACCTGGTGACTGACGAGGATGAAAAGGAAAGTGAACCTCGTACCGTGTCCAAACATGGAATGAGATTCTTACGATAAACTTTCTTGGTGCTCTGTGTATAATAGTGACGATACCGGGCATCGGCGTCACTTTCACCTCTTCCTATTACAAAAGCATGGCGAAGACTTAATAGTTCCTTACGTCAAAAACAAATAATTAAGACATTTCGCAAAGCACGCTTCGGTTTAGAAAGCGCATTGAATGGACATGAATATCAATATATTATGGATGGTTATTAATGAGCCTTCCAGGTATCCTTTCGCTTCTTCCTATCGGAGAGAGGAAGGAAACGCTGCTTCGCGCGAAGGATTCGATTTCAGTCATACAACTTAAAAACCTTTCGGAGTGAAACAATCTTTTTTTACGCCAACATCCAAATATGTTCATAACGAGAGTGTGAATTGAAACATAATAAGATACATTTTGTACCAAATTTCATTTTGCACTGGTTGCTAGGCAACAAATGCGAAATGGAATATTTCGTAATCGATCTGCTTTTTTCGATAATAAACTAAAGTAGCTTAGACAATAGGGCCCAAAACACAGTTCTGTGATAGGACGCCGAACGACAAAGGACCCCGAACTTTCCTTATGGCAAATGGTTTTCCGTCAAATGTTCTAATATTTTGGTATAATGTAGTACTCGACCTACTGATCAAAAGTGTCCATGACCCCAACTCAATCCCATGACTAGTTTCTGAAATACAGGGCGTTGAAGTTGAGAATTACCCACTTTTACTACGCCCGTATCTCGGAACAGAATCGAATGAACTTCAATTTTTCGCAAAAAACATTTCATTCCGTCCCTAGGGAGATAGAGGCATATGACCGAAAATAGTTACGAATACAGGGTTATCCATGAAGAAATTGAACTAGCAGAGATCTAATTTCCTAAGTACACCACTGGTCGAACCACCACAACAGGATAATGACAGACCAATTTCTGGCTTATTAGCCTTCTTCAGTGCCACACAACCCTTATCGTGGTAGTATCCAACTGAAACGGTAGAACTTATATTATATCCTAGTAGGAACATCTGAGTACAGTTTAAACTGTACAGTGTCAGTGCTAGTCCAATTTCTTCATTATTATGCAGTCTTAGGACGATATCCTCTTCGTTGGATTATCCATAATCGAATGCATGCCCGATTTTGAATGTATAAAATATGTCAGTTACAGAGCGAGAACGTTCGCAAAATGAACTATTTCACTAGATATGTTGTTGTTACATCGGAAAAACCTGAAATAACCAAAATTTATACTGGGTGATCCATTATTATAGAAACTATTCACAATGAAGGTTAAGTGGACACCCTGTATTTATTGGTTGATTTAAGGTGTTTGTTTGATTTTTTTCAGTACATATCACAACGGACTTCAAAGAATACAGGGTGATTCAGTCATGAAATAAACTGTGAACCTTACGAAATACCCAAAAACCACTTTTTTTTTCATCACTCTCTATTTCAAGATTAACTCCGTTGAGGTGGAAGTTTTCTTTCACCACTGTACTTGATATAAGAACATTGATACGGCTGAGAGTTTTTTTTATGTAATATGAAAATTATTTATTCATGTTTTTCTACAATTATTCCAGCAACTAGTTTGTTTTTCCAATTTTCGAAACACTTTTACTTGCATTTTGCATTCTCAACTCATTCGTAGAAGGTTTGGAAAATAAAATCATCAGAGTTTCACTTTTGAGCCCTGAGAACAGGTAGTACTTCACATTCTAGACAGTTAAAGTGTTACCCATATTTGACTCAAATTGGTATCACTTTAAAATTATATTTCCGAGCACAAAATGTCTTTATTCATTGAATGCAGTTTCTCCAACGAAGCATTTCTTCGTTTGTAAGGTGAATTTTGTTTCCGAGATATATACATTATCATCGAAAAATTACGAATACCTAATCACTTCTACCATCTCAACGAAATTATCTTCGATATACCTTTTCAAAAATACCCATGCTGTTCAATTCTTTTTAGGCCACAATCGAACCTCAAGTTACGATCCTTGTAGTGTTTCTTATCAGTAGTTTTTGATTCGATTTCACGGGAGGTTCTTCATTTGATTTCATTCAGAATTGCAAATTTATAATTTTTATATTAGAAAAAAAATCTGGTCATAGGATATGGACTCTCTCAGCCGTATTGATGTTTTTATATCAAGTACAGTGGTGAGAGAAAACTCCCACCTCAACGGAGTTAATCTTGAAAGAGGGTGATGAGAAAAGAGTGTTTTTTGTGAGGTTCACAGTTCATTTTATGACTGAATCACCCTGTATTCTTTGAAGTCCATGATGACATCTTCTGGAAAATCAAACAAACAAATTAAATCAACCCAAAAATACAGGGTGTCCACTTAACCTTCATTGTGGAATTGTACATCCAACTTCAACAACAAATAATTTTCATGGATTCAAAGTAATATAATAAATGAAATAAATATACTGCTCCACAAGAGTTAGGGATATCGTATTCAATCGTTTTTAAAAGTATGTAATCTTCGAGAAAATCTCTGTTAAATCATTTAAAACTCAATAACAACTTGAATCGATCCAATAAAAATCAGTATGAGACATTTCCTCATTCTGGTCGCCTTTTTTCTGAAGTTTGGTTCTTTGCATAATGTGCTTCATGAATGTTCTTATTTTGAAATGAAGTCAGTTTATCAACGGCTTCGATTTGAAACGAGTTTTCTGAAAATGCCAAGACGTAAATTAACAAACGCTGAGGCTAATAGGGCTATCGGAATGCTACTGGGTGGCCTAACTCGGGTTGTTGTAGCGGAAAGGCTCCAAGTCAGCCAAAGTGTGATATCTCGACTTTGGAATAGGTTCAGGGAGACAGGTTCCGTGTTGGAAAGACCAAGGCTTGGTGGGCGACGAGGAACAACACCTGCTCAGGATCGTTTCATCACCGTTTCGGCGAAAAGAAACCCTACGTGTAGAATGCTACTGAATACTCTTCAAAATGCAGATGGGGTCCGAGTTTCCATCGAAACCATCAGACGACGTTTGAGAGAGAAGAATCTAGGTTCTAGATGTCCATTAAGAAGAGTTCCATTAACACGTGACCATAAGCGTCAAAGACTGGAATAGGCAAGGCTGATATGTTTATCAATTGGAACGATCAATGGCGTAGTGTCATTTTCACTGATGAATCCAGATATGGACGATTTTCCAGATTCTCGAAGAATAAGGGTATGGACAATGCCACGCATACCCCGTAATCGTCGCTATGTCCAAGTAGTCCATCCATTCCGAGGGGGTAGTGTTATGGTATGGGCCGGGATATGTTTCAACGGGCGCCCAGATCTACACATTTGTCCTGGGAATATGACCCCCTCACAATATAGGGAACATGTCATTGACAATGTTGTGCCAAATTTTCACGCTGCTTTTGGTGAAACTTTTCAATTTTTAGACGATAACGCTAGACCGCACCGTGCAGCCATAGTTGAGAATGCGCGCGAGAGGCTTGGTATTTCAAATTTACCAATACCTCAGCACTCACCAGATTTGAATTGCATAGAACATGCATGGGATATGCTCCAGAATCCTTAAATGATCTGAGGGAGCTTTTGTCCCGTTTATGGAACCAAATTCTTCAAGAAAAGTTCAACAACCTAGTGTGTAGTATGCAAAGAAGATGTCAAGCTGTTATTGATGCCCGTGGAGGCCATACATTGT
The DNA here is from genome assembly GCA_951802165.1 of Adalia decempunctata. NCBI lineage: Eukaryota > Metazoa > Arthropoda > Insecta > Coleoptera > Coccinellidae > Adalia > Adalia decempunctata. The sequence continues at coordinate 9,139,076 of OX637697.1, forward strand.
AAAATGCTTGAATTCTATGGGAATAAAATTTCGTTATTTTACTCGATTTTTCCTAACCACCCTGTATACGATGCAGACCTACAGGCTGAAATTAATTTGCAACTCTAAATCATATTAATATGAATTTTCATCACAAAAATCTTATCTTAACTATATTATTTTGCAATTTAAGTCAATATCCCCAACTCATGATGTGGAGCAGTTTATTTGTATATTTACTTTTTTTCAAAATGGTCTTTTTCTGCAAACGTCAAAAAATGACAAGGTTCGCGCATAGACAACAATATTCGAAGTGACCCTTGAGACCGTGCGCGAAGTAGTGTGCGAAATACTTACTTCGCACACTACATGTAAACTACATGGGATTTTCATAATTTATGTTCCTCAATCAAGCAAAAATCCGAGAAATCATTTATTTATTACTGTTTAACAATAATGAAGGCTTCCAAATTGTGAGAAATTTAACACTACCTAATTTTGTTTATTATTTACAATGTTAACATTTATGGTCCAGCCAGTGCACGATCGTTTGTAGAAAAAATTTTGTTTGCATCTCATGCGCGAAATACTTTGGTGATCTCGACTATTTAAAAAAAAAAAACAGTTTTCGATCACCAAAAGTTAGCATTTCGCGCACATAGATACAAAAATAACTATTGTAGTAGAAAAAGTGTAGTATGTAACTCACAAAATATAGCAATATTGCACTCGTTTGAATTGCATCACTTTCAACTTTCAATCTCGTGCAAAATCTGCATCATTTTGTGTTCGCTACATCATATACTATAATGGGCCACCATGTCGCTGTTGGATCGTTAATTAGCTGTGCTGTGTCTGGGGTGGCGTAGGGACACAGTAACAGTAACAGAACGACAGAGCCTACACAGAACACAAACTGATTCTCCGAACTCGTACAAGCTACAAACTCAGAAGATGTACTTTCTGAGGAGTCTCCTCGGGAGACCTAGGAGTTATCAGTATAATCAATCAATCAACAGATAGATTTCGATAAGTTCCTTATTCTTCTGATGGTGGAAATAATTGTCCTACTGGAAACGAAATTAGCGAAATGGGGTTATTTTCTTGAAAAATGGCGTTTTCAATCCGATTTTAAAACATCATTTAATGTAAGTATGCACATCGCTCAAGAACAGGCCAGAATATTGCTGCTTTAGAGGAAAGTGTTGAAGAAAACTCAGGTTGGTCCATTCCTTGTCATTCTATGTAATAAGGCATGCCACAAACTTCATTACACCGTGTTTTGTATAAAGATTTGGGTTTGAAGGCTTATAAAGTTCAGTTAACACAAGTACTCAAGCCGGCCGATAATCAAGAACGTCGTGTTTTGATGATTGGGTCCCTGAAATGCATGAAAATGATTCGACATTAACTCGAAAATCATCTTGAGTGATCAGGGGATTTTTCCACCTCGGTGGCTTCGTCAACAAAAATTGTTGCATCTGGGATTCGGAAAACCCAAGAGTTATTGTTGAAAAGCTCCTCTTTCCTCAGCGTGTAACTATTTCATGAGGTCCGGCGGAGTCATCGGACCTCACTTTTTCGAGAATGAGGCTGGAGCAACAGTAACGGTGGATGGATTGCGCTATCGAGCGATGATTAATTATTTTTCATGCCCGGAATTGGATGGTATTGATCTGTACAACTTTTACTTTCAACAAGACGGGCGCTACATGCCACACAAGCAAGGAAACCATTGATCTTCCACGCGAAAAATTTCCGGACCGTGTTATCTTTGATCACAATTGGCCACCGAGATCTTCTGATTTAACATTTAACCCCTTGCGACTTCTTCCTTTGGGGCCATGTGAAAGAGAAGCAGTGGCGACACTAGGGAGGGCAGGGGGACCGGGCCACCCCTAAAATTTTGCCTCCCGCCCCCTAAAATTTTTGACATACTAAGACCTTAAATTTTTTCGTTGTATTTCTATTTACTTTGGCCCCTCCAGAAAAATTCAGGCCCCCTCTTGGCCCCCCCTGTCTTCGAAAGCTGGCGTCGCCACTGAAGAGAAGGCCTACGCGAAAAGCCCAGCGTCGATTTAAGACCTCAAATATGCAATTAGTGAGGCTATCGAGGACATAGGGCGGCCATTTCGCGATTTGGTTATGGAAAATTTCATGAAAATCATATGGTCCTGTAGTCGTGGTCGTGGTGTTCATTTGGCTGATGTCATTTTTCATTATTAACGGCATACCTTCCTCTTCATAATGAAATACATTCTTTCCAGCTTGCTTTTGTTTTTCTTTGTTCTAGATTTGACAAGTTTGCACTATGGACCTTCTCTTGTTTGAATAGTTATAATTATTGATCAATTATTTCTAAGGTTTTATCTCGGTGAATCAATGAGTAGTTTTGTTATTAAATGAGTGTTATTATTAAAAAAATTATAACGAACTCTCCAATTCGCGATTTTCAAATACTTCAAAAATATTTACGCCAGCAGCACCAGCTAAAACACATGAACAGTTATCTAGTTATTCGTCTCAAGATGTATGTCAAGTTTAGTCAGACCTTTCAGCTATACGAACGTTCCTCGAAGATACTTCAACATTTCAAACCTGAATTTGGGAAACTCCGAAAGTGTAGGCCGGTAGCGGTTCAACGGCAGAATTGATCACATAATCTCCTAGAGTGACGTGAACTTGTCTGGGTGTTGCTCTTGCTACGCAATGACCTGCAGTTACCACGTGGCGTCTACTGACTAGAGATCCTCCGCATCTGAAACAGAAATATTGAAATTTGTGTTCCAACAAAAATTACATTATTTATACACGCTTTAACATCTAAGACGGTTCATACCCAATAAACACGCAAACGTAAAATAAATTCAATAACAATTGTCGAAAATGTCTTTAGCCAATACGTTCCTAACCCATTTTTCAGTATCGTTACTCCTCCAAGTTGAATTTACGATATTTAAACATTGTGACTGTAACGAAAATTCTGCTGGAATATGACTCAATCCGGATTTAACGTCACTTCGCTTCTACGTTTTTCAACATTCTTCCAGATTAAAACGTTGAATCCCGTTTTGAGATGAGGCTGATATTCTTGAATGTTTGAAGTTTTCGACTCGATTCAATATCGACTCATTTATAACCCAATATTAAATCATATCTTGTGATATTCTTGGTTGAATCAAAACCTTTTAAAAAGGCTTTTTTTTTCTGTGACGGGAAAAAAATTTGACATTTTATCTCTGTTGACAGGTAACAAAATATAACTTCACACATAACTTTACACGAAATTACTTTTTTCGGCAACCGTCCGGGAAGTTACCTGGCCGCGAATCGGGTGTTATTTCAGAACTGCCACACTTTATTAGCAATTTCTGTTCTGTGTGCCACCGATTCATCAACATACCCTTCAGCGACCGTTGATGACTTCCAACCGCCATGTTTCTTTAGTGTCATCGAGTCTCCCCCAGATTCAATTAAAAGTGTAGCAGGCGATCTTCGAAATGAATGACCTGTATATGAGTTAGCATTTTCAAGTTGAAGAAAATTAGCTAATGTTTCAGGAACCTCATAAAACTGATTTTTACCCACAACCTGATTGATACATTTTCCATTGCGATATGCATAAAACAGGCGGCGATCTTTTGCTGCTGCTGGACGAAGGGCTATGTACATTCGGTAATATTTAATATATTCTTCAGTAACTACAAATCTCCTTTTTACATCATTCTTTGTTTGCTTCAGTTTCACAATTAATAACTTTTCCGAATCTTCAATTTCATCTAATGTTACCTGGCTGATTTCACAAATTCGACAAGCTCTTGCAATTCCAAATATAACTACAACCTTGGCCATTAAATAAACTTCATCGGGTGCATTATTTAAAAAATCACTAATTTGTGTACTCGTAATTTTGTTTCAGAAATGTAATCAGTTTGAAATATTTCGAAACGTCTACATTGTTATTGAATCGTAACATTCTTTCTCTATTTCAGTATCGTAATGAGTTCAATGCAGTACTAAAAACAGTGCTGTAATGAATTCATTACAGCATCGTTTTCAGTAACATTTTTCGTTTTGTGGTTGTCAGCAATGACTTCCGATCCTTTTAAATTTCAGCAGACGTCAATTTGGAAATGTCAATTTTCGTATTTCCTAACATTCACACCAACTGCCAAGATACAACATGAAAGTCACAAGGACCTATTATTTGAATTTTTTCAATAAATTTCACAAAATTTGAGTGAAATAGAGACAATATCGTCTAATACACGTTGCAGAATGCAATTCCAATACTCATGCGTTCGTATTGGAATAGGAGCCCATTCTGCGACTAGTTTTAGAATATACTATTTTATTTGTGTTGTGTTCTCGTCCATGTTGTCTAATTGGATAGGGTGTCTTAGGGAATTGGACTAATAGTCAAGTTTAATTACAACTTCGTCGACGTTTCGGAACTTTTCCACGTGTAATAGCGAGATTAGGTATATTAATTAAAGATTGTAATTTGAATTTATAAGGAATCCGATGGTCCAATCCAGAACCCAAACTATTTTTCGTTTTTATGTAATTTTAAATCATCAAAGTGACCACAACGAGTCTTGAGAAAGGAACCAGAAAAGTTCCGAAACGTCGACGAAGTTGTAATTAAACTTGACTATTAGTCCAATTCCCTAAGACACCCTATCCAATACTATTTTATCATTGAATGATTCGACCACACTGTTGATGGCTTTTGTTGTTGTGCCAGTTCCGAAAAATAAGCCAATAACACTGTTTTCGAGAAAGAACTGCATTTCTGTTTCATTTTCCATTCCTCAAATCTTGAATACGCGGTTTCGTAAATTTTCCGCGATTTAGCCTAATTGCCTAATTCTCAAAGGAAATTATTCGTATTTGTGTCATTCATTGAGGCAAATTAATTCCTTCGATAAGAGTGGAATAAAATTGTCGTATCCATTTTCAACGGACATGATAACACCCATCGCTTCGCGCGTTGGGAGTGTTACTGATTCCTCTCTCGGCTCTCTCTAATCAGTCTAATCTAATTCGATCCGAGATCGTTGCGCTCTGGCCTCTGGCATCCCCACTACAAACTGCCATAAAACTAGACCAACCGCTTATTCGATATCGAATCGCACTGAGGTTTCGATTCTTCCACTGTTCAACTGGACTAGAAGACTGCTCGAATTTTGTACTGAAACTCCAGTGTTTCCAACTACATTTTCCATATCTGTATATTGCAAGTTTTTCAACATAAAGGGTTTTTCAATAAAAGGTGATATTTTCTGATATTCATTCATATGTCATTTTTCGACATTTGACGAGTAGAAACTACGCCATTATAAAAATGGAACGATACAGGATTCAACAACGCATTGAAATTATTGAAATTCAATAGAAAAGTGGTGAAAATTTGGCAGAGACGCTTCGTAAAACTCGAACATTTTTGGGTCGGCGTGAAGCACCCTGTCGGACCGCAATACAATGGTGGAAAAACTTGAGCCATTGGGACAAGTAACTGATGTGAAGAATGAAACTTGGGCACGTGGCTCATGAACAGCCGTGAATGCAGCCGAAAGTGTTGAAGAGAACCGGGGTTTGTCTATTCCCCGTCGTCCTTTTTCCGTGCGCGCGCGAAGAGTTCCCGTGTGAGGCGGAGCCGAACACGGGAATTCGTGCAAGCACGGAAAAAGCCTTTCTGGACGTGTAATGAACGATATTTTTCATTACACCTCTCTGAAAACAATCCAACGATATTTCTTCTTCGACAGAAAGCATTTCGATATTGTAAAACAATAATTATTCGAAACACTGACGTCTACTGTCATCACGCAATCGTTGCTTTGTGTCTCAGCATAGATGCATCTATGTCTCAGCGCACGGAAAAGGGTCACTTTCGGTGCGGCCGCACGGAAAAGGGTCACTTTCGGTGCCCTGAATCGACATGTTTTGATAGGGTTTTCAGAGCGGTGTAATGAAAAAATATTTGATTCTTAAGACTTCTAAAGTTCAGTTAACACAAGAACTCAAGACGGCCGATCATCAACAACATCATGTGTTTCCTGATTGGGTCCTTGAAATGCATGAAAATGATCTGGAGTTCCATCGAAAAATCGTTTTGAGTGATGAGGCCCAACTCTAACACGGTGGCTTCGTCAACAAGCAAAATTGTCGCATCTGCTTGAAAAACCCGTTATCGTTGAAAAGCCTCTCCCTCCTAAAAATGTGACGGTTTGGTGCGGTGTATGGTCCGGCCAGTTTATGGACCTCACCGAGAATTCGGATGGAGCAAAAGTTAAGGTGAATAGATGGCGCTATCGAGAGATGATTCATGCTTTTTTCGCCTGAATTGGATGGTATTGTTCTGGACAACGCAATCATAAATAATAGGGTTTCAGTTTTAAAGACAGAAGTTATGGCCAATTTTCGATCACAGTTTTTGAAGCAAAATTTGAAATATCCTGTGATGATATTTATGAAATTTAAAAGATGCATGACCTTTCCACATTCTTCCACTTTGACGTTGTGAGAACGATTTACACTCAGGATATTCAGAATAAGAAAAATGAACATAATACTGAATATGGATATTTGACTTTTTTCAGGTTTTTTCTCGATATTTTGAAAATTATTCGAATGAATACAAGATATTCAGCATTGAATACTCAATCATATCAGGAACGAAAAAATTGAAGAAAAAGCTGATTTATTTTCACTCCCTGTATAGCCGGGTGCCAGCCTCCAAAAAATTTTAGGTCTGTAGAGAATTTCGAACAATATCATAATCCCAATTTTCATATTTCAAATATGTCCAGTTCTCCAGAAACGTCTAATAGGCACTCGAACTTGGGACAGCCTGTTTATTTTATTTTCATTTTATTTTCATTAATTTAATACGTGGTTTGTATCGACATTCTTTATTGATGTATCTTCATTTTATATTTAATTGTTTTTTATTTTGATTGTTCGAATTTTCCTAAAATAGGGACCAGCAAAAATGAATTTTTTACGGATAAAATGTATTATATGAAAAAAAAAGTTATGTTTTATGGATATGGTACTGTAATTGTCTTTGTGGTGGTCTTTCCAATTTTTAATGAAATAAACATCCGATTATGTATCCAAACAAATGGCTTTTTTCTTCAACTTTCAGAATAACACCTTTCATTGGAAAACCCTTTAGTTTGTATTGATATGACAACGCATTAAAATTGTTAGTATAAGCTAGGAGCATAGAATAACTGGAGAGAAGGCTCCCCTACGAAAATGAACTGCCAAAAACGTCCGAACTTGTCAGTTCGCCGCAAGGTCACAAGATGGCGACAACGTTGTTTGTTCCTACAACATGGCTATCCTTAATAAAATTATCTTTAATGGTTATAAGTTGTTATTACTTATTAGGTACCATTTATTACTATATGATAATATATATTCTTTTTAAAGGAAGCAATACATACTTTTTTTCGTAAATCCGACAATATAATGCATATAGCACGTGTAAAGAAATGGCTACAAGGATCAGATTGAATATAGGAAGAAAAATCTGTTTCCCGCTCCGAATCTAAGTGTTAGCAGAGGGAATGTAAACGGGGTACCATACAATTCTGCGTATAATACACGAGAACAGATAAAACCTCAGTCTTCCCGTATAATAATTATAATACTTACCTGAATGTTCGCTTTTTCCGATAAGGATATTGTTTTGACAAATTTATTACCGATCACAGACTTCCCATAAAATTGCGCATAAAGAGTTGATTAGAATAGATAGATAGATAGATAGATAACTTTATTGGTGCAATTCCAACTTTACATTTTAGCACATGTCAAGAAAACATCAACTCACTATACATGTAACCTACATAATTACATAATAGCGGAACGAGGAGAAAACAATATCATGTTAACCCCTCCACTATAAAACACATAACAAAAAAAATAAACAGTCATAAGCTAAATAACAAGTGAAGGAGCTGTTAAATATTCTTCAATCGAATAATAGCTCTCCCGTAATAAAAAAAGTTTCACATGCTTCTTGAACTTATTTAGAGTAAAATTTTTAACATAAAAAGGTAACTTATTATAAATAAAGCGATGATATGTCATCAATATTGTCTATGTTATGATTTATGGCCATTTTCAATTAAAAAGAAGCATAAATGTATCAATAACAATGACAATCACATTATATTCTTTGCAATTGTAGCGCCATAGAACAAAATATCTGACATGTTACTGAATAAAGAATCTCAGCGTTATCTATCGGGCGTCACACGAAACTCTAACCTCCGCCGTTTTTGGCAGTTCAAAATGATCTGTCGAGCGTATGAAGCCTTCCCTCCAGTTATTCTATGCTCCTAGGTATAAGTAACGATTTTTCGAATAATGGAAAAACGTTTATATTTCCGCCCAGACTCCTTAGCATTAACACCCTCAAACATTCTTAAAGGATTGTATACGTTTCATAATGGTGGCTGTTACGGAAACGGTAAATAAATATTCTCTGGCGATATTTAAAATTATGAAATTTTATCCAATATTTTGATGATTGCTAAAAGCATTGCCTCAAAATCTCTAGAATATGTGAAATATATTTTCATACAGGAAGAATCGTTAACTAAGATAAGTTCATTTTCTGTTGTCAATAATATTACGATGTCTCAATGTTATACAGGGTGGCCCATTAGTGTGAGGAAGTGCAGCATCGAAAAATGTTTCACATACAGGGTGAGTCTTTGACTTGTACATATATTTTAACTATAGATTCCTCCCATCAAAAGAAACACTTTTTTCCCATACCATTTTTCAAAATTCGGTTCCGTTTGGAAGATACAGGGTGTCAAAAATCCATGAAATTAACACTATTCTTTCCATATATGCAGAACCGATATTTCGAATGAACTGAATTTTGGTTAATAGTCTACTCTATTCATGGTGCATATTCCTCAATTGAAACTTATTTCATATTTCTCCTGGTAAAAAAGTTACAGTATAGTCGACTTATAAATTCACGCAAAAATACTATGAAACCACTTAAAAAAGATGAACGGTTCACGTTTTCGAAAGAATTGATTATTTTAGAAAACAAAAGTATTCTTATATTTTTTCAATAAAACGCGTCGTTCTCAAGTTATTCCTAATTGTATAAGATTGAATTAGAGGAAAAAATCATGAATTTCAAGAATTCTCTGAGTGCAGTCCTGGGTTAAATCTCATCGAAAATAATTTTTTTCTCTGGTCTCTCAACAAGTTACCAACGTTGTCAGGATGTTTATCAACTTTGTCAAGACTAAAATCTCTATGATGAAAAAACGTTTGATGTAGAGATATGTAATAATAAAATTCTACATTCGTGGGACATAAAATTGAATTCTAAGAAGCATGAAATTATTTTATAGGCACTAATAGGCAGTTTCTATTTAAAATTCATTGTTACCGGTCCTTCAGCAAAATATCTATCGAAACAATATAACTCGACACCAGAACGACACTATCACATCAATTCACTGAAAGTCATTTACATAATCATCACCTGTTTGCTTAGAATATTTGTTTTATATTCTAAGCCTGTTTGCTTCATTCTCTGTAAATAAATAAAGAGTGAACTTCGTCTATGGGATCACTGACTAAAGTTTTAGGTTGGACTGGTTGGAGCACAGAACAACGGTCTTGCGTCACGGCTACAATGGCTTCATCCACGCCGTGGATTCCACGGCCATCTGAAGGGAACGTAGCGCTTTCTTGAGTTCGCATTGTTTGAAGAGAAAATCGGCAATCTGGCATCGTCTTCTCTAGAGTTCTCTGGGTGAAATGAATATGTTCTGTGTTGAATATCACAGAGGATGGGTATAGTTAGGTCATTGACACCGAAACATATGACTTTGGTTAATGGAGTTGGGATAGGTTAGTGAGAAACCAATTTTTATGAGATCGTTTTAGAATATCGAGGAAATATGAACAAATTATTAGTGTCTATAAACTAATCTTCAGGACAATCGAAGAAGGAACTTATTTTGGTGTGAGAAATATAGCTTTTCATACAGCCGAAATGATCGGACAGAACTAAGTGTTTTGTTAGGAAATATCGTGTTTATAACATTCTTATTCAAATAAGGTTGGTGCTTGAGTATTTTTCATATGTATCACCCAGAATATCTAATAATCACATCAATTTCAATCAAAAAATATGAACTTTGAAGTGTTTGCAGAGAATTGATCCAGGCACGCATTAAGCTCAACTTTTTTTTTCAAATGGCTATATCTCTTTAACAGAGCCGAATTCGGAAAAATGGAAAATGAAAAAAAGGTTTCCTTTGGCCTCAAGAATCTACAGTTAAAATATATGTACAAGTCAAAGACTCACCCTGTATAAGTTAAATGGTTTACTTTGTTGCATATTTAAAAAATATGTTGGAATATACAGAGTGTTACTTCGGAACGGGACAATACAATGAATTTTTTGCCTTCAATGAAGCAAAATGTTTCACATAAGGAGTTATTTCCTTTTTTTTCGTAAATTTTTCGCCTTTCTCAAGTCATTGCTCAATGTAAAAAAACCATCACGAATGCCACCATAGAGAACGAACGGATGATATTCAAGCAAAATTATTTGGGACATTTGAGACTCCGAGAGTGGGATGAAATGTCGGTATGGACTGAAAATGACATTTCTCAAACGGGACATTTTATGCAGAGGCATTAACTTGGCAAACTTGAAATATCGAAAACTTGATTTTTTTCCAATGAAACACCCAGTATGTTATGACACAATTTCAAAGAACTACTGTATTCCTACAAATTTTGTTGATATGACTTAGCCCCTAAATTTCGCAGGTTTTGTGAAATTTGAAATTTTATTTTATTTCGACAGCGTGTTTATCACTTGAAATTCGAGAACTAAAAGTTTTCCATAAGTTATGCACCATACAAAACGCTCACTCAACCACAAAGAAATTATACGAACCGGTTGCTGGTAAACTGAGAATAATTTCTAGATCTTTATTGATTGTCGCGGCTTGGGCGATTCGTTGGGAACTGGATGTTGACGCTGATACAGGCTTCTCGTTCGTCGTGGACGCTATAAGAGTGCTGTCATCTGCAAAGCTTAAAATTGGATTTTTGGTTGAATTCAAAAGGTCATTAATATGTATTGGGAAAAGAGTTGGGGACAAAATTGAGCCTTGAGGTACACCGGCGTTGACGGAATGAAGTGCAGACTCCGCACCATCGACCACAACACAAAGCTTTCTTCCAAGGAGGAAACTTCCGAGCCAGCTGCAAAGTCCTTCCGGGAGATCGTAAGATGCAAGCTTAGATAGCAATGCTCCGTGCCATACACGGTCGAAGGCCTTGGATATGTCTAGGGCAACTGCAATTGATTCCCTATGCTTTTCTATAGCGTTTGTCCAAAGATGAGTGACATAGGTGAGCAAGTCACCCGTTGAACGACAGCGCCAGAAACCGTATTGATTGTCGCTGATGAGACTGTTTTCTTCTAGGTGTTTTACGATCTGCAAATTAATAGCAGTCTCCATTACCTTGGACAAAATTGGTAGTAAAGATATTGGGCGATAATTTTGAGGCATGCACTTTTTCCTCAAAAGGGACTCGAACCACTTGGGCAATCTAAAAGCTTTTTCGTTGCTGAGTTGTTAAATGCATGTTTTGCGATTTGAATAGTTAGATTGCAGTTGTTCCTATCAAGTATATACGCTGCCCCCTTTTCGCCTGTCGGGTTTGAGCACCATTCGCGGAAGGCTTTATTTTTTTTGGAGGCAGGCTCTCTTACAATCTTTGTTAAACCATGGCTTTGCAGATGGAGGTTTCTTGATGTTCCATACCCAAAAGTATTACCTCAGTGATAGCATCTGCACACTGACTGACATCTTCAATATTGAAGCAGGTAGCGTGCCATGAATACTCCGCGTAAAACTCTCTCAGTTCATCCCACTTGGCCTTGTTGAAGTGCCAAACTAGGCGACGATTTTTCGGCTGCACGACTTTTTCGGCAGTCAAAGGACATGAGACGGGTATTAGAACGTGGTCTGAGTTACCGAGAGGGCCGTCGGAATTGATAACATAGCTGTCAGGATCTGAAGTCATGTACAAGTCAAGCGTATTTCTGAATTCGAAAGGATTAGTGGGAACTCTTGTACGACAATCTACAAGCTGCGTTAAATTGCAGCTGATTGCGAACGCTTCGGCTGGTCTTCCAGCTTCGTCAGTTTTGTTATGGTGAGCTAGCCAATTTGAATTATGGGCATTGAAATCGCCAAGTATTACGATCTCTGAATATGGATAGCTGACTTGGATCCAGTCGACCTTATCTGATAAGTACTGAAACAATTGGCTGGGACGTTCATTATTTGGTGAGCGATATAGGGCGCATATGATGCGCAAATAAATACGTCATGGTTCGAAAGAAATGGGTTTATCTGTTAAATAATAATGAGAAATATCTCTATTCACGAAACTAATTCGAAGAAATGTTGCTTCATCGAAAAATAAAGCATGATTTAAAAAATGTCTGTCTTGTAGCAACTGTTGCTGAGCGCATTATCAAAATCATCATCTAATAACTCTTGATGTAACTGAACACGGTACGGATGAAACTTATTCTTTTTCAAAATTCTTTGTATGCTAGTTCGGCTCATGTCAGTTTGTTTGGATATTTCTCTTGGCGAGATATGAAAATCCTCTGTAACTTTCAAGAGGACAGTCATTTCAATTAATGCAGTTTTGGTTCTTAATTCTCAAGTTTTTCATATGCGACATTTCTTGTTCGAGTAAATCTAAGAAGCCAATTTTCAAATGCCGTTTTCTGGGTTGTCGCTTGTCTGGATATCATTCATTATAAATTCTGATCACTGATAACCATTTTTCATCATGTTTACCCCAGTACAAAAATCATCTCGGTCAATTCTTCGGTGGAGAAATTAATTTCAAATGCTTCTTATATGAAGGCGATAGATACAAAAATTGTATGACAATAATTATTGTTTTATGCCAAAAATGATCTATAATTGAATATCAAATTCATAGCCCACTTTCATAATAGTTTCATTGCGCTTGGCACGAGAACCACCTGAGAACAACCTTTCAGAGAAGCGCTGAAGCGCATTACATTTATTTGCGCACCCTGAACGAGTTTACAAGCAACCGGATAGTATTATAAGAGTATAGATACCAGTTAGTGTCTATACTGTGGTATTATTTTACTTACTTACCTACTAAACACGTTGTTTTAGTCGAAACGAAATGAAATTGCAAATCTCATAGAATCTCTGAATTTTAGGCGCTAAGTCATGTCAACAAAAATTGTATGAATAAAGTAGATGTTCAAAATGGTGACTAATATACTGGGTGTTCTATTTGAAAAAATTTTTTGATATTCGAAGTTTGTCAAGTCAATGCCTCTGTATAAAATGTCCCGTTTGAGAAATGTAATTTTCAGTCTATACCGATATTTCATCTCACTCTAGGTGTTGCATGTCTCGAATAATTTTGTTTAGATTTCATTCATACGATTTTCATGATGGCATTTGAGGTACTCTGTTTTCCGAAGATTCTCCTTCTTTCAGCAATATATAGCTTGACCACGTCGCAAAACTTTCGAACAATTAAGATACCTCCTTATGTAAAACATGTTGCTCAATTAGTCAGGGAAAAAATTCACAAGGTGTTCAATTAAAAAAATGATGATTTGTATTTTCCCGCTTCGAAGGAAAACTCTGTACATTCCAGAACATTTTCAAAATATGCAACAAAGTAAACCATTTAACTTTTATGTGGGAACATTTTGTCCATATTTCTAATAACATCAATCAGTCACAAAGTGAAGCCAAATCTTTGGTAAAGATTGAGTTGTACGCCTGCGTCAACTGGAAATTCAGAAATTGCGAGAAATTTAGAGGTTATTTTCATTATGAAAGACAACAACAAAATAGGTATCGAGAATGAAAATATGTCACTTAAATACATTCAGTTCAATTTTAGAATATGAATAGGAGTTAAGAATGATATTTATTAGGACTTGAAGAAAACGCAATAAGGCGATTGAAACATTTCACATGAAATTGTGAGGTTATGATCGAAACTATTCACATGAAGTTGAAAATGACATACGTTTCACGATATAATACGAGGTGTCGGAGAGGGACAGAATTGAAAAAATATTTTTATTCTCAATATTGCCGCACAAGTGCAGATCTGGATTGTTATCAAAGCCCAGCTTCAGCTCATGGCCCATATTGGAATTATTAGATATATGATTTTATCGTACTCCTCATTGAATGCGAGATACTGGACTTCCTCACACTAATGGGCCACCATTTACATAGTGGTCCAAATCGGACACTTTCGATAGGAAACACCAATTTATAGAGTATGTAGTTAGAGAAAAACTTGCCTACATGCTATAAGATTGATTTTGTGAGAAAATGAATGCTGAGAACCGCACATTGATGTCTTGACTTGTTCGAAAGATACAAGGTGTTTTTCAATTTTATGCATTTCTGACTCAACCCCGTCACTTGTTTATTTTTGAATATTTCTTGTTTCTGTGAAAACATTCTGCAGGCACTTTTTTTAAAGGAATCCAATGGTGCTCCTAGTTTTTCATTTAAAAATATGATTTTGAAGCTATAACATAAACTTGTATTTTTCCTCATGGACCACCCTATATTTTTTCACATAGTCATGTTTGAAATGAAATTTTCTCTTCGGATATACAGTGAAACCTGGTTAATTGGGATCTCGAGGGACCAAAGTTTTCATACCATTTAGAGGTTCTCATTTATCCAGTTTTCCAATTAGACAGGTTTGAATCCATAGTGGTCTCATTTATAGAGGTGGAAATGTACTGTTATTCCATTTATATGTAGTAAGAGTAGTGGCTTAGAGGAATGGGGAAATGAAATCCTTTATGATATGCCGACGTTTCGACCTTTATTTCTGGTCTTCTTCAAGGCTAAAGAAGGATAAGACTGAGAACATAGGGCGTAACATACACATTTATAGTGGGGTTGGGGTGGAATTGTGTTTGAAAATCATTATTTTTGGTGTTATGAATTGAATGTAGATATTTATTCAATACCTACATACAATATATGTACATACCTACATACATAGTAAAGTTTATCATTCGAAGTACCTAATCTGTTATGTTTGTTAGTATTTGTTGGCTAGTTCCTGAAACCTGTTTCTCGATGGAATAGATTTAATCAAAATAGAATTATGAATATCTGATATCTCAAAATACTCGTGTAAAGTTTCTAAAGCTCTACCATTGCCTCACGCTCAATTTTTACTGGATTCTCTTCACAATCTTCCTTTACTTCTTCTTCTGTGTCCAAAGAAGGATACGAAGGAAATGTTTAAAAGCAAACGTGTCGAATCCTGCAGAAACCTGATGAAATGTCCCACTTATACAGGGAATTGCGCTGCGAAGTTCCAATTATAGAGGCAAATGTCGAAAAAATCCTAGAAATCAAATCTTATTTATCCAGGTTCGAAAAGTCCCATTAACAGAGGTATTTCGATGAGAAAGTGCCGGGACCTCATTGGAAGTATCAATAATAGAGGTTTCCCATTTATCCAGGTCCCAATTAATCAGGTTTCACTGTATATAGAAGTTGATACTTCTTTTTGAAAACATTCATTTTGTGGCTGTTTCCGAATTATTTTAGATGCATTTTCTAAATCTGGGTTGCCACGCCTAAATACGAAACAAAATAAGTAGTTTTACATAACAGCCGTTAAATTAGTATATTTCATTACTAGTCCAGAAAGTAAGCTTTTTCCGTGCGCGCGCGAAGAGTTCCCGTGTGAGGCGGAGCCGAACACGGGAATTCGTGCAAGCACGGAAAAAGCCTTTCTGGACGTGTAATGAACGATATTTTTCATTACACCTCTCTGAAAATAATCCAACGATATTTGTTCTTCGACAGAAAGCATTTCGATATTGTAAAACAATAATTATTCGAAACACTGACGTCTACTGTCATCACGCAATCGTTGCTTTGTGTCTCAGCATAGATGCATCTATGTCTCAGCGCACGGAAAAAGGTCACTTTCGGTGCGGCCGCACGGAAAAGGGTCACTTTCGGTGCCCTGAATCGACATGTTTTGATAGGGTTTTCAGAGCGGTGTAATGAAATAGTATATTTCATTACTAGTCCAGAAAGTAAGCTTTTTCCGTGCGCGCGCGAAGAGTTCCCGTGTGAGGCGCAGCCGAACACGGGAATTCGTGCAAGCACGGAAAAAGCCTTTCTGGACGTGTAATGAACGATATTTTTCATTACACCTCTCTGAAAACAATCCAACGATATTTGTTCTTCGACAGAAAGCATTTCGATATTGTAAAACAATAATTATTCGAAACACTGACGTCTACTCTCATCACGCAATCGTTGCTTTGTGTCTCAGCATAGATGCATCTATGCCTCAGCGCACGGAAAAGGGTCACTTTCGGTGCCCTGAATCGACATGTTTTGATAGGGTTTTCAGAGCGGTGTAATGAAATAGTATATTTCATTACTAGTCCAGAAAGTAAGCTTTTTCCGTGCGCGCGCGAAGAGTTCCCGTGTGAGGCGCAGCCGAACACGGGAATTCGTGCAAGCACGGAAAAAGCCTTTCTGGACGTGTAATGAACGATATTTTTCATTACACCTCTCTGAAAACAATCCAACGATATTTGTTCTTCGACAGAAAGCATTTCGATATTGTAAAACAATAATTATTCGAAACACTGACGTCTACTGTCATCACGCAATCGTTGCTTTGTGTCTCAGCATAGATGCATCTATGCCTCAGCGCACGGAAAAGGGTCACTTCCGGTGCCCTGAATCGACATGTTTTGATAGGGTTTTCAGAGCGGTGTAATGAAATAGTATATTTCATTACTAGTCCAGAAAGTAAGCTTTTTCCGTGCGCGCGCGAAGAGTTCCCGTGTGAGGCGCAGCCGAACACGGGAATTCGTGCAAGCACGGAAAAAGCCTTTCTGGACGTGTAATGAACGATATTTTTCATTACACCTCTCTGAAAACAATCCAACGATATTTGTTCTTCGACAGAAAGCATTTCGATATTGTAAAACAATAATTATTCGAAACACTGACGTCTACTCTCATCACGCAATCGTTGCTTTGTGTCTCAGCATAGATGCATCTATGCCTCAGCGCACGGAAAAGGGTCACTTTCGGTGCGGCCGCACGGAAAAGGGTCACTTTCGGTGCCCTGAATCGACATGTTTTGATAGGGTTTTCAGAGCGGTGTAATGAAAAAAAATTATTAGTGCGGATTTTGTAATAACTCATGAATTTAATAGAATGACAAGAACAACAATATTTCTGAACCATTTACAACATGTGTTCGAATTGAGCACCATTTAAATCAAAACATAATTGAATTCGCTTCCCAACATTATTGACAGCATTAATCAATTCTTTCGCAAGTATTGAACGAAACACATGTCGCACTGCTGCTTCCAGCGCTTCTCGCGAGAAGCGCGGGAATTGGGATGGCGTTTATATGCGAGGTCCTTCGTCCTTCATTCTTCCCCAGAGGTAAAAATCTAGAGAGGTAAGATCGGGGAATCTTGCCGCCCAATGAACGGGTCCCCGGTTGCCAAACCAATTATTGTCCGTAAATATTTGGTTTAAAAACGCCGTTATGATGTGTGTTATGACACGGTGTCCCGTCTTGTTGGAAGTATACGTCTCCAATTTGTTGAAATGGCAAATCATACATTATTGGTTCAACAAATTCCCGCAATATTTCCAAATATCGCGCTGCCAAAAATACCTACCCAAACATTGAAACTGTATCGGCCTCGATTTTGTGTCTGCACTATAATATGTGTGTCCATATGATATTCTGTCTGAAGTTTGGGTTTTCAGCACATTTTCCTAAATACCATTGGCAAAATTCGATATATACCATATATCTAATAATAAATATTATTATTATTAGATATATGGCTTTTCTTACTCTATACGGTTTGAATTAATTTTTTTTTAGCATTCGCATTGCTATAGTCTTTGGAATACGTGTATTCAACTGCATTTTGCGAAGTGAAATATTGGGTGGATTTTGTAACTCTCTATCTCTATTCCTGGCTTCGTTAACTTTTGTCCTTGGTTTTGAAAAAGAAAACCGTGATTAACTACATTTTGCTGCAATATAGTGAACATATCCCGAAAGACACGGTTGTTTCCTTTCAGGATATCGGTCAAAGTAAAGATGGCTGGAAGCCTGAGCATCTTCATGCGTTTCCCAATAACACTTCAGCATATCATATTTTTCGTAATTTTGAATCTACAGGTAGATAAATATTCTAGTATGTTCGAAATTCAGTTCAAAGAAGCACACTTAACTTGTGAAGCAAACTGCATCTATATCTATATATATAAAAAAGATGTGGGTTACACCATTTATAACTCGAGATCGGATGGACTGATTGTTATGAAACTTCATATATGGATTCGTCTACGGTCTGGTTATTATAAAATACAATAAAACTTTGAAAAAATCGATGAAAATTTTACTTATACAGGAAATGCTTTTCCTCCTTTTGAGTAAGGCCACTAGATGTCGCTACAGTTACAGTTACGCTACCGCTTATTCGTTTGTACTTCATTTGATATTCGCCGCGTTAGATGGCGATATAAACAAATAGTGTGTACAGTGACTATATTCCCTCTATACTCACTGTAAATATGGAATTCTTTTGAGTTATTGGAATGCATTGTAGTTCTTATATTAAAATGTCGAAGAAAATTATCATTGTCCTAGACATCTATATATATAAGAGAAAGATGTTGGTTACACCATTTATAACTCGAGATCAGATGGACTGTTTGTTATATGAAACTCTATATATGGAGTCGTCTACGGTTTGGTTATTATAAAATACAATAAAACTTTGAAAAAATCGATGAAAATTTGACTTATACAGGAAATGCTTTTCCTCCTTTTGAGTAAGGCCACTAGATGTCGCTACAGTTACAGTTACGCTACCGCTTATTCGTTTGTACTTCATTTGATATTCTCCGCGTAAGATGGCGATTTAAACAAATAGTGTGTACAGTGACTATATTCCCTCTATGGTCACTGTAATAGTATGTAATTTGAGTTTCCTACAACTCTGCGCTGTTGGGCAAAACCGAAATGTCTTAGCGTAGGAGTAAAGATGTCTAAAATGATTAGATTTCGTTGAGATATGAGAAAAGTTTCGTTCTTACCACTTCAGATGGCGCTATTCACACATTATGACTGATGATTATTAGTTATTTTTATAGTTTCATTTATTCCAAATAACGTAATCGTGAAGGTACTACATTTGACATTATCACAATTAAATGGCGATGAATTTGTTGAGGCTTTCGCGGCCATCGATTGATGTCATCTGTTCTTTTTGCGAGCATTTCGGTCGTCGTGATTGAAAAAAGAACATATGACATCAATTACTGTGTAATTTACATAGGGCTTATAGTACCATGAAAGGCTTTTTACAGATCCAGAAGCGGGTGAATATCACAGTGAATTTTTATCGAAATGTCAAGTAAATCGGATTTTGGCGATGAGTTCCAAGAGTGAGATGTCCATTCTCATCATAGTTTTTAAAATGTTTTTGAATTTCTGTTTAGGTAATAAATATATTTGCGGAAATAACTTAATCCAAAATTGCCATTATTAGGGATTGACATATTATTTTTGTGTATCTGTTCTGTGTGATAGCTCATATCCATGGAAACATTTGACAGTTCAAAAATCAGAGAACCAAGCCGTTGATCTCCGATCACCGGTGAATACGATTTGTGAAATCCAGCGTAAGTATCATTTAGGCGGAACAAAGTTCGCCGGGCCAGCTAGTTCAATAATAATTGTACGCATAGACTGTGGTTCCAAAGGCAATTCAGGCATGGCACCCCAGATTTTGAGAATGCATCTAAAATAATTCGAAAACAGCACAAAATTAATGTTTTCAGAGAAGAGTAGCAACTATTATATATACAGGGTGTCCCAAGTTCGAGTGCCTATTAGAAGTTTCTGGAGAACTAGACATATTTGAAATCTGAAATTTGGGATTATGATATTGTTCGAAATTCTCTACAGGCCTAAAATATTTTCAGACTCAGAGCACTTCCGGTTATACAGGGAGTGAAAATAAATCGCTCAAAAAAATTTTTTTTCGATGTTTTCGTTTCTGATATGATTGAGTATTCAGTGCTGAATACATTTCTGTTGAAACCATTGTATTCATTCGAATAGTTTTCAAAATATCGAAAAAAAAACTGAAAAGAAGTAAAATATTCATAGTCAGTATTATGTTCATTCTTCTTATTCTGAACATCCTGAGTGTTAACCGTTTTCACAACGTCAAAGTAGAAGAATGTGGAAAGGTCATGCATCTTTTGAATTTCATAAATATCATCACAGGGTGTTTCAAATTTCGTGTCAAAAACTGTGATCCAAAATTGGCCATAACTTCTGTTTTTCAAATTAGAACCCTATTTTTTCATTATTGCGTTGGATTATGCGGAGAAAAATAATGATAGCACGCTCCGATGCTCTTGCTCCTAAATTCAGTAATTCCCGAGTTATTTGAGCTTTTCTGGATTCATGTTGTACGTAGAATCAAATTCATCTAATATTTTGCTTAAGAATATTCTGTGATCATAGAAGATGAGTTTTCCCATTAATAATTCCCAAGTGACAGGTCTTATTTTAGGTTTTATCCATATATCTAATAAAATCAATATGGATTATACCCCTGCTTTTCACAGTCTCAAACTGAAGCCAAATCTTTGGTAACGATTGAGTAGTACGCTTGCGTCAACTGGAAATTCAAAAATTGCGAGAAATTTAGAGGTTATGTTTATTCTGAAAGACAACAAGAAAATAGATATCGAGAATGAAAATATGTCACTCGAATACTTTCAGTTCAATTTTAGAATATGAATAGGAGTTAGCAATGATATTTAGGACTTGAAGAAAACGGAATAAAGCGATTGAAACATTTCACATGAAATTGTGAGGTTATGATCGAAACTATTCACATGAAGTTAAGAATGACATACGTTTCACGACATAATACGATGTGTCGGAGAGAGACAGAATTAAAAAAATATTTTTATTTTCAATATTGCCGCACAAGCGCAGATCTGGATTGTTACCAAATCCCAGCTTCAGTTTTGATTGGCTCATGGCCCATATTGGAATTATTAGATATATGGTTTTATCTTTACTTTTCGATTTTATTCAATGGTTTCATAAAAATATTCATCGAATATGTTTTGCATGAGAATATTCTGTGACCATAGAAGATAAATGATCCCGTTAATAATTCACAAGTGACAGTTCTGACTATTACTTGTTACTATGGTTTCATGAGAATATTCATCGAATCTAAACAGATTCGATGAATTTCACTCTACGTACGACATGAATCCAGAAAAGCTCAAATAACTCGGGAATAACTGAATTTAGGACCAAGAGCATCTGGGGGTGCTATCATTATTTTTCTCCGTAGAATCCAACGCAATAATAAAAAATAGGGCTCTAATCTGAAAAACAGAAGTTATGGCAAATTTTGTATCACAGTTTTTGACACGAAATTTGAAACACCCTGTGATGATACTTATGAAATCCAAAGATGTATGACTTTTCCATATTCTTCTACTTTGACGTTGTGAAAACGGTTTACACTCAGGATGTTCAGAATAAGAAAAATGAACATAATACTGACTATGAATATTTTACTTTTTTTCAGGTTTTTTTTCGATATTTTGAAAACTATTCGAATGAATACACTGGTTCCAACAGAAATGTATTCAGCATTGAATATTCAATCATATCAGAAACGAAAACATTGAAAAAAAAAATTTTGAGCAAATTTATTTTCACTCCCTGTATAACCGGAAGTGCTCTGGCTTTGAAAATATTTTAGGTCTGTAGAGAATTTCGAACAATATCATAATCCCAAATTTCAGATTTCAAATATGTCTAGTTCTCCAGAAACGTCTAATAGGCACTCGAACTTGAGACACCCTGTATATTTGAAAAGAGAATTTCGTTTCAAACACGAATATATGAACAAATATAGGGCAGTCCATAAAAAAAATACAAGTTTATGTTATAGCTTCAAAACCATATTTTTTAATGAAAAACTAGGAACACCATCGGATTCCTTTCAGAAAAGTGCCCAAAGAATGTTTTCACAGAAAAAAGAAACATTCAAAAATAAACAACTTACGGGGCGGGGTCAGAAATGCACAAAATTGAAAAACACCTTGTATCTTTCGAACAAGTCAAGTTATCAATTTCTGGTTTTCGAAATTCATTTTCTCACAAAAATCGATCTCGTAGCATATAGGCTAGTTTTTCTCCAAATCCTGTAGAAATTGGTGTTTCCTATCAAAGTGTCCAATGTGGACCAATCTGTATATTGATTTATGTCGATTTTTTTTTAACAAATCGGTACAATAGGAATATTTAAAAAATGCTGATATATCGTCGAGGTGTGATGTACCTCTGGGTGGTGGGTAAGAGGCCGGCCTATGACTAATTATACAGGGTCCTGCAATAGTGCGAAAATCTTCCATAGCTGCCGAACCAGACATCTCAGAGATTTCGTTAGAAAGTAGACCTCTTTTACCCTGGTTTCTGCATCCCAGTAAATTATTTTCTGATATACAGGGTGCCCCCGATAAATGTTATTCAACAAATGGAGGTTTTTTTAAATGGATCACCCCATATATTTTCACATATTTTCAATGACCTTCATTACCTTTTTCATAATGCAGAATATAAGAGACAGTGGTGAGGGAAAAGCAGTTCAGTAAAAGTCTTCTGACGAGTTCCAGAAGCGATAGTTACATATATTTGATGTAAAAATTTTTTTTAATTGAAGGATTTGCCTTGACAAAATTCCCAAATGTTCAACCTGTCATATAAAGGGTGTCCGTTATTAAGGTCCAAACATGAGAACGGACCTCAGGGAGTCGAGACTCCTTATCAAGGGGCCTTCTTCGAAGCCGGAGGTCAAAAAGCTCTTGATTCTCGAGAGGAAGCAATTGTCTCTGGTGACTGGTGCTCTAATTGGTCATCTGTTTAACAAACATTTGAAAAGAATAGGTCTAACTGAGTGTTACCTGTGCCGTTGGTGCGAGAACGCGGATGAAACGACGAAGCATATACTGTTCACGTGCGACGACTCATCTACACTGAGGTTAACACACCTAGGGAACCCTACACCTTCCATCTCTATGGCGAGAGAGACTCATCCTTGTCGGCTCGCGGCATTCTTGTCAGCGTGCCTTCGGGTCTGAGTCTCTCCAGTACTACACAAATGCGGTATGAACAATGGGCCATAAGGCCTACGTTCGGCCAACGAAAGGCACCGCACAGGAAGAAGAAGAAGAAAGGTCCAAACATAAAGAACTTCAAATAATTATTTCTCGATTTTTTCAAATGTGACACACACTGTATTTCTTTCCTCCCAAGCGAAGCTTTCGTAAGCTCGCTTAAAACTTGAGCCAAGCTTAAACTTATGCGTTGTGTACCTCCGTACGATAAACGTTGCTCAGCTTAGCGTGAAAAAATTTTGGCAACATTGTTTCTTTTAGGCGTTTTGAAAATGTTTCACGTGTCAAACGTGAAAAGTCATAATTGAAAGTGATGGATCGGGATTTCGATTTCAAGTTCTCATTTATATTTACGCATCTAGTAATGTAGTATCATAGCAAAGTGAGTTTAAAATCAGGAGCTTAAAACTTCACTAAATCCACTTGAGAATCATATCGCGCAAATATTCTTGCATAATAGAGGATACGAAAACCAAAAGGGCTTCTGGAGAGAAAAAGGAAAAGACCTGGTATCAGATCACAGATTAGTTCAACGCATCTGAGGGTATGTTACGCAGTACGGTTTCCTTAAAAAAATGCTAAGAAAATAGAAAAAAGAGCTTAGGGAAATCTTGGCGGAAGAAAAGAAGGAAGTTACTCTGACTGGCGGTGGCCCAATACCAAAGATAATAAAAAGGGATGGGACAGATGATCTTTTAATGTCGATTATTAATAAAAATACATAAGTGGATGTTGAGAACAAATTCGATGATGATGGAGATGAAAGCACTTTTCTGAATAAGGGTCTCTATATGAAGGATATATATAACGCATGGTCCGATAGTTTTGGGAAAAATTTCACCTGGTCTGATTGAGAAGCAACGTGTCAGCGGAATAATTAGGCAAATCGAAAATAATGGTCCCTTGTCTGTTACTTGAATTTTGATTTATAATAAGGATAGTGAAGTTAAATTGTTGAATAATTCGATAAAAATATAAGATTATTTAAGTCAGAGTTATATGATTCTGAAATTTTTCCCAAAACTTTAGGACCATACGTTAGTAGACGATAATGGCGCAGAAAACACATACCTACCCTGGAAGGGAGACATCGCCATGATTGACTGGGGAACTGGGAACCATTTTCACAGAATTTCAACATGATTATATATAAATACCATTACCTATTTACTTCAAATTCTTTCAATTACAGATTTCCAAAGTAATTGTCTATAATATCATTTCTAAAATCATGCAATATATTTTCCTGAGGATTAATCGGGGGTATCTATCTCTCCTTGTTCGACTCAATATTCTAATTCCTCCATGTTCAGGCCCACTGGCGGTGGTCCCCCACCGCCAGTGCATTCGTGCCATCGTGCATTACTCCAGTGATATTGTGTTTTGTCTTTGTACATTGATAAATGAAGGTAAAAGTAAATCAATATTTTTATACAAATCGTTTTCTAATCCTGAAGAATCTTGTATCAGCTCCAGCAGTTATACTATTTTAGGCTTTGTCAGTCTGAATCTTCTATAAAAGGCCATGTCATTCATTTCCTCGAAAATTCTTCATGGAAATCCGAAATGAATGTTTGAAAAATTCGACTTTCCCTACTAAATGGAAAAAAGCTCATGTTATTCCAGTTCCTAAAACAGCTAACCCTCAAGATTTCAATGATTTGAGGCCACTTAGCATCCTACCTACCCTTTCTAAAATTTTAGAAAAAGTCATTCATGTACAGATACAGAATCACTTGGATAAAAACAACATTATACCACCATCTCAGTCCGGATTCAGACCAGGACATAGCTGCTCAACTGCACTATTACAGAGCCTTAGACAAGAACAAGTTGACAGTTCTCGTATTGCTGGACTATTCGAAAGCATTTGACACCCTGAATCATGATGTCTTGCTTTCAATGCTCCACTACATAGGGTTAACTGATGGAGCAATCAAGCTTATTTCTAGCTATTTGAGTCAAAGATACCAAGCTGTAAAATACGCCAATTTGGTCTCGGACTTCAATGAAGTATTTCAGGGGATTCCTCAGGGCTCCATTCTGGGACCTCTCTTATTTTGCATTTATATTTCCCAATTCCCCCTACGATTTCTTTCCTGTATGCAGCACTATTACGCGGACGATACGCAGGTATATTTATCTTTTACTCTAGAAGAGGCGAAGCAAGCAATAGCAGCACTCAACTATGACCTATTTAATATGTATTCTTTTTCTACAACGCATTGCTTGCAATTAAACACAAACAAAACGAAAGCAATACTATTTGCCTCTAAAACTAACAGGGATATATTTCTCAATAACTTCAGTAACCAAATTACACTTGTATCTGATATTATCCCCTTCACTGATGAAGTAAGGAATCTGGGGCTTTGGATGGATCAAAACTTAAAATATGCTCATCATGTTGGCTTATCATTGCAGAAAGCTTATGCCGCCTTGAGATAAGTTTATCAGCATAGATCGGTACTGTCTCGGAAAACTAAGTCAATGCTTTGTGATTCTTTAGTGCTGTCTCATATGAACTATTGCGATGTGGTATATGATTCTTGCATAAGTGTTGTGGATGGAAAACGGATTCAGAAGTTGCAGAATTGTTGTCTGAGACTAATATATGGGATACGGAAGTACCAACCAATTTCACACACCCTAAAATTAAACAATTGGCTAAATATGAAATATCGAAGGTATGAACATCGTGCTTGTTTGTATCAGAAAATTTTGAAAAATCACAAACTTCCTTACCTATATAACAAGATAACTTTTCGTACAGACGTGCATAATGTCAATGTGAGGTTCAAGAATACTCTCACTCCTCCCTTGCACTCAACTGAATTATTCAAGTCTTCCTTTACATACCAAATTAGTCGAGTAGTAAACCCTCTGCCTTATGTTATCGTGATGTCTTCCCCGGCCAGGCTCAGATCTTATTTATTGGATAAACTCATTGATGATTGATTCATTTTTTATGCGAAAATTATGTATATGTTAAATTTCTTTTGTAACGACCTTCTCTGAATACCACCTCGAATCTTGGGTTAGGTGTAAGAACAGGCGGGGGTTGTGCAGTAATGTCCAATTTCCCGCACTGAACCTCGCCCTATTTAATTGTATAAATTGAGCTATTACCAGATGGATCGATAATAAAGACCTTTATTATTATTATTATTAAATCAATAACATCTAAGATGTCATATCTTCCAGCAGGATTTCATCTTCTAATTCCATCATTGGTATACTTCTTCGCCTCCTTATACCCAAAGATCAAACACTCATATTTATATTTTTGACAATACCAAAAAAGTGACGTTACGATGTTTACATAAGCATGGCTTAAAATATAAAGCCACCGAATGTGGCCGCTTAGAGTTAAGCCAGCCCAAAGGCGTTCATGAAGCCAGCCCAAAGGCGTTCATGGATACGGAGCATAAAAATTCATTAAGTTAAGCGAGCTTCAGCTTTGAGCTTGGCTAAATAGTATACGGCGAATACGGCCGTTAGTGATTACAGAAATATTGAGAAATTTTCCTTCTGGACGAAATTTTGCACGTAGCTTGAATACGTCATTTCCTATTCAAATGCAAATTCCATCTAGCTAGATCGAATCTGTAGTTTTGAAATTATCAGGAAAACGAGATTTCTAACGTCCATATTTGAACAAAAAACAGCTTCCATCTCTGCAGAATATTATTTCAAGAAGTTCTTTGAGAGTTGGGGGAACAGGTGTTTCTCAATGAGTGATTAGAAATAAAAGTGTTTCAATAGCATTCAGGGCGTTCGTGTCAGAGGTTATTCGCAGAAACTCGGTAATAGAAAATAGTCATATCGTTCCAGGAAATCACAACATGAACTCCGTTGAACTTCAACATTGATACAGTAACCATGAAAGAAGAGAGTAATAACACTGCTTTTTCCTTCTATCAAGTTTATATTCGCTCTATTTCAGGTTCGATAAAAATAATATATGACAAAGAGTCGTATACAGGGTGTCCCAAGATGTTCCAAACAGCCAATATCTCGGCTCTCAGACAAGGTAGAATATTCAAAAAAAAATTTTTTCGAATGGCATAAAAAACTCTACCGGAATATGTCTTTAAAATTCTGTTTCTAATTACCACCCCTGAAAAAACTACCCCCAGATATTTTTTTCAAATGGCACCCTTTAATTTTTCTCACTCTGAACGATTTCTTAGAGGAAGAAGAAATATGTTGAGAAAATTTTTCATCATTTCAGTTGAATTCAAGCCTCAAAAAAAATAATTATAATTTCCGGTACATTCACCATTTTTCTCAGTCCATTCTCTATCTCTATGTCTATGCATGGGCGTACCCAGGAAGCTCTAGGGGGGGCAGCTGCCCCCCCCTAGAGCTTAAAAATCCCTTGAAAACTCATGAAATAATAGCATTTTATACGAAAATCAGTTCATTTTTTCTGTTCTGATTTTTTTTGCCCCCCCCTAGCTCAATTTGCCCCCCCCCTAGCTCAAAGGCTGGGTACGCCCTTGTGTCTATGTTCTATACTCTATAATTATTCTATACCCAAAGGTTGCCACCGAAAACATTGTCAGTTTTCTAGCGGATTCTCGGGGATTTCGTCGACATATTCATTAGGGGTATAAGCGAAAGGCATTTTCAATATTTGTAAAACAGGTACAACAATTTAGTTGAATTGACAACTTATTTTGTCTCGAAAACTGGCATTGTTTTCGGTGGCAACCTTTGAGTATAGAATTATTATAGAGTTCAGAACATAGATATAGAGAATGTACTGAGAAAAATGTTGAATGTGTCGGAAATTAAATTAATTTTTTTGGGGGTTGAATTTATGTAAAATGATGAAAAATTGTTTCAACATATTTCTTCTTTCACTAAGATTTCGTTTAAAATGAGAAGAATATAAGGGTGTCATTTGACAAAAAATATCTGGGTTTTTTTTTCAGGGGTGGTAATTAGAAACATAATTTTAACGACTGATTCTGGTTGAGTTTTTGATGCCATTTGAAAAACTTTTCGTTTGAATCTTGTATCTCGTCTGAGAGCCGAGATATTGGCTGTTTGAAACATCTTGGGAGACCCTGTATAACAAAAAAAACTACAATGGTAAAAAATAATGCGTAATGGTCGTCGACTGGTAGTATAAAACAGAAGAGATTTTATTTACCTAGAGGAACCAATTCTGATATATGCTTGCCACGGAAACGTTCCAAATCCAGCTTCTTCGCCTCCTACTATTCTCCTCTGAGCTTGTTGTCTTGGAGAAGAAATGCCGCAACCTGAAATAATGGGAAAAGTTAAAAATCTTCCAGTTATTATCAGTTGATCCAAAACTTAGCCAGCAAATATGGAATTCTTTTGAGTTATTGGAATGCATTGTAGTTCTAATTTTGAAATGTCGAAGAAAATTATCATTGTCCTAGACATCTATATATTGTATATAAGAGAAAGATGTTGGTTACACCATTTATAACTCGAGATCGGATGGACTGTTTGTTATGAAACTTCATATATGGAGTCGTCTACGGTTTGGTTATTATAAAATACAATAAAACTTTGGAAAAAACGATGAAAATTTTACTCGCTAAAGTTACAGTTACGCTACCGCTTATTCGTTTGTACTTCATTTGATATTCTCCGCGTTAGATGGCGATATAAACAAATAGTGTGTACAGTGACTATATTCCCTCTATAGTCACTGTAATAGTGTGTAATTTGAGTTGCCTACAACTCTGCGCTCTTGGGCAAAACCAAAATGTCTTAGCGTAGGAGTACAAGTATCTAAAATGATAAGATTTCGTTGAGATATGAGAAAAGTTTCGTTCTTACCACTTCAGATGGCGCTATTCACACATTATGACGATGATTATTAGTTATTTTTATAGTTTTATTTATTCCAAATAAGGTAATCGTGAAGGTATTATATTTGACAATATCACAATTAAATGGCGATGAATTCGTTGAGGCTTTCGCGGCCATCGATTGATGTCATCTGTTCTTTTTTCGAGCATTTCGGTCGTCGTGGTTTGAAATGGTCGAAAAAATAACATATGACATCAATTACTGTGTAATTTACATAGAGCATATAGTTAAAGTACCATGAAAGGCTATTAACAGATCCAGAAGCGGGTGAATATCACAGTGAATTTTTATCGAAATGTCAAGTAAATCGGATTTTGGCGATGAGTTCCAATCGTGAGATGTCCATTCTCATCTTTTCTCATAATTTTCAGAATGTTTTTGAATTTCTGTTTGGGTAATAAATATATTTGCGGAAATAACTGAATCCAAAATTGCCATTATTAGTGATTGACATATTATGACATATTATTTTTGTGTATCTGTTCTGTGTGATAGCTCATATCCATGGAAACATTTGACAGTTCAAAAATCAGAGAACCAAGCCGTTGATCTCGGTGATAACGATTTATGAAATCCACCGTAAGTATCATTTAAGCGGAACAAAGTTCGCCGGGCCAGCTAGTTAGACAATGAAAACAACATAAAGCTAATATTTCCTTTACAAATGGAAACACACCCCTATGGTATACTGGTGGACCGAACCCTGCTCAAATTCAGACCATACTGGATTGGCATAAAAATAACAATTTGGAGGATCTAAGGGACTAAAAAAAATTATTCAACGAGTGACTAACCTCTTACAACATCCACTAGCAGAAAACAGCTTCAGTTGGTTAACAGTTAACTAACACTCCGACAAAAGCAACTGTACTGTTATTATGTACAGGGAAAACTACATTGAGGGTGCCACAAAAATTCTTGGAGACAAGGAAACATATAAACCGGTAAACACAGAACCCACAAAGAAGATAAAGGACAAATTATACAACAAGTTGAAACAGATTAAGGTAGCTGGATCAATAGGCCAGATCGAATATAAAATGTTAATCAGACAAAACAGTATAGCACCCAAAATATACTTCACAAGGATACATTGAGTTTAAGACCAATAGTAAGCAACATTAATACCTAGAGCCTGTACATCTTTATTTTACCACCCGATTTTCTTGAGATTAATGCGTTTTTATAACAGGCACGTACACAGGGTGTCCCAAGATGTTCCAAACAGCCAATATCTCGGCTCGCTCTCAGACAAGGTAGAAAGTTCAAACAAAATGTTTTTCAAATGGTATCAAAAACTCTACCAGAATCCGTCGTTAAAATTCTGTTTTCAATTACCACCCAGGAAAAAAATAGCCCCAGAATTTTTTTTTTAAATGGCACCCTTATATTTTTCTCACTCTAAACGATTTCTTAGTGAGAGAAATGTTAAAACAATTTTTCATCATTTTACATAAATTCAACCTTCAAAAAAAATAATTATAATTTCCGGCACATTCACCATTTTTCCCCTAGAACATAGACATAGAGAATGGACTGAGAAAAGTGGTGAATCAGCCGGAAATAATAATTGTTTTTTTTGAGGGTTGAATTTCTGTAAAATCTCAATAAGAAATCGTTCAGAGTGAGAAAAATATAAAGGTGCCATTTGAAAAAAATATCTGGGGCTAGTTTTTTCAGGGGTGGTAATTAGAAACAGAAATTCAACGACAGATTCTGGTAGAGTTTTCGATGCCATTTGAAAAACTTTTTGTTTGATCTTTCATAGACTACAGGCCCGTGTCGAAAATTGATGGGTCATTTGAACCAGAAGATGACCTATCTAGAACGATAGAAGGACATAAAATAATAAGATTCAGCACTATGCCGTCACTTGTAAGCTGTCCAACTGAGTACAGGTGGCAATTCAAAAGGACAGGTAGACTGGGTACATTTGGGTCATATGACTTTTGACGGCATTCTTACTATCGATAGCTCCATGGAAAATAATAGGAAAACGGGCAGTGCCGTACATATATGATGCGCCATATATTCGGAAAATTTTTTTGATTTTCTGAAAATTTCCATGGTAAAATAGGTCATTTGACTTTGTACGGCATCAGTTTTATACGGTTGCCATACATCTTCTAATCCATTATTCAGCAACGCCGTACAAAAATCATGCGACAAAAGGAAAAAATCGAGGGTTGCAACCCCCTCTCTTGCCGTGCTCCAGGGGGTCATTTGAAAAAGTACGGCTTCGGTTCCAAAACATTATCCAGCACTCAAAATTACTATTAAAAATAAGGCCGTCAAAAAAAAATTGTTCATTTTGATGTTATATCAATAATTATCTTAATTTCATCTTATGCTTGACCCATAAAGCTCTAAAGTCATTTGACCCAGTACGGCAACGTCTTTTTTTACATGATACTTTAAGATACAATTCTTATATTATATTGCCGTTCAAAAGAAACTGTTCTAAAAAAAATTATAGAGAAATACAAAAAGTGAAATTTTTCATATTATTGTGAAAGTTTGGAACTCATAGATTAATGATATATAACAATTTTCTACATTTTATCCCTTGTTTTGAATATTATTGAGGTAAATAAATTAGGAACAAATGATGCCGTACATTTTTATCCAGACCATATCATTTAGGATGATGAAAATTGGTCATTTGATACTGTACGGCATCAACATATTTTTGAAGAGAAAAATTGAAAAAATGACAAAATCATTATACCGTCTGAAGTGTCTATATCATACCCAACAAGTGAAACCGTCAATCCAAGTATCAACAGTTTTGTATACTTTTTGGTTTAAAAAAGGTATACTTGAAACATTATTGATACATATATAATTGATTGTTCACTGTAATAATGTGAATGAATAAATAAACTATTCTCTAGAAAAATTTTATATATTTATAACTATCAATGGTGATAATAACTCAAATTTAATAACTTAAATTATTCGCTATCCGAATCAACCTCTGAGTTGTTAATATTGGATATACTGTTTATTCAATATTTACAGTGTTTTCATTCGCATTTGGAAGAATGATTTGAGAATGAAGACACATAACACATTGAGTTAGTTACGGTTTCCTGCTACAGGGGGCGCTCACCGTGGTAAGTTCAATTAACTGACACCGAGGCCGCTGCAAACGCGTATCCCATCTTTTAATTCTCTTCAAAAATATGTTGATGCCGTACAGTATCAAATGACCATAGAGTATCCAATGGTAGCGCAATTTTCATCATCCTAAATGATATGGTCTGGATAAAAATGTACGGCATCATTTGTTCCTAATTTATTTACCTTAATACTATTCAAAACAAGGGATAAAATGTAGAAAATTGTTATATATCATTAATCTACGAGTTCCAAACTTTTACAATAATATGAAAAATTTCACTTTTGTATTTCTCTATAATTTTTTTTAGAACAGTTTCTTTTGAACGGCGATATAATATAAGAATTGTATCTTAAAGTATCATGTAAAAAAAAAGTTGCCGTACTGGGTCAAATGACTTTAGAGCTTTATGGGTCAAGCATAAGATGAAATTAAGATAATTATTGATATAACATCAAAATGAACAATTTTTTTTTGACAGCCTTATTTTTAATAGTAATTTTGAGTGCTGGATAATGTTTTGGAACCGAAGCCGTACTTTTTCAAATGACCCCCTGGAGCACGGCAAGAGAGGGGGTTGCAACCCTCGATTTTTTCCCTTTGTCGCATGATTTTTGTACGGCGTTGCTGAATAATGGATTAGAAGATGTATGGCAACCGTATAAAACTGATGCCGTACAAAGTCAAATGACCTATTTTACCATGGAAATTTTCGAAAAATCAAAAAAATTTTCCGAATATATGGCGCATCATTTTTGTACGGCACTGCCCGTTTTCCTATTATTTTCCATGGAGCTATCGATGGTAAGAATGCCGTCAAAAGTCATATGACCCAAATGTACCCAGTCTACCTGTCCTTTTGAATTGCCACCTGTACTCAGTTGGACAGCTTACAAGTGACGGCATAGTGCTGAATCTTATTATTTTATGTCCTTCTATCGTTCTAGATAGGTCACCTTCTGGTTCAAATGACCCATCAATTTTCGACACGGGCCTGTAGTCTATCAACCTTGTCTGAGAGCCTAGGTATTGGCTGTTTGGAACATCTTGGGACACCCTGTATAACATCGATATTTTCATTTTGTCACTCACTGTCTTCAGGAGAAATCTGATTCAATATTTATGTACGAATTACTGAATGTGTTCATTTTTTTTTCGAAATGTTTTCTTCATGAAACTTTGAAGTAGTTTAGGATTAAGTTGACAAAATTTTTCAAAATTTGTTCTATTTATTGAATCCCTGTTATTGGGTTTTTCTGTTGGGATTCCTGTTTATGTAAATGAATGAATAAATAAATAAACAACGTAGAGAAACTTATGCATGACAATTTATCGAAAGTTCATCGATATCATCATATACCTAATGTTGAAAATTCTATTCACGTTAGAGAGATTATAAAAAATATGTAGTTTCCTTCTTCACGGACATTTTCAGGAAACCAGTAATCGGGGTAACATATAACATAGCTACATCAGTAGTTTTACTACTCTAGACAAATCTACCTTCATATCACTATAGAGTTATGTTTTGAGGGTGGATACTTCAGGTTCAACGATGAATTATACCAAAAATTAACTGGCACCGCAATGGAAGCACCTGCATGTAACAGCTTTGAAAATTTGGTTATGAATGACTTGTATTTGTCTGCGAGAGATTAGATTTCCACATCCTTATTATGTTGCTCTATGTAGATGACCCCTTGATGTTAGTTCCTGTAGAAATGAGATGAACTATTATCGACCTATGCAATTCATACCATCCAAATATAAAGTTCACAGTGGAGGATGAAAATGAGAACAAAATTCCATTCTTGGATCTTTTCATAACTGAAGAGGAGGGCACATTAACTGATTAACGACTAGTTGGTACACAAAAACTATAAATTCAAACAGACTAATCAACTACTATAGCAACCACAGTTACATCCAAAAAGAAAACACTGCAATCAGCCTGATGTACCTATATCGTTATCCTTAGGTGACAGTTTAGAGATGGGAGCACACAAAACCTTTCTGAGATTTTAAGAGAGAACACTACCCCAGATATATCATTAGACGAGTTGTGAATAAGGCCAAAGAGAATGTGATATGCACACAAAACAACATTTGAAAAAACACACAATACTGCAGATTCCCTTTTATAGTTGGATTCTCTCAAAAAAAATTCCAAGATTTCCAATAAAACTTATTGCACTTGTGCATTTCATAATAAGATCACAACGAAAAAATACTTGACATCATCGAAAGATTGTGTTCCAACGAATTCACTGTCATCAGTTGTAAATAAATTTCATGCATCAATAATTGCCAGAAGACCTACAACGGACACACGAAGCAACTATTGAAGGTAAAAGTAAGGCAACATAAAACAGACCCCAACAACATCACACATAAGGAAAAAAGGCGCTTGATGCACGTACACAAAAAGAAGATCACGGGTTCAATTTCGAGAAAACAATAAAACAGTCAATTATACAGAAGATGTTAACAGACTCAGCACCATATAATATATAATAGTCTATTGGTACCTTTAAGATTCCTTTTTCCGACTTCTAAATGATCCCATGTCAAATTTCACAATAACCAATATGTGGTAACAAGAAGAAGACAATAGGTTGCTATTGAAATGAAAGATTGTTTGTAACCTTTAACCAGTTTTTGAAGTAGTTAAGGCGATACGGCTTACAAAAAAAAAAATTTCGACAAGCGTTTATAATTTAAAAAAGTTGATGTGTTTATAATTTAGTTGGGCTATTCGATAAAGCCCAGATAAAACGCATTTTTGAAAATCAGAATATACCCTGTAGAACTATTTATCGAATCGTTGAATGTGAGCATGAACGTTGCAAAAAGTGGAAAACCTAGAATGTTCGCCCAAGCACCGTAAGACTGGTAAGAAAAGCGGAATACAAGGTTGGTAGTTCACTTAGAAAACTAGCACGTCAATATACCTAGTTATATCACTAGTTAATTTTATTGAAGCAGAACACGATAGGAGACGATATTATTTTCTGGCCAGACCTTGCGTCCAGGCACTATGCAAGAGAAACTCAAGAGTGGCTAATCGACCAAAACGTACCTACCATTTATTCCGCGAAATGGCAATCCCCCTAGCCTTTCACAGGCTCGACCCATAAAAGATTTGTAGGCTCTCCTATCGCGAAAAGTTCACGATGGAGGATGGGAAGCCCAAAATTAGGAGGAACTTCGACGGAATATACAGGAAGATCCGAGAAATCGATCTACATACCGTTCAAAACATGATGCTAGGTGTCGGCAGAAAGTTGCGCTCTGTGGAAGATAATGGTTCTCTTTATTTAATTTGAATTGATAGGTTTTTTGCTTCTGAAACGTGAATTAAATTGAATTAGAATACAATAAACAAATGTATAATTTTCGTCACTTTTTTGGTCTCTGAGACATACGTTATATTACTCTGTATGTTCCACATGTTCTGGCATATTGTTCTTGCATTCTCACATAGAATCAAATAACATAATTTCAAAGAAATAAACTCTGCAGATTAAATAATTCAATTTTTATCTGTAACTCAACTCCTTTAAAAAGATTAATTTAAGTGTATCGAAGTTTTTCATGTCTGAGTTTTTAATGTTTGAATTTTTTAGCATTTAAAAAGGTCCGATTTTCGACCGAAACGTCGATGATGTGATAGAGAAAAAAGTGTTGAACAACTTGACAAATATTCCAATTATTTCTTTCACATCTGAAAATACTTTAATTTTGCCTATGACGGTACCAATTGAGGCTTTGCAAACTGATAGGTTTTCTCATTCCGTCCCCACAATTTGTGTTCGAAATAATTCAATCTTTGATTATATTGAAACAGTTAATGTATGTACAAAGCGAAGACTTGTTCTGTAAATTTTAAGCACAAATATCGGTAAAAAGGAAAAACTCTAAGCCGTTTAAACAATATCAAGGAGAAGCTCGAATGTGTGTCAAAAGAGAGTTCTGTATGTGATGCTATACCAAAATTTTCAAGAGCACAATCAGATGATACGCTCAGTTACCAACAAAATACAGTAATTTTCTATCAGTAACCACAGAAGCAGATTGTTTCTATTATAAATTACACACTGTGTCAGGCTAGTTAAGCGAAAGTAGTCAGACTATGTCATCGGCACCCGACTTGACTTTCTCCAACAAATCTTGGTATTTTTTTTAAGGAAAATCACACAACAGAAAGCGAAACTGGATGACATTTCGAAGAAGTCATCGTTGCGTAATGGGTCAATTCAATTCGGAGATGCCAACTCGAATACCAAGCATACAGAGAAATGTTGAGGTAGTAACTCGATAGGTGAAATGAGAAAGTGAATCCATTGGGCGTGACTGGGCATCTCAATGAGGATTAATCGGACGATCGGATTGAAGAATGAGCAGAAGAGTTAGTCGAGAGCTTATATCGGGTGATCAGAGTTTTACGTTTGCACTGTTTTCATAGGTTGTGGATGCATATTATCACTTCTTCAAGACATTATTTGAATTATTTTGAATATCTCTTCAGATTATTATGAAGGGTTTTCCGTTAACAATGGAAAATAATATCAGGCAAATGACCACCACGACCACAGGACAGGACCATATCCTTTTCATGAAATTTTCCATTACCAAATCGCACAGCCTTATGTCCTCGGAAGCCTCACGAATTTCCATCGAGTTTCACCATTTTCAAAGTGAATTGTGTTAATTTCAATGCGTTCTTGAAGCTTATATCGTACCATTTTCATTAACGGTGTAGTTTCCACTTGTCAAATATCAAAAAATGGTATCTTCAAAAGTGACATCTACCGAAATAGTGATCTATTCAAAATAACACCTGTCATTGGCAGGCCTGGATCTACGATTTTTTCTGACCGGGGTAAAAATACATGATTTCTCTTTGAAAACAGCTAGTTGCTAACTTTTTCTTTTTTTGATTTCTGGCAATAATCTGTCGAAAACAACCTTAATTTTCTTCGAGAATAAACCAACTTGATCTAGCGTTCTAGACTCATCCTCGCACATTTTTTCGACCCACTTTTTCTTCTTGGAAACACGTTCATTTTTAAGAATTTTCTCCACATCCAATTCTTCTTAGAGAAGTGTAGGTTCTGAGATCTAGTTTTCAATAAGTTTTTCTCTCATTCCTTGCAAGATCTTCACAAGGCCTTGCATCGACGATAATGAACGTGAAATAATTATATCCCCTTTCTGAATTTCCACGTTAACCCTATTGATCTCTCGCAGAATATTATCCCAAATTGTTAGGTTCAAATGAATCTAAAATCCATCACAGCACGAAGCAAATGACCAGCTTTATACTTGGATTCTGCGACGAGTGAAGATTCTTCGATTTCTTTCACAGCGTTCACAACTCCCGGTAAATTATTGAGCAAGGCATTAACAGCTTGATGTTGAGCTCATCTTGTTTGTCTACTTCCTTTTAAATTTGTTTTCATGCCCTTTCTCATGATTTTCCATCGTGTGGCTGAACCAACAGTGGTGTTGTACAGTTTTCGTACAACACCAAATAAATTTACTGCTTCTGAACATGATGGAGCCAAATGTACACCCACAAGATTCGAAGAGTGTGCTAGGCATGGACCTAATACTGCCAGTTCTTTCATCTGTAGAATTCCGGATTGGACTCCTTTATACATACAGGGTGTCCGGTAAACCTTGTACAATATTGAAACTGGTGATAAACCAGGTCATGACTGTTCAGAATATCAGAATTTCACGTCAGTGAAAATATCACCATTTTCGAGATAATGGGCATTTTCTAAATATCTAGAAAATCACTATCTCACCTCCGTTTTTTGAGTGCTATATCTACAAATCTTTGTTGCTGAAGATTAATGATGAGTGATGCTTTCAGACGTACAAAAATATTTGAATTAGTCTCAATTTGTAGACATAGCACTCAAAAAACGGAGGTGAGGTAGTGATTTTCTAGATATTTAGAAAATGCCCATTATCTCGAAAATGGTGATATTTTTACCGAGGTGAAATTCTGATATTCTGAACAGTCATGACCTGGTCTATCACCAGTTTCAATATTGTACAAGGTTTACCGGACACCCTGTATATGCCAATTATATATTAGATCCGTTGTCGTAGGATGGCCCACGAAATTTTTTGACATCTTAATCATTAGCTTGCAGTTTATCCAGAATTCGCTCTGATCTTATTCTCCAGTTTCCTTTATCTCATATCCAGACTCCATTCTCTTCAAATATCGTATAACCTGGTTCATTTGTTCTGGGTGAGATACATCTTGGGTGCAGTCGAACATAATAGTGAAATAGTTGGCCAGCTTGATCTCATTAAAAATGTTATTCCGAACTTTGGTGGCCATTAAATCGATTATTTCATTTTGTATAGTTTTGGACAGATAGGATGTTTTTTAAGTGGTCAAGCTGGCACTTCAGATTCGGGTTATATTTAATTTAACCTGTGGTTGTTTTCGACGCCCCCATAAGCTGGAGCCACTTGATCCGGGCCTGCTTATTGGAAAACCCTTCACATTCTTCAATAGGGAGTGTGTAGTTAAAAACGCGCGCCCTTTCAAATCTAGTAACAAATTGATGTTTGCAAAACACTTCGTATATTTTTGTTTTGAGGTGGGCGGTTTTTTTGATTTTGGTTCCACTCAAGTTTCTGAAAACGGTGGATCTAGTGACACAAAAGTTCTAAGGTTTTTTCAATCTGGATATAATCGTCATTTGTACATTGATATTGAAAAGAAATAAATTATCTGGAGAAATTACTGAGAAATTCACAAATAAGATATTGATTTTTGTAATTGGAATAATGGAAAACTACGAAGAATTTTCGAAATCAGTGAATATCCATTATAATCCTGTATCTCAGTAATGAATAGAGCCATGAAATTATGTCATTTAAAAAATCCCTAGTTTCAATGTGAAGTAATAAAAAGATACACGAATTCTCTAATAATTTCCATAAGAGCATTTGAATTAGCATTCAAACAGAATTTGACATGCCCTCCTCCCTAAGAAAATACTTGTATATTTACTTTCGGATGTTTCTAAAATGGTCGTTGTTCAAGAAAAAGAATAGTATGTAACTCACACAAAATAGCAATTCTACACTCGTTTTAACTATAACTTTCAATCTCCTGCAAAATGTGCATTATTTTGTGTTCGTTACATAATATACCATTTTGTTACTGACCATGTCGCGTCGATGAGATTCAAATCCTAGGACAATGATAAATAGCTTTTCAAGTCCATATAAAAATTTTCTCATAATCAAAAGTTGCACGAAAATATGAAATTGTCGCACGGGGCTAAAAACGAGACGAAGCAAATGAAAGTCTTGTCTCGTCTCGCCGATCAATGATAGGCATCATAAGCGAAATCCGTTTATTAGAAAATATATCTGCAGTGAAGCAATGAACCCCTTCAGAAATAAAGAAGACGTATTCCACGCGAACAAAACCACCAGCAGAATCCGAGAATATCATCGATTTCAACATAATAAATATTAATTATATAAACATCGTAATCCATGATTACGAGTTTCGAATTTTAATATATTCATACGCTTTCTCACTCGTTTAGTGGATCCCATTATGGAAAATAGAAACGTGAAAAATGATCAACAGAACTTACTCTCACTTTTTGTCAGGTGATGCTGACCTACCGTAACATGTTAATGATGGTTCTTGATAATACGAAAGAGCTGAGAGAATGTGCAAAGCTATCAGTCTTTTAATATGATGTATATTATGCGGAGGCTCGCGTATAATTGTGTTTATTTTTCAACAGATGATTGAATCGTATTGAACATTCAATTCTCACGCAAGCTTCGATGAAGAGTATCGCGGATTGCCATGGAATTCTAACACATTTCACCGCGTATATTTTGAAAATGTTAGGTTATGGTCATTCCTCTGTCAGATACGCCCGCAACGTTCATTTCTGCATTAAAATCGTAGTAATTACGTATTTATGAGAATGTTAATTCACTTCGAGAAAATAATGAATTTGAGAAAATATTATGTGAATTCAATAATTTCAAATGCTGGCGAATGCTAAAAAAACTTTTTCTCTGTTTATACTGGAAATATTTCGCGTATATAAACATGGTTGGAAGATTCAGTTATGCTCTTTCCCTTTACGGAAATTAAAAATTGAGGGCTGAAATTTTACTGGAAAATAATGGACAGAATAGTCCGTTACTCTGTGATAGTTCATTCGGAAAACGAATAAAAGTACTCGAAAAACCCAGCAAAACGAACGGAAGAGACGAACCTATGAAATTCCCCACTTTTCAAAATTCTCAAGAAATACCTACAGAAGACATTTGAATACCTACCTTTTTGTACAACTTGAAATACTCCAGTATGAAAATGTAGAAGTTCTACGAAACCTGCGTCACAGTTGAACCTTAGAAGAACTAACTCCATTAACAAAATTAAAAAAGGGTAAATAAAAAGAAGACTTGGCAATGTCGCTTGATTTTCACGAGTGCCAACCTGCGTCAGTTTTGAGTGAAAGAACTTGATAAACCTAAATCAATGCTAACCGCGATACTTTTATACAGATACAATTTTGGAAAAAGTTTTTCTCACTGAAGACATGTGAAAAAAAGTTGGGTTCAAATTTCGGAAACATTTCCTCACGGAAAATTTTAGAAAATCTAGTACGTTGAAATAATGCTTGCGAAATTGGCGACCGATAAAAAAAATTCCAACTTTGCAGGTTTTCCGCCATTTCGAATTTTTTTTTTGGGAAGTCCACACCACAGTTGAATTGAGCACAAAAAAATACTAAGATATGACCAGAAACCGTTATTTCGAAAGTCATCCATCTTACCACAGTAAAAACTATTGCATGTAAATTGCAAACATTTTCGAATGAATCTTTGTGATATTGTAACCAATCATTTATTTCTCAACTTTTTTATTCCAGCAAGATCAGTACTGGAATGATACCGGCTTTCCTTAAGGGGAAGTATCACCTTTTGAATCGTGGTAAATCTCCATTCAAAAAGTGGTCTCTTTATTTCACAAGTAACTACCCTGATTTATGACGTAGAGACTTTTTTTTTAAATTGAAGATGAAGAACGTCCCGAGTTCAAATAGTTTTCTTTTTTTCGATTTAATTAGTTTTTCATTAAAAAGAAACAGGTTGAACTTCAGCGTTTTGGAAACTACACTTAATGATTTTTTTTCTACGGTTATTCATCATTTTTTGAGAAAAATCGCAACTATTTGCCCTCGGCAATTTAATCTTCTATAAACTACAAAAATTTTCATGATGATTAGTTCAAAAATATAGCTCATGAAAAACGAAAAACATATTCAATAACCCAAATATTGCAGAGATCTCATGATTACCCTGGTTTTTTTAATTGAAAAACTAATTAAATCGAAAAAAAGAAAACTATTTGCCCTCGGGACGTTCTTCAACTTCAATTTAAAATCAAGTCTCTACGTCGTAAATTAGGGTAGTTACTCCGGTTACTCGTGAAATAAAGAGACCACTTTCCAACTTTGCAGGTTTTCCGCCATTTCGAATTTTTTTTTCGGAAGTCCACACCACAGTTGAATTGAGCACAAAAAAATACTAAGATATGACCAGAAACCGTTATTTCGAAAGTCATCCATCTTACCACAGTAAAAACTATTGCATGTAAATTGCAAACATTTTCGAATGAATCTTTGTGATATTGTAACCAATCATTTATTTCTCAACTTTTTTATTCCAGCAAGATCAGTACTGGAATGATACCGGCTTTCCTTAAGGGGAAGTATCACCTTTTGAATCGTGGTAAATCTCCATTCAAAAAGTGGTCTCTTTATTTCACAAGTAACTACCCTGATTTATGACGTAGAGACTTTTTTTTTAAATTGAAGATGAAGAACGTCCCGAGTTCAAATAGTTTTCTTTTTTTCGATTTAATTAGTTTTTCATTAAAAAGAAACAGGTTGAACTTCAGCGTTTTGGAAACTACACTTAATGATTTTTTTTCTACGGTTATTCATCATTTTTTGAGAAAAATCGCAACTATTTGCCCTCGGCAATTTAATCTTCTATAAACTACAAAAATTTTCATGATGATTAGTTCAAAAATATAGCTCATGAAAAACGAAAAACATATTCAATAACCCAAATATTGCAGAGATCTCATGATTACCCTGGTTTTTTTAATTGAAAAACTAATTAAATCGAAAAAAAGAAAACTATTTGCCCTCGGGACGTTCTTCAACTTCAATTTAAAATCAAGTCTCTACGTCGTAAATTAGGGTAGTTACTCCGGTTACTCGTGAAATAAAGAGACCACTTTTTTAATGGAGATTTACCACGATTCAAAAGGTGATACTTCCCCTTAATAAGTGTAAACTTATGCCAATTCACAGTAAAGTTTTTTATCGAAGTCGGCAATTTATAATACAAAGGGATTTTCGGGTTTGGATTTCAAAAGTATCTCTCAGTGTTACTCTTTATTGATCATTCCAAGCTTTCGGCTATTGGTTTGAGCCTTCTTCAGGGAAAAGTCAATC
This sequence comes from Adalia decempunctata, assembly GCA_951802165.1. NCBI lineage: Eukaryota > Metazoa > Arthropoda > Insecta > Coleoptera > Coccinellidae > Adalia > Adalia decempunctata. The sequence goes on from OX637697.1 coordinate 9,181,936, forward strand.
TGAGGTTTGGATACTCATGCATCAGACGAAAAACTACGGTAGGGGAACAATACTCTATATTCTTTTTAGACTTCAAATAAAAATTTTTTTTATTAGGAATGTTGAGCGTATAAAGATAAAAATAATAAAAGAAATATTTTATAGGTATTGAAGGAATGAAAAGGATATTCGCCATCATTTTTGGTTATTTTGTAACATTTCCACCACCAAAACGAACCAATATTTTTGTGTTTTTTCATTTCAGTATTGAATTCTATCATTTAGTTAATCAAATGTCTATCTCATTTCTCTTTCAGAATATACCGTTTTTTCGTAAATAATATTACAACAATGTGTTGTTTTCGCGAAATTTATTTCCTTGAATTTTTTCATTCGGAATGATAAATATCCATTTTTATCAAAGACAATTCATTAAGATTCATTTTAGCCATCGATTAGTGAAAATTAATTGTTTCTTACAATTGCGGATTCTTACATGGAATTGAATTTCTTTTAGATGACACGCCCCGTAGGTATCTACTCCCAGATGACTGGTGAAGGAAAATTAGTGTACTCATTTTACAGTCAGTGTGAGATCTAGTTCAGGGTAGGATCTCTTGTTAACATTACCTGCGCCCCAACATTTGTTCTATTGAGCTGAATAATCCAATAAATAAAAATTAATGCACTGCACCGCCATCTGGCGGTATACGTTTTCCATTCTGAAGGCTGAAGACTCTTAAGAAATCTTCATAAAGTAACTGTACCAGAAAATACGAATATTTAAACTGAAGGACCTATATAAGGATATCATAAAAGATGTCAAAAGATTGTATTCCTTCATTACCAGAAGCGTGCTGCAGGAATAGATAATATCTCTCGCTAGAGAGCACAGTAAAGTATTTCTAAGGATGAGTTTAGATACAAATGTTTGAAGGTTGAGAGAGCTTTGTTGAACGGGCGAATAAAACATGAGGTGAGCCATTTGAACCAACGTACTTTGCCTCACTGAAACTCCCCAATTTTCAGACCTTATCAAGAAGGTCTCTTACCAGAAAATCGCTTTCCAGCATATCATCGTATTGAAATGCCCTTTGTCTTCCGATCAATTGAAAATGATTGTGAAGATTTTGAAAATTTAAGTTTAAATCTGCCTGATTATAAAAATTTCCGCTTTTTCGTGAATTTTCCTCATGAGCAATAAGATTTCTAAATAGATTGAAGTCAATTGAACATCGTTGGAGGTGAAAATATTGTATCTGCCGACGTTTCGACTTTAATTAGGCCATCAGGGCAATCCAAGTTATCGCTCCAGTGTGTAAATTGCTAAAATAAGGAAGCAATCAATGGGCTTTTGACTAAGGAAAAAACTTTGAGTAGACCACTCAAAAATATGATAAATATCAAATTTCGTGACTACCACTATACATGGTGAGTCTTTGACTTGTACATCTATTCTAGCTATAGATTCTTGAGGCAAAAGAAACCTCCTTTTCGATTTCCATTTTTCCGAATCCGGATCTGTTAAGGAGATGAAGCCATTCGAAAAGAAATGGGTTCAAATACGAGTTAATATTTTTTCGATTGAAATCGAAAATACACTTTGGGAATACTCAAGTACTAACCTTATTCGAATAAGAATTTTCAAAACACGATATTTCTTAACAAAAACACTTAGTTTTCTCCGATTATATCTGCAATCAACAAGCCATATTTCTCCCAGAAAAATAAGTTCCTTCTTCGATTTTCCTTAAAATTAGTTTTTAAATAGATTAAATGTATGAAAATTGTAATTCATGAGGAATCCGATGGTCCAATCTAGAATCCAAACTATTTTTATTTTAGTTTTTAGTTATCAACGTCACCACAACGAGGTAATAATCATTTAATGTATTGCATGTTTTTCAATAAATGTTTTTCAGTCTTGAGAAAGGAACCACCAAAGTTGCGAAACGTGTCGACGAAGTTGTAAAGAATACTTTATTATTAGTCCAATTCCCTAAGACCCTGTTCAATTAGATTTTAAACACTAATAACTCGTTCATATTTTCCTCAATACCTCAAAATATTTTATAAAGGATGGTTTTCAAGTAATGAAGTAATTCATGATTAATCAACCTAACCTAATTCATTTTGCATTCAAAACAATGATCTTTTATGAATATTTCACAGGGCTTTTGAGAATACGATGCCAGATTGTGGATTTTTTGAGAAACATAGTATAACGGTGTGTCTCGCGAGGTAGCGTACGTTCTATCGACCCATCTCGAACGTTGGCGTCTGTAAACGACGCATGCATATAGCGACAACCGGCGCGATCTGTAAACAAATATGGAGGAAATCTTCCTTGGAATTACGTTTTTATAAAAGGGAAAAGTGATTTTTTTTATCTCGTGATGGTTATGTGAAGACATTCGGTGAATTAATTTAAAATCAACCGTGTATTATCGAGTTTATAGAATTCCAAGCGGATATTGTTTTGATAGAAACATCGCCACAAATTATTTGGATCAGATTTTATTTTTCATTAATTTCAATTCAATAAATGGTTTATATCGTTCTTCATCATTCATCTTAATCATGTATTTCATGGGCCTTTAACAATAAATTTTCAATGGAAACTCTGCCTTTCAAATGTATAATTGCATACTCCTTGGCGTTCAATTCTCACGCATATGTGAGATTTTATCATTACATATCTTTAAATCAAACGTTTTTCCATTATTTAAATTTTAGTCACGACAAAGAAGATAAATATTCCTACAACTTTGTGGACTTGTAGGGCGATTAATTTTTCTTCGATTCGATGATATTTAAAATCCAGGGAATCTTTCAGATTATTTTTTCCTGAAATTTCATCGTATACAATTAGGAATAACTCGAAAACGACATGTTTTATGAAAAAAAAAACATGAATACTTTCATTATCCACAATTTTCTATTCTTTCGAAAATATTAACCGTTTATTTTTTTTCAAGTGGTTTTATGATATTCCGCGCGGATTTATGAGTCAGCTACGCTGTAACTTTCATACCAGAAGAAATATTGAATAATATTTGATTGAGGAATAGGTGTATGCCATGAATAGAGTGAACTATCAACCAAAATTCAGTCCACTTGTAAACATTCCGAAGAAAAAAAAGGAAAGGTGTTTTTTTAAAAGATATTCGTCACACTGTATCTTTCAAACGAAACTGAATTTTGAAAAATTGTATGGTGAAAAATTGTTTCGTTTCATAGAGCACGAAATTTGATGCGCTTACCAAGTAGCCATCAGATGCTAGTGTACAAATAAGTAGAAAGCTATTCGTACATTATGTTCGACTCTGAAATCAATCACGTGGTACAGTCATTTCGAGAACGATGTTCAATTACCCACTCTCAGTCATTCAACATACGGAAACTACAAATTAATTGTTATGCACGAACGCATTGTTTTCACCCATGGCCAAGCAGAGCTCTCTCAATTCGAGTTAATTGGTAACGTTTCTTCCATGATTGAATCATTTCAGCATTTTCGGTTGAAACAAAGATGAACGCGGATCCATAAGCGAGCATGAAATTGGTTACCTTGACCAACCGGCCTTGAACGTGAAAGCTGATTCATCGTAAGAACCCATTTAACCTCAGTTGAAGTTGTGTAACGAATTCAAATTGAAACAGCTGACGGACAAGACCAGGTGCGAATCGTAATAGTATCTATACTCCATTCACTTTTATACAGTATCCCGGTCGGACTTGACATTCGGACACATTTCACCGTGTATATTTTGAAAATGTTAGGTTATAGTCATTTTCCTTTCAGATAACTAAGCAACGTTGTCCTTTCTACATAGAGGTCGTAGTAATTACGTATTTATCGAAAAGTTCATTTACTTTGGGAGAATAACGATCTGAGAAAATACAGGGTGTTCCAAGTTCGAGTGCCTATTCGACGTTTCTGAAGAACTGGACATATTTGAAATCTAAAAATTGGGATTATGATATAATTCGAAATTCTCTACAGACCTAAAATATTTTTGGAGCCTGAGCGTATCTGATATTGTTGAGTATTCAATGCTGAATACATTTCTGTTAAAACTATTGTATTCATTCGAATAGTTTTCAAAATATCGAAGAAAGAACTGGAAAAAAGTCAAATATTCATAGTCAGTATTATGTTCATTTTTCTTATTCTGAACGTCCCGAATGTAAACCGTTCTCATAACGTCAAAGTAGAAGAATGTGTAAAGGTCATCTGGTCATGCATCTCTTGAATTTCATGAAAATCATCACAGTGTTTCAAATTTTCTGTCGAAAAATGTGATCGAAAATTTGCCATAACTTCTGTTTTTCGAATTGGAACCCTATTTTTTATGATTGCTTTGGATTCTTGCTCCTAAATTTAGTAATTCCCGAGTTATTTGAGCTTTTCTCGATTCATGTTGTACGTAGAGTTAAATTCATCGAATCTAAACAGATCCGATGAATATTCTTAGGAAACCATAGTAACAACTAATTTTTAGACCTATCATTCGTTAATTATAAATGGTTTCATTTATCTTCTATGGTCACAGAATATTCTCATGCAACAACTTCGATTAATATTCGCATGAAACCTTAGTAACCATTGAAGTAAAATCGAGAAGTAAAGATAAGGCCTAAAATTTGATCCTATGAATTATTAATGGGACAATTTATCTTCTGTGGTCACAGAATATTCTCATGCAAAAAATAAGATGAATTTGACTATACGTTCAACATAAATCGAGGAAATCTCAAATAACTTGTGAACTACTGAATTTAGGAGCAAGAGCATCTGAGAGTGCTATCACTACTTTTCTTCGCAGAATCCAACACAATCATAAAAAATAGGGTTCTAATTTGAAAAACAGAAGTTATGGCCAATTTTCGATCACAGTTTTCGACACAAAATTTGAAACACCCGTTGATGATTTTCAGGAAATTCAAAAGATGCATGACCTCTTCAAATTCTTCTACTTCGACGTTGTGGGGACGGTTTACACTCGGGATGTTCAGAATAAGAAAAATGAACATAATACTCGAATGAATACAATGGTTTTAACAGAAATATATGCAGCATTGAATACTTAATCATATCAGAAATGAAAAAATGGAACAAAAATTTCGAACAAGTTTATTTTCACTCCTTTACCGGGAGTGCTCAGGCTCCAAAGATATTTCAGGTCTGTAGAGAATTTTGAACAATATCATAATCCCAATTTTCAGATTGCAAATATGTTCAGTTCTCCAGAAACGTCTAAAAGGCACTCGAGCTTGGAACACCCTGTATTATGTGAATGCAATAATTCCAAAATTCTGGCGAATGTTGAAGAAACTTTTTTCTCTGAAATAATGGAAATATTTCACGCATCTAAACATGGTTGGAAAATTCACTTGTGCTATTTTCCTGTACGGAAATCGAGGATCGAATGTTGAAATTTCACTGAAGAATAATGGACAAAGTAGTGCATAACTTTGTCGTCTCTCCCACTTGAAATCTTTCTTATTGTGTTTATGTGCAGGTGAAAAATAAATACCTATCTATTGATATTAAATATAATACCTTGGTTTTCACCCACATAAGTCGAAAATGTTGGATAACTGGTGATAAATTATTGATTCCAAATTATCAGGGTTACTATCAGAATAAGCAGATTTCAATTCTACATAGCACTTCCTGGTACTTTGTCTCTGCGTCTTCAAAACTACACTCGGCATTTTCAGTTTCCAAGCGTTAATATTATTTTGAGGTTGAGAGTGGGAATTAGCATTGGCAACGTTTCTGAGAAGAAGACATGAACGGAATCGAACGAAATATTGGAGGAAATATTTTCAGCTGTTAGATTTTGAAGAATCTGAAACTTCATTGCTGTTTATACCTACTTTGGTCTTCGCCCAGGTCGGCAAAAAAAGTGATCTGGTTAATAAAGTAATTTTTTCAATTGCCATTATTCAGAATTTGTTTTCTACGCATCCAATGAATGGGAGCTACATGCGTAAAGTTTCAAATTGAGTTTGCATACCGGGGGAGTCACGAGGAACTGTATATATTCCTATTACGAATAGGAGCTACTCAGGTGAATATCAAATGACCATATGTTTTAGGAGAAACTCCGGCAATCAATAGGAATCATAGATCTTTCTTCATATTTCCTGCCACAACTGATGAAATAGTCAAGGTTGTGAAATCATTGAAAAATTCCACGTCATATGGTCACGACATGATCCCCATGACGGTGATAAAAAGTGTGTCCTCTTAATTGCAGAGCCAATAGCTTATATAATGAACAAGTCATTTATAGAGGGTATCTTTCCAGAGTACCTGTAGATTACGGTGATCAAGCCGATTCACAAAAAAGGATCCACTGACGACTACGGAAACTACCGTCCCATTTCGCTGCTGGTGATAAATTATTGATTCCAAATTATCAGGGTTACTATCAGAATAAGCAGATTTCAATTCTACATAGCACTTCCTGGTACTTTGTCTCTGCGTCTTCAAAACTACACTCGGCATTTTCAGTTTCCAAGCGTTAATATTATTTTGAGGTTGAGAGTGGGAATTAGCATTGGCAACGTTTCTGAGAAGAAGACATGAACGGAATCGAACGAAATATTGGAGGAAATATTTTCAGCTGTTAGATTTTGAAGAATCTGAAACTTCATTGCTGTTTATACCTACTTCGGTCTTCGCCCAGGTCGGCAAAAAAAGTGATCTGGTTAATAAAGTAATTTTTTCAATTGCCATTATTCAGAATTTGTTTTCTACGCATCCAATGAATGGGAGCTACATGCGTAAAGTTTCAAATTGAGTTTGCATACCGGGGGAGTCACGAGGAACTGTATATATTCCTATTACGAATAGGAGCTACTCAGGTGAATATCAAATGACCATATGTTTTAGGAGAAACTCCGGCAATCAATAGGAATCATAGATCTTTCTTCATATTTCCTGCCACAACTGATGAAATAGTCAAGGTTGTGAAATCATTGAAAAATTCCACGTCATATGGTCACGACATGATCCCCATGACGGTGATAAAAAGTGTGTCCTCTTAATTGCAGAGCCAATAGCTTATATAATGAACAAGTCATTTATAGAGGGTATCTTTCCAGAGTACCTGTAGATTACGGTGATCAAGCCGATTCACAAAAAAGGATCCACTGACGACTACGGAAACTACCGTCCCATTTCGCTGCTGTCATCCTTCTCTAAAATATTTGAGAAAGTTCTTTCTGACCGCCCTGTGAGTTTTTCAGAAAACACAACATCCTAAACGAACACCAGCATGGCTTCACCAAGAGTAAAAACACTGAAACTGCTATATTTGTACTTCTTCAATGCATCGTAGATAATTTGGACAACGGAATTCCATGTAGAGGTCTGTTTCTGGATCTCTCAAAGGCCTTCGACTGCGTAGATCATAAGCTGCTACTCAGAAAACTCGAATGTTATGGCATTAGAGATAAACAGCTTGAACTAATCAAAAGCTACCTTACCAACAGGAAACAAGTAGTAAAAATTGTTACAGAAGAGTCAACTTCCACGTCAGGAGAAATGTAAGATCTTCCGGTTACTGTTGAAAAATCCTCAATTAAAAACAAGCCTTCTCTTTATGCAGACGAGACCAACATCATTTTAGCTCAGCCTAATGAAGAACTATTGTCTCAGAGTATTGCGGAGACCATACTGAATGTGAAAAAGTGGTGTTCAGAAAACAACTTGCTCTTAAATGTTGGAAAGACGGAGTTGATACACTTTCACACTACACAGTCCAATTCTGTTTATCCCACAACAATCTTCCTGAAGAACTATGGGATTCTTTCCACAATCACGACAAAATTCTTAGGTTTGTATCTGACCTCGGAACTGAGATAAAATGAACATATTAATCATTTGAACAAACGATTAGCAACAGCGGTTTATACACTGAAGGCACTGAAAAATCATCTGGATGCTGGCATTCTAAGGACCATATATTACACAAATTTTTACTCTCACCTGTCATATGGTATCATTTTCTATGAAAATACTGCTCACGTCCAGAGAATTCTCGTTAATCAAAAGCTTGATTTACGTACAATGCTGGGATTAGGATTCAAACAGAGCTGCAGAGGAATCTTGCAGCACAATAACTTATTGACTGTATGGGGAGTGTACATTTTTAGATGCTTGGTGTTTGTTAAGGAACATCCAAATTATTTCTTCCAATATAGGAATACAAACAACACCGTACTTATGCACTCATACCCTAGCTATCACACAAAATAGCGTAAAATAAGAGTCTTCAGCCTTCAAAATAGGAAACGTATACCGCCAGATGGCAGTGCAGTGCATTAATTTTCATTTATTGGATTATGAAGCTTTAGAACAAATGTTGGGGCGCAGGGAATATTAACAAGAAATCCTACCCTGAACTAGATCTCACACTGACTGTGTAATACTCGTACACTAATTTTCCTTCATCAGTCATCTGGGACTAGATACCTGCGGGGCGTGTCATTTAAAGGAAATTCAATTCCATGTAAGAATCTACAATTGTAAGACAGAATTAATTTTCACTAATCGACGGCTAATAAAATCCTCAATCAAATGGATATTCAGCATTTCGAATAGAGAAATTCAAGGAAATGAATTTCGCGAAAACAACACTTTGTTGTTATATTATTCACAAAAAAACGGTAAATGTTGAAAGAAAAAGGAGATAGACATTTGACTAAATGATAGACTTCAATACTGAAATGAAAAAACACAAAAATATTTGTTCGTTTTGATGGTGGAAATGTTGAAAAATTACCAAAAATAATGGGGAATATCCTATGCATTCATTTAATACTCATAAAATATTTTTTGTATTATTTTTATCTTTATACACTCATAAATCCCTTCATCAATCAGAAAAAAATAAATCGTTTCTGATTCTTTTTTTTCAGGGACGTAGACCCTTAACAGTGCCCAGAGACCCCAGTCAATTCCGAGGTCAAATCAAAGAACTTGTTGGAGTTGAAAAAGAGGTATACAAGTATATAATTTTGTGTGAACCGTATAACCTCAATGAATTCTACAAGAAATGTAAAAACCATAATAATGCTTGAATCCTTGTAAAGTCTTCTCTTGACGTTTTTCCATTTCACATTATTTGTGTATTGTTATTTTGGATATAAATATCTTATCTATCTATCTTTCTGAGAAATTATTGGTTCTTAGCTGAAAAGTCCCCAAAATTTTGTAAACTTTCAATGAATCGTTCTAAACTATCTATTTCCACAAGATATTTACAAAATTATAGTATTCGAAATTCCTTTTAGCGTTTTGAGAACTCGAAGGAGCATTCAGGTCGTTGAGTGAAAGCTGGGCGATCTCATTTTGTGAATGATCTCGAATGAAAGGTTTTCCAATAAGGGTGTTGTTTTGAGTAGCCCGCTCTTTTGGTAGATGTCAGTTTTGAAGCGGTCATTTTTTGACATTTGACAAGTAGAAACTACGTTATTGATAAAAAAAAGGAACGTTACACGATGCAACAACGAATTGTAATTATTAAAATTCACTATAAAATCGTTGAAAATTCGGCAGAGACAATTCGTGAAACTCGAACATTTTTGGTGTCGTCGTGAAACACCTTGTCGAACAGCAATACAGAAATAAGTAAGCTGTTGGAACAAGTTAGTAATGTGAAAAATAAAGCTCGTGCACGTCGCTCGGGAAAGCCGAGAATTTTGATGTGCTGAAGAAAACGCATGTTTGTCCATTCCTCGTCGTTACACTGTATCTTGCATGAATATTTGGTTCTTAAAGCTTATAAACTTCAGTTAACACAAGAACTCAAGCCGGCTGATCATCAACAACGTCGCGACTCTGTTGACTGGGTCCTTGAAATGTATGAAAATGATATGGAATTCCATCGAAAAATCATCTTGTGTGATGAGGCCCATTTCCACCTCGATGGCTTCGTCAACAAGCAAAATTGTCGCATCTGGGGCTCGAGAAACCCAAGACTTTTAGTTGAAAAGCCTCTCTATCTTCAAAGTGTGACTGTTTGGTGCGGTTTGTTGTCCGGTGGGGTGATCGGACCTTATTTTTGCGAGAATGAGGCTGAAGCAACAGTCACGGTAAATGAATTTCACTATCGGGAGATGATTAATGATTTTTATGGCCGGAATTGGATGGTATTGATCTGGACAACGTTTACTTTCAACAAGACGGCGCTACGTGCCACACAAGAACGAAACCATTGATCTTTCACGGAAAAAGTTTTTGGTGGTGCTATCTCTCGGAGAGGTGGTCATTATTGACCACCGAGAACTTGCGATTTAACCTCTTCCGACTTCTTCCTTTTGGGGAGAAAGTCTACGCCAATATCCCATTATCGATTCAAGACCTCAAAGATGGAATTACTTAGGGCAGCCACTTTGTGATTTGGTTATGAAAAATTTCACGAAAAGGCTATGGTCCTGTAGTCGTGGTCATTTGGCAGATGTTATTTTCCATTATTAACGGCATACATTTCTTTTTATAATGAGATAAACATCCGATAATTTTTCTATCTTTCTTTCAATGTCAAAAATAACACCTCATAGCATAGTGGAAAACCCTATGAATTGAGGACGACAATACGGACGAAAACAGAATCCATATTCAATCTGATGACTGATGAACATTTTCCCTCTGTCAAATATTGGTTAATTTCACGCGAATTAATTCGTTATATGTTGGTGATAATTCGAACTTTGAAGTTTAAATATTTACAAGGAAAAACTCGTAAGTGATATGAAAACAGAGCTCCTATACATAATCTGTAAGCCTGAAATATACAACCCAGCTCAAACACCTACAATCACCAAAGAAATAAGAAAAATCGAATCCATGCTCTTCTCATGCCACTTACGAGTATCATCAAGGGTAGTGACGGACTTGGGACTTTCTCTCGGTGCTTCTAAGGTGCCCACAGCCAGAGATGGACTCTGGCCGGCTTTCGATACCCCTTTCTGACAGCATCCCCTCAGGAAACCATCGCACGGACTTTCAAGCAGTCCTCCAGACAGCCAACAAGTTAGGAAGAATTCGCAGGATGCTCCAGAAATGCACATAAGGTCCGTACCTGGTTCCATCAAAAATTTTGTGTTAGTTTAGTCGATTGCCGAGGACAATATTATAATTTATAAGGGTACTGTAATGAATTCGCGTTTCTGTGTTCTGTGACAGAAATAAAAAGTCCATCCCAAAATTATGAAAGAGAAGATCTATAGATAACAATTTTCATGATATGGTAGGAGTAATTGGTAGAAATGAAAGCAAGACTAATTCGCGAATAATAATTTCCAGATGATTTCATGACCGAGGCTGTAACAATCCAGGAGGCGGCAGTAGAGATATGTCTATTCTAGTTACCAACTCGACGCAAATCGAGTTGAGCTTCAGACGAGTTGAATAGAGTCCAATATTCCACAGGTCAAATTGACCCCAACTCGAGTTGAATGAAGTCAAAATCGACATGAAACTCAAATCAAGTTCCCTACACCCTAAGAAAAATCAAATGCACCGATTCCGGACCTACTTCAGAGTTCAGGGCTCCCAACTTTGCAACGCTGTCTATTGTCGAAATGTGAAACCACGTTGAATGAAACTTATTTGACATTAGGTATAACTGATGAATATAAGTACGACTTTAAGCAATGCTTCAGTCAATAGGCATCTTTATAAAAGGGAGAGTTTAATCATATTGAAGGTCCACCATGGTGTACTCTTGTTTTTCTGTAAATATCGAAGACATGCAATTATGTGGTAGAAAAACTAACCCTTAAACGAAATCAAACAGAGGAGCTGCTTCTACTTCACTTCTCATCTTTTATTTTCATACGATTGATTCACTTTTACTTTCATTCTAATTTTGAAAAGGTATTCTTGGAAATTATGATGTATGACGACCTTTAATGTGATAAATCTGTACAAATAACAGGTGTAGGTCTTTGGTTAAAGAAAACTGCTATGATTGAAAGGCCGACGTTTCGATATATTTAATATCTTCCTTAGGGCTATCAACAGTCAGTTACAAATCAATAATTCAAGGGAACGCATACTTCCGCACTTCATTTCACCTGGCAATGTCGATAACTGACAGATTTATTCTTGGAAATGGCGTTTCTCTTCCAGGAATCCACCCTTTTAGATTCTTCCTTCCTGATATGTACACTTTCTTAATTTCAATATAACGCGTTATTCTATTCACAGGATTTAATCTCATATAAGCTTGTTTCATGTTATTATTTTATTTCTATTGAATATTGTGGAACTTTGTTCTACTAAATTAACCTGTTGAAATATTCTTATACATCTGATAACTGCACATTTAACTAACCAACCGACTTTATGGTATAGGCATTGGACTGGTTGCTTTCAAGCTCACGCAAGGATTGCTTCGATCTGATCCCAACGTTCATCAGTCAACAGAAAATATAGGGAGTTTATTGCAACTTCCAAATCAACGCGACTGATAGGATTTCATGCGTAACACTTGGAAGGAGGGATTCTCACACATTTGGAGATGCAAGAACACTGCGTAGAAGCAAGGGCGTACCCAGCCTTTGAGCTAGGGGGGGCAAATTGAGCTAGGGGGGGGCAAAAAAAATCAGAATAGAAAAAATGAACTGATTTTCGTATAAAATGCTATTATTTCATGAGTTTTAATGGGATTTTTAAGCTCTAGGGGGGGGGGGCAGCTGCCCCCCCCCTAGAGCTTCCTGGGTACGCCCATGCGTAGAAGATTCAATTATAATCAGATGACAGACTTCATATACCTTCAACCTTAGAACAACTTAAGCTGCTTTTTATTCGGCTGTTTATCGTGAATGTGCCAATAATAACCCAATCGGGATATAGGAAGCTCCATATTGTACATATTACCAGTTCCTGTCTCATTAATAATGGATTTATGAATGGTTAACATTTCATATAAGAAGTGTTCTCTGCTTTGAGTCCAATGATAAGTTGTATCTCGTTCGTTTTTCTCTTTTCAAGGCAGTGGTTCCTCGGACTACTCGTCTGGAACAATAAAGGCCTGTTCCACTTTTGTGTCCAATCAATTATTTTATTTATCTGTTATCTGTTACCTCATTATCACCAGTTCTATAGCTCAGTAATCTGTATTTTCACGAGTCTGAATTACTAGCATCTTACCAACCATCGACAATCAGAAGCCAGGAAAGAATATAAGTTTAGTTAGTTATAGTTATAGTGGAAAGGGGTTACAGTTCACTGCGACCTTAAGGTCTATTGTGCCCCCTGACAAAGCTGTTATCATCGTGCCTTCTACAGCTCGCCCTCCAGTTCCAGAGATTTGATGAAATCCAGTATCTGGGACGGCTTCAAGGAGGATAACTCCCCACTTCTACAAGTTTCTTGTCCAAAGCACTCTTTCCTTTGGCTTGCAATGGTATAGCATTCCGTAACCAGGTGAATAGGAGTTTCTTTCTCCTCCCCACAGAATCTACACTCATCAGTGTCCGATAAACCCATTCTCAACAGATGCTTCTTTAGGCGACAATGTCCTATGAGAAAGCCACTGAGTAGGTGAAGTTGGTTTTTACTGAGATCCAGATATTTTTTGGATCTGGCAGTTTCAAAGTTCCGGAGTAACTTTTTGGAATGATCCATCCCTGGGAGATTCCGCCACAGTTTTTCTCTTTCGGTTTTCTCCTCAGCATAAACTCCTTCTTATAGGTGCATTTTCCTATACCACAGAAGGGTTCTGGGCCAGTGAGTGGCGTTTGTGCGCCCTTTTTGGCCAGTGTATTGGCCTCTTCGTTTCCTACGATTCCTGAATGACCGGGAACCCAGATTAAAAAGACCTTATTTTTCTTGCCTACCTCATTGAGTTTGTTTCGGCACTCCCAAATCAGCTTTGAGACAATGAAGTAGGAGCTCAGTGCTTCAATATAGCAGCTTGACTATCTGTATGAATAGCTATAACTATCGCACTTCTGATAGTTTCTTTCTAGATTTATATCTAGACATCTTCCGATTGCAAGTATTTCCGTTTGAAGGACGCTTGTACAGGAGCCTAACGATAGTGCACACTTGGTACTTGTCCCGTAAATCCCAGCGCCAGCTCCTGTAGCAGTTTTAGAACCATCTTTATACCATTTCATTGTATTTTCTTTGAGATTGTAGTTGGTGTATTCCCTTTCCCAATCCTCTCTTTAACTTAGCATTGTACTGAAGTTCTTTCTAATCTCAGTGCTTACTTCCTTGATCATTACATCACTAGGAAGGTTTGCAGATGAGATGTAGTCATTCAGAGAGGACCAAGCTCTCTGAAACCTGACTCTCTCATTGCCTGCTCCTTCTTTAGATACTCTGAGGATGGCCTCATGGGCTACCCTATCAATCACTAGATGTAGAGGTGTGAGGTCTGTGATGATCTCAAGCGCCCTGGTTGGGCACGTTCTCATAGCTCCCGTGATGCACACACAGGCAAGCCTTTGTACTTTGTCGACATATTATTCGTTTTGTATTTTATCGCATCATCTAATGTCTGCTCGTTCAAAGTGGACTTTTGAAAAATAAAATTTTTATGTTTCAAATATACCTTCAGGCAAATACCAAATGGAGTATATTTTTGGAATAGTCATTTGAAGCTTCACTAAAATATATGGGGTGTCTCCCCATGTTTCTAGGAAAACTACTGAAATCTTTGAATTCTATACGTGAAGAGAAGTGCTTCAGAATCGTTTTCACAGTAACAAAGAATTCTCGACAGAAAAAGAGCAACTTTTCAAAAATGGACGCATATCAGTTAACGACGTCAGTTTTGTCTATCTTGTAAAAAGGATATTTCTTTCAAAAGGGTCCACTTTGGCCAACCCTGTAGAGTTTTATAGAGCTTCATCTAACTGCAATTCTTATGTAGAATATCATTTAACCATAATTTGCTTCTTCATGAAAAACATATTTTGAACTCTGCTTAATCATATTGAATCTTTTCACGAAATCTTTTCATGAAAATCAGTCAATAAGCAGGCAGAAAAGAGGAAAAATGGAATAACGAAATGAATTATGGGCCTCGTATTTCTGTACACAATTCATTATATCACTTTTCATATCTGATTTTGCACATTCTGTTGACATTGTTGAATATTCAAGGAGGAATACGACCACAATGAGGCGAAAATGTTTACATATGATTCGACTATTTCCGAGAACTTTGCTAGAACTTTATACGGATAAATGGCTGGAAATTGTATTTGCACATGAGTGAAATTCATGATTTCTATGCTAAGGTAAAAGGGTTCCCTCGTTTTTCTTATCGTATCCTTCTAAACAGCTTACCGTAACATTTGAATCATTTTCATTCATAAAAATATGGAGAGAATCAAAGAAGAAAATGGAGAAAGTAGAGGCAATCATTAAGCAATTTTCTCGAATCTGCATAAACATATTTTTATACAACACAATGGGAACTCAAATTTGTGTGACTGATGAAAGAGATCCTGGCAAAAAGATAACTCAAGAAAATTCATATTTTCTCATCGAAATAATTCTTATTGTCTCTGGAGAAAGCATGCCAATAAGAAGAATGAATGCACACTGCTTGAGACGAAACAAATATTTCATGTTCTTATGTCGAGAGGTTGATCGACCAACATTTCTGGAAATACATTGCCCCATAAAAGGAATTGATTGTCTCATGAATTATGAAATGGATAACGACTTCCTGTTCGAACTGTATAAATTGTATGTATAATAGTACAAATGTTTATTGAGGATGCTTGTAATGGGACAACAGACCGATTTCCAATTCAAATGGCATTGTTCGACATCGAGCGTGGTAACAGTCAACAATAGGACAATAAATTAGTTACTCATTTGATTCTGACCGAGAATCAACTGTGTTCACAGATATGAATCGGATTGATCAATCATTTCGTGGATATAGAAAAGTGAAAAATAGTCATTTTAATTATACGGAAACGGAAGCTGCGATCTCCCCGTTGTACCTCCATACTGTCTTCTTTACTTATACTCCATTCACTTTTATAATGTATCCCAGATTTAGGTTTGTCAAGTTTTTTCACCCAAAATTGACGCAGATTGGCACTCATGGAATGCCAAATAATTCTCAGAGACTTTGCCAATGCTTATTTTTATTTACTCTTCTTCAACTTTGTAAATGGAATTAGTTCTTTCAAGGTTCAACTGTGACACAGGTTTCTTAGTACTACTACATTATCATACTGGAGTATTTCGAATTTTGAAAAAAGGTATCTTCTTTAGGCCTATTTCTCGAGAATTCTGAAAAGTGGGGAATTCCATAGGTCCGTCTGTTCGTTCAGAAGTTTTTCTGTCGAGTTTTTCGAATAGGTACTTTTATTGTTTTTTCTAGTGAACTATCACACAGTAAAGGACTATTGTGTTCATTATTTTTCAGTGAAATTCCAAATTTCCAACACTCGAATCTTGATTTCGGTGCAAGAAGAAGCATACTGCAATCTTCTGTCCTCGTGTGTGCAGTGTAGAGTATCCACAGAGGATACTAAAGGAAAAACATATAAATATGTTGCGACAATCAGGGTAAATCCCTCTCTGCTATAAAAGTAACCTCGAACTTGGTGTACGAATGCAGAAAGGCCCTCGCACGCTTGGCTCAGACAACACTCTCAATGTTGTCTGATGCCCGGCGCATCCGTCTATTTCTGGTAACATACTCGTAAAAGCAGATTACTTAGCCATAGAAGGGGCTCGCTCGACGTTTACTGGGCTGGAACCCGCGCTTCCTAACTGTCATACACATATAAAAACCTCTTCAAGAGATGGATTGATAAGAAATTCTCCTCCGAGTGGAACACGAGAACGGATCTCAGGCAGTCGAGACTCCTGATCAAAGGGCCTTCTTCGAAGCCGGAGGTCAGAAAGCTCTTGATTCTCAAGAGGAAGCAGTTGTCTCCGGTGAATGGTGCTCTAACTGGTCATCTGTTTAACAAACATTTAAAAAGAATGGGTCTAACTGAGTGTTCCCGGTGCCGTTGGTGCAAGAACGCAGATGAAACGGCGGAGCATATACTGTTCGCGTGCGGCAACCTATCTACACTGAGGTTAATACACCTAGGGAACCCTACACCTTCCATCTCTATGGTGAGAGGGACTCCTCCTTGTCGGCTCGCGTGCCTTCGAGTCTGAGTATCTCTAGTATTATACATATATGTTTAAATTTAATATGTTTTAAATTTAATATGTTTTAAGAGTCAGTTTGTATGTAATAAATTGGATATTTTAAGGATTTATTTTGACTCATTTATTCATTAAAGGAGACTTTTATATCATCTACTCTTTATTTCAACTGCCAAGCTTTCGGGCCAATTCGGTCCTTCCTAAGGGCTTTACTATAAAAACATTTAACAGTTTTAATTTGTATAACATAAACACACGGACATAAACTTACAAAATATTGAGGTTCACGTTTTTAAAAATTGTTCATTCATCAATTACACAGAAAAATCGAAATACTTTGAAAAATTTTTTTATTACTTTGTTTTGATCTATCTACGTCTTAATTAATTCGAAATGTCAGCGTCTGGGAGTTTTTTTGAGGTTGTTGTCATTTTTCTTCTTCTTGTTTGTCGCATTATGTCACCCATCTACTGGTCCCAAATATATTCTGTTATTCATTTTCCATTCGTCAGAAATTAAGTATGTGTATATACTACTCAATTTGTTGGTATCCGTCTTTTTATTCATTGTCTGTTGTTCCCTATTAATGTGACACATCTCCAAAAATAATCGTTTATTGTATTTGGGTTCTATGTCAAGGACAGTGGCGTCACTATAGTTTGGTCTATGATCTTGTTCATTAGCATGTAATGCCAGTGCACATCTTTGTGGGTGGTTTTTGATATCACTTTTGTGACCAGCTATTCTGTTTTTGACTTTCTGTTGTGTGTACGTATACTTTATCACATTGTTGACGGGGTATCTTGTAAATTACATTTGATAGGTCTGATATGTTGATTTTGTCTTTTTTATTGGTGAATAATGACGATACTTTTCTTATGTTGCGTGTTGTTATTTTTATTTTTGGATCAATTCTCTAATTAGTTTAGTTGTTAGAAACTTTATATTGGGTAGTGATGTGAACCATATATTTTCTCTACTCTCTTCGCTAACACCTTGTTCGTTTACTGCTGCATTTGTCTGTTCTATTGTATGTGAAGTTTCTGTTTGATGTAGTATCTGTCTTATTAATGTTCTGGGGTATCCATTTTGCCGAAGTGATTTTTCTAAATGACTGAAATTTTTCTTCCATAGTGTGTTGTGGCATATTTTTTTTATTCTTGACTTCGCTTCTTTGATCATGTTTATTTTTGTTTTCATTCTATGATTGTATTCAGAGGGTACTTCTTTGGGGAAACCTGTTTGTACCTCATATTCATATAAATAAATAAATAAATAAATGGATGTACCTTTCAGATACTGATGGTTTTATGTATTTGTCCAGTAGAATCCTCTGATTTTCTGTCCTGATCACTTTTGTGTCAAGAAATGGTACCCAATTTTCATTGTTTTCCCTTTCTATGGTGAATTTCATGTTGTCATCTATTATTCCATTATTAAAGATAGTTAAGAGATTTTCCACTTCTTCTGTCTTGGTTGAAATGATAAGGTCATCAACAAATTTTTTTATGAATGTTGGTTGGTAAATTCAGTTTTGGTAAGACCAAATCAAGGAAATAGTCCATTACGTAGTTAGCCAAAATTGGACTGAGCTTCGATCCCATAGCACAACCTTTTGTTTGCTTATAGTAATTTGCCTTGTATATACATACGTTGTTGTTGTGGACAAACGTTATCATTTCCATAAAGGCATCTTTTTTTATTCCATTTGTGTGTTGTCTAATCGATTCCCATTTATTCAATGGTGAGGAATATCAGTCACAAGGAACAGTTGTATACAGTTTATTCAATGGCAACGTTTCTGAGCATTTAGCTCCTTCATCAGGCGTTATTCATGGGCCATGAATAACGCCTGATGAAGGAGCTAAATGCTCAGAAACGTTGCCATTGAATAAACTGTATACAACTGTTCCTTGTGACTGATATTCCTCACCATTGAATTAAATCTTCGGAACGATAATTTTACCTGAGATTCCCATTTATATTCCATTGATTGTTGTATAATGTTCAGTGTCGTGTTCCCAAATAAATTTACCACATCTAATGAGGATAATTCTTCTCCCCGTGGTAACACCGTATCTTTCATCATTTCCACAAAATGAAAGGTGTCTCTGACATAGTATCTATTTTATGTATTGTATGCTCTCTTCAGTGTGTTCGCCAAAAACTGAGCCAAGTTGATGGTGGGTGATGCAATTCCAGCAATAATAGGTCTTAGTGGATATCCCTCTTTGTGTACTTTGGGGTTTCCATAAATTCTTGGGCAAATAGAATTATAAGTTGTTAGTTTTTTCCTTTCTTGTTCTTCAAGGATGTTCTTGTCTTTCATTTCACTGAAGTATTTGTTGGCTTTTTTCTGTATGCTCTGTGTTGGATCCTTACTCAACTTGGTAAATTCTTCTTGATTGTCCAGTATTTCTTGCATTTTTCTCTCATAATCTTCTTTCATCATTATAACAGTACTATTTCCCTTGTCACTTATGGTAACCATAACATTCGGATTTTCTTTGAGGAACTTTTTGGTTTTTTTGAACATTTTATTTTCTGGAAATATTAGGTCTTTATAGTTGTGGACATAGTTGGTGATGATACTTGTTATTTTTGTTCTTATAAGTATATATGTTTATATAGGTGAAATATTTCCAGTATTAACATAGAAAAAGTTTCTTCAACATTCGCCAGGTCTTTGGAATTATTGAATTCACGAAATATTTTCTCAAATTCATTATTTTCCCAAAGTAAATTAACATTTTGATACATACGTTATTACTATGACCCCTAAGTAGAAATGACATATCTTAGTTATCTGGCAGGAAAATGACATTTTCAGAATATACACGGTGAAATGTGTCAGAATGTCATGGCCGACAAAGCAAAATACGCAAAAAAATGACAGACTATTAATACTTTTGCACACATGCTTCCACGAAAGCTGACCTTAACTTTCGAAATCATCTTGCTGCAAATGTTATGCGCTATTCTTATCATTTTTCAGAACCACTCTAGATCATTTTTTTTCTATTTGAATCTACTTCTTGAAGTTGAAAATCCAATATTGGTAGGAAACTTCATGATTTCTTATGAATTTTGCGTACAAACCTCGATATTCCCATGAAAAGTTATACGTTTCTGCCAATGAAAAGGAAACCTATAAACATTTTCCAATTAAGTTGTCATCTTCTGAGGGGGTGAAGAACCATGCAAATTTTTTTATTTCATTTTCTCATTAGGAAAACATTGATATTTTGGGAGAAAATCAAAGGTTAAGAAATAGTTGCGATGAAAAGTTCCTCTTAACACATATTTTCGAATAAAAAAAATTGTTTGTTCGAAATGTTTTCGTAGAATATGAAATACGGGTTGAATGTTTCATACCTTTAAAAGACCACAACATTAAAAAAATATTCATGGCTACCCCTTTTTTGCATTTACACGTCCACAAAATTCCACTTCTACAGCATTTCAGCTCTTTCAAGGAAAAGGTTCTCCTCAATTTTGAAAGCTTGTAACTTATCAGGGAAAGCTGAAAGCATTCGTTGTGAAGAATCATGCAAAATTTTTTATTTTATTTTCTCATTAGAAAAACATTGATTTTTTGGGAGAAAATCCAAGGTTAAAAAAAATAGTTGCGATGAAAAGTTCCGCTTAACACATATTTTGGAATAAAAAAAATTGTTCGTTCGAAATGTTTTCGTAGAATATGAAATACGGGTTGAATGTTTCATACCTTTAAAAGACCACAACATTAAAAAAATATTCATGGCTACCCCTTTTCTGCATTAACACGTCCACAAAATTCCAATTCTACAGCATTTCAGTTCTTTCAAGAAAAAGATTCTCCTCAATTTTGAAAGCTTGTAACTTATCACGGAAAGCTGAGAGCATTTGTTTATCTACAGAAACGAACCCCTTCAATACTCCCTAAAAAATTTCGCATATACATATTTGGTTGCAAGCTATGTATCGTTCCTTATATTTTCAATAAGGGGCAAGAAGTCGGCAGAACTAATGAATTATTAATCCTATAAGCGACGTTTCTGAAGCTTTATCTACTCCCATAGAATAATATATCCATTATTAAACTGATTTTGATCTGTAATGGTCTCTATAAACCAATAGTGTGAGGTAATAATAACTCACGCCTCTAATGCAAATAGGAATAATGTAGCTTACGAAATGAATAAAAAAGTCGGGTCAGTGGGGAACGTTCTCGTCATCCATATCTACATTTTCTTAGGTCTGAATATCCAAAAATTGCATGTGGAAAACGTGAATTTTTGACGTTTTCTACGGGATTCGATATCGATTCGATTTTCGACCATAGAAATCGCTTTTGACAACTGTTATCAATTTTGAAAATGCAGACTAATTTGAATTTTACTCGCATGACGGCTCGGGCTGCAAAATTCATCTGCGTGTGTTATGACTTACATTACCGCTCATTGAACAATATACTATTATAGTGAATCTAAAATGAATTTGACATGGTCCATGAATTAAAACGAACGTTAACAATTGAAAAAAAATATATACTGGTATACATACATAGTAAATCTTTCAATAGAATCACGTCTGTAAATTTTTTTGTGCACATACATCCACATTTTTGAATGCAATATATTTTCGTCTTCTTACATCCTATTGGTTCCAAGCGTTAATTAGTTAAATATCGAAAAATTTATTAAATCTTGGATTAAATATTTGGCTTGCACCGGTGCTAAATGTAACTAGATTAAACATAATCCACAAATCTGGTTATTTTTACATAAATTGGTACTTGT
This sequence comes from Adalia decempunctata, assembly GCA_951802165.1. Taxonomy (NCBI): domain Eukaryota; kingdom Metazoa; phylum Arthropoda; class Insecta; order Coleoptera; family Coccinellidae; genus Adalia; species Adalia decempunctata. The sequence continues at coordinate 9,203,863 of OX637697.1, forward strand.
GCTCATCTTCACGTTGATTATTTTATCCCTTATTTGCACAAGTTCAAATCTTTCCTTAGAATATTTTACTTTCTCCTCGAATAAAAATATCAGAAACTCTAATTGTCAAAGCACCCACCACTTCAGATTCGCATGTAAAATTTGATGAACTGGTGGCTTCTCGTATGGAAATAACTGAGGCAAATAGAAAAAGAACGATCGAGATTTATGAAAAAAACCTGATTTACCGTAATGGGAAATATGGAATATGAATTTTTTTCAATAAACATGCTTTTTGGATATTTATTTTCTTCAAGGGGAAGTATCACCTTTTGAATCGTGGTAAATCTCCATTCAAAAAGTGGTCTCTTTATTTCACGAGTAACTACCCTAATTCACGACGTAAAGACTCAATTTTTTTTCAAATTGAAGTTGAAGAACGTCCCGAGGGCAAATAGTTTTCTTTTTTCGAACTATTTGCCCTCGGGACGTTCTTCAACTTCAATTTGAAAAAAAATTAAGTCTTTACGTCGTGAATTAGGGTAGTTACTCGTGAAATCATGGAACTACATATTTTTCTAACCAGGAATGGATTCCTTTTTGAATTTTAAACATTTTTATCTGAAACATTTTCACGTAGTTGTCATGGTTACGAAGATATAAGGACTTCTATGAGAAAATGGCCAGTTGCAGAGGTCCGCGAAACGTATCATAGCATGCATACTATCCATAATAAAGAAACAAATGAAGGATCTTACGAAAATTCAATAATTTTGCTTCGTATTGCATGGCTTTAGAATCATGTTATTCTATTGCAACTGTTACAATAAATTCATATTTCTGAGAAATTTCAAACTTTAATAACTCCTTTTTTTCAGATGTCATGCCCATATTTTTAGTGCAGAAATCGGCAGAAAATTTAATTTCAAACATTTCTTCCAAGGGTTCCTAATAACCATCTTTAATCGTTTTCTAGAAATCTCATGTTCCATTTGAAATTGTCTGATTTATTCCCTGAATTGATGTTCTTGGTTGGCTATGAGGCTCCGTTGCTAATGATACCGAAGTAAGTGCTTTTGTTCTATACGAATTAATCTTTGACGTTTCTAATTTATCTTTTGTTTATTCAAACGAGATGGTGTTTTCATTTTTTTTTTGTTACGAAGAATGTAATTGTATATCTTTGAGTTCATGTTCTGATGTACCACCTATGACTCCTAACAGTTCAGAAGGCTGCAGAAGAATTTCAAATCTTGTATGGAAAACCATCCGCCACAAGGAAAAATTTTTGTTGGGTACTTAAGGAAAAATATAGAACACTTGTTATGAAAAATATACTCTAATTTGTTGTGAATTGTTTTGTCTTTCAATATCACAAACAGACGAAGAAAATCAGCTCCATGCGATTTATCATTTTTAAATTGGACAACATTTTCTAAAAAAAATCGAAACAATATCTACATATTCTCTTTTGAATAAACAAAACGTGATTTTCCGATGTTTGCAAGATGAATTAGAAAAGATAAAGATTAATTCGGATAGAACAAAGTCATAGGCGGTACATCAGGATATTTTTCATTGAATAGTTCGCAAGTTCTCGAAATGATACAATTACATTCCCCGTCACAAGGGAAAATGGCGATTTCCCATGTTTGCCAGATAAGTTAAAAACGTCAAAGATTAATTCGGATAGAACAAAGCAATGATACTTCGGTATCATTAGCAACGGAGCCTCATAGCCAACCAAGAACATCAATTCAGGGAATAAATCAGACAATTTCATATGAAACATGAGATTTATGGAAAACGATTGAAGATAGACATAAGGAACCCTTGGAAAAAATGTTTGAAATTAAATTTAATGTCGATTTCTGTACAGAAAATATGGACATGCCATTTGAAAAAATGAAGTTATTGCAGTTTGAAATTTCTCAGAAATATGAATTTATTGTGACAGTTCCAATAGAACAACATGATTGGATAGCCATGCAATACGAAGCAAAATTATTGAATTTTCGTAAGATCCTTCATTTGTTTCTTCATCATGGATAGCATGCATGCTATGGTACGTTTCGCGGACCTCTGCAACTGGCCATTTTCTCATAGAAGTCCTTATATCTTCGCAACCATGACAACTACGTAAAAATGTTTCAGATAAAAAATGTGTGAAATTCAAAAAGGAATCCATTTCTGGTTTGTAAAATAGGTAGTTCCATTTGAAATACCAAAGCTAATGGTCACTTCTGGTATAACCGGAAGTGCGATTCCGATGAAAATATTTTAGCATGATCTCCCCCTTTGAAAAACGGCCGTGTGCCAAATTTCAGAAATCTTTTCCTCATAGAAGCCGAGAAACTTCTAATGCACGGATTATTATGATAAGTTTCTATAAAAACCAATATTTTTTGCCAAATTTGGAATGGAAAAGCTAAGAAATGTAACGTAATTAGCCATTCGTGCATCAATAATGAAATGTTGGCGCATTAATTAACAAAAATTTGATCTGGAAAAATCTAAATGGTGGACAATAGGTACGTTTTGATGCAAATTGACCCGATAACAAAATAATTCAAGTAGTCATTGGTCGAAACGGAAAACAAATTATAATGATACCCTGTTACTTCAAAAATACTAGATACTTGCTGAAATGTACCTATCAGAACGTTATAATCACTATTATACAGTGTTAATGCAAGAAAATAATAGATATATGTTTTTTACAGGATTATGCATTCAAATAATGGCTCTTCATAATACTTTTGTATCTACCATTTAAACATTAAATTTTGAACGACCATGTTCATTGGGCAAAGAATGAATTTTTTCTAACTAAACGGGTACACAAAGTATTAGTATACACTAGTCTGCCATCTACTTTGTACCGTGTACGTAGATCCATTTTTGAGAAGAATGCACCTTTAGGTAGATTAGCATTTTTCAATTGGATTACCATGTAGCTTTTATAAGTCATTTTCTATCCAAATGCGAAATTTCATCAGGATAAAATCTGTAGTTTCGAAATAAACAGCATTTTCAGTGAGTCTAAGGGATTCTGAAGATCTGAAACGCCATTTTATCTTGCTGATGCGACTACCCAACTGATTCCGAAACCCCAATCCACTAAATCGATGGATTCTACACGCATCGTTCCATCCCATTTTTCATAGAAACCATTTCCACACACATCAACTGCAACAAAGTTTCCAGATTTCCAAACACACAGCTTATCGCATTTAAATCGATTAGTCCATCATTAATAATTCCAAATAACACAGAGAGCGCACAACAATTTACGATCAACATCAATGAGCGTGGAATATAAAAATGTGAAATTGAATCTGAGCATCATCCAGTAATTAGAAATTAATTCTCTTCAGCTGTGTGGAAACTGCCAGCAAAAGAGTAATGCGCAATTTGATAAGTAGGATTTTCACCCGCGATTGAACTGAATTAGCCAATGGTTGCTACTGATTTCAGAATGAGAGGAGAACTCACTTACGCTTTTCCTTTTATTATTTTGAAAATTTATCCTTCTATCTTAGTTCGATACTCATTCCAAAAACAAATGCATAATGACTGAATCATTAGCATAGATTTTTCCCTCTATATGAGAAAAAGGGGTTTTCAATAAAAAGTGTTATTTTGATATCCTAAGAAAAAGTGGCTGTCCCATGTCTCGATAGCCCCACGAATTCCATCTTTGAGGTGTTGAGTCATCTCTCGATAGCGCAATCCATTCACCGTAACTGTTGCTCCACCCTCATTCTCGAAAAAGTAAGGTCCAATGACCCTGTGGACTATGAACAGCACCCAATATTCAAACATTGAGGATAGATAGGCTTATCAACAATAACTTTCGGGTTTTCCGCGCCCTAGATGCGACAATTTTGTTTTTTGCCACTTAGGTGGAAATAGGCCTTATCACTCAAGATGATTTTTCGATGGAATTCCGGATCATTTTCATGCATTTCAAGGACCCAATCAGCGAAGACAGGACGTTGTTGATGATCGGTCTGCTTTAGTTTTTGTGTTAACTGAAGTTTATAAGCCTTAAGACCCAAATCTTTATGCAAAACACCGTGTAATGACTTTCGTGGAATGCCTCATTCCAAAAAACGACGAGGAATGGATAAACCTTGGTTTTCTTCAACACTTTCGGCTACAGCAGCAATATTTTTGGCTGTTCTTGAGTGAAGTGCAATAGTTTTATTCTACACATCACTCACTTGTCCCAACAGTTCGAATTTTTTCATCAGTTTCTGTATTGCGTTTGACATGGTGCTTCACGACGTCCCAAAAATGTTCGAGTTTTACGAACCGTCACTGCCAAATTGTCATCATTTTATAGTGGATTTCAATAAATTTATATCGTTGTTGGAGCGTGTAGTAGTAGCTAGGAGCATAAAATAATAATAATCTATGCTCCTAGGTAGTAGTATCTACTTGTCGAAAGTCAGAACGTGACGTCTAGCAAAATAGCGGGAAATTCAAAATAACTCCTTTTATTGGAAAACTTTTCACATCAATCAGACACCACACATTTTCGAATGAACTGTTTATACTGTTCCAGAATTAATGGATAATCTTGAAACACTCCATGGAAAAACTATTGGCAGCTTTGAAAAAATACAAATCAAAACTTTGCCATATAGAAATATATTTTTCTTCAAAACAAGGATTTCGACTACATCACATTGCGTTTCTGGTTAATACGCTGAATAAATCAAATCAAAAAAGTATGATAAAGTGTTGTGATTATTTTATCGGAAAAAGATATTCGTCTTCGTATTCAACCATGAAATGTGATGAATATTTTATTGGGTGAAAGTTTGATAGTTCATGGTGAAAAAAAAATTATAAAAGTCTATCTTTCATAAAAAGGTTGCAGTATCTCTGGCATTACCTCTGCATTCACAATTGATGAAATGCAAATTTGCGTAGTCCTGTGATGTGTAATTGTTTCGTCGTATGTTAAAATTTGAGAATTAAACCAGATGAAGGGTGTATGGTAAACTTTCAGAGTAATACTCAGTATGCGAAACGAATAACTGTTTTAACACACTCTCATTCGAAGCAATATCTACACTTCAATACATTGATGCACGGATAATAAAATATCAATGCTTGCTGCTGTTTTTTAGCGAGCCCTTATCATCAGTTACACCCTGTGAGAAAAATCCTTTGAACATATGCATACCAGATAAGTTGTTTTCTCTCTATACCATCCATGATTGTGTCCTCCACTCACGTTTGATTACGTTATTCCTGGTTCCTTATTCTTTGCATTCTTGATATTCTAGCCGATCTCCTCAATGCATCCATCTCTGCAACTTCTATCCTCTTCATATTTCTTTTTGTTTCAGATCCATATGTGAATTGCCTTTTGATCATTATACAGGGTCATTCACGAGGAATCTCACCCATATTTATACGGGAAACTACTGAACGTATTTTCATGAAATTCAGCAGTTATAAGTATTTCACGATGCTGATGAAATCTAAAATATTTTCAAGGCATGAGCATCTCCGGTTTTTCCGGAAATGACGTCAACTTCCGTTTTTCAAATTAGAACACCATTTTTCATTTTGATGTAACATTTTTCAGTTTTGGTTGGAAAATTCTCTCTGAGCGGGAAAATTCGAAAAAAAAATCGAAAATAGAGCTCCGCTGAAACAAGAATAACTTCGAGGTTTTTGAATGGAAAATTTTCATTTTTGGGATTTTTCAAGACGTAAGATTGATGTATCCACTTTGAAAATCGAAATCGCGATTCATGATACAGGGGGGCAAAAATCGCTTTCAAAGTTAGGGATGACAAAATCGTGAAAAATCAATTTTTTCAAATTAGAACCCCATTTTTTTATGGCAGATATTGAATCTACGTTAAAAAATAATGTGAGTGTATGCATCACACCCTTGCCCTAAAGTGGATATTTTTTGAGTTATTCACAAAAAACTGTTTTTCGTCTTGAATTTTCAGCTATTTCTTTTCCCTTCACGCCAAAAAGATGAAATTTTCAGGAACTGTTACTTAAACCATGTTTTAGATTTTACTACACTAATATGCCAGAGAAAAAAGTTACAGGTTGTTCCTAAATAGATGGCGAATTTGGATTCGAATTTGTATCGGAAACCTCTTTATTTCAACTAATCGGCCATCGGTTTTCTCTCCAGTGATAAATAAATAATTCCTTATCAACCATATGCAGAAACTTACCATGTTTCACATTCTTTTTTTAAATGATAGATATCATTAATTACATCTGCCAAATTCCTCTTTATTCAGTAGCACTTTGTGTTTACTATTAATTTGGTGATAATTCGTATTAAGTTATAAAATCGACCACTATGCCTAATTTTACCAATGAAGATTATTTAAATCTCATTCTACTTCATGGAGAATGTAATAAAGTTGTAGATAGAACGATTCGACTGTTCATTGAGAGGTTTCCTGACCGACCCAGACCAACGAGAGATACCATTAACAGAACCATGATAAACTTGAGAAATGTCGGATCTTTCGTTAAGAAAACTATACACAGAGGAAAAAGTGTAGTAGAAGATGAGAAGAACGAAATTACAGTTCTTGCATATTTTCGTGTGAATCCTCAAAATTCTCTAAAAGATGCCGAGATTGATCTGGGATTATCTCAATCGAGTGTTTGGAGAATATTTAAAAAACATAAAATGCACCCATATTAATTCAATAGGGTACACCATTTGAAGGAAACTGATTTCGTCAGGAGAACAGAGTTTTGCGAAGCTATGATGATTCGATTTCAAGAGAATGAAAACTTTTTGGACTGTATAATTTGGATGAATCTAAATTCACAAAGAATGGTTCTTTCAATAGGCATAACAGTCATTATTGGGATGAAGAGAACAACCACCACTTCAGACAATGGAACATTCAAGAGACCTGGAGTTTCAATGTTTTTTGCGCCATCAAAAATAATGCAGTTCTTGATGTTCACATTTATGATGGGACTTTAACTGGTAAGATAGAACACTACACATGTTTGCATTATTTAAAGAATGTTCTCCCTTAGGAGATAGATATTCTGACATATTGACTCAAATAATTGAGCCGCTAGTACAGAACCATAATGACTTATGGTATTAACAAGATGGCGCGCCTCCACACAATTCACTCAATGTGTCAAATATCCTCTACAGGCTATTTGAAGATCGATGGTTGGCGAACCATGGTCCACATCTTTGGCCACCACGTTCTCCCGATTTAACTCCTTCAGACTATTAAGTTTGGGGTAGGATGAAAAATATTGTCTACTCAACTCCCCTGACTGATAAAGAGGACTGCATAGAACGAGTCAGAAATGCGTTCAGGTTTGTTTAGATTTTTAGATTCATAGTTTTGAAACTCAATTTGGTTTTTAAACACTTTTGCAGATCTCTTCCTCGCGATGAAATAAGAAGAGCAACGCACGAAGCATTCCTGAGACGTAAAAATAAATGTCTAGAAATTAACGGTCAAAACTTTGAGCACCTTCTCTAGTTATAACTGCGAGAGTTTGCCATGGTTCTCCTAATAGTAACTTGAAGTCGGTTTCAAGAAGGGGTGAAAAATCTACAGCATGGTTCAAATAACAGTTCCTGAAAATTTCATCTTTTTGGCGTGAAGGGAAAAGAAATAGCTGAAAATTCAAGACGAAAAACAGTTTTTTGTGAATAACTCAGAAAATATCCATTTTAGGGCAAGGGTGCGATGCATACACTCACATTATTTTTCAACGTAGATTCAATATCTGCCATAAAAAAATGGGGTTCTTATTTGAAAAAATTGATTTTTCACGATTTTGTCATCCCTAACTTTGAAAGCGATTTTTTCACCCCCTGTATCATGAATCGCGATTTCGATTTTTAAAGTGGATACATCAATCTTACATCTTGAAAAATCCCAAAAATGAAAATTTTCCATTCAAAAACCTTGAAGTTATTCTTGTTTCAGCGAAGCTCTATTTTCGATTTTTTTTTCGAATTTTCCCGCTCAGAGAGAATTTTTCAACCAAAACTGAAAAATGTTACATCAAAATAACTTGAAATTTATTAAGGAATCTATTTCTGCAATAAAAAAATGGTGTTCTAATTTGAAAAACGGAAGTTGACGTCATTTCCGGAAAACCCGGAGGTGGTCATGCCTTGAAAATATTTTAGATTTCATCAGCATCGTGAAATACTTATAAGTGCTGAATTTCATGAAAATACGTTCAGTAGTTTCCCGTATAAATATGGGTGAGGTTCCTCGTGAAAGACCCTTTATTGTACATAGATGTTGAACATTCGTGATCTAGTATGTTTTTGCTCAACAATATTCCATTCAAACAGCCAATCATATATCTTGTCCCTGTTACTCTTGATCTTATCTCATTATCATCTGCGCCGCTTGTGTCGAACTTCACTCCCAAATACTTTTATTCCTCGCCAAGTTGTATGCCTTCTGTATCCTGAATATCCAGTCCACTCTTTTCGTCTCCAATACGAAGGTATTTAATTTTTTCCAAGTTTATTTCTTATCCCCAATAATCATATTTTTCTTCGAGTTTACGTGTCATGTATTCCAGATCTTCTTTGTCTCCTGCGATCATCCCTTATATACATGAAATGGACTCGACAATTTGTTTCCTAGCTTAATTCTAGATTTTGAGCGTTAATATAGATTCTTCAATGCTAGTTCATATTTGTGTTCTGTAATATTTTCCATATCAGACACCACGATATTGAAACGTAAGCATGGGCGGATTTACGGGGGGATACTGGGAGTTACTACCCCCTATGAGTAGCGAAGACCTAAATAAAAGTTAAGCAACGTTGTGCACATAAAATATTTCATACATTGTGTACCTGATTTAATGGTTTTCAATCGTTAATATCCCTTCCATTATCGTTATTACCCTTCCCATAAAAAAGAGCTATATCCAGCCTTGACCGTGAGCCTTGGTTAAATCTACGAATGGAATATGCGTTGCCACGTTAAATGAAATTTAATCTGTTTCATACAGAACACATTATGCGTGCAACATCTTCCAGCTCTGAGTCCACATTGCACCTCCTCATCGTCGATTTTTTCCAATATTATGGTTCTTAAAACTCTTCTATACAGTCTGCCTAGCGTACTTGTAACTGAGATGCCTGTAGTTCGAGCATACGTCTTTTCTCCCTTTTTTATGGATTGAAGATACATAGTAAGCCTCTTTCCAAGCATCTGGAACATCTTCTCCGTTCATGCACCTGCTGAATTTTGTAGTAAGCAGGTGAAAAAGTATTTTTCGGCAACCGTCCGGGATATACCCACTTCCCGGACGCTTTTTCTTTGAGAAAGTAGCATTTCCCGGCCTAGTCCGGAAAGTACGTACTTTACGGACTAGGCCGGAAAAACTCACGTCGTTGTTGTCATTGTTATGATCATCACAATAGCAACGAAACGGATGACAGTTCTGTCCTGTTTAATTCAAATAAGAATCAAAATGTATAATAAGGAGATGTGTCGTCTCATTGATTTGTAATTCTTCACGGTTGCCGAAAAAATATTGTACGCAACATGCCCGAAAATAGTTTTTTTGGACTCACAGAGTTCCAAATTCGTCCAAAAAAACCCTATTTTCCGGACTTGTTACTATTTCAGAACCGATCTTGATGAGCTTTTCATTTATTCCTTCTGGTCCACAGAATCTACCCTGCTTCAGACCCTCTATATCCTCCACCACCATCTCCATTTCTCTATGTATGTATTTATCGGCATTTTTGATCTCATATTTCGGTCTTTGCTTTCTTAATCTTGTTTCGTGTTGTCTCATTGTAAGTATACCGATCTTTCTGTAGCCTCGTTGGGATCCACTTTATAAAAGCTTTCTTCTTTTGTGCTATCATTTCTTCTATTTCACCGTTCCACCTCATTTTCGTACTGTTAAATTTTCTTTTCTCTCCAATAGCTTCTCTTGCTGGTTGATGTGTATATCTCAACAATATTCTGGTATACATTAGGTGTTATTTGGTTTTCCAGAGATTGTGAACACATGTCAAATCTACGTTGATACAGATACTTGGTAGAATCGTCAAAAAAGTTCCCCAAATTATATTTCGGGCGATCTTTTGTTTCACCTGCTTCATCATGTTGGTATCTGCTTTTTCGTCTTTGAAAAAAGTTCTTGCAAACTTAGGCCTCAAAAGATAGTGATCCGATCCACATGTGACTGACTCCTCGATGAACCTATACGTCCTCTATTTTTAAAGTTGTTCTTTGTCGTGCGATAACATAATCAGTGATTGATTTCAAATGTTTTGGTGGTTGTTCCCAAGGGAATTCATGTATCCATTTATGTCTGTAGAAATCGTTTTTGATTTTCAGTACGTTTGGTCCACAAAAATCAATTAATTTAGTTCCATTGTCATCAATGGTATTTTTCCCTATGGTCACCTACTGGAAACACATAACTTCTTTCTTATCTGGAAGGGAGATCCTAAATCTTTCAGTAGAGTTTGATATTCCAATTTCAAAATATGCCATATACTGAAATCATCACCGAAAATTATAGATTATGGGTAATTCAATGTGAAGCAAGATCATAGAATTCACGGTAAAACCCCACTAACACGCCACTTCGGATTCGTGTAGTGACGCATATCTGTATTTTCAAGAAACTTTACGAAACAACTTTCGTTTTCCCTGAGAATCCTATTCAGACGGTTGTGAAACATGGACCGTTACATCTTTCCGGATGTTGGACGGCATTGACTTCGAATGTCTTTCAGTTCACAAAAATCGTGAGTGCTCATGGCCTCCGAAAAGGTGACTGACCTCACATGCACATATGAAATTGTTCATCTGAACTCGAAACAATGGCAGAAGAAAGCGTTGGAACCACAGCCAAAAATGAAGAATAAATAATGGAATGTGTCTTGATAACTGGGATTTCCTAGAAAAGTATTTCAATCAACCCGTTAAGAGAAGATCTACTTCGCATTCTACTGGTTTATTCCCAGAAGTTGGCCTGTTTCACAAATGAAGGAAGTTACCTACACTTCTGGCAAGGCTATCACATCTTCTTCAGCATCGTATAGCCGCCAAGTTGAGAATAACGTTTCAAAATTGTTGTAGATAATAATAATAATTCTTTTTTTAACGTTTCAACTTGACTTGGGCTATGTCATTTCGTAGCAATGTCGGTATTTTCGAATTTTGGACCAAGAATGGTCGACTAAGACTACTCAATGATGCCGTAACTGAAATCATCTCCAATTCTGTTCGTTCGGTCGTCAACACGAAAACTATTGAACGAAAAATAATAAAGGGTTTTCCAATAAGATGTGTTATTTTGAATAGCCCGCTATTTCGGTAGACGTCAATTTCGAAAGGGTCATTTTTTGACATTCGACAAGTAGAAACTACGCCATCAATCAAAATGGAACGATGGTCGCTTCAACAACGCATTGAAATTATGAAAATTCACTATAAAAATGGTGAAAATTCGGCAGAGACGGTCCGCAAAACCTTGTCGAACCGCAATACAGAAATTGGTGAAAAAATTTGAGCTGTTGGGGCAGGTTAGTAATGTGAAGAATAAAACCCGTGCACGTTGCTCAAGAACAGCCGAGAATATTGCTGCTGTAGCCGAAAGTTTTGAAGAAAACCCAGGTTTGGCCAATCCTCGTGCAACAGTTGCAACGGTGAATGGATTGCGCTATCAAGAGATGATTAATGATTTTTTTATGGTCGGAATTGGATGGTATTGATCTGGACAACGTTCACTCTCAACAAGACGGTGATACGTGCCACACGAGCAACGAAACCAATGATCTTTTACGGTAAAAGTTCCCGGACTGTGGTATATCCCGAATTGACCACCGAGATCTTGTGATTTAATACCTTGCGACTTCTTCCTGAGGCCATGTGAAAAAAAGATTTACGCCAGGAGCCCAGCGTCGATTCAAGACCTCAAAGATGGAATTCGTGAGGCTATATAAGACATAGGACAGCGACTCGGTTATGGAAATTTTCATGAAAAGGATATGATCCTGTAGTGGTGGTCAGGGTGGTCATTATGATATTAACAGCATACCTTCTTCTCTTTGATTAAATAAGCATCCGGTCATTTATTTGAAAAAATGGCATTTTTCTTCGAATATCAAAATAACACCACTTATTGGAAAACCCTTTACTAGTGTCATCAGCATAAATCAACTGTTCCAAGTAAAAATACCAGGCAAATCATCAAGAACCCAAGAATACTTTCCTGAGGAACGCCTAGTTCAATGATCCACTCTGATGAGAAGAACTCTCGATTTCCTGTAGAAATTAGCACTCCAGGTTTTCTTTTTCATGTTGGTAGCTCTCTATAAGATTCAGCTAATGTGATGAAATGCCATAGTCAGCACTGTCGAAAGCCTTAGAAAAATCTCATCAAATTCCAGTTGATACATCTTTCTGTTCAAGACTAAGCAGGTTTAATTGATGCCACTTTGAGTTCGCCTGGAAATACACCTGACATAATTATTGATTGATCAAATGGCAGAAATATTTCGAAACATTTTGCAATCGAACTTTTTATGATGTACATACTTAAAAATGTCCAGAACAGCTCGAAGAAGCTCAGATTCCTACTTCTATCATAAAGAAAGACTTTTCCGAAATGTTGAAGGTTCTTCATTCAACTTCAGGAAGGTTAGCTACCAATCTGGGTGCGAAATAAATGAAATATTCGTTACATCTGTTAACCAATTCAGCAATTTTTATGCCGACCAGTTATATATGAATTACAATATTCTATGCAGTGGCAGATTTTTTTTCTTTGCCTCCAAATAAAGTTATTCAGTAGTCAGTAGGTTGCAATGATACTTTGCAAAATATAGTGTCGATTATAACTGGTTGTCCGATAAAAATTTCGCAATTCGAAGTTTTCGAACAATACACCTTAGGGCCAAAAGTCTTTATCCAGAATTGTCTTATACATATCTTCGGTCAGTACTCCAACTGCCAACACTGAATGAGAAATTATTCCCTTTGTTTAGGAGTTTCTTCACTTCAACATCCATAGTCTTCAGTGGATTTACCAATAATTCTTTCATTATTATTAGAGGATTTCTTTCTGATAGATGCTTTCAAGTGCGGGTCGAGGGATCTTATTCAGATTTGAGGCGGGTGACAAGCGGCGTCCCTCTGTTCTGTTCTCCGTACAATATCTGATTTTTATTGTAGCTGCTAAGCTAGAAAGGGTTCGCAAAAACTTGCCATTAGCAAAGAGGTATGCAAAAGTGACGCCATACCGAAGTTGAGAGTCAAAGACTATAATCAGTACGATACACAGGGAACCCCAAGATAATAGATATAAGTGAAGAATATTCCCACAATTAAAAATGTAAACAAATCCTATAGAAAAGAAAATTATGACAGTAATAAGAGAAGGAACTTCCTACAATGAAAACTTTGGACAAGGTAATAATAAATGCATAAAAATAATTATATGATTTGTTGCTTGTTATTAAGTATGAACAGAAAATAGGTGCAAATATCCAATTATTAAGAAGTATCTTGAATCAAGTACCTAGGAGCATAGAATAACTGGAGGGAAGGCTTCATACGCTCAACAGATCATTTTGAACTGCCAATTAGGGAATCCAACGACCTGTCAAATATTTTTTTGAGGTTAGCTGGTGGTCAAACAAACCAAGTTTAGCTTTGTTCATGTAGACATTAAAACCGTTTATTTGCTTGAAAAATTGTTTTATGTGGAAATTTTTTCGATATTTCTAGTCAATCTTACTCTTAGGAATCAGACCAGTGAAAATTATTTAAATTAAGTGCATTTTCAATAAAAAAATGCCATAAATGTGTGCCAAAGTTGGATGTGCAAGTCGTTCAAATTATGAGGATTTTCTTGAATATTTTGGAACACCCAGTGTGTGTAACTTGGTGTATTATACACATATTAAGATACTTATCAGGAAACAAAAGGAAATTGGGTCAGCAGTCATCAAGACTTGACAATATCGAAGATAAGAAACAAAAGTGAATGTGTCTTCGTATACACTGAAATGAGCAGTATTCAGTTCATGTAAAATGTAAAACTGATGAATATTTAAATTTATATCATATAAAAGGATAAAGTAAAGAAGTTACAGGGACAGAGCTCTGATTGATATTCCTTCTCCAATACTTTCTCTTCAATCTCTTCGGGCTCCCAATACTAAAAGTTGTAATCATATGATTGAGTGAAATTTTCTTCGTCAGTGATACTTCAGGATACTTTTTGATATTAGAAATCATAAAAACTCACTCGTTCACTCATGAAATGCATATAAGATAATAAAATTCCTCATATTTACTGCAAGTCAGCGACCTGTCAGAAAATTTATAGGTTATCTGGAGGCAGGGCGCCACGTGGTTTGGATTGCCTAATAACGGCGGAGGTTAGAGTTTCGTGTGACGCCCGATAGATAACGCTGAGATCCTTTATTCAGTAACATGTCAGATATTTTGTTTTATGGCGCTACAATTGCAAAGAATATAATGTGGCTGTCATTGTTATTGATACATTTATGCTTCTTTTTAATTGAAAATGGCCATAAATCATAACATAGACAATATTGATGACATAAAATCGCTTTATTCTAATCAACTTTTTATGCGCAATTTTATGGGAAGTCTGTGATCGGCAATAAATTTGTCAAAACAATATCCTTATCGGAAAAAGCGAACATTCAGGTAAGTATTATTATTATTATACGGGAAGACTGAGGTTTTATCTGTTCTCGTGTATTATACGCAGAATTGTATGGTACCCCGTTTACATTCCCTCTGCTAACACTTAGATTCGGAGCGGGAAACAGATTTTTCTTCCTATATTCAATCTGATCCTTGTAGCCATTTCTTTACACGTGCTATATGCATTATATTGTCGGATTTACGAAAAACAAGTATGTATTGCTTTCTTTCAAAAGAATATATATTATGATATAGTAATAAATGGGACCTAATAAGTAATAACAACTAATAACCATTAAAGATAATTTTATTAAGGATAGCCATGTTGTAGGAAGAAACGACGTTGTCGCCATCTCGTGACCTTGCGGCGAACTGATAAGTTCGGACGTTTTTGGCAGTTCATTTTCGTAGGGGAGCCTTCTCTCCAGTTATTCTATGCTCCTAGCAAGTACGATAAAAATATTCCATCCCATATCCAACTAGATTACTATTGTAGAATTCAAATATATTATAATTTCGATATCAGTCTCTCCCAAATTTATTTCCAATTACTAGTAAGAAAGAACACTTGCTAGATCTAAAACTTTGGTGTATTCATAATTTTTCATCACCCTCTATTCCAAGATTAACTCCGTTGAGGTGGGAATTTTCTTTCAGCACTGTAGTTGATATAAGAACATCAATACGGCTGAGAGTTTTCATCCACTTCCTATGACCACATTTTTTTATGTAATATGAAAATTATTTATTTATGTTATTCTATTCTTATTCCAGCATAAAAAAATCAGGTCGTAGGAAGTGGATAAAAACTCTCAGCCGTATTGATGTTTTTATATCAAGTTCAGAGGTGAAAGAAAATTGCCACCTCAACGGAGTAAATCTTGGAATAGAGGGTGATGAAAAAAAAAGGTGGTGTTTGGGTATTTTCGTGAGGTTCACAGTTCATTTCATGACTGAATCACCCTGTATTCTTTGAATTCCATGGTGATATTTTCTGCAAAAATCAAATAAACATCCCAAATCAACCCAAAAATACAGGGAGTCCACTTAACCTTCATTGTGAATAGTTTCTATAATAATGGATCACCCAGTATGAATTCTCGGTATTTCAGGTTTTTTCGATGTTACAACAACATATCTAGTGAAATAATTCATTTTGCGAACGTTCTCGCGCTAGAACTGACATATTTTATACTTTCAAAATCTGGCATGCATTCAATTATGGATAACCCTGTATTGGCGACGATTTTCGGTCATATTCCTCTATAGTCTATATGGTTGCTCCCTGGAGATAGAATGAAATATTTCTCCAGAAAAATTGAAATTCATTCGATTCTCATCCGAGACACGAGCGAAGTAAAAGTGGACAATTCTCAACTTCAACGCCCTGTACCTCAAAAACTAGTCATAGGGAGTTGGGGCCATGGACACTTTTGATCCGTAGGACGAGTACTACATTATACCAAAATTTTAGAACATTTGACGGAACGCCATTTCCCATAAGGAAAGTGCGGGGTCCTTTGGAGTTCATATTGATTTCTTCATAAAAATTTAAATCATGATTCTTCTGAAAAACTTCATGTTTTTTATAATATCCTACTAGATTTCCATCGTAGAACACAAATAAACGGTGAATTTGTTGAGCACCTAAGGTAATATATCAACAACTAAACTATATAGTTTCGAATCAGTCTTTCTCATTTCCAATTACTAGTGAAATACAAGACTTGCTAGATCGATAATCTTCAAGTATTCATAATTTTCTCTATTATAAAAAAGTGATGAATAAATTCGGATTTCATATGATTTCTTCATCAAAAATTTAATTCTTGATTCTTCTAAAAAACATCATGTTTTTATCTGTTTAGGAAAATTTGCAGTCTATTGAACCGTCTTAGGATCATGATGGTAGCAATGGAATGCTTCTTGAAGGGAATTCCACTTGGTCAATAATTATTTACATAAGAATGAAACTATCGACTATACAGAAAATAAATCAAACTGGTAAGTTATCGGAAACAAGTCAACGATTATTCAGTTAAATTTCCTTATACTTATTATTTAGTTTATAAATTTTCAGATTGTTCAAGGCTATTCGTTCGATATCTGGTTCGTATTTCAGATGGTACCTCCAAAACAATTGGCTAATGAAAATATCAGTTGATTTTTTGCTTGTTTTTCTCCTTTTGTTTATTTGCCGTTTATTTCAAAATACTGTGTCACTCTCTTTGGAGAAATTAAAAAGAATTTTTTTCTTACAAAAAGATGCCCCCCAATATAAATGTCAGCTTATTCTGTTATCAAATTTAATACCATACACTTTGATGGGAAGACATGAAATCAAGAGCTTTTGAGCGCTAGAACTCACATCCCGCATGTTTGTTCATCTTCTATATTAGATTCACATTCAAAAATCAGTGAAAAAATTTAATTCCATAGCGTTCTATTCACGTGATCTTGAGTTCAGAACGAGAGCTCAAAAATTGCATATCAACAATGAAATTGAATTTCATTTTTCCAGTTAATTTCAAAATTTCAAGAACATCGTACATGGTGGCCAGATTTCAAAGGTTTAGTACTACATCTCTTAAAATATAAGAGAAATAGAAGGAGTAATATACATGTCATGTTCTCTTTTTTCGACAAACATAAATTGCTGAAAACCCCAAGGTGCTACGGCGTCTAGTTTCCGAGCGACAGGGCGATTTTGGTATTTGGTCCATTTTTATTATAACTGACCATAACTTCCGTATTATAGGATCTACGCTCTTGAAATGAAGACATGTTTGGGGCACTTTTTTTTCACTGCTTTCCAACAGTGCTATTGAACTTTTTGTATCTGCTCAAATTTCGGAGCCATAACAAAAAAAAATTTCAAATGGAGACCATAGTGGAAAATTATATTTTCAAATTGATATTTAACGATTTCAAAAATATATATCATTACACACTTTCGAGTTCACTATATATCGAAAATTTCGAAAAAACACTTTTCGTTCAACAAAATCCAATCAAGCTTTGATTCACTTCCTTCAAAACAGGAGGTCATAGAATTTCTTGTCTGATTCATTTCCACTTGTCAAATTCAATACAGTTTCAACATTGTTGTATCGCCTGAAACTTCCAAAATTCTTATTTATATCACATCATGCCTCACGAGAATTATGAAAAATATAATAAGCTAGAATGTTTTTATACCTACAAGCAAATTATGACGCTGATAATGCATCTCAAATAAATTTTGAGAAGAAACGGCCGAAGAAATATCATATTCATAAGCAGAATGACGAAGAAGACACCCGTTATTGGTACTGTTGCAGCCAACTCTAAAATTTCGAGTAGGCAAATTGAAAATGAAACGGAAGTCAAGAAGAATAGTGCTTTAAAAATAATGAAAAAAATAAAATTCGACTGTATACATTGAGAAAACAGCCTACAATCCAACATGGTGATGAACACGAAAGAATATAGAAGAATTCGTCATGATCCCAAATTTGTCGAAAAGATCTAAATGACTGACGAAGTATAAAAATGGAATAATTGCGTTAAAATCGCATTTTGGAGACGACTAGTCTAATGATTCACAAGCCCTGTTACAATATCTTTTTAGATGACTTGATTCCTAAATTTTCAAATACAGCGATAGCACTGAATATTATACTAACTCTCCTGGTTTCAGTTGCATCTGGTGTAAGATTCTTCTCAAAATGAAAAATTATCAAAAATTATCGACAATGCTACAGCAGAGACTAAGGGCCAGTATTATGAAGGGCAACCGAGGTTTCAATCGTCAACAACCAAATTCCTCACTAAAAATACGGAATCTGGTATAGTTGACGCACGGTTCAACTGTCGGTTCCTCTTTTATAAATCCGGCCCTTAGTAATTCAGTGATACACTGCGCCAAAAAATTAACGCACATTTTGTAAATCCCAAATTTCTTCTACAACTGAAGGTGCTCTCAATGATAATTATTTTTATCAGAATTATGCATGCATAAACTTTTCAACGTTTTTCTTCAATACAGATGTTTTCTCCCAGCAGGAATAAAAAAAGATGATATTAACAGATTTTGAATGTATTGGCTCCATTCTAAAATCAGTAGTTCTCGATCAATTCTAGTGATCAATAAATTTTCTTTCGTTTGATTTTCTACACTCGATCGCTATGCAACGCGAAACACGCAATTTGACCCAAGAGGAATGTGACCAAGCGGTAGTTTTGCGAGAAGAAGGGTGGACATACACAAGAATTGCAGAAAGGTTTGGAGTTTCCCATAAAAGTGTGTCCAGAATGTTGCAGCGATTCAGGGAGACAGGTATGAATGTCCGAAGACCAGGACAGGGTAGACCACGGGTAACAACTGCCATTCAAGAACGTTACTTGACAGTTTCTTCGTTGAGACAACGGTTTGCAAACGCTCGCCTCCTTCAAAATCAGCTTGAGCAAACTCATGAGGTGCAAATTACTCAAATTAGCACTCAGACAATAAGAAATCGCCTCAGAGAATATGATTTGAGGCCTCGTGTCGCGGCAAGAGGCCCAGCTCTTACCCCAGCCCATCGAAGGGCGCGTTTGGATTTTGCGAGAGAGCATATCCATTGGGAAGAGGCCGATTGGGAAAGAGTTCTCTTCACAGATGAGTCTATATTCTGCCTCTACCATTGTGATCGACGTTCCCTTGTATACAGACGTCCACATGAAACATATGCTCTGTGCAATTTCCTGAATACTACTGGTTTCGGGGGAGGATCGATTATGGTATGGGGTGGAATATCTTTGACTGCTCGCACAGACCTAGTGGTCGTTGATAATGGGGCTATGAATGCTGATAAGTATATAAGGAACATTCTTGAAGAGAATGTAGTGCCATTTGTCCCATACATTGGTGAAAATTTCATTTTTATGGACGATAATGCCAGATCCCATCGTGCGCGCATCGTTCAGGAGTACCTTGAAGAGGTTGAAGTCTCTCGAATGAAATGGCCAGCAAGAAGTCCAGATCTCAATCCGATTGAGCAGGTTTGGGACAACCTCAATAGAAGGCTGAGAAGTTCAGAAAATCATCCAGCTACTCTTAATGACTTAGGAATCCAACTCGGAGAAATCTGGGAAGGATTAAATCGGAACATTTTAAGATCACTCATTTCGAGTATGAACTGTCGTTGCCGAGCTGTAATTAACGCAAGGGGTGGAAATACCAAGTATTAAATCACTTATCGGCATTTCAGTATTTTGAAAATTGTTCATTTCTCTTCTTTCACATAAGATACGGTGAAATCCTGAATTTTTCTTCCATTTCATGTGTCTTGTTTCGTTCAAAACCTTCCCGAGAGAACATAAAAAATAAGTTATGAAGTCAATGTAGAGTTAACTTTGATCAAAATTGAGATTTTCAGAATGTGCGTTAATTTTTTTGCGCAGTGTAGTTTCGATCGAACATGAAATTTTGTAGAACTTGGATATTAATAACAGAGTATCTAAATAAATGTTTTATCGCAAATGAATTTTTCTTCATTTTTGCTCACTCTGATGAGAAAACACTAAATAGCCCTTTTTGACGAAACAATTTATAGGGCGGCATAAAAGGTATTGCACGCGGGCCCTCAAACAGCTAGGGGCTGGCCTGATTGCCAAAATTGGATAATACAAATGAATATACAGGACATTTTTTGAGACTGACTTCGGCAACTCTTTTAACTGAGGCCGGATCATCGTATGAAGTTTTTGAAAAGCACGGAAGATGGAGTGCATCTGTGACAGAAGGTTACATAGAACAGAGCATTTTCTCTGAAACAGAGTATCAATAATTGTTGTGAATTCGGTTACAGATTCTAATGAGTTTTCTGGTGGTTTATTTTGCTTCTGAGATTCTGAAAAAATCCGCAGATTCATGACCAAATCATATTTCCGGGAAATTCAAAAACTGCACTTTCACTTTTAATTATGTAAGACTTTGTTGCTGTTTGTTGAGTTGTCACTTGTAATAGAATCCAAATTCTGCGAAATAACTTCGTTTTAACATTCGCTTCTTGCAACGAGCGGGCGTTATGATCCATAACGCCCGCTAAAAATGCCCTAGGGCGTTATGTATGTATTTAAAGCAACCGTACACTTGTAGACATATTATAGTCCTACATCCTGAATAAATGTCCAACTCACCCCTTTCTCTGATATCAGGTTCCTGGAGATCCTGTAGCGCGTTGTCAGGTGCTAACCAATCGGGATCTTCCTGTCCCGCACCTACGTTATTTACATTATTTGAGTCTCTAAACGCCACAAGCTCCGTTGGAAAAATCACTTTCGGTTTTCTCGCGCCCGTCCAGCCGTTTTGCCACCTAATCGAAGGATCGTAGAAGGCATCTCTGCCAGTTATTTGAAAACCAGGAAAAGAGTCACTGAATCCTCTAAGTCTTCTGGGCAAGCGATACCCAGGTATCTCACTGTTCGGTGGACCGATCCGGACGCTGCTGAACACGTTCCTGGACTCTTGCTCGTTGTTGGAATTCTCGTGAAGTTCTGAGGGATAAATGTACTTGGACCTGTCTTCTCTGTTAGACTCGAATCCTTCGTACGATATGGCTGTTGGTTCGTATTCCGGTCTGAACCGTTCCCTAGGGAATGATATGGGCTTTCGAATGGTTTTTTCACTAGTGTACGTACTAGGAACGAAACCAGGATCATACTTCCTGGAACTCCGATAACTCTTCCTCTGAACATTACTGAATTTCGGATGAACCCTTCTGAAATTGAACCTCATGGAATTTTCGTTGTTGAAATTGGGCGGTAAAATTTCTCCTATATGCTCGTCCTTTGTATCTTCTCCCACGTTGTCATCTCTCCTGCTGAATTGTCCATTGTCTGATTCAACATAGTCGGGGACAACGCTGTGTTCCATTGAGTTTTCCTTCAGCTTTTCCAAATGTTCGATATTACTAGTTTTCTGTACGTTTTCATGGAATTTATCTGTTTCGTGAATCAGTAAATCTAGTTCCGCTCTGGTTAAAAATTCAGATTTATTTTCGTAATCCTCTTTGGAAATCCTCGATTTATTAGTGAGATTACCAATGACATAATCAGCCTTTTGAGGGCCTTTCCCCTCGTAAAGCTTCAGAAGCGGTCGTATGAAATCTCTTTCCAATAACTTCTCGTATTCGGTTTTACCCTGACGTTGAAGAAACTCATTAATCACATCCTTTTGCACAGGATCTCTCGACTTGTCAGTTTCGGAGGACATCTCCTCTTCTTTCTTCTCTCGCTTTTTTATATTTTTGAGATAGTGATGAAATACTTTGAGATTTTCGTGTTCTTCGTGAGAATTGGGGTTGTTGTTTTCAGCATTTTGATCGTCTAATAATAATATCCTGCTATTATATTGAGATGTATTTGCGTCCTCTGATCGGAGATCTGAATTCCGAGGTGCATGGTCGTCACTTCTTGTTTCGGTACTTGTTACTATGCTAGTCACTGGCAAATAGTTCACTATTTTGTATGGTAGAAAATTCGTATTTTTCTCGAACGGTGGATCTGCTGCTTGAATCAAGAAAATTCCTAAGACAAGAGCAAGGATTCCAGAGTGTATTTGGTTCATTCTATCGATATTCCATTTATTTCAGTCGGAACAATTTTTTATCATTTCAATTTTCTGTTCAGGAATTGCACATGCGGTTCTTCTCGTCAAATTCAATTGAGTTAGATATTCGAACTGCCGATTTGTATCCACTAACACCAAAGGCTGATGTTAAACGTACAAGTTGAAGGTGAATTAATTCTTCTTCAGTCTTCAGAGGTCGGCAAGGACGAAAAACAAAACACAATCACCATTTCACTCACAGGCACCGTTGATCACCGCGAGCCGACTGTTGATTTGGAGATGTCTTCCACGCTAGAGAGTTAAAACTTTCACACAGGCTTATTCACTCACTTTCACTTCTTTAAGTCCCCGTATAAACAACTCTAGGTGGAGATACACTCGTGCTTCTTGGGATACATAATAATTAATTACTCATACAAAAAAACTCACTGCCTACAAATTACGACTGGGCGTTTAGCATATTAAGATCTTTAAAAATATTGGGAAGGACGTTTTCCAATGGGCTTAATCGTGATGAATTTTTCATGACACTCATTGAATATCGCAATAACAAATTATATTCTATATATGTATTTCTTCGATTTCGATTGCATATAGCTTGTGATTTTTCGAATATAACTTCAATTGTTCGTGTAATTGCGAAACGATTTCTCAATACGATTGAAAGTAACTGCAAAGTATGATTATATGTTCTTCGTCAACAGATTCTGTTGATAGAAAAACCCGTGAATTATTTTCCTCCCTATTGGGTTCAATCATATATCTAATAATTACTATATGGGCCATGAGCCTATCAAAACTGAAGCTGGGCTTTGGTAACAATCCAGATCTGCGCTTGTGCGGCAAGATTGAGAATAAAAATATTTTTTCAATTCTGTCTCTGTCATACAAATCGTATTATGTCGTGAAACTTATGTCATTCTCAACTTCATGTGAATAGTTTGGATCATAACCTCACAATTTCATGTGAAATGTTTCAATCGCTTTATTCTGTTTCCTCCAAGTCCTAAATATCATTGTCAACTCCTATTCATGTTCTAAAATTGAACTGAAAGCAGTTGAGTGACATATTTTCATTCTCGATATCTTTTTTCCTGTTGTCTTTCAGAATAAACATAACCTCTAAATTTCTCGCAATTTTTGCATTTCCAGTTGACGCAAGCGTACAACTAAATCGTCACCAAAGATTTGGCTTCACTTTGACACTGTGAAAAGCAGGGACATAATCCATATTGATGTTATTAGATATATGGGTTCAATGCATTGGATTTTGTTGGTTGAGTTTATTTCCATTGCATTTTCATGGCCATGGCTATGAGACTTCTTTGGTGTTCTATGTTCTGCTGTCATAACCGCTTTATCTTTATGAGCTAGTGGCACTTCATTCAATTGTAGTCAATTCCTTCGAATCCATATTGTTTACTTCCGTTCTTTTCAAATTTGGAAAACATGTTGATGTGTTTTCATATTCCAATTCTGTTGGATTCTAAAAAATAAATTATTCCCAGAAATGTTGGGTTGTTCATAATACGAACTCCATTTTACTCTCCAGATGTTTTGGGTTCCTCCAAATAAGTAGTTTCCATATTTGATATGTTCACATGGTAACGAACATCAATAACATCATCTTTTATTTCATCCTGTATTACATGTGCATAGCAGCATAGCTATACTCCGTTCATGAATTATTGGCATCTAGTTACAAAATGTAACTAAAAATTTCCAATGAAAGGCATAATTTTGACATTGAAAAAATTCCAGTTTTTAGATAAATGATCGGATGTTTATTTAATTATAAAGAGGAAGGTATGCCGTTAATAATGGAAAATAACACCATACAAATGACCACCACGACCACGACTCCAGAACCATATCCTTTTCATGAATTTTTCCATAACCAAATCGCAAGGTGGCTGCCCTATGTTCTCGATAGCCCCGCGAATTCCATTTTTAAGGTCTTGAATCGACGCTGGGCTCTTAAGGTAGACCTTCTCTTTTACATGGCCCCAAAGGAAGAAGTCGCAAGGTGTTGAATCGCAAGATATCGGTGGCCAATTGTGATCACCTCTTCAAAAACTCTTGGGTTTTCTGAGCCCCAGATGCGACAATTGTCCACCGAGACATACATGTCATGGGATGGGTGCATACAGACTGATCCAAACAAAAAACTGGAGAATCAGCACAACTGGGCACACCAAAATCACTCATGTAGCTGACGTAGCCGAGCTCGTTATGATTTCAGACTACATGCAACCCCTATATTCATTCGAAAAACAATTCAAAACAAAGCTCGACTGGAACAGATGGGACTTGAATATAGAATCACAATCATCTGCAGAAATAGTCTGGTACACATACGGTTCTAAGACAGATGAAGGAACAGGAACGGGAATACACGGAGTGAGGCCAAGAAGGGACTACATAATACCTCTCGGCAAACACGCCACGATATTTCAAGCTGAAACACATCCACATTCTCTCTGACGGCCAGAGCGCCATCGAAGCTCTCAACTTGACACAGATAAAGTCTAGACTCGTTTGGGAATGCCTGAAGGACCTTCTGGAGCTGGCAAAACACAACAAGGTCACTTTGATGTGGGTGCCAGGTCACAAGGGAATAGCGGGCAACGAAAAAACAGACCAGTTAGCAAGACAAGCATCTGAAACGCCATTCACAGGGCCAGAAGCTGTGCTTGGAATCAGCAAAAACCGATGTAGGACCCTGATTGAGGAGTGGATAAAACAAAGACACCGACAACACTGGGAACAGAGCGACGGGCAAACACACAGCAAAGTCATGGTAGGACACACAAGCCAAACCTTGACGGCTGACTTTTTGAATAGAACAGAACAAAAGCACGTATAATAGTAGGTCTACTGGCGGGACACTGCGGCCTTAGAAAACATCTGAACACCATAGGAATACTTGGAGAACCCGTGGATTGTAGACTCTGCGGTGAAGAGGAAGAAACAGCCTCTCACATAATTTTTGAATGCGACGCCCTGGGAAGAAAGCGCCACAGAATCTTCGGAGAAATCAATCCGAAAACGGAAATGAATTCGAAAAACCCCATAAACAGGCTACTGAACCTGATAAAGGACACAAACCTATTCTCGTGAGGAATCAATGACGAAAGAGTGATACAATAGACCCAAGTTCGTCGCAGTGTCACAGGGAGGCCAAGCGCTAACCCGGTCTCTTGTTCGTCAGCAAATCAATCAATCAAAAACCACCGAGCAGGAAATGAGCCTCATGACTCGATGATTTTTCGATGGAATTCCACATCATTTTTATGCATTTCAAGAACTCAATCAGCAAAGATACGATATTGTTGATGATCGTCCGGCTTGAGTACTTGTGTTAACTGAACTTCATAAGCCTTCAAACCCAAATCTTCATACAAAATACAGTGTAATAACGTTTGTGCTATGCCTAATTCCAAAGAGAGAGGAGGAAAGGACAAACCTGGGATTTCTCCAACATTTTCGGCTACCGCAGCAAAATTCTTGGCTGTTCGCTGAGCGACGTGCACGGGTTTTATTTTTACATCACTAACTTGTCACAGCAGCTCAAATTTTTCCACCAATTTCTGCATTGCGATTCGACAAGGTGCCTCACGATGACCCGGAAATATTCGAGTTTTAGGAACGGTTTCTGCCAAATTTTCACTATTTTTAAAGGGAATTTCCATAATCTCAATGCGGTGTTGAAGCATGTACCTATCGTTCCATTTACATAATTGGCGTAGTTTCTAGAAATGACAAAAATGACAGCTTCAAGACTGACATCTACCGGGCTATTCAAAATGACACTCCTTATTGGAAAACACTTCATAACCCAAAAATCACATAGTATTTTTTCAAATGCACTTGAAATTGAAGATGTTCTCAAATATCAAACACGATTATGATCATCTGAATCTGTATACCAGCAATAAATTTGAAGTAGGTACCTATTGAATAAAACCAGTTTCGTCCTATATTGATAAATTTCAGAACTCGCGATCAATTTTAGGAGCACACAGCCTGGAAATTCAGGTTCGATAACGTTAAATATCCTGGAACCCTCATATACAAGTTGTCCACGAATGGTTGAAAAGAATGTTCCTTTCCAAAGTTCAATATAAAGATTCGTTAAACCAGTAATACGAAGAGTAATATGTAGTTGACAATTTGAAGCATGTTGCTGCAAAGAAATGGATGCGAAAAATTTTAAAGAGAGAAACAATACTTAATGAATGAATGTATTTAATATGAGAAGAGTTTGGTCATAACACTGTAACTTTCAATATTTGTGAACAATGAAGGTGAGATATACCGATATGGAAGATGTAGTTGGAAACACTGGGGTTTCAATACAAAATTCGAGCAGTCTTCTAGTCCAGTTGAACAGTGAAAGAATCGAAACCTCAGTGCGATTCGATATCGAATAAGCGGCTGGTCTAGTTTTATGGCAGTTTGTAGTGGGGATGCCAGAGCGCAACGACCTAGGATCTCGGATCGAATTAGATTAGAGGAAGGAATCACTGATTCACTGAATCAGTAACACTCCATACGCGCGAAGCGATGGGTGTTATCATGTCCGTTGAAAATGAATACGACAATTTTATTCCACTCTTATCGGAGGAATTAATTTGCATCAATGAATGACACAAATAATTTCCTTTGAAAATTAGTGCTCAGGTCTTTTTCACCATAACTGGTTTCAAAATATAATAAATTCTACGAAAAACAAAAATACATTCTACGTTCCTAATGAGAAATTGAAAACACAAAAATATTCTATGAAAATAAAAAAAATGGAAAACAAAAACAAATTCGATATTGAAGATCGACAAATCCAAATTAAATGTTCAAATAATCCACCTTGTCGTGCTAAACAGAAGCCAAATCTATTATAAAGAGATAATCTCATAATTCTGAGAAGATTTGGAGTACTTGCTATTTTGGCACAAAGTTGGATTATTTTGGACCTTAGTTCAGTAATATTTGTCGCTCTTTCAATTTCTTGCCCATACACCATATTTTTCAGATATCCCCAAAGAAAGAAATCATTGGGAGATAAATCTGGAGATCTGGGGGGCCATTTGATCGTTCCGTTTGTTGAAATCAGACGGTCAGAAAATGTTGTCCTCAGATATTCAGTGACAAGTCTTGCATTATGACTCGGGCAGCCATCCTGTTGAAACCAGACCTCATCGAAGTTAATAGGTAGCTGTCGAACTGTCGGAATAATCTGATTCTGTAAAAGCTCCAGATATTTTGCAGCATTTAGGTTGCCATCGATGAAAAATGGCCCTAACATGTAATTCCCCAGCATTCCTGTCCAAACATTAAGTTTTTCAGGATACTGGGTACGCACAGGAATAGTCAGGTGCTTATTTTCCCTAGACCAATATCTTACTACGGATGGGTTATGTTTTCTATGCAAGGAAAACGATGACTCATCCGTGAATAAGATATTGCTCAGAAATGATTTACTCTCATTCTCTTTTGCCATCATCCTTTCGTAAAATTCCATTCTTTTGAAATGGTCTTCTGGAAAAATTTCTTGACTTGTTTGAACCTTATAACATTTGTAACCATTTCTCTTCAAAATATTCCGAACAGTTCTATCGCCCAAATCGACTTGTTCAGCAATTTGTCTACTTGATCAAGGTGCACTGGTTTCGAAAGCAGCACACACATCAACTTCTTTCACTGAACGATTTTCACTGATGGTCTTCGGTGGTCTATCAATCCTGCAATGACGGCATGTTCGTAAACATCCACATTGCTCGAATTTTTTAACTATTTTGGAAATAGCCGAACGTGCAGGTATCGGCCTATCTTCAAAGGCAATAATAAACGAATTCATTGTCTCCGCAATTGATTGACCACCGCAATACCATTTTAATTTTTGAATTTTCTCTCGAACAGTAAACATATTCACGCGGAATCTGATTTATCTTCAAACAGTATGGTCTATCGCATCCAAGTTCGGATTGCGACTGAATTCGATCTTCGATCCGCGAAGAGCAGCAGAGATCCAGGCATCCCCACTACGATCGAAACTGCTATTAAACTAGACCAGCCGCTTATTCGATATCCAACCGCACTGAGGTTTCGATTCTTCCACTGTTCAACTGGACTAGAAGACAGCTCGAATTTTGTACTTAACCCCCAGTAGTGTTTCCAAATACATTTTCCATATCTGTATAGGCCGTATAGGGTGTATCTGAAGGTGAGGCGTTTCTTTTGACAGAGGGTAGAATTCATCAAAATGAGTCATTTTACCAGAAA
This sequence comes from Adalia decempunctata, assembly GCA_951802165.1. Taxonomy (NCBI): domain Eukaryota; kingdom Metazoa; phylum Arthropoda; class Insecta; order Coleoptera; family Coccinellidae; genus Adalia; species Adalia decempunctata. The sequence continues at coordinate 9,232,438 of OX637697.1, forward strand.
TTTGTTATGTGAATTATGTCTGTTTAAAGAAAATGAAACTAGAATATTTTCTAGTTTCTAGGTGAATCTGAAAATTTCTCAGTCCGAACCTGCTCCCTCGTCTGCTTGTCCGTAGATATCAACATCTTGTTTTTTGTCTTCTTATCATACCTACATGACTCAGAACATCGATGGTGATCAGTTAGTTATCTTCGGCGAGGGTACGGTGTAGATTGTACGAGTGTTTTGTTTCGAAAATGTCACACGTTTATTCAAATAATTAACTTGTTGATATGCTTGTAATTTATGGTGAATCGAAACAAATGCCAGATCAGCGTATAAGTTGTACAGAACAGGATTTTCGCTAAGAAATAACCCAACTTCGCGGATGTTCATGAACCTGGTGCAGAGATGTGAAGACATGATGCCGGCCAGAGTGGTATTAAGATGAATGCCCAACATTTTTTATAAATTCATTAAATTGAACATTTCATAAAAGAAATTTTCGGTAAAATGACTTATTTTGATGAGTTCTATCACCTGTCAAAAGAAAATCCTCACCGTAAAATACACCCTGATGAATTATTGAGCATGTATGAAAGTAATCTAAGGGCTTGTTCGGACTAGGCCAGTAGATTAGTCGAGTGGAGAGTCGATTCGCCTACTGACTACTCTACTACAGTATCAAAGACTCTTAAACAGTATAAGGTAGTAGGTACATCATCCTGTGACTCTAGTCGACTCGATTGCTGGCGTTCGCACACGGGAAATTACAAAATCATTCGCTACTCGACTAATCTGCTGGCCTAGTCCGAACAAGCCCTAATTGATGCGAAATGTAAATATTCCTATTATTCTGTTTCAACAACCATGACTGTAATTATTCATCTCATCTTAGCAGAACTCGTCATGTCTAAAATGACAGGTTTTATGTCAACCATATCAAACATATCAAATATGTTTGATTAGATCAGCATAAACCGAACTGGGGTGATCTGTATCTGTTCTATACTGAACGACTGAATTCTTGAATTTATTGATATATATCATTTCACTGATTGCTAACCTTCTGGGGTTTGATTCCTTGTGGAGAATTTTGGCCTTATTGATGTTAAATATATGCCCTGTGTCAAACCGATGATATTCTAAAGCAGTTTTCTTCTTTTTATTTTCATTACTGATTGCTATCATAATTATGTTGTTTTAGACGGGTTTCTAGCTTGTTCTTTGTCATACCAATGTAGCTTAGATCGCAATTTCCACATGGTATATCGAGTAAACGAGTCATGCCTTTTTAGATGCGGGATCCTGATCCTTTAGACATGTGAAGCATCCCTTTATGGACTTAGTTTATGCTAATCTAATCAAACATTTTCGATGACACCCATGAAAATTCGCTGTTAGACTCCCAGAGGGCGGTGAAACTCCAAGAAGTTTTCCACAGAAAAGTTTTCCACAGAAAAGTTTTCCACAGAAAAGTTTTCCACAGAAAAGTTCCAATCGTGAGATGTCCATTTCCATCTTTTCTCATAATTTTTTTTCGAGCATTTCGGCCATCGTGGTTTGAAATGGTCGAAAAAAGAACATATGACATCAATTACTGTGTAATTTACATAGGGCTCATAGTACCATGAAAGGCTATTAACAGATCCAGAAGCGGGTAAATATCACAGTGAATTTTTATCGAAATGTCAAGTAAGTCGGATTTTGGCGATGAGTTCCAATCGTGAGATGTCCATTCCCATCTTTTCTCATAATTTTTAAAATGTTTTTGAATTTCTGTTTCGGTAATAAATATATTTGCGGAAATAACTGAATCCGAAATTGCCATTATTAGTGATTGACATATTATTTTTGTGTATCTGTTCTGTGTGATAGCTCATATCCATGGAAACATTTGACAATTCAAAAATCAGAGAACCAAGCCGTTGATCTTCGATCACCGGTGATTACGATTTGTGAAATCCACCGTAATTATCATTTAGGCGGAACAAAGTTCGCCGGGTCAGCTAGTTACCAATAAAGCAAATCTGCCATATGCACGGAACCTTAACAAACTCAATACGACATCGGAACACACTCCGAAGCCTTTCAATGCTCCAGAGTGCAGATTTATACCTGAGTATTATCATGTTTACGGGTGGCAGAAACGTACTGATCAATTGAATTTGACCACGAATTCGTGATCAGTGAGTCCAAGCTAGTTCGAAATTGAAGACATCGCTACGAAATGATATAGCTTTCGTTCAATTAGGACGAGCGCTCAAAAACTGGATTCTAAGAATATTTGAAAGATCTTTTCTCTATTTCAGTATCGTAATGTGTTCATTACAGTACTGAAAACAGTGCTGTAATGAATTCATTACAGCATCGTTTTCAGTAACATTTTTCGTTTTGTGGTTGTCAGCAATGACTTCCGATCCTTTTGAATTTCAGCAGACGTCAATTTGGAAATGTCAATTTTCGTACTTCCTAACATTCACACCAACTGTCAAGATACAATATGAAAGTCACTAGGACCTATAATTTCAATTTTTTCATTGAATTTCTCAAAATTTGAGCTAAATAGAGAAAATATCTTCTAATACTCGTTGCAGAATGCAATTCCAATACTCATGCGCTCCTTCGTCGCTCGTTTTCGAATTTCGCATTCGTATTGGAATAGGAGCCCATTCTGCAACCAGTTTAAGAATATACTATTTTCTGTGATTTGCCAAATAACACAAATTTCGAATATATCCTTCGTCAGATGATAGATGCATAGAAATTTCTATGCATCTATGTCAGATGAAATGTCGACCAGAATTATTGTCTACGTTTTTTTAATTTTTGTTGAAAACTTTTATTCTGAGGGTACCGATCAAAGTCGGGATCCTGTGGTACCAAAGCACTACAACATAAGCATCCTTGCTCTTTTGGAAGAATCGAAATTCGAAGGCGTTGTTGAAGTCTTAGTAGAATGTATGAAAGAGACAAAAGTAATAAAACTACATGCAGTTAACTTGCAAATTGATGCGGAGAAAATCACAGTGAGAGAAAACACAGCATCTAAAGTGGAGCAATTAAATGGTTTCGATAAAGATGAAAAAGGCCAGTTCTTTCTGATCAATTTGAGGGAAAATTTATCGGTGAAAAAGCAATATTTGATTCATATAGAATATAAAGGTTGGTACTATTTTTGGAGCAGTAATACAAATATTTTAGCAGTACCAAAGTACACATCATGATATCCTACGATCATACAGAGTGTTCAGTCAGATATGTTTCTTCAGTGAGTGAAAACAATGCGTTTCGATTAGACACCGGAGTATCGTATTCAGAACTTTGAAGGTGCTAGGGACACATTTTTTTTTTGTATTCGACGGTTGAAGTATTCATATTTCATCTGAATTATGACATCATATAGATGCATAGAATACCTGGCGTTGGCACTGATTAGATTTTGTTTAAGAATTTCTTGTCGATCGAAAACCTGGTTTAGGTTTATCAGGTTTTTTTACTTAAAACGGACGCAGGTTGGCAATCGTGAAAATCAAGCGACATTGCCAAGTCTAATTTCTATTAACTCTTTTTTAACTTTGTAAATGAAGTATTTCAAGTTGCGCAAAGAGGTATTTAATTGTCGTCTGTAGGCTTATTTCTTGAGGATTTTGAAAAGTGGGGATTTCCATACGTCCGCCTGTTCTGTTCGTCTAAAAAGTAACGGACTTTTCTGTCCATTATTTCTCAGTAAAATTTCAACACTCGGTTCTTGATTTCCGTACAAGAAAATAGCATAACTGAATCTTCCAGTCATGTTTATACTCGTACACGTGAAATATTTCCAGTATTAAGAGAGAAAAAAGTTTCTTCCATATTCGTCAGGTTTTTGGAATTATTGAATTCACATAATATTTCCTCAAATTCATTATTTTCCCAGAGTAAATAAACATTTTGATCAATACGTAATTTCTACGATTTATATGTAGAAACGGCAACGTTGCGTCCATATTTGACAGAAGAATGACTATAACCTAATATTTTCAAAATATACGCGGTGAAATGTGTCAGAATTCCAGGGCCAACTGGGCTACTTTATAAAAGTGAATGGAGTATATCTGTCCTGCTTTTTATTTCTCCCGAAAGGGGTCGCGCTATCTCCCATTGCCGCAATAGCGCCACGATCGCAACGTATTGCGGATTATTTTGGAAGTAGCATCAGTACTGAAATCTTGAGTGCCGTTTTGATCTACAAATTTTGGTCATGATTTTCCTCGTGATTTTCAGTAAAGAGTCGTTACATAAGGTATTCTATGCATCTATAGCCCGCTCCACACTCATGGCAAGAACCTCGGCCAATGCCGCGAACGTGAGTGTAGATGACTTTCTTGTGTAACGTTCGCGGTCTTCCCCGTGAGTTTGCGGTCTCCTGTCCCGCGACAAAGGCTTCGCGCCTAAGCACACATGTTCCATCCACACTCACAGGCGTTCGCGGTACCTGCGCAGTAATGATTCAATGCTTGTTCACTGACTTTATTCGCTTTTGAAATGAATGATTCATGCAGCAATGAAGTGAAATTAGAATAGATTCAGATTTAGATAAGTGGAATGAGAATTTCTTGATCATTATCAGAATGAACCCTTTTTGTAGCTGGATCAACAGGCGAAAAGTCTTCCCAGACAGCGAGGATGCCGCGAACCAAAGTGCGAATATTTGTGTGAGTGTGGATGACTTTCTTGGCCGCGAATTCTTGCCCAAGTTCACGGCAAGAATCCTTGGCGCGATTCGCGCCGTGAGTGTGGAGCGGGCTTATAGCCCGCTCCACACTCATGGCAAGAACCTCGGCCAATACCACGAACGTGAGTGTAGATGACTTTCTTGTGTAACGTTCGCGCTTCGCGGCCTTCCCCGTGAGTTTGCGGTCTCCTGTCCCGCGACAAAGGCTTCGCGCCTAAGCACACATGTTCCATCCACACTCACAGGCGTTCGCGGTACCTGCGCAGTAATGATTCAATGCTTGTTTACTGACTTAATTCGCTTTTGAAATTAATGATTCATGTAGCAATGAAGTGAAATTAGAATAGATTCAGATTTAGATAAGTGGAATGATAATTTCTTGATTATTATCAGTATAAACCCTTTTTATAGCTAGCTCAACAGGCGAAAAGTCTTCGTAGAGAGCGAGGATGCCGCGAACCAAAGTGCGAATTTTTGTGTGAGTGTGGATGACATCCATGAATCACTTGTGATTCAGTAGGGGTACTAGAAAACTACTATTGAATTTGGGCTAATGCATCTCGTTTATGTGATACAGGGTGATTTATTGATTTGGGTAGAACTTCTGGTTAGCTCTAAGAGTATTTCGTGCAAGCGGTCATTCAAACAATGTATAAATACGTTATTATTATTATTATTGCTTTAAATTTTCGAGAATCTGCTGGAAAGAAACTATTGAGCTTCAGTAAACTGTTGTTCAGATTCTGAAAACGCAGACAGATTTAGTATCGGACACGTTAACTAAGAGAAGTTGTGGAAGGTTATATTTCCCAAAATGGTCAAGTTAATATAACACTCAGAAGGAGCGGTTTGAATTTATATTTTTTGATTATATTTGGAGAACAAAATCGTGAAGGTTTTTTCATGTGAACATTTTTTGTTACTTGAATATTGTAGGCGGTTTTTGCCATTTTTTTCAATTTTACAACAAACTAGCTGTTCGAGGAGATCCAAAGTCGATGTTCAGTTGATGTTGAAATGCACGTGTACGCGGAATTTATCGCCAGCTAAGTGAATTTGAGAAAGGTCGAAATATTGGTCTTCGGGAGGCAGGGTTGTCATTTCGGGAAATCGCTAACCGTACGAACAGAAATACAACTACTGTTATGAGATGTGGTCAAGCGTGGTTTGATAATGCCCAAAATCGAAGAAGAGTAGGCACCGGATGTCGAATAGGCACAAATGAAGTTCAAGATCGAAGGGATTTGATCAGATCCAAATTATGATATACCGATATTCTTTCAGTTAATCTGGAAACAACACCAGGAGGGTTCTACCTGAATTATTATCAGGATCAGAATGGAGCCAAGCACAACATAGCGAATACACACTTTGAGCCGACCATGGCTAGAAACGCATTCCCCAGCTTCGACCTTCCACATTTGAAAGCCATCTTTCAGGTATCTGTAGGTCGCCATGAAAATTTTTCAACCTTGAACAACATGCCCCTTGCTAAATCTGAGCCTGTAGTTGGAAGGAAGTGCTACGTGTGGGATCACTATCAGGAGACCCCAATAATGTCTACGTATCTGGTAGCCTGGGCTGTCCTAGACGATGGCATGAAGAGCATAACTTCTGGAAGAATCTCGTTCTGGTATCCACCCATGTCACAGGTTCCTGCGGAGATTACGGTGAAAAAAGCTGAAGGAATGTTGGATTTCCTTGAGAATCATTTCGATATGAAGTACGAATTGAATAAACTCGACTTCCTTGTGGTGAATGAGTTTCCACGTTTCGCAGGTAACCCTTTATCTGTAAATGAAACACCAAATAAGTATGTACTGTTATGGTTCAAAATCTTCATTTCAAATTTCAAAAACCATTCGATCTATTGAGGCAAAATTTTAAATCAGAGAATTAGATAGTATTTGAAGTTTGTACATTAAGGATTCTGTGATTAGTTAGAATTATATTAGGAAAATCCAGGAGGTAGAAAATGCTTTGAAGAATGGAAACCGAGGAGATGGAATGAATTAAAAATCAAGAGAAGTCAGAAAGATATTGAGGAAAATGAAATAATCGAAAAAAAGTCAACAATCAAAGGATAATCAAAGCAATTCTATTTATTAATTATGTGAACGATACTGCATTTGACGGTAGCAACGGTAGTACTGAATTCAGGATACTTCTTATACAACTGTATGGGACTCATACGAAGAACCACTTCCACATAAAATATACGAAGAACCAAGTAGAGAGCTTTAGTTATCAGTAGTAGTATCCCTAGGACCTTGATAATAGACGAAATAATTTTATGACCATCGAAAGCTCGTTCATACCAAGCAACGAACTTGAGATATCTATAATATAAAAATGAATCGCAAAATGTGTTGGTAAGCGCATAACTCAACAACGCCTGGACCAATTTGGCCAAATCTTTTTTTAAAATGTTCGTTGAAGTTCAAGGATGGTTTTTACGGCGAGAAAAATTAGAATTATTGCTGGAAAAACCCTAAAAATAGCCCTTTTCTTTCAAGTACAAAGATTATATGTGTGATGATATTTTGTATCAAATACGGAATAGAATAGGAAATCCAAATATACAAATCAATGAAGAAATTTACAATGAAGCATTGATTTCAATTGAGGACATGTGCTTGATAATGTCAAACAAACTATTAATTCAATTAGGCCTGACCGCGCCCAATCGTCCAATGCATGAAGCTTTTAACCAAGAGTTGCATCGAGAAAGACTGTATGATCCCAACGCTTTGAAAGAATTAATTCAAACAAATCTTCCACTGTTAAATGAACAACAGAAGTATGTATTTGAAACTCTTATGAAAGTAACAAATGATGAAACTGGAGGGATTTACTTCTTAGATGCACCTGGTGGTACAGGAAAAACTTTTTTGATTTCATTGATATTAGCAACAATTCGCTCACAAAATAAAATTGCACTTGCACTCGCTTCGTCGGGAATCGCAGCAACTTTGCTTGAAGGTGGTCGAACAGCCCATTCAGCACTAAAATTGCCATTAAATATGCAAAGCAATGAAACTCCAACCTGTAACGTTTCGAAGAACTCTGCAATGGCAAAGGTTTTGCAGCAATGTAAATTGATTGTTTGGGATGAATGCACGATGGCACATAAAAAATCTTTGGAGAACCTTAAAAGATCTACGGAGCAATAATAACCGATTTGGTGGTGCAATGATTTTATTAGCAGGAGATTTTCGTCAAACATTGCCAGTGATTCCACGATCAACGCCAGCTGATGAACTCAATGCATGTCTAAAGTCCTCCAATTTGTGGAAACATGTCAAAGTACTTCATTTAAGCAAGAATATGCGTGTCGAGTTGCAAAATGACCAATCTGGAAACATATTCTCTAAACAACTCATTGACATTGGTAATGGCAAATTACCTATAGACATGTTGACTGGCTGCATTAACTCTCCTCAAAGTTTTTGTCAGTTAACTCAATCAAAAGATGAACTTATTCAGAAGGTGTTTCCAGATGTTTCTCAAGATTACAGAAACCATGATTGGTTGAGCGAACGAGCTATACTGGCTGCAAAAAATATATATGTAAATGAATTAAATTTCGAAATTCAAGAACAAATTACAGGAGAATTGGGGATATATAAATCAGTTGATTCGGCTACTAATCAAGATGATGTAGTCAACTATCCACCGGAATTTTCAAACTCGCTGGATTTGCCAGGATTGCCACCTCACAATCTTCAATTAAAGGTTGGATCGGTGGTTATAATGTTGCGAAATATCAACCAACCGCGTCTTTGCAACGGTACACGGTTAGCGATAAAAAAATTACTAAACAATGTGATAGAAGCAACTATACTCAAAGGAAAGTATAAAGGAGAAGATGTTCTCATACCGCGCATCCCAATGATTCCGACTGATGTGCCATTTGAGTTTAAACGACTACAGTTTCCAGTGCGGCTTGCTTTTGCTATGACTATAAACAAGTCCCAGAGGCAATCATTAAGTGTTTGTGGTATTAATCTAGAAAACCCATGTTTCTCACATGGTCAATTGTATGTTGCCTGTTCCCGTGTTGGAAAACCATCAGATTTGTTTATCTATGCGCCAGGTAATCAAACAAAAAACATCGTATACCACAAAGCACTACAATGATAATAATAATAATTATGATTCACATGATTAACAATAAAGCGATTACTTACTTTTAAATCCTTATATATGTTTTATTTAATTATTTTTTATTCACAACGCCCTATCACCAGGGTGACGGTTCTGTTCAGGAGAATTTTTTTAAATACGTAGGCACAAAAACTGCCACATTACAAATCTTTTTGACAGGACGAAGTCTGTCGGGTCAGCTAGTTGGTTATAAAATTATGAGGCATTTATCAATGTCCGAGGAATATTCGGCAGAAAATTTTTTGACAGAAAAAATGTATAACTCAACACAACAAAACATTTATTCATTTATTGAAAGTACAATTAGTGAAAGTGCAATTCGTAAAATTCAACTCAACATTAGATTCGTTGCTGTTCTCTTGTATAGAAGATCTATTTCCACGCATAATATTTATTATCTTGTTGTGGTGTTCTTGATCGAGGTTTAGGTATGGTTTGATAGAATTTTGATTGCTATGACCAGTAATCTTCAGCAATTGTTGTTCCTCTACACCACTTTTTGCTAATTGACTGACAGCTGTTGATCTATTTGAATGATTCGTTATCTTTTTGTCTTTGACATTCAAGCCAATTGCTTCGGCAGCCTATTTAGTCCATTTATTTGGTATTCCTCCCAACAGGTACATTATCGTACCATTTGTCAGTTTCATTTTTCCAATATAGATTTGGTTTCAAGAATAGTCGTGGTGAGGTAATATTTTCGCCTCGTTTTGATATTAGTTTATGAAAAAGTCGTAAAGGGCAGCTTTGTCTCTCACTATTGGAAACCAACCATTTACTACTTGTACACATGGGCGTAGCCAGCTTGGGGCAGGGGGGGGGGGGGGGGGGCAGCTGCCCCCTCCTGAAAGAAAAAATGAATTAAATCTGCCTTTTCTTTTTATCCCAAAATTTCACATTTTGAACGACCTTGGACCATGACGATGGTTTGCCCCCCCCCTGTTACAAATCCTGGCTACGCCCGTGCTTGTACAGCTTTTAGAACCACCTTGGCAAGTTTTACTGAATACCGGATTGTATTCAATGCGATTTGTTGGAGAACCATCGCTATTCTTCTCGATTTGAAAAAAATTCACCAAACAAGCAACTGCCTCTCCTCCTCGCCACGCTAGTGTCGCTAGTTCTACTGCAGCAATATGATAAAATTTACGCATAAGACCTTCCGGAGTATTTTCATCCTATAGCAATATTGTTCTGTTAACTTCAGACAAATTTAACGAAAACTGGATTTACGTTTACTTGGTTCTGCTTGCAATTTTTTTCTGATTGCATCGGGCTGGTTTGAATATTATATTATTAAACGGGTCAATGATAATGTTGTAGTCCTTATAATACTTTTCTTGTAAGAGTTTGCTCGAAACATTCCACATTGTCTTTACCGTTGCTTTTTTGAATTCTGTTCCGTCTTTTTTCTCATATTGACAGCCCAATCTTTAAGTACAATTGCCAATTCTTCCAAGCTTCTGCGTTCATTCAATTCGTATGATCGTTAGTAGCAAAATTCCATGAATATTCCCCAAATATATTTGTGGCTATTGGAAGTATGTCTGGGAATGTTTTCTTCGATAAGCTCATTTATATTTTTAACATTACCAAAACGTGACATTTTGAAATTTGTTTGGAATGATGTTGCCATGGAACTATTATATAATTTCATAAGAGTCTATCGTGTTATCATTGGGATTGAGAATTGCATTGGATGTAGTTTTCGATGTACGAGTAATGTTGACATGATTGGCTGAAATGGTTCCATATGATACAAAATCATAAAATTGGATTTGTTGTTAGAACTGTCAAAAAATTTTCATAGATATAAGTGAGTTCAATTTCAGTTTAGAGATAGAATAAGTTGTTTTTTGTGCATTTGAATAAGGAAGTTGACATTATTATTAAATTTGATATAAATCTAAATTTTTCATTTTGATTTGGACCCTCAATTGAAATTGAGTTCACCGGGCATAGCAAAATTTAAATTTTCTCTCTTTACTAGATTCCAAATTTACTTCTATTCGGAATAGAAAGCTCATATTAGGAATCATAACAGTACTTATTTATGTATGGCAATAGTGATCTTGCTAGGTAAAATCTGATGTAATTGCTGTAGATAATAAAAAGAGGAGACATAACAACATCACATTCATAAATTCGAGAATCGGTGAAGCCAAAATTTAGTCAGTTTCCAATGAATGAAACGAACATAGCATCAAGGATATCAATATCATTAGATACTGACGTGGCAATATTGCAGAATCTTCGTAAGGTCCAGTGGCGTGGTGTTATCGGTATTGAAGAATGGAAATTAAACTACTGGTGAATTATGTCCTATTGACAACAAAAGGTACTCGTTCTCGAAGTTAAAAAAGCAAATGATGTTATGTTTCTTCACGAAACCCGCTCATTTGACAACTGTGGCTCTAGAAAATACAAGGCAGCGTTCCACGACCTGTCCTATTTTTAATATACTTAAATCATCTACCAAAAGCACCAAATTAAAGACATTATTCACTGAGCATGTTCGCAGATGACACAGAGACTATCTGGTGTCCTCGCCCTCTATTGATTCTTCTATCCAGATGTCTCAAGATCTGCTCGAGTCAGTTAAAGGTTGTTTTAGTAATCAGAACCTGATTCTAAATACATATTGCTAAGACCAGGTGTATGTTTTTCCATGGTGACAGATCCAAACTTACAAATCGATAAATATCTTGGGGGACAATGCCATGATTGAGGGGAGCATTCGTTTTTTGGGAATTGTACTGGTCAGGCATCTTGAATGGGGTCCCCACACTGAACAACTTAAAGGTAGACTAAATTCCACATGTTATAGTCGCAGCTTCAATTCTAGTTACCAAAAAGTAACTAAAAGTTTTCTGTGCTTTCATCATAGCAATAAAAAATATAGAAATAAGCTGAAAATTAAATGGTAGTTCTCAAAGTAAGGCAATCTGAACTGAACATGAAAATGTTTCCAATTATCACATACGATTACCTGCAAACTGAATGGATTGGGAAAATTGTAATAGATATCAAGACAGAAACAAAACTTAACGGATGGATTCATTTAATATATACAGGGTGGGCGTTTTAAAACGAAACAGAGATGATAACGAGCGGAATAAATTTATTTCGAAAACATGCTCGGACACGTCGATTTTTGTTTCGAGGGGGACAACTTTTAAGGTCAAATTCACAACTAATAATAACTTTATTGACAGAACTATAGTAATAATTAACATAATGAATGGTCAATGCAGAAAGAAAACATACTTTTCCACAGATATATAGTAGATAACATCGCTTAAGTAAAAACTTGACTGCGATAACATCTACATTCAACATTAATTTATTACATTCGCATATAGCAGAGCAGCACACAATAAATCGAAGAAAAATAATAAATGATATTCGTATATGGGAGGGCCTGGGAGGGTATATTGTCCAATATAAAAGTTGATGGTATGGTAGTATGGTCTCAGTTATTCTTCAGATCAATGTATTCATGAATTTTTGCTCGAGGCAAGTTCAACATCCACTTTCTTGTGTACGTTCTGAACATTTTTAATGAATTAATTTTTTTTATTTCAGGTGGTAATTTGTTGTATGTTCGCGGAGCCAGATATGTGAAACATCGTTGAGCCAGGGTTGTTTTAACTTTCGGGATCGAGAGACAATCCTCTCCTGACCTGGTTTTATAATCATGACTGTAAAATAATTTATTCTTACTTTTCTTCTGTTCCAAGAGGATGGCGAGGCAGTAAAGTTGGCGAATGTCCAATACGCTTGCATCCTGGTATAATGAGTTGGATGGATAGGTTTTCTCTTTTTTAAATATTATTTTCAATACCCACTTTTGAACAGTTTCCAGACTTTTCAGTTGATTGTTATACGCCGCACCCCACGCCACAATGCCATATCGAAGTTGTGATTCCACCAGGGCATAATATACTGTCATCAGTTGTTGTACTCCGAGAAATTGTCTTAGGTGTTTGAATTTTGATAGCAAACTTCGGATCTTCTGTGTAAGTTTATAAATGTGGACACCCCATTTGAGCTTTGAATCAATGTTCAATCCGAGATATTTAATTTCCTGAACTGGCCTTATCTCGGCGTCTCCTGAGATAACCAAGTTTGGTGTAGGTTGCAGCTGCTTTTGCGAAAATGGGATATACCAGGTTTTTTCCATATTAACAGTAAGAAGTCGAGAATCGAACCAGTTCTTCATATTGTTCATATCACTTTCAGCTTTCAGAAAAAGTGTCTCCCATGTTTCATCCGAATACAAAAAAGCGGTATCGTCAGCAAAGCTAATGATCTTACCTTTACTGTCTTGGTAAAATATATTGTTGAGATATATACTAAATAGAACCGGCCCCAATACAGTTCCTTGAGGGACTCCCAATTTAACGTCTCTCATTCTACTTTGAATTCCATCTATAACAACACATTGCTTTCTGTCGGATATATAGCTTTCCAGTACATCGAGAATGGGGCCTCTGATTCCCACCTCCTCCATCGCCCTGATTAATTTGGAGTGGCTTACCGTATCAAATGCCTTAGCAAGATCGATGAAGATGCAGAGACATGGCTTATTTTGGTCGAGATACTTGTGGATGTTCGATGTTAATAAAGCTATAGCATCCTGTGTAGATCTGCCCTCTCTGAATCCAAATTGGTACTCACTCAAAACATTTTGTTTCTCCAAAAAGTCAGTCAACCTCTCCTTCAGTATTGACTCTATTATTTTCGATATACTCGATATAATTGAGATAGGTCGATAGTTTGAACACTCGGTTCTATCTCCTGCCTTGTATATTGGAGTTATGGTTGCCGCTTATAAGGTTGAATGTGTAGCAAAGAGGTTTGACAATATATTCTGCTATTTCCTTCAGTACTTCAGATTGAATACCGTCGATACCAGGAGCCTTTTTGGATTTCAGTCTGAGGATATGTTTTCTTACATCAGATTCGGTAATTTCAGAGAAATATAAGGAGTTTCTTGTTCGTTTTACCTTTTCTTTATAGTTGTTAGGTTTTTTTATTTTATCAGCCAAATGTTCGCCTATATTCGAAAAAAAATCATTGAACTCATCCGCAATTTTCTGTTTATCTACTGTGATCTGTCCGGTTCCTTCTCTTATTCCTTCAATTCTTCTCTTTTTTCTGTCTTTCGGATACAGCTCCCCCAGAGTATTCCACAAGTGTTTGGAGTCATTTTCCTTGCCCATTATCTGTTTAGTGAAGTATTCCCGCTTAGTTGTTCTGATCAAGTTGTTGAGGACGTTTCTGAATTTTTTGTACTCCCGCTGAAGAGTCCTGTTCTCTGTATCTTTTTTCCACCTCCTGTATAAACTGTCTCTAGTTTTCATCGAGTTTAAGATACCCTGTGTCATCCAGCACTTTTTCCTAGTTTTTAATTTTATTTTTTTCTTGCATCTTTCAACATTCTCCTGGATTATCCCAATTATTTCGTCAGTACAGTCATCTGGGTGATGTTGTCCATATACACTTTCCCAGTTTTGATTTGCCAATTCTCGTCTCAGCTTGGAGTAATCAATAACCTGCCTTGTATAGTCGTTTTCCTGTCTCAAATCCGTCTTTGTATCGAACTGAAAAATCAAGGAGTAGTGATCAGTAACATGACTCTCAACTACAATTGCTGTTTGCTCTTCACAAATATTCTTCGTGAAAACATGATCTATACACACGGTGACCATAATACTGGTGGTCAAAATCGGGACATATGGAAAAACGGGGGGGGGGGCATCCGCTGAAGTAGAGGGCTTCGTTTTTTTCTTACACCTGTCATATTTTTCCGAGAACGTCAAAGTTTTCGAGAGTGTCTTGTTTTTCGATTTTCTCTTACATCTCAAGGCAGGAAAGAGTACAGTTCATTTGAATAATTAGCATAGCTCAATCGACCATTGGGTTTTTTTCAAACTCCAAAAATTAATTATTTATGAAAATGCTCGTTCCACAGAAGAATTAGTTCCTGGCAGCAAAGAGAGCACGAACTCCAAAAAAACCTCAGGTTCGGAATATTTGTATCATGCACTCGAGTGTTCTTGAAAATGGTTAGCCGTCTTTGTTCAGTTGTCTTTTTTCAATGTTCCATTCCGATAAGACACTTTCGGACAGTTGGGTGTGAAGCAAACTTAACTCGTTGACCAGGTCATCTGTGGAAAGCGGGGGCAGACTATCTCGAAAGATAGTACAGCTTTCCTCCAGTTCTGTCCACTTAATCTCTTTCTTCAAATCAAGTCTGTCTTAGGTTTAAAGTTTTTCCTCTTAATTTTATAAATTTTCATGCGCAAGAATGAGGATTCCTTTCTGTGCGTAAGGTTTTAGAGCAAGATCTTGTAGGTATTCATTCGATACTTCATTTACCGATATTATGTTGCCCTCCATTTTTTTGAGAGTTTCATTGAAAACCCCAACTATATTGTTCAGAAGCCACTGCCAAA
Organism: Adalia decempunctata; assembly: GCA_951802165.1. Lineage (NCBI taxonomy): Eukaryota > Metazoa > Arthropoda > Insecta > Coleoptera > Coccinellidae > Adalia > Adalia decempunctata. Next base: position 9,247,762 of record OX637697.1, read on the forward strand.
ACTCCCCATTTTGGACTTCAATTCTTCAAGGGTATGGGGCTGTGAGGCAAAATATTGTTTGAAGTGTTAAAACATTTGAATTACTCGTTTCAGTGCTGACAGAAGTCTTAGCCATAGAGTGTTCGAATAAGACATCAGTTTACGGTATTCTATCGATATAACGACGAAGTTCTTTCAATTCTGCAACTCGAACTGTATAAATATGAAAATATTTGAATAATTTAACAATAACCACCTCAGCATCAACAGAAAGTAAATCTGCAGCATTGTTGATACAGTTATTTATTATATGAGCCATGCAGTCAATGCCAATCATGGTCTTATAGGTACTTGATGAAAGTTTACAAAACAAATTATTTGTTCCTTTTCTTTGTGCCCCACCAAAATTACTATTTGAATTGTTTGCACATATCCCAATGAGTACTAGATCATTTCGAGTGAAAACTGAAAAGACATACCCCTCCATGTGTCCGCCAGTGATTGCGATACTCATGACGAACAATACTTGTAACACTACGTTAACTAACGAGTTACTAACGAATGAAATAGAAAATTTGTAAATTTTCGGGAATGTGGGTGCTAACTTCGCATTCTAGGGGTGTGATTTCGTCATTGAAGGTTAGATTACAAACGAAAATTTTTATGTTACAAATTATTACTAACGGAGAAATTTCCGATTTTGTTTTTCGTGAAAAATTGAGAAGTTAGCACCCAGCGGAATGGGGTGTTTTTCTATAAGTATCCTTGAGGAACAAACGAAACTTTTCAGGTTACAAATAGTTACTCACGAGTTACTACAAATGCAAAAAAAACTTCACAGACACAGGGATTCCCCGTGCCCGGTACGCGTGATGTTAGCGTTGCAGAAAATAATCATCAGGGATGAAACAGCGGAACGGCTTGTAAAATTCAATTTTGACAAAACTCTAGGAAATCGGGACAGTTCTTGTATAATTCGGGACGCCGGGACAAACCTCTAGAAATCGGGATTGTCCCGATTTTATCGGGACGTATGGTCACCATATCTATACATGAGGCTGAATCACCCTGCACTCGGGTGCTGAGGTTAATGCATGATACAAAAGATTCCTCACTCAAGACATTCAGATATTCCTGACCTACCTCATTTTCATTTTGTATATTTATATTTATGTCCCCAACTATTATATGTCTGAAGTTATCACTGCTCACTAACTGAATTTTAATATATTGTTCTAAGCTAAAGTTGAATTCATTTGGACAAGAGGATGGGGATCTATAAATTGATGTTATCGTTAAAAACTTGTTGTTTTCCAAGGATATCGTTATTTTGACTGCTTTCGTCTGGGCTATATAGTGGATTTCTGAATTGTAGCTGTATTTGTTTTTCAAGAGTACAAGAACACCATCATTTTGATTATAGTCACCCTCATTGTATACAGCATCATATCCCCCTATTGAAAATAAACCAGTATCCCAAATCTTCCACGTTTCAGTTAGTACTATGATATCTATATCCAAATCCAATTGTACCAGGAATGATTGAAAGATATCGAAGTTCTTTGAAATACTCCTTATGTTATTATGAAGTAGTGTAAAACTTGTAGCACCCTGTCTCAGTTTCCGCTTACAATCCTCAACAACATCGCACAAACAAACAACTATATCGCTTTAACCCCTAGTGTTAGAACACCAACCCCTAAATTTGAGTAGTAGTATATAATTATAAAGTTTTATTGAAACCCAACACAACTGAAAGAATAAATGCACCCAAATTAACAATTGAAAGGTCATACCTATTTCAGCAAAACGGACAACCAGATCTTGTCGGTCACTCCTATTTCCATGAACAGAGTGATCGAGCTCGACAAACGAACATGGAATGAAGCTGACGTGAAAATCCGTTGCTAAAGATGTCAAACTAGGAACACTTATCCTGGTGGCAGAATAAAAACCCCGCCACTGGTAACTGTCTTTTTCGAACTAAATTCGCACAAACGAATGTTCTTAACTGAATGTAATTTGATGAAATCGAAATCACTAAAATTGTGAATCACAAGAAAAACTGAACTTTTCTAAATTCACGAAAAGAAACAGAAGAAATTTGAATTAGCGGTAGCAGATATATTCACGATTAAGGCAATCTATGAACTGAATGAAAATATGCAAAATGAAACAAATATGCGACATATGCGCTCCACAGCTGACGATTTCTTCTCGCACCTACACTCCATATGGGATTCACACAAATACGGAGAAATTAAATTAATTTGAAATGAAAATGAAATATTCAGAAAAGTTTATTCGAACCGTTCACTTGGCGTGAACACTTGGGTTATAGAGAATCACGCAGAGGTAGCAATTACCTTATTTAACATTTTACCTGTACGTGTAAGAAATCTATTGATCCATATTAAATTCAGAAAAACTTTGTATTCCCTTATTTCAAAGTATGAACCTTATAGTATTGATGAATCCAAAGAACGTTCTGTTGGTAATGTATTGTAGAGGTTTGTTTTTGTGTACTTTGCGTGAGACTTATCCCACTTTTACTTATTGATGTAATTTTTTGGGGTCGATAAACATTATTATTTAATGTACTGAATGATAATTACTATTATTATCATTATTGATAATAAAAATTTCTTATTTTGGTTACATTTGTGATGTCTTTGAGAGCTCGCAAAATTAATTTGCCTCCGACGGTAAACATAGTGGGAGTACCAAGAGGTGCGAAGAGGAACGTTTAGAGTATAGCGGTTAATTCAGTTATTTCAATTAGTTACATTTTAAAAGGCTGCACATAGTGCGACACCACTATTTATTTGTTGAAATTCACCGCTTTTGCCTGTCCTCTTGGTCGCCTCTAATGTTTTCACTTAAGGTGACAGGCGCTTCTGATGACAGTTAACAGTTTGGGTATATGTAATTTTTCTTCTCTAACTGGAAATATCGAGCAGTTTCTACACCAATACGTCCATTCTTTATCATGCCTATCGAAATTACTCAATATAATTATCGCCCATTGCAGGTGCTTGCGAGAATTGGGGACTTATCATCATGGCAGAAACTTCATCAGCAGAGAATAATGTGTTGGTTGTTGTTGCTCATGAAATAGTACATCAATGGATTGGAAATATAATAACAATGAAATGTTTCGGAGAATTGTGGCTTAAGGAGGGACTAACCAGCCATTTCACAGATATCGTAGTGGAGAAGTTTGATGAAAACATTCCTGCTGATGAAACTATATCATGGAATTTGAGAGCAGTGCTTGGGACTTTCATCACTTTTCCACTGAGTTTCGAAAACTGTCCAGAATATTCAGACGAAATAATCCCACTCTATAAAGAATACATGTACAAAAGAGGGGCATTATTTACGAGAATGATTCACTTGATTTTTGGTCTGGAGGATTTTAAAAAAACAACACAATTTATTTTGAAGAAACATAAATTTCAAAACTTTGACGAATCTGATTTATGGATTGCAGTGAAGGAGACAATGACACCGGAAAATTTTCCACAAAATCTCGATATTGCAAAAATGCTCAAGTCTTGGACTAAGCAGGGCAGGATTCCCGTAGTTGAAGTATCTCGAGATTACCACAAAGGAACTGCGACACTAGTACAAAGTACATTTTTTCCCGCTATTCCTGAGGAGAATGTTAACTGTTGGTGGATACCCATTTCTTACACCACTAAATCCGACTTAAACTTCAAGAATACCGCAGCCAAAAATTGGATGAATTGTCCGAAGAAAGAACTTGTAATTGAGAATTTAAATTCATCGGATTGGATTTTAATCAATCTTGAGTCGGCGAGTCTTTTCGTGGTTAAATATGATGAATCAAACTTCAAACTCTTAACTGAAACTCTAACAGATAAGGAATCGTTCAAACTTATACCATTTTGGGACAAACATAAAATTGTATCTGATTGCACAATTCTCACTACTTTACAACACCTTCCTGATGAAACTGTGTTAACTCTTTTACTATTTTTGAAACACGAAACCGATATAAATATTTGGAATGCAGCCCTTGTATATTTAAATCGGATCAACTGGTTAGAGAGTAATATTGTTATGTTAAAAAAAGATTACATGAAATTATTGATTGAACCTCACTTTTCTAAGAAAATTTTCGATTTTTCGGGCAAGTCTCGGAAAGAACAGAAGTTCTGGGAAAAGCTGATAATGGAAGCGTGTGATGCAGATGTAGAAGGCTGCAAAGAGGAAATTTTCCGTCTCTTCGAGGAATTCAAACAATCCTTTCCTAATGTTACAATAGAAAAACATATTCGGTTTGTTGTTTTATGTCTCGCTGCAAAATATGATGAAAATAATCGCAACTTTCTCACCAGTATATTACCTCAGATTGAGGATCCGGAATTGATGGGGCAAGTACAGGACGGCATCATGTGTACTTTTTCTCTTGCCCGACGGCACATGGGAGAAAATTTCAAGAATGAGTCAACACGAATGTTCAAATTATTCAGAAGCAAGAGTATATTATCCATTCGAAGTCCAGTTTTGGAGCAACTCGAGATGCTGGAAGCAATTCTGGAAGAACCTTATGGATCCATGGCTTACGTAGAAGCAATACTTCAAGTAAGTGATCAAATTCATGATCCAGAAGTACTCACTCACTTACGCAAATTATTCAGTAAGGATATATTCCGAGCACAAAAGCAGAGCACAGAAGGAATAATAAGAATGATCCAAACGAATATAGAATGGAAATCGAAATATTCTGAGGAGATCAGATCGGCCCTTTTGGGAATTCTTGGAAAAAATGCTACGAAACCGAAGCCTACAAAGCGTACAACACTGGCCATCATCGAACAAACTACGAAAGCACTTAGAATGGGTTCGACCCAATCATTAGCCAGATCCTACATTTTCACAGTCAACATTCGGCTTCATACGTTTCTTTGTATATTTCTTGTTGATTATGTCCAATAAAGAGTTGTTGAAAAAAATATGTATCCTCAGTTTGCTGTGTTGATTCATATTTGATAACGACGTCAGTTTTCCTGGAATTCTGGTGAATGGGAGATTTCGGATTGATGGATCTGCAAAATTGGTATCGAAAATCTTGTTATATTTATTTAAATCCCTCCTATGTCGGATATTCGACGTTTGCTTACCGTCAATGTCGATAAAACCGGTGTTGATTTTGCAATTGATCGTTAATTACTGAAGCTAAATCTTCACAGGATGCGCGAATGGATATCCCATTTGTGTAGAACGGATTTCATATCTCGTGTACTGAATCAGAATAGAGTGAGCAATCAATCGTTCTTGAAAGCAAAAAGTTGTTATTCTGTGGATGAAGACAATATCTTTGTTTGCATCAAGAAACTTTTTCCGTCTCATATAGATCTACGCGGAAACGCAGAAATAAACAAAACACTACAGAAGATGAATATTAAATTATCACTAAGTGCAAACAACTCCTGACAAGAAGATATCCGGAGGTGTCCATACACCGTGGACATTTATATCCTCTCACCAAAATTCTGGGTTTTTACTCAACATAATTATCCATCAGAACCAGCATGGTTTCCCAGGTTGAAGGGTGGCCAAATTTCCTCGTGTTGCTGGAGCACACACCGTTCTAGTAGGCTTTCTTGATTTTATCAATTTTATTTTGTACAAGTGCATGCTTATTTTAAAGCTTCATATGTGAAAAGGATAACTTTTCTCTGAATTTCCAAGTTGCTTCGATTAGATATTTTTGTGTGAATAAATGTTTATGAAATTCCATTGGATGTTCTGTATTAACCTAGCTCTCATTTGGTCATAAGAGTTTGAAATAAGACTTTCCAGAATATTAAAATAACATACAGAGTGTAACAGCCAAATGGAATAAATTCGATAAAGAATAAATGAGGGCTTGTTGGGAAAAACGCTTGGACACGTCGATTTGTAATTTTAAATGCGCATATTTTTCAAGAAAATAATATTATATAGGGTGTTCCATGTGACCGTGGCCAATATCAACTTTCTTATTTCAAATGCAACTCCCTGTATATTATTTATTTTTTGGATTCTTCAGAGAATTCTAGACACAATTCATGCACAATGTCCTATACCTATCTTAAACCATTTTGGAAGTATTAAGTGTTTTCAGATTTATTGCAAAAATTAACATTTTAAATGAAAATTATTTTATTTAACAAATTCGGTACCTTACACTTAAACCTAATAAGTAATACCGATTTTTTCTTAATTATTAAAAAAAAAGAAAAAACATTAATGTCAATGTTGGAAATGTTCAAAATGCTCGCCGCGAACGTCTTGGCAACATGCTACAGACAACGTGTTACTAGGGCTATGAGAATAAACAAATCTGTTTTTGTTTTTCTTAATTTCTTCTCAGTAATGGTTTTTGCTTACTTTCTTCGTATCAAGAGGTAAATGGGAAATAAGTATTGAGTGTAATGTATCGAATTTGTGAAATATAGTATATAACATTACTAGCAAGGTAAGTGGGTTTTTACTGGCGAATGGAGGATACAACTGACGAACCGCAGGCGAGTCAGTACCTCCTTGAGCCAGTAAAACTTGTTACCTTGCGTGTATTGTTTTATATTTTATTTGTTTCTCATTTGTAAAAATGTTAGATAAATTCCAAAAAAATCTCAATAGTTTGTCTCAAATGACGTAAGCTATGGAAGCGTTGCCATGAACATGTCTGTTTATTTTTCTTTACATTTGTTTTGGCGAAAGCGAAAATGAATGTACCAAAAGAAATTATTGAGGCAGCCAGCAGTGTAGCTTCAAGTTTATTACCTGCAAAATCAGCTTCAAGGTACGAGCGAGAATACGACGACTTCAAAAAGTGGCAAAACAAAAATAGTGTGATTGGGGTAACTGAAGATGTTTTGTTGGTCTACTTAAATCAACTATCAGCTAGATTCAGCCCTAATACTTTATGGGCAAAATGGTCTATGCTGAAAAGCTGCTTGGAAATTAAAGAAAATGCCCCTGTTCGCAGGTTTGTTTTCCTCAGGGCCGATTGCACCGTAGACAAAACTGTAGATTAAATCTTAAACCTCGATTAGTGTCTATTGATTATCATAGACACTAATCGAGGTTTAAGATTTAATCTACAGTTTTACATACGGTGCAATCGGCCCTTAAAAAATTTATTGAAAAATATGACGTTTAGTTGTCATTTGCAGATTTCAAAAGGTAATAGCGTTTCTGAAACGAAAAAATGAGCGTTATACGCCAAAAAAGGCCAAGGTATTAAGTAAAGAAGAGGCTGAACAATTTCTTTTACATGCTCCTGATGACCAGTGGTTGCTGGCGAAAATTGTAACAATATTTGGGATTTTTCGATGTTGTCGATGTGACGAAATTCTCTCCTTAAACATGAATGATGTAGAAGATATGGGAAAATACGTTATTGTGACATTGCGGCAAACAAAAAATTTAACAACAAGAAGATTCCCCATAACCGATGATGGCTGCAGCTTCAAGACCTGCATGTTATACAGAAAATATGTAAATCTTCGGCCTCCTGGAACAGAAAGCCTAAGATTTTTTTTGACATACCGACATGGAAAGTGCAATTCCCTTCATGCTGGCCAGCACACTATTGGTGGTGTCCCAAAGCAAATAGCGAAATATTTAGGTTTAAAAGACCCAGAGTTATACACCGGCCACTCTTTTCGCAGAACTGGAGCCACTATGGTTGCGGATTCGGGTGAAGATATTTTAGCACTAAAGCGTGCAGGGGTGTGGAAGAGCACCGAAATTGCGATGAGTCATGTCGATGATTCGGTCAACAACAAAATCGAAATGTCTAGCAAATTATTTGGTAGTAAGGAGAGTACAAATGTTCTGCAGTCCTAGAGTTCAGCAGTTTCTGAGTCAACAGATGGTTCATCATCATCAGTATCAACTATTTCATCATCAAAAATCTGTGTTACTGGAAATAACAATTGTACCATGATTTTCAACACATATGACTATAAAACAAATTTTTCTAATGTAAACAATACTACTAACTTGTAAAAATTTTGCAAGTTAACTGTCAGTTTTACAAGTTAGTGACTTGATAAAATAAACTTTCTTGATTAATATTGTATTTTTGAAAACTGACGTTTACAAATGAGAAACAAATGAAAATAATTTTCATTTAAAATGTTACTGAAACACTTAATATTCCCGAAAAAGTTGAAGATAGGTAGGTATAGGACATTGTACATGAATTATGTCTAGAATTTTCTGAATCATCCAAAAAAAAATAATATACAGGGGGTTGCATTTGAAATAAGAAAGTTGGTATTGGCCACGGTCGCATGGAACACCCTATATAATTTTATTTTCTTGAAAAATATGCGCATTTAAAATCACAAATCGACGTGTCCGAGCGTTTTTCCTAACACCCCCTCATTTATTCATTATGGAATTTATTCCATTTGTCTGTTACACTCTGTATCATTTGAGTCAAACTAGTTGAAAAGCGTGATAATCACTACAGAGTACAGTGTATTTCCTTTGATTTAGAAAATATTCTATGAAGTCCGTTCCCGCTTCATAGATTTCAAAATATTTTCAATAATTTGTTTTGATGTAGGAGAAACAGATTTTTCTCTATTTGCTCTTAACTCTTTTCCGTGACCGAGACAAAACACGAGAAAAATTTCGAATTATCTTCTTGTTTTTTCTTTGTTAGATATCGAGTTTTTATGACAGATTCTAATTTTGCCATAAAAACCTCTTATTCAATTGAAGTTCTTCTCTTATTGAGTTCAGTAGGTCGTTTCTAAATTTAATATGAAGAATTGCATAAACGGAATTCATTTCAACAAATTTCGCCTAAGTAAGATTATCGTGAATTCCACAACGTAGCATTATCTGTTTCAACGATGTGTGCAATTCGATTATGCAACATATCAAAATGGGATTCCCTTATTGTATTTGTATATTTGTACTCAGAAGTCCTACTTATATAACTATATCCTGTATTTATATAACCTAAAGTAAATTTCAGAGTTTCAGTAATCGGAATTTCCTGATACGAGTACATATCTGGGAACTTTCGGCGGCCGGCAGTTTTGCACGCGCTGAAATTCGTTTATTTGCCAACGTACGATAACAACGTCATTTTTCGACATGTTTTTACATATTTCATGTGTTATTTTAATTATATCATCAAATTTGGTGGCATAACGTCAATCATTGCAACTCGTACCTATATCCTCATGATGATTTGCATTTTTCAATGCTATATTTTATCAAATTGTTGAAAAAAAATTATGCTACAAGTGCCACTTCTATTAGAAAGTAGTAGCAACTTTGCCCTTTCAAATGGAACACCCGGTATCTTATATTATTTTTGGAATCCCCAACAACTTCTCTTTGACATTTCCCTATACCTATCTGTTGCCGTTTTCGAAATATAAATTAATTTCAATTTTTTTCACCGGAAAACATGACTTGGAAAAAATGCTGATAACTTCGGGTTGAGAAAGACTATGGCATTGAAATTTGGTTTGATGTTAGGTAATACATAAATGCTTTCAACACTCCAGCCTGTTTTACGTTACTCCAATACAGGGTGATGAAAAAATACAGTCTTTTCGGTTGCTTGCAAAAGTGACTGAAAGTTGTTTATTTATTTCAAATGGAACGTATTACCTAACTCCGAACCAAATTTCAATGCCATAGTGTTTCTCAACCCGAAGTTATCAGCATTTTTAGAAGTCATGTTTTCCGGTGAAAAAAATTAAAATTAATTTATATTTCGAAAACGGCAACAGATAGATATAGGGAAATGTCAATAAAAGTTGTCGAGAAGTTGTTGGAGATTCCAAAAATAATATAATATACCTACCGGGTGTTCCATTTGAAAAAGCAAAGTTGCTACTACTTTCTAATAGAAGTGGCAATACCGCATTGACGAAAATATTTTAGTTGGGTAGAACAGGTCCGATAATGCATTCCACTAAATTTTCAAACCGATCTGAAGTCTGGTTCTCCAGAAACGTCTAATGTGCCATCCACCGTGAATCACCCTGTATAACAACTTGAAAGATTTCAAGCTGATATTAGTGTAGTTCATAAAGGGATAAGTGTCTTCCAGAGATTCGAAAATTTTCACCCTCGCATTTGGCGGTAGGTAGCTGAACTATAAAGCACCATTTCCTAATCCGGATGCGATGACGATCAGGACCGGCCTATGGAAATGTAGGATTTTTGACATTTAATTCTGCCTATGATTCATAGAACTAGAGGAAAATAAATATCCTCGAGATTTCTGTAAATGAATAGCAACAAAATGGATCGGCAGATTATAGTTCCTTCAGTAGCTACTATATGCCACACTAAAGTTGGCAGTAAACTGCAGTAAATTTTTGCATCAAATCGTTCAACTACGTTGTACCTCTATGTATACAGAGTGTAACAGCCAAATGGAATAAATTCGATAACGAATAAATGAGGGGATGTTAGGAAAAACGCTCGAACACTTTGATTTGTAATTTTAAATGCGCATATTTTTCAAGAAAATAAAATTATATAGGGTGTTCCATGCGACCGTGGCCAATACCAACTTTCTTATTTCAAATGCAACCCCCTGTATATTATTTATTTTTTGGATTTTCAGAAAATTCTAGACATACCTAATTCATGTACAATGTCCTATACCTTTCTTCCACTTTTTCGGAAATTTACCTCTTGATATGAAGAAAGTAGGCAAAAACCATTACTGAGAAGAAATTAAAAAAAAAACAGATTTGTTTATTCTCATAGCCTCAGTAACACGTTGTCTGTAGCAGGTTGCCAAGACGTTCGCGGCGAGCATTTTGAACATTTCCTACATTGACATTAATGTTTTTTTTTTAATAATTAAGATATAATTAGTTCACTTTTAATTGGAAGTTGAACAATTTTCATGGTTTTTTCGTTTGAAATAAAACAGAAGCATGAATTGTCTTATTTTCTTCTATTTTTGAGAGAAAAAAAAATGAACCTTCGAAATTAAATCGAATGCTTTCTGAGTTTATCCACAAAATTTTAGTTCTCAAAGTGTAACCATTTTCGAATGCAACTTGAAATAAAAACGCACTACATTGAACGCCCACCTTAAATTATATCGAGCTTTGAGAAGGGACAAATAGTGTCCGAAACGTTGGCAAAGTTGTTGATGTTTTAACATCAATACACACTTTTCTAATGGTTCCAAATTCCTGATTGTTTATTGAATTTTTAAATTGTGATAAAATGGAGTTATGAATTTATTTAAAAGAGATGTAAACCAAGCGAGATAGCGCCAAAATTCGTCACAAGAAGAAACTTCTACGTGTACCAGACCATTGTTAATTCCAACTGTTGCAGAAATGAATGCGTCAATTCTCAGTGTTTTAATTCAGTACACGTTCATTTATTCGCTCGACGTGTTCCGTGAAAATGTTCAATAAACAAAAAAGAAAATTGCTCGTAAAGGATGAAAGTGTGTCTTTTTCACTAATTGAAGTAGATGTCTCGATTGTTCTATGTGCGATGCTCCGCAAGGTTCGTTACGCTCTCGAAGATCGATTTAGACTGAATACACAGTGACAGAAGTGTTTCACCCAGAGGAAATGATTTCTGAAACTGTAAAGGACCCCGCACTTTTTCTATGGCAAATGGCGTTCCGTCAAATTTTCTAAAATTTTGGTATAATGTAGTACTCGACCTACTGATCAAAAGTTTCCATTGCCCCAACTCAATCCTATGACTAGTTTTTGAGATACAGGGCGTTGAAGTTGAGAATTACCCACTTTTACTACGCCCGTATCTGGGAACAGAATCGAATGAACTTCAATTTTTCTCAAGAAACATTTCATTACATCCCCAAGGAGCAACCATATAGAGGAATATGACCGAAAATCGTTACGAATACAGGGTCATCCATAATTGAATGCATGCCCGATTTTGAAAGTATAAAATATGTCAGTTTCAGAGCGAGACCGTTCAAAAAATGAACTATTACACTAGATATGTTGTTGTTACATCGAAAAAGTCTGAAATACCCAGAATTCATACTGGGTGATCCATTATTATAGAAACTATTCTCAAGGAGGGTAAAATGGACACCCTGTATTTATGGGTTGATTCAAGGTGTTTTTTTAATTTTTTTAGAACATATCATCATGGACTTCAAAGAATACAGATTGATTCAGTCATGAAATGAACTTTGAATCCCACGAAAATACCCAAAAACCACCTTTTTTTTTCATCACCCTGTATTTCAAGATTAACTCCGACGAGGTTTTTCTTTCACCACTGTACTTGATATAAAAACATCAATACGGCTGAGAGTTTTTATCCACTTCCTATGACCAGATTTTTTGTTATGCTGGAATAAGAATAGAATAAAATAAATAAATAATTTTCATATTAGATAAAAAAAAATCTGTTCATAGGAAGTGGATAAAAACTCTCGGCCGTATTGATGTTTTTATATCAAGTACAATGGTGAAAGAAAATTCCCACCTCATCGGAGTTAATCTTGAAATACAGGGTGATGAAAAAAAGGTGGTTTTTGGGTATTTTCGAGAGGTTTAAAGTTCATTTCATGACTGAATCACCCTGTATTCTTTGAAGTCCATTATGATATGTTCCAAAAAAATCAAACAAACACCTTGAATCAACCCATAAATACAGGGTGTCCATTGAACCCTCCTTGAGAATAGTTTCTATAATAATGGATCACTCAGTATAAATTCTGGGTATTTCAGACGTTTTTGATGTAACAACAATATATCTAGTGTAATAGTTCATTTTGTGATCGTTCTCGCTCTGAAACTGACATATTTTATACTTTCAAAATCGGGCATGCATTCAATTATGGATGACCCTGTATTCGTAACGATTTTCGGTCATATTCCCCTATAGGGTTGATCCCTGGGGATGTAATGAAATGTTTTTCGAGAAAAATTTAAGTTCATTCGATTCTGTTCCGAGATACGGGCGTAGTAAAAGTGGGTAATTCTCAACTTCAACTGTATCTCGAAAACTAGTCATAGGATTGAGTTGGGGCCATGGACACTTTTGATCAGTAGGTCGAGTACTATATTATACCAAAATTTTAGAAAACTTGACGGAACGCCATTTGCCATAGAAAAAGTGCGGGGTCCTTTGACATCAGTTGGTATTTTGTTACATCATTTTGAAACTCGTTTTGAAAGATCCGGAGATTTTTTCATGAATTAATTTTCTGCAATATAGTACGCCTGAATGAGTGGGTGCTTTTATCCGACTGAAGGCGAGTTTATACAGCAACTAAAATAAAATAAGAACAGGGGGTATTGTTTGTGGAGGACACAAAACTCACTTACTTAAAATAAGAACTAAAATAAAATAAGAATGTTCACTTGATGCATTTCAATGACAGGGTTTATACAGGAAATAAGCTGAAATAAGGAATAAGAATAAGAATATTCTTATTCCTTATTCCTTATTTTAGCTCATTTCCTGTATAAACCCTGTCATTGAAATGCATCAAGTGAACATTCTTATTTTATTTTAGTTCTTATTTTATTTTAGTTGCTGTATAAACTCGCCTTAAGCTACCGCTACATGCTATTTTGACACAACGAATCGAACAAATCATATGGTTTTGACGTTTGAAGGAGCATGTAGCGGTAGCTGCTTAGTCGGATGAACGCACCCAATGACTCAATATGATATAAGTTGACGTTCGGTTATTTTATACAGAATTATGCACAAAAAACACTTATGAAGAGAAGACACCCGGGTGAAAGACCTTCAGGTTGAAAATCCGCAGATATGGGTGAACGATGTCTTCTGATTTCGAAATGATAGATACCACTGATGAAATGAGGTAGGCATGCTTGGAGCTGTTGTAATCCCTTAACACTAATTCGATCAAACCGTGATTAAAAGATTCCAAACCTTGGACCGCAATTTTCTTTTTTTTTCTCCACTCCAGCTATCTCACATGAAGTCCACCAAAGTGGGAAGGTCTATGAATCATGCGACGGCCCACCAGGCTATGTGCCCAGTAACTGAAGGATTATTTACTTACTTACTTACTTTTATAGTTCCCTCGATAGTTAGTAGCACTATGTGCCGCCACTGAAGTTGGCAGTAGGTACACTGCCCAAATTTTTAGCATAAAATCGTTCAAGGGCGATGTACCTCTATGTATATTCAAACTCAATGGTTATATATAGCGATAGGATTGTTTAGAGGGGAGTATATTTAAGCCCTACTGTAGTTTTTTTTAACCATTTGGATTCATTGATGCATTTAGCTTACAATTTTTATCTTAAAATGTTTTAATTCATGACATAAAACTTCCATAGCCCAGACAGCAACGGATATTCTCAGAATATGCCTAAAATATTCATTTTGGCCTATTGGAATATTCTATGAATATGCGTATGGGAATTCAATAGATATTCGTAGAATATTCTGTGAAGAATATTCCAAGAATATTCCAAGAATATTCCAATTATTCATAGAATGTTCCAGGAATATTCTTCATGGCACATTACTGGAATATTCGGAAACTAATATTCTAGGCATATTCATTCTCAATATTCCTGGAATGTTCTAGGCATATTTTTGATACTGAATATTCCCATAATATCACTCAAGGATATTCATGGAATATACCTAGAATATTCGGAATCATGGGCGTACCCAGGGGGGGGCAGCTGCCCCCCCCCCCTTGAAGATAAAATAAATGTCAATTCTCCTGGCAAGTGGGAAATAAAAAGACTAGAAATTTTCTTGTGCGCTGTGGGGTCCAGATGTTGAGACTCCCTCTCGAACGAAATCTGCACGAATGTTTTCGAGTTACATCCATTATCATGCAATCAATAACTCTAAAATACCATCGAATTTAAATTTACTGAAAAGTATATACCTCAAAGGAAATTATGCGAAATTCTGTGAAGATCGTATTATAAGAAAAGCTGAAAAAATTCAGATATTTCATTTTCATACCTAACCTATTCGTCTAGTTCGTCTGAAATTTTGCTAAACTATTGAGTCGACATATTTATTCCAAGATACCAGATTTCAGTTTGATTGAATCTTAAATCTTGAATATATTGTGACATTAACATTTCGCATCTGCTGAATCATTGGGTGTAATTTAACCAAGTATTATTTGGATCTACGCAATCAACTTCCAAACCCGCTTCATGAATATCGAAACTTTTTTTTTTCGAAGTTATTGTGCCCTCGAAAGGCAAACCTAAAGCTTATGTTATGATCAACATAAGAAAAGAATTCATAATTAAGTTCTCATTTTTGGAAGTCTCCAACTGTTTTCAAGGAATCTGTATATGAAGGGTGATTCCACCTTTCACCATTCTGTTGAAACTGTTCCTGTGGAGAAATGTTCGCAGTTTATCTTGAAAGGCAACTATGAATGCAATCAGTCCCAATGTCTTTTCTTTATGTTTCAAAATTCGACGAAACGGAGAAAAGATGTACCATTTCAGAAAATTTAGACGACGGAGCTCCAGTACATCTACTGTCTGAATATTGGTGCAATTTATAATTCTTTTTTGGGATGAGTTCATTAGGCCTGAAGAACTGAAAAACTCAATTTGAGTAGGTAAAAAAATAGCAAACGTCACTAGAAAACCGGCTCGTAATTCAGTTCCGAGGAAAATATATTGTATTCAGTCGTACAAGTTTATTTCAATGAAATCTGGTATGCAAACTTTTTTTTAATTCTTAGACAAACTCTGGTAATCTTGAAAAATAAAATACAGAAAGAACCTTATGAAGCTAAAAACAACAATTACATAAAATTCAAAATTTTCTGTTTAGACGTTTTTAGTTATCTCATAGTCGGGTCAGAAATATCGACCACCGAACTTTTCACAAACGATTAGTTTTACATCAACGAGACGATTTCAAGCTCCGAAAGAATGCCAGATGTTGTTTTGAGTCAAACACTTTTTTATGCATTCCTCAGTGCACCTGCTCCGTACGAGTATGGCTTACAGTGTTGCCATTTACGGAGGTGACAACGAACTGAACGTCCCTTGGCTTTATTCCTCCATATATAAGACGGCGCACTAGCACTGGTGGTATATAGCTGAACTAAAAGATTGTACAGTACATAAATGTATGGTGCGTTCTGACCTCAAAACGATTTTTTTGATATGATGATCCCTGAAGTCTCCTGAGTCTAACAATCTAAGAAACAAGGCAAAACGTTGTGACCTCCGATTTCGGAGGTGACAGCGTTATACAGGGTCTTTCACGAGGAACCTCACCCATATTTATACGGGAAACTACTGAACGTATTTTCATGAAATTCAGCACTTATAAGTATTTCACGATGCTGATGAAATCTAAAATATTTTCAAGGCATGAGCACCTCCGGTTTTTCCGGAAATGACGTCAACTTCCGTTTTTCAAATTAGAACACCATTTTTTTATTGCAGAAATAGATTCCTTAGAAAATTTAAAGTTATTTTGATGTAACATTTTTCAGTTTTGGTTGGAAAATTCTCTCTGAGCGGGAAAATTCGAAAAAAAAAATCGAAAATAGAGCTCCGCTGAAACTAGAATAACTTCGAGGTTTTTGGATGGAAAATTTTCATTTTTGGGATTTTTCAAGATGTAAGATTGATGTATCCACTTTGAAAATCGAAATCGCGATTAATGATACAGGGGGTGAAAAAATCGCTTTCAAAGTAAGGGATGACAAAATCGTGAAAAATCAATTTTTTCAAATTAGAACCCAATTTTTTTATGGCAGATATTGAATCTACGTTAAAAAATAATGTGAGTGTATGCATCACACCCTTGCCCTAAAGTGGATATTTTCTGAGTTATTCACAGAAAACTGTTTTTCGTCTTGAATTTTCAGCTATTTCTTTTCCCTTCACGCCAAAAAGATGAAATTTTCAGGAACTGTTACTTAAACCATGTTTTAGATTTTACTACCCTAATATGCAAGAGAAAAAAGTTACAGGTTGTTCCTAAATAGATGGCGAATTTGGATTCGAATTTGTATCGGAAACCTCTTTATTTCAACTAATCGGCCATCGGTTTTCTCTCCAGTGATGAATAAATAATTCCTTATGAACCATATGCAAAAACTTACCATGTTTTACATTCTTTTTTTTAATGATAGATATCATTAATTACATCTACCGAATAAAGAGGAATTTGGCAGATGTAATTAATGATATTTATCATTAAAAAAAATGTAAAACATAGTAAGTTTTTGCATATGGTTTATAAGGAATTATTTATTTATCACTAGAGAGAAAACCGATGGCCGATTAGTTGAAATAAAGAGGTTTCCGATACAAATTCGAATCCAAATTCGCCATCTATTCAGGAACAACCTGTAACTTTTTTCTCTTGCATATTAGGATAGTAAAATCTAAAACATGGTTTAAGTAACAGTTCCTGAAAATTTCATCTTTTTGGCGTGAAGGGAAAAGAAATAGCTGAAAATTCAAGACGAAAAACAGTTTTTTGTGAATAACTCAGAAAATATCCACTTTAGGGCAAGGGTGTGATGCATACACTCACATTATTTTTTAACGTAGATTCAATATCTGCCATAAAAAAATGGGGTTCTAATTTGAAAAAATTGATTTTTCACGATTTTGTCATCCCTAACTTTGAAAGCGATTTTTTCACCCCCTGTATCATGAATCGCGATTTCGATTTTCAAAGTGGATACATCAATTTTACATCTTGAAAAAATCCCAAAAATGAAAATTTTCCATCCAAAAACCTCGAAGTTATTCTCGTTTCAGCGGAGCTCTATTTTCGGTTTTTTTTTCGAATTTTCCCGCTGAGAGAATTTTCCAACC
Organism: Adalia decempunctata; assembly: GCA_951802165.1. Classification (NCBI taxonomy): domain Eukaryota; kingdom Metazoa; phylum Arthropoda; class Insecta; order Coleoptera; family Coccinellidae; genus Adalia; species Adalia decempunctata. The sequence continues at coordinate 9,265,566 of OX637697.1, forward strand.
AAAACTGAAAAATGTTACATCAAAATAACTTGAAATTTTCTGAGGAATCTATTTCTGCAATGAAAAAAATGGTGTTCTAATTTGGAAAACGGAAGTTGACGTCATTTCCGGAAAAACCGGAGGTGCTCATGCCTTGAAAATATTTTAGATTTCATCAGCATCGTGAAATACTTATAAGTGCTGAATTTCATGAAAATACGTTCAGTAGTTTCCCGTATAAATATGGGTGAGGTTCCTCGTGAAAGACCCTGTATATGAGGTGACAACGCTTGTTGAGTTTATATTTTGGAGGTGACAATGACAATCAATAATTGTATATATATCTAGTCAATTTTGATTATTTTTTGTTTCAATATACCCGACCGACCATCTTCTCAGCTATGAGCTGCCCCCCTCTAGCTGAAATCCTGGGTACGCCCTTGTTCGGAATATCAAAGAGATATTCTATGGACATCAATCAAACCATTTTATAAATTTTTCATTTCATATTGTTTGTTTTTGTTCGAAGTAATATCTGTTTCGAATTTATGGGACAAACGAATTTTTTCATGGATTTCCGACACCCTGTCTATTTCAAAAGAAGCCGTATTTTGAAAAATGGGATAGGAAAAAAGTATAAGGTTTTATGAGAGAAACCTTCAGTTCAAAAAATATACAAATCAAGGACTCGCCATGTATAGATACGTCAATGACCTCAGAAATGATTTTTGATCATTGGATAATATTGATATTTCAGGCAAAGGTTGAAATAATTATGTATGAACACTATGAACATTAACGTTACCCAGCCCTGGACTCCGAGATCCGTTTCCAAGCATATGAATGATATGAATCACGAGTGTTGTTATTTTTTATGTGTTTATTGGACGTTGTAGATGAAGACAATCGAGAAAGTTTAACTGGTTTGTTACCAAAAGTGAGTGGCAAGGCCGGCCAAGGATCGAAATTATCTCCTTACGATGTTCGGGTATATCCGTGATTGAAAAAAGAAAAAGAAATCGTGTTTCGGTGATTGTCTTCAATTTCTAAAAAAACAGATTTCTTCTCGCGCCTGTGTATTGAGTGGGAGGATGAAGATGTACGATGTTCTCGTATTGAAGAATTGAAAGAATACCGAAATTATTCAGTGGCGTAGATTGGATCAGCATCATGGTTCATTTTAAAGGCTTTCATTTAACTTGCAATATACAGGGTGTTTCATTGGTAGATGAACATCCGGTAACCTGAGCTAGAGATACCCTAGGCGAGTCCAAACACCGATATATGATAGGTCTAATCAATTCCATAACCGAGATACAGGTGGTTTATGTATTACCCAAAAATTTCAATTCCTCATAACTTTTGAACCAACCAGTATAGTCGGTTGATATTTGGAACGTATGATTCACTTCTATAGGTCGATCAATTTACTTTTGAATTTTCAAAAGATTCCAGGTCCATATTTGAAAAATATGGGACTTCTTCCAAGCTGAGATTCAACACCCTGTATATTGAAATTTTAGGATTTGATTGAAATATTTGAAAAGAGCAGAACATTTTCAATGGGGTTCAGTAGTTTCCATTGTCCCGCACGTCATTTTGCTCACAGAGGAGCTTCAGGGAAAGATCCAATTGAATATTGGAATTCCACAAAACTCTCAGAAAAATCGTACATTATGATCAAATTAAATTTTTTTGTCCCACTAAATGCACATTCGAATTTCATAATATTCTGAGGAATCATTTGGAGTCATTTCCGGAAAAACATTATTCATCGAGAAAAATTTATTTGAAGTCAACAAAGGTGAATAAATAACTGAAGGAACATAAAAACTTAACGTGCATTACAGAAGGTTCTCGAAAGTAACACCATTTTGTTCAATACACATTCTTGCCCTCATCCAAATATGTCTGATACTTTTTTTGGTCATATCTGGATTATTACGAATTTCATTGCAGGCGACTTCGATACGTCGCATGAGGATATCCTCACTTCCTATTTCAGATGAATATACTGAACATTTCAAATAACCCCAAATGAAATAATCAACAGGATTGAAATCTGGTGACCTAGCGGGCCAGGCATGCGGTCCACCATATTCATGAGGGATGGGGTCTTCAATATGAGGAATTCGCATGAACGGGCTGAAGAGAATCCGTATGCGGTCAGGCATACGAAAGCCCAATCCAAATTTTCAAAAAAAGTATGGTCTAGCGTTTATAAAAATCGATTGATTGGACCACACGTCCTACCAAGATGGCTTACGGGTGATCTTTACTTAGATTTCCTCCAAAATCATCTTCCTGTATTACTCGAAGGTACGGACATTGCATTTTCAGCATGATGGAGCTCCACCCCATTTTAGAGTGATGGTCAGACAATCTTTGGATCAGATCTTTCCAAATATGTGAATAGGCAGAGGTGGACCACATGCCTGGCCCGCTAGGTCACCATATGTCAATCCTGTTGATTATTTCATTTGGGGTTATTTGAAATGTTCAGTATATTCATCTGAAATAGGAAGTGAGGATAAAATATTTCGTTATAATCCAGACAAGATCAAAAAGAGTATCGGACATTTTGAAGATGGCAAGAATGTGTATGACCAAAACGGTGGTACTTTCGAGAACCTTCTGTAATGCACGTTGAGTTTTTATGTTTCTTTATTTATTCATTCATCTTTGTTGACTTCAAATAAATTTTTCTCGATGAATAATGTTTTTCCGGAAATAACTCCAAATGATTACTCACAATATTATGAAATTCGAATGTGCAATTTGTGAGACAAAAAAAATTCAATTTGATAATAATGTACGATTTTTCTGAGAATTTTGTGGAATTCCAGTATTCAATTCGATCTGTGCCTGAAGCTCTCTTGCAGCAAAATGACGTGCGGGACAATGAAATCTACTGAACCCCATTGAAAATTTTCTGCTCTTTTCAAATATCTCAATCAAATTTCAATATACAGAGTGTTGAATCTCAGCTTGGGAGAAGTCCCATATTTTTCTAATACGGACCTGGAATTTTTTGTAAATTCAAAAGTAAATCGATCGACCTGTAGAAGTGAATCATACGTTACAAATATCAACAGACTATGCTGGTTGGTTCAAAAGATATGAGGAATTGAAATTTTTGTTGAATACATAAACCACCCTGTATCTCGGTTATGGAATTGATTAGACCTATCATATATCGGTTTTTTCGACTCGCCTAGGGTAGCTCTAGCTCAGGTTACAGTATGTTCATTTACCTATGAAACACCCTGTATGTATATATGTTCGGGTGGAATCTTGCTACTCAATTTTGAAACAGATATCTTCAACCGATTGAGCTGAAATTTTGTATACACGATAAACATTAGGACGTCATTCTATATCCAATTTGGCGGATCATACAGGATGGCGGAATGGTTATTTTTTATGCACTTCTACAATATGGGTATCAAATGAAGGGGCTTGTTGAGAGTATCTCGACAAATGATGTTGACGTCATTCTAAATCCAAGATGGCGATGGGATGTTTTTCTTATTTTTTTTATCTTCTTTGGGAGCCTAACATGTCACTCACTGATAAACTTTCAACAATGTTTCCCAATTCGAATGGATGTGGTACATATTCCAATTCTTATGTGAAAGACCAAAGACCTGATAGATGTTGTGCAACTAATCTCTAGGCAGAAGATTATAAAGCCTCGGCTCGAAATAAAATATTGGATAATGCTTTGTGGAACGATTGGTGGAATATAATTAAATATAATGTGAAAGGATCTCATTGGTTCGTGCTCGTAAAAACACAACGACCTAGGGACCTAAAAATATGAATATTAGCATATTTGAATGCAGGACGAACCTCTGTCAAAATCTCCCCATTTTTTCCTCACATCTCTGATCAAAAAACCTCCAAATCGAATTTCAATCGATACTATAGACTATAGAGTATAGATAGATGAATGCGATGATGCTATGAAACGTGGCAACGACGTATTTTGTTTCCTGTGCTTATCATCTACGTACAGGGTCACTTTCAGCTATTCGTTATATTCGAATGAATTATTTGTGTCTAGAAATTCGGAAACATTACAGTATCAAACATGCCCGTGAACAAAATGAAAGTAAATGGTTCAAACTCTCATACTCTACAAGGTTGCCAAGGGTTGCATCAAAGTTTCAAAAGGAAATCTGGTTCTTGTGTTAACTGTACATTAAAAGCTTCAAGACCCAAAACTTTACGCAAAATACGTAGTAATGACGTTTCTAGAGTGCCTAATTCCAAAGAACGACGAGGAATGGACAAACCTGGATTTTCTTCAGAACTTTCTGCTGAAGCAGCCATATTCTCGGCTGTTTTCGAGCGACTTGCATGGATTTTATTTTTCACATCACTATCTTATCCTAGCAGCTCAAATTTTTCCACCAATTTCTTTATTGCGGTGCTCCACGACGACCCAAAAATGTTCGAGTGTTAAGGTGAATACAGACGTGACGTGAAATCACGTCACGTCAGGCACCATCAGTGCTCCCATTGGCCTGATAGATAGATAGATATTTATTTGACTACATTACATTAACAACATTTGTAGCAAGTCACATCAAAAGTTATATAAATTCCAAATTTAAAATACAATGCATTGAGGTCACAAACGCACAGTAAAGTGTTCTCGGTAATCAGAGACAGAGTAGAAGCAACCATCCAACAGCAAAGTCTTCACAGCTCTTTTAAACTTCGTTTTGTCAAGTTTTTTCGAATCATCCGGTAAACAGTTGTATAAGTTTAAGTCTAGGAAGTTTTTCTGAGTTTTGGCCAAGCGGCATCGATTATTGCGGAAATTGCCAGCATTCCTAGTGTAATGATGATGAATATCTGATTGCCTTAGTAAAGTGTCAGATCTGCTATGAATTTCCAGAAGAACGTGAAAAATATACAGCGATGGAAGCGGCATGATACCAAATTTCCTGAAAATTGGTTGGCAGTGCTCTCGCAAACCAACACCTGCCATCGTCCTGATCGCTCGCTTCTGTATCCTGAACACGTCCAAGGAACCAGGGGAGTTCCCCCAAAGTACAATACCATAGGTAATATGGGACTGAAAAAGGGAGAAATAAGTTGTTCTCAAGACATTTGCGCTGGTGACTTCTCTCAGTTGACGAAGAATATAAACTGAAGTTGACAATTTACCTCTCAGTTGATCTGTGTGACTACGCCAAGAAAGTGTGTTGTCGAGTGTTATGCCTAGCAATTTGACGCAGTCATCTGTGGCTCCCATTGCAGAGAATTTCAGATGTTGTGTTTTCTCATCATTCAATTTCAGCTTATTTGCTACAAACCAAGTGTTTGCTCTTCTCTCAACAAGTTCTGCTATTTGAGGTAGGTCAGAAATTTTACGATCACTATAGATGAGAGTAGTGTCGTCGGCATAAAGGATGGAAGTGTACGGCAACATGAAAGAACACAGATCGTTTATATAGATGGTAAATAACAGAGGCCCCAGGATAGAACCTTGTGGGACCCCATGCTCAACCTTCCTGCAGTCCGAGGAGACACCACGGCAATGAACAAACTGACTGCGGTTTGCAAGATAGGATTTTTTCAGAGACAGAGTCACACCCCTGATCCCATAGAGCTGTAGTTTCTCAACTAATATATCGTGCGATACGCAGTCGAACGCCTTCGTCAAATCGAAGAGGGTAATGCCAGTGTGCAGACCATCCTCCAGACCCTCTATTATGGATCTAACCACGCCAAAAACAGCTTGCGAAGTTGACCGGTTCTTTCGGAAACCAAACTGAGATCCCGAAAAATATTCATTTTGTTCAAAATAGGTATAGATCCGATTTTTTAATATATTTTCAATGATTTTACTGAAGATTGAAACAATAGATATTGGACGAAAGTTATTTGCACAAGTACTGTCTCCTTTCTTAAAAATAGGGATAACCTTCGAAACTTTGAAGGGATCCGGAAACACACCCGTCGAGAACACCAAATTCATAAGGGTTGTTAGAGGACAAACTATTATATCAATTGTCTCCACAATCATACTCTTGTTCAAATCATGGGCGTTCAAACACTTAGAATCACTTAATGATCTAACCGCCTCCAGGATGTCAGGTTCGCAAACAGGATGAAGAAAGAAAGAAGTACATGCCGATGGAAAAATTTTTGGATCATGAACAAGCGATAAAGGCGTTTGTGGCAAGGATTTTATTATCACATCAGCAGCGTTAACGAAGTGGTCATTCAAACTATCAGGCGATATGTCGACAACATTAGGATAAGATGATTTATTCCTCTCAAAATTCACAATTTTCCAGCAGGCACTGGGTTTATTAGCTGCGGAGATGATGAAATTATCATAGGCGCGCTTCTTGGTGAGTATTAACTGCGAATTATACTCTCTCCTGAGAGATCTATATGAAGCAAAATGAGCAGGATCGCCACCAACATCAGCAATCAGCTTAATTGCGGTCAATGAACTCTTCAAAGATCTCAAGTTTCCGTCAAACCAATCAACCGGTGACTTAGGGGCAGATACCGTGGTCTTTTTCTTCAAACAGAAACAGACATAGTATAGGTGTTTGACAAAAAGGATGCCAACACATTGACATCGGTAGAGGAATCAAAAACACTCCAATCTGCTTCTGAGAGAGATGATCTGAGCTTCGACAAGGTAGCCGCTGTCACCCTTCTAGAGAAAACTACATGTTTGGTAAGCTTCAGAGTATCCTGAACAACAATATATTGTGCCTTATGGTCTGCAATACATGGTTCAAAAACTCCCGTGTGAATGGAGTAAGTCGCCAAGTTTGTCAAAATATTATCTCTACCCGAGTTGAGGAGGTGACAGCTATTCTAGTATCCTCATGTATCACAGTCCCTAGGCCAAAAGATTCCAAAAGACTATGTAAGTTATCTGAGGCAACCGATGCAACTTTGAAATTAATGTTGAAATCGCCCATATTAATTATTTTAGTAGATACCTTCATAATGTCCGACAGAAGATTTTCGAAGTTACGAAGAAACAAGTTGACATGAAGTTGATATGAATGTGAACGCACAGAACGATGTGTTGCATTTTTATATCACTCACATTTTGACGTCTACTTTCATATTAGGCCAATGGGAGCACTGCTACACGTCAGAATAGTCTGTATTCACCTTTACGAACCGTCTCTGACAAATTTTCACCATTATTATAGTGAATTTTAATAATTTCAATGCGTCGTTAAAGCGCGTATCGTTCCATATTTATTAATGGCCTAGTTTCTACTTGTCAAATGTCAAAAAATTACATCTAAATTTACATCTACCGAAATAGCGGGCTATTCATAATACCACCTCTTATTGGAAAACCATTCAGTATAAAATTATTCGGAAATATTTTTGACTTTGATATATTGATTCCATAAATAATTAATCTGGTAATCAGTTTGTTGGGGTTTAACTCCGATTCATACTTTTTCCTCAAATTTTCAATGAATCTGTATGCGAATCATTTTTAAACTGAACTGTCAATTATGCTTTTTCCAAAAGTGTTTTTCCAATTTCGAGAGATTTCTCCGAGCATTTCTTTATGAAAAGCATACAAAATTTTTCTATACGAGCCTCTATACAAGGGTTATTGTAGTTGTGGCAGTATACTATCAACTAACTGATTACAATAAAACTAGGGAAAATTCTATCGGGTAGGAAGTCCAATAAAAATTTTAAGAGCTCAATATATCATTCCTTATTGATAGAAAGGATAACCCTCAAAAATGTTGTATTGGACTTCTACAATTTTTATATTCATAGAAGTCGAGATTTCTTCCTAACTGATTATAATAAGTCGAGATTTATTGCCATCGGTAGACGGTTCTTTTTCGCAATGAAGTAAGGCCGTACTTTAATACCATATCAATTTGTCAGCAAAATTCGGATGATTTGCATAATGACCTCTAATCAGTTTCAATACCGAAATACCTAATAGTATTTTGATTACATCTCTTAGCACGAAACTCCGTCACGGCAGACAAATAAGGAGGTATTCCATTTGTGACTTGTGAAAATTCAAAATTATACTGACATTACATTGAGCAAGGAACATAATTACTTTGTCTACGATCAGTTGCTTGGAACGAAAAGCAGCAACGAACTTATACGTATATTTTTTGTGAATAATATAGGAAAACTTTTTTCCATAAAACCACCGATGTAATATGCTAGATAAGGTATGAAAAATGATGAAAACGCTTCAACTGGTCTTATTTAATCAGAAAACCTGAAATCCGGCTGTAGTAAATCGTTTATTAATTAAAATTCACTATAAAAATGGTGAGAATTTGGCAGAGGCGGTTGGTAAAACTCAAAAATTCTCGGGTCGTCGAACCTCAATACAGAAATTGGTGGAAGAATTTGAGCTGTTGGGACAGGTTAGTGATGTGAAGAATGAAACCCGTGTACGTCGCTCAAGAACAGCCGAGAATATTGCTGCTGTTGCCGAAAGTTTTGAAGAAAACCCAGGTTTGTCCATTCGTCGTCGTTCTTCCCAGCCATCAATGACGTCGATCTTGATAATTATAGGAGAAGTGAAACGTGAATATGTCCCAACACGCGTGCTATCGGAATTACTCAAGGTAAGAACTTGGGATTGCCAAACCGACGACTAGATAAATATAAAAATACATAAAATATACATCAATGTAAATATAAAATCCTCCTAAGCGGAGGACGGAATGACACCACCTATAAGTTATTAAAAACAGTATAAATAATCATAAATTAATAGGAGATACATTTCAAGTGATAGAGGTGTGTTGGATACCTGGTTATCAAAACTTCGAGCGTTAGATGAAAAGGAGTTTTGATTCGATGTAGAAGTAGGATGGAGAAGATGAGAACAGGCAAAACGACGAAATGCTAGAAGATTAGAATCAATCAGAATCTTCTCATGAGAGGGAGACAGCAATACAGCATGAAGAAAAAAAGAGTTAATGAGATGATTGATTGATTGATTGATTGATTGATTGATTGATTGATTGATTGATTGATTAGCTGACGAACAAGAGACCGAGTTAGCGCTTGGCCTCCCTGTGACACTGCGACCAACTTGGGTCTATTGTATCACTCTTTCGTCAGTGGTTCCTCACGAGAATAGGTTTGTGTCCTTTATCAGATTCACTACCCTGTTTATGAAGTTTTTCGGATTCATTCCCGTTTCCCGTTAATGAGATACGAGAAGATGAAGAACGCGTTGATGATTGGGATCAGGAGTAGAATGATGTGGCATAGGCGAAGATGGAGGTGAGGTTTTCAACATGAATTCATGATGGGAAAGGGTTTGAAACTTCTTACTTCTTCATCTTATTTCGGAGATAATTACTTAGCATGTGCAGGATGGTATCCAGCACCAGTAGGGCAAGAGTGATGAGATTCACAGTTATAAGTCTAGTGATTCGATGACAAACAGTTCCGACAGAATATAGAGAAGATATCTTGGATAAGGTGGAATAAATGCTGCCCTGCACTCGAGCAGCTGAGAAGTAGTTGAGAAGGCATCAAAGAAAGGCCAATTGAATTCGGCTCTGTCCGAAAGATATAATAATAATAATATTTATTGATCCTGTAAAACATTCTACAATGCATAGGAAAAGTCGAATTGTATTACAGTAATGTATGGATAATCCGAAATACCCTATAGTCTGAACGACCCCACTTGGTAAAATGATATGTATAATTCGAACAGCCTGAACTCTGCAATCCGAACTCCCGCCATCTTGTTTTTTTTTTTCAAAATACTCCGAAAACGGTACACACTACACAGTATCCAGTCCCACCAAGAGTACCTTTTTGTGTAAAATTGAAGGATGTTTAAGTTTATTCGAAATTTTGCTTAATAAATGTAATATTAAAAAAGTTAAGTTCAATACTACTTGCTACAAACCGTGTAACAAGTACCCTCTATGAGAGTCAAACATATGTAAAAACAAATTCATTAGATGTATCAGTTTCCAAAACATATTCGTATAAAATTTCATTACAATGTTGCCAGTAGTTTCGGCAAAATCGCAAAAATGTGTATCAGTTTTTTTCGTCAACACCCTTCATCTTGAACGAATGGCGTTACGAATGTGCTTCACGTAACAAAGCAAACCCCAATTATTTTTCAGTTTTCTACCTATCCTAGAGACACGATCATTTTTTTAAACCCCCTATATAATCCGAACGTGTTCGGATTATAGATATCATTCAATATGATTTCTATAATCCGAATGATTTGATAAACCGAACAGGTCTTGACAACTTTCTGTTCGGATTATTCATACATTACTATCAAATTAACATACCAAAAACCCAAAAATGCATTAAACAAAAATATATTTCTAAACTTCATCACCCAAGTATTCCTCCACACTATAATAATATTTTCTCAACATCAATGCCTTAATCTCTCTGCGAAAATTCAACTCATTCAAGGTTTTAATTGTTTTTAAATTTAATAGCCATTTGAAAAAAATGGGCCAAATACTGATACAATTCTCTGAAATGGATGCAGAGTTCATATTTCTCGATTGAAATTGAGTTGATACATTTAGGAAATACTCTAGGGATAACCTCATTAGAAAAAGAATGTTGCAAACACGATATATCCCAACAAAACCACTTAGTTTTGTCCGATTTTTCTGCGATTGAAAAGCCATATTTCCCCTACCAAAATGAGTTTTTTCTTCGATTCTCCTGAAGATCAGTTTGTAAACACCAATAACTTGTTGATATTTTCCTCGAAATCCCAAAAACATCTCATAAAAGATTGTTTTTTCACTAACCTAATCTAACTCCATCAACCGAGGCCATAACTCACAAAACAATGTGATCTGAATGGCGTAAAATGGTCAAATAATTTTTAGAGCTATGTTGTTATAGAAGGGGAAAGTGATTTTTTTAGAAGATTTTCATCGATCTCGTGATGATTATGTGGGGACTTTCAGTGAATTAATGTAAATGATAACCGTGTAGTGTCGAGTTCGTGGAATTTCAAGAGGATATTGTTAAGATAGAAACATCGCCACAGATTATTTAGTACTAAGTATCATTTCATTAACAATAAATTTTTAATAGAAACGGTCCAAATCAAATGTATAATTTCATGCTTCTTAAAATTCAATTTTACCTCCCACATTTGTGTGATTTTATTGTTACATATCTCTACATTAAACGTTTTTCCATCATAGAGATTTAAGTCTTGACAAAACATTCTTGATAAACATTCTGTCAACATTGTCAACTTGTATAGAGATCAAAGAGTTTATAAATTTCAGCCATTCTGTGATGATGAAAATCCAGGGAAGCATCCAGATTATTCTTATGATTTTTTATTTTCTCGTCAAATTTTATCTGGTGAAATTGGAAATAGCTCCAAAACGACGCTTTTCATTGAAAAACATAGGTATATTTTTTTTTAATAATTGATTCTTTCGGAAATATGAACCGTTCATCTTTTTGTGTTTTCATAGTATTTTTGCGAGGATTTATGAGTCGGCTACGCTGTAACTTTTATACCAGGAAAAATATTAAATAACTTTTGATTGAGGAACATGCACCATGATTAGAGTAAACAAAAAACCAAAATTCAGTTCATTTGAAATAACGGTTCCGAAGGTATGAAATGTTTATTTTCCTGGATTTTTGACACCCTTCATCTTTCAAACGGAACCGAATTTTGAAAAATGGTATAGGAAAAAATGTTTCGTTTGATGAGAGGAATCTACATTTGAAATATATGTACAAGTCAAAGACTCATCCTGTAGAACTGCTGACAGTTTTCCTCCGAAATCCAATTGACGTCTATTTCATTCACTTTTATAATGTTTCCCCGTTGGGCATGAACTTCTCACACATTTCACCGTGTATATTTTCAAAATGTTATGTTATAGTCCTTTTCCTATCAGATGAATGAGCAACGTTGTCCCTCCTACACAGAGGTAGGTCGTAGTAATTACGTATTTATCCAAATGTTTACTTTCGGAAAATGATGAATTTGAGAAAATATTATGTGAACTCAATCATTCCAAAGACATGACGAATGTTGAAGAAACTTTTTTCTCTGTTAATACTGGAAATATTTCACGTTATGCTTAAAAGATTCAGTTATGCTTAAAAGATTCAGTTATGCTATTTTGTTGTACGGAAATCAAGAATCGAGTGTTGAAATTTTAATGAAAAATAATGGACACAATAATAAGATTACCTACTCGAATAACCCGACAGAAATACTTCTAAACGAACAGACGGACCTATAGAATTCTCCACTCTTCAAAATTCTCAAGAAATGAGCCTACAGAAGAGATTTAAATACTTTTCTGCACAACCTGAAATACTCCAGTATGAAAATGTAGTAGTGTACTACCATGGAGTTTTAATTTACCTACATAGAGACACAACCCAGTTCAACGATTTGATGCATAAATTTTTAGCAGTTTACTTGCCAATTTGTCAACTTAAGTGGCGGCACATAGTAGCTACTAAAGGAACTATCGAAGAAACTTTATTCTGCTTGCTATTCATTTATAGAAATCTGTAGGAGATTTATTTTCCTCTAGTTCTATGAATCGTAGGCAGGGTCGGATTCATCCAAATTATACAGGGTGACTGGTGACGTAAGGGACAACGGCTAAGTGGAGATAGAGGCCCTCAAACTGAATGAGAATTTGGGTTTCAAATGTCCCATAAGGGTATTCGTTTCGGAGATATAGGGTGATTTATGAAAAAATGCTAAATCTATGAACTCCCATATCTTCGTTAATATGATATATTTTTCGCTGATATTTTACATGTTTGTTCATACAGGCATTCTCTGTCAGCATAAGAAAAAAAATTGAAAAAAATTGCTGGCCCGTACTCAAAATTTTCAATTTACATGTCAAGTGAGAAATATCAAACGGTTTATGAGATAAAATAAAATCAAATAGAAATTTGGAAAGAGGGAAATAAACTGATGAAATATCTGTTTTTTGTTTGAATGGCACAAATTTTCTTTCGTTTCTATGATATGTTGAAGTGAGAATATTACAATATTTTTATATTCAAATCATGAAAATTAGTACTACTGATAGGAAAAACCTTGAATTCGAGGCGCTAGAATGAGTCATCCGCTGTTTATAAAAAATTAAGTATTTTTAAAAATTCATAGAAAATCTATTTATTAATATTGTGAATGAAGGAAAAATTTCATGCATTTATTTTTTCATACATCAGTATTTTATATTCATGGAAGATCAAAAATAATTGTCATTTTATTGCATCCAAAAAATCAGATGTGATGAAATACTACATCCCACATTTCCATATGCCGGTTCGGATCGTCATCGCATTCGGCTTCGGAAATAGTGCCTTATAGTTCAGCTACTTACCGCCAGATGCGGGAGTAAAAATTTTCTCTTCTCTGAAACACACTTATCCATCTATGAACCGGTGAAGGAACTACACAAAATTTAGCTTCAAATCGTTGAACTGGGTTATGTCTCTATGTATATTTAAACTCAATGTTACTACGTAACCTGTGTCACAATTAAATCTTAAAAGAACTAACGCCATTTACAAAGTTAAAAAAGAGTAAATAGAAATTAGTATCAACAAGATCCCTGTAAATTATTGGACATTTCACGAGTACCAACCTGCGTCAGTTTCATTTAAAAAAACTTGATAAACCTAAATCATGGCCAACCGGGATACATTATAGAAGTGAATGGAGTATATGTTTAGATGTTCATGGCGACTGAGATATTCAGGGTGCTACATTTTCAAATTGATGCACGTCAAACGTTAGAAAATGGCGTAAGCTGGTTGCGCCTCAATATGTCTGTAATCTCAATTTTCGGTCAGGAGTTTCATTGAACTCATCGTAAACGAGGTAGACTGTGCGTTTAATCTTAACCGTGAGCTGAGGAGGAAAAGCAAAGAAAGTGTGTGTGAAAGTATGCCCTAGAACTTGTGGCTCCCTGTCTTTATTATTGTATGATTATAATGATTGTTATTCTCAAGGTCGGACGTCTACGTTCTGGCAGCTGGAAGGATCAGCGCCGGATCTTTAGTTTTTGGCGCCATCCCACTTTCCGCTGTCAGTACTGCCGGACCTTTCCGGTATATCAGCATGAGACTTTAAAGGTAACAACTGGCAGATTATGATTGAACAATTTTCGAATTTCTCCGATTATGAGCTTGATTGCCAGAAACCAGGTAGCGTATTTCGGAATTCTTCAGAGTAGGCGTGCTCGAACATGATTTCAAATGTAACAAAAATTGAAATATTGAAGTATAATGAAAACCACTTTTTGAATCGTCAGTCGAAAATAAAAGTATGAACATTGTGAAAACTGTGTTTTATTATAGACCTAACATGAAGAAGGTACGGTAGAGCGGTGTGGCTTTGCCAACGAAGGTGACTTTGCCTAACTACCTAATGTTTTATGTTTCATTTTATTTTGGTGAAGTCAGTAACTTCTCAACGACAGCACGAATTGGAACCTAAGAGACACTATATCCCCACATTGTTTCAACAGTCACAGTCCTTTGGCTTGGATTGAAGGGTGTGCTATGCTGTGTTGTGTGAGTAGGTAAGTTTTAACGTGTTTATAAATGCGAAATACTGAGGGTTGTGTAGAAAACATGAAAAATGGTACGTCCAAATACATTTAGCAGCTTATTTCACACGTATTTAGAGTCGCGTAAAAAAAACTGAGAGCATTTGGTTGGGCGGGTCTCGAAATTTCAGGAAATTATTCTATTGTTTGCAGATTTATGCAGACAAACCATCTATGTTGGGAAGAGGAAAATGGAAGCGATTTTTTGTAGGAGGATAAAATATTGAATGGAAGCAACAGTTCTGCGGTTTTGGAAAATGAATAATTATTATTATATATTGTTCATTTACAAAGAGACTCATTTTATGTATTTTATGAAGAATAATAGATTTTATTTTCTTATAATTTGTTGTTTTATTCGCGACTAGAACCTAGCTAACTAACCTTCAAAAAAGTTAAATAAAAACGTTCTCGTGGCAAAAATACCACCTGCACTTGATTAAATTGCCAACAAACGCATTTTGATGCAAGTGGCAAATTCGCACCGATGCGCGATGTGCGGGTGACTTTGCCAAATTTTTAAAATGGAAAAAAAAATTGTTGCGCACTTTTTATTCCGTTTCTAATAACAGCAATCGATAGCTAGATTTTTGAAATTAAACATAATTCAAACACAACTCATTTTACAAAAAAACGAGGAATTTACATCAAGAATACCCTAAAAAGTGGTGCAAAGTCACACCGCTCTACGGTACTGAAGTTACGGTGAATGACGAACGTTATCGTTGCTACTACGATAACAGTTTCTTGTGACTCATTGGGAAACTAATGATCTTAACAGTCGCAATATCACATGATCATGAGGTGACAGATTGAAAGTTGGCACAAGGGAGTTAGGGTATGCATTTTGGCCTGGGGGAATAATTGGACCGTTTTTCTTCGAAAACGAAGAATGGCGAACGTTGTCGTTCTACGATAACACAGTTACCTAACAGATAGCACATTGACGATCTTCCACGAGTATGCTCCTGATGGTCGTGTCATTTCCTGATTTGGTGACAATAATTGACATCCGCGCTCTTGTGATTAAGAGCTTTTAGACGTCTGGCTGTGGGGTTATCACAGGTTTAGGCCAATATGCCTGCAACCATGGAAGAATTGAAAGCCAAAATTAAACATGTATTCGATGATGTTATTCAAAATTTCCTCACAAGGATACGCATATGCCAGCATAGCAGTGGCGGCTATTTGAAAGACAATTTGTTTCATACATATACCCCAAATGTATATTTTCTGAATTAATGAATATTTCTATACTTTGTTACAGAAAACCATTTTTTATTGAACACTGAAATCTTTCGCAATTATTGAAACACTATTTACATTATGTAATAAAAACAACAAATATGTACATACAAATACAAAATGTACCACCTTCCCGGACGCTTTTTCTTTGAGAAAGGAGCATTTTTCGGCCTAGCATGGAAAGTATGTACTTTCCGGACTAGGCCGGAAAAAATCACGTCGTTGTGGTCATTGCTATGATCATCACAATAGCAACGAAATAACGGATGACAGTTCTGTTTTGTTTACATCAAATAAGAATGAAAATGTAAAATAAAGAAATGTGTCGTCTCATTGATTTGTAGTTCTACACGTTTGCCGAAAAATATTGTACGCAACACGCCCGAAAATAGTTTTTCTCTATTTCAGTATCGTAATGAGCTCATTACAGTTCTAAAAACAGTGCTGTAATGAATTCATTACAGCATCGTTTTCAGTTACATTTTTCGTTTTGTGGTTGTCAGCAATGACTTCCGATCCTTTGAAATTTCAGCAGACGTCAATTTGGAAACGTCAATTTTCGTATTTCCTAACGTTCACACCAACTGCCAAGATAAAATATGAAAGTCACTAGGACCTATAATTTGAATTTTTTCATTGAATTTCAGAAAATTTGAGTTGAAATAGAGAAAATATCGTCTAATACTCGTTGCAGAATGCAATTCCAATACTCATGCGTTCGAAAACTCGCTCCTTCGTCGCTCGTTTTCGAATTTCGCATTCGTATTGGAATGGGAGCCCATTCTGCAACTAGTTTTAGAATATACTATTTTCGGCAACCGTCCGGGAAGTACCCACTTCCCTGACGCTTTTTATTTGAGAAAGTAACATTTCCCGGCCTAGTTCGGAAAGTTCATACTTTCCGGACTAGGCCGGAAAAACTCACGTCGTTGTTGTCATTGTGATGATCATCAACATAGCAATGAAATAACGGATGACAGTTCTGTTCAATTCAAATAATAATCAAAATGTATAATAATGATGATCATCACAATAATAATCAAAGCGTAATACTTCCATCTGAGAGCCGCGTATGGGATAGACAAAGAACCGGTGCTACCATATGTGCCTCTGGAGATTGAAGCGGTGGTCCAGAACGATAGAGCTCGCATATGCTGGAACTATCCTGTCTCAACAACACGGCAGATCAATGCTGTTAAGCCAGACATACTTCTGCTGGACAAGGAGTTGAAAGAGTTATTTGTCGTGGAATTCTCCTCCCCTGCTGAAAATAATGTTGTGATGAAGGAAGAACAGAAGAGGCACTGCTATGCGGATGACACACAGTTATACCAGGGTTTTCCACCTGATAATTATTTGGATGCAGCTGATATTCATGGTGCACTGCTCATAACATGAGATTAAATTCGGATAAATCTAAACTCCTCTTATTTGGTCCAAAGGATCGCATCAACTTCCTCAAAACAAATTTCACAGTATCAATAAATGGAACTCCTATTCCTGTTGTGGAGGGATCAAAAAATTTAGGTATATTTGTTGATAACAAGCTCAAGTTCACGGATCACGTCAACTCCCTGCTGAAGAGGTCATTTGCTGCTTTGAGACTACTCTATCTGAATCGCGAATTTCTTGGTCGAAGTCTTCGAGTATAAGATTGGTTGAGTCACTTGTATTGTCCCACTTTAACTATGGTGACTATGTGTATGGTTTCTGTCTTGACGCCTGGGACAGAGGACGGATTCAAAGGGTGCAAAACTATTGTTGCAGATTCATTTTTGACCTACCGAAGTACTCTCTCAACATATCTCGAAGAATAAACGAGCTTGGTTGGCTAAGAATGGAGAACAGGGTGAAGGTTCACTTACTGAACTTGATACATAAGGTGCTTGGTACTGGATTGCCAAGTTACCTCCGCCTTCTCCTGAATTTCAGAGGTGACTTATCTAATCGCTCTATCAGACATACAACAACTTTGCACATCCCCCGACACTTCACATCTGGTTTCCAAAAATCTTTCCATTACAACGCGGTTATGGAATATAATAAATTACCTCCTTCCCTTAAATCCCTTTCCTCCGCTAAATTTAAACTTGCCATCAAGAGTCTGTTTCTATCGTCTCAATAAGCCATGCCCGTATATCGTCGTGATTGAGATGTAAGTTCAGTGTTCCGAGAGGCCGTCTCCCTTAGTTCATTTCAGTTCTTATGTTCACTTATTTTTATTTTTTTTTTATATATAATTCCTATTTGTTCTCGTTTTTCAATCAAAGATTTTTTGTTTCTTTTTTTTTTCAGATTTGGAATATTGAATATTTTGTTTTCATAGTGAATATGTTATTTTATTTTTCTGCTTCTGCTCGGGGGATTAAGTTGAATAGCTCTGCTAGACTTCGCCCCTGAGAAGATATGTACTATCTATCAAATAAAGACGTTTATTATTATTAAATACAAAGACCTTGTGTTCGAGCTTGGATCTTTATACCCAGGTCATAAAATTAGGATGGTCGTACTAATCATAGGATGTCTCGGTGGAATGAGAGCTAACTACGTGGATGAACTGAAGATTATCCCGGTCTGCAGATCACTGGCCGAGGTATTAGCGCACAGAATGCAGAAAGCAGTGTTGCTCGGGTCACTCCATATCATCAGGTCCCATGAACTCTAGAAGCCACTTGCAGCTCATCTCTTTTGTTAAGGGACGCTGCGAGGGCAGGATGAAGAACTCCTCCATGTAAGTGTGAGGGGTTTTTAGTGAGTAGCCAAACAAGATCCTGGATTCTCACACTACCGATAGTGTGGACCCTCTCGGTGCCCATAAAGGGTTTTCCCCTCACACGGACGTTAAAAAAAAAAATCAAAGCGTATAATAAAGAAATGTGTCGTCCCATTGATTTGTAATTCTACACGGTTGCCGAAAAAATATTGTACGCAACACGCCCGAAAATAGTTTTTTTTTGACTCACAGACTTCATAGAATCTTGTCTATTCTTCCAAAAAAACCTATTTTCCGGACTTGTTACGCAAATAACTATTTTGGACTCACAGAATTTTATCTATTCGTCCAAAAAACCCCTATTTTCCGGACTTGTTACGCAAATTACTACTATTTTGGAGACATTCAATCAGTAGTCTTATTTTATAAAATCTGTCGGACCACTTATTTCTTTCTACGAAAACTGTGATTTTCAATTTTAGTTCCGTATGTAAGGATACTAAGAAACACAAGTTTGCTCTGCTGTGAGTGTTGCCCGAAAATGCGAGGTACGCTTGGTTGCCACCTCAGTTACTGCTGAATTTCAGTCTGAGTTCTAGGAATATTCGAGTTATAGAAATTTGAATTATAGGGAAAAGAATGGTGATGTTGTAGAAAAGTTCGAGTTAGTGGAGTTCCACTGTATATTAAATGAATAGTTAACAGATGTCTATTTCAGAAAAAAAGGTTTCGTCCGTTCAATATAGAAGTTATTGATTTTCTAGCCATAAAAATATAAAATGTTTCTAATTCCCAGTAAATTCAAACGTCGCACAAAGCGCGCTAGGACGGCCAGCCGGCCCTAGGGTGGAGATAGCTGAATAGCATATTATTGGAACTAGCTAGAGTTGTAACGAATATTCGCATATTTTTGGATATTCGTATTTGCCGCATCCGCAAAATTTCTGCGAATGTTTTGCGAATATGAATATCAGAAAAAAACAACTTATAACACAAAAATTAGGTGCAATTGAAACTTACAAAAACAAATCTATGAAACATTTATCAGTCTTTCTTTATATAACTTTTTAATGTTTAAATAATAATCATCTTGAACAAAATACAAACGGAACGCACCGCGTAACTGCCAGCAAGCCATAGACAATTGGCGCCAAATTTGAACATATCTACATTCGCAATCGCGAATGTCAGTAGCAGACATTTGCATTCGCATTCGTATTCGCGAATGTTTGAAAAATGACATTCGTTACATCACTAATTGGAACTGATTGAAGAATATTCATTCATTTTGTTCGTTGGATTTATTTTGCTCTCATCGTTCACATTTATAACATTATTTAGATACTTTTGAAAATGTATGTTCAAATTCTTAAAATTTATATTACTGGTTCTTTCTTTTGATTCAACCAATAAGAATATAATATTGCATATATTCTTGAAATGGCAACTCGTTAATCAGGGCGAGAACATTTGAATCATAGATTAACTGATGGGAATCCAATTCAGAAATATGATTGATCCTAAGAAAAAAAATTATCAAAAACGTCAAAAATTCACGTTTTCCAAAAGCATTCTTGGATATTATGATCGAAGGAAATGTAGAAATGGATGACGAGAACGTAACCTTGATGTCTGAAATAGAGTTCCAACTTTTTTCATTATTTCATGAGCAAATTCATTTTTCCTATTCACATTAGAGTGGGTTTAGGCGTTAGTTATTATAACTCACGCTATTGGTTCATTGATATATATATGTACGGGAAATTTTTTCTAGGAAAACTGGACGTGTGCCAAAAAAAAAAACGCTCCAGTAATGTAAACTCATGGTAGAATCAGAAGCAGGTGGAGAATTAAAAAAAAAGGAAATGTACAGGATATTTTTCAACCTGCAAATTAATCTGAACTCATCAAAACTCCCACCATGTATTTTTGGCAAAGTGTTGGAATTATTCAAAGTAGACAATCATATTGTTCTACACTGAGAATTTCTTCAATACAGGGTCTTTCACGAGGAACCTCACCCATATTTATACGGGAAACTACTGAACGTATTTTCATGAAATTCAGCACTTATAAGTATTTCACGATGCTGATGAAATCTAAAATATTTTCAAGGCATGAGCACCTCCGGTTTTTCCGGAAATGACGTCAACATCCGTTTCTCAAATAAGAACACCATTTTTTTATGGCAGATATTGAATCTACTTTAAAAAATAATGTGATTGTATGCATCACACCCTTGCCCTAAAATGGATATTTTCTGAGTTATTCACAAAAAACTGTTTTTCGTCTCGAATTTTCAGCTATTTCTTTTCCCTTCACGCCAAAAAGATGAAATTTTCAGGAACGGTTACTTAAACCATGTCTAAGATTTTACTACCCTAATATGCAAGAGAAAAAAGTTACAGGTTGTTCCTAAATAGATGGCGAATTTGGATTCGAATTTGTATCGGAAACCTCTTTATTTCAACTAATCGGCCATCGGTTTTCTCTCCAGTGATAAATAAATAATTCCTTATGAACCATATGCAAAAACTTACCATGTTTTACATTCTTTTTTTTTAATGATAGATATCATTAATTACATCTGCCAAATTCCTCTTTATTCAGTAGCATTTTGTGTTTACTATTAATTTGGTGATAATTCGTATTAAGTTATAAAATCGATCACTATGCCTAATTTTACCAATGAAGATTATTTAAATCTCATTCTACTTCATGGAGAATGTAATAAAGTTGTAGATAGAACGATTCGACTGTTCATTGAGAGGTTTCCTGACCGACCCAGACCAACGAGAGATACCATTAACAGAACCATGACAAACTTGAGAAATGTCGGATCTTTCGTTAAGAAAACTATACACAGAGAAAAAAGTGTAGTAGAAGATGAGAACAACGAAATTACAGTTCTTGCATATTTTCGTGTGAATCCTCAAAATTTTCTCAAAGATGCCGAGATTGATCTGGGATTATCTCAATCGAGTATTTGGAGAATATTAAAAAAACATAAAATGCACCCATATAAATTCAATAGGGTACAGCATTTGAAGGAAACTGATTTCGTCAGGAGAACAGAGTTTTGCGAAGCTATGATGATTCGATTTCAAGAGAAAACTTTTTGGACTGTATAATTTGGACAGATGAATCTGAATTCACAAAGAATGGTTCTTTCAATAGGCATAACAGTCATTACCTATTGGGATGAAGAGAACAACCACCACTTCAGACAATGGAACTTTCAAGAGACCTGGAGTTTCAATGTTTTATGCGCCATCAAAAATAATGCAATTCTCGATGTTCACATTTATGATGGGACTTTAACTGGTAAGATAGAACACTACACATGTTTGCATTATTTAAAGAATGTTCTCTCTTAGGAGATAGATATTCTGACATATTGACTCAAATAATTGAGCCGCTAGTACATAACCATAATGACTTATGGTATCAACAAGATGGCGCGCCTCCACACAATTCACTCAATGTGTCAAATATCCTGTACAGGCTATTTGAAGATCGATGGTTGGCGAACAATGGTCCACATCTTTGGCCACCACGTTCTCCCGATTTAATTCCTTCAGACTATTATGTTTGGGGTAGGATAAAAAATATTGTCTACTCAACTCCCCTGACTGATAAAGAGGACTGCATAGAACGAGTCAGAAATGCGTTCAGGTTTGTTTAGATTTTTAGATTCATAGTTTTGAAACTCAATTTGGTTTTTAACACTTTTGCAGATCTCTTCCTCCCGATGAAATAAGAAGAGCAACGCACGAAGCATTCCTGAGACGTATCAATAAATGTCTAGAAATTAACGGTCAAAACTTTGAGCATCTTCTCTAGTTATAACTGCGAGAGTTTGCCATGGTTCTCCTAATAGTAACTTGAAGTCGTTTCAAGAAGGGGTGAAAAATCCACAGCATGGTTCAAATAACAGTTCTTGAAAATTTCATCTTTTTGGCGTGAAGGGAGAAGAAATAGCTGAAAATTCAAGACGAAAAACAGTTTTTTGTGAATAACTCAGAAAATATCCATTTTAGGGCAAGGGTGTGATGCATATACTCACATTATTTTTTAACGTAGATTCAATATCTGCCATGAAAAAATGGGGTTCTAATTTGAAAAAATTGATTTTTCACGATTTTGTCATTCCTAACTTTGAAAGCGATTTTTCCACCCCCTGTATCATGAATCGCGATTTCGATTTTTAAAGTGGATACATCAATCTTACATCTTGAAAAATCCCAAAAAAGAAAATTTTCCATCCAAAAACCTCGAAGTTATTCTTGTTTCAGCGGAGCTCTATTTTCGATTTTTTTTTCGAATTTTCCCGCTCAGACAATTTTCCAACCAAAACTGAAAAATGTTACATCAAAATAACTTGAAATTTTCTAAGGAATCTATTTCTGCAATAAAAAAATGGTGGTCTAATTTGAAAAACGGAAGTTGACGTCATTTCCGGAAAAACCGGAGGTGCTCATGCCTTAAAAATATTTTAGATTTCATCAGCATCGTGAAATACTTATAAGTGCTGAATTTCATGAAAATACGTTCAGTAGTTTCCCGTATAAATATGGGTGAAGTTCCTCGTGAAAGACCCTGTATTGATCAAGCCATACCAAAGTTATGAATAGAAGAAAAATCGTTTTAATCGGACAAATCACCCTGTAGACCCAGAATAAAGGCCCCTAACCATAAACCAAACATTGTTTCGAAACTGCCTTGAGTAATGTAACCTTCTCCTAAATTCAGACGGTTTCCTCCGGAATCACCCTGTATAATAGGGCTATAAGCGAGGAGTCCCAAGGTTCCCAAGAATATTGCACCCTGTATCTCGCTTATGCTTCGAAAACGTGGTATATATAATAATGCATCTACACGGCTACCTATACAAGGTGACAAGAAAAACTACGGACAAAGTTTGCTGTGGTCTGGAACAAAAGTATTTCAGCGCAGCCAAATAATTTTTATTCTCTTGGTTCCTCTACACTTTCCTGTACCAATATACAGGGTCTTTCACGAGGAACCTCACCCATATTTATACGGGAAACTACTGAACGTATTTTCATGAAATTCAGCACTTATAAGTATTTCACGATGCTGATGAAATCTAAAATACTTTCAAGGCATGAGCACCTCCGGTTTTTCCGGAAATGACGTCAACTTCCGTTTTTCAAATAAGAACACCATTTTTTTATTGCAGAAATAGATTCCTTAGAAAATTTCACGTTATTTTGATGTAACATTTTTCAGTTTTGGTTGGAAAATTCTCTCTGAGCGGGGAAATTCGAAAAAAAAATCGAAAATAGAGCTCCGCTGAAACAAGAATAACTTCGAGGTTTTTGGATGGAAAATTTTCATTTTTGGGATTTTTCAAGATGTAAGATTGATGTATCCACTCTAAAAATCGAAATCGCGATTAATGATACAGGGGGTGGAAAAATCGCTTTCAAAGTTAGGGATGACAAAATCGTGAAAAATCAATTTTTTCAAATTAGAACCCCATTTTTTTATGGCAGATATTGAATTTACGTTAAAAAATAATGTGAGTGTATGCATCACACCCTTGCCCTAAAGTGGATATTTTCTGAGTTATTCACAAAAAACTGTTTTTCGTCTTGAATTTTCAGCTATTTCTTTTCCCTTCACGCCAAAAAGATGAAATTTTCAGGAACTGTTACTTAAACCATGTTTTAGATTTTACTACCCTAATATGCAAGAGAAAAAAGTTACAGGTTGTTCCTAAATAGATGGCGAATTTGGATTCGAATTTGTATCGGAAACCTCTTTATTTCAACTAATCGGCCATCGGTTTTCTCTCCAGTGATAAATAAATAATTCCTTATGAACCATATGCAAAAACTTACCATGTTTCACATAATACGAATTATCACCAAATTAATAGTAAATACAAAATGGTACTGAATAAAGAGGAATTTGGCAGATGTAATTGATGATATCTATCATTAAAAAAAAAGAATGTAAAACATGGTAAGTTTTTGCATATGGTTCATAAGGAATTATTTATTTATCACTGGAGAGAAAACCGATGGCCGATTAGTTGAAATAAAGAGGTTTCCGATACAAATTCGAATCCAAATTCGCCATCTATTTAGGAACAACCTGTAACTTTTTTTCTCTTGCATATTAGGGTAGTAAAATCTAAAACATGGTTTAAGTAACAGTTCCTGAAAATTTCATCTTTTTGGCGTGAAGGGAAAAGAAATAGCTGAAAATTCAAGACGAAAAACAGTTTTTTGTGAATAACTCAGAAAATATCCACTTTAGGGCAAGGGTGTGATGCATACACTCACATTATTTTTTAACGTAGATTCAATATCTGCCATAAAAAAATGGGGTTCTAATTTGAAAAAATTGATTTTTCACGATTTTGTCATCCCTAACTTTGAAAGCGATTTTTTCACCCCCTGTATCATTAATCGCGATTTCGATTTTCAAAGTGGATACATCAATCTTACATCTTGAAAAATCCCAAAAATGAAAATTTTCCATCTAAAAACCTCGAAGTTATTCTTGTTTCAGCGGAGCTCTATTTTCGATTTTTTTTTCGAATTTTCCCGCTCAGAGAGAATTTTCCAACCAAAACTGAAAAATGTTACATCAAAATAACTTGAAATTTTCTAAGGAATCTATTTCTGCAATAAAAAAATTGTGTTCTAATTTGAAAAACGGAAGTTGACGTCATTTCCGGAAAAACCGGAGGTGCTCATGCCTTGAAAATATTTTAGATTTCATCAGCATCGTGAAATACTTATAAGTGCTGAATTTCATGAAAATACGTTCAGTAGTTTCCCGTATAAATATGGGTGAGGTTCCTCGTGAAAGACCCTGTATGAATTTTCAGTTTGATATAATTTCATTTCACAGAGTTTTAGAATGTCAAACAAACGTAGTGCGATTTTGGAGCTGTTTGGTCAAGGTAGGCGTCAATGCGAAATTGTTCGTTTGCTCAATGTGCCTCGACAAACCGTGTCCGATGCAATTCGTTTCAAGGAGCTTGGCCATGATGGTCGTCGTCCAGGAAGTGGTAGAAAACGCACTGTAAATACACCTAGCAATCGCAACATCGTCAAGAAGCGAGTCAATCGAAATCCGAGGGTTTCCATGAGGAGAATAGCCTGTGAGACCGGTATCAACCACGAATCAGTCCGTCAAATTGCCAAAAAGGAGCTCAACCTCAAGCCATACAAGCTCCAAAAAGTTAAACTCCTCACGGAGGAAAACAAGCGCGTACGACTCCAAAAGTACCGCCAACTCCTTCGTCTCGCCGCCGGTCAGCAATGGGAGCGAATTCTCTTCACAGACGAGAAGCTTTTTCACCGTTCCCAGTGTTCCCACAACCACCAAAACGACAGTCTGGTCCGTAGAGGCTCCCGGTACATCGGCCATCGTCGAACACAGTCAAAATCGGCAATCCGTCATAGTCTGGGGCGTAATTTGCGGCAGTGGTAAACTGGTAAAACTCCCTTAGTGTACGTGGATCAAGGGGTCAAAATCAATCAAGAAGTCTACCGCTGCGAGATCCTCGAGGCCGTAATACTTCCGTGGGCCAAGCAGCACTTCGGCGATACGCATTGGACCTTTCAACAGGACTCCGCTCCGGCTCACAGAGCGAAAATGACGCAAGAATGATGTAAGACCCATTTTCCTTGTTTCATCTCATCTGCAGAACGGCCGCCCTACTCACCGGATATCAACCCAATGGACTACAGCGTGTGGTCGATTTTGGAGCACAGGGCTGGTGCTAAAAAACACAAAAATTTGGAGTCGTTGAAGCAATCTCTGCGCCGAGAATGGAACGGATTAAGGCCCGAGGAGCTGCGACCCATTGCCGAAAATATCAAGAAGCGTCTGAAGCTGTGTATCGCCGCCAAAAGAAGCCACTTCGAAACGGCTTGAATATTTCATTAACAAATGTTCAAGCTATTATTATTTGTTGTTGTTTTGTTCAATTTTTTTTTTAATAAAGTTGAATGAAAAAGAGTTTGTCCGAGGTTTTTCTTTTCACACTATATAATGTATATGTTTGTCCGCCTCATGGTGAAACACCCTCTGTACATCTTTACAATGGAGATTTAACATCAAATTTTTTTTTTTTTCGTTGTTTCAAAGATACTCCTGGTCCAAAGGGGGATTTAGGTCCCCTTCGTCCAGGGCTCGAAACTACCAGCGAAATTATCTGCTTGAAGTGAAGACTCTCAACACACTTGATCTTCCGGCCAGGATAGTAGGAAATCGGCTCTGTGTTCGAGTATGTGGCTGACAAGTGACAACGTTTCAGAGAATGATAGCAGTCACCAATGGCCAATAAGATCTTGAAACAAATTACATATAAGATTTCTTCAAATATAAACTTCGCAACTGGTATCGTGCATGACTCCAAAAACTAAATGCGAAATGAAGTTCACCGTAAATTATTTATCATTTATTATGTCTTTTCATGACATTGCGATTTCGTTCATAACGAATACTGAATTATACTGTCTCATTGTCCTATTTTCTTGTTTGAAATTTCCCACAGTTGTTTAGGACCATGGCAAACAGCACGATTAATAAATTAAGTGCCGAAAAAGTCACGAAACTGTAACGACATAATTAATTTTCGTTCTCTTGCGGTAAATGACAGCTGTTGGGAAGCAGTTCACAGTTTATTGTTATGTTTTGTGGCGACTCAATGCCACGCGTGTAGAAGTCTGCGACCGCGCTTCACACGCCGCCCGCACAGAGGGCACCTCCTCCTAGGCAGCGTTGGTTACTGCGGTACCATACTCTTTATAGACCGACCAGGTCCTACTACCCATTACCCACGCTCGTCTCGGGCAGGGCAGCTGTAACACCTACGTCATTGGCAGGCCTCGCTTACATTAGCCAATCTGATGAGTCCATCGTAAGCGAGGCTGGGACGAAACGTAGCCCCATCCCGATTCACAATTAAAAGCAACACGCTTCAGTTTGTTATGTAGATTCTTCATTCGATATTTTTTATGTAGTTGCATTGATATAGATGCATAGAAACCATGGTGTTGGCACTCATATTATATTTTGTTCAAGACATTCTTGTCGAAAGAAAATCTTCGTATTGGACATATACATAAACAGTGAAACCTCTACTAACGGACACCTCCTTTGAGCGGATACCTCTATTGAAGGGACACATTTTCATAGTCCGGAATTCGGTAAATGCAAATCCTTCAGATAGGACCCTTTCTTGGGCGGACGGTCCCTTGGGCGGACGCGGACACCTATTTTTCGTATTCTAGGTTTCGGAACTCTCCTTTGAGCGGACAATCGAAACTAAGGCAACGTAAACATTTCATAATACTTCACTGCATACTGTGTTCACGTGATTGACAGGCTGTTATAACCCAGTTGCAGATGAAAATATTGAAAATCATCATTGCATTCCTAGGGTTTTCAATGCGTTTGGTCTAGTTCAGAATAGTTTAATCTTTCCGATAGAACGCCTGAGATTTCGCCAAGAACGCAGTAATGTCTGCAAGACGAAGAGAAAATTAATGTAGTGAATATACAGGGTGTTCCATCTCAGAAAAGCCACCTCGTATATTTCTTATCCCATAGTATGAAAAACGTAATTTTGATAAACTGTTTTCGCCAAAAACCCTCTGGACTTCTTCTTGTGGGGGCATCTCAAGTCCAACGTTTTTGTGACTCAGCCTGAAAATTTGGACGAACTACACCAAAGAATGGTAAATGAGTGTTGTCAAATAACTCCAGTGGCGCACCCAGAAATTTTTTTCGGGGGGGGCTGCTGCTCAAGAGTAATCAGGTTTTTGTAGGTTATATAATTTAAAAAATGCGCCGCTAGCGAAAACCTTCTTAAGTAATGGATATATCGCATTCGTTATTATACCGGGTGTTTCATTGGTGAATGAACATACGGTAACCTGAGCTTGAGCTACCCTAGGCGAGTCCAAAAAACCGATATATGATAGGTCTAATCAATTCCATAACCGAGATACAGGGTGCTTTATGTATTCACCAAGAATTTCAATTCCTCATAACTTTTTAACCAACCAGTATAGTCGGTTGATATTTGGAGCGTATGGTTCACTTCTACAGGTCGATCAAATTACTTTTGAATTTCCAAAAAATTCCAGGTCCGTATTTGAAAAATATGGGACTTCTTCCAATCTGAGATTCAACACCCTGTATATTGAAATTTTACGATTTGATTGAGATATTTGAAAAAAGGAGAAAATTTTCAATGGAGTTCAGTAGATTTCATTGTCCCGCACGTCATTTCCAATTGAATATTGGAGTTCCACAAAATTCTCAGAGAAATCGTACATTATGATCTAATTGAATTTTTTTTTGTCCCACTAATTGCACGTTCGAATTTCATAATATTCTGTGGAATCATTTGGAGTTATTTCCGGAAAAACATTATTCATAGAGAAAAATTTAGTTGAAATCAGCAAAGATGGATAAATAACTGAAGAAACATAAAAACTCAACGTGAAATACAGAAGGTGCTCGAAAGTACCACCATTTTGTTCAATACACATTCTTGCCCTCTTCAAAAACTATGTCTGATACTTTTTTTGATCATGTCTGGATTATTACGTATTTCATTGCATAATAAAATTCTGTTGACCATTCTTTCATTTCGTAAAATCCAGCTACTAAAGTTAGTTCTTCTAATTTCATCACATGGATCCAATCGTTGTACCTTCTGGAGATCAATTTGATCATAATGTACGATTTTTCTGAGAATTTTGTGGAATTCCAATATTCAATTGGATCTTTCCCTTAAGCTCTCTTTGAGCAAAATGACGTGCGGGACAATGAAATCTACTGAACCCCATTGAAAATTTTCCGCTCTTTCCAAATATCTCAATAAAATCCCAAAATTTCAATATACAAGGTGAATCTCAGCTTGGAAGAAGTCCCATATTTTTCAAATACGGTCCTGAAATTCTTTGGAAATTCAAAAGTAAATCGATCGACCTGTAGAAGTGAATCATACGTTCCAAATATCAACCAGCTATACTAGTTGGTTCAGAAGTTATGAGGAATTGAAATTTTTGGTGAATACATAAACCACTCTGTATCTCGGTTATGGAATTGATTAGACCTATCATATATCGGTTTTTTGGACTCGCCTAGCTCTAGCTCAGGTTAACGTTTGTTCATTCACCAATGAAACACCCTGTATTTGTATATCAATCCCTATTTCTATCTGTAAAGGAAATGTTTAAGTTTCCATTCTGTTCTAAAATAATTATTATTACTTTTAGAAAAACAAGATGGAAATATTTGAATTACTTTTCTTTGTCACAGCTCGGGGGGGGCTGCAGCCCGACAGCCCCCCCCCTCGGTGCGCCACTGAATAACTCTATAAGTATGTTGAACCATGTTAGAGACGATTTTCAGTCAATATTATTGTATGGAAGTCAATGAAGGACAATTTGAGCGTTTGATTTTTTTTTACTGTAAGCATGATAAAACAATTCAATTTTTTCAAGATTGTGATTTTTTTTAGATTTTTCAAGTTTGTGAAAAGGGTTCAGTGAAAATGGGCTTGTACATTGTAAAAATAACCAAGATAGTCAAGGTGGCTCATTTGGCTAAAAAAATTGATCATTGGCGAAATTCCACATGTAGAGGAAGGTGAGGTAATACGATCCCTGGAGGTCAAATGATCCCCCACCTTAAATCAGAGACAACTAGTTCTATCTATCCAAATGCGCATCAAACATGTTCCTCACACCCCCGCAGGTTGCCTCACCAAGTGTCCTGGCAGTGCGAGTGCTTGGTGTGATTTTATTAAAAAACAATCAAAAAGTTTGGTTCTGATCTAAAGCAAGCCTGTTTTTGGACTTTCATTACTTTTTACATGCTCGTGTTTATTGAAATGCCGTTTTATTCTCGTGTATTAATAGTAGTTAGCTAATATTTAAGCCGTATTTCAAGGTTGTGTTTTGATCGATATCTTGGAATTTGGTGTTTGGGGCGAAATGATCCCTTTCAGTGTGTTTAAAATGATCCTCGGAATCATTTTACCCCATCAGTATTAGTTGTTGTCAAAGATCATGCCCAGAATTGATATACGCAAAACTAATGGCCTAAGTTGGCCTGAAGAACAAATACAAAAGGCATTCGATGCCGCCAGAGATGGTATGCCTTAAAAAACCGTAAGTAGAGAATTTAAGGTCCATGCGGTGGCATTAAAAAGAAGAGCCAAAGGAAAAATAAAGAATCAGTACTGACCAGCCCACCTTGATGCCAGAAAGAAAAAAGATATAGAACAAAGGAAAGCCCTTAAGGAAGCGAATTCAAATTAAAAAAAAACAGTGACCAACACACAGAACGATATAGAAAAGGTGGTAAGTAAAAGGTGTCGAGAAAAGAAAAGGAGGCGGAAAGAGAAAAGGCAAAAGAGCAAAACAGGTCCGATTCTTCTGAAGAGGAAAGTGTTACTGAATGCCTCCTATACTGAATAAAGTTACTCCAAAGACAATAAGGGCAAAGACACACAATGCACCTAGCGTTGTGTGTCACATGGGGACATGAGGCTTGTTCGGGAGTAGAAAAAATTAAGGTATATGTCTATTTCTAAATTATATGTTATAAACAATACGTATGGTTGAAATGAACAGCTGAGTGTTTTATTTCACTGATATTTGTTTACTGATAGTATAAAATGATCCCTGGGATCATTTTACCCCTACCCTAGGGAACATTTTGAACATAGGTGTGTATAAAATGATCCTTTACAAAACTTCAAGAAAAACATCTAATACAAAAAAACTACATACATATAATAAAAAATAATTATGCAGTTACGAAGTTAAGTAAATTCACTACCCCCAACAAAAGAAATCTCGATATTTTGTCTTCAACTTTAGCCACAGTTAAGTTTTTCCCTTAAGGGGATCATTATTCCTCACCTTCCCCTATATATTTGAATATACATATACAGTTAATGCATGATATGTTGCCGTTTGACTACAAACCCATTTTTTTCAATTCAAAGATCAAAATGAAATAATGAATTTTTTCCATTATTTTTCCCTGTATGAGATCGAATCGATCTTCAAGTTTTCAATTCATTTTTTTCGAAACAAAAAATAATGCATTTATGGGTTAAATTGTCCATGATCCCTGGTTTCGGCACCAAATGTCGTCAGGAACGAGTCGATAAAATAAAATGAGATTCCCCGGTAGTCTTGAATTGGCCAATATTCTTTCATTTGCAAAACTAATATTCAAAAAACAATTGCTTTTGTATAGTTTTTTAAGACTGGTTAAAAAGTTGTAATTCGTACTTTTAGTAAGGAAGACCTTCACAATGACACACTGGGTTGAGAAGATGGTCAGCAGAGGGAGCCACCACAAAGCGAACCAGAGTAACGTGGTCCGATAGGCTTTGAACGAGCCCCGTCTTTCAACCAGGTCCGTTTCGAAGAGGGCAACTTCAAAAACTACGTCATTAGAAGGCTTCGCTCGTAAAAAAAAACAATCTGATGAGTATATATGAGCAGAGCTGGGACGAAACTTTAACCCAATCCCGATTCGCAACACTCCACATAACTCCAAGTATCCAAGTACTGGATAGAAATGATTCAATAATTTGAGTCAGCAATTCCCACATTAGAACTTGTTATGTTCAAACATATATTTCACTTAGATGTGTTGTATGAATTGCATTCGTAAAATAATATTCAGTTTAAACTGAACGATTGTGTGAAATATCCCCCGAGTCGACCTCCTACCGCTGCGTCAAACTTGTTGTTATTGCTCCTCCTCACATTTGAACAGAGTATAGACTGAAAGTAGGCTTCTGAGAAGGAACCAAATCTTCTCTCCTTACTAATTCAATCCCCTCAAAATTTTATACATCAAAGAAAATAAATAGGATTGGCATTATTGCGAATAAAAAAAATAAATTTTTTATAAAAGTAAGATAACATTCGATGGATATACCTTTAAGCGGATATCTTTACCTGCTGTTAGCCCACGATTAGACTTGTTGAAAAGAGTAGAAATGAAGCCGTGGGCACGGTACATTAGAAAGTGAACGCGAATTTACTTAACAATGAACGCTCTCAGCATTTCAAGAGAGCGATTATTAAAATTCACCATGCGCCATCGAAGTGGAAACAACATGCAACATATTATGATGTGATTTAATTTTTGTAGCACAACCAGTCGGAATGGAAACGATACCGAAGAAAGTATTGAGTAACATGGAAATTTTTATTTTCGATTGTTTCTCTTTTCTACAAACAAGCATCTCGTTAAGTCGCATAAGGGGGAAATTCACAGGAATTATGTTTCCAAGTTCGCAATTCAATTCGAAATCCCTAGTGTTGAATTAAACTGATGTGAGCTATAGAAGGTTTTCTACTTTGTTCTATCAAGAAGTCGACAGATACAGAGATCTAAAAATGTTTCATGTATTGAATTTTTCAAAAAAAGCATTGTGAAACAGCCTCACCTCACCATAAAAAGTTGCACGCTTCCAAAATAAAAAAAAATCTTCAAAATGCTGAAAAGTTGAAGAAATAGCAGTTTGTGGGCATGTTTTACCAATAAAAAACTACCTATGTGCAAACGATAAACGTTACAACCAGCGCTTCAAGAACAAAAAATGTTTTTTCTCATTTTTGAAAGTGTGTAACTTTTCAAGGAAAGGCCTAGCAGCACTAGTTAACATGAGAGACCCATAACGCCTTAGGGCATTTTTAGCGGTCGTTATTGATCATAAGATCATCTATCTATATATATAAAAGAAGGATGTTGGTTACACCATTTATAACTCGAGATCGGATGGAGTGTTTGTTATGAAACTTCATATATGGATTCGTCTACGGTCTGGTTATTATAAAATACAATAAAACTTCGAAAAAATCGATGAAAATTTTACTTATACAGGAAATGCTTTTCCTCCCTTTGAGCGAGGCCACTAGGTGTCGCTACAGTTACAGTTACGCTACCGCTTATTCGTAGGTACTTGATTTCATATTCTCTCCGTTAGATGGCTATATTAGCACTATAGTCACTGTAATAGTGCGTAATTTGAGTTGCCTACAACTCTGCGCTGTTGGCCAACACCAAGAAGTCTCAGCGTAGGAGTACAGATGCCTAAAATGATTAGATTTCGTACCACTTCAGATGGCGCTATTCACACATTATGACTGATTATTAGTTATTTTTATAGTTTTATTCAAAATAACGTAATCGTGAAGTAGGATGTCTAGAATAATGGTGTAGGCACTGATTAGATTTTGTTGTGACCAAATTGATTATATTAGCAATAATGGAAAATTTGTTGTGGGAATAGGACAATTTAGAATATGTCAGATTATTTAGTACATATTTGGCGACGTTTCGCAAATTCACATTTGCTTCCTCAGGACTCAATATGTTAAAGGTGACAAATTCCGACTACATAAAATAAACATATAACATATTTTATGTAGTCGGAATTTGTCACCTTTAACATATTGAGGCCTGAGGAAGCAAATGTGAATTTACGAAACGTCGCCAAATATATGTATTAAATAATCTGACATATTCTAAATTGTCCTATTCCCACAACAAATTTTCCATTATTTAATCTTGGAGGACACTAAGCAATATTTTAATTATATTAGCAATGTTTCGTTCTTTCCACTACAGGTGGCGCTATTCACAAATGATGACTGATTTTGATCAGTTATTTCAAATATTTGAATTTATTCTGGCGAACGTGGCGTGTTAATGGTAGATAATTTTGTCAAGCAATAATGTGTGTTTATATTCCTGACATTCTGATGTATATTAGTTCTTAGGAGAAGTAGAAAACTTTCATTATAAAAAGATGCCATTCTGCTGTCATGTCATAATTGACTTTGGCAAATCAGCTGTTGATACATCCATCAAATTGACAACGGAAAATACACTGAAATGATATTGCGGCGCCGCCACGTTGCTAATATTTTCGATTTGGTCGAACGTCATTCCATTCAAAAATTGACGGGTGCCTACACCATTATCCTAGACATCTTATCGTGAAGGTACTATATTTTACATTAGCACCATTAGATGGCGATGAATTTGTTGAGGCTTTCGCGATCATCGATTTATGTCATCTGTTTTTTATTCGAGAATTTCGGTCGTCGTGGTTTGAAATGGTCTAAAAAAAAAAACATATGACATCAATTACTGGTGTAATTTGCATAGAACTTATAGTACCATGACGGGCTATTAACAGATCCAGAAGCGCGTGAATATCACAGTGAATTTTTATCGAAATGTCAAGTAGGTATATACGATTTTGGCGATCAGTTTCAATCGTGATATATTCATTCTCATCTTTTCCCATAATTTTTAAAATGTTTTTGAATTTCTGTTTGGGTAATGTATCTGTTCTGTGTGACAGCTCATATCCATCGAAACATTTGACAGTTCAAAAATCAGAGAACCAAGCTCTGTTGATCTCCGATCACCGGTGATTACGATTTGTGAAATCCACCGTAAGTATCATTTAGGCGGAACAAAGTTCGCCGGGCCAGCTAGTTAGAATTAAAAGTGCCGTTTTCGACTTTTTCGGAAAAATTATGTGATCGCGTATCTTCGGATTTTTTCAAAACCTCAGGAGCGAAAACTTGACCACACCTACTTAGAATCTTATATCGTTAACAGACATTTTCACTAGTTCTTCTCTCCTTAGTCCTCCAAAAACATTATTAGAACTTCTTTATGTTATAAATAAATTTCATCTGGAGCTTCCTGGGTAAATGTTTGAACTTGATCTGCTGTCAACACCTTGGATTTTTTCGGAATATATCCTTCAGATTTCATTTTTAAAAACGCTATTAGCCGAAGGAAATGGGAAATATTGATATTTTTATTGACTATTACCATTGAGTTTGAATATACATAGAGGTATTACGCCCTTGAACGATTTGATGCAAAAATTTTTGGCCGTTTACTTGCCAACTTTAGTGGGGGACATTAACCCGTCCCTCCTTCACAGAGGGGAACGTGCATGCGCCTGGTTCTGCTTCGACGAGCCCTACAAAGTATCAGTAGTTCAAACCAGACAGGTTATTCAAACCTGAAGGTCCCATCTGGTACACCGACGGCTCGGTTTGTAACACCGGAGCCGGTGCTGGGATTGTTGGACCAAGAACAAAGTGGTCCATTCCTCTCGGAAAAGACGGCTCATTAGCACAAGCAGAGCTATAAGCTGTCCTCGTATGTGCGGTGAACAGTATCCGCAGAGGCTACTCGGGGAAACACATATACATATTATGTAGCGACAGTCAGGGTACGCTGAAATCCCTCTCTGAAATAAAAGATGCTTGGCTGAGATAACACTCGCAATGTTGTCTTGTGCCCAGCGCATGCGTCTATCTCTGGAAATATAAAAGCAGATAAATCAGCCAAAGGGGCTCGCTCGAGCTTCACTGGGCCGGATCCTGCGCTTCCTATCTGTCATACATATGTATATCAAAAACCTCTTCAGGAGATGGAATTATAAGAAATTCTCCTCTGAGTGGAACAAGGGAACGATCTCAGGCAGTTGAAGCTCCTTATCAAGAGGCTTTCTGCAAAGTTTTCATCTCATGAAATACGGAAGGCACTGGAGGGCCTCGATGAAAAGAAGGGTGCCGGACCTGATGGAATTCCGTCAACTTTCATTAAAAATTGTAGTTCTTCTCTTGTGAAACCATTAATGATTATTTATAACAAGTCTCTGAGGTCGGCACACTTTCCGACAAGATGGAAGACTGCATCCATTACCCCAATTTTCAAGGCGGGAGATAGGAGTTCAATTACTAATTATAGACCAATAAGTAAATTATCCATTTTCGAGAGGGTGTTTGAGTCGTTGGTTTATCCATGTCTTTCAAGTCTGGTAACATCGAAAATTGTAGCGGAACAGCATGGTTTCATCAGGGGGCGTTCGGTCGAGACTAATCTGATAACATTTGTGGAGTTCCTGCAGTCCGCACTTGACCGACGTGTTCAGTTTGATGTCGTTTGCACTGATTTCAGCAAGGCTTTTGATAAAACAGACATCAATATTCATATTTCGAGCCTTGCTGGGGTTGGTGTGGGTGGCAGTATGCTTGGATGGTTCGAGTCGTACTTGTCGGACTACCATTCGAATCTTTTTGAGGCGCATTCCGGTGTGCCCCAGGGTTCCCACTTGGGACCTTTATTATTTCTGATCTATATAAACAAGATTGCTGAATGCTTTACACAGTGCAAATTCCTTCTTTTCGCGAATGATTTAAAAATGATGAGAAGTATCAGCTCTGAACAAGATTGCCTGGATTTGCAGTCTGGATTGAATGCCCTTTATACTTATTGTGACGACAACCAATTATATTTGAATTTGGATAAATGCCGGGTAATCACATTCACTCGTAATATTAATAAGATTATCTATCCTTATGATCTTGAAGATACTGTTTTGTCTAGGGTAGATAACATAAAAGATTTGGGGGTGATTTTTGACTCTAAGCTCCTTTTTGACCGTCATATAGATCAACTAGCTAATTCCTGTAATAAAATCTTGGGTTTCGTTGCAAGAAAAAGTAGACATTTCATCAATTTGAAAACCTTCACCATTTTGTATAATTCCTATGTTTATAGTAAACTCAATTTCGCATCTGTAGTTTGGAATCCTAAATATTCAGTGTATATCGCCAGGCTCGAAAGAATTCAGAATAGATTCTTAAAGTTTATTTCTTTCAAGTTCAATTTTCGTCTACCACCTAGAAATCCCGAAAACTATATTCTTCGTTTGACTCAATTTGGTTTTATTTCTCTTGAAAATAGAAGAAGGATCAGTGATGTCCTTTTCATATATAAGCTCCTAAACAATATCTATAATTCTCCTGACCTTCTTTCCTCCATAACCTTCCATGTTCCTTGTCGTTCCCTCAGAAGTACTGATTTGTTTCATATTCCTTTTCGTAATACTAATAGCGCTATGAATTCTCCTCTCTGCAGGATGATGAGATGTTGTAACTCTTTGGGTAATATTGACCTCTTTCATCTTAGTCAAAATTCAATCAAACAAAAACTCAAAAAAATATACTTATGTCAATAGGGTGTTCTTCTCTTTTTTTGTTGTTCATTTTCTACCAAAACTTATGCTTACTTTGATGACTTTATTTCGAAATGTTCTTGTTATACTATAAAATTGTTCTATTAGATTAATTAATTGTGTACCTATTTCTACACGTAAGAAAATTTACTGTTCACTTTGACATACTTTGTATTTCAAAATAGTGGATACTGTGTTGGGTGGTTGTCACCTGTTTGTATTCCTAATTATCTAAATAAATAAATAAAGCTGGAGGTCAAAAAGCTCTTGATTTTCGAAAGAAAGCAATTATCCCTGGTGACTGGTGCTTTAATTGGCCATCTGTTTATCAAACATCTGCGAAGAATGGGTCTATATAAAAGGCTTATATTATAAGCGTTCCCTGGGCCTTTGGTGCAGGAACGCGGATGAAACGGCGGAACATCTAGTGTTCGCGTGCGGTAATCTATCTGTATTGATGTTAACACACCTAGGGAACCCTACACTTTCCATATCTATGGTGAGAGGGACTCGTCCCTGTCGTCGTGCCTTCGGGTCTGAGTCTTTCTAGTATCGCATAAATGCGGTATAAACAATAGGCCACAAGGTCTACGTTCGGCCAACCAAAGGCGCCGCACTGGAAGAAGAAGTCGTTGCGTATCAGTTTTTCTTTAAATTCAGTTAACAAAAATGATAGGGGTAGTCTACTTTAACCCCCTCCACTCATTCTAAAATATGAAAAAATGTCAAGAAAGTGTTTTCATTATAGTAATACTTCCATAAGATACAGGGGTCTCGATTCAGCGGCTATAGCGAGCTCGATATGATTTCAGACTACATGCAAACCCTATACTCATCCGAAAAACCATTCAAAACACAGCTCGACTGGAACAGATGGGACTCGAATATAGAATCACAATCATCTGCAGAAATAGTCTGGTACACAGACGGTTTTAAGACAGATGAAGGAACAGGAGCGGGAATACACGGAGTAGGGCCAAGAAGGGACTACATAATACCTCTCGGCAAACACGCCACGATATTTCAAGCTGAAACATATGCCATTAGGACATGCATACAGAAGAACCTGGAAAGTGGCTACCAAAGAAAACACATCCACATTCTCTCTGACAGCCAGAGCGCCATCAACGCTCTCAACTCGACACAGATAAAGTCTAGACTCGCCTGGGAATGCCTCCAGGACCTTTTAGAGATGGCAAAACACAACAAGGTCACTTTGATGTGGGTGCCAGGTCACAAGGGAATAGCGGGCAACGAAAAAGCAGACCAGTTAGCAAGACAAGCATCTGAAACCGCCATTCACAGGGCCAGAACCTGTGCTTGGAATCGGCAAAAACCGATGCAGGACACTGATTGAGGAGTGGATAAAACAAAGTCACCGACAACACTGGGAACAGAGCGACGGGCAAACACACAGCAAAGTCATGGTAGGACACATAAGCCAAACCTTGACGGCTGACTTTTTGAATCTAAACAGAACAAAGGCACGTATAATAGTAGGTCTACTGACGGGACACTGCGGCCTTAGAAAACATCTGAACACCATAGGAATACTTGGAGAACCCGTGGATGGCAGACTCTGCGGTGAAGAGGAAGAAACAGCCTCTCACATTATTTTTGAATGCGACGCCCTGGGAAGAAGGCGCCACAGAATCTTCGGAGAAATCAATCCGGAAACGGGAATGAATCCGAAAATCCACATAAACAGGCTACTGAACCTGATAAAGGACACAAACCTATTCTCGTGAGGAACCACTGACGAAAGAGTGATACAGTAGACCCAAGTTGGTCGCAGTGTCACAGGGAGGCCAAGCGCTAACCCGGTCTCTTGTTCGTCAGCAAATCAATCAGCGGCTATAGCTGCCGTCATTACTGAGTTCTGTGAACGTAGTCTTAAGTAGATTATATCTATAGTTGAACTGCTTAAAAACCATGTCACTAATGTTCCCATCGCATTGTAAGCTTTTTAAGAATACTTCAATCGTGAGTTGATTCTCTTTGGATTATATCATTTCATTTCTAAATACTGAAGGATGTTTACGAAAGTTTCTAAATAATTCTCAATAAACTGAAAAGATTCTATATTTAATCTAAAAAACAGTAGTGAAACTTAAAAATATTCAGCCTTAATGAATTATTCACATGTTATCAGTCTTGGAGCACTGTTTTGATCAATTCTTTCTTATTAACCTTACCCATCGTATTTTTTGGAATAGCTCCTACAACTTTCAAAATAGTGGGAATACTATATTTGGGTAACTTATCTGAGGCCCAAGTCTTTAAATCATTCAATGTCATTGTTTTATCCCCATTCAGAACAACAATTGCGGCAATTCTTTCTCCCCATTTCTCGTCAGGAACACCTAATACAGAACATTCTTTAATATCTCCGTTATTCAATAGCTGTGTCTCAATATCCAATGCACTTATTTTGTATCCACCAGATTTTATGATATCAACACTTGCTCTCCCTAATATTTTGAACGAATCTTTCTCAATATCATACATAGATATATCTCCTGTGATGAAATATCCATCTTCTGTAAACTCCTTCTTCGTGGCTTCAGGTCGTTGAAAGTATTCTTTGAAAATGCCGTTACTTTTCACTAAGAGATGACCTGTGGGGTTTCCTTTTTTTGTTGCCTTCTCATCAACTTCTATAATTGTGTTACCATTAATGTTACAACTTTTCAAAATGGTGCTAGATTCATCATTGATATCCTGCTTTATTTTCACACAAACACCAGGTAAAGGTTTTCCTACATACCCAGGTTGTCTCTTAGACTCGTATGGATTGGAAAGACACATTCCTATCTCTGTCATGCCATATCTCTCTAATAACTCATGACCTGTTATTTCCAACCATTTCTCAAATGTCCTATCTGGTAATGGAGCAGATCCACTTATCATCAGTCTAACTTTTGATTTCAATGTATTTCGAATATAATCTTTCATTTTTGGGTCTTGACCGAAAACTCTATTGTATTCTTCTATTAACTTTGTGTAAATTGTGGGAACTGCCATGAGAACGTTTATTTTTTTATCACTGAATTTTGGGTTGATTCCAAGTAAATGTGACCAAACAGTGTTTGCATCAAATTTTGGCAACATAGTTATTTTAGCACCTACTGTGAGGGGACATAGCATGGCATTCACTATTCCATGAACGTGATTTAAAGGCAATGTGTGAAGTAATAAATCACTTGAAGATAATTTCCAGGCATCTACAAGCATGTTGACTTGGCTGCATATATTTTTATGGCTTAAAACCACCCCTGAAAAAATAAATCATGTTGAGTCCAAGTAATCAGAATGAAAAAATAAGAATTTAATAAAAAAATAAGATGTTTGCTGATCCCAACTGTTGAAGCAATGGATTTTTGAAGTTCGAGAAACTCATATTATGCAGCCGTTTACAAAAATAAGAATATCGGTAACATGAAGTATAAAACTCGACCACAAGCCTAATTTCGACAGTAATAAATACATGTATTTTGAATGATTTTATCGTCTGTGAATTCAATTAATTAGAAAGGAAGATTTTTAGCGGCATGCAGACCATTTTTTGAAATTCCGGAAAAAGTTACGCACCGTGCAGGAATTGAACCTGCGTCTCCTACTCTCCGCTAACAGTGTGTATGATACTTTTCCCGGAATTGAATGTCATGAGGTTCACCTTATATGTAGTGAAAGAGGGGGGTTCTTAGGTGGGGAGCACCTAGAGGACCCTAGAGCACCCAGAGGA
Source organism: Adalia decempunctata (assembly GCA_951802165.1). Classification (NCBI taxonomy): domain Eukaryota; kingdom Metazoa; phylum Arthropoda; class Insecta; order Coleoptera; family Coccinellidae; genus Adalia; species Adalia decempunctata. Next base: position 9,306,956 of record OX637697.1, read on the forward strand.
CTCCTTTATCCTTCACTTCACTTCATCGAATTTCTTCGATTTCAGTTTTAGGTCGGATTTTGGATTACGGAATCCAACATCCGACCTAAAACTTTTTCCGGAATTTCAAAAAATTGTCTGCATGCCGCTAAAAATCTCCCGTAATAAATACAATTGCAATATAACTCAAACCAAAATGAAAGCTGTCCTGAATAAAGATTGGAGCACCAAGTGAAGCATGCACATGGGCCATTAGATTTGCTCACTTTCCAAATATCATACTTGATATTGCCATTGTTTTCGGATTTCTATCAATTTATTGCAGAATACTTCATCGTAGGTATCTCCACCTTGACGAAGGCGATTTCTGCCGGGTGCGTACTCCGAGGATCTTGAGAGCTATGCTGGCGATAGCACAGCTACCGGTAGGGCCACCCAAGTCGGACTGGTCGAGAGCCTCGGAGCATGTAATCATAGACTTACTACAGGGGCGGTTTTCAGGGGGGGGGCGACAGGGGCGATCGCCCCCCCCTAAACTTTAATTTTATTAGGTTAACATAATAATCGAATGAAATAGGTCTGACTGGCATGACCGATACCTGAAAAGTAAATATATTCAATATACAGGGTGTCCCAAGTTCGAGTGCCTATTAGACGTTTCTGGAGAACTGGACATATTTGAAATCTGAAAATTGGGATTATGATATTGTTCGAAATTCTCTACAGACCTAAAATATTTTTGGATCCTGAGCATTTCCGGTTATACAGGGAGTGAAAATAATTTTTTTTTTTCAATCTTTCCGTGTCTGATATGATTGAGTATTCAATGCCGAATACATTTCTGTTGTTTTCAAAACAAAGAAAAAAAAACTGAAAAAAGTAAAATTTTCATAATCGGTATTATGTTAATTTTTCTTATTCTGAACATCCTGAGTGTAAACCGTTTTCACAACGTCAAAGTAGAAGAATGTGGAAAGGTCATGCATCTTTTGAATTTCATGAATATAATCACAGGGTGTTTCAAATTTTGTGTCAAAAACTGTTATCGAAAATTGGTCATAACTTCTGTTTTTCAAATTAGAACCCTATTTTTGTATTATTGCGTTGGATTCTGCGAAGAAAAATAATATCACTCTAAGATACTGTTGCTCCTAAATTCAGTAATTCCTGAGTTCTTTGAGCTTTTCTGGATTCATGTTGTACGTAGAATCAAATTCATCTAATCTTTTATTTGAGAATATTCTGTGACCATAGAAGATAAATGATCCCATTTACAGTGGCTTTATACAGGACAGTGGCGACAATAGACGTTCACGTTTTGATTGGTCGGGCTGTTTTCGACCACTAATGGCGGACTTTCATTGTTTGTTGTCCTGTCATAAAACAAAAAACAAAAGATAGAGTCAAATGTCAAACAGCACGACACTCAAATGTAAACAAATATCTGCCATGTTTGTGCAAAAACGTGTTCTATGACTATATTGTCGCCACTGTCTTGTATAAAGTCACTGTAATCCCATTAATAATTCACAAATGAATCTGTTTAGATTAGATGAATTTGACTCTATGTACAACATGAATCGAGAAAAGCTCAAATATCTCGGGAATTGCTGAATTTTGAAGCAACCGCATCTTAGAGTTCTATCACTATTTTTCTTCGCAGAATCCAACGCAATAATAAAAAATAGGGTTCTAATTCGAAAAACAGAAGTTATGGCCAATTTTCGATCACAGTTTTTGACACAAAGTTTAAAACACTCTGTGATGATATTCATGAAATTCAAAAGATGCATGACCTTTCCACATTCTTCAACTTTGATTTTGTGATAACGGTTTACACTCAGGATGTTCAGAATAAGAAGAATGAACATGATACTGACTCTAAATACTTCACTTTTTTTCAGGTTTTTTTTCGATATTCTGAAAACTATTCGAATGAATACAATGGTTTTAACAGAAATGTATTCAACATTGAATTTTCAATCATATCAGGAACGAAAAAAATTGAAAAAAATTTTTTTGAGCGAATTTATTTTCACTCCCTGTATAACCGGCTCTGGAAATACTTCAGGTCTGTAGAGAATGTCGAACAATATCATAATCCCAATTTTCAGATTTCAAATAAAGTCCAGTTCTCCAGAACTTTGGACACCCTGTATATTTTTATTCACCTCATTCAGAATTTTTGTTTTGGCATTATCATTGTCGTCCCATTGAAAAAACTCCCCACGAACTGCTTTTTTATTTTTTCACTTCGCCCCCCCCTCAGTAGATAGATAAAACCGCCACTGACTTACTATCCAAGTATACAGGGTCTTTCACGAGGAACCTCACCCATATTTATACGGGAAACTACTGAACGTATTTTCATGAAATTCAGCACTTATAAGTATTTCACGATGCTGATGAAATCTAAAATATTTTCAAGGCATGAGCACCTCATCTAATCGGCCATCGGTTTTCTCTCCAGTGATAAATAAATAATTCCTTATGAACCATATGCAAAAACCTACCATGTTTTACATTCTTTTTTTTTTAATGATAGATATCATTAATTACATGCTACTGAATAAAGAGGAATTTGGCAGATGTAATTAATGATATCTATCATTAAAAAAAAAAGAATGTAAAACATGGTAAGTTATTGCATATGGTTCATAAGGAATTATTTATTTATCACTGGAGAGAAAACCGATGGCCGATTAGTTGAAATAAAGAGGTTTCCGATACAAATTCGAATCCAAATTCGCCATCTATTTAGGAACAACCTGTAACTTTTTTCTCTTGCATATTAGGGTAGTAAAATCTAAAACATGGTTTAAGTAACCGTTCCTGAAAATTTCATCTTTTTGGCGTGAAGGGAAAAGAAATAGCTGAAAATTCAAGACGAAAAACAGTTTTTTGTGAATAACTCAGAAAATATCCACTTTAGGGCAAGGGTGTGATGCATACACTCACATTATTTTTTAACGTAGATTCAATATCTGCCATAAAAAAATGGGGTTCTAATTTGAAAATAGTAATTTACGTAACAAGTCCGGAAAATAGGGTTTTTTTGGACGAATAGACAAGATTCTAGGACGAGCCGGAGGCGAGTCCTGGAAGTCTGTGAGTCCAAAAAAACTATTTCCGGGCGTGTTGCGTACAATATTTTTTCGGCAACCGTGAAGAATTACAAATCAATGAGATGACACATCTCTTTATTGATTTTGATTCATATTTGAATTAAACAGAACACAGAACAGAACTGTCATCCGTTATTTCGTTGCTATTGTGATGATCATAACAATGACAACAACGACGTGTTTTTCCGGCCTAGGCCGGGAAGTACGTACTTTCCGGCCTAGGCCGGGAAATGCTACTTTCTCAAAGAAAAAGCGTCCGGGAAGTGGGTACTTCCCGGACGGTTGCCGAAAAAATTGATTTTTCACGATTTTGTCATCCCTAACTTTGAAAGCGATTTTTTCACCCACCTTCATTTTCTGGAAGGCGTTTGGATTTATGTGGTTTTCAATTATCTTCAAGAAAGACAATTCTTTTCATCGATTGAGTACGTTTCTTTTATGTCCATCCGAGAAACATTTTCACCCCTCCTTTCCTACCTGAGAACCCTCCTTTGGAGAAATTAATGGCTTATAGTTCATTATTGATTCGCGATTTCGATTTTCAAAGTGGATACATCAATCTTACATCTTGAAAAATCCCAAAAATGAAAATTTTCCATCCAAAAACCTCGAAGTTATTCTTGTTTCAGCGGAGCTCTATTTTCGATTTTTTTTCGAATTTTCCCGCTCAGAGAGAATTTTCCAACCAAAACTGAAAAATGTTACATCAAAATAACTTGAAATTTTCTGAGGAATCTATTTCTGCAATAAAAAAATGGTGTTCTAATTTGAAAAACGGAAGTTGACGTCATTTCCGGAAAAACCGGAGGTGCTCATGCCTTGAAAATATTTTAGATTTCATCAGCATCGTGAAATACTTATAAGTGCTGAATTTCATGAAAATACGTTCAGTAGTTTCCCGTATAAATATGGGTGAGGTTCCTCGTGAAAGACCCTGTATAAGTCTATGCATGTAATGTACAAGGTAGTCGAAACAAGATGATGGAAATTGCGTCGGAACTAGAGACGATGAATATGGATATAATAGCACCAACTGAGACCAAGAAGAAAGACCACGGAACAGAGGAAGTTCGAAAATACACTGCGCAAAAAAATTAACGCACATTATGGAAATCTCAAATATATTCTACAACTGCAGGTATTCTCAATGATAATTATTTTTATCAGAATAATGCATGCATTATTCTTCTCCGCAAAATCCAACGCAATAATAAAAAAATAGGGTTCTAATTTGAAAAACAGAAGTTATGGCCGATTTTGGATCACAGATTCTGACACGAAATTTGAAACACCCGGTGATGATATTTATGAAATTCAAAAGATGCATGACCTTTCCACATTCTTCTACTTTGACGTTGTGAAAACGGTTAACACTCAGGATGTTCAGAATAAGAAAAATGAACATAATACTGACTATGAATATTTTACTTTTTTTCAGGTTTTTTTTCGATATTTTGAAAACTATTCGAATAAATACAATGGTTTCAACAGAAATGTATTCAGCACTGAATACTCAATCATATCAGAAACGAAAACATTGAAAAAAAAATTTTTTGAGCAAATTTATTTTCACTCCCTGTATAAGCGGAAGTGCTCTGGCTCTGAAAATATTTTAGGTCTGTAGAGAATTTCGAACAATATCATAATCCCAAATTTCAGATTTCAAATATGTCCAGTTCTCCAGAAACGTCTAATAGGCACTCGAACTTGGGACACCCTGTATAATTACCAATAATGACAGTTTTATCGATTCAGTTCACCTGTGTTATGGAAAGTGGCTTCATCTGAAAACACCTGAAAAAAATTGGATCGTTTTGCAATCTTTCCTGTGCCCATTGGCAGAATTTCAATTTTCTTCCTAAATACGGTGGTATTGATGGTTGAGCATTAAAATTCTTCTTGCTTTTTTTACGGAATAAAAGATTGAACTTGAATATGTCGAAGTGAAATATGGGGATTCAAGGCAACCATAGCAAGCACTACTTAAACTTGTGGGTCGTCCCTCTCAATAGCTAGAGTTCTAAGTCGCTTCCGTATTTTCTAGGCTCTTGCCTCTCTTTATTTTCGATTCAGGCGATTACTGCATGACTTTCCTATTTGGAAAACACATTCGATATAAACGTGCTGCAGCACTATCATTTCTTCTGCACTCTCCTAAGACCAATAAAATATCTTCTATTTCACTTCGCGCATGTTTTCTGATTAATAAACGAGACAAAATAATAAGGAGTAATAAATTTTTTCGCCCGAATTGCCTGGTCCCTTGCCATCGCCAAAATCATATCGTTCTCATTTTGATATTTCCAACGTCGAAATTACCGAAGAACTTGTCAGGAGACATCTTTCCGAGTTGAACACTTCTTCGGCGCCGGGCAGTGATGGAATATCACCGCTTCTCTTGAATCGGTGTGCCGGTGCGTTCGCTGTCCCTCTCAGTATTATATTTCGCGAATCTTTGTCCTCCTCTTCTCTTCCTTCCAATTGGCTGTTTGCCTGTGTAACCCCTGTCTTTAAAAAGGGAGACAAGCTGTCACCCCACAACTACCGTCCCATTAGTCTCCTTTCGGTGGTCTCGAAGGTTTTGGAGAGAATAATAAGTGAGCATATCCGGAAGTTTTCTCTCGAACACAAGTTGATACCAGACCAGCAACACGGATTTGTTCCGGGGCGCTCAACTGTCACAAACCTTCTCTCCTGTTTATCCGACTGGACCAAAGCATTGGATTCTGGTCAGCCAATGGACGTGATATATCTCGATTTTTCGAAGGCGTTCGACAGAGTTCCACACGGCCGACTTCTTACAAAACTCGAACACCTGGGTATCAGGGGAGGACTACTGGACTGGATAAAGGCTTTTCTGGCCAACCGCTCATACCGCGTTCGGGTTGGATGTGAGCTCTCCTCAAGATCCTGGCAGGTGCTCTCTGGTGTACCCCAGGGATCCGTTCTGGGTCCACTCCTGTTCCTTTTATATATTTCCGATTTGCCTCTTCACCTAAAATCCACTGTCTCTCTATTCGCCGATGACCTTAAATTGTACAATTTCCCTTCTGCTGATCATTCAACGCTTCAAGACGACCTGGACCACATAAACACCTGGTGCAGCATCTGGATGCTTCCCCTCAACATAGGCAAGTGCTCCATTCTACACATCGGCAAAAACAACCCACGTCTACCATACAACATCGGTGGTCAGGCTCTGGTCTCTGGTTCCCGTTTCCCAATTGACCGACCTTGGTATAATAGTCTCCGAAGATCTCAGCTGGCGAAGCCATATAGAGCATATTTCATGTAAGGCCAAACAACTGACATACATGTTTTATAAATCAATCAAGGGTTGCAGTGACAAAACATTCGGTACTATATTCAAGACTTACATTCGCCCCACCCTGGAGTATGGTGGTCCTGCTTGGTGGTGTACAACAAGGGGCGAGGCTGATCTACTCGAGACCACGCAGAGATGGGCCACTCGTATTGGCTATGGAGTTGTACGTCCCTCATACCAACAACGACTTGAATCCATGGGACTTACAATTTTCGAGGAGAGAAGAGCTCGCGGGGACCTAATTTTTTCATTCCGAGCTGTACGCGGACTCCTGGGCGATGAGGTCAGAGATATGTTCACACTCAACCGTAACAATCTCAGAGGTCATATCTACAAGCTGAAGCGGGAGAATTTCAGGACCACTGTGCGTCAGAACTTCCTTCCTAACAGAGTTTTCGGTGACTGGAACAGTCTTCCCAACTCCGTTGTTCAGGCTCCTTCTGTCAACGCGTTCAAAAACAGATACGACGGATGGAGGTCAGACCAGCAGGGAGGACGCTAACCTCGGGCGGATCGTTTGGAGCATTCTGGTGCTGTTTGACGTGTAGACTTTTTTTGTTTTCTAAATTTTCACATAATTTTCGAAATTTTGTTTGTTTTTTTTTAAGTGCAAGTGTACCATCTAGAATATCGTTAATTTTGAGTTTATAGGTTATCAACCTCAACTCTTATTCTTTGTATAATAATAATAATAAAATGAAGAAAATATTACTAGAAAAAATTATCTGAAATTACGCCCAATCTAAAATTCCCAATTATGTACCAATGTATCTGTTTGCAGAAGTAACAATAAGATTTTATTTCCGCGGTGTAAACTCATGTGTGTGCGGTAGGAAATAACGATTCTATGAGAAATAACTTTGGAGTACTTTCACGTGACCATCTTAAGCATGAAACTCTTCATATCTCCAGAGGAGTTTTGTTTTTGGAAAAACAAAAGGCACAGAATGTTTCAGTTTCTCACGAAGATTAATATTCTGCAACGAAAAATGCATATTCCCTTTTCAAAAAATCTACTCGACCTTGAAATCAAACTTCAAGGTCAGATTGAGTATCTGCATTCAATGTCCCCCTAAAAATAGAAACTTTTATTCGGAACATTTTTTGATCCAGGCTCTTCCTAGGCAGTTATTTCAGTAGATCTTCTGAAATGGGTCACCCTGCATATTTTTCATCAAAGAATTTTGATCATTATGCACCACATCATCCAGCAACGAAAAAGGTGGTAGAATGTCAGAAATGGCATTACTTCCATTCATTCGGAATGGATGGTCAAAAATCTTGTTAGCACAATAGCAAGGCACACACGAAAGGGAAATCTGTCAGATCTGATCGGCAGTCCAGATGTGTAACAGATCTGGACTGCGGATCGGATCGCTCCCGCCGATCTGGTCCGTCGCGGATCATATATCTCATTGATCCTCGACAGACCAGATCGGCGGGAGCGATCCGATCCGCAGTCCAGGTCTGTTACAGATCTGGACTGCCGATCAGATCTGACAGATTTCCCTTTCGTGTGTGCCTTGCTAATAATGGTGAAATACATGCAATTTTATTATCTCACATAATATTTTCTGCAATTAATCCAACAAGTTGGAATTCCATTTCATAATCACTCCATTAGGCACCCCAATAATAAAAACCGAAAATAAACTACTAGTTCATTTGTTCACCTTCTCTATTCTTACTGTATATTTTTTATAAAAAATGTGGTGAGTAAATATTACTATATTATTATTTATTTTTTTTTAACGTCCGTGTGAGGGGAAAACCCTTTAAGGGCACCGAGAGGGTCCGCACTCTCGGTAGTGTGAGAATCCAGGATCTTGTTTGGCTACTCACTAAAAACCCCTCACACCTTCAATGGAGGAGTTCTTTATCCTGCCCTCGCAGCGTCCCTTAACAAAAGAGATGAGCTGCAAGTGGCTTCTAGAGTTCATGGGACCTGATGATATGGAGGGACCCGAGCAACACTGCTTTCTGCATTCGGTGCGCCAATACCTCGGCCAGTGATCTGCAGACCGGGATAATCTTCAGTTCATCCACATAGTTAGCTCTCATTCCACCGAGACATCCTATGATAAGTACGACCATCCTAATTTTATGACCTGGGTATAAAGTTCCAAGCTCGAACATAAGGTATTTGTATTTTTGCCTCTTCTGTTGTTCCTTCATCACAACATTATTTTCAGCAGGGGAGGAGAATTCCACGACAAATAACTCCTTCAACTCCTTGTCCAGCAGAAGTATGTCTGGCTTAACAGCATTGATCTGTCGTGTTGTTGAGACAGGATAGTTCCAGCATATCCGAGCTCTTTCGTTCTGGACCACCGCTTCAATCTCCAGAGGCACATATGGTAGCACCGGTTCTTTGTCTATCCCATACGCGGCTCTCAGATGGAAGTATAGAATTCGGAGTGCCGCGTTGTGTCTCTCTACATACCCCGATGGAGCATGGACTCTGCAGGCGGAAAGGATGTGCATAATCGTTTCCTGTTGCCCATGGCAAGCCCTGCAAGTTGTTGGGGTGTCCATTTTCATGATGTTCTTTTTATACCATCTCGTATTCAGTACTCCATCTTGACACGCCATCACAAATCCTTCTGTCTCTGACTTAAGGCTAGCTGACTTTAGAAAGGCGAAAGACAGTTCTTCAGACAGGTCCTGGTCTTTTAAACTCCTGAAATATATGGAGTGCAAGGTCTTACTCATATGATGTTCGAGTAATGTATCTGACTGAGACTTTCGGATCAGTCTTGCTAGGCTTCTTTGGTCCGCTTGAGTGATCGGTGCTCCAGCGAGCTCAGGATTGATCGATACGCCGGTTATGCTGAGCTTATCCAGGGCCCTTTGTGCAGCTCGGAATAGGAAGGCTCCATGGTTCGCAATTTCATGCTGAGCGACAAATTTCAAAAGCGGATCTTCACTTAGAATCCTTACTGCCATTTCCAATGTTTGTTGATAGTGTTGATATTCCAAACATTGCAATCCTCTACCCCCCTGGCTTCGGGGAAGGTATATCCTCTGTATTGAGCTGTTGGGATGTAGGCTACGATTCATGTTCATCGTTTTCCTTGTTAACCTATCAAGATCGAGGAGCTCGTTTACCGTCCAGTTCACCACTCCGAAAGAGTAGGTGAGAATCGGGATGGCTAGCATATTTGTAGCAGATACTTTATTCTTATCTTTTTTATTATTATTATAATAAGTCCTGAGGTTCTCATCAAAATTCAGGATTAATAATTATTTGTAACCGGTTTGTTTTTGCGATTCATGTTGGTTGATTCAAACAGTTTTTGAGATAGTTGTGTTGAGTTAACTACAACATACCATTAGTAACCTAACCAGTAACACTCTAAAATTCACTTATCGTGACATTTCTATGAGTAACGCTTTTTATTGATGAATTTGTTTTAATAGGAACCTTACTTCAATTTATATTGTTCTACAATTCGTATTGATCTAAATTAAATAAATAATGCTATGGAAGAGCCAAAATGGAGATTAACGCAAAATCGGATTTCTAAAGGAACTTTTTGTATATAAAGTTAGCAGGGCCACTTACGAGAAAATCAATGGAACCTATTGCATTAATTGTCGGGAAAGAAAAAAAATCGCGCCCTTAGTTTTTTTTCTACGGGGTGGCTCTGCTAACTTAACATAAAGTAAGCGGAACCACTCTCTCAATATAGATCGATACACATAAATATGGTCATGAATAATTTTCGAAGTCCATATAAAGTAAAAATCCATTTCCTGATATTTCTGATGGAAACATCGCATTTTTGGCAACAGCGCATTCGTTAATGACTTTTAATCATGTCGAATACCTGTCCGAATTTGTCGTGAAAGAAAAAAATTTTTCGCGTTTTTTTTTTCGCTAACTTTCTCAATATACATATATCGAATATCATCACAAGGGTTATGAATAATTGACGAGTAATTGTTGAAGTCCATATGAAATTATGAAGTAAGAAACACACAAAAAATCCATTCCTTACAGCATATTTCAAGTTTTTTTCGGCGATTTCCTGATATTTCTTGAAATATCGCATTCGCTAATGACTTTTAGGGCCGATTGCACCGTAGACAAAACTGTAGATTAAATCTTAAACGTCGATTAGTGTCTATGATAATCAATAGACACTAATCGAGGTTTAAGATTTAATCTACAGTTTTGTCTACGGTGCAATCGGCCCTAAATCTTATGCATTTTTGGCCGAATACTTGTCTCGAATTTTTCGTGAACCATTGTGATGATATTCGATCTATTTGGAGAAAGTGGTCATGTTAAGAGTCTTTCGCCTTCAAAATAAGAGACGTTTACCGCCAGATGGCAGTGCGAGTTCCCCGATCCTACAGTGACTATATAACCACAGTGACGACAACTCGTGTCTCATTTTCTATTAGTCGGCCGCCATGTTTTGTCGAACGTCGAAATGACAGTGCGCAGATTTTCTAACCCATCTACCGATGTAAAATTCAAAAATACCGCCAAAACATCTCGACAAAACATGGCGGACTTTTGACAGTTTTATAGCCAGTTGTCGTCACTGTGGTTATATAGTCACTGTACCTGATCCTAACTCCGCCCGTTTTATAGCTTCACGATCACACTGCTGTCAGCCCACTGTACAGGACCGATTCGGTGCTTGTTCTTCCAAATTACAAAAGTGTTCGTTTTCGAATTTCCAGATGAAAAGACTAACTATGTATTAAGTGTTGAAAATAAAATCGGAATAGCACCTAAGTAAAAAACTGAACAATACACATTTCACGAAGAATACAATGTGATAAACTTGCGGACAGTGGACACACATGTCCACTGCAAGTGTATTTCCTGATGAATATACCTAACTAGATAAAATTTTATAAGATCATATTTTGTTCAACAAATTAGTTTTTTTAGATCATTCATGAACTATGTCTTTTTGTGATCGAGATATACTTGACAATGGAATTTTTAATGAATTTGTTGAGGCTTTCGCGGCCATCGTTTGATGACATCTGATCTTGTTTCGAGCATTTCGGCCGAGAGAGAAATAATTCCTGAAGATGCCAGACACTCTATCTGGCGAAACGTCGAAATCTAACCACGCCGGCCGAAATGCTCGAAACAAGATCAGATGTCATCAATGGAATATTTGTTGAAAGATTATTTGGGCTGTTTCCATTATCTGTAGATAATGTGAACTATGTCATCCTGTATTGTTGGGATTTTCTTGTACACAGTTGAGTTATTCCCGTTGTTCCCGTAATTTCTATAATTCCTGTTATTCCCATTGTTCTCGTTATTTCCGATAATCCGATGTTCCTATTATTCCCGTTATTCCTGTTACTCCTGTTGTTCCCGTTGCCAAAAAACCTTATTCCGTCATCTTAATGATGATGAGGATGATGAAGATGAAAATACAAAGAAATAGAAACAAACATTAATACATTAATTTTTATACATATATTGGATTATTCAGCTTCATAGAACAAATGTTGGGGCGCAGGGAATATAACGAGATATGAAGAAATCCGACCCTGAACTATATATCTCACACTAGCTGTATAAATGCTCTCTCTTTCATTCACCAGTCAACTGGGAGGAGCTACCTGCGGGGCGTGTCATTTAAAAGAAATTCAATTCCATCTTAAAATCCATAATTGTTATTAACAATTGATTATCACTAATCGACGGCTAAAACAAACCTTAATGACTTGTCTTTGAGAAAAATGGATATTTATCATTCCGAATAGAAAAATTCAAGCAAATAAATTTCGCGAAAACAACACATTTTTGTGATATCATTTACAAAAAAACGGCTAATTATAAAAGAAAAATGAGATAGACATGTCATTAACTAAATGACAGACTTCAATACTGAAATGAAAAAAACACAAAAATATTAGTTCGTTTTGATGGTGGAAATGTTGAAAAATAACCAAAAATGATGTTGAATATCCTTTTTATTCATTCAATACCCATAAAATATTTTTTTTATTATTTTTACCTTTATACACACATACATCCCTTGATCAGTCAGAAAAATAAATCGTTTCTGACTCCCTTTTTTTCAGGGATGTAGACCCTTAACTTTATGTTGAATTAGCAAAGCCCGTACAAAAAAACACTAAGAAAGCGACATTTTTTCTTTCACGACAAATTCGAGACAAGTATTTGACAATTAATGCAATAAATACAAAGATAGATGCATAGAATACCTGGCGTTGGCACTGATTAGATTTTGTCGAAGACTTTCTTGTCGATCGAAAATCCGAGAATTTGTTCTGCTTTTCATTTCTCCCGAAAGGGGTCCCGCTGTTTGTCGTTGCCGCAGTAGCGCCACGACCGATAAACATTGCGGATTTATTCCGGAACTAGACCAAAATCTAGAATGCCGTTTTGCTCTACAAATTTTGGTCACGATTTTTAGTAAGGAGACGATACACCAGGTATTCTATGCATCTATATACAAAGTCATTAACGAATGCGTTGTTGTCAAAAATGCGATATTTCCAGAAATATCACGATATCGCGGCAAAAAGACGTAAAATGTGTTTTGAGGAATGGATTTTTGTGTGGATTATATTGAGGAAGTGGTTCTGCTAACTTTACCTTAAGTTAGCAAAACCTCTGCTTAGAACAAAAAATAGGGACGCGTTATTTTTTTCTTTTGAAAGACAAATTTTTGACCATTAATGCAGTAGGTTTCGTTGATCTTCCCGCATGTAGCACTACTTACTTTATAGACATGAAATTTTATAATATAAATGTCAAGACTTAAACCTAGAATCCATAAAATGTTTTTTTTTCAAATATTAAATGAGAATTCTTGAAGACTTTCGGCTTGCAAACAAACCCATCATAAATTAATAGCAGAGACATTTGTATTAGTCTGCTTGATCATAAATATTTCTGAATACATAGGTGTGAAAATAACAGCAATCAAAAAAGTAGAGAATTCATTATTGTGTTACACTCCACATTTGAAGCATTGAGTGAATTACTGAAGATACCCTACACAAACAAGAAATTAAAAGATTCAGCACATTCAATTCAATTTGCATTAATGATCTATGAAGCTTTCCAAGCATTTCATGTGTAGTTAGCTCTCAAAATCATAAGAAAAAATTGCTTCATTCCATCATTCTTTCCACTATTTGCACATCAAAAAAATCTGACATGTCAATCACAAATACGTTGAGATGGCCGAATGGAATACAATTTAACAAATTGATATGTACGGATGCAGCTGACATATTACATGTACATTCAGCTTGAGGAAGCTAATTTTACTCAACCAAGTATAGTAGAAAACCCCTCCATTCCTACCTTTAGGATTTCCTGTAGTACCACTAGTGTACAATATCAAAGCATCACTTTTCTTATAAAACATATCCGGTAATCCACCTTCTAAATCACTGTCTTTATCTGGGAAGTTTTGAGCACAATTAAGTTTCATTTTGTCATCCAGTATAAACATTTTTGTTTCAGTATTTTTGGCTACTCTGTGAATTATATCCTTATATTTTAGGGATGTGATCAACAGTTTTGGTTTTGCATCACCAGCATAATATAAAAGAAGATTCTGTGGATGTAGTGGACTCAAAGGAACAGCTGAAATATAAGTAACATATCTCGAACTAATTTAAGCATTCCCTTTGAATTCAATGATGTAGCTTCATTGACTTAGAATTTTATACTTTTTTGTTTTCCTTAATTCATTAAGTACCTATTTGTCCAGAAATCCAAATGGCCCATAGTGTAATAATATAATTCACATTATTAGAACACATAAATAAAACCCTTTCATTTGTTTTGCCCATCATTTTTTGGGAAATTTCATGCGACAACTGCTTGGCACTTAGAAAAATATTCCCATATGTGTAATTGCCTACTGAATCCCCCAAAGCTATTTTATCAGGAAAGTTAACAACATTTTTAAAGCAGGGAATATCATCCATTAAATTCATAGGTATTCTTGGGCATGGTTTAGACTGCAAGTATCTGCAGAATATTTTCAATTGATTCATATCTTTTTTAAAAATTTTTAGTATCATCTCTCAAAACCCTCTGAAAAATAAAAAAAAAGGAGGTGGTAGTTAATTCAATCCAGTATGAGAATTTACCTGTTGTATATTCAAATAAATCCAGTTGTAAGTATAAATAAGGGAATAAAAGTTTATAAGTATGCAAATATTTGATTATTCTTGACTTTTTGCGTATGATTGGTCAATGCTACCAACAAAAAGAAATATTATACACCAGAAAAAAATTACTGAAGTTTGTAAAGTTGTCAAGTCACTTTCAGGTTCTGATGTTTAGATTAGATTAGAATCAGCTGATTAAAATTATCTTTGCATTGCACATATTTGTTCCTTGACTTCCTCGATCTGACGGGCAGAATTCTCAATAGAATTCTGTTGGTAACCCAGATGGACTGCTAATAATTGCATTTTCCTCAAATTTTTTTCGCTGTTTTCGAGCTGTTGTTCTTGAACTGCGAAATTACGGGCCGAATGCATTAGTATCTAGAATATTCAATGAACAGTTTTATTTACTTCCTTTGCTCATTGAAAATTACTCACCTCATTACTTTTTGATCCCCTTGTGATCTGTCTAGCAAGTGAACATATATTGTTCAAATTCATTTGTACTCTATCTGCCAATCTCATTTTCGAGTCATCGAAAAGAGTTTTAGCACTTGTACTGCTTGCTGATGCCATGTTAACACATTGAACTTTCCAAAATTATAAGAAGTTCTATGTGGAAAATCCCTGGTTAACCATTATATCCCTGTGTTTAATACCAGTTAGTTAGTCTATGTTTAATACACAATCGGAAAACAAAATAATGATTAATGTTCAATGTCCAAGTTAGAAATAGAAAGTGACAATACTGACAACTGCATTAAGCAATGTTGCCACTTTGCCACCCTCCATACCTACATTTTCGGTAGATTTTCACTTATTTCATGAGTTATTCAAGTTTAAATACCATTTATCGAAAATATCGGGCATGAAAGTTTTACGCATGAAGCAAAATTGTAACTAGATTTCAATAACTTCAAAAATTGAGGTTTGAAAAACTAAACTTTTGAACAAAAAATTGAAATTTGCCCTGATTGGGGATTCACCTAAATCGGGGAACAACAAACTGCTAAGCTTGGATTTATCAATTTTAGGAAGCGGCAACCTGCTAGGTTCGTGATTCAAGGGTAGGCTGCGCCCTCTACATCACGAAGCTACCTGAGTAGGTAAGATTTGTAAACACAAGGTCTGACACAAAGTTATTTGCGAGGAAAAATTACGATGGAAAGTGAAGAGGGTGTGTTTCTTAGCATTAGTGAATATTTCCGATATTTGGAATCGACTCCAAATAGAAGGAACGTATTAGAAGGCGAGTTTATTGAAATTAATAAATAAAAATAATCATCTATTATCCAAAGATTTAGGAGAAGCGGTGTTGAATGCCTGTCACATTATTATGTGTGGAAGTTATATATAGGTATTGATACACATGGAACTTGACCGATATTGGCGATATTTATACAACTTACTTCGAATATGAAATGCAGACTCTTCGAAATGCTTTGAACAAACTCGCATGGTATCATTGGTATCAGTTATTTTCTTTCCACACCTCAAATTTGTCTTATGTCAATTTTCTCGACAATACCATTTTAACCAGTTATTTACAGTTTACAACTTTTGTACTTGGGAAAATAATGAAATGAGGCTGGAATGCTGGATCCCTGTTGGCTTTACTATTGCATCCATAAACGGCATAAACGCAACAAAACGCATGTGATTTCGACATTTCAGGTCAGTAATCACATTGTTCAAACGTAAATAAAACAGAACAACTTTTCTAACTCACTTCACTAAAATAGAAAAATTAACCGGCAATTTATGTAGAAATCGAAGCTTTCCACATACTAACCAATAAACCAACCCACTCAGGTTATTTCATTTCCTTCCGCTAGGTGGCTCGGAGATGAACTTGAATCGCGAATAGAATATATATTCTATGCCCCTAGCTATATATCCTGAAGAATTATATTAATGTTCTATGCTAGTATCCTTTGATATTCTGTGAGTAACCTCATAACGTCAAATCAGGCATACATAAACACATCCCTCTCAGGTAATATTTAATAATGATTGTATTGAGTAATAATACTTACTGAAATGTAATATTTTCACTTGAAAAAGTTGACATCATATTATTATTACTGTAATGATCATTCATATTTTTTTTTATCCAACAATCAATTCTCACATCATTAATTTTTTCTAGTTTCATATTTTTGTTTTTGTAAAGGTCAGTAAATTCAGAAGAAAACTTGCATGTATATTATATTTTCAGTATGCTTTATTAGTACCACAATAATTCATCATGTAGTATTTCCCAAAAAATTTCAGAAACGGCTTCTTAAGATCAAAATGGGAAAATCTATTCAACCTCAACCCTTGAAGGTTTTTCCTAAAAAGGGAATTTCGATTGCCAGGAAGAATGTTCATGCTACCAAGAAATCAGATGCAATTAATTTATTACGTAAAAAACCAGATGTTATTGAAAGTTACTTACGTACATTATCAAATAACTTTGGAACTAATGATGTGAATAATATCAATGGGGCTAAAAGAAAACTTGAAGAAGGCAGTGAAGATGAAATGCCAAACACAAAGAAGCAAAAATTGGAAGAAAAGAACTTAGGAGAAGATAGCAGCCAAATATATAATAATACAATGGATACTGAAAAATTCGAATATTTAACTACACACTTGGAATATAAAGACGAAGTTAAGGATTTATTTCATATTGATGATGCCAAATGTAGTGATGAGCATTCATATTATGTGGATTGGTTACATCAACTTTGTGAAGAAATAAGTTTGGAGGGCTTAGATGGGATAACTGTCGAAGGTAATACATAATTATTATATAAAAATATTTGTTATACTAACACTGAATACATATTGAGAAGACCTGAGAGCCCCTCACTTCAGGTTTTTACATTAATTTGACAAGGTCTAATGAATTAACAGATTGAAATCCAATTTTATTCTATTCATCAACACTGGGTTGTACAAAGCATTGAGCAGAAAATTGGGTTCAATTGATCGACTTCTTAGACCAACACTTTGTGAAACTCAAATTAAGCCTTTCACTTTTGTAGCGTTGTGGTCAAGAATGAAGTATTCATCCCATCGTGTATTGATTGAAGGAAAAGAAGAAATTTTCTGGAACCTACTGAAATATATAAGTCAGATTGAATTTTATATCTTAGATCAGCCAAGGGGGAATTTAGTGATTTATGACAAAAACAATTATGTATGCCCAGAAAGTGGCATTGTTTTAGAACCGGTAAGTTGATATTTCTGTTTTGCCATATAATTTTGGATTTGGTATGTAATTATAAATCAGGAATGTATGGAATGATAACATATTTCACTTTTTGTTTTTCACTTGCAACTGAAGAATGATGAAAATGATAATGAAGCTCATGAGTTTAACTACAAGATTTCTTTCAAACTTCTTCAAGCATACTGCAAACATTTGGGAAGAAATTCGGGTCAAGCTGTGACAGCTGAAGGTGTCACATCAGTAAAAAAAGATTGCTTGCAGTGGCGTTGCAGAGAGAAAGACTGCTGCAGAACTGATTATTAAAAGAATTCCTCATTGCTAGCATACTCAAGGTCATTTTGCTTTGTAAAATATTTACTTCCACCTCTGAAGTTTCCGAAAACTAAAAATTTGATAGGGTGTGTATAAAAACTGATTTTTGATGGTCGCCAAAGCTCTATTGAATGGGCCAATAGAATACCTATAGAGTGAGCCATTTGAAAAAATTACCTTACTTGTTGAAATTCTTCAATTTTTAGTCCATGTCAAGAGTATTCTCTACAAAGAAATTGTTTTCCATCATATCATCAGCTTTGAAGCACCCATAAATCAAAAAATTTAAGTTTCTTTCACTCTGATAATGAGGTGAAAACTTCCACTTTTTCATAAATTGATAGTTATATGTCGGCAACGCCGTCTAATTTAAAAAAAAATGGATGCAATTAAATAGAAATCCTAATTGGGCATTAAACAATGAAATAATATGAAGGGGTTGTCATTAGAACAAACTCAATTCTAACGTATGTATGAAAGATAATGATCCTCTTTATTTAGTTTGAATTGATAGTTTTGTTGCTTCTGAAACGTTAATTAATGTGTATAACGATATAATAAACAGATGTATAATTTTGTTACTTTTTTAGTCTCTGAAATATGTGCCAAAACTTATATGACATACGTTAGTACCGCTTCAAACGAACACCCTGTACGATTATTTTTAGGCTTATATATCAATGCCAAAGCAACAACTTTTGCAGTATTATTTCTTAACTGATGTAAGTAATGAGATTTTTTACTTCATCACACTAATGGGACACCCTGTATATACAGGGTGTCCCGAAAACAATGGATAAGCCTGCAACTATAGATAGACACTGTCGTGGTCTAACTTGTTCCAAATTTTGACCTTAATGAAAATTCCACGGTTTCCGAGATATTCATGGTTTTCGTATTTTTAGAAAATTTCCAAGTGAGATTAGTTTTTCTAGTGCCATTTCTACAAATGGAGAGGTATTTCGATATGGTTTTTTTAATTTCACATGAGATAGTTCAGCTATCGGAAACAAAGACTTAAATTCATCAAACTACTGTAAAAAGTTAAAAACTCGTGAATTACAAAGAAAAATTGAAAACTAAATGAAATTTCCTTCAAGTTTGATGAGCTACAGTGTTAAAAAAATGTGGGACGCCCCTGGTAGACATCATCTTAAAAACTTGCTCAGTTATTGCAGATTCCAAAGAAGTATCATAAGCCTAGGCATTCTGTAGTTTTTCATTCTCGTAACTACTTGATTACCAAATAGTCGAAAAATTTTGAAAAACTGGTTTTGTTGTAATCGTTATTCTGAGCTCATGTGTTAATGTAAATGTATGATTATACCTAGCTATTCTGATTTGTTTAACCTTATGGTTATCTTTCAATAGCAAAAGTATGAATCTTTCAAAGAACTTCAATACTATTACCAAATTACTATCCATTGGAAATGAATGAAGAATGCAAAATAAAACAACAAGTTCATCATTCATATCGAACATTTATTCATAATAAATGTTCAAATTGACGTCCTTGCGCCATTATACACGCTCTACACCTTTCAATGAACGCACTTTTAATGCGACGCGCGTAATGCGACGTATTAATTTGAGCCGCTGCATTTTGGATACGATCCCGTAACTCCTCAATCGAAGATATTGGCTTGGAGTAGACTTGATCTTTTAGGCACCCCCAATAAAAAAAATCCAGGGGGTTTAAGTCCGGTGATCTCGAGGGCCATGAAATAGGGCCAAGCCGGCCTATCCACCTTTGAGGGTATTTTACATTCAGGTGATTTCTCACTCTTACTGCGTAATGAGCTGGGCACCCATCATTTTGGAGCCACATATTCCGCCTTATAGCCAAAGGAACATCTCCTAATAGGTCGCTTAATTGATTTTCTAAAAAATCGAGATAAATCTCACTATTTAGTGTGGCGGGAAGTTCATAAGGCCCGATCACCCGGCCATCAATAATTCCAGTCCACAAGTTGGATGCAAATAATACCATATTTCTATTCAACCAGAGAAACGATACGCTACTGCTTTTTCCAAAATAAAAATAATTTTCGTAATTTCCCACTAGATTCCAACAAAAATGGCCTCCTGACTTTAACACATGAGCTAAAAATAACAATTACAACAACAACAGTTTTTCGAAATTTTTCGACTATTTGGTAATCAAGTAGTTACGAGAATGAAAAACTACAGAATGCCTAGGCTTATGATACCTTTTTGGAATCTGCAATAACTGAGAAAGTTTTTAAGATGATGTCTACCAGGGGCGTCCCACATTTTTTTTTACACTGTAGCTCATCAAACTTGAAGGAAATTTCATTTAGTTTTCAATTTTTCTTTGTAATTCACGAGTTTCTAACTTTTTACAGTAGTTTGATGAATTTAAGTCTTTGTTTCCGATAGCTGAACTATCTCATGTGGAATTAAAAAAAACCATATCGAAATACTTCTCCATTTGTAGAAATGGCACTAGAAAAACTAATCGCACTGGGAAATTTTCTAAAAATACGAAAACCATGAATATCTCCGAAACCGTGGAATTTTCATTAAGGTCAAAATTTGGAATAAGTTAGACCACGACAGTGTCTATCTATATTTGCAGGCTTATCCATTGTTTTCAGGACACCCTGTGTAATACATATACCTATAATTGAGTTATTCTCGTGAACTTTCCTCTTTGTTAGTTGCGTTATAAACTAAAATTCATCAATAAACTAAATTATTAAATTCCAAATAAACTGCTCGTTTTCCAATAAGAGGTGATATTTTGACATAAAAAAAACGCCATTTTTTCAGATAAATGATCGGATATTTATTTCATTATAAAGAGGAAGGTATGCCGTTAATAATGGAACATCAGCCAAATGACCACCACGACTACAGGACCATATCCTTTTCATGAAATTTTCCACAACCAAATCGCAAAGTGGCTGCCCTGTGTCCTCGATAGCTTCACGAATTCCATATTTGAGCTCTTGACTTAGACCCACTTTTTCACATAGCCCCAAAGGACGAATCACAAGGTGTTAAATCAAAATTTCTGAGTGGCCAACTGTGATCGCCTCTTCCAGAGATAACACGTTCCGGACACTTTTCCGTAAAAGATCAATAGTTACGTTGTTTGTGTGGCAAGTAGCGCCGTCTTGTTGCGAGAAAACGTTCTCCCGAACCAAACCATCCAATTCCGGCGATCAAAAATCATTAATCATCTCTCAATAGCGCAATCCATCGCGCGAAGCCGCGAACTTAAAAGAGCGCTCAATTCAGTGAACTAGGTTCACCTAAGTCTGAAGCTGGGCTTTGGTAAGAACCGAGATCAGCGCATGTGCAAGAATATTGAAAATGAACATCATTCATTGAATCTCACTATGACATTTTGTATTATGTCGTGAAATGCATGTTTTCCATAAATTCATGTGAATAATTTCAATCATAACCTTATAATTTATTGTGTTATTTTTCAATCCCATCAATGCGTTTTCTTTAAGTCTTGCATATTGTTGTTGAACTATAATCATTGGAACTGAACTCTATTTTCTTGTTGCCTCTCGTAATATAGATTACTACTTTGTTTTCGCCAATAGACCAGTCCAACAAAACAGCTGATCACTGATGGCTGCTGGGAGCAAACAAATAAGAAACATTCGGAATCAGTATTTCTGCTAGAGTGTAACTCTATTATTACTATCATTTTCTCTGAGTTTGAGTGTTGTGATACAACTTTTTGAGTGAATAAACATTGGGCGCGTTCATCCGACTGAGCAGCTACCGCTACCGCTCCTTCAAACGTCAAAACCATATGATTTTTTCGATTCGTTGTGTCAAAATTACTAACTAATTTGACACAACTGATCGAAAAAGTCATATGGTTTTGACGTTTGAAGGAGCGGCAGCGGTAGCTGCTTAGTCGGATGAACGCGCCCATTGTGTGATATCAAAGGACTATCAAAAATGAGTAATTTATCGTAAAATTTCAACTGAATAGATGTAGCTGCAGCACAAAGATATTGCCAAAATTTCTACGTATAAACAACGCGAACGTGAATATTTTATGCAATTTGTAGGAAAATGCTATTTATAATATGATAGGAGTCAAAGAAACAAAGAACAAAACAATCTAATTTATATTTGATATTTAATTTCAATTGAAATGAAATTCAGAAAAATAACGAGTAGACTAGTAAGTAAGCATACATATGAAGAAAAAAAATCAAACTAACTTTTTAATGTATTTTAGATAAGTTTCCCAGATATTTCATAATCTTGAATAAGGCTTATATACGCCGAAAATATGTCGATTGAAAAGTAATTAAATATGAATATCTAAAGTTTTACTGTGCTCTAAACCCAAGAAAACTGCACCTACAATTTATAATAGGTGTAAACTGTTTAATTCGTCTATTCATCAGTTTTTATATTGAGAGAAAACAAAATCGTGACAATTCTAGTCTCTTTAATTCGTCTATATATTTTTGACACAACTTGTCATAAGGTCACTAGAAAATTCAAAATGAATAATATAGGTCACGACGACGTTACATTCTTCCCCTCCCATACCAAGCTTGCAGCATAATAAAATTCAAGTGAAGACATAATTCAAAAATAAAAAACATCGTTTAACTAAAGTCCACTTCGTAATGTTCTGTCACTTTTCCTAATTTAGTCACAGGCCGTTTTAGAAATCGGTCTCTGGTCTCTAGTCCAGGAAATATTTCTGTAATTTTGCCTATTTTCCATGAATTACGAGGCAAATTTTCATCAATTATCGTAACTATATCTCCAATTTTCAAATTTTCGACCTCTTTATGCCAACGATTCCTCTTTGTTAATGTTGGCAAATATTCTTTCGACCATCTTTTCCAAAAATCATTTGCAATTCTCTGTGCTCTCCTCCATTGTTTTCTGAGGTCAGGCATCTCTCCAATAACGCCGAATTTGTCTCTACAAGTATCTCCGAAAATAAAGTGATTTGGTGTTAAGGCTTCATAGTCATCTGGGTCTGTAGTTACTTTCGTTAGAGGTCTAGAATTTACTATATTTTCTATTTCAGCCGAAACTGTTTGTAATAGTTCATCTCTTAATTTCTCCTTCAGTACCGTGTTGTACAGGGCTACTTTTACTGTTCTTATTAGTCGCTCCCAAGTTCCACCCATGTGTGCAGCAGCTGGTGGAATAAACTTCCATTCTATTCCTTTGAAAAGTAATTGATTCCTTAAGCTATTTTCGTCTATTTCAGAAATGGCTTTTCTTAGTTCTATTGAAGCTCCTTTAAAATTCGTGCCATTATCTGACAAAATCACTTTTATAGCACCTTTTCTGGCAACCATTCTTCTGATAGACATGATGACGGAATCAGCACTTAATGAATGAGCTATTTCTAAGTGTATTGCTCGCACTGCAAGACAAGTAAAAATTACTCCCCATCTCTTCTCCTGTCTTCGTCCTACTGTAACCAACAATGGACCGAAATAGTCCATTCCAGTATGTGTGAATGGTTTCAAGTTCGGTGTGAGTCTAATTGGAAGTAGTTGTCCCATTTGAGGCACTTCTGGAGTTGCTTTTCTGAGTCTACACATTTGACATTTTGAGAAGACTGATTTTACAGCAGTTCTTCCACCAATAATCCAAAACTTCTGTAGAGAGTTGTTCAAAACTGTCTCAATTCCTTGGTGACCATTCTTTTCATGGAAATATTGTAAATACAATTTTGTTATATGATCATCTTTAGGCATAATTGCTGGTCGTTTTGTCGCGATGTTCATATTGGGGGCCAGGTCTGTCCTCCCTTGTAACACTAAGACACCATTTTCGTCTAATTTTGGAGATAATTTTTTTATTCTACTTTGATTTTTAATATTCATATTTTTTCTCAGAGCCGATATTTCTTGAGGAAAGTTTTCTTGTTGACATTTGATAACAATGAATCTTTCAGCTTCTCTGATGTCTTCAAGTGTTGGTTTATTTTCTGCAAGGTTATTTCTTATTTTCGATAACCAATATTTTGAAATTCTAACGACCCAAGCTGTAGAAAGAAGTAATTTGATCCAATTACTGAATCTTTTCGGATTTGGTGTAGGAATATCTGAGGAAGAATACTCGGTGCTTATTTGAGTTACAGCAACGACATCTCGATGTTCGGGATTGATTTCGTCCAAATCTTTCTTCGGCCAATCGTCTTCTTTCTCCTGCAAGAACTTCGGTCCGGTAAACCAAGTTTCGAATGATAGCCGATTTCTACCAGTTGCGTTGTATGATCTTATTGCCATGTCAGCTACGTTTAATTTAGATTGTACCCAACGCCACTGATTTGCTTCAGTATTTTCTTGGATTTCTCCAACTCTATGAGATTCAAATTGTCCAAGAAGATTCGTTCTCGAGGTTTTTATCCAATATAAGTAGTACAGTTGTAGAATCAGTCCAATAAATTATTCGATTGATTTTTATGTCCAATTCATTTTTCACTGTATTTGCTAAGCGACTGCCCAAGACTGCTGCCTGCAATTCTAATCTCGGAATTGAGATTGGTTTTGTTGGTGATACTCTTGATTTTCCAAAAACTAGAGTTACATCAATTCTTTCTTCAGATACTATTCGGAGATATGCCAAAGCTGAAAATGCCATCTTACTGCTATCACAAAATATATGTAAGTCAATTTCTTTCGCTATGGGTATGAATGATGAATAGCAACGTGGAATACTAAGTTCATCGATATTTTTAAGGTCCGCTATCCAATATTCCCAATCTTGGTGTATCTTCTCATCGATGGAATCGTCCCATCCTATTCCTGTTTGCCATATATCTTGAATAATAATTCTTCCCCTTACTGTGAAATTTGATAAAAGTCCCAAAGGGTTGTCTTCAAAATTTCTCTTTTGGTCGGTCTACAATCTGTTTTTTGTTGTATCAAATCTTGACTTACTTTGAATATGAAATTATCAGTTTTAGGGTCCCAATACATTCCTAGTATTCTTTGAATTTTGGAATCACAATCCATATCTAAATCTTTGAAAGTAATTTGATCAAGCATCATCATTTTCTTCACTTCTTCTGAGTTTGTAGTCCATCCTACCAGCTCAAAACCTCCAGATTTTTGTACTTTTTTCACTTCCGAGATAATTTTGAATGCTTCTTGGGGGGTATCTGCACAGTCCAAATAATCGTCCACATAATGTTTCTTTGTAATGGCTTCAATTATTCGTTGAGACAAAGCTTTTTCTTTAGCGTTCAAATTTTTGATGAACTGAGCACTTGTAGGAGAACACGATGCTCCAAACGTCATAACTTCCATTTGATATACATCACATGGTGCATTGGGATGTTCTCTCCAGAGGAATCTTTGGGAGTCTTGATCAGATGGTCTTATTTTTACCTGATGGAACATTTCTCTTATGTCTGCAGAGAAAGCAATTTTTCTTTCACGAAATTTCATCACAACAGAAATCAATGGTGCTAATAAATCTGGGCCAGGTAAAAGATTTTTGTTTAGGCTAGTTCCATTTGTTGTTGCTGCGGCATCAAATACTAATCTCAGCTTGTTTGGTTTATTTATATTCGTTACACCAAAGTGAGGTATATACCAAGTTGTAGGACCAATTTGTTCAGCTTCTTTCTTGGAGAGTTTTCGAGCATATCCCTTCTCAATATACTTTGAAATATTCTGAAAATATTTCGTTTTGAAATTTGGGTCTCTAAGCATTTGTTTTTCTACGCAAAGAAGTCGTTTGAATGCTGCTGGTCTGCTTTCTGGTAGAACGATATTGTCTTCTTTCCAAAGTAAACCAATTTCAAATCTGTCTCCTAATCTTTTCGCTGTATCATTCATGATTTTGACAGCTCTGGCTTCTTCTTTGGACTTCTCAATTTTCTTCACTGGTGTCACTCCAAGAGAGTCTATCGTGAACGAATTCTTCACCAGTTGATGAAGATAGTCATTTGTCAGATCTTGATTACAAATATGGTAATTGTAAGTAATCTTGGCAAAATTGTCAGATATTTTTCCATGTAATATCCAACCTAATTTTGTTTTGGTCGCTATTGGTGCATTTTCTGGACCTTGGGCAATTCTTCTTGGCAAAGTCAGATGTATGTTATCTTGACCAATCAGTATCATAGGAGTTCTCTTCACCGAGCTCATTGGAAGCCCGTTCAAATGTGGATATTTTTGCCATTCTTCAATTCTCGTTTTTTGTGTTGGTAAAGCTTTATTCTCGACTGTTCTCACATTTTTCAATTTAAATCTATTTGCATCATTGTAATCAGCAGATATTTCCAAATCAAGACATTCAGAATCCTCCTGATGTGATATGTTATTCATCCATTGAATGCACAAAGGTTGTTTGATTCCTTTTACGTCTAATTCTTTTAGAATAGAACGGTCAACTAACGTTACAGTGGATGCTTCATCACAAAGAGCTGCTGTCTGGATACATCGATTATCAGGTCCATATAATTTCACATTAACAATTCTCAATAAAACTCGGTTTTCACCATTTTCCAGAGTATATGCTCTTTCAGTTCGGGAGCTGGATGATGGCTCATTAGAACTTTCACCCAAATTTTGTCTTTCCTTGTGCAATAATTTATTATGGAATAATTCACAATTATCTATTTCACAATGTTTTTTTGTCGGGCATGCATACGTTCTGTGTTTATTCTGAAGACATGATAAACACAGTTTGTTCTGACTCACAATAGTCCAACGTCAGAAGTTCTTGACTGGAATTTTGTACATTTTTCCAGATTATGACCTTTTTTTCTGCAGTCAAAACAAAAAATTGATGGTGATCTAGAAGTTAAAACAAGTGATCGTTCATTTCTTCTGGTTTGATGGCTTTCTCGACTTGATGGTTTGTTATTTGAAATATAACAAGCTGCATTCGCTAAGTTTGTCAACCACTTTGCGAAATCTGCTAAGGATACATTGCCATTTTGACTGCATATTTCTTCTCCCCATCTCAACTTGAGCATGTCTGGTAATTTATGACACAATTTCTTTAGCAGATGTGGATTCTGAAGGTGCATATCATAATGAAGAGATTTTATCGTACTAACTAAGCTTGTCACATTATTTGAAAAAAGAATCAGTTGTTCCATTTCGTTGTCACGAATGGCAGGCAATTTTTCAATTTTGAATATCATAGTATCTATGATTTGGTCTGGTCTTCCAAATCTAGTTTCAAGTGTTTTAATAACATCATTTAAATTTTCAGGACACATCATCATTCCCAATACAGCGTTTTTTGCCTCTCCTCTTAAACATTTTTGTAGTTTTATCATGGATTCTTCAGGAGAGTATTCACACAATGAAGAAATTTTCCGAAATGGGTAAATGAAAGTTGGCCAATCCTCAGGTTTGCCGTCAAAAATTGGAAAATCTCTTTCAATAGTATTTCGCATTAACATCTTTTCAGATCTTTCATTGCTGCGTCTATTATCTATACTTTTGAAAGCATTTGTCATGGCTACACATAAATCATTAATTCCAATACAATGATTATCTAGTTTTGATTTTTCTTCATTTAATGTTTCCATTTTTCTTGTCTCTTCCACCCATTCACCGACAAAGGATTTGGCATTTCCTTTAAATGACAGAATTTTGTCCATACCCTCTTCAAATGTAGAATCTGTGGACATAACATCTTGTTGGCTTTCCGCATCTTCATCCAATAGTTTATTTTCTTCCATTTTTCTATCAAGTTCCAATATTTGTAATTCACTGAGATGTTTTTCAATCTCCAGTTCCTTGATTTTCTTCTCCAGTAATAGTCTTCTTTTTTCGGTATCATTATTCAGTTGTTGCAATTTCACAGAATAATGACTTTTTTGAGAAACACTTTTCAAGCTCCTCTTCTTTCTTTTGTCCATTTCATCCATAGATATTTTTGTTTCAACATCAGCCTTGTCATTCAAGTCGGCCTGTTCATTATTCGATCCAAAATTAGTAGGCCATACAAAGTTAGGATCCAAGATTTTCTTCCCAGCCGTTTGTCGACGACTTCTTGAATTTCCTTGATCTCCTTCTTCGTTAGACATAACCACAGGACTTTTCTTTAGCTCGAAGGACCAATGTAAACTGTTAAATTCGTCTATTCAGCAGTTTTTATATTGAGAGAAAACAAAATCGTGACAATTCTAGTCTCTTTAATTCGTCTATATATTCCTGACACAACTTGTCATAAGGTCACTAAAAAAGTCAAAATGAATAATAAAGGTCACGACGACGTTACAATAGGATATACTTATACATAAAAAAGTTTGGGTATGTACGTATACGTTGAAGACATGACAAAGGTACAATTTGAGGACATTAGAATACAAAGCTCACAAATATCAGGTGCCTCTAACTGTAAAATGTTTTTCTCTACTTCAGTATCGTAATGAGTTCATTACAGTACTAAAAACAGTGCTGTAATGAATTCATTACAGCATCGTTTTCTGTTACATTTTTCGTTTTGCGGTTGTCAGCAATGACTTCCGATCCTTTTAAATTTCAGCAGACGTCAATTTGGAAATGTCAATTTTGGTCTTTCCTAACATTAACACCAACTGCCAAGATACAATGTGAAAGTCACTAAAAGACGCCCCATACACTATCAGTTTTACTTAAGGTAATCATAAGGCTGCTGATCGGAGTTGCCCACGCATTTATCAGTTAATCTGAAGATATTGGACTGCAGGTCGCGTGGCAGGCGTAGCGGCCTGCAGCAGGCGACTAACGGACGGCAGATCGGCAACCGGCACAGGATTGTCGGATGATGATCTCAGAGCTCACCACCACCCACTGTCAGTTGGCCTGAAGGCGCTGGATCGTATTCCCTCCGAATCTTCTGTTTTCGGCAGTTTTACGTCAGGCCATTCCAAGCCCTGCAGTGTTGGTACGCGAGTGGACTGACGAGCAAAACTGGATTGTAAACCACCATTTATTTCCGGGTTTATTGAACTTTACCGAGCCTACCCTTATTTGTGGAAAATAAAAGATGAAAATCATGCAAACAAAAGATTACGCGATGAAGCACACGATATGCTTCTGCAGGTTGCTGGTAGGATTTTCCCAAGCGCTTGAGGTGAAATTCGAGTCGGAAGCTTCAAATCTTCGAAGCTTTGGCCGGTTGCTAAAAATCTCGAGAGTTGTAATCAATCTTTCCTCAACACCGATTGCCTGGCGTAAATTGGTGAGCATTTTACTGATTCCTGGTGAAACCAACTCTAGGAGTTTTGAAAATAATTTTCGCTCATTCTCAAATAATTCATTTAATCCTCGTGATGAGAAGTCTCAGTTCACGAAGCAATGACATGTGAGAACTAGTGTCTCTATCCTCTGAAGCCACTTTTTCACCCAAAACCTTCTTCGGGTGGATCTCAAAAAATTTAAAAAATATATATCGCGCAACGTTCTCGACAAAGCATGATGAAAAACTGTCTGGAAACTGCGGTTTGCCTGCAGTCCTGATTTGCGATCGACAATTCGCCTTCAGGCACTTGACGGATGATGTATGCTATCATCAGGCAAGCATCTGCAGTTCTGTACGTCCGCTTGCAGGTGGTGCACTGATAGTGTATGTCACTCTACGATATTGGCCTCATAAGTTCCTTATTGAAGTAACGGCACTAAGGCAATCGCATAGTGTATGGGGCCCATATGACTTATAATTTGAATTTTTTCATTGAATTTCACAAAATTTGAGTGAAATAGAGAAAATATCGTCTAATACTCGTTGCAGAATGCAATTCCAATACTCATGCGTTCGAATTTCGCATTCGTATTGGAATAGGAGCCCATTCTGCAACTAGTTTTAGAATATACTATAAATATTCAATAGTATTTTTCAATTTCTTCTCAGGTCTTTAAATAGCTGATAACTATCTCCTCATCAGACCGTTCATTTAGTCTTATTTTATGGGTGGAATTGAAGTAGTAGAAATTTTATAGAATTTCACAATGCCAAGAGGTCTTCAACTTCCCCAATTATAACCACACAACAAAACAGTAGCATGCTTTTATAAGAGAAAAATGAAGCAATTGCGTGAAAAAACACTGAGTAAACAATCGATTTGTTGTTTGTTTGCTCCCAGCAGTCACTTTAACAGCTGATCGTGACAGATCGTTGGACTGGTCATAGATGCATAGAAATACCTGGTGTTGGCACTGATTAGATATTGTTTAAGACTTTCTTGTCGATCGAAAATGTGATATTTTGGGCGGCTTTTCATTTCTCCCGAAAGGGGTCGCGTTATTCCGATTTATTCCGGAACTAGACCAAAATCTGAAATCTAGGATACCTTTTTGATCTACAAATTTTGGTCACGATTTTTAGTAAGGAGTCGATACACCAGGTATTCTATGCATCTATGACTGGTCTATATTCGAATTTCCAGTTGACACATACGCACAACTCATTTGGCTTGACATATATGCATAGAATACCTGGTGTATCGACTCCTTACTAAAAATGGTGACCAAAATTTGTAGATCAAAGGGGCATTCTAGATTTCAGATTTTGGTCCAGAATAAATCCGCAATTTCTATCGGTCGTGGCGCTACTGCGCACAAATTCTCGGATTTTCGATCGACAAGAAAGTCCTAAACAAAATCTAATCAGTGCCAACACCAGGTATTTCTATGCATCTATGGCTTGACTTTGAGACCCTGAATTGTAGGCATATTAAATCTAACCTGTTTTAACAAAACTGAATCTAAAAGAGCACTCAGAAACAAGCGCTTAACTAAAACGGATCCGCCACTGCAGGCATTTCATGCTTGAATGTTAATCTGGAAATACCTGGATACAGAAATTTAACAAAAAATTAATTTTCCCTACTATTTTCAGAGCCTCTTTGTATCTAACAGTTTTTATAGGATAAAGATATTTAATAAAAAAAATAAGGATCACGTCCCTAAGTTAGCTCAAACTAAATAATGTGAGAAATGGACCAGTAGAGATCTAGTTTCCGAAGTACACCACCAGGTAGCACCGCCACAGGACGACAATGACTTACCGGTTTCTGGCTTATTAGCCGTCATCAGAGCCATATAGCCTTATCCTGCGACGAGAACCAAGTGAAACGGAAGAACTTATATGACGCCCTGGCAGGAACTATTGAGTACAGTTTTGTACAATTTTCCACCCAGGGGGCAAATGTCTACTAGTCCATTTCTCACAGAGATATTTAATTTGCAATGGTGTCTCCCTTCATTTTATCTCCTAAATCGAAAACCGTGAGGCAGTTGGGCAGATCCTCAGTGGTTAATAGATCTTGGATTTTGAGATATTTATCTATGGGTTATAACAAGTGTTCAAATTCGAGGCTAAGAAGGCTGTGCAATTTTTTTTTGGATACACCATATTTCAACTATTGTTTAACTTACACCATACTATTATCTGTTTGTTTTTCTATATTCACTAGAACATGCCAAATAAACTTTTTACGATCTAATTGTTTTCCATAGATGATAGATTATGGAGAAATATATCCATATTCCATGGTTAATAGAGATGGCATTAGGGGCTCATGTGATACCTACGATACGCGAATGGAGAATTCTGCT
Organism: Adalia decempunctata; assembly: GCA_951802165.1. Lineage (NCBI taxonomy): Eukaryota > Metazoa > Arthropoda > Insecta > Coleoptera > Coccinellidae > Adalia > Adalia decempunctata. The sequence goes on from OX637697.1 coordinate 9,338,600, forward strand.
GTCATAAGGAAACTTGGATTGAAGGAAGCCTTGAATATGTGAGTAATTATTCTATTTTTTAGTTTATGGAAAGGGAAGACGCGCCTTTCAATAATAAATGGTAAAGCCAATTTTCAAAATCATCAGAACTAAACTGGAATACTACTGCGAAATCAGAATGTAGAAGAAATTTTTGAAACGTTGAGACGCGTTCTTTCAATTTTCTAACAAATGAACTCTCGATCGAAATGAAAAGTACTTTAGATTGAAATTCATTTACTCATTTATGCGCGAATGTCAGAAATTAGTATTTTTTTCTTCAAATATTGTGCAATCTTCACATTACTTACGTATACGAAAGAATCGGAAAGTTCCCGAAACGGCTCGGCCGTTTTTGACTCAGATAATGAATGGGCACGTTATTGCAGCTCCGTTCTTTGTATCTGTGGCCAGTTCATTCATTAATTTCGAACCGCTATTTTAATGTTGTGTTACAAACCACGATATCGCGTATAAAAAGTGAGACTTGGATTTATTTCTCAATGTTATTAGCAAAAATAGTTCGTATGTGTCTTGTTTGTGGTAAATTGGACTATTTAAATCATGACTTGAGTTTACACAGGAACGTTCTACTCTTATCATTCGAAATAACAGTGGCATAGATTAATCGATTTTTAGAAATCCACTTTTCAGATACCCTTCTGATATTTGGAGAAGGAACATTTGGTTATCAATTCTGAATTAGCTGACTCTGGTAGCCTTATGCAGAATCTGTTTCAATGTCAGGAACATTGTATGGAAAGGAGTTAATTCACTTGCAATTTCATTTCCATTCTTCAATACCGATAACATCACGCCACTGGATATTTCAAAGTTAGATACCGCAATGTTGCCACGGCTGGATCTAATGCTATCTTCGTTCAACTCATTGAAAACTGACTAAATTTTGGCTTCACCAGTTCTCGAATTTATGAATGAGATGCTGTGTCCCCCATAGAAATCATAATATATATACTTACTCTAGAATGCTAAATCAATTGGATCGAAGTGTTGTAATAATTTCAGTGTGGTCCACAATGCGCATACGTGCCATCAGGTTGTTTCTGAACAGGGTCGGCTTCAATAAAATTTTATGCTGTTATTGTTGCAGTTGGATTTAATCAATTCATAATCAGTATTCGACACTTACTAGTTGTTTTGAACATATTGATAATTTTCAACAGCTATTTGAATGGTAAATTTGGAATCATCAGCGACTGGAAGATAGACTGAAAATCTTTCATTATTCCAAAACCTCTTCAGGCGTTGAAAAACCCGGTTTCGGTATAAAAATTGATTCAAGGATCAAGGAAGACAAATTCTGGTTAACAAACAACGAATCTTTTGGTAGAGTACAGAAAAAAATCAAATGAGCAAAATATACTGATATCCCTTCAGGACAGTTCTATTCTTCGGTGTTCCTGAAAATAGTGGAAACATGAAAATGTATTGTACATCTGCCAATGCGTTACTCTGCATCGTTTCATGAGTGAATTCTGATACCTACATTCATTCTTCAAGTCATTTGTCTTTTTGAGTTCCGAGTATATTCCAAAATCAATCTGTTATCTCATCTGAATGAAACTGCAAAGTTTTACTTCAATATATTTTATTTTCGAGTTAGAATTATCCATTACAAGATGGTTTACTCACAAGATTTCATGATTTTTCATAATGAATTGCGTTCTTTTTCTATATAAAGAAACAATCTCATGGTGCGAGAGGATAGATATGTGTCAATCGAATGAAAAGCAAAGCGTAAATCATAAATTTCTAACAGTTTATATGAATGAAAAGGTGCACATAGTTCACATACTCAAGTGGGAAATGAACGGGTCAAGACAAGGACACCACAACACTATACAGTTCATTGTTTATCGGATACGAAAAAATCCAAATCGAACACAACACACAACAAAAGCAAAATGCACACGAAGAATATCAAACACGAAAAAAACAGTTACGCACCAGTAAACTAGTTTATCTATGCAGTAAACTAAACTGTGGCTGCAGACTGACACTAACCCGTTTCTGCCTAAACTTTCACTAAGGTCATTTCAAAGTCATTTGCCATGAGACAGAAAAAGCGGTGTTGCGCGGTCTATATCTATTTAGTGAAACCTACTACATTACTGCTATGATTTTCTCACCAATTCCACAAATATTGCAATTCACTTATGATATTAATGTGTCTTATAGTCGTAGGAAGTGGCGCATGAGCTATAAAATAAGTTTGTTACTCAATGGAATATTTTTATTGTTTAATTATATTGAACTAAAAATAGAACCGACAAAACATTTAGGGACATGGCATCGTTCTACGTGAAATTTCCTAATGGTGAGCATGCGCACATTGTGAATCAGTTGCCCATGCGGCACGTTTTCCGCTGCGGAACTAGAAGGAATTAGCATTCTAGAGTAAGTATATATATTATGATTTCTATGGTGTCCCCTCTTTCTATGGTCTAAGGCTAGGACGGGGGTGTGAGATAAGACGTTTATTTAATTCTCTTGGTCGGACCTTGAGACGGTGGCGGCTGCTTTAGTTAACAATAATAAGGATGTTATTTAAGATCTTTAATCTGCTGTTATTGCTGGTCTATTTTTTGACCTGTAAGAAGCTTGCGATACCATCGATCCTTGTTTTCTGAAAAGTAAACTTTATAAACTTGGCTTTTGCTGTACTCTCTCGGAGTCTATTATCCGTTTCACCGTTTCATTTGTTATCGTAAATTAACGGTTATGGTGGAAAACTAAAGTTTCTCTTGAAATTAAAGTATTTATTCGAAGTTTCGTTACCATCTATATTCTATACCAAGAATTGTGCCAGAAGTATGTAAAGCCTTGATCGAAGTTTTATAGTGCACTAACACTCAATCACAACAACGAAAATAACAACAAACTAGTTCTAGGGCGTTTACACCAAGCTGACAAATATTCCTAGAACACATGAATCCTTTAATGTTACTGACATTCGCCGGGACACTGTTTGTGTTCGTCAAAACTTTATTCGCGGACTAACAAGTTTAGAAAACGATCCAAAAGTTCTAGAACAGTTCGCAAACAGTTCGCGGACAGTCACAAACGGACCGAGATCGTGACGATCGTGTTTTGTTTTGTCCTGTCCGCTTGGTGGAAATCCAAACTTAGCTTTCAAGAAATAATATAGAATTGGTTGCATGCACGTTGGACAAGTTTATGAAACAAAAGAAAAAAACCACATTGATTGGGTGGCTGCTTATATGTCTTTATATTTTGTATCGCAGTCAAGTACAGCAAAATTGCCCGAAAGTCTAAGAATTTCAGATAAGAAGTGCAGTTTTCGTATCTACGTTCTTGTGTCTTTTGGAATCTTTTACCAGAATTCCATTTGCTCAGATATCAAACAGAAGAGATTTTCAATTCTCGAAGAAAAGAAAAGATATCGTTGGGTTTGCTTCAGACATTTTAACTCTGGTGGAGGATATAGTCTGATTCTCTTTAGAACAATAAATATTTTTGTATGAATTCATTATAGAAAGATCACATGGCTATAGCTGGAAAACGAAAATATTTAACTAGGCACGATTTCTTGTTCATACCATTTTTGAATGTCGTAGGAAAACCAGCACCATTGAGACATGAAATCCAACAGTATTGAGTACAATCTCCTCATATGAAAATTGTTGCAAACTTTTGCGATAGCCAAATGGGTGATCGATATGAAAAATATTGATGGTATTGGGGGAAATGGACTAGATCTAATTCCCAAAGTATACCACCGGGAGGCACCATCGCAGCAGGATAATGACGTACCGGTTTCTGGCTTATTAGCCGTCATCAGCGCCATATAACCCATTGCTACAATGGATACCAACTGAAAACGCAGAACTTATATAATAATATTCGAGTACAATTAATCGAACTCGATTGTTCTTGCTAGGGAGTAATATAAGTTCTGCGTTTTCAGTTGGTATCCAATTAACCTGAAAATGTACATTGCTTCTTCTTTTTGAGCAATTTTTTGTGTACTTAACTATAATTCGAAGACGTGATAATTCATTATGGAAACAAAAAAAAAACTGTTAAATTTTTCCTTTCATCACAGGAAATGTGAATTGCTGCAATGTAAACAAACGGTTTATTTTATCGATATGATGCCAAATATATTGCATGTAGACTAGTAGGCACTATCCTCCATTTTTTATATTTATTAACTGATTTATTTTAGCTATGGCAATCGCCTGGTGTTAGTGGCAAGTCAAAAAATGAGAGAAAATGCCATTATGAGCGAAATTGCAGATCCAATCATTGAATTAATGGATAACGAATATGGTCTCTTAGAAAGAGTAGGGCGTGCTAGAAGTTTTGGTGAATTAACTCAGGGAAAAGTATCGATCCTCAACATGATTAAAGATTCAAGATCGATATTTCATGTGAGGAAAAGTTTAGAAGGAAAAAAATTGCTGAAGAAGCAGTTTTTTGTGCTTAGAAATGCATCTTCTGGACAGAATAAAACAGGAAAACTACTACATCTCCCTAGGTTTTATAGGTTACAGAAAAATAAAACTCTTCTATTGATTGAGGAGATCGTTGAGCTTCTCAGACAAAAACCTGGATATACTCTTGATTTTGGAGAATTCAGAAAATATTTTCCACGTTCAACAGGAGTGAACAAAATTTTGAAAATTCCCGAGTTTACTAAATACATCAAAACAGACATCGTGAGTATTTCTTCTCATTGTGTTACAAATAATTAATCTGAAACATGAATTTTTATTTGTAACAAATTGTCAGCGGCGAATCTCAATTTTTTGTTTTAGTTTCGTCCTTACAGGGTTCTCTATCCAAATGCAAAGGTGGAGGAATGGAAATATAAAAATAGAAACAAGGAAAAAGTTTTGAGGCTATTTCAACTCATTGATCCAACAATCAATGTAGCCGCTACATGGAATAATGCAGACAATGAAGATAATCTAGAAGATGAACAAACTGGTGAGTTATAGACCAAATTGAAATTCTCTTGAATTTTGTGTCTAATTTGAGTGCGGAAAAAACCAATAAAAGAAAGAAACAGCAACCTCATTCCGTACTATCTGAATATGTATGGATCGAAGTTTCCCTACCAATAGAGTGCTGTTTATGCATCATATTATAATATATTATTGCGTGGTAATCACAACTACTGCTTTCCATATGCCTACCGATGGAGTTTACGGTAGAAAAGTCTGTACTCTATTTAGGATTGGCATCATAGAACATATAGTAACATGGTGGCTAAACATCTCAAGTTGGTGGAACAGTGAGATTTTCATGTTTCCATGGATATGAGCTGTCACACAGTATGGAAACACATAATTTTTTGCCGAAAAGCTTAAGTGAAACGGATATTGACGATGAAGGTGCAGACACATTGTTATCACGTCACGTCACATCACGTCATCTTCCCAAAATGTGCAACCACGATAATGCATGGAACTTAGACCATAGGAAGAGAGACACACCTTTCAATAATAAATAGTGAAGCCAAATCATCAGAACTAAACTGGGTGATTATACTACTACGCAATCAAAATGTAGTAAAAATTTTTGCGACATTGTATGTGCTGTCACATTATAGCAATGAAAGCACGCAAGATCTTTATTCCGCAAATTTACATTTTCTGAATGCACGTGACATCACGTCTGATATTTTGTGAAATGTCATTCTGACATACGTTTGAAACCGATCTGGGTGCTCATTCAATAATTCTTGAATTAATTGACGGAATTCGCCCACTTCCTTTGTTCGTTGATCCATTTGGTAAATCGAATCCCTTCTATGAGAATCACCAGCAACTGTAAAAGCAGCTATATTTTCCATATCTTCTTCCCAATTTCTCGCGTGACCTCACATGACGTGACAACAATTTGTATACACCTTTAGTTTCAATCGTGAGTTGTCAATTTCCATATTTTTCCTGAAATGTTTTTCCATATCCATGGGAACATGAAAATGTCGCTATTCCAACTGAGATGTTTATCCATTATTTTAAGCTGAGCAGCCAGGCTAAAATCATTCCATTATAATTTAAGTTCTATGGTTGGCATTCATTTCTGAAAACTACTGTAAACTACTTCTCGCATTCGAAAAACTCTCATTTATTGTTCTCATATTACAGAAGACGATGTCCAAGGAAGTAAATTAATGGATTTAGAATTTTCGAAGGAGGTATTTTCTGCCATCTTCAAGAGAGGAAAAGAGGGAATAACACTGCAGGAGCTGGTAAAGATATTAAATTTTGACTACTACACTGTAAGAATAGCCCTTCGAAAATTGCAATCCAAAAATGTTATAGACACACTGAGAACCGAACAAGGAAAGCAGAGGCACATTTAGTAAGTTACTTGATAATAAAAAATATGGAATAATAACAAATCTTGATTTTAAACTAACTGGCAAAAGTTTCGGCGTTGATGACCTATCACGATGTAAGATGTCAGTGATGTCACTCATGTCGTTTTAATAATGGGGGTTATAGGGGAAAGAATAGTGTAATTATCTGCATCCATGGTTATCAAAATTATTCATATTTGATATGAAAAATTACTTCTTAGGATCTAATCATCTTATGATCGAAATACCTACAGGATGGATTCGTTCAAAAAAATGATGATGAATTTTTTTTACAGGACGTCAAAATTCAATGCATGACAATTCAAAATTAATATAAAGAAAAAATAAAATTAATGATTTTGCAAAAAAGGAAAAATTTTCAATGTTTATCTAATAATAAAGGACCACCAAAATTGTGAGCCAGCTAATTTTAGTGAATTTTGTGTATCTCCATTCGACTACCATGATTCTTGATTAATAAGTTGTGCTGAAGTTTGAAAGGAATAATAATAATTTTTTGCTTTTCAAATTATCAAAAATAAGTTATCATACATTTATCACAATGTCCCCTCTACAAATCCTCAGGAAAATTGAGCCAGGTTTTCGGTAAGGCATAACATATCAAAATTGTAACTAATTCAACGAAACCTGATAACATTTAGATGCGCAACATGATGAAAATCTGTATCGGAGCCCGCACGCGTAGGTACGGTCGTCATTGAAGCCATGACCCCAATAATTCAGCGCGCGACAACTCCAGCACAACAACAAACAAAAAGGAATCAGCATGCAAAACAAAATTCAAGAACATTTAGATGAGAAATAATGAAAAATTCAATAACATAACCATCGCAATTCATAATTCACGCCGGTCTCTAATTGAAACACAATGTTTAATCGATTTCAAGCGGATAACCAGTAATAACACCGCGGTTATCTCTGGCCCTTGGTTATAGCCCTTCAGGAATCGCGCGAAAATCAATCCTATTTAACCTCGCTTCTTATAACGAGAATCTTAACCCAGCTCTCAAGAACGATTATCTGCGGTCCAAACGATGACGTTGAGGGGTAATTCACGACGTCACACGATTATAACCAACAAGGACCAAAAGCGCTTGAATGAAGTTGGTTATAGATCATTTTGAGTCACATGGCTTTGACAGAGCGGTCATTTTGCCGGTGGGGCATACAAGATCGTATCTGCCATAAGAATTTCATTGTAATCTGAAATTCGAGGACGCGGGTTCAACTCCCGCCTGAGGTGAAAACTTTTCCGGAGTTCGAAAAAAATCCGTCTGCATACCGATAATTCATTCTCTATTGTAATCTGCAGTTTTGAGTTGTTTAGTTCGAGTTTTCAGTGTGGGAATTGCATAATTTATTAAGTTTTTCTACAATATGGCTTGGAGTGAATACTACCTATCTCTTCAAGGAGACATAAAATCGCGTTACGACTCTAAAATTGAAATAATAGACAATGTTGATCCCTATTCCCTTGGTGCGAGTGAACTGACCAGCAATTTGAGCTTTTTGCCATCTGTGAGCATTATGGATATGGTGAATTACCTAATTTTAACTCACAGTTTCTATACTGGACAACAGATGAAGGCCTACAAGTCCCTACAGACTTACAAGTATTATCGAGTTTTAAGTGTGTGTATTGCGTATTTTATTTACTTTTTCTACAATATGTTACAATGTTACATTAATGTCAAAATAAATTGATTAAACGGAGACAGAACACTTTTATTTGATAAGTAGGGAGCCACACTGTTAAATACTTGAAACATCAGCTCAGCTTTTGGGAATCCAGTGAAGTACAATGTTTTTGAATCGTTCTTAAATGACTCCTCTGTTAAATCTGATGCATTCAATTTTTCTTCCAAAGCATATATTTTTTTATTAGCAAAATTGGGATCTTCAAAGAGCTTGTTTAAATGGTCCATAGTCAAATCCGTTTGAATGTTAGCATTCCTGCGACTTTCGTCTTCATTGCACAGTTCAGGAGTTCCTTCGGTTTCTGTAGATGGACCTGCTGTGGGTTCTATATTCAATGCAGTATTCACAGCTTCGTCCTAAAGAAAATGAACAATTGATTGGGGATTACAACTTTTTTAATAACAGTAGTACTGACCATTTTAACACGTTTCGTTTCACGATTAACTAATCTTACATGTCTTTTTAAACTTTGCTCATCCTGTGTTTTGATACTAGTGTATCCCATATTTACAGAAGGGACCCAATCGGGGCTATTTCTATCTTCCAGTTTGGCTGGTTCTCCTAAAAAGTTGAACAAAAAACGTTTACTTTAACACCATATTTAACTATAAATTCAAAGATTTTGGACCATAATTTCTGTATTTCTTATGTATTGATATTATTTACGTACCTGATACAAAATGATCTGCACAAATTCGTGCATTATTAAGGAATTTATCGTTCAAATTGCCCCGTTTTAGAGCCCTAACCCAACATTCTCGACGTTCTTTTGATAAGGCGTCCAGCATTTCTCCTCGGTTTTGTAAGGCTTTGGGGATTCTAAAAAAACGAATTCGATCCTTTTTTGCCCTTTTAGAACACCCCACAACAGAACAAAACGCCGGCATTTCAAATAATTCAAAATTTCCTTTTGCTTACAACTTACAGCAGTTCAAGACACGCACAAACCGATTTCTACTTATGTTAATTCATCTCGAGACGCTTGAAAAGGTGTTATAAGCTCAGTCTTTTCCCGAGAGATGCGTAAAAAAAACTTTGAAAATCGATCTTTTCTATTGTTTACAATGACAGGAACGTAATGTTTGCCCCACCGGCAATATGGCGGATCTGTTGTGACCTCACCTCAAAATGATCTATTACCATTTAGGACCAGGTTATCCGCTTGAAATCGACTTTTGAAAAACTATCCGTCGAAAGCATCTACGTCAGGTAAACAAATCTCAACAGATTAACAGTTACAGAAGTTAAACTTTAAAGCTTAATAAAAACTTGAATTTCTTGTGTTGAAGAATCCTAAAAAACAATTTCAAAGTTACAAATTGAAACTTTATAAACCAAAACCATTTAAAAAGTGAAGAAAACATACGAATAGAGTCAATATTCATAGTCCATGAGAAATTTCCTTAAGCTTCTTAAACGTATCAACGTAGAACCTTCATTCATCAAATTGAACCACAATCCTTTGCTTCAGTCGAACAAGAATTCTGGAATAAATTCCTGTATTCCTTGTATATTTTCAGATTTTCCTTGGTGAGCACTTCAGTGAACATGGTACTTGTGCCCCTAAGCATTTTTTGTGAAAGATTTAATCACGATCCCAACTGTCACAGCATAAAATAATAATTGGTTCTGGCCTTCGTTCAGCCCGCTGTTCATTTTTTAAACGAAAGCTGTGATTAATACTCAATCTAACACTATCGTATTCCTTATCTTCAATGATATGGATGAATTGTCTCGGGAGTGGAATAAGTTTAAAATGAGAGACGTTAAATCATTCCTTTAAGCGACGTTTCGCAACTTTATTGTTGCTTCTTCAAAGCTCTACAAAGAAACACATAGATAAATACCTACAATAACAATGAAGAATGTAACATCATAATACCTCGGAAGTGGGAAACGTCCGTCAGCCATTCATTCAAACTTTTTTTAAATTGAAAAGTCATTTATTAAATAATCGCACAGGTCAACGAATTGCTATGTCATATGATGATAAAATACACAAATATTTGCGTGCTACGCTGGCGTACAGATGTATGAAAACTAGTTTTTGATAAATGTCGAATATATACAGGGTGTTTGGTGAACCTTGAAAAGGGATATACTAGACGTCATTTGCCGTGAATTGCGTCGCGTGAATCATGGTCCGAAAATCTATGGTTACGAAGATATCGCGATTTTTCAACTTTTTTGAAATTTTCTGCATCGTTATCGAAAATAATTAATTTTGTGAAAACTACTCGACTCTAAATATTCAATGAATATTTACTAAATACTATATTCACTAAAAATTCAGATAACCCGAGATATACAGGGTCATAAATGGCTGCACCTGTTTTCCTCTTAAAATCTTGATAAAACAATTGAGAATTACTTGAAAAAAGTATTATGAACTTGGTGTACAAAGGCCAAGAAAAACTTCCCTGTTTCATCAGCTTTCCAAAAAGGTACATATGTCAATATTTCCTTCATGCAATCTAAAAATATGGCCAGAAAACCAAGCAGACATGAGAAATCGAGGGAGACAATTCGAGCAGGATCTCTAGTTTTGTTAATTTTTTGTTTAGGTTTATGTCTATTTTTATGTTTATTATACGGATTTGTTTGTGGTTAGTATCATTAAAGCAACTAACAGTTTGGTAATTTAATCTGTGATCTGTCATGTCATCTATTCCGAGAATTGCTGAAAGTGATCGAACCATGACCCGCTTACGAATCACGCCGAGTGAAATAAAGGATAATAGGATATCTAAATAACTCGAAAAAGTCTGTTGTCTGCTTGGTTTTCCGGCCATAATTTTTGATTGCATGAAGGAATTATTGACATATGTACCTTTTTGGAAAGCCGATGAAACAGGGAAGTTTTTCCTTACATTTGTACACCAAGTTCATAATACTTTTTTCGAGTAATTCTCAATTGTTTCATCAAGATTTTATGAGGAAAACAGATGACCCTGCATATCTCGGGTTATCTCAATTTTTAGTGAATACTTTTTCGCAAGAAATAAGGACCATCCCCTCAGCTTTGAAAAAAATATTCATTGACTATTTAGAGTCGAGTAGTTTTTACAAAATCAATTATTTTCGATAACGAAGCAGAAAATTTCAAAAAAGTTGAAAAATCGCCATATAGATTTTCGGACCATGCTTTACTCGACGCAATTCACTGCAAATGACGTCTAGTATATCCCTTTCCAAGGTTCACGTCGAATTACCAAACACCCTGTATATATATTCTTATGAAAGGGAGCTGTACAGATTTGTATCCAAACAAAATATTATGGCATGTGTCATGAAAAGGCAACAAAAACAGATCATTCAAACATACAGATTGATCCATTCCCCGCTTCTTATCTCAGTATTAGCAGAGGAATGTTAAACGGGGCACCAGACAGTTCTGCGTATGATGCATGAGCACAGATAAAAACCTCAGCTGATATTCATATTGAAGGGCATCTTCTTCTTCGAATACAATTCTTTCTTCTTCTCTTCAAAGGGGTTGAAAAAGCATTTTCAAATAATCTGAAACAAAAAAAAAACAAAGGAAGAAAAAACTGCAATGACGGGACGCTCCCACCCCAACAAGCAAACATATACTCAGAAACAAATGATACAATTAAAATCAAAATAGAATCACAAACATTTAAATTCTGTGTCGGGAAAACAAATTTAGGATGTTATGGTATATAGCGCTTAGACCCAATCAGTTCTGAAATTGTTTTCGGTCAATTGAATTTGCACCATCTCCCCCATATTCCGCCTAAACCAATTGGACTCCCTCTCCAAAACTGTTTGTTGTCTTTTCAAACTTAAAATTGAATGTTGAAATTAATGTTAGATTTTGAGACTTTTACATCAGTTTTCTTTGATATAAATTCGATCACATTGCCACATATCAAGATTACATTTTCAGTATTTGACAAGGCATTCGTAATTTCACCTCTGAACGTCCTTGGTCGATATCTTCTACGGACTTGAGAATTGATTTTTCAAAAAAGGAGAGCTTCAGTGCGGTCGTCGCCTGTGGGGACTATTTTGCCAAATAATTCTCCATTGAAAATTTCGAAATTCTCTGCATACAGCGACGCCATTTTATTAACTCAATCGTTCAGACAGTGGCGGCTCGTGACAGTTTAAGGTGGTGAGGCATATCGGAGAAAAAAGATTCCCTGCCGTGGCGTTGCCGTGAAAAAGGCTGTTGCAAAACTGATGATTAGAATAATTCTTTATCGCTAGCATACTCAAGGTAATCTTTTTCGAGAAACATTTTGCTTTGTAAAATATTTACTTCTAGCGATGAAGAATTATCTTACTCGAAAACTAAACATTTTAAAGGGTGTGTATAAAAAGTAATTTGAAGCTAGTTGAAGAAAATGAGCATCCTTATTGAAATTCTTCAATTTTGGACCTTGTTAAGAACATCCTCTACAAGCAAGTTGCTTTCCATCAAATCATTAGATTTGAAACACCCATTAACCAGAACATTGAGAATATTGAAGTTTATGTCACTCTGATAATGAAGTAAAATCTTCCACTTTCCCATAATTTTTTCGTTGTACCTATGCCAGCCACGCCGGATAAATTAAGAAAAATGTTGATGCCAATGAATCGAAATACTAATTTGAAATAATATGAAGTGGTTACCATTAGAACAAACCGACCTAATTCTAATACCAGTAATACCGCTTCAAACGAACACCCTGTGGCCGGTACTATTATTTTAGGCTGATACATCAGTGCAAGAGCAACCATTTTTGCAGTAAAATTATTCCGTAACTGACGTAAGTAATGAGATTATCTACTTCATTGCACTAATGGGACACTCTGTATATGTACATATACATATATACTGTATATGTACCTATAAATGACTAATTCTAGCGAACTCCATTCTTCGTCAGTTGCGTAATATTCTCAAGACATTCACTCAAATCTGGGATAAATCGCTTTACTTCTTGAACTATATATGATTTATCCCCATAAGAATTACGCCAAAAACTTTGATGATTAGCTGAAAAATAAAAAAAAATTCCAGCGTTTACATCTAACTGGGGAATTCGTGACGTCCCATCGGTCCCGTTAAAAACATTTCGCCTTCGGGTCTCCGATGGTAATTGAATTCAGTAATAAGATTGAAAGACATCATATGAACACTGAGACAAACCTAAATCTACACGAAAAACAGATAAAACTATTTTTACAAATCGAACCCAATTTGAAAACTGACACGAGTTCATAGATTAAAGAACTAGTTCTCGAATAGTGCAGAATAATTACAGTTTGCCCTTCGCGAGAGAATATCAAGACTAGAGGAGAGGCTAGCCTTAGACTCAACGTAATATTTGGCGTTTAGGGGTGCGGTTTTCTCGCCTGCCGTCCGTTCCCTATGATGTAAAATGACGCGTAAAGAAAGGCAGTGTGAGGCCTGCCTCTGCCGTTTACTGGGAGTTAGATACCCAGAAATCGTGAGATACGGAAACTTAGACCCAACCGGAGACGCATTTTATTGCTATACATAGAATGAAGGGAAATTTCGATATAATTGCGTATGGAAGAAGATAATGAAAACAATTTTAATGGATTGAATAAATAATTAATAAATATATGATATTTATACGTGTAATTTTAGACGTTTATTGGTGAGGCACTGCCTCATAGGACAAGCCGTCACTGCATTCAGAACCATGTTTTTTGAGAGATTATCGACTCGTGGTGCATCCTCAGCTCATCATGAGTGAAGATAAATATATTTCATTATTAAGAATTCTGAAAACGGGAGAAAATCATTTTTTTTCGGGACCGACGTAAACAAAGGGATTACTCATGAGACATGCTCTAATAAGTCTAATATCTTCGGATAATGCGAACACGCATTGGAATTTTCAACATATCTCGATGTACTTCTTGTTCTTCCCAGCTGTTGATGATTGAATATTGTAGGTTCTGTTTTCGAGCGAAACTACCAGATTTGGAAATTGAGATTACTCAGGTTATCAGCAATGCGATTATGTACAATTAATTTCTAATATTATTCCCGAAATTTGCCTCACAATGAAGATTGTCTTGTAGTGAGTAATATCGTCTATTAGATCTCTCTTGTTGATTGGTGTGACCGCTTCAACGCTGTGTCATTCAAGAGGCGTGGAAGTTGCTCTTTCTTAAGTTGTGCAATAATTGAGTTCAATATTGGAGCTTGAACTAATCATATCTGGATCAGTTCTTATCATTTAAGCTTAATCACTTGAAGAAAATTATATCTAAATCAATAAGGAGGACTTTTCTATAGGATGCATTTTCTTAATTTTATTCTGCTCTATCTAACTCTCATAATTTTTTTCAGCTACTTCTCGAGATGTTTCCATTCTAAAACTGTAGTTGAGCCTGTTAAAAAGACTAGAAAAATTCCAGAAAATTTACTGCAAAAAATACTGCGAGGCAAGAAAACATCCAAAAATAATTTAGAAAATAATTCTTCCATCATAATCAAGGCTCAAAAAACCTTGAGGAATACTTGCCTGAATTACCCTCTTCGTTGTTCAGCTTTAGACAGAGAGAAAACTGCTCGAGATCAAATCAGTGTTAAAGAACATCCGGTAGATCCGAGAACTTGGACCATTCCTCTGAATAGAATTAACGTCCTTCTGCCAGATATTCGAATAATTCCAAAATTTTGCAATGTTATATATGAACCTACAAAAAAAAATTATAAATTCGCCGAACTGAAAGATATTATAACTAGCTACAGCAGTTATAACATACCGATTAAAGTGATTCTTTTAAAATCACTATTGATGGGAGTGCACATTGATGTACAGAATATATTATCTGGAAATATTAGTGATAATTGTGACAATTTCGTCCTTGATTCAGCAAATGCCGGGAAAAATATTTGTAAAAATAACTTTAATCATAGAGATTTGTTACTAGGACCGAATCCAGTTCGGCTAAGCCAAGAGAGAACTACAGAAAGTATAGAAATAATAATAACTCAATCTACTCCGCCTGAAACTTACATCTACGAGTATCAAACATATGTTTCTTTCGATAAAAATGTAACAGCAGTATCGTTAGCACGATCAAATATGATTTTGGATGAAGTTAATAAGAGCATGATTATTGTTGACGTCTACAAACTTCAAAAGGTGGTTACAGATATGGAAATGGAAGTCTCAGAAAAAAAGAAAGAGGGACAGGGGAAAATAGATAAAAATACCTTGCATCGTATCTTAGTTCGATTGGTAAAAGAAGGCTACATAAAAATTTTCAAACTGTTCCTGTTATCAAGAGAAAAATATAAAACGCAATGGATTGTCGCGCATCCATCAGTTGATCTCACCCATCCTTTGTTCGTTTCCACTAAGGAGCAAGCGTTGGTTAAATTTTTCCTCGGTATGGATAGAAGAACTATGACTAGTGTGGCAAAATCCCCTACCAAGAAATCGTCGCAACCTTCATCTTTTGACATCGAAGATGCGACAACTAGCGTCCAAACGTTGGAACGAATATCAAGCACGAGATCGACGGTTGTTTATAAACAGAACAGATTGTATGGGAGAATATTAGGGTACCAACCTAAATTTGTGCGAATGCAGTTATTCCACGAGCTTCTGTATTATCTTATCTACGATTTTGAACCTCTAGATCAAATGTCTCGCGGCGATATGGAACTAATTAATCAGCACTATCACTCCGAGGAACTGCATGAAATACCACCGATTTACCGAAAGACGATAGACTGGAAAATGTTCATTCCGCCCTTGCCTGTTCATCAAAATTTTTCATCTGGTTGGACGTTACTTTGTGATGTAATATTGTCAATTCCTCTATCTTTGTGGGTTAAACTCTTCCATATATCTATAGAATGTCCAAAATTGGTCGCGTACATGGAGCATCCCATCCGACAACACTATCTGATCAAGGATATTCCTATAGAATTTCGGCACGTTCTTATGCATAAAAGAAAATATTTATTCAACGCTGTGGAATTAGTTTATAGGTTATGTTTTATTGGTTTAGTACAGTTGGGTCCCCAATCTTCCGTTATAAAAGATCAGATATTTTTGTATCTGAATAGAAAAGCAAGTTTTTTGGATACAAGCTCGAGTGGACCAAGTTATCACAAGATAACATCACAGAAATATAAAGAAATATCGTTTACCTTCTCATCAAGTTCAGATGTGGATAATTATTGGTGTCAGCTATGGACGATAAGTATGAATACTCCTCTTGGTCAGAGGAGAATTATGGAGGGAAAGTCGGTGACAATTGAATCAGCGTCATACAAAACAATGCTTTTGGATACTTTGAAAGCCAAGACTCCGGAAGAAGCTTTAGCCAATGATGATGGACACATTCCTGGGGATAAAATGGGTGCTGGTGGATTGGATTCCAGCATGTGGTTTCATATAAAAAGAAATTGGTTATGGTCTAGTAAAATACCAAAATATAAAAAAACAGCTGGGAAAGAAAACCAAGGTCTCAGAAGCGCTAGTATCGCCTGCATTAAACCGGTGGCAATAAAATATAAGGAACTAATGAACAGTACCAGGAAAATCTATATGACCGATGCCAAAAATAGTACCAAATGTGTTCAGAATGCTTCATACCCGAGGATCAGGAAAAAAAACAAAGTAACTCATATTATCAAAGCGAGGAAAAATGCTGCTAAAATTAAAAAGGGCGAGCTAGACGCTAAGGATAAAGCAATTATAAAAAAAGTAGGAAAAACTTTCAGAGCAAAATTCAATAAAACTGAGGATAAAATATTGTACATTTGTAAGGCTGCGAATTATTTTCTAACAAAAAATCATAACATTTATAAAGCATCACGATTTCTGATAAGGGATATATTACATATATTAATACCGGAAAGTAATGATAAGACAAGTGGGGCTTGCGCAAGAAGATTAGCAAAATTGGAACGCAGTGACATTTCCCTGAAGAAGTTACAGGATCGCGCTTATGAGCTGATAAGTTTGAAAGATTTGTCCACACACTTTGCCCCTATAATTTTCAACCTCAACAAATCGGTACTGTCTTCTGTGTACAGTCCATATAATATGATGGATAAAAACATTGTTTTTACACACGCTGTTTGGTATATTTACCAAAATTACGATGTAGTTTGGAAAATCCTCCAAGGCCATTCCAATAATTTGGATTACTTCAGTTTGAACAACATTGAAACTTTTGGAAACTTAGTTGTGAACATCGAAAATAGGAAATCAGTGTTTAGTAATCCTTCCAATCAAGGAGACATTGAGAAAGATGCCATAAAGTCAGTGTTGATAAGTGCGTTAAACTGTTCTCAATTAGGAGAGAACATCTCTTATCAGTTCTATCAGATTTGTAAAAAATATAGCGACTGTTCTATAAGGGCCGCTGTATCAACTTCCAAAGGTTATCAAGCTATATCAGTCAGCAAGAAGACAAGACCTAATGGAAATACGATAAGAGCTATTCCATTTCAATTATCCATCACATACACTCATATGCAAAAATCGACATTCAGTTGTGATACTATACAGACAATATATCAATATTTTCTGAAAATTTTGAAGGAAAACCCCCGATTTTCTGTAGCAGATACAATCAGTCCATTCGATTATGGTCAAATGTTGGCCAGAAATGAACTGGCAACAGTATGTCGAGAACAAAGAATTTCAGTGAATATTCCCGAATCAGCCCATGTTTTATGCCCAAACATTGAAAATCAATCAGTGTTAATTACAAAATTGGCGGAATTATATCGAAAATATTTGAAAGATAGGGTGCAGGATATAGAGAATCCCCTCAAAAAACCAAAGAGGATAAATGACAGGATAACAATGAATATTATACAGCCCACAGCAGGTTTGAAACGATTTGCGCTTCTCAAATCAAATATAAAAAGATTGCTTTCAAATCTACCTTGTTATTACAATGAAACAATCGGCACGAATCTATCTTTATTCGTAGAATGCAAGGACGAAGACCAAATAAATAAATTCCTAGAGATATTCCTGCAACAATTGATTAAAATTACTATGAATCTATTTACTTCAGAACCTGGAGGACGTAAATTGTTGCAAAGCTATTCAAGCCGATTTTATAGACCCAAAACAGTAGATTGCATCAATAAAGAATTAGAAAGAAAGATTTCGAAATTATGTTTCGCCATAAGGGGATTCCTAAGAAACCATGATCTGACTGAGAGCATCGAATGTTTCGGAAATGAACTCCTAAGGAAAGACAACGATATAGAAGAAATTATTCATACTTGGTTGGATAAGACAAAGGTGACATCTATTCTACTTAATAACGAAGAAAAGGCTTTTCCTGAACGGGAGAAAACCAGCAGTTTCTTCAAATTCAACATGAACAAACCGGTTGATTCAGTCAAAGTGATAACAAATATAAACGATGTTCCAGAAGTTGAGGAAATCAAGACAGGAATGCTGGAAACTAGTACAAGTTTCAAAAGGAGTATTCCTCATATAAGTGATGTGGTTTGCCTTCTTTCCCAAGATAGAAGCCCAAATGCAGATGATGAACAGATGTTGGAGGAGTTGAGAGAAAATTTCAGCATTGAATATCCAACTTTGGAAAAATTCGAAATTGAAAATCTATCTGAATTCAAAGAGACCTTCAAGTATTTATCCCATGAAGGAGATATACCGGATGTTGGAGGTATTATTTACAGGTGAGTTCTAAAAAAATTGCTTACGTTTTTAAGAATACAACATTTCAGTAGGGGAGTTGCGATTGTGATTTTGAGTCCATGGCATTTCCGTATGCTTTTCTGGGATAGAGCAAACGTTTAGAATAATTTCAACATTAGATATGCATAGATATGCATAGAACGAGGTGACGCGCCTTTCAATAATAAAAAGTAAAACCAATTTCCGAAATCATCAGAACTAAACTGGGTAACTGTACCAATACGGAATCAAAATGTGTTAAAATTTTTTTCCGTCGACCATAGAATAAAAGCTCATTTTAACGCACTCGAAATCATCCATTAAATGACCCCTATTAATGCATGATTTCTTGTATTAATGCATGATTATCATGGCAACCGAACATAAAATATTCAGTCGGAGCATAGATGCATCTATGTCGGAGCACTATCGAGTTTTCAAATTTAATTCTTCGCTTTCGTTCAGAATCTGATTTTATCAGTTACGCTATTTTACATAATGAATATCGAAGAAAATATCCCTTCGACACCGCTAGATGTGGTAAAAACTGCTGAAGCAGCAACTTTGAGTATGCTACCTGGAAAGAGTCGACATTTATGAGAAAACCTAGGAAGAATTTCGATCTTAGTGCAAGGAGAAGAACGTTCTGAAATTTTCGGTAACTGTTTTGTTGGCATACTTTACGTGTATTGCAGAAAAGGGACATTAATCAAATTTATGGTCAAAGTATTCGATGCTGAAGACAACATTGATATAAGTAGATAAAACAAACTGTTGAAGAACATCTGGAAGAGTGCATGGCGAATCCTCCCAATAGTATTTTGTTGATATCTAAGGTAAAAATAAAACTCAATTGAATGTTAATCCAACTTATTCTCATGAAAAAAATGTAAACTATTCAGAATTTCTCAACATGTCCTATATTCCATCCATGAATTTTTCGAAAACTTCTATAGGGAGCATAAATATTAATATATAGATGCATAGAATATATAGAAATGAACACAGAAATTTACATTATGTCAAATTTGTCTATTACGCAAAATAAAAATCTTTTTGAATGCAGAGTTTATTTTCAATTCATGATGAGGTCGACGGAAAAATCTTGTAATCAACTCGTTTATTAATCTAGCGATTAATGGTCTCAAACATTAAGGCCCGGTTGTACAGTGCTAGTTCAATTCCACGCTCAACTGAACTCAGCTCCTTTTTGAGCTAGGTTCAGATATGTCATTCGGTTGTACAGGTTACGTTTGAGTCGAGTTCAACTAAACTTTCCTTGAATGCAATTCTTCAGAAAATGGCAACGTCGCTTCCTTTGGCACATGCGTTTTCGATACGAATTGTGACAAATTTTGGACAAATGGAAAGAAAAAAACTTAATCCATCATTCGATAAACAGAATCTTTGCAAAAATTCAGTTTCACACACCTCAAAATGATTTATTCTCTCCCTATATTTCTTTGGCATTCTTCTCGGTCATTGCAAAATACACTGCTTCCACAAAATCTTAATCATCGGCCATTTCCGCAAGATTATTGCCGAGTTGAAAATCGATTTCTATCAATTTGATGTACAAAAATCTATGTTTTTGAGTGAAACACTCATTCACAAAAATAAATAATACTGACAAGAGAAAGCGGAGCGTTTCATCACAGGTATTCTGTGGTTTCAACTCTCAACTTTTTGAAATATAACCAATAAATTGTTAATTTGAAGTGACATTTCATCTGAACCAGGTTTGAGCGCCCGATTACGGAAGCTCAACTCGAGGGTCGATTTGAGCGAAGCTCAGGCTTGAACTCGCACTGTACAACAGATGTTTCATGTTTGAGTAGGGCTCAGTCTTGAACTTGGCTTAAACTCGGACTGTACAACCGGGCCTAACGCGCTCGACCATTAATCGCTGTCATTAATATACTAGTTGATTAAATAACTATTGGGACGTTGAATTTTCTAATAAATAAACTCTCAATCAAAATGAATATACTAAAGTATCGGAATGTTTGCAAAACGGCTCGTCCGTTTTTGCCTCAGATAATGAGTTATGGCAGCACCGTCTCCTGAATCTGTGGCCAGTTCATTCATTAATTTTGTACTGCTATAATTAATTCTGTGTTACTATGACGTTTTGAATCGTGTTA
This sequence comes from Adalia decempunctata, assembly GCA_951802165.1. Classification (NCBI taxonomy): domain Eukaryota; kingdom Metazoa; phylum Arthropoda; class Insecta; order Coleoptera; family Coccinellidae; genus Adalia; species Adalia decempunctata. The sequence continues at coordinate 9,359,512 of OX637697.1, forward strand.
ATTGTCATCACGATATCGCGTATGAAAACTGAAATTTGGATTTATTTCTGAATACCATTGGCAAAATACGTTCGATTTTTAGAACTTCAGATTACTTTCTGATATTGAGGGAAGGAACATTTGGTTATTAATTCTGAATTAAGCTGACTCTGAGTCTGTTTACCTCAGAGTCTGTTTCAATGTTCGGAACGTTGTGTCTCCTCTTTCTATGGTCTAAGTGCATAACCGATAGAAGGTTATTTTCGTTGTTTGAAAATCCTTTTTGTGAGCTTGTTTATATGAACGCTATATTTTTGCTCAAATGTCTTTACTCGTGGACGTTCCAATCGAAACTGGTCTTCGATTAGGTTGGACTCACTCATGAAGATTGTGTGCTCAATTTCAATAATCACTAAGTATTGAAACGAATTGAGCAACCTATCCCACTCAATATTATGCCTCCTCATATAATCATCAAAACATACATATATATATTTGAAATAACAAATAGTTTGGATACGTGATAGTCCATGGAATAGAGACAACGAAAATGAAAAATTAGATGGGTTACAGTGAAAACGATGTACCGTTGACACATATTTTCATATTCGGTCTCGGCTCACGTAATGCATCCAAACCGGCAAACACTCAGTATAAACAATTATAAAAGGCGAACATTCTTATCCCGAAAATCATGTAATCATAAAAAACACTTAAATTGATTGTTTCTTTGTGATTCACCGTGGTGTTTACTCTTATACGCATCATTTCACTCTAAAGACGTTTAGAATAATTCTGTCCTCTATCTGGGATAGCTACGCTTTCGAAATAACATCTATGTCTCTCTCTGTGAATGCTGTGTGAGGGAGGTCTTGTTCACGGCTATTTATTGTTTGCCATCATTTTTATGTTGTCGTACCATATATCTAATAATTCCAATATGGGTGGTGAGCCAATCAAAATTGAAGCCTAGTTTTGGTAAGAATGTGCAGTTATAATGAAAAAAATAACTTACTTTTTCTGTCTCTATCTGAGACATTGTATTATGTCATGAAACGTATGTCATCCAAAACTTCATGTGAATACTTTCGATCATAACCTGACAAATGTGATATTTAGGGCTGATTGCACCGTAGACAAAACTGTAGATTAAATCCAAAGGGTCGTTTTATTTGAATTTGAGATGGTTTCAGAAATTATTTCATTTGATGTATTTGTAAAAAAATCTTTGTTTGACTAATTTTACTACACTGACATCGCCTTTGTATGGTACCTTCTTACATGTTTATACCTGTGATTTTATTCCTGGACGGGGAACCCTGATGATGGCCTAAGATCGAAAGCGCTCGGTTCTTACATAAATATAGAACACACTGAAGTACTAGTCGTTTTATTTTATATTCATACTTAGTGTGCCCAACCATCATCTTAATGAATCCAAAACTACTAAATAAGTTGTTGTCTGTCGGAATATCTACTGTAGTCTTTGGGATTTAACATAAATGCATAGAAATACTGGTGTAACGACTCCTAATTAAAAATCGTGATCCAAAATTGTTGGTTAAAACGACACTCTAGAGTGTAGATCGGGTCCTACTTACGGAATAATCCGCAATATTTCACGGTAGTGGGGCTATTGCGGCATTGGAAAATAGAGCGGCCCCTTTCGAGAGAAATGAAAAGAAGGACCCCCTCTCAAGAAAGTCTTGAACAAAATCTAATCAGTGCCAACACTAGGTATTCTATGCCTCTATGTTTTAAATTAATAATTTTATGGAACGTCATTTTTCTACAAGAAGTTTGTTAGTTTTCATCAACAATTCGTTAAGTTACACTTACACATGGTAAATTCACTGGCGGCAAGTACTTTGCCATGTCTGAATTAGCCTTCCGAACCAGAATGTTCCTGTATGTTACGTCTTTGTTTGGTTCACTTTGAATTCATGCAGCCACGGCTTCGCACGTATGCAATGCTGATACTAAAAAATACCTACTACCTACTACAGAATGTCCTTATAAACAACGTTTACAGCTCTTTTGACATTAGACAATACAAACATATTTTGTTTAGAAGTTACTCTTGAAAGAGCGACATATAATTGACCATGAGAAAAACACTCAACGCTCAAATCTAAGCCCGCAACGAGGCCATCCGGATCGGTATAGCTGGCGCCGCACCGCTGTGTCCCTGCATTTTAAATCTGTAATATCTTCGGAAATACACACAACCAAACTTATATGGAATCACCCTGTTATTTGGAAAAAACGAATTTTAATTAAAAAAAAGTCGCTGAAAAGTGAAGAGCAGTTTTCCCAAAACAAGTTTATTACAAAACTAATATAAATTATTAAAAGATTATTTTTATAATAAAACAGAAAATAAAAAGTGTAAATTTCTCTAAAAATAATTTTTATGTAACTGAGAATTGAACAACAAATAAAACGATTTTAACAAATCAATAATCAGTATTACCACCCCTGGCATTGATACAAGCTTGAATTCGAAGAGGAATGCTTTCTATTAAGTTGTTAATTTCTTCTTCTGTAACATTTGCCCATTCCTCTAAAGCCGCTTGTATAAGTTGCTCTGCGTTACCAGGATTATTTTGACGAGCTCTAATTTTTCTTTTGATCCTATCCCACGAGTGCTCGATAGGATTAAGGTCCGGTGAACAAGAAGGCCACTCTAAAACAGTCACACCTTCTGTTTCGAAAAATTTTTTTGCAACTCTGTTGGTATGTGGAGGTGCATTATCCTGCATAAATAGGAAATAATCTCCAAAAGCACCTCGCCAGAGCCTCATTACAGGTTGTAGCACTAGATCAACATACCTAGGCCCTGTCAGAGATTGTCTAATGGGAATTAAAGGAGTTTTCTCACCAAACATAATTCCGCCCCAAAACATTACAGTACCTCCTTTGTATTTAGGGATCGGTCTTGCAGCTTGGAGCCTAGCTTGCCTCCCTCTACCTCTTAAAATGCGAACACGCCGGTCGTCTGATCGTAGGCCAATTCTGGTCTCATCCGAAAATAAGACATTTTTCCAATCTTCAATAGTCCAATTTTCATGCTCTAAACACCAATTAAAACGGTCAACTTTATTTTGCCTTGATAGTTCTGGAACTCTTAACGCTCTTCTCTTGAATAATTCCCGAGCGCGAAGTCTTTTTCTGATAGTTTCGACAGGAACACTAACACCTGTAGCTTGCAAAAATTGCCTTTGAAGCTCTGAATGAGATACTGCGGTATTTCTTCTTGCTGTTTGGGCTAAAAAGCGATCCTGCCTTTCTGTAGTTACTCTTCCACGACTTCTTCTCGGCCTATTCTTTAGGGTTCCTAACTCCAGAAATCTTGCATAGGTTTTTGAAACAACCCCTTGTGTAACCCCCACCGTTCTTGCAATCTGTCTTTGTGACATACCTTGTTCTGCCATAGTAATAATTCTTCCTCTCTGGACTTCCGATAACCCCACATAAGGCATTTTTTTTTAAACTTCGCAAAAAAACAAAATATAAATTCACTGCGACGTTCGAACGAAATGGTAAAATCGACACCGCAAAGCCAAATCTTATCAAGTGCTCATGAACCTAACTGTTTTTGTGAGTAAACACATGCACTTTTTATTTGCTTCTAACGAAAAAGATATCAAAATAATATTTCATCTTAATACTGGGTGATTCCATATAAGTTTGGTTGTGTGTATTCATTTAAATTACATGCTAGAAAGGGCTATATTGTTCTTTATTGAATGGACAATGTATTTAAGGTAGGTACTTGATTGGATAAGGATTAATGCTGTATTGCTTAAAATAACTTCCTAAATAAGCCATTTTTTTTCCGTAAAATGTGAAGGATAAAAAATGGTTATTGTTGGTTATCCTTTAGAGATAGACATATACCATCGAGGACTTTTTTTGTTGGCCTTTTTTAGGTGTACAATACCGAATACATTATTTTGATTCAGCTCGTGGGGTTCAGTCAGCGTTTGCAATATAAAATATGTTTATTTACGACATCACATTAGAAACCTGTAAATTCATCAGTGTTTTTCTACAATATTATGCAAGTATCACATATAAACCTTCCTCTTGAATCACTTCATCTATTAAAAAAAAAGCGTTTCAAAATCCGTTGCGTCGTTTTGAAGATTTAAGCATACATAGGGAGAGACAGCGATAGCGACTTTGTCTTATACTATGTATTGATTATTCACAATGACCAATGTTCTGAGATTGTTTGTCCGTTCGTCGTTACCAAATATTTATGAACTTAAAAATCTTACAATTTGCAGGAAGATATTAGCTCCCAAAAAATCCACTTTCTGAATCATTCTCTGAATATATTTACAGATACTGCCATATTGAGGAAAGTAGCACCATAAAAGTAATAGAGAAAATTAAGGAAAAAGGAGGAAATACTTCTGATCATTTATTGGCAGGAGAAATTATTGGTTACGTATTCAATCTGAAGGCTTTAGGTGCTACCGGAGCGCAAATTATGGTAAATATATATTTTTTTCGAATATTTTCGAGTGACATTCCGGAAAAATGAATAATATTCAAATTCAAAAATAGTTTATTTCACAATTACTGCTATACAATAAAGGGAAATTCTGTCAAATAGAGAAAAGGAGCAATACAACAAGAAAAAACGAAAGAAATCATTATATCAACTTACAAAAGTCACTATACTCCTTTATGCTATAAGGCTCACATTCAATTAAAAAATGTTTTATTTTATTTTTAAATTGTAAGCTTGTCTTTAGTTATTAGTTCAATAATGTACCGAATGGTGAGTAATCAAATGATTGTTTTTCAGACTACCTTCAAAGTGAAAGAAAACAATTTGGACCTACATGTCATTGTAGAAATCCTATGCGATTGTTTCATCCTTCTCGAGGTGGGAATAACTGATAAAACATTTGTTCATATTGAGCATGGTGATCCCTGGTTGGTGGAAACATTCCATTTGTCACCTCACGAAAGTCACCTACTTCATGCGTCTGTCAACGATGAACTACAAAAGTTGCAGCATTCAATCGAATCCAGGATACAGTAAGTATTTTTTTGCTTCTGAATATTTATGTATTCATTGTGGTGATTGAACTTTTCGATATTTCTCAATGAATTCATTTCGCAATCGACATAACTGGAGCTGGCTCAGAACCAATTGCCCTGCGAATTGCTCGATTGGCCGGTGGTTGAGATGTTTTTACCAAAATGATCACACTCGAGTCCGAACGACCGCGATGTGGATGCGAATTTGCCATCAACTTTGACCCTGTAGAAGTAAAATATGTATACTCCATTCTATTTTATAATATATCCCGGTTGGCCATGAAATTCTGACACATTTCACCGTGTATATTTTGAAAATGATAGGCTATCGTCATTTTCCTTTCAGATAAGAAATAAGCAACGTTGTCCTCTCTACATAGAGATCGTAGTAATTAAGTGTTTATCAAAATGTTTATTTACTTTGGGAATATAATGAATTTTAGAAAATATTATGAGAATTCTATAATTCCAAAGACCTGACGAATGTTGAAGAATCTTTTTTTCCTTGTAATACTGGAAATACTTCACGTATACAGGGTGAGTTTACTTTGACTTGTACATATATTTTAACTGTAGATTCCTCTCATCAAACGAAACACTTTTTTCTTATACCATTTTTCAAAATTCGGTTTGGTTTGGGAGATACAGGGTGTCGAAAATCCATGAAAAAAACACTTTTCTGTTTATATCTTCGGAACCGTTATTTCGAATGAACTGAATTTTAGTTGAGTTTTTACTCTATTCATGGTGCATATTCCTCAATCGAAACCTATTCGATATCTCTACTAGTATAAAAGTTACAGTGTAGTCGACTCATCAATACACGCTAAAACACCATAAAACCACTTTAAAAAGATAAACGGTTCATATTTTCGAAAGAATCAATCATTTAAGAAACTAAAAGTATTCCTATTTTTTTTTTCAATAAAACGCGTCGTTTTCGAGTTATTTCCAATTTTACCCGGAGAAATTTGACGAAAAAATCATCCATTTCAAGAATAATCTGAATGCGTCTATGAATTAAATATTGTCGAGATATTTTAATAATAAAATCTCACAAATGTGGCAGATAAAATTGAACACCAAGGAGGATTTAATACGCACAGTTTCTATTGAAAATTCATAGTTACCGGTCCATATTGAAGTTAAATGTCGATGAAATACAAAATTCGGATATGAATGATGAAACTCGATACAAACTACTTATTAAATTGAATTTAATGAAAAATAATACGATACCTGATAATCTGTGGCGATGTTTCTATCTAAACAACATCCTCTTGGAATTTTATAAACTCGACACGGTTGAAATTATATTAATTCACTTCACATAATGATTACATTAGAACAATAATTCACTGAATGGATTCAGAACTTCACATAATGTTTACAACATTTTGTTCAGAGACTCTGGTTTGTTATTGTTTATATTTGGCCTCCAGATAACCAAAACTTCGGTTTTCGGTCTACGCATGCGTGGTAAAATTTGGCGGCAAAGTCGATTTATGATGGAAACGGCAGAATTCATAGATATTTATACCAAGGTACACAAACACAAATGTATCGTGATTTATACTATGTTTCGTAAAAAATCCTTAACCTCAATGAAAATATCAGCAAGCTGACAACATCTTCTTGAAATTTCTGTGCAAAAATTCACAGAATCGATACAAATTAGATTAGGTTAGGTTGTTTAGTAATAAATCTGAATGAAAAGTTTTTCTTCATGATATTGTTTGGGAATTTCGAGGAAAATATGAACAAGTTATTAGTGTTTACAAACTAATCTGCAGAAAAATCGAGGAAGGAACTTATTTTGGTGGAATAAATGTGGCTTTTTAGTTGCAGATATAATCCGATGAAACTAACTGTTTTTGTTGAAACTATCGTGTTTGCAACATTTTTATTCCAATAAGGTTAGTACTTTAGTATTCCCTAAATGTATAAACTCAATTTCTATCGAGAAATATGAACTTTGAATCAATTCCACAGTATCATTTCAGGGACGTAATGAGCACAATTTTTTTTCAAATGGCTATATCTTTTTAACAGAGCCGAATTCGGAAAAATGGAAAATGAAAAAAAGGTTTCTTCTGACCTCAAGAATCTTCAGTTAAAATATATGTACAAGTCAAAGACTCACCCTGTATGAACAAGGTTGGGAGATTCAGTTATGCTATTTTCTTGTACGAAAATCCCGAATCGAGTATTGAAATTTTACTGGAAAATAATGAACAGAATAGTCCGTTACTGCATTATAGTTCATTCGAAAAAAGAATAAAAGTACTCGAACCCGACGAAAAGCGATGGACAAACACATTGTAACAAATTTATTAAAAAAAATTGCAAATCTTCGTTTTTTTTTCTGCAAATTGTAATCATTTACTCCTTGCTATACTATCTTTGTGTTACAAAAAAAAAATTAAACAGCTCCTTGCTGGTGTTGCAGTTTCTTTGTCAGTTAGTTATTACAAGTGGTGAAATATCGATTATTGCATTAATCAAAGATATGTGACTATCGGGTTAAATAATCACAGCCTCAATGACATTCTCTTTACTGTCTCAACTAACAGCTCTGTTAGGGGGCGCAATAGACCTTAAGGTCGCAGTGGACTGTAACCCCTTTTCATTATCATTTTCATATCCCAATCCAAGCTTTCGGTCGTTATCATAGCCATCTTCGGGGAGCTAAAATACGCTACATTACAATATTTCGTTGAAATCAATGATAAAGATCACATACCACGGTTTGAGGTTACACCTTGTGATTTCATATTTATGTCCGAAAAGGATTTTTTGGTTTAATTGGAAAGAAACTACCAATTCTTATTAATCTATACTTTTTAATACAATCACAAAAACATTAATCAACTACAAACTTTATATTAGAGGAAACAGAAATATGGAACACTCAAAATCACAATAAATGAATGTGAATCCACATTATCCTGACTAGATTAAAATAAGTAATGCACAGACTTTCAAGTTCAAACAAAAATGGAATACAAAATAAATAGTTTTCAGTGTGAATAGAATGAAAAATGTTATAATGAAGAACTAGAGATCTTCTCGAGTGAAAACATTTCCAAAAAGTACAGAACACTAAATCTTAAAATAATTCAACGTAAATCTATAAATGAAAGAGTATCACATTTCAGCCTAGATGAGTTCCACCAAGAATATAAATATGTTGTATAGCAATGTTCTAAAACTAGAACGATAAATACAGGGTCTCCCAAGTTCGAGGGCCTATTTCTGGAGAACTGGATATATTTCAAATCTGAAAATTGGAATTATGATATTGTTCGAAATTTTCTGCTGACCTAAAATATTTTTGGGAAATTGGTGACCTTGCAATAATTATATGTATATGGGATGGTGGTGAAAGGGTTTGGTTTACAGGAATTAAACCTCCAACTTAGCCAACGTTTCGAAAATTATACTTCCATCATCAGGGCACTATAACAAAAGTAATGGCATTGGTTGAACCTACTCGTACAGTACAGAGATACAAAATAACAAAATGACATTGATGGAAATAGTTGATGGTGACTTTCATCTATAAAAGCATTCCTTTTTTCCTCTTTTGTGACTTTTTGAAATGGATTAACGACAATAATGAATTAGATTTACAATAAAAAAAATCATAATGCCACAACAAGAATAGAAATATCACGATGAAGGCAAGAGCGTGAAAACACACATATTATTAAAAATATAATCGTGGCAAAATTGCCAAATTATATAATTGATACAAATAAAATGCGACAAACCTATACTCACAAGGTGAAATCGCTTTTCCCAAAGTCATTAAAAACACTAACAAAGTGTAAAATTTCATTCAGTTTCACAACGATGAGATCATTCATCAATCGAAATAAGTAGATGACCAATCTAGGAGCAGAGAACAGGTGTCAAACTCTGGCGTATGGAGCCGTAAAGTTTTACTCTCTTCAATAAATTGTAGTAAGCTCGGGAAAGGTATTGAATGTCAGTTCGGGAATTTACGGAATTGTGAATTTTTATCTGTATCATTTCGTTCAAAGTAAGTAGATTGAAAGATTTCATGTTAAAGGTATTATTATACACAAATTCAACACATATTTACTTTCCCGCATTAGTGCGGAAAAGTGACACTTTCCGAATAGAAAACAATGCGGGAATAGTATATTTCATTACTAGTCCAGAAAGTAAGCTTTTTCCGTGTGCGCGCGAAGAGTTCCCGTGTGAGGCGGAGCCGAACACGGGAATTCGTGCAAGCACGGAAAAAGCCTTTCTGGACGTGTAATGAACGATATTTTTCATTACACCTCTCCTAAAACAATCCAACGATATTTGTTCTTCGACAGAAAGCATTTCGATATTGTAAAACAATAATTATTCGAAACACTGACGTCTACTGTCATCACGCAAACGTTGCTTTGTGTCTCAGCATAGATGCATCTTTGTCTCAGCGCACGGAAAAGGGTCACTTTCGGTGCGGCCGCACGGAAAAGGGTCATTTTCGGTGCCCTGAATCGACATGTTTTGATAGGGTTTACAGAGCGGTGTAATGAAAAGTACTTCATTGGTGAATTAGCAATGGGATAATTCATCTTCTATGGTCACAGATTATTTTCATGCAACAGATTAGATGAATTTGACGCTGCGTACAACATGTCATAAATATACAGGTTGATAAAATTCAGGAGGTGATTGCTAGTATAAATTAAGGTGGGCGTTCAATGTAGTGTGTTTTTATTTCAAGTTGATTTCGAAAACGGTTTCACTTTGAGAACTGAAATTTTGTGGGTGAACTCAGAAAGGATTAGGGTTCTTGTTGAAATAATTTTGATCGATTTCATTCCGACAGTTAATTTTTTTTCTTTCAAAAATGGAAGAAAATGAGCCAACCCATGCTCCTGTTTTATTTCAACAGAAAGACCCATGAAAATAGTTCAACTTCCGATTAAAAGTGAATCTACTGATAATTTCGTTCAGAAGATCAACTTGAAATACGGAATTGGCAGAAAATGGCCAGATTCAAATTTTGGCGGGATAAAATTCCTGCTTTACCCACAAATCCACGTATTTCATAGTTCGGCGATTTTCGGATAGAGAGCGCCATTGTACATTTCATTCAAGATTAGAGAGATACTCATAGAACTTATTGTGATAATGAAAGTTCTATGGAGATATTCCTTAAAATGGATGGTGGCGCCTCTATCGGCTGATCTTTCCTACTCGGTTTAAACGCCCACCTTAAGATGGGTCTTTCCTATAATAAAACGAGATATCACTTTTAAAAGGTGGTGACTAAAATTGAGTTTTTATTTTTTTTCTCCAGCTATTGGTTCTGGGAAAAAATAATTGAGATAAAAAACTGATTGATATAAAACAATACATTGAAGTTATAATTTTATTTCATGAAACTTCATCTCGAAAAAAAGGTTTAATACTAAATGACGCGAGGGTTGCTAATTTCAACGCCGTATCATGTAGCAGGAATATTGAAAAAATAACCGTGTTGAGTCCTTTGCGAGTGCACGAAAATAACAGAATTTCAAGATTCTAGCTTTACTGAAATTTTAGAAAAAAAAATTTAATCACCACTTTTTAAGGGTGATATCTCGGAAAGGGTTGGGCTGAGGAAATTTTGTTATGGGAAAGGCCCATTTCATACGAGCAATCACTACCTGAATTTTTTCGCGTGAATTTAGAAACACAAATACAGAAAAAGTATAGAAAAATCATTCAATTTTTTTTTCGCCGACTATGGGCATCCAACATTTCTTTAATAGTTCTCACATCTTTATTACTTTTTATTCCATCATATGTTGCCATGAGAACTAAATGAGATATATTCAGTAGATAAAATATTTATTTTGTCAGTTTACATGCTAGCCTTTGAGAATGTTGAAATAAAAAGTATTGAAAAGATTTTTTATAGATTGAGAAGAAGTCGACTCCTGCAGTGTTGGTGTATGTCTGTTGATTAATATTGGGTATTCAATTGATTTCAGCTCTTCAAAGCCTGTGACAGTGATAATGATGCCCTGGCTTCATCTTGATGGAACATTGAACTCTTCCCTTCTGAACAAATGGTTAGCTATTGTATTATCCTTCTGTTTAGAAAGGCCGAATTGTCTGTTACATGAAGTGTTTGAGAAATTTCATCTTGTAAAACCGACGGAACTTTTTTTACTGCTGAAGGTAATATTGGTAATGAACCTTGGATATTGAAAGCTTCATGTCATTTCAATTTTCAGATTTTACAAGAATTGAAGTGTTTACGACTCATGATTGCTGAAAATCAACCAGAAGACCTTTGGAGTGATGTTGTCTGCTCTGAAAATCGTGAGTAGTTTGAATTTCATTATTTACTTGTTGGGTTAAACATGTTGAAAACCGCTGCAAATCAATATGAACTCTTCAGCTCTCTCTATACAGAACAATTAACTGAAGTAAATATGCTGTGGAATGATCATTATACAGGAGTGTCTCAACGATAAAGATGTATGTTAAATTACACGCAAACGATAAGAATTTGGGAAAATATAAAACACCTTGACTTTGAATTATGATTAGAGGAGATATGGCATATAACACAGTTTGATAGGTTTAGGACATTATCAATTCTGAAATATTTTATTTTCTTTGGATGAAAATTTATATTTTTGTTCAGTGAATTTCGCAACCTTTTGAATATTGATCACATTTCCTATTCGAAATTCACCAAGGGTTACAACCATCTTAAAAGATGCCCTTTCAGTTTGTGTCAATTGCAATAAAATATGTCAACCAAAACTTTTTGTGTTATTTCGTTTCGTATTTGATATAAATCCTTCTTGTTGGGACACTGAATTTGAAACTAAGAATCATTGGAAGGTCCGTGTGACTGATTATTATTGATTTCAATGGATTCATTCAGTATAAAAATTCATGATTCAATATTATTTCAGGACCAGCTAATATTTTGGATAGCTTCACAAATATGTTTATAGATGTACAACCACTTGCAACTATAAGCCTAGGTAAATTTTTAAACGAAGAAAATGACAATGTTTGAAATAATTCAAAGCTGTATATGTATATAATAATTCCCAGTGAGTTTGTAAATAAATGAGTACACATTATTTGGGTTTCATTATAATAATTTTCATATAATAAATAATATCATTTCCACTTGAAAGTCTATGAGGTTTACATAATATAAAGTATTTTTCGATCAACTCGATAAAACATGTTTATGGCTTCATTATTTTTTTCGATATTATACAGAATATACATAATTTGTGGGCGATGAAATTTCCTGAAAAAAAAGCACGATCTGTAGTTGTGTTTGAGTGCAATGCATAACAGCTTTTACGATTTTTTAATGGAAGCCAGTTGGAAAAAAGATTATTGAAATAAGCTAGGGGTTGAAATACAGTTAGAGAGGTGGCTAGTTTTCTGGGAAAGACCCCATTAACTGAGCAGGCGCCTCATTATGCAGGAATATATGTGAACTTCAGACGTGATCTTATGATTCTATTTTAATGAGTGAAATCAGTGTACCTACCAGAAGGAAGAATCTAAAATGGCGGATTCTTGAAAGAGGAACTCCATATCAAGGAATACCTACCAATTGAAGAATTAGAATCAAAGTAGAAGTGAATCGGATGAAGATAAAATTAAGAAGTGAAGAAGTAACCATAGAATTATAAGTGTTCTGGCTGGTGTTTCCAAATATCATTTTTATATTGTTGTGTAAAAACAAAGTGTGTGAAAAGGGTTGAAGGAAAGGAGTTGTCAAATATATAATAGAAGAAAAGTCATTATTTATTATTTGAGAATTAAAGAGGTTTTATATTGGTTTAGCCACACCATTTTTTGGTCCTTCGAGCCATTATAGATAAAAAAGAAATTGTGCTCTAAGCCACGAGCATAAATTTCAATCTTCTCGATATGCCAGATCGGGAAGAATCTTTAAGGAAGACCACAAGGAAAAATGCAGGAAAACCTCCCTTAATTATTCAATTGAAACGAATTGAATTACGAAGATTAGAAGCTCTGAAAGCGATAATACTAAAGGAAGCAGAAGCAACAAGGGCAGCAAGAGTAGCAGAAGCAGCAAGGGTAGCAGAAGTAGCAAGAGCAGCAGAAGCAGCAAGAGCAGTAGAAGCAACAAAAAATGCGAGAAAACCTCTCTCAAGGTATAGTCCAAATGAATCAACTAAGAACTCTCAAGAAAGCAAAAAATCTTCAAGTAGTATTGAATTGAAACAAATTGAATTGAAAAGATTAAAAGCTTTGAAAGCGATAATACTAAAGGAAGCAGAAGCAACAAGGGCAGCAAGAGTAGCAGAAGCAGCAAGGGTAGCAGAAGTAGCAAGAGCAGCAGAAGCAGCAAGAGCAGTAGAAGCAACAAAAAATGCGAGAAAACCTCTCTCAAGGTATAGTCCAAATGAATCAACTAAGAACTCTCAAGAAAGCAAAAAATCTTCAAGTAGTATTGAATTGAAACAAATTGAATTGAAAAGATTAAAAGCTTTGAAAGCGATAATACTAAAGGAAGCAGAAGCAACAAGGGCAGCAAGAATAGCAGAAGCAGCGAGAGCAGCAGAAGTAGCAAGAGCAGCAGAAGCAGCAAGAGCAGCAGAAGCAGCAAGAGCAGCAGAAGCAGCAAGAGCAGCAGACGCCGTAGATGCAGTAAGAGCAGCAGAAGCAGTAGAAGCAGCAAGAGCAGCAGAAGCAGCTGAGATGAGGAAATGCATGGAAAAAGAGGAACAAATTACAAATATTCAAGCTTCAGTGGAAGTCGAACAAGTTTCACAAAATTCGTCAGTGAGATCGAGTTCCGAAGCCTCTATAAATAGTTGTGATGAAGAGGTACCTGAAACTATTCAAGCCCCAATCGAAAATAATTTCCAAACATTGACCAAAGGAAATAAAGAGAAAATTCGAATATGGCTGGATCAAGTGAATATTGAAAATCATGGTAATGAGTCAACAGACAATCAAGTTATTTCTCCATTAGATTCTAATTCTGAACCAGAAGCTGACAGCGCTAAACGTGAAATAATTCTTGGCCTGGAATGCGATCAAAGCATCGACGATTTCTTCCAAGACACGGAGTTTCTACGAAAGAGCAAAGACGTATGCGAGTCCTCCATCTCAGAACTGCTCGACACGTCCAGAGCACAAGCGACCCCTTGGGAGGTAGAAATACGAGAGTTTTGTCTAGAAAGAATACCCTTCAGGCAAGAAGAAATCATCAAAAAGATGAACGACGCTCTAGAAGACTTCGACGATCGACATGAGAACTTGAACAACGAACGAGTCGAGCCATTGGTGGGTGGTTTATTCTGCGACCTCTCCATCCACAGACTACACCAAGAGCTAATAATTCTGAGAGATTTCGAGGCGCACCAAGAGGTCCTCCAGGAGAAGGTGTTTGCCAGGATGACGAGCGTGCTAGACATGGAGGATGTGATAAACGGGGTGAAGTCGCAGAAGAACTTGGAACAGCAGGATTTGATACACGAGCAGTTCTACAAGCTGATCCACGACAACAAGTTCTCTAAATTTCTGAAGAATGTGTTCAAGAAGAAGCACAAGCCTCCTAAGGTCCCGCACGGAGATGATTCCAGTTCCGTCCGGGTCATCGTCTTATTCCAGTTCGGAATCGGAAGAAGAGCAACGTTCTATTAATTTTTTGTGGCCGCGGAGAATGTTCTGGCTGGTGTTTCCAAATATCATTTTTATATTGTTGTGTAAAAACAAAGTGTGTGAAAAGGGTTGAAGGAAAGGAGTTGTCAAATATATAATAGAAGAAAAGTCATTATTTATTATTTGAGAATTAAAGAGGTTTTATATTGGTTTAGCCACACCAATAAGTATAGACCAGTCCAACAAAACAGCTGATCACCTTTTCAAGATGACTGCTGGGAGCAAAGAAATAACAAACATTTGGAATCAGTATTTCTGCTAGAGTGTAACTCTATTATTACTATCATTTTCTCTCAGTTTGAGTGTTGAGATACCAATTTTTGAGTGATATCAAAGGACTATCCAAAATGAGTAATTATTTCGTAAAATATCAACAACGTGAACGTGAATATTTTATGCAATTTGTAGGAAAATGCTATTTAAAATTAGAGAATGGAAACTGGTTTATTATTTATAATATATAATATACATATATTATGTACATAAAAAAGTTTGGGTATGTACGTACACATTGAAGACATGACAAAGGTACAATTTGAGGACATTAGAATACAAAACTCACAAATATCAGGTGCCTTTAACTGTTTGAAAATGTTTTTAATATTCAATAGTCTTTTTCAATTTCTTCCCAGTTTGATGAGGTCTTTAAATAGCTGATAACTATCTCCCCAACAGACCGTCCATTTAGTCGTATTTTATAGAATTTTACAATGCCAAGACGTCTTGTACTTCCCCAGTCAACCACACAACAAAGAAGTAGCATGCTTTTATAGGACAAAAATGAAGCGTGAAAAAACACAAAGTAAACAATCGGTTTGTTGTTTGATTGCTCCCAGGACAGGTCTATAGAATTTAAGCGCAGTGGCTAAAGGTGCAGACACATTGTTATCACGTCACGTCACATCACGTCATCTTCCCAAAATGTGCAACCACGATAATGCATGGAACTTAGAGCATAGGAAGAGAGACACACCTTTCAATAATAAATAGTGAAGCCAAATCATCAGAACACTGGGTGATTGTACTACTACGGAATCAAAATGTAGTAAAAATTTTTGCAACATTTTATCTGCTGTCACGTTATAGCACTGAAAGCACGCAAGATATATATTCCGCAAATTTACATTTTCTGAAAGCACGTGTAATCACGTCTGATATTTTGTGAAATGTCATTCTGACATACATTTGAAACCGATCTGGGTGCTCATTCAATAATTCTTGAATTAATTGATGGAATTCCCCCACTTCCTCTGTTCGTTGATTCATTTGTTAAATCGAATCCCTTCTATGAGAATCACCAGCAACTGTAAAAGCAGCTATGTTCTCCATATCTTCTTTCCATTCCCTCGCGTGAGCTCACGTGACGTGACGACAATGTGTCTGCACCTTAAAGGTGCATACAAATTGTTGTCACGTCATGTGAGATCACGCGAGAAATTGGGAAGAAGATATGGAAAATATAGCTGCTTTTACAGTTGCTGGTGATTATCAAATGAATCAACAAACAGAGGAAGTGGGGGAATTCCATCAATTAATTCAAGAATTTGAAGCGTGTTGCTTTTAATTGTGAATCGGGATGGGGCTATGTTTCGTCCCAGCCTCGCTTACGATGGACTCATCAGATTGGCTAATGTAAGCGAGGCCTGCCAATGACGTAGATGTTACAGCTGCCCTGCTCGAGACGAGCGTGGGTACTGGGTAGTAGACCTGGTCGGTCTGTAAAGAATATGGTACCGCAGTAACCCACGCTGCCTAGAAGGAGGTGCCCTGTGTGCGGGCGGCGTGTGAAGCGCGGTAGCAGACTTCTACACGCGTGGCATTGAGTCGCCACAAATTATTGAATGAGCACCCAGATCGGTTTCAAATGTATGTCAGAATGACATTTCACAAAATATCCGACGTGGTATCACGTGCATTCAGAAAATGTAAATTTGCGGAATATAGATCTTGCGTGCTATCAGTGCTATAACGTGACAGCAGATACAATGTTGCAAACATTTTTACTACATTTCGATTCCGTAGTAGTACAACCAGCCAGTTTAGTTCTGATGATTTGGCTTCACTATTTATTATTGAAAGGTGTGTCTCTCTTCCTATGCTCTAAGTACCATGCATTATCGTGGTTGCACATTTTGGGAAGATGACGTGATGTGACGTGACGTGATAACAATGTGTCTGCACCTTAATAGGTATCCAAAAGCGTAGTACAAAAATTCAGGGGCATGTCATATGTATCCATGGTTACCTCATGGCATTTTCTTTGTCTTGCCGATAACCCAATCATAATATTCCTATCGCACATGCGCAATAGTTCTCACTGACCCTATGTATAACCATTTATAGATGTTTCACTTTTACTTTCAAGGATACAATTTTAGACTTATGCGTCCAGCACTTTGATTGAGGGTTATCTGCATATATCTACTAATACCAATATGGATTATACCCCTGCTTTCCACAGTCACAAAATGAAGCCAAATCCCACGGATACTCAAACACCGGTCAGCGCCCTTTCACCCCACCACTTTTTGGCATCCATGTTCAGTTGTGACGTAGAATTAGCCAACAGATACGGTGTTTACATTGTAGTGTGTACTGTTTTTGAAGTTTTCTTGGTTTTGTGGGTGAAAAACGGTACTTTTTGATATTATTTCAGTTCATTAATTAGAGTAGGACTCAGAAATAAAACATTTTCAATGAGTCTTGATTGAGAAAATACAAGAAAACTGGCTAGAACTATGTATAACCTTACCTTCCAAACGTAACTTTGGGATTTTTTCTTGAAAAAATTAAAAGGATTGCTGACTTATCGTTTTCATTTTCGTAATCTGGGACCCAAACTTGGTGGGTACAAATTTTTTCACGTCTCCAACACGGTTACTTAAGTTCTAAATAAATCGATTATTATTATTCTTATATTCTCATTCTAAATTTTCTCGTTTACAGATAATTTTCCATCTGCAGGAGAAATTGATTGGAAAATAAAATACGAACAGCTGCTAGAAAAAATAGTCAGCAACAGAAAGATTGAGATTCTAAGGCAGCTATTTCAATTAGTAAAACTTGAGACGAGCAGACAGCTCGAACAAATATCAAACAATATCTTATACACATGCTATATTTATGATCGATGTTAAAAATTTAATGCTCATTTAAATTTAAACATTTTTACAGATTTGTTTTTTATTTAAGATGAAATTTACCAAATCAGAACTTAATAACCAAGTTGTCATATTTTCAATTCGAATAAGTATACCTTTTTTTAAGTTTCTATGTTTGTAAGAAACGTACAGAAAATCCTCAAATCAATCAATAAAATTACAATGTTGAAGCAGATTTTATATGAACTTGAAGAAATTTTTTCTAGTGGTGAGACATAAAATGTACCATCTTTCAACATAAAAAAATATTGCTGGTATATTTATTTGCTCGTATAAGAGTACCTATTGCCCTTCCGAAGAACTGATTTTCTTAATAAATGCAAACTTCTTTTAGCAGAATTTCGTTCTTGAATCAATGAATTTAGATTTACAGTATTGTATTAGGTTTGGAATTTTCTATTATTCTATTTGCTTGGATTAGAGTACCTTAGTACCTACCTAGCTCATTCATGGACCTAATTTTCTTAATAAATGCAACCTACTTTTACCAATATTTTGTTCTTGAATCAATGAATTCAGATTCACAATATTGGAATTGGAGCACCCTTTCTACGACCGAAGAATCTTATATTTTTTCCGTGTAGTATAAGGCGAGAACGGAGCAAAATAAGGTAGAATTTAATAGAAATATAGGTGCAGCAATTATATTTTCATTTTAATTCGTTTTTTAGGTCAATAAGGTTTATTTTACAAACAAAATTATACTAGAAAAATCATTCATACGCGATTATTAGCGATAAAAGCAATTCATCTCATTCAAAATTTCAAATCGTTGGATAATTTGACGTCATCACATGCTTGCGAGAATGGAGGGGATGAAAGGGCGCTGACCGGTGTTTGAGTATCCGTGGCCAAATCCTTGGTAAGGCTTGAGTTGTACGCTTGCGTCAACTGGAAATTCAAAAATTGCGAGAAATTTAGAGGTTATGTTTATTCTGAAAGACAACAAGAAAATAGATATCCAGAATGAAAATATGTCACTTGAATACTTTCAGTTCGATTTTAGAATATGAATAGGAGTTAACAATGATATTAAGGACTTGAAGAAAACGGAATGAAGCGATTGAAACATTTGACATTGAATTGTGAGGTTACGATCGAAACTATTCACATGAAGTTAAGAATGGCATATGTTTCACGACATAATACGATGTGTCAGAGAGAGCTAGAATTGGAAAAATATTTTTATTCTCAATATTGCCGCACAAGCGCAGATCTGGATTGTTACCAGAGCCCAGCTTCAGTTTTGATTGGCTCATGCCCCATATAGGAATTATTAGATATATGGTTATCTGCGATCATTTTAATGCGTATTGTTGGATTTTATGATTTGCGGACGGCTGTTGTGGTGGCAATTTTGTTTTCAATTGTTTAAGATTCTGGATTTTGTATGCAACACATACTGTATTCGTCTCTCATTGATGTAGGTTTTATTGATACATGCTTTTCGTTATGTATTACCATTACACTTCTTTTTTAGTGGCCCTGAAGAAGGAAACGACAGGTTTCCGAAAGCTAGGCCGGAGCAATAAATGAGACTGTTCACTGTGTTATGACTGATCACCCGATCACCATCCTTCTCCAATTGTATTCTACAGTCGATATTCACATATTAAATTAACAATAAATTGAGATGAATTTTGGTAAAGATGAAATGGTTGATATGATTTTCATGTTGGGGCAGTGCCACAGAAACTGTTTATTAGCCAGTAGATCCTAGGCTATCGAATATCCCGAAAGAAGACATCCACATGAATCGAGTTTTCGGAGGCTTTTAAACAGATTTGTAGAGACAGGAGATGTCAAGTATGAAAAAGAAGAGAGGATAAAATCGGCCACTAACGAGGACAAGGAGCTCGAGGATTCACTGCATGTAACTGAAAATCCACACACAAGCCAAAGGGAGCTTGGTGTAGCCTGGAGTGAGCGTTCAGTTCAAAGAATCCTCATAAAAAACAAGTATCATGCCTACCACATTCAGATGCATCAGGCGCTTACCGATAGCGATTTTGAAAACCCTCTGAATTTCTGTAACTGGCCAAGTTTTCAAATTGAACAGAAACCTACATTTTTTTAATTTGTTTTATTCAGTGATGAAGCAACCTTCCACAATTCCGGAGCCGTCAATAGGCACACACTCAACACAGGTGGTCATTGAATGTCTGGGGAGCAGTAATCAGCAATCATGTGATAGGCCCTCATTTTTTCGAAGGAAATTTAGATGGAGCTGCATATTTTACTTTGAATCAGAACATTCTTCCCGGAATGTTAGCAGTGTTACCTACGGAAATACGGAATGAAATATGGTTTCAGCATGATGGAGCAACCGCTCATTATTCTCGTCCTGTGGGGGATTTACTGGACCAACAGTTTCCAAATAGATGGATTGGTAGAGTCGGACCGACAAGATGGCCTGCTAGATCACCGGATCTCACCAAAATAGATTTTTTTGTGGGGATACATAAAGGGAATCGTGTATGATGAAGTTCCAACAACAGCTTTCAATATACGAGAGAGGATTGTGACTGCATTACTCCAGCCATGCTGTTAGTGGGAAATTCAACGATCGGATCGCTTTGTGTTCCAGAGAAGGCGGACGACACTTTGAATATTTCTTGGATCATTGACACAATTTTTCTTTGTCTTTTTCAACGCCCGTTTGTTTTTATATCCAATATTTGAATAACATTTTCAATTCTGATTATATTTTTCGTACCCGTTGGACGCAGGAGTGAAAATAGCCCTTTGGTTACTTCTGAAAAAATGTAAGGTTTCAAAGTGGTTACATCATCATGGAAAAAAAATACAGGGTGTTACATTTGAAAAAATCGAGAAAAAACAATTTGAAATTCTTCATATTTGGACATTGATAACGGACATCCTGTATAAGAGAGGTTGTTCATTTAGGAACGATGACTAGGCAAATTCTTAGGTTAAAAGAAATCCTGATGAAATTCATGTTTCTATATATCTTCTGGAAATCGGTAAAGGACTTTTACCGAACTACTGTTTCGTCGAAATTTTGCAGTTTTTCCTTAATAAGATCCGTACTGTTGGAAAAATATCCCTAATATTTTGCATCATGGTAGAGGTATTGAAGAGCATTGAAAATATGCAAAAATATAAGGGGTGTTCCATTTAAAATCACTAATTTGTGGAATAAGTTTATTTGGGAACACCCTGTATATCATAAAATAATTTCCTGAGATGCAGAATTGCAAGTACAAAGGGAATGATTTTCAACTAAATTCCTAATACGTCTGGTTTAGCAGCTATAGAAGCTTAACGCACTATTGCAGGACCCGGTATACAACTGGTCGAGGCCGTGGAGGGAATATGGAACATAGGAAGGAATTGGTAGGGTAAGGGGTGTTCGCTATGAGGATTTATGTTGTTACATCCCGTTTTTGTAATATTTCTTGTGAGCTCATTCACGCGACACTGGTTATAATATTTGTTAGACAATTTGGTCGATGAATTCGCGGATTGTGGGGATGGCGGTTGACTCATGAATGTCTGTTATTCAGGCATATCTATTTCTGTTTGTTATAAGTCGGAGGCATTTGTTTTGGAATACCTGGAGTGGACGGAGAGGTGATGGGCGAAGGTGACAAAAGGCAGGAGCCCCGTATGTAATGAGTGGTCTGATCATTGCTGTATATAGAGGAGGGCTTTGTTCCTTTGGTCTAAGTTACTGTTTCTGCGCAATAAGGGGTATAGTTTTCTTTTTGCAGCGTAACCTCGAACTAGGCTGTTTTTGATGTGGGCTCTGAAGTTTAATCTTTCATCTAGTTTTACTCCTAGATATTTTACGCTATTTTTAGCCGTGATTTTGTGACTATTCAATCTCAGAGAGAGACGAGGAAAAAGTTTATTTACGGCCATCGACCTGAGGTCCTTCAGCCCACTATAGTACAAATTATTCGTTTCATATATATGTTTATTGGATGTGAATATTCAATTAAAGGCAGACAAATACTTTTGAAAGTTTTTGCGGCATTCTGGGTATTTATACCTTGTTTTTTGTATGTTAGTTTTAAAAAGTATTTGGCTCTAGTAATAGTTTTCTTTTTAACTGTTTTTGTCTGCAGATTGAAATTCATTTTATTATCAATCTGTACACCCAGATATTTCATTGAAGTTGAGGAATTGATGTTAGCTCCGTTTATACATACAGTCGGTGATGTTGGAATTACTCTATGGTGAAAAATCATATGGTGAGGCCGGGTTCCCCATGGCACTTCCGATGCCATGGGGAACCCGGCCTCACCGATTTTCACTGCTATGTGCATGAACGAACTTCTGACTCAAGTGCTCCCAAAATTGGAGTTTCAAGTCCCGATTATCTGTATTTATGTAGATGATATCACAATAGCAGCTCCACATGATTCAGATGATGTTTTAATGCGAGTTTTCAACTCTTACGATAATAATATTCCGTTCACAGTGGAAAAGGAAAGAGACAAAAAGATCGCTTTCATGGACACATGGGTCATTTGAGACGAGAACAACAATTTAAAAACTGACTGGTTCCAAAAGCCAACAAACTCCGGCAGAATGGTGAATTATAGATCAATACACCCAACCCATCACAAGATAGCTGTATTACAAGGAATGATATCTAGAGTGACTCGTCTATGCCATGACGATTTCAAGAACAAAAACCTAGATTTAATAAGACAAATAGCTAGAAACAATGGATATCCCAAAAACATAATTAATAATATTCTAAATAGACACCTATAAAGGATACAGAAGCCAAAGACGACAGAGGTGTTGGAAGGTTTTTCAGGTTACCACTTGTGCAAAATCTAAGTAACGCATTGAGTTCATTACAGTACTAAAAACAGTGCTGTAATGAATTCATTACAGATTACAGCATCGTTTTCAGTAACATTTTCCGTTTTGTGGTTGTCAGCAATGACTTCCGATCCTTATTTGAAATTTCAACAGACGTCAATTTGAAAATGTCAATTTTCGTATTCCCTTACATTCACACCAACTGCCAAGATACAATATGAAAGTCACTAGGACCTATAATTTGAATTTTTTCAATGAATTTCACAAAATTTGAGTGAAATAGAGAAAATATCGTCTAATGCTCGTTGCAGAATGCAATTCCAATACTCATGCGTTCGTAAACTCGCTCCTTCGTCGCTCGTTTTCGAATTTCGCATTCATATTGGAATAGGAGCCCATTCTGCAACTAGTTTTAGAATATACTATTCGAACACGAAGAAGTATACATATCCACATACCCCACCAAGTCCATGAAGGGATACTTCACATGTCTAAAGGATCAGGATCCCGCATCTGAAAAGGCAGGAGTCGTTTACTCGATACCATGTGGAAATTGTGATCTAAGCTACATTGGTATGACAAAGAACAAGCTAGAAACCCGTCTAAAACAGCATAATTATGATTGCAACATCAGTAATTAAAATAAAAAGAAGTAAACTGCTTTAGAATATCATCGGTTTGACACAGGGCAGATATTTATCATCAATAATGCCAAAATTCTCCACAAGGAATCAAACCCAAGAAGGTTAGCAATCAGTGAAATGATATATATCAATAAATTCAAGAATTCAGTCGTTAATTATAGAATAGATACACACCTGAGTTCAGTTTATGCTAATCTAATCAAACATATTCGATGACACCAATGAAAATTCGCTGTTAGACTCCCAGAGGGCGTTGACACTCCAAGAAGATTTCCACAGAAAAGGTTATGTTGTATAAGTTTTGTGCTTCGTTAGGTTAAGAATTTTCTAGAATATTTGAACATTGTTGAAAAGTAGATGCAGAAGTATGCATTTTTGGAATTGTATCTATATTGTTGGTTTTTTGGTACTTTACTACATGGTTATACCGGGTCCTGCAATAGTGCGTTAAGCTTCTATAGCTGCTAAGCCAGACGTTTTAGGAATTTAGTTGAAAAGCATTCCCTTTGTACTTGCAATTCTGCATCTCAGGAAATTATTTAATGATAAACAGGGTGTTCCCAAATAAAATTATTCAACAAATTAGTGATTTTCGAAATGGGACACCCCTTATATTTTCGCATATTTTCAATGCTCTTCAATACTTCTACCATGATGCAAAATATTAGGGATATTTTTCCAACAGTACGGATCTTGTTAAGAAAAAACTGCCAAATTTCGACGAAACAGTAGTTCGGATTTCTTTCAACTCAAGAATTTGCCTAGTCATCGTTCCTAAATGATCAACCTCTCTTATACAGGGTGTCCGTTATCAATGTCCAAATATAATAAAAAAACAATTTGAAATTCTTCATGTTTGGACATTGATAACGGACACCCTGTATAAAAAAGGTTGATCATTTAGGAACGATGACTAGGCAAATTCTTAAGTTAAAAGAAATTCTGATCAAACTCATGTTTCTATCGCTTCTGGAAATCGGTAGAGGGCTTTCACCGAACTACTGTTTCGTAGAAATTTTGCAGTTTTTTCTGAATAAGATCCGTACTTTTGAAAAAATATCCCTAATATTTTGCGTCATGATATAGGTATCAAATAGCATTCAAAATATGCGAAAATGTATGGGTGTTCCATTAAAAAAAAACACTCCTTTGTTCAATAATTTTATTTGGGAACACCCTGTATATTAGAAAATAATTTCCTGAGATGCAGAATTGAAATTACAAAGGAAATGCTTTTCAACTAGATTTCTAAAACGTCTGGTTTGGCAGCTATGAAAGCCTAACGTACTATTGCAGGACCATGTACCTGAATCTTGTGTAAAAGTAGTTGATTGACGTAAGTTTGTCTCTCTGTTTGTCGAGCGTATTGTTCAATTAATTTTTTCCATGTAGGCCCTGAGGAAGTTTGCACTTTAGTAAACGAAAAGTTGGCTGAAGGTTGACTGTTTTTCTTTTTGGTCCTTATCCCGACAATTTCTGAACTGATATCAATAATATTTTGTTACTACAACAGATCAAGAGATCATCAACGAACAATAAAATGTAAACAACTATGTCATTGTCCTTTTTCAAATACAAACAGTAATCATATTTACATCTTTCAAAATCTAGTTCGGTCAGAAATTCTTTGAAACATTTATACCATGCACGTGGGAATTCGTACAATGACTTATTTAACTTATAAACCTTTTGAGTGCCATTTTCATAGCCGATTGGCTGTTTCACTCTGTTCGTTGATTCATTTGGTAAATCGAATCCCTTCTATGAGAATCACCAGCAACAAGGTGCATACAAATTGTTGTCACGTCATGTGAGCTCACGCGAGGAAATGGGAAGAAGATATGGAAAATATAGCTGCTTTTACAGTTGCTGGTGATTCTCATAGAAGGGATTCGATTTACCAAATGAATCAACGAACACCGGAAGCGGGGGGGGAATTCCATCAATTAATTCAAGAATTATTGAATGAGCACCCAGACAATACCTTACTAGAACACAAGGCCATGAAACAGAATGACAGCGGTAGGGGGGTGAAGTGTGTGAGTAGTCCATTATTTGTTTATGTTTTGGCCGGTATTTTGAGTGTTTTTCGTTGTTTAATAGTTGTAATTTTATTTATTTTGGTGTAACATCAGTCCATAACAGGTAAGGCACTTATATTTATCCACTAATTTATTTGTTTTAACTGAGAATACCTCCAGTTCATAAAAGTTTCGCATTTCATCTTCGAGGTTATGTTAATTTGATTTTAATTTTTTCTTCAAGACTTTTGCTATTTTTAAGTTCGTTTCTAAGCTAATCTCCCAATTTTTTCCAGCTGAAATCATGCCTTTTCATTGCTCTGTTCCCAAATGCAGGGGCAATTATGCAGGTGAGCCAAAAGTAGCAGTCTTTGGGTTTTCCAAAGACGAGCAACTCAAATAAATTTGATTGAACGCAATTAGAAGGAAATATTTCGTTTCCAGTAACAGCAGTAAGGTATGAATTATTGCAAATTTAACTGTTTTGCCTGAAACTGTAAGAATTTACTTATTTCTAGGTTTGCGAACTACATTTCCAAACAGAATGTATTGAAAGATCTACCAGTTATATACATGAAGTCACAGGTCAAAAAGTCGAAATCCCATTAAAGTTTACCAGGTACAGATGAAGAATGTTTGAGACGCCAAAAGCTGAAAAGAATTCCTGTCCCAACAAAAAACCTTCATACAGTTTCCCATGAGAACACCACGGGGAAAGAAAGACTGAATTCATAATGATCCTTTTCAACCAAAATACTGTTAATATTTGCAAAATTTTCAGTTGAAATATGACCAAGAGTAAGATTTGAGTATTCTAGTTAAGTCAAACGATAATATTAAAATTTCAGGAAACGATACACATGCCCGATGAATTGTTAGCTGCTGAAGCTGTATATGCTATAGCAGGAGTAAAGTACGAGGATGTTTTTATACAGGTCAATATTTCATCAATAAGGACAATTCGTGACCATATCACACTAAGTGAAAACCCAAAAGTTTGACAGTGTTGAATTCATTTGAAATGCCGAAAACTATCTAAATGTTAGTATAATGTTAATAAAGATTTCCATGAAGCAGAATATTGGAATTTTATTTATAACCATCAATTCAAATATCCCTGCAGATTTTTTCTGATTGAAAGCAAAAAATATATAATTTATTCATTAAACAATTTACAGCTGACCTCAAAACAGTTCCTGGGAACTGGTGACAAGGCCTACAAGTACAATAGGTACATCGGTCAGCTAATCATAAACTCAAAAAAAAAGAAACACATCACAGCTACCACAGTGCACACACTTTCATAAAGTCTCTAATTATCACATAAATTAAACAGTCTCTAATTATCACATAAATCAATCTCTTGGCTTCAGAAATTCCACAACAAGTCTACTGAATTTGCTCCTCTGTATCACATTGGGTCTTCCTTATTCTTCTAAGCTGTCTTCTTATTAGTTCCCGTGATCTTGTTTTATGTTCATGAGTTTTCCTTCCATAGTGAACTGCTTGCGTTCTCTTAAAATATCCATTAATGATACCATGTACCAGTTTAGCATCTTCCAAATAGTGAATTTCATTGATGTCCATTATCGGAGTTTCTCTATTGATCAAATCTGAGCTTGTGAGTCTGCTATATCCAAAGATGGTCTTTAGGACTTTGTTCTGTACAACTTGCAAGGGTTTTATATATGTATCGGCTCCATTACCCCAACATGGGATCCAAGGTATTTGTATTCATCAACTTGTTTTATAGCTATATTGTCAATTTGTATACTAATATTGTTATCTACATTCTTATCAACATAACATCTAACAGAAATGCTTAGGTTTGTGGAACGGGACCAATATCACTGTGACTACATGAATCTTGTTTGTTTACTTGAGTTAAAAATATGTATTTCATTTCACTTTTCAATCATTTTTAGAATATTTAAATAGTTGATATTAGCACCAGCTTCATAGGAACAACTAGAAGCTGACATTGTTGCAAATTCCTTATCAATTATTATTTTTCCACTAATTCTTGCTGAGAAGGCTGAAGTTTCTGAACATATTTCCAATACTGGAAGCATCACTTTTCCTCAAACTTCTACACACAATAATATGACCAGCATTTAAGCTTCTTCTAAAATGTTTTTCTTTTGATAATGGATGATTGTTCATGTATTTCAATGAAGGAATGACCTCGCCTTCATGCTATGTTTTGGAGACCTAAATATCGAAAATATTCAGTTATACTGAGAAAAAGCACTATTTTTACGAAACACTTGTGTTTACAACGATCCTATCTCTTCAGAAAAACATTATTTTTCGTTTATGTTGGAAAAAAGGAAATATAAATCGATCAACATATTTTTGACATTTCCACTAATGGACTACCTATGATGACGTCACCAATGTTGTTTCATGGCCTTGTGTTCTAGTAAGGTAGTGACCCAGATCGGTTTCAAATGTATGTCAGAATGACATTTCACAAAATATCAGACGTGATATCACGTGCATTCAGAAAATGTAAATTTGCGGAATATAGATCTTGCGTACTATCAGTGCTATAACGTGACAGCAGATACAATGCTGCAAAAATTTACATTTTGATTCCGAAGTAGTACAATCACCCAGTTTAGTTCTGATGATTTGGCTTCACTATTTATTATTAAAAGGTGTGTCTCACTTCTTATGCTCTTAAGTTTCATGCATCATCGTTGTTGCACATTTTGGGAAGATGACGTGATGTTACGTGACGTGATAACAATGTGTCTGCACCTTTATATTCTTCCATCACTTACTTTGACTTTCACAGTTTCCTTTAATGTCTCATATGTGTCAAAATATACATCGGTGTTGATTGTTGACAATATGGTCTGTACAACCGCTGTCGAGTAACCATTCTATTTGTCCTTCAGTCATTTCTTTCTTACTCTTAAGCTGAATACAGATTACTCTGACGTGACGTGTAAGGACGTCACGTCAGACGTGTACTGTGCTCCCATTGGCCTAATATGAACGTGAACGTCAAAATGTGAGTGATATAAAAATGGAACACTTTGTTCTGTGCGTTCACGTTCATATCAGGCCAATGGGAGCACAGTACACGTCTGACGTAACGTCCTTACACGTCACGTCAGAGTAATCTGTATTCAGCTTTACTTCTTAGCAATAGTTGTGTGGAAACTTTTTCCATATTGTTCATGTTGAGTTGATAACTTCTTTGCTATCTACCGTTCTGTCCTTTTCAGGAAGTACGTCTATCAAATCCCCTATATAGGTATGAATATGACTATAGTTCTGTAATCTGTGGTAGCGATTTCAACATATAGTTAAGTTTTTCTTGTTCTGTTATAACTGCTCCTGCCTGTTTCAATTCGTTTATGGTTCTTTCAAAATCATCAAAATATAAGGATACTTCTGCATAATTTTTTAATTCCACATTTTCGAGGTTATGTCGGCAAACAATTTGTTTTTCAAATGTCTATATTTCTTACAAAGAATGCCTCATACGTAACTCGCTTTGTTTCCGAGATATTCCACATTTAAGTAATTGGATATACTCTGTAAAAAATGTGGGCAGACTGCATTTTGAAACGCTGTGTGGGAGATTATGAGAAGGAAAACAAATTAAATCAAAAACAGCAACAATGGGAAGTTAATAAACTAACAAGAATTGAGTGATTACCTTTGTTGAATAGAAAAAGAAGTACAAAACAGGAAGTATTCTTAACTGTAGGCGAATGCGGGTGTACAAAACTTGTGTCTTCCAACCAGTAACCGAGGTTGAGGTTGAGCATGTCATAATGTCGCTACAAAATAAGCAAACCAAAGATTTGTATGGTATGACAACAGCCCTCTTGAAGGACATAAGCGATCAAATAGTTGATCCAATTTAACTGTCCCGTTGAAGAAATGTTTTGAAGAAGGTACTTTTCCTGATTAAATGAGAAAAGCCAAAGTGGTCCCATTATATAAGAAGGGTGATAAAACTGTCGCAAGCAATCATAGAACAATATCTCAATATTGCCAGTCATATCGATGTTCAATACTGCACTCTATCATCAGCAAAACCTACTAAATCCCCATACAGCTCAAGTCTGAACAGATCTTTGCCATATTAATGGAAGAGTAATGGTCCCAATACAGTTCCTTGTGGAACTCCATGGGCGTAGCCAGCGTGGGGCAGGGGGGGGGGCAGCTGCCCCCCCTGGAAGAAAAAATGAATTAAATCTGCCTTTTCTTTTTATCCCAAAATTTCACATTTTGAACGACCTTGGACCCCCCTGTTATAAATCCTGGCTACGCCCGTGTGGAACTCTGCATTCGACATTCACGGTTTGCTTTTAGTATCTCCAATTTGTACCCGATGTTTCCATGAACTTGTGTGGAACTCCACTGAACTGAACCCAACGTACTCGAGTACCTACAAGCAATAGCGGTTCATGAGTCCCAGTGTCGAAAGCCTTGGTTAGGTCAACAAATATACACAATGTGGGACATTTTTAGTCTTAATTTTTGGTGAAGCTTAGCCGAAATATGTGCGAAATGTGATTCAATATTATTCAAATGCGTGAATTGAAATAGATTCTTTCTGTGTTTTTACTTTTTTTTTTCGGACAATTAGGTACCTCTAATAATCATGGTTATATTAGATCTTTATTGAGGAAGTGTCTCTGCTGCCTTTTTTCACGACTAATTCTCGCCCAATGATGCAAAAGAATTCATTGATTTTTCACATGTGGCTCTGCTATCTTTATGGGGGTGGATACCAAGACTCCTGGTCAACTCTGATACAATCAGCCTCGTCCCTGTAATATTCATATTATGATCTTATTGTTATTATCACCAAAATGCATAAGCCAGTAGTATGAATGAGGAGGAGGGGAGGTCCGATAATATAACCCTACTGGCCCTACGGCACACCAGATAATACTTTACAAAGATCAGAAAAATTTTGATGAGGCCGACAAAAGAAGGAAATTATCAGAGTATGCTAAACGCTAAATCCGAACATCTAAATAGAAAATTCCTGTTAACATGGAATATAAATATCATATCTCTGCTGCTCTAGAGAGGAAAGTACCATAATAGCTATTTATGATATATTGTTTATCCTGACTTTATGTAACAAGTACATAAATTAGGTCTTTATGGACGAGTCCAAAGTTTATGGCAGAGCGAGCAAAGCGAGCGAGGCCAATAGTTTGGGCAAGTCCATAAGCCTATTTATGTACGAGTTACATACAAAGCTTTATGTTTGACTGCAATGCAGACATTTTATTTTCTGAAATGGCAATTAATATATTCGTCGCTTTATTTCAAGAAAACATTAAGTGTGCTTTTGCTTTTCTTACCTTAGTAACCTCACCGAACAAAGTTGTTTACTTCGTTAATTCTGTGACAAACGTCATAATAATTAATCCCAAAAATGGATAGTTCGGAAGAGGAGAGCGTGAATAATTTAGCCGCAAGTGCCAAAGAATCTCTCCTACCCACTAAAAGTGCTTATGAAAATTTGTATGCGGCCTATAACAAGTGGTGTGAAACGAAGAACATTGCAAAATCGAGAGAAGACTGTGACAGTTGAGTCCACTAAAGTGGTGTCTAATAAAGTAGTCAATAGGGATGTTGACTATTTTTTGGAAATGATTTTAATTTGTAGATAAGCCCTATACAAACACGAAAAAAATATTTGTATGGAAAAAATATAGCAAATACCAATGAAAAATGCGTAAATGAAAATAGTCTTCAAAATTCCCGCTGAAACGCTTCATACTGTTAAGTGATTATAACATAATAGTTGTTTTTGAACCATATGCGTTATACATATAGATCCTAACGCTCGTGGTACAACATACAACATTGAATTCTTCACGAACAAATCATTTTATCATATGTAATACCACTAGAGATGGAATTTTGCCGGCAAAATTTCTCGATTGTAATATGTAAGTTTGTGGCTCATGACATTTTTTCCAAAATCACGGCTCGTGATTTTCATACAAACATCATTCGTGAAAGGACCCCGCACTTTTACTTAGGAAAATGGCGTTCCGTCAAATTTTCTAAAATTTTGGTATAATGTAGTACTCGACCTACTGATCAAAAGTGTTCATGGACCCAACTCAATCCTATGACTAGTTTTCGAGATACAGGGCGTTGAAGTTGAGAATTACCCACTTTTACTACGCTCGTATCTCGAAACAGAATCGAATCAACTTCAATTTTTCTCAAGAAACATTTCATGACATCCCCAGGGAGCAACCATATAGAGGAATATGACCGAAAATCGTTACGAATACAGGGTTATCCATAATTGAATGCATGCCCGATTTTGAAAGTATAAAATATGTCAGTTTCAGAGCGAGAACGTTCGAAAAATGAACTATTACACTAGATATGTTGTTGTTACATCGAAAAAGTCTGAAATACCAAGAATTTATACTGGGTGATCCATTATTATAGAAACTATTCTCAAGGAAGATTAAATGGACACCCTGTATTTATGGGTTGATTCAAGGTGTTTGTTTAATTTTTTTAGAACATATCATCATGGACTTCAAAGAATACAGGGTGATTCAGTCAGGAAATAAACTTTGAACCTCACGAAAATACCCAAAAACCACCTTTTTTTTCATCACCCTCTATTTCAAAATTAAATCCGAAGAGGTGGGAGTTTTCTTTCACCATTGTACTTGATATGAAAACATCAGTACGGCTGAGAGTTTTCATCCACTTCCTATGACCAGATTTTGTTTTATGTAATATGAAAATTATTAATTTGCAATTCTGATCGAAATCAAATGAACCACTCCTGAAATCGAATCTAAAACTACTCATGAACAACAATAAAAGAATCGTAACTTGAGGTTCGATTGTGGCCTAAATAGTATTGAACGGCATTGGTATTTTCGAAAAGGTATATCGAAGTTAATTTCGTAGAGATGGTAGAAGTGATTAATATCTCGGAAACAAAATTCATTTTGCAAACGAAGAAATGCTTTGTTGGAAAAACCGTATTCAATAATTGAATCAAGATATTTTGTGCTCGGAAATATTGATGTCATGATTTTGTTTTCCAAACCTCCTACGAAACAGTTGAAAATGCAAAATGCAAGTAAAAGTATAACATAAAACAAAATCTGGTCATAGGAAGTGGATGAAAACTCTCAGTCGTATTGATGTTTTTATATCAAGTATAATGGTGAAAGAAAACTCCCACCTCTTCGGATTTAATTTTGAAATAGAGGGTGATGAAAAAAAAAGTGGTTTTTGGGTATTTTCGTGAGGTTCAAAGTTTATTTCCTGACTGAATCACCCTGTATTCTTTGAAGTCCATGATGATATGTTCTAAAAAAATTAAACAAACACCTTGAATCAACCCATAAATACAGGGTGTCCATTTAATCTTCCTTGAGAATAGTTTCTATAATAATGGATCACCCAGTATAAATTCTTGGTATTTCAGACTTTTTCGATGTAACAACAACATATCTAGTGTAATAGTTCATTTTTCGAACGTTCTCGCTCTGAAACTGACATATTTTATACTTTCAAAATCGGGCATGCATTCAATTATGGATAACCCTGTATTCGTAACGATTTTCGGTCATATTCCTCTATATGGTTGCTCCCTGGGGATGTCATGAAATGTTTCTTGAGAAAAATTGAAGTTTATTCGATTCTGTTTCGAGATACGAGCGTAGTAAAAGTCGGTAATTCTCAACTTCAACGCCCTGTATCTCGAAAACTAGTCATAGGATTGAGTTGGGGCCATGAACACTTTTGATCAGTAGGTCGAGTACTACATTATACCAAAATTTTAGAAAATTTGACGGAACGCCATTTTCCTAAGTAAAAGTGCGGGGTCCTTTCTGAAAAGCAACAAACTTGAATATTACAAGAGAGAAATTTTACCTGCTTAAATTTCATCTCGAGTGGTATTCGGCATGACTATTTCCCGAGAAAATGTCTAACGTTAAGTAATATGGTCACGTTTGACACGGATTGCGCTATTTGGCAAATTAGAATTCATAGATTAACTAAACGTTGTTTGTTTTCTATATGATATTCATTTCCGAAGCTATCTATGAATTGGAGAAACGCCAAAAATTTTATCGCTGGAAAACCAACTTGTTGGTTTTGCCGTTTTTAAAGGTTTATCGAGATGAAACGATCGTTGCTACGGAAACTTCCTCACTAAAAATGGAAAGAGTGGAATAGTCACAAAATAAAAAATCAATCTCGAAATTAATTCATTGTTGCTATGTTGTCCTTTCCATTCATTTTCTAGTAGTAACCATGGCGTTTGCTGATATTTTGAAGTTCGCTGCGCATTGCTATCATCATTATATTAAGCGATAGATGAATATAATACCTGGTGTTGGCACTGATTAGATTTTGTTCAAGACTTATTTGTCGATCGCAAATCTGTAATGAGGTCCTACTTTTCATTTCCCCGAAAAGGGTCGCACCACGACCGCGAAATATTGCGGATAATTTCGGAACTAGTAGGTACTCGGTCTGCAATCTATAGTGCCCTATTTGATCTACATTTTTTGTTAGGGGTCGTTACACCAGGGTTTCTATGTATCTTTTTCAAGTCAATGCCATTACTGCTTTCTTTGTGTACACTCAAATAAATAATGGAAATGAATACTAATTTACCAAATAAAATCATAGAAAATGCAGCCAAAGCTGCGAATAATTTATTACCGGAAAATCCAGACTGATTAACGACAAGGATTATGTAATATTCAATCAATGAAAGTAGAAAAATAAAATCATTGCCATATATGAGACCGTGTTATTGGCGTACTTTCGAGAATTGGTTTGTTATTTTATTCTTCATTTAGTTTTATTTTCTCTATATTTCAGTCCGAAAAATGTTGTCCTGCGTCTTTGTTTATTATAAAGGTAGCCGTTTACTGGTTAAAAGACCTGATACCAAAACGGGTATATCAAAAGGATTTAGTATTGTAGACTGTTGAGGAAGGAAATATAGGAGCTTTGAGGCTGCCCAGAAATTATATGAATATCCTCAAGATCCAGTGGAGTGAAGAATCTAAGATTTTTCTTCACGTTCCGAAACGGTCGGTGTACCGTCCAACCTGTTGGAAAAAATACCATAGGAAGTATGCTTTCAATGATTGCCAAATACCTAAAATTGGATCATGCAAATGAATATCCTACAGGAAATTGTTTGAGACTTAGGAAATTGTTTGAGACTTAGGAACTCTTTTATCTGAGGCCTGTGCATCATATGAAACTTCGAAAATGCACGAAAGACTGAAGGGTGCATCTGTGGCGGAAGGTTACATCGAACTGAGCATTTTCTCTGAATACAAAGTGTCAACAATGATTGTAAATTCGGGTACAGATTCTCATTAATTTTCTAGTGGTTCTCTTATGAAAGAACTTCAAACTACTTGTGTTCAAGTTTTCGGAAAATTTTAAAAGTGCACTTTTAATTTTAATCAAGTAAGACTTTGTTGTTGCTTGTGTAGTTTTCGCTTGTACCTACTAGTATCAAAATTCTGCGAAAAATGAAAAAATCGATATGTTGGTGTGCTATCTATATATATAAAACAAAGATGTTGGTTACACCATTTATAACTCGAGATCGGAAGGACTGTAGGTTATGAAACTTCATATATGGATTCGTCTACGGTCTGGTTATTATAAAATACAATAAAACTTTGAAAAGATCGATGAAAATTTTACTCATACAGGAAATGCTTTTCCTTCTTTTGAGTAAGGTCACTAGGTGTCGCTACAGTTACAGTTACGCTACAGCTTAGATTGCGTTAGATTGCGATGTAAACATATAGTGTGTAATTTGGGTTGCCTCCAACTCTGCGCTGTTGACCAAAACGTCTTAGCGTAGGAGTAGGTACAGATCTCTAAAATGATTAGATTTCGTTGAGATATGAGGGAGAATTCGTTCTTACCACTTCAAGTGGCGCTATTCACACATTATGACTGATTGTTCTATACTAAACTGGTTATTAGTTATTTTTACAGTTTTAGTTATTCAAAGCAGAATAAGGTAATCGTGAAGGTACTATATTTGATATTATCACCATTAGATGGCGATGTATAGAACTTATAGTACCATGAAAGGCTATTACCAGATCAAGAAGCGAATGAATATCACAGTGAATTTTAATCGAAATGTCAAGTAAATCGGATTTTGGCGATCGGATTCAATCGTGAATTGTCCGTCCATTCTCATCTTCTCTCATAATTTTTGAAATGTTTTCGTATTTCTGTTTGGGAATGAATATGTTTGCCATAATTAATAATTTACATATTATTTTTGTTTCTGTTCTGTGTGACAGCCCATATCCATGGAAACATGGAAGCTCCACCAACTGAGATGTTTACCAATTATTTCAAGCTGAGCACCAAAAGGCTAAGATGTTTAAAATAATGGTGTGAGCACTAATTAGATTTTGATTAGCCAACATTGAGAATATTAGAAAAGTTTCGTTTTTTCGTTTTCCACTTCAGAAAGCGCTATTCACAAAATAAGTTCTAATTTTATTAGTTGGTTCAAATATTCGAATTCATTCTGGTGAACGTCAAGAAGTCAAGAAGGAAAATAAGAAAACGTCTTAGCGCATTTGTATTCTCTGAAGTGAAGTTAAAGTACCATAGACAAAGTACTTCAATTGAAATTTTCAGCGTTGTATTGGCAGAAATAAAGTGGTTTATACAGTGATCGAGTGATCAGAGGTAATTCATCATTGGAACTATTTCTCATCCATATATCGGGATTTATATTTGCATTCGTGTTGTCATTCATTACAATATAGGTACTGCAATGACAAAACTGTAAAGCGTTTAAAACAAAATGTTATATGTTCAACAATAAGATACCACTTAAATGAGGAGAATTTTTTTCGTGCGAATAACAATGGTACTAAAATTTTGTACATTTTGCCTATTTTATCGCCTGCTTGAAAAAATAGTAATGATTAGTTTATACAACTTCAACGGTAGGTTTCACAAAGCGTAATCACCGGTGATCGGAGCTAGATCTAGCACCAACTAGATTTGACAGTTCAAAAATCAGAGAACCAAGGCGTTGATATCCGATCACCGGTGATTACGATTTGTGAAATTCACCGTAAATATCATTTAGGCGAAACAAAGTTCGCCGGAACAGCTAGTATTTAATAGAATGAAAATAGCCGAGTCGCAAGGGAAGTCGTATTTCGATAAATATCCTGAACGGCAGGAACGCAGTGAAAAATATAGCCACCGTTCAGTTCACAATCTGAAAAATTATGGAAGCTTCACAAATTCCCGTCTGAAAAAATATAAAAATGAAGAGGAGAATACTCTTTATATCATTGGAGCTCTAACGATCAATTCCAATATATCATCTAGAATACTAGAAGAGGAAGTAGGAATAAAACGTCGAAATGCATTGAACATATTGAAACGCAATAAATTAAACCCTTATAAATATCGTAAAATACACCATTTGCATGATGGGGACTCTGAAAGGAGGATTTAATTTTGCAATTGGTATTTGAGTAAAGTAGTAGAAGATCCCCTTTTCCCTGAAAATATTATTTGGACTGATGAAGCTCGAATCGAAAATTGTGGAATTATCAATAGGCACAATATGCACTATTGGTCTGATCAAAATCAATACGGCTTTCGACAAGAACGATTCGTGTTCAATATATGGGTTGCCTTAAATAAAAACAAGATTCTGGCACATTATATCTATAATCAAACCCTCGATGCAGATGCATACCTCAACATCCTACAGCGAAATATCGAACCTGAACTGGAAAACATACCATTGATCTCTTGGAGGGAAATATATTTCCAACAGGATGAAGCACCAGCACACAACGCTAGAGTCTAAACAAATTGGTTGAACTCAAATTTCGGTGACCATTGGATAGGTACCACTGGCCCTGTGAGATGGCCCGCGCGTTCTCCAGATCTTACGCCACTTGATTTTTTTCTATGGGGATATTTGAAAAATAAAATTCATGAACAGTTAAGAAGGAGAACGGAAAACGCATCGAGGGAAATCATCAGAATTCATATCGGCAACGCCATACGTAGTGTTAGATCGAGATGTATGGCGTGCTTATCCAACAGTGGTTTACAATTCGAACACTACCGTTGACATATTTTTTCATCATCTTAATTTTGTGAAAATAATTATTGTTGACTTTTTTTATAGTACTGAATTTTCGAGTTCATTTCCCAAATATATAATAGTATATTCTAAAACTAGTTGCAGAATGGGCTCCTATTCCAATACGAATGCGAAATTCGAAAACGAGCTACGAAGGGGCGAGTTTTCGAACGCATGAGTATTGGAATTGCATTCTGCAACGAGTATTAGACGATATTTTCTCTATTTCACTCAAATTTTGTGAAATTCAATGAAAAAATTCAAATTATAGGTCCTAGTGACTTTCATATTATATCTTGGCAGTTGGTGTGAATGTTATTAAGTACGAAAATTGACATTTCCAAATTGACGTCTGCTGAAATTTAAAAGGATCGGAAGTCATTGCTGACAACCACAAAACGAAAAATGTTACTGAAAACGATGCTGTAATGAATTCATTACAGCACTGTTTTTAGAACTGTAATGAACACATTACGATACTGAAATAGAGAAAAGATAATTGAATGCACATTTTTTCTTTAATGATCAGATGAAAGTCTTTTTTTCTCTAATGAAGGATATCGATACATTGAGTAAATTATTCGACACTCGATTATTCTTATCGCAGGTTGAGTTCAAATAATGATGTGGAGTTCGCGAAAGAGAATTGTATAGCACACCAATATATCGAATATTTCATGACTTGAAATATTTCTAGCCATTTTGGATAATGAATTTAATAGATAAACTATTTCTAATCTTAGGAATAATCGCTGACACATTAACTATAGAAATATTATTTCAGCAATCGATGATTTCAATCACAGAAGCATAGAGTTCACGAAAGATAATGCATATTCAACGGTCTCCATGGCAACGCCAGCCTGCTTATAATTCAACAGTGAATCGAAAAGCAGAAAAAGTATTAAAATTTTTTTCTCAGGTGATATTAATTTGAATTGTGACATATGATACATTTTCGAAATCAGCAAAAAATTCGCAGCAAAATAAAATAACTTTCGACAATAGTTTACATTTGAGAAATCGTAAATCCTTCTCATTTTTCGAAAAAAGCTGGATGAAAAAATCAATCATATTATATTTGAATTACTCTTAAAAAAGTGCCTGTAGAATGTGACAACAGATTTCCAATAGGAGTTCAAACGAGCGAGTTATTCAGCATTATTGAAAGTGACAATTTCTCAATTTTCGCTCATAACTCAAAATCTATGAATGATTGATCGGGTCTGTTTTCAGATTTGCATTATTCAGGAAGAAAGAGTTCGAGAATGTGTTCTCCATTTTCTTCTAGCTGCTCTAGTTCTCGAGATCCCCTCAGTAGACAACGAATTTTGCCCACCCTGTACACCGGGACAGTATGCATTATGGTATGGGGTGCTATTGCACATGCAAGTAGGTCCCCTTTAGTCTTTAGTCGAGGTAACATGACAGCGCTGCGTTACCTTCAAGAAATAGTGGAGCCATATCTTCTCCCTTACCTTAACCGGCTCGAGAATCCAATATTTCAGCAAGACAATGCTCGATCTCATGTTACCAGAGTAAGTTCAAACTTTTTTGAAGCGACCCATGTGAATCTTCTGCCATGGCCGCCCAGATCCCCGATTTTTCGCCCATAGAGCATGTTTTGGACATCATGGGTAGAAGGCTTGGAAATTTACCCCAGCCCCAACGGACTATGAAGTACAGGAAGCTTGGGATGGTATCCCTCAAAAAGAAATATACCATATTATTGCATCATGCCGTGACATGTTGGGGAGTGTATAGATAATTTATCAAAAAAAAAAATGTTAAACCCTTGCTTTTCTTCTCCAAATTTTAATCATATTATACTCCTTGCTATACTATCTATGTTTTACCAAAACATTTTTTTTAAATTGAAACAGCTCTTTCTGGGTGTTGCAGTTTTTTTGCCAGTTAGTATTCACAAATGCGAAATAAATTTGGAAAAGAATGAAAGTTCTCTCAAGGCTTCATGGCAGCAACCTGTTTACGAATATGAGGAGGTATTATGTTAGAAAGAACTGGTAACCAAGCTTATGGAGTAGATCTTATGGTTTCAGTAATAATCCTCATAGAAATATCAAGTTGTCCATCAATTTAATGGACTCTTAAACCAAACAAAACAGCAGTGTTCAGCTCCAGAAGAACTTGAGCTGCCGTTCGAAGAGTGATCATACATCAAGCTGAAGATTGGTCTGATGGAGATAGAGAAAATTGAAAGCAGGAAAGCATAGGAAAAACTGGGAAGACTGAATAACATTCCCTGAAACTTAGCCGAGGAGATCATTAAATAAAATTATGATAGGAACGAAATTCCGATTGCGTGATCCGGAAGAGTCTGGGTAGATTTCCGAGCCAACCTCCAAACGGTATAAAGCGAAGTTCATTTTTCCCCAAGAGAAGAAATATGTACAAATCATAGCTCCCATCGCGATTCCAACAACCGAAACTCTATCGATTCGAAAAATTGTTTTCCTCCACCGATTCCATCCGTACCGGTTTGCAGATTCGATCAATACCAACCCGTTACACTCAAAACCTGCAACATAAAATGGAAACGCTGAATTTGAACGATATGTGATGAAATAGACGAAAACAAGATCATTTATTAACAAATAACAGTGGATAAGGCAGAAACGATGCGACAGGTAGTAGAAAACGGAGCGCCGCCGCCACGACCTGCGCCCTGACGCCGGCGTCGCTCGATAAGCGACGTCCGCCAGTGCCGCACAAATTCTCCCGGCGTCAGGTTCTCAGCCGTCTGATACAGATAGGGAAACACGCGACTCAGCAACACAATTCTCCCATGATAAACATTCATCAGTACGTGCCAAATTGTCAATCAAACGTGGGTTTTTTGTATACGGGGAGGGCAGACACGGGATTTTCACGGCGTTTTCTAGCGACGTATGTGCCTGATCCGAGCGACGGACCGTTCTGACGAGATAGGCGCGAGTGTTGGTGATTCTGAGTGATCGTGCGTTAGGAAATGTATTAGGAAGGAACGTGCTCTAGACGGGGCCACGTGTGAAAGGGGAATTACGCCAGACTGCCTCACGGTGCGGGTTCCGGCGGGCCTCGTAGCCAAGGCCGGACATGTGCCACCAAATGGGGGAACCACCTCCGAGGAGAAGGCTTCGATTCCGGTAAGCAAACAAGAAGTTGACGAGCGCCAGTGGAACTCGCTTAGAGGAGGTATCAGCATTTTCGCTGTTATATTCGCACAGAGTGGGCAAAATTCGTTTTCTACTGAAGGGATCTCGAGATCTATAGCAGCTAGAAGAAAACTGATAACACATTCTCCAGCTCTTTCTTCCTGACTGATTCGAATCTGAAAACAGATCTAGCCTATTGTTCATAGATTTTGAGTGATGAACGAATATTTAGAAATTGTAATTTTCAATTATTGCTGAATATCTCGCTTGTTTGAACTCGTATTCGAATCTGTTGTTATATTCTACAGGCTTTTTTGTAGGAGTAATTCAAATTTAATATAATTGAATTTTTCAATCATTCATTTTCGAAAAATGAGAAGGATTCATGATTTCTCAAATGTAAACTCTAGTTCTCTTATCTTGTTACAAAACTTCTGCTGATTTCAAAAACGTTTCATATGTCGCTATTCTCATGAATATTACATTTAAAAAAATCACTTTTTTGTCTTGCTTCTCGATCCACTGTAAAATTATAAGCGGCTGCCGTTATCATAGCGACCGTTGAATAAACATAATCTTTTGTGATATTTTGCAATATAACTGACTTTTATAAATAGAAATATAACTGAATGAATTTTTATTCTTCAATGATCAGATGAAAGTCTTTCACTCTCTACTAAAGGATATAAAAAAAAAATGATTATTCGAAAGTCAGTGATTCCTATCACAATAATCGAGGGCATTAATAGGTAGATAACTTCCTTGATTGATAAAGGTACTTAAAGAAGTTGACAGGAACTAGGAATCGGGAATGATCAACAAACCTCAGCTAATGTCGACGTTTCGCAAATATATTTTTGCTTCTTCGGGGCTAAAATAGACTAAATAATAGCAAAATCAAATTTATCATCAAATTCTGATGTCTGAAAGTTGTTTCTACCATTTTAAAGTAGAATTTGATGATGAGTTTGGTTTTGTTATTATTTAGTTTAATGTGTAAGTCTTCAAAATTTTTATTTCTTATTAAATGATGTTGTCTCTATTTTAGCCCTGAAGAAGCAAAAATATATTTGCGAAACGTCGGCATTAGCTGAGGTTTGTTAATAATTTCCGATTCCTAGTTCCTGTCAACTACTTTAAGAATAATCATAGAACCCACATTATAATGGAATGATATTAGCCTGGCTGCTCACCTTGATATAATGGGTGATGTTCACCCATCATCAGTTGGAGGAACACTGAAACAGTGGGATTTTCATGTTCCGAAGAATATGAGGTGTCACACAGAGCAGAAAGACAAAAAGCTAAATATGGGCAATTTTTGCTCCAATGATTTCCGCTAAGATATTGATTGCCCATCAGCAATTCAAAAATGAGGAGAAAGAAAGAGAATTGACAACTGTTCTTAGTGACACCCATAGAACTTGCACTACAATGGAATGATATATGCCTTGCTGGGTAAACATTTCAAGTTGGTGGAATCGCGAGATTTCCATGTTTCCATGGATATGAGATGTCACACAGAACAAAAACACAAAAATAATATGTCAATTACTATTTATGGGAAATTTAGCTCGAATAATTTCTGCAAATATATTCTCAACACGAACAGCGATTGAAAAACATTCGAAAAATGAAGGGAAAAGATGGATATTGATAACTCACGATTTAAACTAATGGTGAAAATCCGATTCACTTGGCATTTCGGCAAAACATTTCTGTGTTTCCGTTCTGGGTTGATATCCATGGTAACATGAGAATCTTGCTGTTACCACCAACTTGAGATGTTTGCCCACTTTTTGATCTGGTAATAGCATTCCATGTTACTATAAGTTCTATAGCCATTTTTTCGCGTGAATCACGGTTCAAAACTATTTCAAAAACATTTCGAAGTAAACGTCACCAGTTCATGCATCGCTAAAATGCCACAATTTCAAAACGGTGACGTCATCATAGAAATGTCAATTCAATTTTTGAATTTAAAAGTTAGAAACATGAAACACGCACATAATAATAAAAATATTTATAATTTTAGGTGTGTTTATTTGTATATTATTATTACATCTTGTATTTTCAAATTGGACTCCAATCAGTTTATGATGAATTTGAATGTTCTCGTCCTGATTAACGACTTGTTGAAAAAATATACGCAATATTCATATTGATTGAATCAAGAGGAAGAAGCCGTAAAATCAATTTCAAAAATTTGAACATACATTTTCAAAACTAAATAATATTTCAGAATTCTAAAATAAAGGTGTGCTCTACTCGAAGTGATTTATTACTTCACAGTCGTAGGTTACAATGCATTCTAAAAACAAAGCTGTCATATTCAAATAATATTCAATGCGATGAAGAACAGTTATTATTATTTATTCAAAATAAAAACGGTGAAAACAAAATAAATCCAACAAACATAACCTATATTCTTCAATCAGCTGATTCCAAACTTCAAACTGCAGTTCGAACTATTCCGCTACCTGCTTTCAAACCTCTTCAAATTATTTTGAACCATTTGGTGCGTGACGTCACCAGTTCGACGCGAAAACACGAATATTTAAAAACTGACGAAATAGTTTTAAAATATTGTCACGCGAAAATTCGGCTTATGACTATATGCTTATTCAACAGACGCCATGGGAACACCAGCATACTAATAATTCAATAGTGAATCAAAAAGCAAGACAAAAGTATTAAATTAATTTCTTATGTACTTAATGTTCATGTGAAAAGCGACATATGATACATTTTTTGAAATCAGCAAAATTTTTTTAGTAAGATAAGATAACTTTCGACTTCAGTTCATATTTGGGAAATCATAAATCCTTCCCATTTCTCGAAAATAGCTGGATTAAAAATTCCATTATATTATACTGGAAAGTGCTTGTGGAATGTAACAAAAGGTTTCAAATACGAGTTCCAGCAAGCGTGTTATTCAGCATTATTGAAAAGGACAATTTTCAGTCATAATTCGAAAACTATGAACGATAGGCCGGATTTGTTTTCAGATTAGGATAAGTCCGAAACAAAGAGCTCAAGAATGTGTGATCGGTTTTCATCTAACTGCTAAAATTCTCGAGATCCCTTCAGTAGACAATGAATATTGCCCACTCTGTAGGTACACTCTGAGTGCACATTTACATAAGTTATTTTCTTCGAAAACTTAGTAAATTCGTTAATAGAGAAATGACAAATTTCTGCATAGTTTCTGGATTACTCAAAACGAATTTTTGTTCGAATTCAATTCAGTCTGGCCGTAAACACGATAACTCTCAAACAGTTTGAATCTTGAGTGCCTTGCTTAAATTCATTTATGGGGAAAATTTTACTCGGAGGTCTTCAATCAGATGAAGAATGACGAATTTATGTTACAGTATTTTTGTTCGGATCGCTGAACCAGAATTGGATTCTAGGGAATATTTTCTACCTAAAAGGTGGATGAATGAGCGCTATTCCGACCTCATGTCATTGCTTGATGTGACCTATTTTTTTATATTACACTTTTCCAAATTCGGCTATTCAAAAAGTATATAAATAAATTGGGTTAGAAGGTTCTGATAGACGTTAACTAAAAGAATGTCATAGAGTGCTATAAGAATTACCGCGGTTTGCTGATGGTGAAGGCAGGTTGAAAAAAAATATCGAATGAATTTTGAACACAAACCAGGAAGTTGTGTCCAAATATACTATCAGCTTAAAGACAGGAATATGGTAGTGCTTTGTAATGTCAGTGGTTACAATAAGATAATTATTCTTTAAATAAGTCAAAATCGTATACAGAAGTGGCCAATTGCAGTAAAATCATTTAGTTTGAATATACATATACTCAATATACAGGGTGGCCATTTGAAAACGAAACAGACGAGATTACAGACGAAATAAATTTTTTCGATAGAAATGCTCGGACAGGTCGATTTCTGTTTCGAGGAAGACAACTTAAGATGTAGGTTACGGAGGCATAGCGCTTCAACCCTTGCTACTACAACCCTCACCCCCAATTTTTGAATAGGGAAGATGGGGTGAGTGATACCTCATTTGGAAGGTATTTTTATACTGATTTCAGCACAGTAATTGTTTTCTCATTTTATGCATTAGTTCTCGAAATATTCTTAACTAAGTATTTGAAAATGAAGTGGTGTTTTCATGGCACTTGTAGTGTTTTTTTGTGAAAAATCGACTGTAATCTCGTCTGTTTCGTTTTCAAATGGCCACCCTGTATATAAACTCAATTGTAACATGCAGCAGGTAGGTACATCACTG
Source organism: Adalia decempunctata (assembly GCA_951802165.1). Lineage (NCBI taxonomy): Eukaryota > Metazoa > Arthropoda > Insecta > Coleoptera > Coccinellidae > Adalia > Adalia decempunctata. The sequence goes on from OX637697.1 coordinate 9,404,434, forward strand.
GGGAAAATAATCAGTCGTTAGGAAATTTATACCACACATTTTTCCCATATTTTCTATTACAGATACAAAGGAAAAAAACCTATCGAACACCTTTGAAATAAGTATTTAAGAATCTACACCTTTTCCAATTGTAATTCAGAAAACGTGAAATGTAATTCAGAAAAGCAAATTGCATTTCAGAAAATGGAAATTGTAATTCAGAATAGTAAGTTGATCTTCAGAAACGGTAATTTCAATTTCAGAATATTGATATGTAATTCAGAAAGGGTAATTTGAATTTCAGAATAGTGACACGTAATTCAGAAACGGTAACTTGAATTTCAGAAAATATAAATTGTAGTTCAGAATTGGTGAATTGAAATTCAGAAATGGGAAATTTTAATTCAGAAAAACGAAATTGTAATTGAAAAAAAATTGTGATTCAATTGCTTGGTACCCAAACCAAAGTACGTAGGTACCTTCATAGAAGCAAGAAATATAATAATAATAACTTAATTCCAAGGCATATACAGTCAAAAACGAAAACAGGAAAAAAACGAATTTGAAAATACCAAATACCTAAGGCAAGTGCGATGCCACATTGTCATAGATTCCTTCCTATATTGCATCACTTGATACCGAGTTCGAAACATCTCTGAATTACATATTCCATTTTCTGATTTGCCGATTCTGAATTTCAATTCACTATTCTGAATTACAACTTCCTAATCTGCATTTCAAATCAGGTTTTTTTGAAATTGAATTAACTATTCTGAATTTCTGTTTTCTGGATTACATATTGCTATTCTGAAATACATGTTCTCTTTTCTGAAATTCAACTTTGAATTTCTGAATTACAACTGTGAAAGGTGTAGTTTCAACTGAAATAGTGTGAGATGAATATTCTATTTCATTCTGAGAGGCTTAAATAATGACGATATAAATTCAAATATTACGATGACGAAATGGAAAGAAATTTTCAAAATATAATGCAAATAAGTCTTTTCATAAGAAATCTGAACGGAAAACATTTCAATTCAATAAATTCATGAAAAAAAATTCAAGAAGGTTGAAAACTAACTAAGTTAATATCCAGATAGTGTGGTAGATTATTATATGTATTAGGAAAACCATATAATGAGAAAATCAATGCACTATGGCTTCACTGATTTGTCGATTGAGGTGTTGTCTTCAGGTTGATGTGGTGGCTCGAAAAGTGGGGTAGAAAAGGTAGATTTCAAGTGATTTCCAATGAAATTCAATGGGACTCGAAATCGAGTATGTCATGAATAGATTCTTTTCAAACCAGAGTAGAAATGCGGGGATAAAAGACGATACCACTTCGAAAGGATGGGCTGTTTTTCGGTCTTGGTGTTAATTTGTTTCTCGTACAGTTAATCCCCAAGCAATTGGGTAAATACACTGCGCAAAAAAATTAACGCACATTCTGAAAATCTCAATTTTAATGAGAGTTAACTCTACATTGACTTTATAACTTATTCTTCATGTTCTCTCGGGAAGGTTTTGAACGAAACAAGACATATTAAATGGAAGAATTCAGGATTTCACCGAATCTTATGTGAAAGAAGAGAAATGAACAATTTTCAAAATACTGAAATGCTGATAAATGATTTAATACTTGGTATTTCCCCTTGCGTTAATTACAGCTCGGCAACAAATGAGTGATCTTAAAATGTTTTGATCTAAGCCTTCCCAGATTTCTCCGAATTGGATTCCTGAGTCATTAAGAGAGTTGGATGATTTTCTGAACTTCTCAGCCTTCTATTGAGGTTGTCCCAAACCTGCTCAATCGGATTGAGATCTGGACTTCTTGCTGGCCATTCCATTAGAGAGACTTCGACCTCTTCAAGGTACTCCTGAACAATGCGCGCACGATGGAGTCTGGCATTATCGTCCATAAAAATGAAATTTTCACCAATGTATGGGGCAAACGGCACTACATGCTCTTCAAGAATGTTCCTTATATACATATCAGCATTCATAGCTCCATTATCAACGACCACTAGGTCTGTGCGAGCAGTCAAAGATATTCCACCCCATACCATAATCGATCCTCCCCCGAAACCAGTGGTATTCAGGAAATTGCACTGAGCATATCTTTCATGTGGACGTCTGTATACAAGGGAACGTAGAGGCAGAATCTAGACTCATCTGTGAAGAGAACTCTTTTCCAAAATTCGCAAAATCCAAACACGCCCTTCGATGGGCTCGGGTAAGAGCTGGGCCTCTTGCCGCGACACGAGGCCTTAAATCATATTCTCTGAGGCGATTTCTTATTGTCTGAGTGCTAATTTGCACCTCATGGGTTTGCTCAGGCTAATTTTGAAGGAGGCGAGCGGTTGCAAACCGTTGTCTCAACGAAGAAACTCTCAAGTAACGTTCTTGAATGGCAGTTGTTACCCGTGGTCTACCCTGTCCTGGTCTTCGGACATTCATACCTGTCTTCCTGAATCGCTGCAACTTTCTGGACACACTTGTATGGGAAACTCCAAACCTTTCTGCAATTCTTGTGTATGTCCACCCTTCTTCTCGCAAAACTACCGCTTGGGCACATTCCTTTTGGGTCAAATTGCGTGTTTCGCGTTTCATAGCGATCGAGTGTAGAAAATCAAACGAAAAAAAAACTATTGATCACTAGAATTGATCGAGAACAACTGATTTTAGAATGGAGCCAATACATTCAAAATCTGATAATATCATCTTTTTTTATTCCTGCTGGGAAAAACATCTGTATTGAAGAAAAACGTTGAAAGTGGATAACATAGGGGCCACCATTCTCACTGTTGGGTCAAAAATTAACAGTGCTGTGCCTAAGGTGGCGTAAGGACACAGTAACAAAGCCTACACAGAACACAACTGCTTACTCCGAACTCGGCACAAGTTACAAGCTTCGAAGCTTGTAGTTTCAGAGGGGTCTCCTCGGGAGACCTAGGAGTTATCAGGATAAACAATATATCATATCATATGCATGCATAATTCTGTTAAAAATAATTATCATTGAGAACACCTTCAGTTGTAGAATAAATTTGAGATTTCCATAATGTGCGTTAATTTTTTTGCGCAGTGTACATTGTTTCCTTCAAACTATCGGCGATATATCAATACGAATGAATGAAAATATCTTAATTCCTGGAGTCCACAGGATATTCTTAGCAGATTCACGATTACTTCCAATATCTGCAATACGCAATCAAAACACTCTTCTCATATTTCCCACTGAGTTGAAAATCCTGTCAAAGAATGTTCTCGCCCTCTTTGAACGACGAAGTAAAAAAAATCTCCATCGTTCCTCTCTTAGCTAACAAATCCTAAACAAAATGAATCCCGAATATTCGGAAGGCAAGCAACCATTCACGGCCGATGTTATGTTTTTTGCCTGCAGCGCTTTGAAAAAGCTGCAATTGATGAAAAATTTATTTTAAAATCATTATTTGCTCCCCAGCCGTTTACTGATCGAAATTCCAGTTCAATCGGGAAGAATAGACGCAGGAAATCCATCTTGGTTATATTCCGCTGAAATTAACATCGTTCCAATTCCAGAAATGATGGATCTCGCGACAGAATTAACGATGGAAGCAGATGCGCTCGAAAATTCATTGAATTACGATTTTCCTGTTTCACAAATGGAATGTTCGTGTTGTCGAGATTGCGTAATTCAATGTTTTCAACAAGAAAATTGCCATTGCACCTGAATTCGACGTCGGAATAGAAATTCGAATTCTATGAATATTGTGTCTCGACTAGAGTATGGCAAAAGTTGCACTCAGCGAATCAGAAAACAACAGACGAGAAATATAATTGAATTAATGTTACAGGACATCAAAGGACTCAGAGTGGTCGATTCATTCTTCAATTTTGTGGCTTATTAATGAAGTTATTTTATAACATTATTTTCTTGTCTTCGAATTTTCCATTTTCATTATATTATGTCGGAATTTTATTTACCATCGAATTTTTCATCTTCGATTCCAAGTACTTTTTACCCTTATTTTCGAGAGGTAGAAAAATGACCCCCATTCATCAAGAATCATAGGTTATCTAGGTATTATAATTTATTACAAAATACCCATAATCCATATTTCCAATTTTGAATGTACAAGGATGTATTGATATCTAGTTAGCCTAGACCAGTTCCATGCATAAACATAATATTGCGATACCATATCAACGAACAATAACTTATCAGAAGTGTCAGTGTAAAGTTCGACGTCAAAAAAGTACACCAGAGTTACGCAATAAATTAAAAAAAAAGATGTCTACCGAAATTGTAAAAATAGAAAAATTGGAGTATCGAGCCTTCATCAAGTACCTATATTCAAAAGGGTTAAGAGGTAAGCAGATTTACGAAAATATGTTTAATACCCTTGGTGATCAATGTCCTTCGTATGCCACCGTGAAAAATTGGACTGCAAGCTTCAAAAGAGGTAAATTTTCCATTGAAGATGATGACCGATCGGGAAGGCCAGTTTCTGTGTCAGTCCCCGAAAATATCGATGCAGTTCATGACATAATTTTATCAGACCGTCGAATTGGGCTAAAACGGATATCTGAAGCACTGAAGATTTCATACGAACGCGTTCATTATATAGTTCACGTCAATTTGGACATGAGAAAAATTTATTCGAAATGGATCCCAAAATGTGTGAATGTTGACCAAAAGCGTGCAAGGGTAGAAGCATCGCGTTCGATATGTGCTCGATTTGAAAACGATGTAGACTTGTTAAACCGCATTGGTACTATGGATGAGACTTCGGTACATTTCTAGGATCCAGAAACAAAGCAACAATCGATGGAATGGCGATCCTCTGGTTCTCCAAGACCTAGGAAGTTTCGTATCCAAAAATCTTCTGGAAAAGTACTGGCTTCAGTTTTTTGGGATTGCCATGGAGTAATCGTGATTGATTTTTTGAATAACGGTAAAACAATAACTGGAGATTACTATTCAACATTACTGACCACTCTACGGGAAAAAATTAAAGAGAAAAGACGCGGAAAGCTATTCAAAGGTATTTTGTTTTTGCAGGACAACGCCCCAGTACACAAATCTCATGTTGCCATGAAAAAAATTCGTGATTTAGGGTTAGAATGACTAGAACAACCCCCTTATTCAACAGATTTGGCTCCGTCCGACTATCATTTCTTTCCTCAACTGAAAAAAAGTTTAAAAGGTCGTAAATTTTCTTCCAACGAGGAGGTAATGAAAGCTGTGGAGGCCTGGTTTGCAGAGCAAGAAGAAACATTTTTTTTAAAGGTTTTAGAGACGTTGCAGGTTCGCTGTAATAAATATATTCAATTAAGAGGAGAATATGTTGAGTAATGAAATATTTTGACATTGAAATTTTGTTTGGTTCTATAGTAGGCTAAGAATTTTTCAATATATCCTCGTAGAATCGGAATATTATCACAAGAATCATTCGTTTTTTTTGAATTCTGACGAACTCAATCATATTATGTGACTTCAAAACCCATAAACTACATATTTGCAACAGAATCTCAGGTCATAATCATAAACTTTGTTTGCGGTTCAATAGCTGTATTCTTGATTTTGAGAATCCTTACCATCGACAACGCATACCGCAACTTAGGTACGAGTTTTGAAAATAATGGAACCATAAACACCAGACAAGTCTGTCATCTTGGAGCAACCATCTCGTTTTCATTAATTTGGACAATGAAAAATAACCTCTGACTTTGAAAACACCAACTCAATCATATTGAATTCAATCGGACGCATTCACCATTTTGCAGTCGTGTATTATGGATTTTGACAAAGTGCCAGTTCGTGTCACGGCGGAGACACCAGACCCGAGACCGAATCCACTACTTGACACTTCTTCGATCACAGATTGAACCTATCGCATATTCCAGAATCGGATCATTTATTTGAAATAAATGAAATACACACTGGTCTAGACCTTAGACCGTAAGAAGAGGAGACACAGGATCTCATTAATAAATTCGAGAATTTGTGAAGCCAAATTTAAGTCAGTTTTCAATGAGTATGACGAAAATAGCATAAAGTTTAGCAATATCATTAGATACTGCCGTTGGTAACATTTTTGCAGAATCTAAATTGAAAGGTCCAAAGGCGTGCTGTTATCGGCATTGAAGGATAAAAATATAATTGAAAGTGAATCAATCTTTTTGAGGAACTCATACAATGTTTCGAATATTTGAAAAGATTTCGAGTCAGCCAAATTCGAAATTGATAACCAAATGTTTCTCCTCTCAATACCAGAAGCGAATCTGAAAAGTGAAATTCTAAAAATCGAAGAATCTACGCCACTGTTACTTAAAAAATATTGGTGGTAATTTAGTTTGGTTTGAAGCCAATCAGGAATTGTTTAACATTCTGTCATATACAGGGTGATTTTTTCAAGCGTTTCATTAGACGTATTCGAGGAAGGAATTGCGATAGAAATTCAAAATTTTGTATTTTTGTTTTAGAGTACATGAACTCAATTTGTAAAATATTGTCAAGCGGTATCTACTTCCGGTTCCACCGGAAAGGAATGTGCACTTTGTTATTTCAAATGCAACACCCTATATATTTATACATATTTGAATTATTCGTTTGATTCTGCAATGATTTCATGTATGATATACACAACCACATCAAGCGATTGTTGAGTTATAGACTGATTCTCAAATTTTTTGACAGAAAGATGGTCACAAATTAGTGTTTATATCTCCGAAGTCTATCATTGTGAGAATTTTTTTTCGGAATAGTGCAACAAAAGAAAGTACGCTGATACTGCTTCTTGTATAAATTGTATAAATTATGAGGAAATATTATACAGGGTGTCTGGAACAGGGCTCCAAAGTGAGCCGCAACAAAACTATGAAATCTAATTTTTTCAAATGGTAATCATATAATTTTGTAATTTCAAGCGATTGCTCGTCAAAAACTGGTTAGAGTGTGCCAAACATTTCATGTCTTCAAAATCAGTAGTTCTTCCGTTATCGAATAAAATTCGAATTTCACTACTCTAAAGCCAGAGGTTTCTTTGTTTTATCATCAGATAAGATAATTTCTCTATTTCAGTATCGTAATGAGTTCATTACAGTACTAAAAACAGTGCTGTAATGAATCCATTACAGCATCGTTTTCAGTTACATTTTTCGTTTTGTTGTTGTCAACAATGACTTCCGATCCTATCAAATTCCAGCAGACGTCAATTTGGAAATGTCAATTTTCGTAAAACTACCAACTGCCGAGATACAATATGAAAGTCACTAGGACCTATAATTTGAATTTTTTCATTGAATTTCACAAAATTTGAGTGAAATAGAGAAAATAACGTCTAATACTCGTTGCAGAATGCAATTCCAACACTCATGCTCATAGTAGCCTATTCTGCAACTAGTTTTAGAATATACTATTTCAAGTAGGCTATGTGAAGAGTAAGAATATGTCAGTTTTAAACTAAGATTTTTTATTTAGTCATCATTCATCATCTGCTTTGTTTATTTGTCACATTCGCCGCAAAAAATTCTTTTGTTATAACATTCTAGTTTACCTTATTATTATTGCATGTTTTGCATAGTGTTTGATCAATAAAAATAAGTAAAAATGACAATTCCTAACGTAGCCCACTTCGAAATAGACGAGCATACCACTCAATTTGACTGAGCCAAACCTGGCTTTAGTCGTGAAATTCGAATTTTATTCGATAACGGCGAAATTACCTACTGATTTTAAAGACATAAAATGTTTGGAACACTCTACTGGTTTTTGACGAGCAATCGATCGGAATTACAAAATTATACGACTACCATTTGAAAAAAATGAGATTTCATAGTTTTGTTTAGGCTCACTTTGAAGCCCTGTCTCAGACACCCTGTATAATATTCCCTCATAAATTTATACAAGAAGCAGTATCAGCGTACTTTCTTTTGTTCCAATGTTGCGAAAAAAATTTCTTACAGTGATAGATTTTGGAGATATAAATATAAACACTAATTTGTAACAATCTTTCTGTCAAAATATTTGAGAATCAGGCTATAACTCAACAATCGCTTAATGTGGTTGCGCATGTCATACATCAAATCATTGCAGAATTAAACGAATTCAAATATGTATATAGATATACAATGTGTTGCATTTGAAATAACAAAGTGCACATTCGTTTCCGGTAGAATCGGAAGTAGATTCCGCTTGAAAATATTTTACAAATTGAGTTCATGTACTCTAAAACAAAAATACAAAATTTTGAATTTGTATCGCAATTCCTTGTTTGAATACGTCTAATGAAACACTTAAAAAAATCATCCTGTATATGCGTTTCCATTTTTTATCATGCTTCGTCTCAGTAAAGAGCACCTATTTCATTTTTTATCGATATTTTTCATATGTGCTCGCAAATTATTGCAGCGTCTTGTTTTCATTTTGGAATTGCGGGTAATAAAGAGTAAAATTAGGGTCTGAGTTTGAATTGCACTTTTTTTTTCACCCAGTTCATTACAAAAACTGAGGGAGATGATTCTTCAATGTTTATAATATATTCGTACAATTAATGCAATGAACAATTGTCATTTTCAATAATGCAGAATAAATCGCTAAAGCCTATTTCGAAAAATATCCTGAACGACACAACCAAAGAAAAAATTTTGGAATATTGCCAGCGTTCAGTTCACAATCTGAAAATTTTTGAAAACTCCACAAAATTACGTTCGAAAAGATATAATCTGATTCCTGTCACGTAGAATTATGTGGATTTCACGAACTATATTGCATTTTCAACGGTCACTATGGTAACGCCATCCTACTTATAATTCAATAGCGAATCGAAAAACAAGACAAAAGTATTGAATTTTTTCCTTATGGAATATTCATGTGAAAAGCAACATATAATACATTTTTAAAATCACCAAAAATGTTGTAACAAGCAGATAAGAGAACTTTCGACCATAGTTTACATTTTAAAAATCATAAATCCTTCTTATTTCCCGAAAACAGCTGGACTAAAAGAAATTCAATCATTTTTTATTTGAAATAATCCTTGAGAAATGCCTTCGAAAAAGTAAAAAAACTGAAAATCTATGAGCGATAGGCTGGATCTGTTTTCAGATTAGGATTGATTAGGGAAAAAGATCTATAGAATGTGTTATCAGGTGCTGGCTGCTATAGTTCTCGAGATCACTTCAGTAGACAACGAATTTTACCCACTCTGTACACTTCACATTTGAATATAAACTCACAGTGACTGTGAAAAGCAAAAATGGCGAAACTGATCCTTATTATGAAAAGTTTAAAAATGGCGGGGAGCGACTTAGATCATGTCTTTTAGTTATTAGACAAAAAATGTCCCTAGCCCAGTGGTTAAAGTGTTGGACTAGGACTCGGCAAGTCCGTGTTCAATCCCGAACTAGTAAAGAAATTTTCTAGTCTTGATAGTGGGCCCCCATACAAGCTTCGGAGTTTGTAGTTTTTGAGAGATCTCTTCGGGAGACCTAGGCTAGGAGTAATCAGAATAATCAATACCAACATCAAGAAGTTACAGAATTCTGATACCACAGTTCCTTGTAGCATGCGGAAACAGGAAGTTTTTCCAAAAGATGAACTTACAGGAATTTCATTGAACAAACAGAGGCCCAGGTTCCTCAAAATATACCGAATTTCAGTACCGAGTTGACCGTCTCGATTGTCTCTGATATACCCGAATAGCGGACCTACACGAGTCGGCCACCATCGCCAGAATCCGCTAATTTATCTATTAAATTGATTGCAAAATCTAGTCAGCAAATCAGAGAGGAATGAGGAATCTTACAATGTTGTTTTAATTAATTGGGCAATATTACCAACATTGTTTCTCTAATATATTGTATGAATATCTTTTTGATTAAAGAAAATGAAACATCTCCTACATTGCTAATTATTAGTCTGAGGACAGTATTACTCAGACTAATTAAGGCGCTCTCATACCTTGAGAGTTATTTCAGTGAAAGAATGTTTTTTCAACGCAAACAGAAATGGGGCTATAACCATATTCTACGCTATGTGTTTATGGAAAATAGCTCATACTTTTGCAAACACTCTAACGACCCTTATTCCAGTTCGGCATCGACGTCGAATGGAGGATACTTGAATTATTCATATCTTCTCTGCCTTGCTGGGCCGTAAACGCAAGCTCTACAATTCTGGGGATATTCACGCTTGCTTTTGAACATGTGCATGGAATATCGGTCGTCATGCGATGGGTACCTTCGTTCGTTGTTCAATCTGATCGTCTTAAAGTTCCATCGCTGTGAATATCGATGGTTCCACTTGGTTTTACTGGTTATTTAACCCCACTCTGCACACCGCATAGTCCCAAGACCGACCGAAATTTCATCCACCATTCATCTGATATATTGATCTACTTTATAACAGTTCCGAATTTCCTACACTTTATGGAATATCAATGCACCGATGCCAAACCTACTTCATGGCTCCCAACTGTGCAACGCTGTCTATCGTCGAAGGAGATTTTAATCATATTGAAGGTCCACCATGATTTACTCTCGTTCTTCTGCAACCGTCGAAGCCATGCGATTCTATGAAAGAAAAACTAATCTCTAAACGAAACCAAACTGAGGAGGGGCTTCATTTCTTAAATTTATCTTTATGCGATCCACTTCTACTTTCTTTCTGATTTTCAAGATTTTAGATTTATCCTTCTGGTATGTACAGCTGGTGGCCAGATTTCGATGGTTTAGTACTAAATCTCTTATGTTATCCACTCACGAGGCTACCGAGACGGGCGTTTTATGACCGTTTATGAGGCCACGTGCGAAAAGAGTCTCCGTGATTGGTCAAGTGCTCATAAAGTGTCATAAAAGGCCAAAAAACGCCCGTCTCGGTAGCCTCGTGAGTGGGCCCCTAGACTATGAGAGATAGAGAAAAAGTAAGATGCATGTCATGTTCTCTTTTTTCGAGAAACAGAAATTGCTGAAAACTCCAAATTCCTGCGGCGTCTAGTTTCCGAGCTACAGGGCGATTTTGTTATTTGTTCTATTATTATAATTGAATATAACTTCCGAAATGAAAACATCTTTAGGGCACTTTTTTACTGCTTTTCATCGGTGCTATTGGATTTATTGTATCTGCGAAAATTTCAGAGCTACAACAAAAAACAAAAATTTCAAATGGAAACTCTTACGAGAACTGCTATTTCCAAATTCATATTTCTTCAACGATTTCAAAAATATATATTATGATATACTTCCGACTTCACTATACAGGTCTTTGACTTGTACATATATTTTAACTGCAGATTCCTCTCATCAAACGAAACAATTTTTTCCTATACCTACCATTTTTCAAAATTCGGTTTGGTTTGGGAGATACAGTGTGTCGAAAATCCATGAAAAAAATTCTTTTCTGTTTATATCTTCGGAAGCGTTATTTCGAATGAACTGAATTTTGGTTGAGTTTTTACTCTATTCATGGTGCATATTCCTCAATCGAAACCTATTCAATATCTCTACTAGTATAAAAGTTACAGGGTAGTAGACTCATCAATACAGGCTAAAACACCATAAAACCACTTTAAAAAGATAAACGGTTCATATTTTCGAAAGAATCAATCATTTAAGAAACTAAAAGTATTTCTATTTTTTTTTCAATAAAACGTCGTCGACAATTTTACCCGGAGAAATTTGACGAAAAAATCATTAATTTCAAAAATAATCTGAATGCGTCTCTGAATTGAATATCATCGAATAATATTCCTTCTCTGGTCTTCAAACGAGTTTACAATAATGTTGTCACAATATTTATCAACTTTGTCGAGATGTTTTAATAATAAAATCCCACAAATGTGGGAGATAGAATTGAACACCAAGGAGGATTTAATACACACAGTTTCTATTGAAAATTCATAGTTACCGGTCCATATTAAAGTTAAATGTCGATGAAATACAAAATTCGGATATGAATGATGAATCTCGATAGAAACTACTTATTAAATTGAAATTAATGAAAAATAATACGATACCTGATAATCTGTGGCGATGTTTCTATCTAATCAACATCCTCTTGGAATTTTATAAAATCGACACGGTTGAAATTATATAAATTCACTTCACATAATTATCACATTAGAACAATAATTAACTTAACGTATTCAGAGCTTCACATAATGTTTACAGTTTGTTCAGAGACCCTGGTTTGTTATTGTTTTTAGTTGGCCTCCAGATAACCAATAATTCGGTTTTCGCTCTACGCATGCGTGGTAAAATTTGGCGGCAAAGTCGATTTATGATGGAAACGGCAGAATTCATAGATATTTATACCACGGTACACAAATGTATCGTGATTTATACTATGTTTCGTAAAAAAATCCTTAACCTCAATGAAAATATCAGCAAGCTGACAACATCTTCTTGAAATTTCTGTGCAAAAATTCACAGAATCGATACAAATTAGATTAGGTTAGGTTGTAATAATGAATCTGAATGGAAAGTCTTTCTTCATGATATTGTTTGGGAATTTCGAAGAAAATATGAAATGAACAAGTTATAAGTGTTTACAAAATAATCTGCAGAAAAATCGAAGAAGGAACTTATCGTGTTTGCGACATTTTTATTCCAATAAGGTTAGTACTTGATTATTCCTTAAATGTATAAACTCAATTTCTATCGAGAAATATGAAATTTGAATCAATTCCACAGTATCATTTCAGGGACGTAATTAGCACATTTTTTTTTTCAAATGGCTACCTATATCTTTTCAACAGAGCCGAATTCGGAAAAATAAAAAATGAAAAAAAAATTTCTTTTGACCTCAAGAATATTCAGTTAAAATATATGTACAAGTCAAAAACTCACCCTGTATATCGAAAATTACGAAAAATCGCTTTTCGTTCAACAAATTTCAAGTAGGCTTTGATTCACTTCCTTCAAAACTGGACCAATTTTATATGCCCCTCTCGGTATTGGTGGTCTTTACCAAATTTTCTGCTTAAAATCTTCAATTTTGAATACAAGTTCTTAATTTTGGTTTTCGTAATCAAGTCCTACTACTGTTCATGGTACTATTGAAACGCTTCCAAATTGACTCCGCTCTGCGCAGGGAAATTTAGGCATTCGAACTATAACATCGATTTCCTTTTAAATTCAGTTGAAGATCAACCTCTATGTGTTGTTTTTGTTTAATCAACTTATCTGCATGACTCCCTTCAAAAGGTAACCGAAGAAGTGGTTGTCGTTCTCAACGCAATTCAATCCAACCGCACACCCATAACGCAAAATTAATAAGAGATGCCTTTCAATTTAGTTTCAGGTTGAAAACTCCATGGATTCTCTCGAACCGAAGGTGCCACAAAAAATGTGATAGAAAACATGGCTGTTTATTGAGAATGACGAAAATATTCATATCCTGAAGAAATGAGATTGTTCCTCGCTCAGCTTCAAATTGAGGTTTCGTGAATGCCGAATTAAGAGAATGCCATACATCGTATAGATTGTCACCCTCCAGGATGGGAGATTGGGGGGTGGTTGCTTATTAAAAAAATAACGAGAAAATTTCCTATCTCGACGAGCAGAAATTGTTCGACGATCAGCTTCGAATAAGTCTTTCTTGAATGAAACAACATCAGGATGCAATACCCTTTTCAGTTTGTCAGTTCCCAAGCATGAATATTTGGGAGGTTCTTCATGCAAAATAATGAAAACATATTCGAAGCTGATCGTAGGATACTCTCACTTCTCTGAGATATTTTTCAATTTTTTTTCATCAACAACCTCCAAATCTCATTCTTGGGGAATAAAAAACCATAAGGAGTACTGCGTTTTATTGTATTCGTATTCCAAAAGACATAAATATTCGTATTTAAGGTAGCCGTTCAGAGCGACTAGGAAAACTCATCCGATAGAGGCGCCACCATGCATTTTATGGAATATCTCCATAGAACCTACATTATCACTTTAAGTTCTATGAATATCTCTCTAATTCATGAAATATACAATGGCGCTCTTTATCCGAAAATCGTTGAACTATGAAATTAGTGAATATGTGGGTAAGGAAGGAACTTTTTCCGCCATATATTTGCATTTGGCCATTCTTAGCCACCGTATTTCAAGTTGTTCTTCTGAACGAAATTATCTGTGGATTCATTTTTAATCGGAAGTTGAACTATTTTCATGGGTTTTTCGTTCGAAATAAAACAGAAGCATGAGTTGGCTTATTTTCTTCTATTTTTGAAAGAAAAAGAAATAACTTTCGAAATGAAATCGATTTAAATTATTTCACTGAGAACTACAACTCTTTCTGAGTTCACCCACAAAATTTCAGTTCTCGAAGTGAAGCCATTTTCAAATGCAACTTGAAATAAAAACACACTACATTGAACGCCAATCTTAAATCGTGGAATATTTCATCGCGATATGATTTTTTTCAGAAACCAGACGCATTCTGAACGATTTGTTGATTTATGAGTTATGAGCCCTAACCCTTCGAATATGGACACGGAAAGTTAGTCGTGCGATATGTTATTTTTCCAACAAATACTCAATTTTCATGAGATTGTATTAATTCTTCTCTGATTTTCATCCCTTATTTCAGTTTTCTGGGAGTCCTGTATGCATCAAAATATAGATCCACATATACAGGGTGTCCCGGAAAATGTGGGAAATCTCTCGGAATCAGATAAAACATGAAAAAAAGATGACAAGTTTCCATAATTTTTTTTCCTAGCGGCCCTCCCTACCGAGATACTGCCTCCTAAATGACGTCACTGGAATAAATCTCAAACTATTCAATAAAAAAAATAATTGATATGATGAACAGTAGTAAGGAACTCTTAAAATACTGCCCTTAAATTTAAATTAGCTCTTTTAGTTTACCAGGGGCGGAGTAGGTTGTACATTTTAATGCTAACATTTTCAACACCCTGTATGATAAGGAGTAGAAAAAACAAATTCGGATAGCTTGAAGATAAAGCTCAAAAAAAGGTTGTCTTTTTCATTGTCGATAAAATGAACCGTTTTCGAAAAACAAAATTACAAAGATTCTTAACTATGCAGTTTTGGCTCAGAAAGACACGGTAAAAAAAAATTTTTTTCAGCCATAAAATTTACAACCTAATCCGCCCCTGTTAAATTAAAAGAGCTAATTTAAATTTAGGGGAAGTATTTTGAGAGGTCCTTACTACTGTTCATCGTATCAATTTTTTTTTGAATTATATTAAATAGTTTGAGAATTATTCCAGTAAAATGGATTTCCAGTGACGTCATTTAGGAGGCCGTATCTCTGTAGGGAGGGCCGCTAGGAAAAAAAAATTGTGGGAAATTGTCATCTTATTTTTTTTATGTTTCATCTGAATCCGAGAGATTTCACACATTTTCCGGGACACCCTGTATATCCAGGACACTTATCTCGTTGTTCTGAATAAATTTGTCCCTCTTGTATGGTCTCCTTGAAAGTGGTAACCATCTTTGCGTAAATGAAATATCACCCAATCACCTGGAGTAATGGACTTCCGTCGGAAAAATGTTCACTGTCATATCCAGAAGGAAAATTAATTGACATTTCACATCTCTCATGTTCCTTTATCCACCCATGTTATTGAATATCAGTCGTTTTGAATATTTAACGAAAAAATGATCTTATATCATAAAAAATATGATCACAGGCTCAATGTGCACAACGTAGACAAACCGTTTTTCATAAATTAGGATATTTTTTTGCAATTGATCCACCCATTTCAACAATATCCATAGAGGTATTTCCAGGATATTAAGTTCTTGTTTATTCGAAGGCCCGTTTTGATTTCGCACACCCCAAAGAATTTTTCAAGAACCGCATTTTTGGCATCTATGCAAAATTTTCACATTCATATGATTTTTATCGTCTCTGGTAGTGATAAAATATACAAATAGGTGCAGAAAAGGTTGATTCTCTCTCATTTAAAAAATCGAATAAGATCGATATTAATTTCATTGATGAAGAGCTCTACAAAGGTATTCATCACAGATCTTAATCAGAAAATGCAATACGTACGAAGAAAAGTTATGTTGCTCTGGATTCCTAATCTACCTTGAGAAGAGGGGAAGTCTAAATTCAGATCGATTTTATGACGGAGGCCATTTGTGAAGCAGGAGATTGCGAATGGCTAACTTTGAATAAATCTGTTTCATGGAACTTGTAACTCCTAATGACAGAAATCCCAGGTTACGAAACTATTACAAACATATTTTTTCTCATCACTTTTTTTTGAAAGCGTAGATTTGAGTCAACTTTTTACATTACTTTGTGAAGTGATTGTTCATATTAGGCAAGTTGAAAGGAAAATACCCATTACTGAGATCATGCATCATATTGATTGCAACTTTATTTTCTGTGTGTCAAAAAAAACCGATGAATACTTGAGGGGCCAAATGCTTAAGAGGGATGAGGAATTGGTTAGTGTGTGCATTGACAGTTATCTCATCACAGACATTATCATTATGATTTCAGATATCTTTTCCACATATTTCACAATTATTTTCACCATCCTGTTTTTCATTCTGATCTTGGAACCAAAAATAAAATATTTGAATCATAAAATAGAAAACCTGTGTCAAATATCTACATGTCAAGTCTATTCAAATCTTTTAATTCAAACCGGGTGTTTTTTAGAGTGATAGAATTTTCGATAGGAATAACATAGATGCATAGAACACCTGGTGTAACGACTCCCTACTAAAAATCGTGACCAAAATTTGTAGATCAAAACGGCATCCTAGATTTCAGATTTTGGACTAGTTCCGGAATCAATCCGCAATATTTATCGGTCGTGGCGCTACTGCGGCAACGACAAAAAACGCGACCCCTTTCGGGAGAAATGAAAAGCTGCACAAAATATCACGTTTTCGATCGACAAGAGAGTCTTAAACAAAATCTAATCAGTGCCAACACCAGGTATTTCTATGCATCTATGGAATAACTGTGATTTGACAGAACGAAGATGCCATGTTGTTTTGAGATTTCTGTTCAGTAAGCATCGACAAATAATCATGGAAAGACTTACGCCGAAACAACGTTTACAAGTTGTTGGAATTTTCGAAATCAGTGTTTCATACGCCAAACTTTTAGAGCACCTCGTGAAATGTATGGTTTACATAATCGACCATCAGAGTAGCTCATTCGTTGATAGATTCCAGGTAACATTTTTTTACTCGATGCAACAAAACAACAACAAGACAAAATACTTACAAAACTATACTTACAGAAGAAAATATCACTGCTGTAAGTAATAGTGTTGATGAAGATCCAGATTTGTCTATTCGTCGAAGTTCACAACAAGTTGATCTCTGTGCATCTCCTACATGGAATATTTTGCGTGAAGGTCTTGGTCTACACCCATACAACATCCAACTGATTCAAAAACAAGAGCCACTTGACCATAATAAGCTTTGTGTGTTTGCTGATTGGGCCCTAGAACAGCAGAAGTTTATCTATTGTTTCTTATCGAAAATTGTATTCATTGATGAAGGCCTGAATTACTCGAATAAGTGGTCCAAAATTGGTCCGGGCGAATCCTCAGAGCTAGTCTTGGTGGGCATATGCCGCAAATTATTTTTAAATCATGAATGTCATAAAATTATCTTTCGAATAAAAAAAAATGCTTTCATCTTAATTCAAATGTGTTTTATCTCAATTTTAAGTTCTATCACTCTAAAAAACACCCGATACAATGGACTACTACTACTACTACAGAGATTTGTATTCACAATTTTATATTATTACTATTTTAAACAAGATTGATTGTAATGTTTTATGAATGCGAGATGCGTTAACTAAATGTATACAGGGTGTCACATTCACAAGGAACTAGGGGTCTCGGGTCCCATTTCGTTCTTGAGGGGTACATTATTTTACATAAAAACCATCATCATATGTTTTATGTTCAAAATCGTGGTTGCAGAAATTATTTAATGATCTCCCCGAACTGGTACCAACTTGTTAACAGTTGAGTGGCATGTTGCATTCCGGATGTGTAACCTTCTTGGTTTGGAAGATCTTGTGACAAACCAGGTGTCCTAGGTTCTAGGTCCTGTGGCAGTGATCGATCAAGCAGTGAGGAAATAATGCTGTGTAATATCCTCTTCGGGTAATCATTATCCAGGAGAATGCTGAATAGCCTCCTAAGCGCTTCCTCTCTGAAATCATGTGTCAACTTCATGATCCTATCCTTCTAGTTCCTTACCACATTTATCTTCATCTTGTAGTCATGATTTGAGAGGAAATGGTGCCCTTCCTTACCAGTCCAGTTTTATGACTTCATCTTCAGTTCTAATGACCTTTGTTTCATGGAAAGGATCGAACCCATCACTCTCCTCCTCAATCGTGAACCTGAGATGCTGGTCGAAAGAATTGAAGACATCCAGTAGCTTCTGCTTCTCACCCTCCGGTACAGACATAATGATGTCTCGACATATTGATACAGGGATGTTGGAATAAATGACAATTCTTCAAAGCAGTCTTTGATAAGGACAGCCATGGCTAAAAAGGCTAATATAGGGCTGAGGCACCAAAATGTCAGTGAATAGAAAGTGGCATTGTAGTTCAAGTGTTTTGAGTATATAACAATCCTGCTTGTAAGTTACCAGGATTTGTTGGTGAAATAGTCTTTGGTTTTGAAGAATAGTCTGTGATAGAGATTATTTTGTCCGGCCATTCTGTAGATGAAATTCATATTGGCGTTGGTGGCCTTCGATCTGAGGACGTTTTGACTTCCTTCAGGAGCTATCTTCACCAATATCTCTGTGTCAGCTAGGATTGGAAAAGATCTCAAAATTGAGTCCCTTGCCGAGCATCCACTTTCATTTTTGATAGTTTTGGAAATAAACGGCAATACTCCTCGTGTGTCTGAATATATAGACATAGCGTTGCTTCATTAGGAAGTTTTGTTCGGAAAGGATGTCCTAATTCCATTATCCTTAATTGTCAATTTTTTGAGTTCTGCTGCACATCTATTATATTAGCTGGGCCTTTCTTATTGAATAGGGTTATCGATCGCAATCAGTCCAAAGTAGCAGTTACTGGTTAAGGGAAAAATATTCAAGATCTTGGGTAAACGGATACCAAAGCCATATTAACACGACTCATGAATTATCTGAAACCTCCCATTCTATCAATTAGATGATAACCCCTATCCATATAATTGATAGATACCAAATTGGCCATCTATTATCCATTAACTGATTAACGTTTCTCGTTACCTTGTGGTTTTCGACGATAAACTACAGTTTGATTGTGCACGATGTAGGTCTGAATCAACACCAGCACCCGATATGTATCATCGACTGATTTATTGTCATTATAAGTGAGTTAGGAAAAGAAGGACACCTTACATTATTTTAATTTGGTTCCTTTAACTTGTGTTTTTTATGAGCTCTAGAGGAAGAATCAGTGTTGTCTATGAAATGCATTCGTTCATATAATTGAATGATCGGGTACTTTTCGTTTTCTGATATCACATTTTCGACAGAGAGAACTGCATTTTGATAACCGTAAATTGAAATGAAATACAATAAATTGCTTCGCGACAATAAAAATTCCGAATGATTTCTTTCAGAACCTCCAGAATAATTATTAATAATTCCGATTAATTTTACCGATCTTACACTGTGAGTGAAGAATTTCGAGAAGAATTTTCTCTGGAACTAAATTGGACCAATCTTCAAACTTTTCTGATTCGAAATTTTTTCCACAGAAAAATATTGACGTTTCTGGTGCTAACAGGTTAAATATTGCTTATAAAAGTATGGGTGGCCATCAGCAGTAGTGCATACTTTGAAAGCCGACACTCCGCCTCTTCTAGAAACTGACATCGTGCTACTATACATACTGAAGAAATAACAGAACGAAATCTGTCTGACTCCTCATTGCAAAGTCCATAACAATTTACTAATTGTAATAATAATATTACTTTCGATTTCTGCAATGCTAAGCAATAATCTCGTTTAGTTAGTAGATGTCTTTCTTTGTAAAATTCTCAAAATGAAGTGAAAAATATATTAACTTTTTTTGCAATTATGCATAAATCTGTGGTCGTCGGAAAAAAAGTGTACATTACATACTTCATATTTCGGTGTTCAATTATTGAAGTCCCCATCACGAACAGTTACAAGTTGAATTTCTATAATTGTAATTGCATAAAATATAATAATAATTATTAAACATACCTACATCAAAATCATCATTGAGGATGTTCCACCATAAACTGCACTATTTTATATGTGAGGTAGAAGAGATGGTTTTTTACAAAACTAATGTTAACGACCATAAATACTCTGTATTCCGCTTATGCTGCGAAAATGAATCATATAACATGAGTCAAAAATAATCATGCTAACATCGACAAAATGGGGACAAATCACTCGTTATGGTCAATAAGTGAATTTGGACTCCAGTCTCGTCTTCGGTTTAGATCTCGCGAACTGTCTCCTTTTTTTCATTTTCCATTTTCCAGTTTTCCGAATTCGGCTCTGTTTAACAGATATAGATAGCCATCTGAAAAAAATGGGCCAAAAACGTGCCCAAATACGTGTCTGTAATTGATGCAAAGTGCATATTTTTCGATTGAATTTGACTTGATACATTTTGGGAAATACTCAAGTACTAACCTCATTGGAATGAGAACGTTACAAACACGATATTCCCTAACAAAAACACTCCGATCATTTCTTCAATTGAAAAGCCATATTTCTCACACCAAAATAAGTTCGTTCTTCGATTTTCCTGAAGATTAGTTTGTAAACACTGATAATTTGTTCATATTTCATTCGCTATCCCAAAAATATCTCATAAAAACTTGTGTTTTCACTAACCTATTAACCGAAGTCGTAAGTTTCTAGGTCAATAACCTAACCTAACCCATCTTCTGTGATATTTCGCAGAACTTTTGTTGAGAAGACGATGCCAGATTTTTTATTTTCGCTATAAACAATGGTACGCTACTTCGCAGTGCGAGGTAGCCGGTGCGCAAGAAAAACCGTTGCGTCTAAAACGTCAGTCCCATGAACGACGCATGCGATAACTTGCATAAGTGATGGACTACGATTCTGTCAGTAGATTTCCCTCGATCTCGTAATGATTATGTAAATATTGATAATGACCGTGTAGTGTCGAGTTTACAAAAATTTCAAGAGGATATTGTTTAGGTAGAAATAGCTCCACAGATTATCATTTTATTCTTCATTAATTTCAATAATTTGATACGTGGTTTGTATCGACACTCTCTATTAATATCCGAATTTCGTATTTCATTGACATTTATTTTCAATATGGACCGGTAACATTAAATTCTAAATAGAAACTGTGTGCATAAAATGTATAATTTCATGCTTCTTAGAACTCAATTCGGTCTCCCACATTTGTGGGATTCTATTACATATCTCTACATCAAAAGTTTTTCCACCATAGAGATTTTAGTCTCGAAAAAGTTAATAAACATTTTGACAACATTGTAAACTTATTCTCGTTTGAAAATAAATCGATGGACTTACCACTTGTAATATCACAAGAAATTGAATTTCCGTGATAAATCTATCGATTCCTTTTCAAACGAAAATGAGTTGCTTCGAAACATCACGAGTCCGTAGGACAAGTGGTGTTTTCTCAAAGCAACTCATTCTAGTTTGGAAATAAAAGATTCAATCGTTGAAAATACCGAAGTTGTCCGACCAACCATAATTTAGAGACAGTTGGTATTATCGCCATAATACGAGCTGTCTTTGGACTGTGATTGGTCAGTTTTTGGAATGAGTGGAAGAGTCACGGAAATTCAATCTCTTGTGATATTACTACTGACTATGTCTATCGATTTATTTTCAAACGAAAATAAGTTGTTAGGGCACATCACGAGTCCTCAGGACGAGTGGTGTTTCCTCAAAGCAACTCATTTGAGTTAAGAAATAAAAGATATACTCATGAGGTAAATTCAATCTCGTGTGATATTTTATAAGACTATTTCACGAACAAAATGAAAGATCAGAAACTTCATATTCGAATGAAAAACATGTAATAATAATGTTGACCTCTACAATTTATTTTTATCAGTTGTCAAACCGTTCGTATCCGTAGTTCAATCACGGATTAGTCTGTGGTTCAATCGTTGAAAATACCGAAGTTGTCAGACCAATCATAACTCAGAGACAGTTGGTATTATCGCGATAACACGAGCTGTTTTTGGACTGTGATTGGTCAGTTTTTGAAATGAGTTAAATACTCGCATAAATACATGGGACCATTTCTTGTTCTTCTCAACTATTTTATGAATCTGTGCCAGTTCATAAATATTTGAAAACTCGTATGATAATCATCAGAAAAACTTTCATACTTCATTCACCCTGTATCTCGAAAACGAATCGTTTGACGAACTATATTTATGTGACTTATATTTCTGATATCATACAAGTGAAAGATATAGAATGTTGAGGAAGCGCTGATAGAATTATATGGAATGGAAAGGAAAAACTCGTTAAAAAAGGACATTATTATCTTAATAGAGAACGACGCTCCCAATAAAATTTATTTTTATACCGATTGCTCGATAGATGTTCCAAACGGATAAGTCTTTGATCGTAAAGTATTTCAATGTATCTTAGTTTAGTATTTATGGTAATTGACTTAGGTTTCTGTTTCGTCTTGAGAATTAACTATTTTGTATTTTTTATATATATTTGACGAAGGCGGAAGGAATATCCTTCAAACGGGGATCATATCTTGAAATAAAATCAGGGACAACTGAAACTCTTGCCAAATATTTAGTGAAAATATATCTGGAAAAATATTATTCTATTCTTTCTTTTGTTACATTCAAAGAGAAAAACTGAAGTTACAAAATTAATGACCTAACGGAAAAAATGAACGTGTTTTAGTGAGTGAGATTCTGGCATGCAAGGATTGTTTCTTCATGTAAAAAAAAGAGAAAACAAAAAACCCAAATGCATAAACATTACACCACCCACTGAAATTAAACTAAAAATGGGGTTTTGTCTATTATTTCTACTAATTTCACAATGATAAAATTGAAGATGAGTTATCTTAACATTGGTTACCGCACACTTCAATGATAATGACAATATGCATCACAAATACCAATATAAGATTACGTACCATGCAATGATAAAAGAGGCCATTTTAAATTTATTTCTAACATAAATCAATATAATTTTGAGTACTACAATGGTTTTGCTCTTATTGAGAATTCTTTATTGAAGTTATCCTAGCTTTCGTTCAGTTTCTGAACATCCTCAGGGACTATAAAAAAACGTATACTCCAATGTTTTGTTAATTTCATGGTTGCAATGATACTCACTTTCAATCCAAAATTTATATAGGACGGTACCATTTTAAGAATGTTATTGACCATAATACTATGGGCGTGTCACTCGTGTCAGTGTCACCTCTTTACATGATTTCATGTGTTTCTGGCAAACGATAACCAGCCACAATTTTCAGAAAATTCACAGAAACTTTCTCCTTAGTGAATCAACTTAGTAACAAATAGAACATTCCATTGAAATGTGAAAGTGAGTATCATTGCAACCATGAAATTAACAACACATTGGAGTATACGTTTTTTTATAGTCCCTGAGGAAGTTCAGAAACTGAACGAAAGCTAGGATTACTTCAATAAAGAATTCTGAATAGGACCCAGTACTTTGACTTTTCTCCCAATATCAATTTTCACAATATCCAACGAAGTCGAGACATCCACCAATCTTCTAATTCAAATGAACTTCGACGAAAGAAGTTATGAGTTTGAAAATATTTCGAGACGTACCTACTGAAATCTGATGTCATTTAAAAGGTTAATATCGTTTTTCCTCTTCATTATCTACTACTGTTTCAGAAGGGTTATTTTAAAGCATGTAGGATTTCAAGGTTATCGAAATTTGATTTATGATCTCCAAGAGATTATTAAGGTCTATTTTGTGGTCTTCATTAAATCTTTTTATGGCTTATCTTTCTACTGTAAGCTCTCAGCTTGTTAGGCTTAAAACAGGAAAGCATGTTAGAAGTTTATGCTTTTCATTTCCAATGTGAAATGCTAAAATGAATAGGTATGAGTCGTTTCGGATTCGTCACGATAATTCTCGGATTCACTAGTAATGATGAAATTTACCGCCGCACGCAACCTACATTATAATCCTGATCCGATGCCAAAAGCCGTGCATTCATTACAACACTGAAGAATGTGTCTTGAAGGATAGCAATGGCACGCATCCAAGTGATGCGACACACTGAATAAAGAGAATGCGAAATAAAGTTAATCACAAACTCGACTTGATTTATGCCTTCTGCAGAACTTTGGGGATCACCATGATGAATCCTGTGGAAAGATATGATGCCATTTAGATAAGGGGCATATTAAACACTATCAGTTTGAGTTGTTTGTGAGACAAATAGATGACTTCATTCCTACTTGGAAGCCGGATAGCCAAAGTTGAAAATGTTGTTGGGCTGGAAAAACCTCTTCCAGTCGAAGATCAGCTTTTCAGTTTTTCAGTTATTGGAAGTCACTGAATTTGCTGGGGTAAGACCGAAGACAGCTCTTCGTTTATTAGGACGTTAGCAGATAAATGACAGTTTGGTAGATTCTTCTCCGCTGATTAGCACTTTTGCTTTGTTTGTTAATCAATCGGAATTGGGGTAGATTTTCATCATTTGCTACCATGAAATAGCTAATCTAACAAAAACAGAAGGGAGGGCAACACGCCTTAATTGACCTAACAAGACTGATTGCAACTCAAAACATGGACACTGCGCCAAGGGGTGAATCGAGGCGATTTTATGTTATAAAAACAAAGAAGCCGCGGAAAAAAAGGAAATACAGTGCAGCATAACACAAAAATATAACCTACAGAAATAGCCTCGAAACAAAAAGGCTTCGAGTTTAAAGAGATATTCTTGAATTATTCGTAAAGTAACTCATGATTTCCAGTATCTCTTTTGGAAAGTAAACAAGGTGAATTGTAAATAGATATGTTTTCATATAACCGCCACAGAATTTCATTCGTAGAAGAGTTATGAACAGTGAATCCTATTTTTGAATGAATTTCAGAAGCATTTGTGTAAATTGTATGGTCATCATAATAGTCTTTGTGGGTTATTTGTCTGAAATCCTGTATACCTATTGTCGTAAAGTCTTTTCCAATAATGAGTGTTATTTTGACAAATACAATTTGCACCATCAATAAAAATGGAACGATACACGCTTCAACAACGTATTGAAATTATTAAAATTCACTATAAGAATGGCGAAAATTAGGCGAACACCATTGGGACCGTGAAAAAGTGCTCGCCTAACGGAGGTGTCCGTACAAAGGAGGGCTTGACCACGAATGTTTTAAAGGTGAATTGAATAAAACTCAAAATAAGTTTCTGCTCATTGTGTTCCATCTCAAACAATATTTCTCATTCCATAGTGATTGAAAAAATTTCTTTTGACCTACATTTGAGGCTTGAACGAGCAACCCTCTGAAAGGAATAGAATAGAATAGAATAGAATATAATACATCTTTATTTCTAAATACTACAAATAGTAGAAAGAAATAGTGTCAAACAAACAAAAAACAAATCAAACATTATTGAATTCTTCCATATCGTAGGGTTCTAATTCCATCAATAACCTATGCACTGCCGTCTTGAAACTTTTCAAGTCAGATTCTGTCCTGATGTGGTTGGGTAACTTATTGAATATCCTCAGGCAAGAATAATGGCAATTTTTCTGTGTTACTGTGAGGTTATGTTTGGGATATATGTACTGTGTATCTCTAGTTTTATATTTATTTCGACTCAGTTCATTTTCAAATAGGTGTTTATTACGGAAAACAAAATTTGAGCATTCTTGAATATACAGCATATTATGTTGTGAGAACTTCATTTTTTTTTAATAGACCTCTACAAGACTCCCGATATTCGAGTCCAAGGATGATTCTTAGGGCTTTCTTTTGAGTTATGAAGATTTTTTTCATATTCCTATTTGCTCCATAAAAGATTATTCCATATCTCATCTTGGACTCAAAGTTTGCAAAATAAACAGTTTTCAGTAGCTCCATGCTTAAGTATTTGGATAAAACCCTGATTGTGTAGCATACTGAGTTCAAGCTGTTGTTTGTTTTTCTATGTGTTCTCCCCATGTAAGGTGTTCATCTAATGTTATTCCAAGAAACTTCGCGGTTCTTTGAAGTTTGAAGGTTGTTTCATCAATTTTCAATTCTTCAGGTATAATTTGAGTCGACTGTTTTGTTCTGAAGCACATGACACTTGTTTTTAGTGTGTTAAGTGAGAGCTTGCGTGATTTCAGCCATTCTTCTATTTTCTTATAAATGTTTGAAGTCTTGGTTAATAGATCTTGAAGGTTTGCATCCGAAATCAATACATTTGTATCATCAGCAAACAACATAATCAATTCTTCTGTTGTGATCCCTGCTAATTCATTTATATACAACAAGAATAGAATACATCCTAATATACTTCCCTGCGGTATACCTTGCTTGATGATAGCCTTGTTCGACTTTATTTCTCCACCTCTTTCTGTTATCAACACCCTTTGTTCACGGTGTGTCAAATATGATCTGAACCAATCCAATAGCTGTCCTCTTATTCCATATTGTTCCAATATCTCTAACAGTATCTCGTGATCAACGCTGTCATATGCCTTTGAGAGATCAAGAAATAGTCCAAAGATGTTAATTTTCTCCTCAAGAGTTTCCACTATTTTCCTGACGAACTGGAAAATGGCAGTATTTGTTGATTTGCCTTTGATAAATCCATGTTGGTTCTTACTTAGTATGCTGCATCTTTCCAGAAAGTTTATAAGTCTCTCTGCCATCATTATTTCAAAAAAATTTGGGAAGGATGACAGGAGACTTATTGGTCTGTAGTCTTCAAGAGCCGCCCTATCTCTTTTCTTGAAGATTGGCTTTATTAGTGCAAGCTTAAGGCTTTGAGGAAATACACCATACTTAATCGAGTTGTTCAATATGTATGTTAAAGGCTCTATTATCTCATCAATTGAGTCCTTTACCAGACTTGTTGGAATGTCATCATCACCACTGCTGTTTTTATTTTTCAACTTCTTTGTTAGATTTTTAAGTTCTGTTTTGGTTATAGGATAGCAAAACATGGACTTATCATTTCTTTTTGAGGGTATATATTTTGTTATTGTAGAATTTCCTTGTGAATTCTGAATAGCGTTTATGAAATAGTCATCGAAATCATTTGCAATATTTAACGGATTTTCTGTTGTTGGTGGTTGACTTATGACTTTTCCTTTGACAGAATTTACAATACTCCAAACTGTCTTGTTTTTATTATCAGAACTTGTTATCATCGTTTCGAATTTTTCCCTCTTATGTTTTATTAAGATCTGATTATATTCTATTTTTGTTTTATTGTAATGTGGTTTAAATCGGTTTTCTATACTTAGTACAAACAAGATGTCTAGTTTACTTTTTATACTAACGATTTCTGGATGGTTTCTGTTGATGTAGGTTTTCCTCCTCATTTTTGATTTTTTCTTGGGGAATGTCTCATTGAACAATTCGAGAAACTTCGAGTTGAATGTCATCCACTGGGTGTTTACATCTTCTTCTTCTATGGTAAATATTTCACTCCAACCACAACTCTCCAATCTTTCTTTGAACAGCTTCCTGTTTTGGGATGTGAAATGCCTCCTGTTCCTGCTCCAACCCTTTAGAATAGAATGGGGGGAAGGAGTTGAGTCTTGAAAGGTCTTGGGAGCCTCTTCACAACAGTGTATGAAAAACGTGATTTTGATGTACCGTTGTGGCCAAGAATCAATTTTTTATGTCAAATGGGCCGCCTAGACTATTTTGTTATCTTTACAATGAATGAGCCCATTTTTATTTAGCTTTTTTAACAAACTTGAAAAATCACATTCTTGAAAAACTGGGTTGTTTTATAATGCTTACAATGAAAAAAATTAAATAATTGGAGTAATTTGACGGCACTCATTGACATTTTTTTGGCATAGTTCTTCCAAATTTTCAGGCCGAATCACAAAAATCTTGGACTTGGGATGTCCCAACAAGCACTGGCGGATCCATGCATGCTCCCCCCATGGAATGAGAAATATACGGGGTGGCTCGTATGAGATGGAACTTCCTGTGTATTCATAACATTGATTTTCTATTCGAGGGTCAAAACTCGACGTTTTGCACACATTACTGCTTTTTTGGCGAAATCTCAGACGTTCTTTCGGGAAGATCAAACTATACTGAACTAGAACAAATGCAACAGTACACAGTGAAGTATTATGAAATATTTACGTTGCATATGTTCGGTTGTCCGCTCAAGGGAAAGTTTCGGAACCTTGTATACGAAAAATAGGTGTCCGCGTCCGCCGAAGGGAGGGTATTATCTGAAGGATTTGCATTTACCCAATTCCGCAGTGGTGCACCCAGAAATTTTATTCGGGTGGGCTGCTCAAGAGTAATCAGGTTTTTGTAAGTTATATAATTTAAAAAATGCCCCGTAAACGAAAACCTTCTTAAGTAATGGATATATCGCATTTGTTCTTATACAGGGTGTTTCAGTGGTAAATGAACATACGGTAACCTGAGCTAGAGCTTCCCTAGGCGAGTTCAAAAAACCGATATATGATAATCAATTCCATAACCGTGATACAGGGTGCTTTATGCATTCACCAAAAATTTCAATTCCTCATAACTTTTTAACCAACCAGTATAGTCGGTTGATATTTGGAACGTACGTATGATTCACTTCTATAGGTCGATCGATTTACTGTTAAATTTCCAAAAAATTCCAGGTCCGTATTTGAAAAATATGGGACTTCTTCCAAGCTGAGATTCAACACCCTGTATATTGAAATTTTGCGATTTGATTGAGATATTTGAAAAGAGCAGAAAATTTTCAATGGGGTTCAGTAGATTTCATTGTCCCGCACGTCATTTCCAATTGAATATTGTAGTTCCACAAAATTCTCAGAAAAATCGTACATTATGATCTAATTGATTTTTTTTGTCCCACTAAATGCACATTCGAATTTCATAATATTCTGTGGTATCATTTGGAGTTATTTCCGGAAAAACATTATTCATCGAGAAACATTTAGTTGAAGTCAACATGCAAAGATGAATAAATAACTGCAGAAACATAAAAAATCAACGTGAAATACAGAAGGTGCTCGAAAGTACCACCATTTTGTTCAATACACATTCTTGCCCTTTTCAAAAAATATGTCTGATACTTTTTTTGATCATGTCTGGATTATAACGTATTTCATTGCACGCGACTTCGATACATTGCATGGGGATATCCTCACTTCCTATTTCAGATGAATATACTGAACATTCCAAATAACCCCAAATGAAATAATCAACAGAATTGAAATCTGGTTACCTAGCGGGCCAGGCATGCGGTCCACCTGTGCCTATCCACATATTTGGAAAGTTCTGATCTAAAAATTGTCTGATCATTACTCTAAAATGGCGTGGAGCTCCATCATGCTGAAAATGCATTCCTGCAATGTCCGTACCTTCGAGTAATACAGTAAGATGATTTTGGAGGAAATCTA
The DNA here is from genome assembly GCA_951802165.1 of Adalia decempunctata. Classification (NCBI taxonomy): domain Eukaryota; kingdom Metazoa; phylum Arthropoda; class Insecta; order Coleoptera; family Coccinellidae; genus Adalia; species Adalia decempunctata. Next base: position 9,433,971 of record OX637697.1, read on the forward strand.
AGTAAAGATTTTCTTTAAGCCGTCTTGGTATGACCTGTGGTCTAATCAATCGATTTTATTAAACGCGACACCATACGTTTCTTGAGAATTTGTATAAGGATTTCGTATGCCTGTCTGCATGCCGATTCTCTGCAGTCCATTAATGCGAATCCCTAATAATGACCCCATCCCTCGTGAATCGGAAAATAAAATTCTGCAATTCCGGACTATGAAAATGTGTTCGTTCAATAAAGGTGTCCGCTCAAAGGAGGTGCCCGTTAGTAGAGGTTTCACTGTATATCTAAAACTTCTTTGAAATGTGGCGAGGACATGGCAATAAACTTCTATATATTATGTTGACGTTGTGAACATCAGATCTGTACCTCAGCTTATTGAAGAGATAAAGTTAACTCCCCTTCAAAATTATATTGTGAAAAGTAAAAAGGGCATAATAATCAAAACGAAGCCCCATTGGAATCCAAACTCTTCAAGTTTCTCTGATACATGATGAAATTTTCTGATCCCAAATACAAACCTTATACAGTTGTTTTGAATACGCTGTATTCGATCGAGCGGGTCTATAAACTGGAGAGCAGTAATTGAATTTTGGTAAGACCAAAGCCTCACATAACTGCCTCTTCATGAAGATAGGCAAATACGATTTATAGGGAAACAACATTCTTTAAAACCCATGAGCTTCACCAATCGAGCTGACTACTCCGTCTCGAAATCTCACCGAATCATCCAAAATCAAACCCAAATCTCGAGCATTATCTACAAAACCAATGACATCATGTTAAACAGTCAGTTTGAGATTATCTTTAACAGTTTTATTATTGTTCCTGGCAAAAAAGCGAGAGCAACAGATCTGTTGCCATTCAAATTCAGACCGTGTGTCTCCGCAATATCCCACAGCCGATTCAAGTCCTCGTTCAGTTTAATGGCAGCAACATTGAATTCCTCAATGAAAAGAAGTCTAGGCAGTTGAAAATCATCAGCATAATTATGCATCTTACAGTGATGAAAGAACTTAGGGAATTGGCTGGTGTATAAGATGAAAAGTATCGGCATAAGAACCGAACCTTGAGGTACTCCTTTCAACACCAGTTTGGTAATAGAAACCCTATTAGCCAATTTAACGACCATTGAGATAAGACTCGAATATGGGAACAGTAAACATCAATCGTAAAAATCGAATATTTTCATACCGATGAATCGATGTTTTCGATTAATTGATGTATTGTCATACCTATTCGTGATAGGTCCGTCCGTTCAAGTAGAACGAGTTCGTAAAAGGGCAATTGAGTAACCTTATTCCGCTGAAAAAATTGCAGAATGGCAATATTGAGGAATACTGTTCCCCAGTACTCCCTTCATATCAACGTTACTACTATCGGGAAATATTGGATTTCTTAAAGAGCACAGAATTCAATTTACCAATGCGTCTAATTCAAAGTATTCACATTTTACCTCGAATATCCAGACCCGATTTCGAATCAGTTCAATAACTCCCTGAAGTTCGCGAACTGTGTATAATTATATTAGTTCTCTCCAGAGAACATTTCGGCCGAATATCGAGAAAAACCAAAGTTTTCCTACTTTTCCAGCGCAAGTTTCTTCGAAGGGTTCTTTGGTTACATTAGCGCTAAGAATTTTTTTTAGCATACTCATTAGGTCCAAGGGAATATAACTCAGTATAATCCTTATATAAGAAAGAACTTCCGTTAACGTTGAAGGAAATAAAGCTTTATGGAGTTCCCTGTATTCTCGGGAGAGAACATGGAAGCACACAGCTGTGTGACACAAATATTGCTCTCTTGATTATTTTCCCAAGGAGTAAGGTAATTGTCCCCGTCATGCAACGTCATTCAAGATCATTAAATATTCAAACTTCAACTTTGTTGAGCTCAAGAAAAAAAAATACCATCAGAATATCTTCCTCAACCATATCATAGCTAGATTGATGAATGCTTTCGAATTATTCATAGCCGTAACTACCCCACCGCCGTGATCGATCGGTGCATTCTTTCCGCTTCTAGCAGATCATATTCTAGTATTGCAGATGGCAGACAACCAAGCGCTATGAACAATGCAATTCACCTCTTTTCTGTTCATGTTTTTTCGCTTTTAGATTTCGATGACCCCCATATTCATCCTAGGACAATAACTTCTTAATCTTGGAAATGTCTTCTGTCTTAGACAACAAAATGCTTTGTCCATTCATCATTGCATATTCCGCGAGTCTCCGTTTGATACGGTCGCCAACATGATATTATTAATAGTTAATTATTCTCTATACAGGGTCTTTCACGAGGAATCTCACCCATATTTATACGGGAAACTACTGAACGTATTTTCATGAAATTCAGCACTTATAAGTATTTCACGATGCTGATGAAATCTAAAATATTTTCAAGCCATGAGCACCTCCGGTTTTTCCGGAAATGATGTCAACTTCCGTTTTTCAAATTAGAACACCATTTTTTTATTGCAGAAATAGATTCCTTAGAAAATTTCAAGTTATTTTGATGTAACATTCCTCAGTTTTGGTTGGAAAATTCTCTCCGAGCGGGAAAATTCGAAAAAAAAATCGAAAATAGAGCTCCGCTGAAACAAGGATAACTTCGAGGTTTTTGGATGTAAAATTTTCATTTTTGGGATTTTTCAAGATGTAAGATTGATGTATCCACTTTAAAAATCGAAATCGCGATTCATGATACAGGGGGTGAAAAAATCGCTTTCAAAGTTAGGGATGACAAAATCGTGAAAAATCAATTTTTTCGAATTAGAACCCCATTTTTTTATGGCAGATATTGAATCTACGTTAAAAAATAATGTAAGTGTATGCATCACACCCTTGCTCTAAAGTGGATATTTTCTGAGATATTCACAAAAAACTGTTTTTCGTCTTGAATTTTCAGCTATTTCTTTTCCCTTCACGCCAAAAAGATGAAATTTTCAGGAACTGTTACTTAAACCATGTTTTAGATTTTACTACCCTAATATGCAAGAGAAAAAAGTTACAGGTTGTTCCTAAATAGATGGCGAATTTGGATTCGAATTAGTATCGGAAACCTCTTTATTTCAACTAATCGGCCATCGGTTTTCTCTCCAGTGATAAATAAATAATTCCTTATGAACCATATGCAAAAACTTACCATGTTTTACATTCTTTTTTTTTAATGATAGATATCATTAATTACATCTGCCAAATTCAGGTTTATTCAGTAGATGTAATTAATGATATCTATCATTAAAAAAAAGAATGTAAAACATGGTAAGTTTTTGCATATGGTTCATAAGGAATTATTTATTTATCACTGGAGAGAAAACCGATGGCCGATTAGTTGAAATAAAGAGGTTTCCGATACAAATTCGAATCCAAATTCGCCATCTATTTAGGAACAACCTGTAACTTTTTTCTCTTGCATATTAGGGTAGTAAAATCTAAAACATGGTTTAAGTAACAGTTCCTGAAAATTTCATCTTTTTGGCGTGAAGGGAAAAGAAATAGCTGAAAATTCAAGACGAAAATAGTAATTTACGTAACAAGTCCGGAAAATAGGGTTTTTTTGGACGAATAGACAAGATTCTAGGACGAGCCGGAGGCGAGTCCTGGAAGTCTGTGAGTCCAAAAAAACTATTTCCGGGCGTGTTGCGTACAATATTTTTTCGGCAACCGTGGAGAATTACAAATTAATGAGATGACACATCTCTTTATTGATTTTGATTCATATTTGAATTAAACAGAACACAGAACAGAACTGTCATCCGTTATTTCGTTGCTATTGTGATGATCATCACAATGACAACAACGACGTGTTTTTCCGGCCTAGGCCGGGAAGTACGTACTTTCCGGCCTAGGCCGGGAAATGCTACTTTCTCAAAGAAAAAGCGTCCGGGAAGTGGGTACTTCCCGGACGGTTGCCGAAAAACAGTTTTTTGTGAATAACTCAGAAAATATCCACTTTAGGGCAAGGGTGTGATGCATACACTCACATTATTTTTTAACGTAGATTCAATATCTGCCATAAAAAAATGGGGTTCTAATTTGAAAAAATTGATTTTTCACGATTTTGTCATCCCTAACTTTGAAAGCGATTTTTTCACCCCCTGTATCATGAATCGCGATTTCTATTTTCAAAGTGGATACATCAATCTTACATCTTGATAAATCCCAAAAATGAAAATTTTACATCCAAAAACCTCGAAGTTATCCTTGTTTCAGCGGAGCTCTATTTTCGATTTTTTTTTCGAATTTTCCCGCTCAGAGAGAATTTTCCAACCAAAACTGAGGAATGTTACATCAAAATAACTTGAAATTTTCTAAGGAATCTATTTCTGCAATAAAAAAATGGTGTTCTAATTTGAAAAACGGAAGTTGACATCATTTCCGGAAAAACCGGAGGTGCTCATGGCTTGAAAATATTTTAGATTTCATCAGCATCGTGAAATACTTATAAGTGCTGAATTTCATGAAAATACGTTCAGTAGTTTCCCGTATAAATATGGGTGAGGTTCCTCGTGAAAGACCCTGTATAAAGATATAGGAAAACGTCATGAAAATTACAAGAACATAGATAGATAGATAGTGGCCCTTCTACGCCTTCGTAGATATTACTTTATTTACTCAAAAATCAATACAAAATGTATATTTTCCTACATAATAGGATTCAAGCATGTCCAATATGAAGAGATTATACAGAAACAGCAAAATCACTGATATGATTATTCAAAAATAAACCAACATCATATAAGGTATACGAGGATATATTGAAATTTCTTAGCCTACTATAGAACCAAACAAAATTACAATGTCAAAATATCTTTTTCTCAACATATTCTCTTCATAATTGAATAAATTTATCACAGCGAACCTGCAAGGTCTCTAGACCTTTTGAAAAAAAAAATTTTTCTTTTTGCTCTGCAAACCAGTCCTCCACAAATCTTATTTCCTCCTCTTTGGAAGAAAATTCACGACCTTTTGAACTTTTTTTTAGTTGAGGATAGAGATGATAGTCGGACAGAGCCAAATCTTGTGAATAAGGGGGGTGTTATAGTAATTCTAACCCTAAATCACGAATTTTTTTGCTTGGCAACATGAGATTTGCGTACTGGGGCGTTTTCCTGTAGAAACAAAATACCTTTTTCTACAAACGTCAAAAAATGACAAGGTTCGCGCATAGACAACAATATGCGAAGTGACCCTTTTTTTCATTTTCCTTCGTTACCTTGACACCGTGCGCGAAATAGTGTGCGAAATACTTACTTCGCACACTGCATGTAAACTACATGGGATTTTCATATTTAATTAACCTTTATGTCCCTCAATCAGGCAAAAATCCAAGAAATCATTTATTTATTACTGTTTAACAATAATTAAGGTGATGTTTCTATCCCAGTTTCTTTGTTCACTAATATTCCCCAGTCTCTTGTGTTGAGTTTGGTTGACGAACATTGGAATGACATTGTAACACATATTAGTATCCCCAGAGAACAGATTGATAAAATTGTGAAGTTCATATTCGATAGCAGCTATTTTCGGTTCAACAATAAGTTTTTCATACAAAAGAAAGGATCTGCTATGGGTAATCCAGCATCTCCAGTTATGGCTGAGATGGTTATGGATAAGGTGATTAGGTTTGTGCTTGCTCGACTCGACATTTTGATACCTTTTGTTTATGTGTACGTGGATGATATTATTATGTGTGTTCCTAGGGATTCTGTACATCTGGTCTTAGACGTCTTCAATAGTTTCCATAATGACTTGAATTTCACTTTTGAATTGGAAGATGGAGGCCGTATACCGTTTTTGGATGTACTTTTAATAAGAGATGACAATAACAGGCTGATAACTGATCTATATAAAAAGCCTATTGCCTCGAGTAGGTTATTACTTTTAAGTTCTTCCCATGAAAAAATGCAAAAAATCGCTATTATCAAATCTATAAAGCACAAAATATTGTCTTTGAGCCATCAATCTTCTCATTCCAAGAATTTTACAGAACAAAAGCGTGTGTTGTTGAGTAACGGGTACCCAAGATATTTGGTCAATCTTGTTTTTTGTTCCTCTGGTGTAGTGTCACCCAGTAGTTCGAGTGTGGTTGATGATGCATCATCCTCTGTTAAATTTTTCGGTCTTGTGTATGTCCCAAAGTTAACGGGTGAGTTGGTTAGAGTGATGAAGTCGGAAGGTAATAGGATTTTTAGTTATTATAATAAAACGGTGAAAAGGTTTTACAGTAGGCTTAAGGATATTGAAGATGACGAAGATGTAGAGATGACCTCAGAGGTGGTGTATAAGGTGAATTGTCGTGATTGTGATGAATGTTATGTCGGTCAAACGAAGCAATACCTCAAGAACAGAATGAGCCAACACAATAGGGATTGCGTTAAATTGTCACAGTCTACAGCCCTTTCCTCCCATTCAGTGCTCAACGATCATGTGTTTGATTTTGAAAATGTTCAGGTGTTATGTAGAGAACAAAATTTTTTAAAAAGATCCATCAAAGAAATGATATTTATAAGACGAACACCTCGAACGGTCAATTTCAGGACGGATGTAGATTCGTTGAGTACGGTTTATTGTAATTTAATAAATCAAATAAGGCTGTGATAACCATGTGGGGGAGGTTTAATGATAAGAACGGATCTCTGTCATTCATTGTTGTTGTTCGCTTGACTGAGAAATGTCTGTGGAATCAATTGTCTCAATGTCCTGTTCAATTTAATGATATCTTTATGTAAATTTAAGAGCTATTCTGAGGGTGAGTTTTATAGTGTACATGTACAGATGCATATATGATTTTAACTAGTGTTTTCAAGTAGTTTATTTTTTTATATGTCTGTTTTTTATTCGATGTTTCGTTTTTGATACGATTTATTTGTAAGAATATTTTAGTTCCTTCTGTTTTAGTCATTCGGTTGTTCACATCTGATTGAAAATCAGTTTTTATATTTTTGACTTTTATTCTTGACCATTTTGTTCTTTTTGGACCCAACCTGAATGTTTCGTAACATGTAACTTTTTGTTGTAGCCTGATGAAGGAAATAAAATTTCCGAAACGTCGCTGATAGAATAAGTGTTTTTTAATTTGATGTTCCTTGTGCCGATATTCACATTTTAATGTTATTGTTGGAACGATAAACATAATACTAATAATTAAGGCTTTCAAATTGTGAGAAATTTAACATTACCTAATTTTATTTATTATTTACAATGTTAACATTTATGGTGCACTCAGTGCATGAACGTTTGTAGAAAAAATTTTGTTTGCATCTCATGCGCGAAATACTTTGGTGATCTCGACTATTTTTTTTAACTCGGCTGCGCCTCGTTAAAAAAAAAAAGTTCTCGATCACCAAAGTAGCATTTCGCGCACTAGATACAAAAATAACTATTTGATAGCTTTCCGCGTCTTTTCTCTTTAATTTTTTCCCGTAGAGTGGTCAGTAATGTCGAATAGTAATCTACAGTTATTGTTCTACTGTTATCCAAAAAATCAATCATGATTACTCCATGGCAATCCCAAAAAACTGAAGCAAGTACTTTTCCAGCAGATTTTTGGACACGAAACTTCTTAGGTCTTGGAGCATCAGAGTGTTGCCATTCCATCAATTGTTGCTTTGTTTCTGGATCCTAGAAATGTACCCAAGTCTCATCTATAGAGTACCAATTCGGTTTAAGAAGTCTACACTCCATTCACTTTTATAAAGTATCCCGGTTGGCCATGGTTTAGGTTTATCAAGTTCTTTTACATGAAACGGACGCAGGTTGGAAATCGTGCCAAGGCTATTTTCTATTTAGTATTTAAAGTTGCGCAAAGAGGTATTTAACTGTAGGCATATTTCTCGAGAATTTTGAAAAGTGAGGATTTCCGTATGTCCATCTGTTCTGTTCGTTCAAAACTTTTGTTGTCGGGTGAATGAACTATCACAAAGTAACGAACTATTCTGTCCATTATTCTTCGGTAAACTTTCAACACTCGGTTCTTGATTTCCGTAGACGAAAATAGCATAACTGAATCTTCCAATCATGATTATACTCGTACACGTGAAATATTTCTAGTGTTAACAGAGAAAAAAATTTTTAACATTCGCCAGGTCTTTGGAATTATTGAATCCACATAATATTTTTTCAAATTCATTATTTTCCCAAAGAAAATAAACATTTTGGTAAATACGTAATTACTACGATTTGTATGTAGAAACGACAACGTGGCGTTTGTATCTGACAGAAGAATTACTAAAACCTAACATTCTCAAAATATACAAGGTGAAATGTGTCAGAATGTCATGGCCAACCGGGATACTTCATAAAAGTGAATGGAGTATAGTTCCTTTGCCCGGTCATAGAGGGGCAAGTGTGTTTTAGAGCATCGAAAATTTTCACCCTCGCATCTGGCGGTGAGTATCTGAACTGTAAAGCACTATTTCCTCAGCCGAATGCGATGACGGTCAGGACCGGCATATGGAAATGTGGGAGGTTCAGTATTTCATCACACCTGATTTTTGGGATCCAATAAAACGACAATTAATTTTTTCTCCGGTCGTGGGAAAAGTGACACTATTTTGACCTGTTTTCTATGCGCAAAGCTCAACATTCCAGAACAGTGGGCAGTTGCTAAGCAATTAGAAAATAACAGTGCGGTAATATTCTTTCTCTATTTAAGTATCGTAATGAGTTCATTACAGTACTAAAAACAGTGCTGTAATGAATTCATTACAGATCGTTTCAGTAACATTTTTCGTTTTGTGGTTGTCAGCAATGACTTCCGATCCTTTTAAATTTCAGCAGACGTCAATTTGGAAATGTCAATTTTCGTATTTCCTAACATTCACACCAACTGGCAAGATACAATATGAAAGTCACTAGGACCTATAATTTGAATTTTTTCATTGAATTTCACAAAATTTGAGTGAAATAGAGAAAATATCGTCTAATACTCGTTGCCGAATGCAATTTCAATACAATTTCGCATTCGTATATACTATACCGCACTGCTGTAGCGTGCGGTAATGTTACAAATGGATTATCACAATAAAATGAAACAAAGTATGGTTTTAATTTTCATATTGATAAATTTATTGTAAAAGAAATAAAAGAAGAATCTAATTTATAACGATATTCTTGAACACAAATTGATTGTTGTTAATATTTACATTTATTGTACAGTTTGTACAATTTGTAAATCGTACTGAAGGGCAACGAGAATTCATAGACGTTGCAGCTGCATGGCTAAATGTTTGGTTGTTTCGATCATTTTCATTTGAAGTCGAGGCAGGGGTGTTGAATATTTTATTAGCCACTTCTACTTTATTACTAAGTGACTCGTCAATATATTCTTCCGCCACATGAGAAGATTTCCATCCTCCGTGGCGTTTTAAAGAAAGAATATCAGCTCCAGCATCTACCAAATGTGTTGCCGATGATCTACGGAAACATTGTCCTGTATATCTGTCGGATTTGGCCACTGTTAATAACTTGCAACAATTTGCGGCATTTTTCCAAATTGATTTATTCCAATGAACCTTCCATACTTTTCTCTTGTTGAATTTGAAAGAAAATCTAGAATTTTCAAAATCATTAGGCCTAAATGAAACGTACTTTCTATAAATATTTAAAAAGTTTCGTTAATGATAAATGATCTAGGTTTATTTGTTTTTGTTTCTGGTATTTTTACCAGTATTTTTGAACCGAAATCTTCTATATCCTGAACTTTTATTCGGACAAGCTCATCTCGTCGACAGGCTCCTGCTATTCCAAATATTAGAGCTACCTAAAAACTAATCAAAAAGCAACATACGCCATCAGTACATTCTCAGAAAAGGATACACTGCTGTTTTTTCTGCAAAAATCCGTGAAGCGTTGGTACGCAAGTTCATACTTCTCTCTGGATTTCGCCGGAAGTAAATCAAAGCCATTTTTTCGCGTGAATCACGGTTCAAAACTATTTCAAAAACATTTCGAAGTAAACGTCACCAGTTCATGCATCGCTAAAATGCCACAATTTCAAAACGGTGACGTCATCATAGAAATGTCAATTCAATTTATAAATTTAAAAGTTATAAACACGATACACGCACATAATAATGAAAATATTTATAATTTTAGGTGTGTTTATTTGTATATTATTATTATTAAATCTTGTATACAAATTGGACTCCAATCAGTTTATGACTTGTTGAAAAAAATATATGCAATATTCATATTGGTTGAATCAAGAGGAAGAAGCCGTAAAATCAATTTAAAAAATTTGAACATAGGTACATTTTCAAAACTAAATAATATTTCAGAATTCTAAAATAAAGGTGTGCTCTACTTGTAGTGATTTATTACTTCACAGGTTACAATGCATTCTAAAAACAAAGCTGTCATATTCAAAATGAAAACGGCGAAAACAAAATAAATCCAACAAACATAACCTATTCATCAATCAGCTGATTCCAAACTTCAGTTCGAACTATTCCACTACCTGCTTTCAAACCACTTCAAATTATTTTGAACCATTGGGTGCGTGACGTCACCAGTTCGACGCGAAAACACGAATATTTCAAAACGGACGAAATAGTTTTAAAATATTGTCACGCGAAAATTCGGCTTAAGTGAAGCCGCGTTCGCGGCTTCTAAATGTGCAGAAGGCGTACAAGATAACAAATAATCTAATAATCACTATCAGTGTTCATGTTCACTACTCCTTCTTTAATTTATAAAATACAACGAATCAAACAAAAGCGGCTTGAAAATTATTTTACTTTTGTCACAAAAAAGTAATTTCTATGGTTACCACTTCTATATTTCAACACGAACATAGAGAAACCTATTAAAACTTACTTGATTATATCTTGAATGAAATATTTTTTAAATGTAAATCGACGATCGAAGAAAAAAAAGAGAAATAGCATGTATCATTGGTGGGAAAAGCATAATATTCCCAAACTCCTGTGTTACCATTAATAATTAGTAATTATCGCAGTCGTTTGGGAATATTATGCTTTTCCCATTAATTATACAATATACTATTGTCTTATATATATGATTCATAGAACTAGAGGAAAGTAAATATCCCACAGAAGTCGGAAAAAAATTAACTAGGCACAGCTAAAAAATAGTAAATGCATTTCAAACCTGCCATCAAGTTCATCAGGAATAGAAAATCGTGAGATGCCATCTACTTCGACACTAGAAAATTAATATCAAGAAAATTTTAGTATTCAATATTTCACAAATTCTCCTTAAATAATCTTCAATAATAGTACATTCTACTTCAACAATAAATAATTTTCATGGAGCCAAAGTGATGAATAAATTATTTAATTATTTGTATACAGTATTTACTTTTGCATGTTTTCAGAATGGTCATTGTCGTAGAAAAAGTATAGTATGTAACTCACAAACAATAGCCATTTTGTGCATCATTTTGTGTTCGTTACATAATTACAAAGAGTAGAATATTGAATCATGCCAGAAACAAACCTTTTTGTACGTTATGTACCTGTGAAATGAAAACAGAAAATCCAATAAAAGCAGAATGCTGGTAATATTTTCATCGTTAATCATCCGAGTTACATACTCCACTAATAGTCGTTCCTCACAGTTCCAAAAATAAACAAAAACATGGATAATAATAATTCGACGCAGCATGCATGTGCCCAAAGCAAGTGTGTGTTGGCAGAGCCCAACGTTAGTATGAGTCAATACACAAGGTTAATGTTGTTCTGTCGGAATAAACGGGTTGCCTTTTTCGAGAGCTATGCTGATTTGAGTTAACAGTTTGCGATGTCCAACACCTGTTTCACGAACGTGTTTTACGAGTATCCGCATTGGTATAATTGCCCCGATATAACGCATTTTTCATGTCTGGAACAATAATAGCCCATTTAGGTGCAACGACAAAATGTACAATGTATATCGAAGATGGAGCTTCAAGAGCACCTAAACAAATTTGCATTCTTCATACCAATTTCTCACTCAGTTTATTGGTGGCTTTCAGTGGATATGATGTGAGAAAATAAGTTCCCAGATATAAAATAATCATCCTATTGAAGATACTGCCACCGAACTAACATGTGACAATCTAGCACATACTAATCTTGAAGATCCTTTTCGATATAAAGCGTTATTCAAAGATTGGTGTTATTTTGACATTCAAAGAAAAATTCCATTTTTTTTAGATGAATGATCGGATGTTCATCAATACATAAGCCATTTTTTCGCGTGAATCACGGTTCAAAACATTTCGAAGTGAACGTCACCAGTTCATGCATCGCTAAAATGCCACAATTTCAAAATGGTGACGTCATCATAGAAATGTAAATTCAATTTATGAATTTTGAAGTTAGAAACACGATACACGCACATAATAATAAAAATATTTATAATTTTAGTTGTGTTTATTTGTATATTATTATTTAATCTTGTATTTTCAAATTGGATTCCAACCAGTTTATGAAAGATTCAAATGATCTCGTCCTGATTAACGAGTTGTTGAAAAAAATATATGCAATATTCATACCTATTGGCTGAATCGAGAGGAAAAAGCTGTTAAATCAATTTCAAAAATTTGAACATACATTTTCAAAACTCAATAATATTTCAGCATTCTCAAATAAAGGTGTGCTCTATTCGAAGTGATTTATTACTTCACAGGTTACAATGCATTCTAAAAACAAAGCTGTCATATTTAAATAATATTCAAAATAAGAGGGTGAAAACAAAATAAATCCAACAAAAATAACCTATATTCTTCAAACCGCTTTAAATTATTTTGAACCATTTGGTGCGTGAAGTCACCAGTTCGACGCGAAAACACGAGTTGAGGACAGAGAGGCTTTTCAACTCTTGGGTTTTCAGAGCCCCAGATGCGACAATTCTGCTTGTTGACGAAGCCACCATGGTGGAAATGGGCCCTATCACTTAAGATATTTTTCCGATGAAATTTCGAATCATTTTTATGCATTTCAAGGAGCAAATCAGCAAAGACACGACGTTGATGATCGGTCGGCTTGAGTTCTTGTTTTAACTGAACTCTATAAGCCTTAAGAGACAAATCTTCATGCAAAATACGGTGTAATGAAGTTTGTGGAATGCCTATTTCCAGAGAACGACGAGGAATTGACAAACTTTGGTTTCATTCAACACAGGCAATCTGAATATGAAAATGTTTCCAATTATCACATACGATTACCTGCAAACTGAATGGATTGGGAAAATTGTAATAGATATCAAGACAGAAACAAAACTTAACGAATGGATTTATTTAATATATGAAGAATTTTGTTTTGACATTGTAACTTTCAAGGTAAAAAATATGAAATGTGAATAATATTCCTACTACTGTTTCAACAACCACACTGTTATTTCCTCATCTGGGCAAACCTCATCATGTTCATAATGAAAGATTTTATGTCAGCAACATCCCATATATTTCGACTGATCTTCTCTCATTTCTTTTTATATGTGCTATGGTAAGCCTTTCCATTTATTAGCTGTACACTCTTCAAGAGCCTCATTCTAAAGATATTTATTTCACTTGCTCAGTTATTTGTCAATTTCATTCGAAACATGTCAGTGTTATTTCCAACACCACCCTGAATTTTGCAACTCAAAATATCACTGAACGGGCATTACCAACCTAATTTCGATTTTCCAAAGCCGCCCAAGATGTCAATAATTCTTGGATGGACTATACTATCATAGGATACAAGGTCGAATTGCGGTTTGACAAGGTGCTTGACGACGACCCAAAAATGTTGGAGTTGCACGAACCGTCTCTGTCAAATTTTCCCCATTTTTGTAGTGAATTTTTATAATTTCAATGCGTTCTGGAAGCGTGTATCGTTCCATTTTTATAAATGGTGTAGTTTCTCATTGTCAATTGCAAAAAATGACAGCTTCAAAAGTGACGTCTGCCGAAATAGCGGGCTATGCAAAATAACACCTCTCACTGGAAAACTCTTTGAAATCAAAAAGTACATCACGATGCATTTTGAAAATATCGATACTTAATGTATTGACCTCTTACTACCCTATCAGTTATATCATAACAATAACTGTTTGTGGAACAATAGTGAATGAAGAGTGCGCCATATTTCTATTCTCATTGCAAAAATATACTTATTAGCTAATTACTCGAAATCAAATCAGGTTATGTTAGTTTTTCCAGAAGGATTTCAATTTTAATAACTGTGAAAGAGATTCTCCCGAAGGATAAGACTACTTTCAGTCTTTCTGATTTAGATCTTCATCATTATCAGGTGTTATTGTGTTAAAGTGGTCTATTATATTTGAACTTTTTGCCACAGGACGAGGTATTTCATAAAAACACATGATGCATAATACAAAATAAGATTGTAAATAGGATCACTGCAAACATATGTTGAATCTATTAATAAACCAAAAATTACTGACCCAATTTTAAGGGGCCATTAGGCCAGCCAGCTGAGCCTTCCGCTATCTCGTTTTATTTTCATAACTTATCGCTACCAGATACGAGGCCTTTAAACAGGCAGTAGGTATATGGCTGCAATACAGTTGGCGGCAATTTTGCCAATATACTTGAAGTGTTACTGTCTTCCTGAGTGCTACGTCTACCTTGTTCTGGATTCAGAAACAACTGCATTAAAATCTGTTTCTGATGGCTAGCAATATTGTAGCCACATATTGTAGCAGAAAAATTACGTGTTCGAAGGCATCTTGAGCAAAATATATACTTAAACATATTACCATATACAGGGTGTCCCGAAAACAATGGATAAGCCTGCAACTATAGATAGACACTGTCGTGGTCTTACTTATTCCAGATTTTGACCTTAATGAAAATTCCACGGTTTCGGAGATATTCATGGTTTTCGTATTTTTAGAAAATTTCCAAGTGCGATTAGTTTTTCTAGTGCCATTTCTACAAATGGAGAGGTATTTCGATATGGTTTTTTAATTTCACATGAGATAGTTCAGCTATCGGAACAAAGACTTAAAATCATCAAACTAGTGTAAAAAGTTAGAAACTCGTGAATTACAATGATTATTCCACTCTTTTCATTTTTAGTGAGGAAGTTTCCGTAGCAACGATCGTTTCATCCCGAAAAAATTTTCAAGTCGGCAAAACCAACATGTTGGTTTTTCAGCGACAAAATTTTTGACGTTTCTCGAATTCATAGATAGCTTCGGAAATGAATATCATAGAGAGAACAAACAACGTTTAGTGGTTTAGTTAATCTATGATGAATTCTAATTTGCCAAATAGCGCAATACACGTCAAATGTGAACATATTACCCTATTTTCTCGTGGAATACTCAAGCCGAATTCCACTCGAGATGAAATTTAATCAGGTAAAATTTCTCTCTTGTAATATTCAAGTCTGTTGCTTTTCGTGAATTTCCGAGCAACAAACTTTCATATCACAATCGAGAAATTTTCCCGGCAAAATTCCATCTCTAGTGATATTACGTATGAAAAATTGAAAACTAAATGAAATTTCCTTCAAGTTTGATGAGCTACAGTGTAAAAAAAATGTAGGACGCCCCTGGTAGACATCATCTTAAAAACTTGCTCAGTTATTGCAGATTCCAAAAAGGTATCATAAGCCTAGGCATTCTGTAGTTTTTCATTCTCGTAACTACTTATTACCAAATAGTCGAAAAATTTCGAAAAACTGTTTTTGTTGTAATCGTTATTCTGAGCTCATGTGTTAATGTAAATGTATGATTATACCTAGCTATTCTGATTTGTTTAACCTTATGGTTATTTTTCAATAGCAAAAGTATGAATCTCTCAAAGAACTTCAATACTATTACCAAATTACTATTCATTGGAAATGAATGAAGAATGCGAAATAAAACAATAAGTTCATTATTCATATCGAACATTTATTCATAATAAATGTTCAAATTGACGTCCTTGCGCCCTTATACACGCTCTACACCTTTTAATGAACGCACTTTTAATGCGTCGCGCGTAATGCGACGTATTAATTTGAGCCGCTGCATTTTGGATACGAGCCCGTAACTCCTCAATCGAAGATATTGGCTTGGAGTATAGACTAGATCTTTTAGGCACCCCCAATAAAAAAAACCAGGGGGTTTAAGTCCGGTGATCTCGGGGGCCATGAAATAGGGCCAAGCCGGCATATCCACCTTTGAGGGTATTTTGCATTCAGGTGATTTCTCACTCTTACTGCGTAATGAGCTGGGCACCCATCATTTTGGAGCCACATATTCCGCCTTATAGCCAAGAAACCATCTTCTAATAGGTCGCTTAATTGATTTTCTAAAAAATCGAGATAAATCTCACTATTTAGTAAGAAAATAAGAAATTTTGTCAAATACAATAATAAGTAAGGTTTTCGAGATACAGGGTGTTGAATGCAAATTATGCCATATTTCTATTCAACCAGAGAAACGATACGCTACTGCTTTTTTCAAAATACAAATAATTTCCGTAATTTCCCACTAGATTCCAACAAAAATGGCCTCCTGACTTTAACACATGAGCTCAGAATATCGATTACAACAATAACAGTTTTTCGAAATTTTTCGACTATTTGGTAATCAAGTAGTTACGAGAATGAAAAACTACAGAATGCCTAGACTTATGATACTTTTTTGGAATCTGCAATAACTGAGCAAGTTTTTAAGATGATGTCTACCAGGGGTGTCCTCCATTTTTTTTACGCTGTAGCTCATCAAACTTGAAGGAAATTTCATTTAGTTTTCAATTTTTCCTTGTAATTCACGAGTTTCTAACTTTTTACACTAGTTTGATGAATTTAAGTCTTTGTTTCCGATAGCTGAACTATCTCATGTGAAATTAAAAAAAAAACCTTATCGAAATAACTCTTCATTTGTAGAAATGGCACTAGAAAAACTAATCGCACTTGGAAATTTTCTAAAAATACGAAAACCATGAATATCTCGGAAACCGTGGAATTTTCATTAAGGTCAAAATTTGGAATAAGTTAGACCACGACAGTGTCTATCTATAGTTGCAGGCTTATCCATTGTTTTCAGGACACCCTGTACATATACCATATAATAACAATAATAATAACCGTCTTCATTGATGAAAAGAAATTCAATTAAAAATAGGCGATATTTAGCTTCAGTGCTATTCTTACATACAACCTACTAACTGATAAGAAAGAATCTCACGAAATATCCACTCCCCCAAAGTGATTTACCTACATAAAAAGAGCCAGTGGAGTAACTTGGAGGTATTGCGATGTAATCTTGCTTTTTTGGGTTAATGTAGGAGCTTGTGGCAGTTTGAATCACATTTGTCTCTTCATGAAAGTTAAGAGTATTTTTCAATGCCAACTCTGTGATTTTCAGTAGGTACGCCAATCCACCCTTCGCTTTCCAGAATCCGATAAGTTATAACGAAATTACTATATGATCCGACGGGAACATAAATTTGAAAATACATGTGAACTAAACTAGCCGTTGGTGCGCTTTCGCCATTTTGCAACATTATCAATTCCGAATATTGTTGACCGATTTTATGAAAACGCTGCTAATCTAGCTGAATGTCTATTGCGATATGTGGCAACAAAATTTCATAATATTCATCGGAAATATTTCAATGTAGATTATAGTTTCGACAATAAAAAAATATTTCGATGCAATATGTCTCTGCACCCGTTTGGTTCACATGTTGACCGAAGAAAACAAGCGCGTTATCAATAAAAAAAAGCGGTACTGTAATCTTTAGTCAATGGAAAGAGATCGGACCAGGATATACAAAATATCAGGTGTAGACAAGACACATCCCTTTCATTTCCATTTAAAATTTTCGGCCGAAAAACGAAACTAGAATTTTCAACTCATCATTTCACTCTGTGAATGTCGATGACACTGAAGTAGAATTTTCAGGTAATCTACGGTGTTACGTATTTTATCTACTCCCATAGAATAATATATCCATTATTCAACTGATTTTGAGCAGTAATGTTATCTATAATCCAATAACGTGAGTTATAATAACTCACGCCTATATCTCGTTCTTATGCAAATAAAAAAAATTATATTGCTCACGAAATGTATAAAAAAAGTCAGATCGATCAGGAACTGTATTTTAGACATCATGGTATCGTTTCCGCCTTCCATTTCTACATTTCCTTCGGTCTGAATACTCAAAAACTGCATTTGGCAAACGTGAATTTTTGACGCTTGCTACGCGATTAGATTCTCGACCACAGAGATCGCTTTTGACAACTGTTCCCAAGTTTTAAAATGCAGATTAATTCGAATTTTACTAAAGATGTCGTAGATAAAGTATAGTATCCAATGCGCGGTAATGGTCATGACACACTTGATGAATTACACCACTCCCGTGACGGTTCGTGGTGCAAAATTCATCTGCGTGTGTAATGACCTACATTACCGCTCGTAATGTTGGTGGAACAACGACTCTTTGCCCAAATATCAAGTCAATCAGATTTTAATCTTTTTTCCTCATTTTTGAAATGTTATAGGTAATGGCTGTTTGTGTAATAAATATATTTGCACAAATTGATTAAGCCAAATATAGTATGTCCATAATTAATAATTCAGATAAGTATTATTTCTGTGTTTCTGTTCTGTATGACAGCCCATATACATAGAAACATGAAAATCACGCTGTTTCACCAACTGAGATGTTTACCCATGGAATTATAAATATAGAATTTGGGCGTAGTGACAAATAAGTATACAAAAGTGTAGTCCTGGTTTCTCCTTAATCCAGCTGTCGCTTTACGCATGCGTCGTGAACTTTCGCATTGAAGAGAAGGGACATGTCATTACGTATCCATGGATACCTTATGGATCAGCACAGGCATTGTGAAACTCGATATTATACGTGATTGATTTTTAATTTGGATGTTTTGAAATATGTTCATAAGTGGCCATGAAAAATGTCAAATATATTTTTTTCTGGCAACCGTTAGATGACAATTCTGCCCTGCTAACAAGAAAGTTCCTATCAGCAAAATTTGATATTCTGACTTTTTGGCTCATACATATTATTTATCTAGTTACAAAATTAAATTGTCCTATATGCTTCATGAGTGCGGTATTCTATACCTGAATGATTCGTCCTAACTGAATAAAAAGCCATGTTGACTAACATAAAACCTGATTTTCTCTAAACCACAATTTTGCAGATAGGACCTTTGATGTTAGGACGGCAGAATTGAGTTGTTTTTTATTTTGATGTTTTCGAATAATACTATAGATATTTTTTGAGGAATACTGAATGAATTGAATATATCAAATGACTTCACGTCGGTGCCTTTGGGTTACCTATTTCATTGAATGTATATCTGGCTGCAACAATAATATTGAAGAAAATACAGTATAAACAGCACTGGCTGATAAAGAGTGCTGTAATCTCTCAACGAATATATTTTCCCAATTATCTGAACGTACTTTTGTCAAGAACACAATAATTCGACACAATACTGAAACCGCTGATCAGTTGTTTCTAAAAATTCACGGTCCAGAATAAATTGATCATTTACAGAATACTACTGCATTGTTCACTGAATTTGTCATTTCTCGATAAACTGACAAGTTCATTCGCATTAATCCATCATTTTTAGGTGTGTTCGACATTTTGCAACAGTTGAATTTGTCCAATGAGTCATTACAGACAAGGGCGATATGAGCTAGATAACGAATCAGGATTTGACATCTCCATAGCCATATATGAGTGACAAGGGAATCAACAAACTACTGATCGCTAATGAATGCGTCATTAAGACAAGCCTGTGAAGTGAAGAGAGGGCTGAATTTCCATGGATACGTTTTCATGAGGGTTGAAATAGTTATTTATTTACCAAGTGCGTTATATATGGCCCGAGGGATGAATGTTGCCCGATGGGCGTTAGGATCTAATTACGCTCGTGGTGCATATAAGAAAAAATCATTTCATTACAAAGAATCGATCTTGAAATTAATTCATTGTTGCTATATGATTTCATTCTCATTCAACTTCTTGTAGCGTCTGTTGATATTTTGAAGTTCGTTGCGTATTGCTGTCATCATTATATTGAGTGAATGTCATTAATGTTTTCATTGTGTAGACTTGAAGAAATAATGGACATAAATACGAAGTTACCAAATAATATTATAGGAAATGCAGCCAAACCGGAAAATCCAGACTAATTCACGACAAGGATTATGAAATATTCAATATAAAATATTTTCAGAGATGAGACCGTATTATTGGTGTGCTTTCAAGAATTTGTATGTTATTTTATTTATCAAGTTTATATGTTTTATGTTTTTTATATTACAGTCCAAAAAATATTGTCCTGTATCATTGTGGACGAAATATTCTTTTCTACACTGATAATCAATGGAAATGTTAATACTTCCCATTTCTCCTGGCTAAGAGCGTTTTTAAAAATGAAATCTTGGTGGTATATTCCGAAAAAATTCCAGGTTTTGACAGCAGATCAAGTCCATACATTTATCAATGAAGCTCCTGATGAAATTCATCTATTACACAAAGCAGTTCTAATAATGGTTGTTTTTGGAGGACTAAGGAGAGATGAACTAGAGAAAATGCCTATATTAACGATATAGAAGATAAGCGGAGCTGTTTACTTGTTTCACTTGCGGTCAAGTTTTCGCTTCTGAGGTTTCGAAAAATCCGAAGTGGCACTTTTAATTCTAATTGAGTAGGAATTTGTTGTTGTTTGTTGAGTTGTCGCTTGTACATGTATCAAAATTCTGCGAAATAAATAATTTCGTCTAGATTTTCTCCTCGCACAACGAGCGGGCGTTATGATCCATAACGCCCGCTAACCGTTTCCAAGGTGAAATAAACAGATAATATAGAAGTTAACAAATGAAATATAACCCCACAGGAAATTAACCTTGTAAGGAGAATCGCGTTAATCATGTTTTTCTCAATGAATGAACGAACCAAGAAATTTTCAAGTGGATCCTTTGTAATCAGGTGCTGGTTCAAAGTGAAGCACATGCTCGCATCACGAGGAATTTATCAGTTCCAGAATATAATCCTTCTCATCAAAGGAATCCTTCGAAAAACGAGAGGGTAAATTTTCACAAATTGCTTCTCGGAAATTTATGGTAAAATAAACCATCACCCCCCGATTTTCACCTCTGCTTCCCAGACGATCCGTTATTTGTTTTCCTCATGGAAAAATCGCACTGGCTTTGTTCCAAAACCGAATGCGACCGCTGCTGAAAACAACAAACGGCTGAAAGAGCATATTCGCGAAGATGCAAAAAGTAGGGCAAATGTGTTTACCCCACTATTGAACCAACGATTTCGGAAGAATTATGAGGAGTTTTATTGGATCAAAGTCCTTTCAGCCGTTTTCTATTTACCGCGAACTGAATGGGAAACCGCTACGGGTTCGTCTTTGAAATTGATGATTAATAAAGGGATTTTCAAAGATATGCTGCTATTCCTGGATACGTTTTTCATTAAAGGACTCTTGAAAAACGATGAGAGATGTCAGAGGGCCTTGTTATTATTTGGTTGATGTTAGACTCCATCTTGCTCGCTTCGAAATTCTTTCACAAATATTAGTGTTAGATAAGAACCTTTTCAGGATTTCAAATCTAGAGTATTCCGAGTTTTCTAGCCGTGGTTCAATACAAATTTCACCTAACGATTTGCCCACAACTGCGGTAGGCATTTTCAGAGGTTTTTCGGTCGTAAGTTCTGAGCGGTCATTCGTCGTAATACAACCTACGACCGATAAACTTCTGAAGATGCCTACCACAGGTTTAGGCGAACGTTAGGTGATATTCCTATTGTACCACTGCTAGAAAACCCGGAGGAATACTCTAGATTTGAAGTTGAATCCGGTCGTGAAACTCTGCATCAATACAGGGTGAGTTTTTAACTTGTACATATGGTTCGACTGCAAACTCTCAAAAAAACCTTTTTTTTCATTTCCCGTTCATCTGAATTCGGCCCTATTGGAACGATATAGCCATTTGAAAAAAAATGGATCAAATATGTGCCTGTTACGATTCTCTGGATTTGATGCATAGTTCATATTTCTCGTTTGCAATTGACTTCATACATTTAGGGAATGCTCAAGTACTAACCTTATTTGAATAAGAATATTGAAAACACGATATTTCCCAACAAAATCATTTAGTTTGTACGATTATATCTGCAATTAAAAAGCCTTATTTCTCCCAGCAAAATAAGTTCCTTCTTCGATTTTACTAAAGATTAGTTCGTAAACACTAATAAATTGTTCATATTTTTGACTCAATTTCTGATTAACTAACCTCACCCGACCCATTTTGTATCCAAAAGAATCAAACCAAAAATCTTCTATGATTATTTCACAGAGCTTTGGAGAAGACGATGCCAGATTGCTGATTTTTCCGATAACATAGTTTAAACGAAGATAGTCTTTGGTATAACGGTCTGAGTCAATCGCGCGCGTGGTAAGATCTCAAACGTCAGTGTCTGTGAAGGACGCATGCGTATAGCGATAACCGGTGGGATCTGTAAATAAATGGAGGAAATCTTTACTAGAGCTATGTTATCATAAAATGGGAAGTGAATGTTTTAGTTGTTTATTTCGATCTCGTGATAATTATGTGAAGACTTTCAGTGAATTAATGCAATATTTACCGTTTAGTGTCGAGTTTCCAAAATTCAAACAAGATATTTCAATAGAAACATCGCCCCAGATTACTTAGTGCTAAGTATAATTCCATTTTTCACTAACATTTATTTTTGATATGGACCAGTAACAATATACATATTTTCAATAGAAACTGTGCGTATCAAATATATAATTCCATGCTCCTTGATGTTCAATTTATTCTTCCATATTTGTGAGATTCAATTATTACATATCTCTAGTCTCTACATCAAACGTTTCTCCATCAGATCGCGTCGACAAAGTTGATAAACATTATGACAACATTGTGAACTTGCAGTGCAATTCATTTTCCTGCTATTCGAGTATATTCAAAATCCAGGAAAGCACCCAGATTCTCCTTAAAATTAATGATTTTTCCTAGAATCTTATCGTTTTATGAAAAAAATAACATGGTGATACTTTTATTGCCTAAAATGATTCATTTTTTCGAAAATACGAACCGTTCAAGTTTTTCGAGTGGTTTTATGGTATTTTTGCTTGAATTTAAGTCGGCTACGATGTAACTTTTAAACCAGAACAAATATTGAATTAGTTTTGTTTGAGAAATATGCACCATGAAAAGTGTGAACAATCCAACAAAATTCAGTTCATTTATACAGGGTGAGTCTTTGACTTGTACATATATTATGACTGTAGATTTTTGAGGCCGAAGGAAACCTTTTTTTCATTTTCCATTTTCCGAGCATTTTTCCGAATTCGGCTGGGTTGAAGAGATATAGCCATTTGAAAAAAAAATCGGGCTAAGTACGCGCCTGAAACAATTCTCTGTAAACACAAAGTTCATATTTTTCGATTGAAATTGAGGTGATTAGATGTTCTGGGTGATACAATATACACGATATTTCCTAACAAAAACACTTAGTTCTGTCCGATTATTTCTGCAATTGAAAAGCCATATTTCTCCCACCAAAATAAGTTCCTTCTTCGATCTTCCTGAAGATTAGTTTATAATAGTATATTATTTCATTAGGAGGAAAAGTGTCACTTTTCGTGGCGAGCTTGAGTTTATCCGCCGAACGGAGTGAGGCGGATAATTGAAAGCGAGCCACGAAAAGTCACTTCTTCTCCGAATGAAATATGCTATTTTATTTCCAAACGTTTTCAAATTCATGAAAATTGTACATTTAATGCAACTTGATCAAATAAAAATGACGTTTTAATTGGAAGTTTTTGTATTCTATGCATCTATGTTCATGGTAACCAATGAATCTTTTTCGTAGCAACCACTTTTCCTGCCGCCGGAGGGAAAAGTAAATATTTCTCCGCCTAGGCGGAGAAATAGAACTTTTCGATGATCCTGTCAGTCGGGAACTGACGTTGTTATCGTACGTTTGGAAATAAAAACTATTTGTTCATATTTTCCTCGATATTCTGAAACGATCTCAAAAAAATTGGTTTCTCAATAACCTATCCTAACTCCATTAACCAAAGTCATATGATTCGAGGTCAATGACCTAACCTTACCCATCCTCTGCGATATTTCACAGAACTCTAGAGAGGACGATGCCAGATGGCCGATTTTCTCTTCAAACAATGGTGTAGGCGAACTAAAGACGTACGTCCCCTATCGTTACGGATGAACTATCACAAGGACACTAGTTTTGTTCACTGTTCGCTAAAGGCGTCAAGGCGTTGTTCTTTGGAAATGCCAAACGAGTAGTTCTGATTCTCGCCGATTTAGCGCTACGATCTTATTTTAAGTCGCGGTGAGCTGCGATGTAGGCGCAAACGAGTCCCATCACAGGCCATAGTCTGTGATACAATGAACGACGCTTACACGATAACCTTCCCCATGGACTTCGATTTATTTATTTACTTACAGAGAATGAAGCAAACAGGTGATGATTGTGAGGGGAAGATCGTGTAGTGTTGATTAAAAATTCCAAGAGGATACTGTTTGGATAGATATTTTCCTGAAGGACCGGTAACAATAAATTTTCAGTTGAAACTGTGTAATTTGATGCTTCTCAGAATTCAATGTTATCTCCAACATTTGTGGTATTTTATTACTACATCGAACGTTTTTCCATTTCAGTCTTGACGAAGTTGATAAACATCCTGACAACATTGTTAATTTGTTTAGAGACCAGAGAAGAAATAATATTCGATGATATTTAATTCAGGGAAGCATTCAGATTTTTTATGAAATTCATGATTTTTTCCTCAAATTTGTTCGTATACAATTAGGAATAACTCGAAAACGACGCGTTTTATTGAAAAAATATAAGAATACTTTTATTTTCTAAAATGGTTGAAGATATGAACCGGTTTTTTTTAATAGTATTTTTGCACGAATGTATGAGTCAACTACGCTGTAACTTTTATACTAGGAGAAATATGGAATAAGTTTCAATTTCAATATGAATAGAGTAAACAATCAACCAAAATTCAGTTCATTCGAAATATCGATAGTGGAAAGAATAGTGTTAATTTCATGGATTTTTGACACCCTGTATCTTTCAAACGAAACCGAATTTTGAAAAATGGCATGGGAAAAATTGTTGCGTTTGATGAGAGGAATCTACAGTTGAAATATATGTACAAGTCAAAGACTCACCCCGTATAATAAAAGATATGAGGAGAATAGTGTTTTTTTCATGGGTTTTCGACACCCTTTATCTTTCAAACGAAACCTAATTTGGAAAAATGGTATAGAAAAAAAGTGTTACGTTTGATCTACAGTCAAAATATATGTAAGTCAAAGACGTACCCTGTATACCATTCAGGTTTGAGGTGTTGTCCACAGTGATGCTGACCCAATGAAATTAGCAGACCCACGTGTGACAAAATATATGAAACCTTTTGCATTTATTGTCGAAAATTGTTGGTGTCCTGTTACTTTTTCATGGTTTGGCTTTGCTAACGTTAAGATTAAGTTAGCCATACGAAAATAAACATCAAAGATCATGACAATGATTATACATAATTTTCATGTCCATGTGAAGTAAAAACAAACAGAAATTCCGTTCCTTTTTAGATATTACACATTTTTTTGGGATTTTTTCTTTTTTGGGAAATTTTTGCATTTTATGCAACAGCGCATTGACCTTTCAACAATTTTCATACGCAAAGTGTTCATTATCAGTTATTAAAATAAAAACTGACAATATCGATTCCAGGAATTTGGCGGATGAATGATTTTATAGAGACCTTCTTCCCTGAAGCTGTGTAGAATAGGAAAGTTCCAACCAGAATATCTGCATGAATTGCATGAATCTTTAATGGGTTAAATTGCTTTCATTCACAAAATAACCTCCTTGTATTTCGTTCAAAGCTTGAATCAGTTACTCGCATCGGAAGTAGCATAAACTTATCAGATATTCGACTCGGAATAAATCATCAGAAGGCGTAATGCTACTGTGCAGAGATACTAATGGACCCAAAAGCTATTTTATCAGTAGTCTCGATAAGGCTAGCATGGAGGCATAGGAGATAGCCGGAAGCAACATGGGTCATTAGTTCATTACGCAGTCGCCAGGGGTCTGAATGATGATCCAATACTTCACAAACCCTATCTCTCCCAGAACCCGAGTTGGTTAATAGCTTACAGCTAACATTTATTCCGTCCTCCCTATTTTACAAAAGCATATAATTACAGTGACGTCCTTTGTTGGTTCTTGCTATTATCTCGGAGAACATGTCACGTCGCGCACCTTCAATTTCCGCAATAAAATCTGCAGATATGATGTTAGTCGCATTATGTGTTCGCCGTTCGGATACTGAGGAAGTAATGCTGACTTGTTCCAATCGAGAAGTTATAATTATCGTTGTTAACGTTTAGCGCTAGCATTAGCTTGGGGCTATTTGCCTCCAGACAATAAGTGATGTTGGAAAATGACTTTAAATATCGCAAACGATATTTTATTGCAGATAATTCATGGCAGAAATGTATAGTACAAATTTCACAGCGTGCACGAAAACTATTGGGCTTGAATCCAAAAATAACAAGAATATCGATGGAAATGTGAATGAGCTGTAATCAAGGGTTTTCGAATAATAGGTGTTATATTGAATAACCCGCTATTTCGGCAGACGTCACTTTTGAAGCTGTCATTTTTTGCATTTGACAAGTAGATAGTACGCCATTCATATAAATGGAACGATACATACGCTTCAACAACGCATTAAAATCCACTATGAAAATGGTGAAAATTTGGCAGAGACGGTTCGTAAAACTCGAACATTTTTGGGTCGTCGAACCGCAAACCAAAATTGAAAAATTTTGTAATGTAGGCTATTAGGTATTAAGGCGTGGACTATTTGTTGTTATCAATTATTATTTATGTAAGATAATAAAACATTCGGGGTGGTTTAACTTGTTGTTTATTTCACAGTGGCCTTTTTCGTACAGATTAATACAAATGTACATTCCGTCATGGAATACAAAATGGCAGGTTATGTTGTTGTTTACTAACACGTGACTAACACACGTCTGTCAGGATACCGCGTTGTTAGAGAGAGAGCGCGGTAGAGAGATCATCGAAAACCATCGCTTCAGATCACAGAGTGTTTGACATTAGGCCTACGCTATGGGCTCAGCATTTTATATCAATTTATAGGGGGTTCAAAATTCACATTGCTAACACGGCCATACTGACCCTTGAAACGACCTCGTTTCATTAACATAGCAAACAATAATACTTTTCAGGTTACATTAAGCATTGTTTAACTAACATCTGATACAATTGAGTTTGTGAGGCATGGCTATGTTCAAAACGCTGGCTCGCGCTGCGGCTTTTTATTTCAGGTGGCAAAAAGAGCCACGCAAATAAAAAAACCACCACCGCTTACATGCTCACAACTCAAGATTTACAACTAATTAGCCTAGAACTAAAAGTCAGCTTCAGCTGATTACCACAAAATTGATGATCTGCTATAAAATTGTTCAGGTTATGCAATGGACCAAATCCAATCCTCGCTTTCGTTGGAAAATTTTACAGCCATGATCAACAACAAAGTAAATTACACTATTTCGAGGCTATAAAGTTCTATGCTTCTTGAAAAATAACTCATTTCAGATTTTCCATAATGGTACATCAATTATTGCAATGATTATCTGTTCACACAGAAATAGGTCAGGCTAAAACAAAGCCAAAAGAACCAAAAAAAACTATCACATACAAAAGTGATTAGATCCAAACAAGATAATCAGCATAAATTTGAATTTCTTAACTCTTCGCTAAAGATTATGACTATCCAGTCATCACATTACAGTGCTCAAGAATTCACTGGCACATTACGATTCTTTCATGTCACCAACACTAAAACTTATTTTCTGTATCCACAGGCCATATTCTCAGCTGTTCTTGTCCTGCTGTAGTCATTCTGTTCTGACCTCCTATTTGCTTCAGGGCATAGCGATCATTCGGCAATACAGCCTTAATTTCAAATGGGCCAATGAACTTTGGTTTCAATTTACCACCATTTGACAGTTGTGTAACTTCCATTACTACTTTCTGATTTACCTCGAACGGGTAACCTGGTTTTCGAGTCATATCAAACTTCTTCTCTGTTTCCTCTGCCGAAACATCCAGTTTCTCAATGAGGGCATCTTTATCAACATTAATTTGCTTTATTGGTATATCGCTGAGCAAGTTAATGGTTGACGAAAATCTCTGATTAGAGTTTTTCATTAAAACTACAGGAGCATATCCTGTCGACTTATTCACAGTCGAGTTTATATCATTTTCAATTTTCGGTAAAGCCTTATACCATAATTTTTCATCTTTCTCGTTCAAAATTGGGACAAAGCATCTCATTGGGTGAGTGCTCTTCCCTTGCCAGTAAACCAAGTCATCCTGGACTGCAAAACCTTCCTCATGTAGATTTCCACTTAAGATCTCCATGCAAAATGGGTCGACTTTTTGCCATTCACCAATAGATTGAGGAGTACCTGTAACAGATTTGAGCGCCAGTATTTTGTTCTCGCAAGGCAAATTCCTACTCAAATAATCGACATGCTTCTATTTGTCGTGGACTGGGTTTTATCAAACCGCATTCAATTATTACTCCTAAAAATTCTATTGACGTTTTGAAGAATTCGCATTTTTGATAATTAAGTGCGAAGCCACACTTTGACAGCCTATCAATAATTTTATTTAAATTAACAAGTCCTTCAATATTTTCACATGGACAAAAAATATCATCAACATAAACTAGGGCAATTTTCTCTTTATAATCTCCTTATCAATTGCTGACTGATAACATGAAGGAGAATTTATTAAACCAAAGAGCATTCTATTGTATTCATACAATCCATCAGGTGTTATAAATGCTGTAATGTGTTTGGAACTGTTCGTCCAATCCTGACAAGTCTAATTCTAAATCTTTATAAACTAAAGTGAACGTTTCAGGTGATTTTCTAAAGGATGTCACAAAATAAATACAATCCTTATTAATTTCAAGTTGAATATCCCCTTCTTTGAGTATATCTAATCCGATTAAAGCATCAATATCCTTATGTGGAATCATACTATCTGCAACTATATTGAATTCAATTTCTATAGCTAATTCACACTTGAAAAATAGGATGTTTGCTTTTCCTAATGTTTTAAATTCAACGTTTCCTATTCCCATAATTTTTTTTAGTTTGAGGTCTTACTTAACTTCATCAATACATTCTTTGGTGATTCTACTGCATGAAATTCACGTAGTTGTTTTGAACTCGATCTTCCACTTGCCATGTTCGCCATGAATTCCATCATTTTCATCTGCAGTTGAGCTTGGATTTCCATCATTTGAATCATCGTCATTGGTTCGACTTGGGCAGCATTCTCTTGATTTTGTTAATCCATTTTGGATGAATTCGTTTGCACAAAGAACTCGGTGAAACTCGTAGAATTCAGGTTCTAATTCTTTTTTTTGTGAAGGAAGAACCGATCCCACTTCTGATGTAAGATAATAAAACACTCGGGGTGGTTTAACTTGTTGTTTATTTCACAGTGGGCTTTTTCCGTACAGATTAATACAAATGTACATTCCGTCATGGAATACAAAATGGCAGGTTATGTTGTTGTTTACTAACACGTGACTAACACACGTCTGTCAGGATGCCGCGTTGTTAGAGAGAGAGCGTGGTAGAGAGATCATCGAAAACCATCGCTTCAGATCACAGAGTGTTTGACATTAGGCCTACGCTATGGGCTCAGCATTTTATATCAATTTATAGGGGGTTCAAAATTCACATTGCTAACATTTATTATACATAGTATACAGCAAAGTCGCTATCGCTGTCTGTCCCTATGTATGCTTAGATCTTCAAAACTACGCAATGGATTTTGGAACGCTTCTTTTTAATAGATAAAGTGATTCAAGAGGAAGATTCATGTCTATGATACTAGCATTCTAATTTGATGTCGTAAATAAACATATTTTTTTGCACTCACATTGCAAACGCTGACTGAACCTCACGAGCTAAATCAAAATAATGTACTCGGTATTGTACACCTAAAAAAGGTCAACAAAAAAATCCGCGATGGCATATTATGTCTATCTCTTAAGGAGAACCCACAATAACCATTTTTTATCCTTCACATTTTACAAGATAAAATGGCTTATTTAGGAAGTTATTTTAAGCAGTACACCATTAAGCCTTATCCAATTAAGTACCTTAAATACATTGTCCATTCAATATAGGTCAACATGGCCCTTTACAGAATGTAATTTAAATGAATATTTCCGAAGATATTATACATTTAAGGTCGGCGTTTAAAGCGAGTAGGAAAGCTCAGCCGATAGAGGCGACACCGTCCATTTTATGGATATCTCCATAGAACATGCACTATCACTATCAAGTTCTATGAATATCTCTCTAATCATGAATGAAATGTACAATGGCGCTCTCTATCCGAAAATCGCCGAACTATGAAATAAGCGAATTTGTGGGTAAAGCAGGAACTTTTTCCCGCCAAAATTTGAATTTGGCCATTCTCTGCCAATTCCGTATTTCAAGTTGATCTTCTGAACGAAATTATCAGTAGATTCACTTTTAATCGGAAGTTGAACTATTTTCATGGGTCTTTCTGTTGAAATAAAACAGAAGCATGGGTTGGCTCATTTTCTTCTATTTTTGAAAGAAAAAAAATTAACTGTCGGAATGAAATCGATTAAAATTATCTCAACAAGAACCCTAATCCTTTCTGAGTTCACCCACAAAATTTCAGTTCTCAAAGTGAAACCGTTTTCGAAATCAACTTGAAATAAAAACACACTACATTGAACGCCCACCTTAAAATGCAGGAACATAGCGGTGCGGCGCCGGCAATACCGATCCAGATGGCCGCGTGAGCCTGTAAATAGCGCGTCGAAGGCCGTAATTCTCCCAATCGCTCTTTCAAGAGTATTTTCTAAACAAAATATGTTTGTATTGTCTAATGACCAAAAGGCTGTAAAAGTTGTTTATGAGGACATTCTGTCGTAGATAGTAGGTATTTAGTATCAGCATTGCATCCGTGCGAAGCCGGGGCGGGTCGCTAGTTATGTATACAGGGTGAGTCTTTGACCTGTACATATATTTCAACTGTAGATTCTTGAGGCCAAAGGAAACCTTTTTTTCATTTTCCATTTTTCCGAATACGGCTTTGTTAAAGAGAAACCATTTGAAAAAAAAGTTGGGCTTAATACGTGCCTGAAACAATTCTCTGCAAACACGTCAAAGTTCCTATTTTTCGATTGAAATTGAGTTGATTATTAGATGTTCTGGGTGATACAATTAGAAAATACTCAAGCACCAACCTTATTTGAATAAGAATGTAACAAACATGATATTTTCTAACAAAAACACTCAGTTTGTGCGATCATTTCTGCAATTGAACCAACAAAAAATGAATACAGTTTTTGTACAACACAAAATAAATATACTGCTTCTGAACATGATGAAGCCGAATGCACAACCATAAGATTCAAAGAGTGTGCTAGGCATGGAACAAATACTGCCAGCTCGTTCATCTGTAGAATTCTGGATTGGATTCCTTTATATATGCCAGCCATATTAGATCCGTTGTGGTAGGATTGTCAGGACATTTTTTGACATCTAAATCATCAGCATGCAGTTTATCTAGAATTCGCTGTGATATTATACTTCAGTCTTCCTGTCAAAATCTAGGAAGTCAATATCATACTCCGTTGTCTTTAAATGTCCTATAACCTGGCTCATTGTGTGAGATACATCTGGGGTGCAGTCGAACACAATAGTGAAATAGTTAGCCTCCTTGATCTCATTAATTATGTTATTCCGAACTTTGGTGGCTCTCAATTCGATAATTTCATTTTGTATAGTTTTGGAAAGATAGGATGTTTGTCTTTTTTTGTGGTCAAGATGGCACTTCAGAGTAGGTTCACATTTGAAAAAATAATAATTATTTCCGAGAAAATCAAATTTTTTTTTACCTCTGGATGATTTTGGCGCCCCCTTAAGCTGGCGCCCCGCTTGCCCCCCTAGATCCGGGCCTGGTCAGCGGTATCAGACGAGGTGCTCGTTACGGAATTCTCGAGAACAGAGATTATGCCTGATGACACGGTAAGGTATTCTCAAAATGAGCATGCATCATTGTTTTTCTTGCTAGGTAAAGGAGAGATGATCAAAAAAGAGTTCAAACATTGGACGTTACTCGCCCCAATTAAAATTGAGTTCCACTGAAATACTATGATATTCACACGGAATTCTATAATTGAAAGTGCTTCTTTCAAGATCCAAAAATTACTCGTATGATTTTCCTGCTCAAACGACGTACCAGCAAAAAAGGCGATCAATTTTACCAATTAAAAGCAGCCGTTACGCGCTTTGAATTATTCAGAGTCAACCGATAGGTGCGATGTTGAACTAACGTGAACTAATTGAAATGCCAAAGGACAAAAAGGGTAAAACTGGAAACGTCACTTGTACCCTTACAATATTTCTTTCCTATATTTGATGAATTGAAACGATGATGTTATGAACAAAACTACTTTGGACCTATCTATACTCATTCACTTTTATAAAGTATCCCGGGAGGCCAAGTTTTAGGTTTATCAAGTTTTTTACCTAAAAAAATCGCAGGTTGGCACTTGTGAATGACATTACGTCAATTAATAAATGTCGGAGACGTTGCCGGCGTTTATTTTTCATTATTAATTATTAATTATCAAGCCTGGAAACCAAGAATGCCGAAGGTAGTTTCGAAAAAGCAGAGGTAAAGTATCAGGAGATGCTATTTAGAATTGAAATCTGCGCATTCTAAAAGTAACCCTGATAATTTGGTATCGACAGTTCATGACCAGCTATCCAACATTTTCGACGTACAAGTGAGTGAAAACCAAGGTTTTATATTTTTGATGAATAGATATTCATTTTTTAGCTGCACATAAACACAATTAGGAGGATTTTAAGTGAAAGAGACGACAAAGAATTTCCTACTATTGCGGCACCCAAAAAGACACTAACTGAAGACTTCATTTTGAAGAAAGATCTGCAACGACAAATTTGGAATTATAATTTGAAAAATGAACACTTTTCGATTGATACCTACACTACTCACTTTTGGGAAAGAGCTGCCTTTTTCAACAGAACCCTCTATGCAGTGTGAAAGACCTAACATTTGGGTTTTAAAGTATTGCAAAAATGTCGAATACCCTCCTTATAAAACTAGTACTGTATCGAAGATTTTCTACGATCAAGGAGGTTCAACTGAATCAAACAAAATGAAAAAAAGTCTATATTATATGGATATGGAAGAGGAGTAAACCTGAGGATCTCAAAAATAATTGCTTGGAGGACCAGATATGGTCGGAAGACATTCGTTGTCAAGGACCAAATGTGGGTTATATACTATGTCCTGATGATTTTCTCTCTCCTTTTCTGTTGCAGATTTCAAGATATTTTGTCAGTGTCAATCCAAAAGAAAGATGAAATGTTGTTCCTGAAGAAGATTCTGTCCGTAATGAATATGTCAGCCTATTCTTTGAAAAAAATTACAAAATCTCTATACTTATTCAGAGGTTTTTATCTTTGTGCTCATGTATCATAGGTAGAAATGTATGGCGTCCTGTTCAAATCTGTTTTCCTAATACTGTAATTGCTTTGAACATGCCATATTGTTTGGTACATTGAGACCCGTTTCACATGCGACTGATGGTCGGTCGGGGCCGGCGTTTACACTGGATTTTGAAATCCTTCACATGCATGCATATCATCAGTCGACCGATTCCAGTTCAAACGCCGGCCCCGACCGACCATCCGTCACATGTGAAACGGATCTAAAGAATCTAATGCTCTTTCTCAAAAAGAAACATATTATACATGTAACGATGTTAGAAATTATTGTTTTGTGATGGAAAATTGTTGAAGTTTTTTTTTTATTATGTATCCAAACCAATTTCTTTTTTGTGTTACCGTTTTCTCAAGTTTTGTGTCCAATCATTATATGCCAGTTGATATGATACTTAAATTTAAGACGTTTAGTCGTTTAACACCCACCTGGAGATTGAATATTTTAATTGACTTCGAAGTATGTTCATAAAACATAATTCCATATCTTGCTTTTGACTCGAATACTGTATGATAGATGGTTTTCATGCAGAATTTATCCAGATATCTTGTCATTACACCCAAAGATAATAGACTGACGCTAAGGTGCATCCCAGTTTAGAAATACGTTCTTCTTGATTCGGTTTACCTATCATTCACATAGATTCCCACGAACTTTGTAAATGGAGTTAGTTCTTTTAAGGTTTAACAGTGACACAGGTTTCGTAGTACCACTACATTTTCATACTGGAGTATTTAAAGGGGTGCAGAAAGGGTTATGCGAATACTTTTATTCTTTTTTCGAATGAACTATCACAAAGTAACGGACTATTTTGTCCATTAGTTCTCAGTAAAATTTCAACATTCGGTTCTTGATTTCCGTAAAAGAAAATAGCATAACTGAATCTCCCAACCATGTTTGTATACGTGAAATATTTCCAGTATTTAGGCGAAAAAAGTGTCTTCAACATTCGCCAGGTCTTTGGAATTATTGAATTCACATAATATTTTCTCGAATTCATTATTTTCCCAAAGTAAATGAACATTTTGATAAATACGTAATTACTACGACATAAATGTAGAAACGGCAACCTTGCTTATTCAACTGATAGAAGAATGACCATAACCTAACATTTTCAAAATATACACGGTGAAATGTGTCAGAATTCCATGGCCAACCGGTATACTTTATAAAAGTGAATGGAGTATAGAATCTAGAATAAACATATTCGAATTTACTTTCCAGGATTCAATATGATTTATTATCTGTTATTGCGAAACCCATTCACTCATGCTTGAAAATTATTTCGGAAAATTAACACATTCGAACGAGTACAAAAGTGCTATTTTGTGTGAGTTACATACTTTTTCTACGACAACGACCATTTTGAAAACATACAAATGTTAATATACAGATATTTTATTTATTACTTTGGATCCATGAAAATAATTCATTTTTGGAGTTGAATGTACAATTATTGAAGATCATTTTTGGGAATATTGCTAAATCTGTATATGTATACCTATTTCATTTTATGGCTATATAAAACTCATTTCTGTCATCATATACAGGGTGTTTCAGAATAAGGGACCGTAAATTCGGGATCTTAACGATGATTTTATGAGATTAAGTTCCTATGGACTATAGGTCCCTGACGCACTGTTTCTGAGATACGGGGTGTTGAAAATTGGTTTTATGAAATTATTTTCTACACCGTACACGATTTTTTTTTTAGTTTTGATAGATTATGAGTACGCATTAATACACATTTTTTCCTTTACAGAATGATGTTCAATTTTCACCAGTGGCGTCCGTACAGACTTCTATCCGAATAAATTCGGTGAAAAAATTGGTACGCCAATAATTTTTCTCGAATTTTATATTATTTTCCTAATCACCATATAATTCACAATAAGAATGGTTTCTTGAGTTTTTTACTTGCGACGAATACTTTCTGAGACAAAAAATAAAATGTAATTTCATCTAAGAGAGTTAAGAAATTCTTTGATTACTTCTAAAATCGTCTGGACAAGGATTAAGGCAGCTTAGTCGCCTTCATATTTGACGTTTGCAAAATTGATTTGGACTGCTGATTTTACAGAATATCTAAGAAATTCAAAAAATGTGTTTTATTGCGTACTCATATCCTACCAAAATCGTGTAGGTACGGTGCCGCAAATAATTTCGAAAACATTTTTTTTTATTTTCAACACTTATTATGAAAATGAGTACACATTTAAACACATGATGAAATTGCATTTTATTTTTTTTCTCAGAAAGTATTCGTCGCAGGTAAAAAACTTGAGAGACCATTCTTATTGTAAATTATGTGGTAATTACGAAAATAATTTAAAATTGGGGTACCAATTTTTTCACCGAATTTATTCGGACAGAAGTCTGTACGGACGCCACTGGTGAAAATTGAACATCATTTTGTATAGGAAAAAATGTGTCTTAATGCGTACTCATGACCTACCAAAACGCAAAAAAAATCTTGTACGGTGTAGAAAATAATTTCATAAAACCAATTGTTGTCAATTTCAACACCCCGTATCTCAGAAACAGTGCGTCAGGGACCTATAGTCCATAGGGACTTTATATCATAAAATCATCTGAGGATTATGATCCCGGTCGCTTATTCTGAAACACCCTGTATATCTCATCTGATGCTTCTTTAATAAATTCATTGATGCCATTCGCCGTAAAGATCTTCGACTTCTTGGGTCTGTAGCCATCGGACTGTCGCTCAAAGAATGCTTCAGTTTTAAGTAATTTGCAATATCTACAGGCTGTCACAAGTTCGAGTTCCTATTAGTCGTTTCTGGAGAACTGGATATTTGAAATCTAAAATTGAGATTATGATATTGTTCGAAATTCTCTAAATACCTAAAATATTTTTGAAGCCTGAGCGCTTCCGGTTAGACAGGGAGTTAAAATAAATCTGTTCGAATTTTTTTTTTCGTTTCTGCTATGATTAAGTATTCAATGGTGAATACATCTCTGTTAAAACCATGGTATTCATTCAAATAGTTTTCGAAAATTCGAAAAAAAACCCGAAGAAGTCAAATATTCATAGTCAGTAGTATGTTCATTTTTCTCATTCCGAGTTTAAGTAGGAGGATGTGGGAAGGTCAGGCATCTTTTAAATTTCATAAATATCATCACAGGGTGTTCAAAATTTTGTGTTGAAAACTGTGATGAAAAATTGGCCATAACTTCTGTTTTTCAGATCAGAACCCTATTTTTTATGATTGCGTTGGATTCTGCAAAGAAAAATGATGATACCGCTCTCAAATGCCCTTTTTCCTAAATTCAGTAATTTCCGAGTTATTTGAGCTTTTCTGGATTCATGTCGTACGTAGATTCAAATTCATCGAATCTGAACACAACATACAACATAAATCCAGAAAAGCTTAAATAACTCGGGAATTACAGAATTTAGGAGCAAGAGCATCTGAGAGTGCCATCATAATTTTTCGTCGCAGAATCTAACGCAATCATAAAAAAATAGGGTTCTAACTTGAAAAACAGAAGATATGGCCAATTTTCGATCATCGTTTTCGACACAAAATGTGAAACATTCTGTGATGATATTTACGAAATTCAAAATAGCATGACCTTTCCACATTCTTCTACTTTCACGTTGTGAGAACAGTTTGTCAGTTTGCACTCGGGAGGTTCAGAAGAAAAAAATAAACATAATACTGACTATGAATATTTTACTTTTTTCCGGTTTTTTTCGATATTATGAAACCTATTCGACTGAATACGATGGTTTCAATAGAAATGTATTCAGCACTCATATCAGAAATGAAAAAATTGGAAACAAAATTTTTTGAACAAATTTATTTTCACTCCCTGTATAACCGGAAGTGCTGAGGCTCCAAAAATATTTTAGGTCTGTAGAGAATTACTTACGAACAATATCATAATTCCAATTTTCAGATTTCAAATACATATGCCTAGCAATCTGCCTAGCGAACCAGTGCAAAATGAAATTCGGTTCAAAATGTAACTTATTATGATTCAATTCACACATTCGATATGAAGGTATTTCGATACCCCCACGGATTTTTTTTTCATTTCCATGATTTTTTTGTTTAATTCGGTGTATATATGATACAAAAGTACTAGGAAAAATATTTAAAAAATTCTTCTGTTCCAAATTAAAGGAACAAAAAATGGTGTACTCGAATGAGTACACTGGGAGGATCCATGATCAAAAACAAATTCTAATGAAAAATAAAATTCTTTATTGAAAACTGTTCATAAAGAACTTTTTTCAATGATTATAATGAAATTGCATGAAACAGTGTTTTCAGAAAAGTGTATGAATCACTTTATTTCTCAGAATCTCTTTCTTGACATACTAGAAACCACTACAGAGGTATAGAAATATCATCGTCAAAGCTCTAGTACATGTCCTTACGAGGTAGTTTGTAGTATCCAGAAAGCAGAAGAATTCCTGAAAAATTTTTTATTTCTTCTTCGTTGACCAAAAAGCTATGATGATTCTTCTGCGAAGCATAAAGATTTGATTGCTCAACGATCATTTTTACAACTTTCTCATCAAAAAAATCTATCGAAAGTTCCCACTGGGGTATATCATCATTGACATCCTCTGGTTTTTTCTTCAGTCTTTCTTCATTATTTCTGCTTTTAGCAAACCTACTAATATCGACGTAATTATCAGTCCATCTAGGTGTATCTTCAGTTCTTCTGATGGTTTTTGGTTTCTTGGGAAATAATACTGAAAGCGGCACATTGTCACTGAACTGAAACTATCCTCGCTGTTCAGTTGTTTTTCTCCAGCGGCATTTTTCGGTGATAAAAGCTCACTAGTCTAATATTGAAATTCTTCCTCATCAGGAATATCGTTTTTTTCCATTTCATCTCTATCAAACTCTTCCTTATCGGTTTGACAATCTTCATCGGGATGAACAATAATGATATCAGGTTCAATATTCAAGGAAACTATTTGGTCCATTGCATCTCCCAAAGTTTTGGAACGCTTTTTCTAAAATCATTCCGAAGGAATCGGCCCAAAATCATCATCGAAATCGAATTCAACTTGAAATGAAATTCAAAATTTTTGTATACCTATTCTCCCACTGTACCCAAACGAGGACATCAACGTTTTTATCATTTTCTCGAAAAAAAAAATGAATAATTATTTCTAAAAACAGTATCCATAACTCAAATACCTAACAGTCAGAAATGTAGGACCAAATGAAACAACTCACAATACAGAGTCAAAATTAACATTATGAAAATCTGCAACTAGTTAGGACGTTTTTCGACAGAAAGTACCCTCGATATTTTAGTCATCTGTTTTATCATTACAGACATGAGAAACGCTCCAATATTGCACTCCCAAGTATTTCAGTTAGAAATAATAATAATGATTGTATACGCTCCCAGTTTCTAGGGCTCCCATTCGGAACGCTGCTGGTCGTAACAACGAAATGTTTCAGTTAATGAATTTTCCTTCGAATTCCCACTAGAATAACACAATATTGGAAAAGTTGGCGCGCTTTCTTTCATTACACCATAATAAAGTTTTTAATGCCAGGAGCGAGAGGCATCTCTATTAAGACGGAATATTTTTAATTATAGGCGAAAGTTCGTATAATCCTGAAAGTTTCGATAATCTGCATTGGGGGGATATTAGGGACAAAAGGAGTTCTTGCTCAGCCCAAAATCAATCGGATGAGGATCCGAGAGCTATCGTCAAAGCTTCTCAGTGCTGGCATCAGAGTTTCAACTGAAGCGGAAATGATTTGAATTCGGATCGATACATATTCGAACAATTCAAATTTCGATTTTATAGCATTTCAACTCCCTTTGGAGGTAAATTCTACTAGACTTGTCTGAAAAACTTTTACTCGCATGTAGTTTGACCGCATTAATGGAAAAATGTTCAATTTCGAATTGTTCCAATTTTGAGTAGTAACATTCCAGCCTATGAAGGCAAGGAAATATTATTTCAAAATGAAAAGGGGCGAAACCTACTCTGGGCGCCTAAAGGGATTTTCTACTTGAATTTTTGGCCTGGCTGCTCATCGTCTATGGTTAGTAGGACTCTTTGTTATATCGCAGTAATTCAGTTTCGTAATTACTCAGATTAGTTAAATAAAGAAAAGGAAATAATGAGGTGAAATAGATAGGTAAATAAAAACACTTGTTTGGACACAAAGGTGGTTTATTGGTCCAGATGAGTAGGTCGAGGAACCACTGCCTTGAAGGGAGAAAACGAACGAGATCCTATTTTTATCATTGGACTCGAAGAAAAAACCCTTACATCACCGACGAAACGTTAAAAATCTCTTGATCCATTATTAATATGGCGAGAACTAGTGATATGTACAATATGCATGTTAGCAGTTTACCAGACCTTCAAGCCATGTATTCATGTACGTAAAAGATTTTCCTGAAAGCAACAACTCCAATGCCTATATCATAGTGTCGATTGAATAGTTAAATTTCGTTGCAAGGTAAGGAGCCATAAAGTAGGTCTGGCATCGGTGCATTTGATATTCTTAGATTGTAGGAAATTCGAAATTGGTATACAAAGTAGGGAATGGTCTCAATCCACTAAGTTAGAAGACTCACTGATGATGAATTCTGTTCCTCCGCTCGTTCGGCCGATAACTCTAGAACGTGAGAACCTAAAGGCATGACATTTGAATTTTGCGTATAGAGGAAGAATGATTTATTCAAGCTAGATGCAACATTTTATCGAATTTTAGAATCCTATTTTTTATGATTGCATTGAATTCTGCAGAGAACAATAATGATAGCACTCTGAGATGCTTTCGCTCCTGAATTCAGTAATTTCTGAGTTATTTGAGATTTTCTGGATTCATGTTGTACCTACGTAGAATCAAATTCATCTAACCGGTTGCATGCGAATATTCTGTGTTATTACGAGTATGCGTTGTAACTATGGTTCCATAAGAATATTCTTCAAATCGGTTTAGATTTGATGAATTTGACTCAACGTACGACATAAATCCAGAAAATCTCAAATAACTCAGGAATTACTGAATGTAAGAGCAAAAGCATCTTTGAGGTCCATAATCATTTTTCTTCGCAGAATCCAACGCAATTATAAAAACAATAACACGCCAGTTTTCGACGCAAAATTTGATACAGCCTGAGATGATATTTATGGAATTCGAAAGATGCATTCTCCTACTTTGACGTTAAGAGAACGGTTCACAGTCAGGATGTTGAGAATAGAAAAAATTAACATAATAGTAACTATACTCCATTCACTTTTATGAAGTATCCCGGTTTGCCATGAAATTCTGACACATTTCACCCCGTATATTTTGAAAATGTTAGGTTACGGTCATTCCTCTGTGGGATACGCCTGCAACGTTGTCGTTTCTTCATAAAAATCGTAGTAATTACGTATTTATCGAAATGTTTATTCACTTTGGAAAAATAATGAATTTGGGAAAATATTTTGTGAATTCAATAATTTCAAAGACCTGGCGAATGCTGTAGAAAATTTTCCTCTGTTAATACTGGAAATATTTCACCTATATGAAAATGGTTGGAAGATTCAGTTATGCTTTTTTTTTAAGGAAACGAGTGTTGAAATTGCACTGAAAAATAATGGACAGAAAAGTCCGTTACTTTGTGATAGTTCATTCGGAAAAAGAATCAAAGTACTCGAATAACCCAGAAAAACGAATTGAACAGACGGACCTATGGAATTCCCCACTTTTAAAAATTCTCAAGAATTCTCAGAAGATATTTAAATACCTTTTTGCACAACTTGAAATACTCATACTCCAGTATGAAAATGTTTACTACGAAAACTGTGTCACAGTCAAAGATTAGAAGAACTAACTCCATTTACAAAGTTAAAAAAGAATAAATAGCAAGTAGCCTTGGCAATGTCGCTCGATTTTCACGAGTGCCAACCTGCGTCAGTTTTTAGTGGAAGAACTTGATAAACCTAAATCATTGCTAGCAAAAATATTTTAGCTCAGTAGAGAATCTCGACCAATATCATAATCCCAATTTTCAGATTTCAATTACGCCCAGTTCCTCAGAAACGTCTAGAAGGCTGTTGAACTTGGAACACCCCGTATAAGTCTTCAACATCAGATC
The DNA here is from genome assembly GCA_951802165.1 of Adalia decempunctata. Taxonomy (NCBI): domain Eukaryota; kingdom Metazoa; phylum Arthropoda; class Insecta; order Coleoptera; family Coccinellidae; genus Adalia; species Adalia decempunctata. Next base: position 9,475,721 of record OX637697.1, read on the forward strand.
CTGTATGTTCAAATGGTGATCACATGATTGGAATGATACGAGGGTTCTGATGACAGAGCGGGATGATATGAATAGAAAAAAGTTCTAGTTATCCATATGACTAACTTGGCAACATCGCATTTGTGAAACGAAGAATCTCAGTGGTTGATTGAGATGCAGTTTTTTATTGATGATTTTCAACCGAAATTTTGATATGTCTCGCCTCGAAAATAAAAATTTTCAGCTCGAATAACTTGACAACAGCGCATTTGTGCGAAGTTCGATTAACATGTCAAAACTCGCTTGACTTAACATATTTTACTGTGAATCACCTCCGTATCAGACTTCTCGTAATTCGAATTGGTCAACTCGGCAACAGTACGTTTGTGAAAAATGAATATGAACTAGTTGGATGAGATGCAGATCTCCGAAATTTTCTGAATGCCAGCAATCGCAAAGTGAAGTATTTTTTCTCATAATCGGGTTTCATTAAACCAAACTGCAGACCAATACACACCGGGTGAGTCTTCGACTTGTACATATATTTTAAGCGTAGATTTTGTAGGCCAAAAGAAACCTTTTTCTCATTTTCCATTTTTCCGAATTCGGCTCTGTTCAAAAGATAAAGCCAATCGAAAGAAAAATGGGCCAAATAAGTGCCTGGTACGATTCTCTGGAATAGATGCAATGTTCATATTTCTCGAGTGAAATTGAGTTGAGACATTTAGGAAATACTCAAGTACTAACCTTATTTGAATAAGAATGTTCCAAACACAATATTTCTCAACAAAATCACTTAGTTTTGTCCGATTATTTTTGCAATTGAAAAGCCATATTTCTAAGAAAGAAATGCATATCTCGAAGAGGAATATTTGTGACAACACATCAAGAGTTTATCAGATACATCGCGTTCATTGATATAGATTTTGGCAAGTTCGTGTCGGAGCGATGGCGGTTGTTGATATTTATGCCAATGAACGCGATGTATCTGATGAACTTATGAAGCCATATTTCTCCCACCGAAATTCTTTTTCGATTTTCCTGACGATTAGTTTGTGAACACTAATAAGTTGTTCATATTTTCGTCGATTTCCCAAAAATATCTCATAAAAAATTGTTTTTTTAGTAACTTAACCTAACTCCATTAACCTAGATCATAGCATTCTAGGTCAGTGACCTAACCCAACTCATCTCCTATAATATCTCAAAGAGCTTTTGAGAAGATGATGCCAGATTATTGATTTCCTCTTCAAACAATTGTATAACGATGCGCTACCTCGCAATGCGAGGTAGCCGGCGCGCAAGACAAACCGTGTGATCTATGAAACGGCCCATCTCAAACCTGTTGTTCCGTGTCTCAAACGTCAGTCCCACGCAGGCGTATAGCGATATCCGGCGTGATGTAAATGGCTAATGCTATGTTGTTATAGAAGGAAAAATTGATTATTTTAGGTATTTTTTTCGAACAATGTGATGTAATATGTGGAGGCTTTCAGTGAATTGAGTTAATAATAACCGTGTTATCTAATATAGATCGGTAAAATGAGTTTTTAATAGAAACTGTGCGTATTAAATGTATAATTTCATGCTTCTTGAAATTCAATTTTATCTCACACATCAGTTGGATTATATTATCACCTCAACATCAAACGTTTTTTCGTCATAGAGATTTTAGTCTTGACATAGTTGATAAACATTCTCACAACATTGTTAACTTATATAGAGATCAGACAATTTATAAATTTCAGCTATTCTGTGATATGGAGAAACCAAGGGAAGCATTCAAATTATTCTTAGGATTTTAGATTTTTTCCTCTCAAATTTCATCGTGTAAAATTGGGTATAATTCGAAAACGACGCGTTTCATTGAAAAAATAGAGGAATACTTTCATTTTTCAAAATGATTGTTTCTGTCGAAAATATGAACTGTTCATCCTTTTCGAGTGGTTTTATGGTATTTCTGCGTGGATTTATGTGTCGGCTACGCTTTAACTTTTGCACCAGTAGAAATATTGCATAAGTTTACACACTAAACCAAAATTCAGTTCATTTGAAATAACGGTTCCGAAGATATGGATAGATAAGGGCTAATTTAATGGATTTTCGACACCCTGTATCTTTGAAACGAAACCTTATCTTGAAAAATTGTATGGAAAAATTTTTATGTTTGATGAGAGGAATAAACAGTCAAAGACTCACCCTGTATAGGGTGAGAACTATCTCGGTAACCTCCCATTTAGCGTTTCCCAGGGTAATAACCTGTATAATTCGTTCGAGAAAAACTTCTCTCGAGTTAACGTTTCGGAGACAAAATCCGTTTCCAAAACTAGTCAACAACCATGACGGTCATTATAGTTTTTTCGATTTATTGTAGATTCTCATTCTATACCAGCTGTTGTGTGAAATTAAGTATATCTGGTTAAAATTTCCACTAGCGTGGTGCATCAGTGAAGTGAGTTCCGATATTCTTACGCCATTGTTCTTTGATGCTTGCCAACTCTCGACATGGCGAACAGGTGAGCACGATAAAGCAGAAAACTAATAATAAACTACCGAAGTTTCGGACGGCAACAATAGAAATCTTTTTAGTTAATTATATCCAGCATGAAACGATTAATTGTAAACGGTCTACATAATGAAAAATTTTTCATGAGTTCTGGACTGCCGAGCAGAAAGCTGTTCAGTACAATAAATTTACGCGACCCAAATAAACGAGACTCCCTATTGATTAGAACGGAACCATTTCGAATTGATGTTATTTTTGGACTGAAAAGATCTCGTATTCTATTCAATGAGAATGGATGTTTGTTCTGATGAAACGAAATTGGATTTTTCAATATTAGAAGTGAAGTGTTCAACAGAGTGAGGATTCATTCATCTCTCTCGTTCTCTATGTTTGGAATGTAAGCATCTTGGTTCATGAACTCCTGAATTTATTTGTCGACGATATTGAAATCTTCAGCGATGAATAACAGAATTCCGACTGAATTTCGATGAAAACCCATTGAACTAAACTTAATGTCAGGAACGAAATTTTTTGAAATTGTGATGTGAATGAGTATGCAGCAATGGAAAGCTTCAAACACTAAGTTGAAACATGAAGATTCTCGTGGTGTAGTGTTTAATCGTCTATTGATTCACCCACAGTCTCGTGTGGAAATTGTGTCGTTTTTTTCGATTGGGTGACGCATGTTTTTCTACGACAACATCGAAAAATGTTCATTTCGAGAATGTGAGTTATTTCGTAATCGATCTGATATTTTCGATAACAAACTAAGGTAGCTTAGATAATAGGACCACAGAACCCATTTCTGTGATAGGACGCCGAACGAAAAGTTTCATCAGTTTGTGCGAATAATTTTGTTGTTGTTTTGAAGATATCAGATTATTAATATGAAAAGTGATAGTGACATGGAATTGACACCTCCAAGCATAAAAGGAGTAGCTAATTTTACAACATCAATAAGTTCACCCTCCATTCTCACAAACATGTGATGACGTCAAATTAGCCAACGATTTAAACTTTTGAATGAGATGAATTGCTTATATCGCTAATAATCGCGTATAAACGCTTTTTCTGGTATAATTTTTTGTGAAATAAACCTCATATACCTAAGAAACGAATTAATATGAAAATATACTTGCTGCAGCTATATTTTTATTGAATTCTACCTCATTTTGTCTTGTTCTCACCTCATACTACACGGAAAAAATATATGGCTAAGTTTGACATTATGGACGTAATACTGGTGAATATCTGGTGTGGAACTCTTTGACATATTTTCGGAAAAAATGTGTCCAAATAACGTTGAAAACTAATGTTTTTGTTCTTCTTCAATTTGTTACAAGTTTTCATAGGGTCATTTGGAGTTTCCGAAGGAATTTCGTGAAATTTAAGAAAACATCTAGGATTCACACAGGGAATGGGAAAGAATGCTGAATTAATTTATTTGCTTACATTGCATTGTAGTTCTAGATGGAGAGAAAACTAGATCTAGCTTCAAAACATAAAACTGGGAATTCCACAAGGTAGTGTGGATGGACCTTTGTTTTTCATCGTATACCTGAATGATTTTGAGCTGGGCAGAAGGTACGGAAAGGGGAGCATAACAACTGTAGTAACTACGCTGATGATACAAACCTTTTAACTATTGGTACATATGGACGGAGCCGAAGAAGCTTGTTCAGGGAGTGCTCAAGCATACAGAGGAATGGTTCTTGGATAGCAACCTGATTCTGAATGAGAATAGGACTAAGTGATGTTTCATCCAGTGAATTCTGGAATGATGACACCTTCTGACACAATATTAAACGGAACCAAATTTGAAATAGAAGAAAGTACCAAATTCTGAGGTGTAACAATAGATGCAAGACTTAACTGGAGTGTATATATGGGAGATCTCTGTGAAAAGATTGGGTCTGCTCTGTATGCTTTCCGAATAACATCTAAATATATTAGTTCACAAACGATCAAGATGGTGTACTTTGCAACAATCGAATCCAAACGTAGATTTGGAATACATAACCGTTTCTCTATTTCAGTATCGCAATGAGTTCATTACAGTACTAAAATCAGTGCTGTAATGAATTAATTACAGCATCGTTTTCAGTAACATTTTTCGTTTTGTGGTTGTCAGCAATGACTTCCGATAATTTTAAATTTCAGCAGACTTCAATTTGGAAATGTCAATTTTCCATATATCTAATAACATCAATATGGATTATACCCCTGCTTTTCAGTTTCCACAGTCTCAAAGTGAAGCCAAATCTTTGGTGAGGCTTGATTTGTACGCTTCCGTCAAATGGAAATTCAAAAACTGCGAGAAATTTAGAGGTTATGTTTATTTTGAAAGAAACCAAAAAAATAGATATCGAGAGTGAAAATATGTCACTTAAATACTTTCAGTTCAATTTTAGAATATGAATAGGAGTTAAGGTAGGCGTTTAAAGCGAGTAGGAAATTTCCTCCGATAGAGGCGCCACCGTGCATTTTATGAAATATCTCCATAGAACTTACATTATCACTATAAGTTCTATGAATATCTCTATCGTTATGAACGAAATGTACAATGGCGCTCTCTATCCGAAAATCGCCGAACTATGAAATAAGTAAATTTGTGGGTAAAGCAGGAACTTTTTCCCGCCAAAATTTGAATTTGGGCATTTTCTGCCAATTCCGTATTTCAAGTTGATCTTCTGAACGAAATAATCAGTAGATTCACTTTTAATCGGAAGTTGAACTATTTTCATGGGTCTTTCTGTTGAAATAAAACAGAAGCATGTGTTGGCTCATTTTCTTCTATTTTTGAAAGAAAAAAAATTAACTGTCGGAATGAAATCGATTAAAATTATTTCAACAAGAACCCTAATCCTTTCTGAGTTCACCCACAAAATTTCAGTTCTCAAAGTGAAACCGTTTTCGGAATCAACTTGAAATAAAAACACACTACATTGAACTCCCACCTTAACAATGATATTTAGGACTTGAAGAAAACGGAATGAAGCGATTGAAACATTTCACATGAAATTGTGAGGTTACGATCGAAACTATTCACATGAAGTTAAGAATGACATACATTTCACGAAATTATACGATGTGTCAGAGAGATAAAGAATTAAAAAATATTTTTATTCTCAATGTTGCCGCACGAGCGCAGATCTGGATTGTTACCAGAGCTTTGCAGCTTCAGTTTTGATTGGCTCATTCCCCATATAAGAATTATAAGATATATGCAATTTTCGTATTTCCTAACACCAACTGCCAAGATACAATATGAAAGTCACTAGGACCTATAATTTGAATTTTTTCATTGAATTTCAGAAAATTTGAGTGAGATAGAGAAAATATAAACTGATACTCGTTGCAGAATGCAATTACAATACTCATACGTTCAAAAACTCGCTCCTACGTCGCTCGTTTTCGAATTCGCATTGGAATAGGAGCCCATTCTGCAACTAGTTTTAGAATATACTATTCTGGCTCGGGAAATATGTCACCTCTGTTTGTTTTGCAGAAAAAAGTTCTTAGAATTTTGTTGAATATGGGTTACAGGCAATCATGTCGTGGAATGTTCATAAAATCTGGACTCCTCAACATACATGAAATATAAAGGGTGTCCGGGGGGGGGGGCAATCTCTCGGATTCAGATAAAACATAAAAAAATAAGATGACAAGTTCCCATAATTTTTTCCTAGCGGCCCTCCCTACGGAGATACGGCCTCCTAAATGACGTCACTGGAAATCCATTTTACTGGAATAAATCTCAAACTACTAAATTTAATTGATATGATGAACAGTAGTAAGGATCTCTTGAAATACTACCCTTAAATTTAAATTAGCTCTTTTAGTTTACCAGGGGCAGACTAGGTTGTACATTTTAATGCTTACATTTTCAACACCTGTATGATGAGGAATAGAAAAAAACAAACTTGGATAGCTTGAACAGTAAGCTAAAAGAAGGTACTCTTGTTGATCGTCGATAAAATGAACCGTTTTCGGAAAACAAAATTGCAAATATTCTTAACTATGCAATTCTGGCATAGAAAGGCACGTCAACAAAATTTAGAAATTTTTCTTAATTATATTTAGTTAGAGATTTATTCCAGTAAAATGGATTTCCAGTGACGTCATTTAGGAGGCCGTATCTCCGTAGGGAGAGCCGCTAGGAAAAAAATTATGGAAACTTGTCATCTTATTTTTTATGTTTTTTCTGAATCCGAGAGATTTCCAACATTTTCCTGGACACCCTGTACATTCAGGGATGTTTATTGTTCATACATCAGAATCAACAGCACTTTAAAAATATCAAATTGAAAATAAGTACCAATTAAGAAACTCAAATTAGGTGTCAAAATTTGGCATAACATTCATTCAGAATTGAAAATGTACGGAGGGTTCCGAGTTCAAAACTTGGTTGGGATAGCAATTTTTTTTCAAAATAATTATAAATAAGTCCGACCGCTCGGTCTAAAATACAAAAGACCGCGGATGCGAGCGTTCGGAGCGTGTTCATGATATAATCTTCCTGAATATCACTCGACTTTGACAAAAAAGCGACTATTATTTTCTTTAATTCATCTCGAGCAACTTGTATTTCGACAATTCAATTCGACCAAATGAACATTAATAATCAAAGAATAACTCCCTCGAGCTAAAGCTCTCGGGAGTTATTCAGATTATTAATGTTCATATGGTCTTATCAAATTGTCGAAATACAAGACGCTCTCGATAGAATTAGGTCGAAAAGAATAGTCGGCTATTTGTCATAGTCTTGTGATATTACCTCCGAATACAGATTTCTCCACGTTGTTGAATAGTGTTTTGTTCGATGAATTTCATAATTTCAAAACAATAAATGATGAAGTTCCACCTCGTGATTGGTTCCATTGTCAATACGTTTTAATCTACACTAGCCGAGGCCCAAGGTGTGACCCGCATCAAGATTCTGATATGCCTATGATACAAACAGAAATACATACATTTGACTATTCAGGCTTCTCGGTTACTCCTATAATTTTATTTTTGGGAGAAAGTGAATCGAAGAGTTCGAAAATTTCAAAGTTTTTTTTGGCAATCTGAACAAGGGAACATTTGTATTTCTTGTGATTTCGATGGAATCATGGTCTAAAATCTAAAACCTAAATGATGTTGCCCCACTATTTGATTCTTCATTTTTATTAGGAATTATATTTTCAAAGAATTTTTTAGTTTCTCTATACCACGAAATCATATGAATCCCATAAATAATTTCTTGGTTTTCGCATGTTTGTGAATGTAAAACATATCTTATTTCACATGCTATCGCATTTTTCATAAAGTTCGAGGCAATCTACAAGTCAAGGTATTGAAAAATAAGGAATATGTTTTTTATAGAGGGTGTTTGACCATAAACAGAATCATTCTGCCTTACGACCGTTTTCGAAGCATAAGCGAGGTACAGGGTGTTCAATGTCAACTTTGAGCAATATTCTAATAACTGTGATGAGTTATGCGTGACTTCTAAAATAACGGTTTCGAATACTTCTTAGAATTCAATTTGATCCTCACCATTTGCGGGATTTCATTATAACATATCTCTACATCAAACGCTTTTCTATCATATAAATTTTTTTTGACGGGGGTGATAAACAATCTGAAGGCATTGTGAAGAAACCAGAGAAGAAATAATATTCGTTTATATTTCATCCAGGAAAGCATCCAGATTATTCTTGAAATTCATGATTTTTCCTCAAATTTCATGGTTTACAATTAGGATGAACTCAAAAACGACGCGTTTTATTGAAAAAACATTCAAATACTTGTATTCTCTAGAATGATTGATTCTTTCGAAAATATAAACCGTTCATCTTTTTCAAGTGGTTTTATAGTATTTTTGCGTGAATTTATGAGTCGGCTACTTCTATACCAGCAGAAATATTGAATGAGATTTGATTGAGGAATATGCACCATGAATAGAGTGAACAATCAACCAATATTCAGTTCATTCGAAATATCGGTTCCGAATATATGGATAGAGTAGTGTTAATTTCATGGATTTTCGACACCCTGTATCTTTCGAACGAAACCGAATTTTGAAAAATGGTATGGAAAAAAAGTGTTTCGTTTGATGAGAGGAATCTACAATTGGAATACGTATATGTACCTACAAGTGAAAGACTCACCCTGCATATGATAAAAAATGATGCACCTTCTGTATCGCTGTCGAAATGACAAAACAGTCATCTTTAAATGATACATTTTATAGAGGAGTTAATTCATCCACTAAAAATGGAGAATGTGGAATAGTCATCCAAATTCTTGAGATATTATTCATTATACAACATACATATGTATAGAGGGGGTTTAGATTTTAAACCGTGGTTTGTGTAGTCGATAGTTTTTTATTTCTCGTGTTTCAGATATTGAGAGATAAAAATCAAAAAAGTTTCAACAAGATGCAGAATCATTCCACAGTACACTTTTTTTTGATCAATATTAATTACATGTTCGCGTCAATGACATTTATCGGCTATTCGGAATTTTATAGTGATTGTTCGATATCAAACCTCTGAATAGCTCTCAATTTTTGGATGAGCGTATAATTTCAGTTAGAACATGATTTAATGTTCCTAAAATTAATACATTTCGTTCGGTATCGAAATATTCATCGCAGCCATTATTGGTAATTCGATATAGATGAATAATATCTAGTTTGGACAATAGCCATCGACGTAAATCAATAATGAATAACCTGTATTACAAACAGAAGTTCAATGAAATTTCCGAGGAAATTTCGAACGAACATGGATTCCGGAAAATTCTCGAAACGAATTCAATGTTTCATGTGGTTCTGTAGTTTTGAGGTCGGAGTTTTTCATTGACTTTGTAATATCGATACTCTTTCATCTCGAATCACTATATTCCCTTTCAGTGTTTTCTACTTATATTCCATTCACTTTTATAAAGTATCCCGGTTGGCCATGGTTTAGGTTTATCAAGTTCTTTCACTTGAAACTGACGCAGGTTGGCACTCGTGAAAATCATTCGATATTGCCAAGGCTACTTTATACTTACTCTTTTTCAATTTTGTAAATGGAGTTAGTTCTTTCATAGTTCAACTGTGACACAGATTTCGTACTACTACATTTTCATACTGGAGTATTTCAAGTTGTGCAAAAAGATAATTAAATGTCTTCTGTAATCTGTAGGCTTATTTCTTGAGAATTTTGAAAAGTGGGAAATTCCATAGGTCCGTCTGTTCTGTTCGTTTTTTTGGGTTATTCGAGTACTTCTATTTCAGTAACAGGCTATTCTGTCCATTATTTTTCGGTGATATTTCAACACTCGTTTCTTGATTTCCTTGGAGGAAAATAAAATAACCGAATCTTCCAACCAATGTTTGTATAATATGTGAAATGTACTGCTCCACAAGAGTAAGGGATATCGTATTCAATCGTTTTTAAAAGTATGTAATCTTCGAGAAAATTGCTGTATCATTTAAAACTCCAATAAAAATCAGTATGAGACATTTCGTCTATCTGGTCGCCTTTTTTCTGAAGTTTGGTTCTTAGCATATGCTTCATAAATCTACTTATTTTGAAATGAAGTCAGTTTATCAACGGCTCCGATTTGAAAGGAGTTTTATGAAAATGCCAACACTTAAATTAACAAACGCTGAGGCTAATAGGGCTACAGAGTGGCCTAACTCAGGTTGGTGTAGAGGAAAGGCTCCAAGTCAGCCAAAGTGTGATATCTCGACTTTGAAATAGGTTCCGGGAGACAGGTTCCGTGTTGGAAAGACTAAGGCTTGGTGGGCGACGAAAAACAACACCTGCTCAGGATCGTTTCATCACCGTTTCGGCGAGAAGAAACCCTACATCTACGTGTAGAATGCTACGGAATACTCTTAAGAGGAGTTCCATTAACACGTGACCATAAGCGTCAAAGACTGGAATGGCGAATCCAGATGCAGATATGGACGATTTTCAGATTTTCGAAGAATAAGGGTATGGACAATCCCACGCATACCCCGTAATCGTCGCTATGTCCAAGAAGTCCATTCATTCCGACGGGGTAGTGTTATGGTATGAGCTGGGATATGTTTTAACGTGCGCACAGATCAACACATTTGTCCTGGGAATATGACCGCCTTACACTATAGGAAGCATGTCATTGACAATGTTGTGCCAAATTTTCACGCTATAGCAATAGGTGAAACTTTTCAATTTCTAGACGATAACGCTAGACCGCAGCGTGCAGCAATAGTTGAGAATGAGCTTGGTATTCCACATTTACCAATACCTCCGCACTCACCAGATTTGAATTGCACAGAACATGCATGGGATATGCTTCGAAGAAGATTAGATAATCATCAACCTACCCCAGAATCCTTAAATGATCTGAGAGAGCTTCTGCGCCGTTTAAGGAACCAAATTCCTCAAGAAATGTTCAACAACCTCGTGAGTAGTATGCAAAGAAGATGTCAAGCTGTTATTGATGCCAGTAGAGGCCATACATTGTATTGATAGTCTTAAAATGCTTGAATTCTCTGGGAATAAAATTTCGTTATTTTACTCGATTTTTCTTAACCACCCTGTATACGCTGCAGACCTACAGGCTAAAATTGATTTGCAACTTGTTATCATATTAATATGAATTTTCATCACAAAAATCTTATTTTAACTATTTTTTTTTGCAATTTAAGTCAATATCCCTAACTCATGTGGAGCAGTTTATTTCCAGTATGAACAGAGAAAAAGTTTGTTGAAAATTCGCCAGGTCTTTGAAATTATTGAATTCACATAATATTTTCTCAAATTAATTATTTTCCCAAAGTAAATGAACATTTCGATGAATACGTAATCACTACGATTTTCATGTGGAAACGATAACGTTGCGTGCGTATCTGATAGGGAAATGACCATAACCTATCATTTCCAAAATATACGCTGTGAAATGTGTCAGAATTTCATGGCCAACCGGGAGACTTTATGAAGAAATATGAATAGTCAAAAGTTGCTTTTTTCAGAACTATTAGAACGAGGGAATGAGGGAAATACGGAATCTAAATATTCATCAAATGAATAGATGAAAGATAATGATATCCATTGGATTCTTGCTTCTAAAGATAGACCACCATGTCATTTTGCAAGGGGTATTAGTGGATATCACTTACCAGTTTAGTATAGTATAAAATAATCTCGATATATGCATAAGCTCTATGATGTTGACTCAAAACCATACGACTCAGAGAAAGTGTCAACCTCTTTTCATCTGCAAGTGGAAAACGATATTTTCGAAAATTAGTTGATGCTCCGTACTGCTGCTTTAGATTTGTATTATTCTATCGCTGAATACCGTTGCCTTGGCCCAATAGTGCTTCATTCATTCCACTTATGATCAAAAACCTTTTAGATCTAAGAGGAGTTGCGCTTTCAGTAGTACAGAGCTCTGCTGCACTTTGCAGCTCAGGTGAGACAGGTACCTGAATGGTAGGATAGGCCGAAGGGGCCCAGTGGAGTGGTCTGCGCGATGGCCGGATCTAACATCGCTCGATTTTTTCTGGGGCCACTTGAAATCAAAAACCAGAGTTGCAGATTTAGACGACCTAAGAGCACGAATTGTGGCAGAATGTCATTACTTCAGTAATGCTACAGCATGTACGAAATGATTTTGAAGAACGATTGTATCGGCGAGGTAAATTTTACTAATACTGTTCGTTAAAAATATTTTTCTTTCAATAGGAATTATACGATCAATTAGAACATCTCTGTTTCAATTAGTTTTATCGATACCATAATTCCATAGAAAACACCCTGTCACTTTGTGAATATTCACTTATAAAGAACGCAAACTGCAGGTTCATACAAGTTCGAATCCATACATTTGAGCAACAAAACTACCCACTTTCCCTATTCAAATTCCTGATGCGGTTGCAATCCTCTCCAGGGGGTTGCTAGTAGAAACAAGCTTTGTACCCAGATCATGTTCCCCTGTCATCAAAAATCGACCTGTCTGAGTGTTTCCACAAATTCTGATTCGTTATTGAAATATTGAGTGTGGACACTTTTGAATGAGACACCCTGTATATAACTAGTACCATATGCAGTTTTTTGGTCGAAGTGCGAGTGCATTATCGATATTGATCCAAATGAACTGCAGGTGTAACAATTCTATTCATAGACGTAATAAACAACGAATTTGTTGCTTTACACTCCATACACCGAATCAAAATGCATCATTTTATTGATATGCAAATTCCGCAGTATCAAATATGCAGGAACCAACGGGATTTCATATTCAGCAACTGCATGTGCACACCCGACACTGAATGTGGAATCGTGCATCGTGATAATTGCACAGAATTGACCTATTTCAATTCTACTTTCGGCATTATACGCCATGTATTATTCGCTATCGAATGAAATGTAAAATTTTTGCAATTATGACGACTGAATACGGACTGAACACTGACTGAATTAAATGCATCGATGGCGCTGAAGCGAGATAGCAATCCTTCAAAGTGTACGCGGGCCATTACTAGGATGAGCATAATGGATCTTTCTATGGTGCGTGCTTTCATCGTGTAGCCCGCATTGAAGAGAATGACGTTATTGTTGTTGGAGGGTCGTGTTTGTATTTCTTGTGCATCTGTATTTATGGGTTTATTTTCTGTACTAGAGTTCACATTAATATTGTTATAGCTGCAGGTATTCTCATAGTTTACTAGAAAGAAATGTTGAAAATATAATTCTGTGATTCAGAAACTTCAGTTTGTATTCTGTGGAAGTCAAGCTACTAGTTTTTCATGTAACACGTGCGTTATATACTCATCAAACGAAATTTCAAAATTCGGTTTCGTTTGAAAGATACAGGGTGTCAAAAATCCATGAAATTGACACTATTCTTTCCATATATTCGGAACCGATATTTCGAATGAATTGGATTTTGGTCGATGGTCTACTCTATTCCTGGTGCATATTCCTCAATCAAAACTCATTCAATATTTCTCCTGGTATAAAAGTTACAGCGTAGTCGACTCATGTAAAAATACTATCAAATTCGTCGAGAAAGATACACGGTTCATATATTCGAAAGAATCAACCACTTTAGAAAATAAAAGTATTCTTATATTTTTTTCAATAAAACGCGTCGTTTTCGATTTATTCCCAAATGTATACGAAGAAATTTGAGGAAAAAATCATGAATTTCATAAAAAATCGATTAAATATCATTGAATATTATTTCTTCTCTGGTCTCTTAACAAATTAACATGTTGTCAATGTTTATCAACTTCGTCAAGACTAAAATCTCTATGCTGGAAAAACGTTCGATGTAATAATTGAATTCCGACCCAATAAACACAGTAACCATTAAGGAACATTGTATTTTTTTAGGTAACGTCACTATATTCAATCGTTGAAAAAACGGTAAAATGTCGTTATGAAATACGTTTCTTTTTGGTTTCATCGTAACGTTTTCCCTGCACGTTGATTTAACGTTGCAAACCTCCTATTGTCATAAGTAAAATACCGTGATATAACGTTATTATTGAGTTTCAACGTAACGATGTATTTTCGTTTCGGAAATAACGTTGATGGTATACGAATTCTCAACGTTGATGTTTATACCAAAATACCACAAATATATAACTTTCATTTCAAATGTCAAGGTAACGTTGATTTTAGGGAATGAAAATACCTCGATATAACGTTATTTTTAAGTTTCAACGTAACGACGTATTTTCGTTTCGCAAACGTTGATGTTAATACCAAAATACCACAAATATTCAACGTTCATTGCAAGTGTCAAGTTAACGTTGATTTTAGAGAATGAATCATTCTTGAGTAAAAATATTTTTGAATTGTTATTATTTGAATTTCAGCATAATTTGTCATAAACAAAGGAAACTCATAAACCTTTGTCATCTACATCTTGAAAAATATTCTAAAAACTTTCAAGATATTCGAATGATTGTTTCATGAATATGAAAATAAAGAACAGGAAATAAGTCAGATATATAAGTGGTAGTTTTCGTTAGTGGTACAACATTATTTCTGTGGACTCTTGTTATTTATAATAGGTGAAAAATTTGAGAAATATTCAAGTCCTTATCTATTCAAGTGGACAATAATTTCAAAATGCTGACAATTAAACACAGATTCATCGATATTTTGTATTAATAAAAAAATAAACAGAATAAGTAAAATATTAAAGAAAAAACATAACTATAAATATGAAGAGAACAAACAAAAAAATATATAGATTTTTAAATGTATTGAAAAAAATTGTTTAAATTTGATTTTTTTCTTTACTTAATGCAGCGTCCTTGAGTCTTTTTTTCGCAAATTTCAGCCAATCTTTTGTTGCGTCTGCAATTTGTAGGTCTGTGGCTGCCGCAAATTCTTTCTTGACAGCCACTGAAAAAACCCATAATGCTCATTAGATATTTTGAAAATATAGGTCTACAAAATGAAGCCTTACCATAAATGAGTTCCATCGACTTTTTATCTTTAGGAGGTTTTTCTCCCTGCCCTTCCAATTGTATTGGCAAGCTAAATCATTACTCAATATGAATCTGAGAAATCTTCTGGTATGGTCCTCGGGACCATTACCTCCCATTGAGTTATATCGGTTAACCTTAAAAAAAAACAGGGAACTGGGGTAATAATTTTAGCATTGCTATATCAATTTATGCCAAAGTAACATTTCCAATCAATTTTTTCCGAAAATACGGCCCTTTATTATACTAGTATAATCTTGAGCCCAAGTTTCTCCACATAAATTATATAAAGAACATTCATCTTATATTATGAAGATGAAGAGATGGACTAGTAGAGACTGTCATAGAAATTACCAAATGGAAAAGTGCCATCAGCAAGGAAGAGTAGGGGCAGATCGGTTTCGCTCTTATTTGTGCTCATCAGTGTCGACATAACTCTGCATGTTCACGCTGATGGCACGTTTCCATGTGGTAATTTCTATGATAGTCTCTACCTGTCCATCTCATGTTTTTATTATACTCAGTTGCTTTAAAAGCGTGATCT
Organism: Adalia decempunctata; assembly: GCA_951802165.1. Lineage (NCBI taxonomy): Eukaryota > Metazoa > Arthropoda > Insecta > Coleoptera > Coccinellidae > Adalia > Adalia decempunctata. Next base: position 9,491,225 of record OX637697.1, read on the forward strand.
TTCTTTTCTATTATGAAGATAATTCAATAATATGTTATAATGTTGAAGGAATATGTTGGGATTTTCAGTTCTAACTCTTACCATGAATTTTTCATGCTCCGGATTTCTTATTTCTTCTTCGAATTTTTCAAAATCCTCTTCAGTTTTTAAGAGGAAACTGGGACATTCGAAGGGGGATGTCTCTATACATTGTTCGGACTTAATAAAACTTGAGATGTTGTTCAACATCAATAAAATTTGATCCTGAACCGTTGAGATTTTCGCCACCTCCCTAGCAATCTCGTTGATAGATTTTTTCATTCTATCCAATTTTATATCGTTTATGCGTCCATCATTAGGCCTGGCTAATGAATCTGAAACTATGTTAGGAATGAAAAAGCTTTCATATTATGTAGGTATGTCAAAAAATTAACATTCACTCACAAATTATTTCGGTATCCTCTGCTGATGAAACAGGAACTGATTCATCCAAAAAAATCGGTGGTGTTAAATGTTCCATATTCGAGTTCTTCGATTCTTCAGAAGAGCTCTGGAAGCTTTCCAATCTTCTTTCACCAATCAATAATCAATATGAAACTTTAGGGTACGGATAGGTACTTACCAAAATCTTTGTTGTCACACTTTTAAACAAATCAGATAATTTTCCTAGCAAACTCGATTTACTACGTCGGAAATAGCGAAGGGAACTATCGGGTGACTGCGGCACTAGCTCTTCAATATGTGGAATGCACGAATGCAGGATTCAACTCAACTCGATTATAGCAGGATCGCCGGCGCCGGCCTATATGGCGCCGGCACTATCACGTCATCACAACCCCTGCCGACTCTAGTGCACCGTTGCCTAGGTTGATTAATTATTATCTTTCAAGAAACTTCATAATTTTCTATTAATTGATTTTAGCAAAGACGATGTATGTTACGAATACAAGGTTATTACTAATAATGGGTTTCATATTTTGAACGAATAAAAAATTCAAAGTAAAGAATGCAGGAAATAAGTTCGGACATTTCGGTAGGTATGAAATCACAATATCACTTCACATAAAATGATAATATTTCTCCATCCGTTCGAAATGAAAGATTTTATAAAAGAAACATTAAAAGCGTTTCAAATAGATATATTTAGGTACCTACCTTCATTATAATATGCTGTTAATCTGTTATATATTCCTTCGAATTAATAAGAAGCTGATATAATACAATACATGTATTAAATAAAAAATGTAATAAATATACGTTTCATAATGGTGGATGAATCAACCAGTTGAATTGGGTACGTATATTATATGTATAATCAACGTTCCGTTGAATTTGTGTTTCGGATGTAATAAGTAGAATTGAAGTGGGTTAACGTCTGAGTTGATGAAGAGTAACTCATTTAACGTTTATTCAATGTTACTGAGCTCACGTTGAAAAAACATTCAAAAAACTGTAATCAATATACGTTTCATAATGGTGGATGAATCAACCAGTTGAATTGGGTACGTATATCATATTGATTTTAAATTTTACTGACTTGTGCAATACGATGTACTTTGTAAGAGAGCACCAATAAATTATCATATGTATATTCAACGTTTCGTTAAATTTGTGTTTCGGATGTAATGAGTGACTCATTTAACGTTTATTCAATGTTACTGAGCTCACGTTGAAAAAACGTTTGAAAAAATTTAATAAATATACGTTTCATAATGGTGGATGAGTCAACCAGTTGAATTAGGTACGTATGTTATGTGTATAATCAACGTTTCGTGGAATTGTCGTTTCGGATGTAACGTAGAGAATTCAACGTGTAACGTTAAATCAACTTCAGCCACCAGAAATAAACGTTTATTATACGTTTGTGTGTTTATTGGGGAGATGCATGAAATTACACAGTTTATAAGCACTGTTTCTATTGAAAATTTATTGTTACCGGTCCTTCAGAGAAATATCTATCTGAACAATATCCTCTTGAAATTTTTAATCGACTCTACACGGTCTTTGCATCACAATCATCACCTGTTTCCTTTATTCTCTACAAATAAATGAATGAATAAATCGAAGTCCATGTAGAAATGTTATCGCGTTTAAGCGTCGTTCATTGTATCATAGACTGGCCTGTGATGGGACTCTGGAGACACAGAACAACGGCTTGTCTTGCGTGGCGGCTACATCGCAACGCACCGCGACTGAAATTTAGATCGTAGCGGCGAGAATCAGAACTACTCGTTTGGCATTTCCAAAGAGCAATGCCTAGAAGCCTTTAGCGAAAAGTAAACAAAACTAGTACCTTCGCGATAGTTCATGCGTTAACGATAGGGGACGTACTGCTTTCTTGAGTTCGCCTATACCATTGTTGAAGAGAAATTCGGCAATCTGGCATCGTCTTCTCTGGAGTTCTGTGAAATATCACAGAGAAGATGGATTAGGTTAGGTCATTGACCTCGAATCATATGACTTTGATTAATGGAGTTAGGATAGGTTAGTGAGAAACCAATTTTCATGAGATCGTATCAGGATATCGAGAAAAATATTAACAAATTATTATTGTTTACAAACCAATCTTCAGGAAAATCGATGAAGGAACCTATTTTGGTGGGAGAAATATGGTTTTTAAATTGCAGGAATAATCGGACAGATGTTTTTGTTAGGAAATATCGTCTTTGTTACATTCTTATTGAGATAAGGTTAGAGCTTGAGTATTTTATAATTGTTTCACCCGGAACTTCTAATAATCACCTCAATTTCAATAGAAAATATGAACTTTGAGGTGTTTGCAGAGATTTGTTTCAGGCACGTATTAACCCCAACTCTTTTGTTCAAATGGCTATATCTCTTTAACAGAGCCGAATTCCTAAAGATAGAAAATGAAAAAAAGGTTTCCTTTGGTCCCAAGAATCTACTATTAAAATATATGTACGAGTCAAAGACTCACCCTGTATAGATCCTAACGCCCGGAGGGAAACATTCGGTCCGAGGGATGAATGTTGCCCGATGGATCTGATAACGCTCTTGGTGCATTTTATTCTTCACGAAAATAGTAATTTACGTAACAAGTCCGGAAAATAGGGTTTTTTTGGACGAATAGACAAGATTCTAGGACGAGCCGGAGGCGAGTCCTGGAAGTCTGTGAGTCCAAAAAAACTATTTCCGGGCGTGTTGCGTACAATATTTTTTCGGCAACCGTGAAGAATTACAAATCAATGAGATGACACATCTCTTTATTGATTTTGATTCATATTTGAACTAAACAGAACACAGAACAGAACTGACATCCGTTATTTCGTTGCTATTGTGATGATCATAACAATGACAACAACGACGTGTTTTTCCGGCCTAGGCCGGGAGGTACGTACTTTCCGGCCTAGGCCGGGAAATGCAACTTTCTCAAAGAAAAAATAATTTTATTACAATAAATATCGATCTTGAAATTATTAAATTGTTCCTGATTTCTTTCCATTTATTTTACCTACCGTGGCATTTGTTGATATTCTGAAGATCGTTGCGTATAGCTGTCATCATTATATCAAGTGGATGTCATTACTGTTATCTTCATGAAGACTTAAAGAAATAATGGATATGAATATGAACTCACAAAATAATATCATAGAAAATGCAGCCAAAGCTGCGAATAATTTTAATCGGAGAAATCCAGATTAATTTACGACTAGGATTATATGGAATCTTCAATCAATGGAAAATTAAATCATTGCAATAGATGAGACCGTGTAATTGGCGTACATTCAAGAACTGGTTTGTAATTTTATTTTTCTCTCAGGTTATGTGTTTAATTTTTTTTAAAGTTCAGTCCGAAAAGTTTTGTCCTGCGTCATTGTGGACGAAATATTTATTTTGAAGTCTACACTGATAGTCAATGAAAATATCAATATTTCCTTCCGGCAGATAGCGGTTTCAAAAATTACATCTAAAGGATGTACGAGTATTTCGAAAAAATCCAAGGTTTGGACAGCAGATCAAGTTCAAGTCTTGATGAATATTCATCTATTACATAAAGCAAATCTAATACTCGGTGTTTTTGGAAAGCTAAGGAGGGTGGCTGTTCATTTGTAAGAAAACCCGAAACTAAAACCGTTGTGTCAAAAGGATTCAGTATTGCAGAGGAAGAAAAAATAGGAACTTTGAGGCTTGTCAGAAAATATATATCTTCAAAACCCAGTGGAGTGAAGAAACTCAGAAACGGTCGGTGCACCGTCCAAACTGTTGGCAAAAATATCATAGTAGTAACTTAGTGAGTATGCCTTCAATGATTGCCAAATACTCAAAATTGGATAATGCAAATGAATATACAGGACATTGTCTGAGACGTACTTCGGCCACTCTTAACTGAGGCTGGTACATCGTATGAAACTAACAAAATGCACGAAAGATGGAAGAGTGCATCTGAGGCGGATGGTTGAATAGAACAGTGCATTTTCTCTAAAAACAAAATATCAACAATAATCGGAACTTCGGTTACAGATTCTTATCAATTTTTAGTGGTTCTCTCATGAAAGAATTTCCAAGTACTTGTGTTTAAATAATTTCGTTCTAGCTGATTATCCATAACGCTCGCTAAAAATGCCCTAGCGCGTTATGAGTGTATTCATAGCAACCGTTCCTAAGGTGAAATTAACTGATAATATACAAGTGAAATATAAACAATTGAATGAATTGATATCCCAGGCACAAGTAAGGTTTGGATTGTAAGAAATGGAATTAAGGAAATATTTTCAGAAGGAAAAGCACGATATTTATGAATCTCATCAGATGCTTCATGCGTCATTGAACGTGTTTGCAAACTTTCATGATCATCGTTTTTTTCATTCAAAAGATGGTTCATCACAGACCTTTTATTCTTTTCCGATCGATTCTTGATTTTCAGTCAGTGGTTAATTTTCCAATTACAATATATTTAGAGCTAGTAGTAGTAGTAGTAGTAGTAGTAGTAATTTATTGTCATCAATATTACATGACTCGTCCACAATAATATAAAAGTATATATCACATTACAAAGAAATAACATGAGAACAAACAACATAAAAAAAAAAATTCAACTATCCAATCTTGACTGAAGGAACTCATCCACTGAATAAAATGCACCCCTTATCAAGACTTCTTTCACTTTCTTGTTGAAATGTGGCTGCATGAGACATTTAATATTTTCTGGTAAGTGATTGTATAATTTTACTCCCCAGAAGTCCACAAACTGTTGGGTATATTTTTTAGAGTGCTCCAACAGGCTTAAATGAATCCAGCCTTCACTACAAGCTTGGAATTTTGAAACGTTCACAGAATGATTTAATTTTTCAGTTCTAACAAATGAAACGTGTTGTGCTCTTGATGACAGTTCGTACAGAAACTGTTGATATGTTCCATTCTATTTATGACGTCCTCAACTGCACTTAGATACGATTATTGCCAAATGTCTGTTGTTATTTTGGGAAAATTTGGGCACAAATATTGTGGAGATCTCAAAACAATGCAACATATTGAAGACAAGACGTAATTGTTCTTACATAATGGAACAGTTAAAAATATATTTTAAATTAATGCATCTTGCTTCTCCACCGCTTTTGAGAGTTTCTAGAAACGATTTGATTGAGAAGAGGGACCCATCACGCATTTCCAGCTTCATACAGGATGAGTCTTTGACTTTGACAAATATTTCCACTGTAGATTCCTTTCATCAAAAGAAACACTTTTTTTGTACCATTTTTCGAAATTCGGTTTCGTTCGAAAGATACAGGATGTCGAAAATTAATGGAAAAAACACTTTTCTCATATCCTTGGGACTATTATTTCAAATGAACTGAATTTAGGTTGATTGTTTACTTTATTCATGGTGTATATTTCTCAATCAGAACTCATTCAATTTTCCTTCTGGTATGAAAGATATAGCGCTATCCGACTTACAAATCCACAAAAAAATATCTACTATAAAACTACGGTTTATATTTTCGAAGGAATTAATCATTTCGCGTCGTTTTCGAGTTATTCCTAATTTTATCCGATAAGATTTGAAGAAATTCTCATGAATCCCAACGGTAAAATGGATGCTCCCCTGGATTTTCAAGTCGCAGGTGATATGAGTCGATCCAGAGAGATACGGTTTGTCTTGCGCGTCCGCTTTACCAGTATTTAAAGAGAAAATCAACAATCTGGAATCGTCTTATCAAAATCTTTGCGAAATATCATAGATAATGGGTTTGGTTGGGCCATTGACCTAGAATGCTATGTCCTAGCTTGATGGACTTAGGTGAGGTAAGTGAAAACATAATTTTAATGGGATATTTTTGGGATATCGTGGAAAATATGAACAAGTTATTAGTGTTTACAAACTGATCTTCAGGAAAATGGAACTAATCATGGTGGGAGAAATATGGCTTTCAGGTCTTCCAATTGCAGAAATAATAGGATGGAACTATTTGTTGAGAAATATCGTGTTGGTAACATTTTTATTCAAATAAGGTTAGTTCTTGAATATTCCCTGAATGTATCAACTCAATTCCAATCGAGAAATATAAACTTTGAGGTCTTTGCAGAAAATCATATCAGGCCCGTATTTGGCCGAATTTTTTTGGCTGTATCTTTTAAACGGAGCCGAATTCGAATAAACGGGAAATGAAAAAAAGGTTTTTTTGCCAAAAAAGTACAACATGACTCACTTTCCCTATTCGAAGGGTTGATGGGACTGGCACAGGGTGCAACAAAAACCCTTCAAAAAAAAAATTGTTAAAAGTAAAACAAAAATTGACCTGTTTCAGGTTTTTGTTGCCAAATATGTTTCTTCTGGGAAAATGTATTTGTTCCATAATTTCGACGCGCACTGTATACAAGTGGATCAGTCTATGATACAAAATCATTCATTAGTTTTATCGTTCGAATACCAGATTTAAAGCAATACATCAGATAGATGAGGTCAACTCGCAGAAATGAAATTTGAAGGGAACAAAAAATGCAAGATCCAGAGATAACACGCCGGTTCTGAGAGGCTGAATGCAATTTAATTCAATTACTCCTACTAAAGATAAACGATCTAACATATAGAAATGGCTACAGCTGCAGCAAAAAAAAAAATTGAGTTATCAAGACAAATGACAAACCCCTAGGTCGGTGCACGCAAGGTGAGCTCACAGCGTCTCGTAAAATCCACCAGCGTCGTATCCGACTATGAAACGGACAACGAAATAATTCGAAAAAATCACCAAGAGACAACAAGGCGCCAAAGGAACCCTTCAAGTACTTATATGGCATTCGAGATAATTGACTTCAAACATGAAAAATAATATCGGGTAGGTGAGGGCCATTCTGTTGAATGCAAGTTGTCACTCATACCGCAATCCTTACATAACACGAACCAGCAATTCCCTCACGATTCTATCAATCTCCTCGCTGATCGCAGCTGTCAGTTATGCGCTAGACAACTTACTTTATTTCGAAAACTGACATTGTTTTTGGTGGCAACCTTTGACTATAGAATAATTATAGAGTATAGAACATAGAGAATGTACTGAGAAAAATGGTGAATGTGCCGGAAATTATAATTATTTTGTTTGAGGGTTGAATTAATGTAAAATGATGAAAAATTATCCTAACAAATTTCTTCTTTCACGAAGCTATCCGATTTTGATGAGGGCACAGGCTATAATAAATAGCGCTTGCGTGGGCTAGACAGTCGGGACACGCGCATGCGTCTGTTTGGCTGGCTTCCTCCGGCTTAGGACTCGTTCCGGCGCCTGATTAGTCAATACTGGTATTCTCATCATTTACCCGATTTCTCATGTGGGGAAGTGTACTTATGTTCTTGAGCACAGCTCATACCCATCATCATCATCCTCATAGTCCGGACGTCGTTCGACGTGTGGTGACAATTTGAAGTTATCAACTGTCCTCATTAAGCTGGTTAATAACTCGTCCTACGGTTCTCTGCCACTGCCTTCTGTTCTGCGTAAGCCTATTCGTAGATTCCATACTTGTATTAAGCAGCTGGGTTATTGTATCCGTCCAACTCGAAGGGGGTCTGCCGCGCTTGCGTTTGCCTTTAGTTTTTCCTTGCACTAGAAGGCGTTCGATGTTGTCGCCTCTCATTATGTGTCCATAAAATTTGAGAATCCGCTTGTACACAAGCGTTGATAGTCTCTGTGGCACTTCAATTTCTCTTAAGATGGATACATTCGTTCTTCGAGCAGTCCAAGGTATTTTCAACATTCGACGCCAACACCACATCTCAAAAGCGTCTATTCGTCTTTTATCCGCTCGACGCACCACCCAGGTCTCGGAAGCATAATTGAACACTGAAAACACCAAAGTCTGTTAATTTTAAGTGTTTCTTCAAATCTATTGAAGTTTTCTTGGTGTTTGTGGATTTCAATTCCCTCCCTATAAAGCCTGGGGTAATAAGGGGTGGTGGTACATAACACTTGGGTTTGGTCGAATTGAATGGCGTGATTTGTGTTGTTCAATGTGTGCTCTGCGACGGCGGACTTCTCTGAATGACCCAGCTGCACGGAATTCGGTATACACCCGGAGTACACCAGAACAACTTGAAACCGAATTCGATCACTTAAAACGTACCGTCATAGCTAACGGATATACGAAGAAGGACATCGATAAAGAAATGAAACGAAGGCCTGTGAACAACACCGACGATGGATTACAGCGCCAAGAATCCTCGAAAAAAGCATTTTTACCGTTTGTCCCCCGGATAACAAATAGAATCGGCCGAATTCTGAGGAAACACGACATCAAGACCATATTCAAACCTTCGAAAAAGACCAAAGAACACCTGAAATCTCCCAAGGACAGAAGGGACCCACTCAGTACTCCGGGTGTATACCGAATTCCGTGCAGCTGTGGGAGTGTATACATAGGTACAACGAAGCGATCAATAAACACCAGGATCAAAGAACACAAGGCCAATTGTAGACTGGGTCATTCAGAGAAGTCCGCAGTCGCAGAGCACACATTGAACAACACAAATCACGCCATTCAATTAGACCCCTTATTACCCCAGGCTTCATAGAGAGGCAATTGAAATCCACAAACACCAGGAAAACTTCAATAGATCAGAAGAAACACTCAAAATTAACAGAGTATGGGTACCTGTGCTCAAAAACACAAGTACACTTCCCCACAAGAGAAATCGGGTAGATGATGAGAATACCAGTATTGACCAATCAGGCGCCGGAACGAGTCCTAAGCCGGAGGAAGCCATCCAAACAGACGCAGGCGCGTGTCCCGACCGTCTAGCCCACGCAAGCGCTATTTATAGCCTGCGCCCTCGCCAAAATTGGATAGCTCAAGTATAAGAGAATAATTCTTGAAGATGCCAGACACTCGATCTGGCGAAACGTCGAAATCTAATAAATCACGCCGGCCGAAATGCTCGAAACAAAACCACATGTCAGTTATGACACATTTTCGAAATCGCCAAAATATCAAAATTTCGGTATAGGTATTTTCAAAACAAATGAAGATACTGTGAAACAGCTTTGAGTTATGAAGTTTTCACGAAAATCGAGCCCACGACTCCTTTCAACATTTTCACCTATCCAGCCTAGGTACCAGAAACAGCCAAAAGCAATTTGGGTGACCCTGTGCCTGTACAAGCAGTTCAAATTGGAATATTCGTAATCTGCACACAATTTCATGAAAAAAATTTAATTTTTGCCTTATTCTGATTAGAACCTGGGAGAATGCTCCCCACGGCGTATACTAGATTCATGTAAGACAGATTAGTACAACTGCCGTGACGTGATTAAACAAAGCACACATACGTTTCCACTTCAGAATAATCAAACACAAACATGTACTAAATCAGTGTTAATCGGAGTTGAACACTAGAACTAATTAATTATTTGGAGCAGATGTATCGGATTAGGGATGCAAGCGGTTCACTCAACTAACTCAACTTCTTAAGAATCCTAAGTGCTACTTGGAGCATGACTCAGTTTTCCAATCATTCGATCGTAGCTAGGTTAGCCTTTATACTTTCGGTCTGTGTAGAAATTAATCTATATTCGTGCCAGTCTTTTGCGAGATTATTCTTTGATATCGAGACTTTCTTGATCAACGTGGAAAGTTACCTTTATCACATATTCAACGATAATGTCGGTTTGTAAAGTTTTTTTATTGAGTTCTATTGGTGTAGAGGTTCGGTATATAGGCAAAAACTTCTTTAGTCTACTGATGATTTAATGACGCAACAGTTTCGGAAACCAAACTGTTTCCTGCTTCAGGCTACAAAAATGACGAAATTTATTTTAAAAACATCTTTTACCCTGATTACAATAGTGACTCACCGTTATAAATCTAATTATTGTTCGAAAAAGTCCAAAATATCTCAAAATTTTCCACACTATCTAACCGATACATCATTGATTTAAAATGGATAACATAAATCTGTCATATACCTTCAATAGGGCAAGTGTCAAAAACTACAGAAAAAGAACAAGAAAACGAACAGTGACAAACACACAGAGTATTAGTAGCTATAACAACAACAATATGTAACGTTAACCTACTTGTCATAATTTAACCTCTTGAAATCCTCCGGAAGCACAACAAACAATAAAAATAACAATCAGCAACCGAAAGCATCTAAATTTTACACCTATTGATAATATTACTGTATATGGCACTTAAATTTTCTAAATCAGACCTAAAATTAACACAATTGGACTTCTTTATACATATCATTTCAGCAAATAATCTCTTTTTGTAGTTTTCTTCTTTATGGAGTATTTTCACGTTGTCTAGAGAGAAGTCAAACAAATGTCCTGTAGCCAAGTGAGGTTCTGCTAGTGCTGTTCTTTGATTTGAAATATTCTTACATGAATTTTTATGATTGGATATTCTATTAACCAGATACTGCTTGGTTGTGCCTACATAACATTTTTCACAGTGGCTGCAGTTTATCTGATAAATGATGTTAGATTGGTATTGTTTGGGAATTGCATCCTTCAGTCGACTGAATATGATATTGTTTAAGGTATTTTTTGAATAATTAACTATTCTCATATTATCTTTTTTAATAACTCCATTCAGTTTATTCGATAGACCAGGAACTGACAATAGTCTGAGAAATCCAATATTAGGCTGATCACGTTGTGTGTTCGAAATTCCTTCCCTCATGTTAGGAGGATTATACGAATTGATGATCCTGTTCTCAAATCCGGTTGGATATCCATTCCCTTTGAGATCTTTCTTTAGTGCCAATAAGTTTTTTTCTTTAAATTGATTGCTGCAGAGATTGTTAATTCTAAATAGAGCTTGTTTTACAATATTCACTTTTTGGTATAAAGGATGTAACGATCTGAAGTTTATAGTTCTGTTTGTGCTAGTTGGTTTTTTATATAAATCTGCTGATAACGTGCCTTCTCTGGGATCTCTGATAACACAAACGTCTAGGTAGGGAAGACAAAACTTGTCATTTTCCAATTCATACGTGAAGTTAATATGTGGGTCAATGGAATTAAAAAGCTTGAGGACATCTTGTACAGAGTCTTTAGGTATTATGGTGAAGACATCATCCACATAAACAGTTAAAAGTGGCAATGTAAAGTTTAACTTGTCTCTTACTTCACTTAAGATGTAATGCATAGCCATGTTAGCAAATATTGCTGAACAAGGGGCACCCATCGGGCAACCAGACGTCTGTTTATATATCTGATTATTAAAACTGACGTAGCTGCATTTGAAACAAAAATTAACCAATTCCAAAATGTTTCAAAATCTAAGCAAGTATTGTTTTCGATCAAATGCCAGTTATTACGGCATAGGTTTAAGATGAGATGTTGTTTAACGTTCGTGAACAGACTTTGCGCATCGAATGATACCATGATGTAATCTTCTTGTACCCTGACATCCTTAAGTAGACCCACAAATTCAAATGAATTTTTAACATTAAAATTAAACGAAGGTAAGATACCACTCACAATATCAGCTATGAATTTGGAGATGTTGTACCCAGGTGATCCAATATAAGAAACAATAGGCCGCATAGGTAAGCCATTTTTATGTATTTTACACATCCCATATAATTTAGGTGGAACACAATTGTACTTTGTCATTAGCTTCCTTTGGTCATCGGAAATGTAATTACTTGTATGTAATGACAAAACAAGCTTATTTTATTAGACTCCTTCTGAAGTGTCATAGTTGGATCCTTTTGCAGTAACTGGTAAGTATCAACGTCATCAACTAGATTTTTCATTTTTTCAAGATAGTCATCCTTATGCATCACTACAGTACGGTTTCCCTTATCTGCTCTACACACTAATAGTTCTTGTTGGTGCCTCAAATATACCTTTGTTTCTCTGACTAAGCTGTTAATGTGCTGTTCTAAAGGATTCAAAGATCTCACAGATTTTGGTCTGTTCATGAAATTAACAATGATATTTGTGCACAAAGCTCTCTTTTCATCTTTCAACTCTGTTGTATGTTCCCTCTGGATTATATCTTCTACATCTTTAAGCACTTCCATAATAGGAATTTTGCTTACTTCGATTGGTGGAATGAACTTAGGGCCCAATGCTAACAGTGAACAAACATTGTAGGGTAACGCCACCGATGTACAGTTATACAACCATTCTGAGTTCTGTTGTAATTTTATACCACTTTGATTGATTATAAGACACTCTAGCTTTGCATTCAATCTCGCCGTAAGAGTCTTACTAAATTTGGCAAAATAAGAATCCTCCATAAATATGAAATTTTGTATTATAATATGAGGTAAGATTGATTGAGCACTGGTAATAGTATTTCTGATTTGTTTATGGATATTGTGGATTCTCCAAAACGTTATTTTGATCTCTAAGTTTAAACACTTGGATTGAAACCCTAGGACTACTTTATCTACCTCTCTTCTGTGAGGATAGTCTTGAGTGAGCATACCATAGATGGAACCAAAATTTTGTTTGATGTTAAAAATTCATTTGAATTTGTGGGTCTACTTAAGGATGTCAGGGTACAAGAAGATTACATCATGGTATCATTCGATGCGCAAAGTCTGTTCACGAACGTTAAACAACATCTCATCTTAAACCTATGCCGTAATAACTGGCATTTGATCGAAAACAATACTTGCTTAGATTTTGAAACATTTTTGGAATTGGTTAATTTTTGTTTCAAATGCAGCTACGTCAGTTTTAATAATCAGATATATAAACAGACGTCTGGTTGCCCGATGGGTGCCCCTTGTTCAGCAATATTTGCTAACATGGCTATGCATTACATCTTAAGTGAAGTAAGAGACAAGTTAAACTTTACATTGCCACTTTTAACTGTTTATGTGGATGATGTCTTCACCATAATACCTAAAGACTCTGTACAAGATGTCCTCAAGCTTTTTAATTCCATTGACCCACATATTAACTTCACGTATGAATTGGAAAATGACAAGTTTTGTCTTCCCTACCTAGACGTTTGTGTTATCAGAGATCCCAGAGAAGGCACGTTATCAGCAGATTTATATAAAAAACCAACTAGCACAAACAGAACTATAAACTTCAGATCGTTACATCCTTTATACCAAAAAGTGAATATTGTAAAACAAGCTCTATTTAGAATTAACAATCTCTGCAGCAATCAATTTAAAGAAAAAAACTTATTGGCACTAAAGAAAGATCTCAAAGGGAATGGATATCCAACCGGATTTGTGAACAGGATCATCAATTCGTATAATCCTCCTAACATGAGGGAAGGAATTTCGAACACACAACGTGATCAGCCTAATATTGGATTTCTCAGACTATTGTCAGTTCCTGGTCTATCGAATAAACTGAATGGAGTTCTTAAAAAAGATAATATGAGAATAGTTAATTATTCAAAAAATACCTTAAACAATATCATATTCAGTCGACTGAAGGATGCAATTCCCAAACAATACCAATCTAACGTCATTTATCAGATAAACTGCAGCCACTGTGAAAAATGTTATGTAGGCACAACCAAGCAGTATCTGGTTAATAGAATATCCAATCATAAAAATTCATGTAAGAATATTTCAAATCAAAGAACAGCACTAGCAGAACATCACTTGGCTACAGGACATTTGTTTGACTTCTCTCTAGACAACGTGAAAATACTCCATAAAGAAGAAAACTACAAAAAGAGATTATTTGCTGAAATGATATGTATAAAGAAGTCCAATTGTGTTAATTTTAGGTCTGATTTAGAAAATTTAAGTGCCATATACAGTAATATTATCAATAGGTGTAAAATTTAGATGCTTTCGGTTGCTGATTGTTATTTTTATTGTTTGTTGTGCTTCCGGAGGATTTCAAGAGGTTAAATTATGACAAGTAGGTTAACGTAACATATTGTTGTTGTTATAGCTACTAATACTCTGTGTGTTTGTCACTGTTCGTTTTCTTGTTATTTTTCTGTAGTTTTTGACACTCGCCCTATTGAAGGTATATGACAGGTTTTTAAAATAAATTTCGTCATTTTTGTAGCCTGAAGCAGGAAACAGTTTGGTTTCCGAAACTGTTGCGTCATTAAATCATCAGTAGACTAAAGTTTTTGCCTATATACCGAACCTCTACACCAATTACCATTTCAAGGCAATCCATGATATAAATTGAGTTCTACTCTCTGTATAAAAAGTACCCGGAAAATGTTATTTAAATGAACCGCCAAAAAGGAATCGGTAATTTTTTTTTTCTTAAAGTTGGTAGGACCTTCCTTTATTACCAAGCCAAATTTGAGCGCGATCTGTCAACTAGTGTGTTTACAACAGCTGTCAGTATCAGTCGACCTCAAAAGTGCTCTGCGAATTTTACAATGGAAAAAATAGTTGATCAAAGAGTTTGCCTCAAATTTTGTCTTGCAAACGAATTTTCTTGTGCCGATTCATTGAAAATGTTGAAAAAAGCCTTTGGTGATAATTGTATGTCAAAAACACAAGCATACGATTGGTACAAATCATTCAAAGACGGTCCGAAAAAACCACGTCAAAGTCGATCGAAAATTAAAGTTTTGCTCACTGTTTTCTTCGATTATCGTGGTGTTGTGCACTCAGAATTTCTTCCTGAAGGACAGACAGTGAATAAGGAGTATTACTTGGGTGTATTGAGGCGTTTGCGTGAGAATGTTCGTCGTAAACGGCCAGATTTATGGAAAGACAATTCGTGGATTTTGCATGATGATAACGCGCCGTCGCACCGAGCCATAATTATTAAGGAATACAAGACCAAAAACTCAATAAATACCATCGAACAACCGCCGTATTCACCTGACTTAGCTCCGTGCGACTTTTTTCTATTCCCAAGACTCAAATTGCCCCTACGTGGAACGCGTTTTGAGTCCATTGAAGCCATCAAAACAAATTCGCAACGAGAACTGAAGGCCATACCTTTGGCGGCGTATGAGCGGTGCATGGAAAAGTGGGTTCGCCGATATCATAGTTGTATTGTAAGCAATGGGGACTATTTTGAAGGAGACAAAATAAATATTGATGATTAAATTTAAATTTATGTGTTTTTTTTTTACAATTCCGGGTACTTTTTATACAGAAGGTATAACGATCCCAATTCCTAAACACAAATAATTCATTCAAATTGATGAGAACTATACAACGGTGAAAAATACCGGCACTGTAGAACTTGAGTTGTAAATAAAATCCAAATTATTATTTTCCCATTCAAGTTTGTAATATGAATATATTTATTCTCATTTTTTCATTATAGCAAAATGACGGCAGTGGAAAAATTATGAATATAGTAAATAATCAAACGCAGTACTTCAGTGTGGGAATATAGTATTCTACTCAATTATGATATTTCGGAAGAATATTCCAGACTAATAATGATAATGGCTAAAACATAAAATACCTCCGACGTGACGTAGGTAGCAATTCGAGTAAAGGGTTTCCATTTCATTGACAACTAATTATCAATTGTAAATTCTCCAAATCCAAATAAATATGAAATATTAATTTATTGAATGTCCCTCTCGAAATTTTGAAAGATTGAATCTATTCAGGACTGAATCATATGTTGAAGATGAGTTGCAAAATTGTCAGGGATGTTTTAGGAAAAATAAATTTTCTCATCAGGTTTTTCTTCTTACTACTTCCATTGAATTAGTTTTCGATAACATTCAACTAAGGAAGCTGCATTCGTTGATTTATCATAATTTCAGGACACAGTATGGAAATATGCCTCAGTTTTTGAACTTAATAATCAAATATGGTGGAATGATTCGTCTGATTGAGATTATAAAGATATTTCCAATGATGAATGCAATTTTTTCAGATGAATGATCGGATGTTCATTTCATCATAAAGAGGTATGCAGTTAATAATGGAAAATAACATCAGCTAAATGACCACCACGACATATCTTTTTCATGAAATTTTTCATATCCAAATGGCAAAGTGGCTGCCCTCTGTCCTCGATAGCCTCACGACATCCATCCTTGAGGTCTTGAATCGACGCTGGGCTCTTGGCGTAGACTGTCTCTTTCACATGGCCCCAAAGGAAGAATCCGGAAGGTGTTAAATTACAAGATCTCGATTGCCAATTGTGTTCACCTCTTGGACCAAGAACAAAGTGGTCCATTCCTCTAGGAAAAGACTGCTCAATAGCACAAGCAGAGCTATATGCCGTCCTCATCGCATGTGCGGTGAAGAGTATCCGCAGAGGATACTCAGGGAAACACATATACATATGTTGCGACAGTCAGGGCACACTGAAATCCCTCTCTGATATAAAAGTAACCTCAAACTTGGTATACGAATGCAGAAAGGCCCTGCGCAAGCTTGGCTCACATAACACTCTCATTGTTATCTGGTGCCCGGCGCATGCGTCTATCTCTGGTAACATGAAAGCAGATAACTTAGCCAAAGAAGGGGCTCGCTCGACGTTTACTGGACCGGAACCCGCGTTTCCTATCTGTCATGCATATATCAAAAACCTCTTCAAGAGATGGATTGATAAGAAATTCTCCTCTGAGTGGAGCACGAGAACGGACCTCAGACAGTCGAGACTCATTATCAAGGGTCCTTCTTCGAAGCCGGAGGTCAAAAAGCTCTTGATTCTCGAGAGGAAGCAATTGTCTCTGGTGACTGGTGCTCTAACTGGTCCTCTGTTTAACAAACATTTAAAAAGAATGGGTCTAACTGAGTGTTCCCTGTGCAAGAACGCGGATGAAACGACGGAGCATATACTGTTCACGTGCGACGACTTATCTACAGTGAGGTTAACACACCCAGGGAACCCTACACCTTCCATCTCTACGGTGAGAGAGACTCCTCCTTGTCGGCTCGCGGCATTCTTGTCAGCGTGCCTCCGGGTCTGAGTCTCTCCAGTATTACACAAATGCGGTATGAACAATGGGCCATAAGGCCTACGTTCGGCCAACGAAAGGCACCGCACAGAAGGAGAAGAAGAAGAAGAAGTTCACCTCTTTGAGAGATAACATGGTCCGGATACTTTTCCCGTGAAAGATCAATGGTTTCGTTGCTTGTGTGGCTAATAGCGCCGTCTTGTTGAATGTAAACGTTGTCCAATTCCGGTCATAAAAAATTCATTCACTGTAACTGTTGCTCCAGCCTCATTTTCGAAAATAAGCAAGGTCCACTGACCCCGCCAGACCATAAACCGAATCGAAAAGTCACACGTTAAGAATAGAGAGGCTGTTCAACAATAATTTTCGAGTTTTCCATACTCCAGATGCGACAGTTTTGCTTGTTGAAGAAGCCACCGAGGTGGAAATGGGCCTCATCACTCAAGATGATTTTTCAATGGAATTCTGGATCTTTTTCATGTATTTCAAGGCTCCAATCAGTAAAGTCGATAATCGGTTGGCTTGAGTTCTTGTGTTAACGTAACTTTATAAGCCTCAAGACCCAAGTCTTTGTGCCTAATTCCAAAGAAGGACGAGGAATCGACAAACCTGGATTTTCTTCAACACTTTCGGCTACAGCAGCAATATTGTAGGCTGTTCTTGAGCGACGTGCAAGGGTTTTATTCTTAACATCACTGACTTGTCCCAACAGCTCAAATTCTTCCACCAATTTCTGTATTATGGTTCGACAAGGTGCTTCACGAGGACCAAAAAATGTTCGAGTTTGCGAACCGCCTCTGTGAAATCTTCACCATTTTTATAGTGAATTTCAATATTTTCAATGTGTTGTTGAAGCCCCAGGCAACACAAAGATATCCCAGAGATTTAAATCCCTGCGACTTCTTTTTAGGAAGTTGTGACGCCTTTTGTGACTTCTTTGGGAGGTCGCTGGGAGCTCTATATCTCCTCCAAATGTCTGCTACAAAAGAGTTCCCAGAGAACTCTTGACGGTATCCTACGTGGATATTCTCAAACAAGCCACACTGAGAGTTCGCATACACCTCCCGCGGCGATGACTTTGAGAACTTCTTATTAGCCTCCGCATTGCGAGATGTATAAGATATTCTCAAACAGGTCGCATTGCGAGATGTATAAGAAGTTTTTACACAGGCCGCTTTGCACAGGTATATACAGGTCGCATTGCGAAATGTTAATAGAACTTCAAAAACTAAATTTGATTTGTCCTATTGCTATGATGAGAATCTGTGTATATTAGCTATATTATTGAATTGATCTACACAACAAACAGTGTTAAAAGTTATTCATTATTTTCGGCTGCAACAGAAGGTAAACTAAAACAAGCGAATAAATCCTTCAATCTTTATTATCAACAAATTGCAATAAAAAAATTAAAAAAAAAAATTATTCAAAACATTACATTTCTTTCTTCCTCTGGGTACAATCTCTCAGCCAATCTTGAGAAAAGACTCCTCTGTTCTCCTCCATGTATAAAGTGTTGCCACCCTCCGTACCTACAAGTTCGGAAAAAATAATTTATTTCGGTAGAATTTAGGAAAAAATCGATAGATTTTTGGAAAAGAATACCTTTTCACATATTTTTTGTGTTATTCAAGTTGAAATACAATTTATCCGAAATATTGGGCAAGAGGGTTATTTTACGAATGAAGCAAAATTGAAAATGGATTTAATTTATTTACAGAATTAATGTTCGAAAAACAGATCTTTCGAACAAAAAATGAGTATTCTGACAAAATAAATAGGCATTCAAAAAATTAACACCTATTGAAAACAGCAAATATGCTGAAAACAAACGCATGTACATCAAAATCAAATTGCTTGAAAAAATATAGATTTGTCAACGTATAACCCAACTAATGTCAGTGGTTTATACATTACTCAAAACGTGAATAAACATTGTGTCAATTTCATTTGGAGCACAAATTGAACAAAGAGGGTTTCAACAACAACATTTCAGAGCCCATTCACATATCAGCTTGAAACAAAATGACATATAATTCCAAACAGTTCCCGTGAATGTGTCGAATCATCACAATCCTCATGGAATTGCAATAATGGTTTCCACAGGAACTTGTAAACCATGCCTTTTAAGAATTATCAATAATTTATTAGCTTGAATTTGTGGAATATTCGACTCTACTAACCATTCTTGTGAAATCTGTTGTGAAGTTATTACACTCATCCATATTCTTAATAGAAATGATTATCCTGATCACCAATATACCAAGTAGAAAATCGTTTAACGTAAATTGATCAATTCCGTTATTGGTGGTTGAAGTACTCGGATAACATAAATGGCGGTAAAAATGGTTGAGGTATATGTCCTAATAGGTGAGAAAACTCCAGAAATAACACTTACTTGGAGCACAAATATCCTCATCGAAATTTCACACAATAACGAACCTCGCACAGCATAGTAACACCGATAAACACAACTGACTAATCGGTCCAGTGTCCACAAAACCCCTCTCTCAGATTGACCTTGTCAATCGCATGGTGCACCCTCCTCCTCAAGTTACCGCATGGAGAGTTCCTAAGGATATCGCATGGCGAGGTCTCCAAGACATCGCATGGGCACATCAATGGGAAATTCGCTTAGTAACATCACATAGAGATCTCTGGGACCTCGCGGTAGGAGCTCCCATAAAAGTCGCATTGTAACCTCTCAGAGATATCGCGGAGAAGCCTGTGTTGTCTGGGGCGTGTATCGTTCCATTTTCATTAATTTTCAACTTGTTAAATGTCAAAAAATGACAGCTTCAAAAGTGACATCTACCAAAATAGCGGGCTATTCAAAATAACACCTCTTATTAAAACACCCTTTTTTAGAATTCGATTACCTATACACATGTCTGAATGCACCATGTTGGTAAACAATAACGTCAGTTGCAATTGTAAGCTTGAGTAAAAGCAATTCTTTTTCCCCGTGTCAATCGAACGCTATCTTTTGCAGGTTCCTCGTATTTCTCCGCATTCGAAGTCATTTCTTCCACTCCGAACTCTCACGTAGATCGCGAATAGAAAAAGTAGGTCAATTTATTTTCCTGTTGACATATTTCTGGCGACTAGATGAAAACTTCAGCTTTGATTCGAAACCTCCCGCTGACAGACGACGCCTAGCGATAATTAATTACTCTCGTGTCGAAAACAATTAATACAACAATGGGGAAACGATTCGTTTGTTCTGAAAATCGGGCACAAAAAGTGGTTTCCGAAGTGTGAATAAATCATCAGACAATACCTACTACATTCGACGAACACAACGGAGAAAAAATCCAAGAGACTCTGTCAGGGCGTATTCACGTCGAATACGTAGTCTAATTGATACTTCAGGCGTCCTAGAAAAGAACTGAATTTTCTCCAGAGATGAAAAGCACAAAAACACAACAATTTAACGAGTTTTGAATAAGAGAAATCATAGATTCAATTCCATTCTCTTCAGCTCTATACCTCATTAGTGATCAGATTAGGTACAATACATTTAATTTCATAGTTCAGCCAAATTTTCATCAGGAAACAGAAACTTTAGAACAGGCTCAAATTCACTCTGGTCAAGTTGTGATAAAAATAAAGGGTTTTTCAATAAGAGTTGTTATTTTGAATAGTCCGCTATTTCGGTTTGACATTTGACAAGAAGAAACTACGTCGTGAAGCACCTTGTCGAACCGCAATAAAGAAATTGGTGGAAAAATTTGAGTTGTTGGGACAAATAAGTGATGTGAAGAATAAAAGTCGTGCACGTTGCTCAAGAACAGCCGAGAATTTCGTACTGTGATGTACCCCGCTAGGGTAGGTTCGGTCAATCATACTGTTGAGAGATGTTCAAAGGGGTTTATTTCTTAGACATACTGCACTCAAATGATAACTCACATTGAATGGAACTGTTTACTACCGGCAATAACTGTTGACTAACAATAATCGACTCTTAGACTGTCTGAATGAATGTCCCTAGCCAATTCTCATATATTCTTTATGAAAGTTTACTCGTTTAAATAACATCATGATTGATAAACATAAATGAGAATGGTGAGACCTTATAGCACTGGCTTTGCGTGTTAGGTCACACTTCTAAGAAGGTTACATCCTTCTCATCTCACGTACGAAATATACAGGTTGTTCATACATACTACACTACGAAATTTTGAACGGCCTTATTTACGGAACCCCTGAATTTTTGTCTGTAGGGCCATCCGTTCGACAGTTGATGTGGCAGAGCCACGGCTGGATGAAAGAACAGAATTGACTTCAACCACGGATTCGTGATCAGTGAGTCCAACCTAGTCGATTGTGAACATTTTTGCCTCACAATTCGAAAAATACAGAAATCGTGATGAAAAGATACGGCCTTCGTTCAAGTGGAAAGTGCTTTCAAAAAGAGCAAAATAAAAACATAATTCATATCGTCTTGAAATATCAAAATACTTGAAGATGATTAACAAGATCGTTATACATAGTGGGCAAAACATAAATTCAAAAACACGTGTAAAAGCAGTGTTTTATTTATTAACCAAAAGCAGAAATAGTAGCTTGCATGTTACAACCAAATAAATGCCTATGACCATTAGGACATTTCATTCAAATGAAAATAAAATAAAAAACTGAAAATGAACTGATTCTCGAAGATTAGACGACGGAATTTCCAGATGTATGTGTTCAACTCCGACAAGAAAGATAATAATGAGATCAACCGCATCACCCATGTTATAAATGAAAATACAATTACAGATTTTGAAGATAAGTTGGCACGGCCTGATAACTAGGAGTGCAAGACCACATACAAAAATGTTAACGAAACTTTTCAGGCATGCTTCGAAAACTCATTTCCTTTGATCCAAATGAAAGGATATTTCAGCAAGAAACGTGGTGGCTGCGCAGACTATTTACCGCGTTCGCAGGGATGTGGCTTCTTGGGAACTACTAAAGACTCTGAAACAACGTTTGAAAAATAGTTATAGCTTAGGGAAGAGGCAGGCAAGATGGCATACAATCTTTTGAAAATCGATATCTCTTATGAGGAAAAAAATATAGAGTACAGCATCAGTTGAATATCTAGTCAATCAAGGTAGCTATCAGTTTTTGAAGAAAGATATGAATAAAAAAAATTATGGACAAAAAAAATTATGGACAAAAAAAAATTGTGATAATCTGTAACATCCGAAAAACCATTTTGCCCTACAGTGCAGGGCAAGATGGCATATCATATAATGATATATTTTGTAGTGAAAAAAACAAAATTCCAATAAATAACAGATAATACAAGAAATGGAAATTTATATTCATATAAACAAGAACAAAACATACAAAAAAATCTCACAGATTCAGGAAATCACTGAAAAATATTTCATAAACTTATATCAAACGAAACAAGAACTGAACAAAACATAAAATTAATTCTCTTAACATATTATTCTCATCCCACTCTCTGTTGGTTTTCCTTCGATAATTGTAGACCATCTGAAACAATATTTTATTGTTAATAAAAAGTGCCATGATCCGGGCAAGACGGCAGACGTCATTTTACCCAGCCTCTGTGTATGCCAACTTGCCCTAACCAGGTGTCCAAAAAACGAATAAGTAAATCAACATTTTTTTGACATCTTTTTGTCAAGGTAAATACATAAAAAGGATTACAATAAAGGTACAATTCTACTCGGATATAAGGAATTCAGTGAAATAATCTGTACTTACAGTTATAAAAGCGAGAAGAGATAGATTACGTCGAAGTTGTCCACGCTCACAACACTTTTTCACAACTAAGTCATCAACTACCGTAACGGATCCCTTGAAACAACGTTCGTACACTGTTGCCAACTAATTCGAACATTTGCACCGAGTTCTAGGATTCCACTCGCAATGGATTCTTGAGTACATATGGTATGCCATTTGGCCCTACTATGCCATCTTGCCTGCCTTCCCCTATATAGCGAACATAAGAAGATGAAAATCGATGATCAAGTACTACAGAGAAAAAAACCGAGACCATTTGGAGGTCATTAAAAGAAGAAACGGGTGAACCACAACTCGATGTGGAAGTAAGGAGTGCTATTTCACCAGACGAATTCAATGAGTTTTTCACAAGGATTCCCTGCAACTACGCGGGAATGGTCTGCCAATTTGTTCGTGATCTTCCGTGTTTTTGTACCCCCACAACGAAGATACAATTAGTTGATGTATGAATATCTCTCAAAAGGAAGTCAACAGCTGATATTTCTATGGAATTTTTTGCAGAATAATCATATTTCCTGATCGTTTGAAGGTGGCTGAAATCTTGCCAATATAATAAAAAAAAGAATAATCCAGATAACTGTGATAATTGTAGACCGTTAGCCTCACTGCCTGGAGCGTCAATGATTTTCAACGAACTTTTAAGGTTTAGTTTCCTGAAACATCAATATGGGTTTGTGTCGGATAAACCAATGAATAGTCAACCCAATAGAAAGTTTTCCAATAAGAGGTGTTATTTTGACATTCAAAGAAAAATGCCATTTTTTAGATAAATGATCGGATGTTTGTTTCATCATGATGAGGAAGGTATATGTCGTTAATAATGGAAATAACATCAGCTAAATGACCACCGCGACCATGACTTCAGAACCATATCCTTTTCATGAAATTACATTACATTGTGCTGCCCCATTTTTTTTCTTTGGACCCTTTTTTCATCATTCTCGTTGTAATTTTTTTCATGAAAATATTTCGATATATTTTTTGAACCTTATTTATGTTGAAGCTTGATGCACATATGAATTGGCTCGAATGAATTATCACAGTCCCCACATAAGAAAAACCAAAAACTCCGTGATTCCACCTAATTTACGGCTTTTCAACCTGGATATCTATAGCAGCTCTCGGGTCTATTCTTAATAATGCAAATGATGTTTATTTGAGCATTATTCTATGTTAACTTGCTATTTGTTATACTGAACTCTGATATTCGCTTATCCCAAATGGCATAGCAAAATAGCAAAATTTGTGGAATAGCCCCAGCTATTTCAGTATACTGCAAAATATTGGTCCAGTACGAATTCGAAGCTTTTATCTGACTGATAATATATACTCCATTCACTTTTATAAAGAATCTTGGTGGGCCATGGTTTAGGTTTATCAAGTTCTTTTACTTAAAACGGACGCAGGTTGGCAATCGTGAAAATCAAGCGACATTGCCAAGTCTACTTTCTATTTACTCTTTTTCAACTTTGTGAATGGAGTTAGTTCTTATAAGGTTTATCCTGTGACACAAGATTCGTAGTACCACTACATTTTCATACTGGAGTATTTCAAGTTGCGCAAAGAGGTATTTAATTGTCTTCTGTAGGCTTATTTCTTGAGAATTTTGAAAAGTGTGGATTTCCATACGTCCGTCTGTTCGGTTCTTCTGAAAGTTTTTCTGTCGGGTTGATAAACTGTCACAAAGTAACGGACTATTCTGTCCATTTTTTTCGGTAAAATTTCAAGACTCGGTTCTTGATTTCCGTACAAGAAAATAGCATAACTGAATCTTCCAATCATGTTTATACTCGCCAGAAATTTAGAGTTTATGTTTATCCTGAAAGACAACAAGAAAATAGATATCGAGAATGAAAATATGTCACTTGAATACTTTCAGTTCAATTTCAGAATGTTAATTGATATTTAGGACTTGGAATAAAGTGATTGAAACATTTCACACGAAATTGTGAGGTTATGATCGAAACTATTCACATGTAGTTAAGAATGACATACGTTTCACGACATAATACGATGTGTCGGAAAGAGACAGAATTAAAAAAATATTTTTATTCTCAATATTGCCGCACAAGCGCAGATCTGGATTGTTACCAAAGCCCAGCTTCAGTTTTGATTGGGTCATGGCCCATATTGAAATTATTAGATATATGTTTATGACAGTAGTCTTTGACGCTGGGGAATATTCATAGAACTTATGGTATAAGTTCCGTGGGAATATTACATCCACGTTTTCTGTAGTCGATAGCGTCCGTCTGCTTTGTAGAGTATAGAGAACGATACATTTACGGTGTTACCACAATGGCACTGCCGTCCTCAGAGGCTATATTTGCCATGCCTGTGACAAATTCTAACGGTATTGAGATATATTTCAGTCAACATTCATCATGCTCACTCTATATTTTTGTTTCAGAACGACAACATAGTGAATACTAATCTGGCATCAGAAGAGATGACAGCAGTTAATACGGTGAGTTGGTTCCTTCAACAATGTTACACCACCAATAATAGCTGAATATCTATTTTGACAACGTAAAACTGCCAAATTTTGAATATCAACTTTAAAATTTCGAAGCTTCTCTTATCAGCAAATATAAAGGTATAAAGCTCTAAGGCCTCTTTTTGAAAAGTTACACGCAGATTGATACATCAAATAATCGGAGAAATGTATTATAATCAAATAAACACCAACTTTAAACAAAAATTGAAGGCAAAATGAGGACATGTTTCGATAATTCCTTTATTTGTTTCTCATTTGTAAACGTCAGTTTCCAAAAACACAATATTAGGTAATCAAGAAAGTTTATTTTATCAAGTCACTAACTTGTAAAACTGACAGTTAACTTGCAAAATTTTTACAAGTTAGTAGTATTATTTACATTAGAAAATTTTGTTTTATCGTCATATATGTTGAAAATCATGGTACAATTGTTATTTCCAGTAACACAGATTTTTGATGATGAAAGAGTTGATACTGATGATGATGAACCATCTGTTGACTCAGAAACTGCTGAACTCGAGGACTGCAGAACATTTGTACTCTCTTTACTACCAAATAATTTGCTAGACATTTCGATTTTTTTGTTGACCGAATCATCGACATAACTCATCGCAATTTCGGTGCTCTTCCACCCTCCTGCACGCTTTAGTGCTAAGATATCTCCACCCGAATCCGCAACCATAGTGGCTCCAGTTCTGCGAAAAGAGTGGCCGGTGTATAACTCTGGGTCTTTTAAACCTAAATATTTCGCTATTTGCTTTGGGACACCACCAATAGTGTGCTGGCCAGCATTAAGGGAAATGCACTTTCCATGTCGGTATGTCAAAAAAAATCTTAGGCTTTCTGTTCCAGGAGGTCAACGATTTACATATTTTCTGTATAACATGCAGGGCTTGAAGCTGCAGCCATCATCGGTTATGGTGAATCTTCTTGTTGTAAAATTTTTTGTTTGCCGCAATGTCACAAAAACGTATTTTCCCATATCATCTACATCATTCATGTTTAAGGAGAGAATTTCGTCACATCGACAACATCCAAAAATCCCAAATATTGTTACAATTTTCGCCAGCAACCACTGGTCATCAGGAGCATGTAAAAGAAATTGTTCAGTCTCTTCTTTACTTAATACCTTGGCCTTTTTTGGAGTATAACGCTCACTTTTTCGTTTCAGAAACGCTATCACCTTTTGAAATCTGCAAATGACCACTAAACGTCATATTTTTCAATAAATTTTTTAAGCAAAAGAAACCTGCGAACAGGGGCATTTTCTTTCATTTCCAAGCAGCTTTTCAGCATAGACCATTTCGCCCATAAAGTATTAGGGCTGAATCTAGCTGATAGTTGATTCAAGTAGACCAACAAAACATCTTCAGTTACCCCAATCACACTATTTTTGTTTTGCTACTTTTTGAAGTCGTCGTATTCTCGCTCGTTCCTTGAAGCTGATTTTGCAGGTTATAAACTTGAAGCTACACTGCTGGCTGCCTCAATAATTTCTTTTGGTACATTCATTTTCGCTTTCGCCAAAAAAAATGTAAAGAAAAATAAACAGACATGTTCATGGCAACGCTTCCATAGCTTCCATAGCATTTGCGACAAATTATTGAGATTTTTTTGGAATTTATCTAACCTTTTTACAAATGAGAAACAAATAAAATATAAAACAATACACGCAAGGTAACGGGTTTTACTGGCTCAAGGAGGTAACTGACTCGCCTGCGGCTCGTCAGTTATATCCTCCATTCGCCAGTAAAAACCCTCTTACCTTGCTAGTAATGTTATATACTATTGCTTTATAGTTTGTGAAAGTTTTTCTTATTACTTGTGAAAAAATTTGAGCTAAGAAAATATTTTTTTGCGAGAAGGGTTCATCAGAATTGAGTTTTTCATACAACGTTTTAAAGAGGCTTCCAAGACCTCTCAAATGAAGTATCAATCAACCCTTATCCCCTATCAAATTTTGATGGTTTGAAGCGCCCCCTCTTAGGGGGTCGCTAGTTCAAGCCTCAAGTGTAAGTCAAAAGATGTTCCCCAAACAAAATCATTCGGCGGGTTTCGAGAAATTCTTCCAATCACTATGAGAGAAGGCATTTACGAGGTGGTTTCTCTGAGATAAAACACTCTGTTCATACAAACAATCGAAACCATTACCGTACTCTCCTTCAAGTACTCCCTAAATTTTCACGAAATTAGGGCCATCCAAGGTGAAATTTTAGGTTGGCCATTTTTTCTCCAATCCATAGAATGACCATCACACAAATACCTCAAACGCAATAAAAAGGCGGAATAAATTTATGATAACCAAAACTGCGACGGAATTCAGAACATCCTCATACTAAAATCTCTTCTCTCATAATGAAGCCGAGTTCCTTCCACAATTGTCTCAATTAAATCCAGTCAGTCTTCAGAGGAAGTCAAATGCAATTTCTGCTTCTATCAAAACCCCGAAGTTCGAATGAGTTATCGATTTCTAAAAAAGCGTGTGAAATATTCCATTACCGAACTGAATATATCCCGCTGTTTCACGACGGAAGCCGTTCCTTCATTATAATATTCTGAAATCGGTAGAGAAGCTCTCGAAACTTATATAATATTGAACGCGAAATTAAAATGCAAATGAAGAATATAAAACTAAACTTCATCCCCACAAACTTCAAAATTTAGACATCAAATTTAATGCTTCCATAAAGAGTCCAAATTAACTACATAAAATGGGTGGAAATAGCCCTGGCTATAACTGAGTTAATATTTCAAACGACAATGATAATGAAATTCTTCTCTTCAGTGCACACGAACGTATGATCCGCCGGTCGGTTATTTCGCCCCCGGCTAAACAGCCGTGAAATATTTGAATACTCGGTGCTACCTACATACGGACTGGAACCGTCAATAACCGGACGGGTACCGGTAAAATCAAAATCGAATCCAGGGACAGACAGCAACCGGCCGGCTTAAATGGCAGTATCACCGTTTGAATCGTGGTATAACTGGTAAATCTCCATTCGCAAGTGGTCTCTTTATTTCACGAGTAAGTACCCTAATTTACGACGTAGAGACTTATTTTTTTTAAATTGAAGTTGAAGAACGTCCCGCGGGCAAATGGTTTTCTTTTTTTCGATTTGATTGGTTTTTCAATTAAAAAAACCAGGGTAATCGATAGATCTGGGGTTATTGAATATGTTTTTCGTTTTTCATGAGTACAAGCTATATTTTTGAAATAATCATCATGAAAATTTTTGTAGTTTATAGAAGATTAAATTGTCGAGGGCAAATAGTTGCGATTTTTTCCAAAAAATGATGAATAACCGTCGGAAAAAAATCATTTAGTGTAGTTTCCAAAACGCTGAAGTTCAACCTATTTTTTTTAATTGAAAAACTAATTAAATCGAAAAAATCGCAACTGTTTGCCCTCAGCAATTCAATGTTCTATAATAATAATAAATCATGATGATTATTTCAGAAATATAGCTTTTACCCATGAAAAACGAAAAACATATTCAATAACCCCAGATCTAAGCCCCAGATCGACCTGTTTTTTTTAATTGAAAAACTAATCAAATCGAAAAAAATAAAACTATTTGCCCTCGGGACGTTCTTCAACTTCAATTTAAAAAAAATCAAGTCTCTACGTCGTAAATAAGGGTACTTACTCGTGAAAGAGACCATTTTCGAATGGAGATTTACCACGATTCAAAAGGTGATACTACCCCTTAAGGTGGGCGATCAATGTAGTGTGTTTCTATTTCAAGTTGCATTTAAAAATGGTTTCACTTTGAGAACTGAAATTTTGTGGGTAAACTCAGAAAGGATTGGAGTTCCTAATGAAATAATTGAAATCGATTTCATTTCGAAAGTTCACCTTTTATCTTTCAAAAATAAAAGAAAATAAGACAACTCATGCTTCTGTTTTATTTCAAACGAAAGAACCATGAAAATAGTTCAACTTCCGATTTAAAGTCAATCTACAGATAATTTCGTTCAGAAAAACAACTTGAAATACGAAATTGGCAGAGAATGACCAAATTCAAATATATGGCGGGAAAAAATTCCTGCTTTACCCACATATTCACTTATTTGATAGTTCAGTGATTTTCGGATTGAGAACGCCATTGTACATTTCAATCATAATTAGAAAGATATTCTTAGAATTCATAGTGATAATGTAAGATATTCCATAAAATGCACGGTGGCGCCTCTATCGGATTAGATTTCCTACTCGCTTTGAACGGCGACCTTAAGTGTGTAAATATGTGAAAAGTAATGCAATATTTTCGGAAAGAGGGGATTCAGGGGAAATACTTAGAAAAGGCTTCCGCAGCACTCATGACAACTTGGCCACCTTGGCCTACTAGTGTAGAGTCCGGAAAGGCCTTCACGGCGGAAGAAACAATTTGTACTAATACTAGGTCGTGGCTAAGTTATAATAGTATTATGTATTGATATGCTGTGTTTTGTCAGGGCCTTTTTCATTAAACAAAAGGAATCGGAAGATTCGTTGGATAAGTAAGAACCGACAGAAATTTTTTAATCAAATTACTATTTTGAATGTCTTTAAGTCAGGTATATTATTTTTTTTTAAGTTGACCTAGAGTTTTACTGGTCTGTTGTTTTATTTATCAAGAATTGAAGTTTGATTACTTATTTTGAGGCTTATTCTTTTATGTGAGAAAAACGGTAAAAACCGATAAATCGGCAATTTTTTAAATAATTTACCGAATTACCCGTAAATTCAAATTCGGTAAATTTGCAATCCCTTATAATATGGAGTCCACACCGGGTATTTTATGCATTTTTGATG
Source organism: Adalia decempunctata (assembly GCA_951802165.1). NCBI lineage: Eukaryota > Metazoa > Arthropoda > Insecta > Coleoptera > Coccinellidae > Adalia > Adalia decempunctata. The sequence goes on from OX637697.1 coordinate 9,521,557, forward strand.
TATCGAATTTCAATCTGACAACTAAGAATTATCTAAACAGAGTATGTTATGAAATGTCACAACAATAATAGAACATTTTGCTCGGATTATTCTTTTCGAACATTTATGTTTCCATTGACACTGGCATTGTTGTATTATCGAGAGAAACGAGAACTGAAGCCGACCGAGGCGAAAACAACATGTTTACCCGGAATATATGTTCTTTTAAGATAATTAACAGCATTTTCCGAAATAATCCTGATGTATGGAGAGTGACGAATCCGAACAGAGCACATTCGATTCCTGCATCAGGAAATTACCTATCTTCCTTGTCCCCGTGACTCACTGCACACCCTGTAAAACAAAAAGGATTATGGCTAAAATAAAGCCAACATTTTATCTTCCCCAAAACAGAGCCCCACAACAACTAACCGTCAATCAGCAACGATGTTGACCGAGTTGGGCATTATTCCTATTTTCTTGGCCATCTGAGACGCAGCTGGGGATACTCAACGAAATGGCCCAGGGCGTATCGAATCCATGGATGCTTTCATTTCCGAATAGATAAAACCTAATCTCATGTTTTTCTCCATTTGGTATAGTGGTTTATATCGTTCAATGAAGAAAATCGTTCCAATAAAGAGAATATGGGAGATACAAGTTGCGATGACGCTTTCATTCTTTATGAATATTTTATATTTATACTGGTACTCCTAGATTTCAGTGGAACTCCATAGAAATCCAGAATAGGGTTGTAGGAATTTGAGGAGACCATGTGTGTTCTGATTGAGCTTTATTGATTTGACCCAAAATCGAATGATAACGGCTATTTATGTATAGAGAATGGAAAGAACAAACAAATGTTTTTCAACAAAAATATTTTTAATTTATTCCAAACTGCACTTTTGCATGCAATTGAATTTACTTCCAAAGCACCTTGTAGAAGATGGACAAAATTCGTTGTCTCCTGAAGAGAATCTCGAGAATTATAGCAGCTAGAAGAAAACTGATTTTCATTACACCGCTCTGAAAACCCTATCAAAACATGTCGATTCAGGGCACCGAAAGTGACCCTTTTCCGTGCGGCCGCACCGAAAGTGGCCCTTTTCCGTGCGCTGAGACATAGATGCATCTATGCTGAGACACAAAGCAACGATTGCGTGATGACAGTAGACGTCAGTGTTTCGAATAATTATTGTTTTACAATATCGAAATGCTTTCTGTCGAAGAACAAATATCGTTGGATTGTTTTAGGAGAGGTGTAATGAAAAATATCGTTCATTACACGTCCAGAAAGGCTTTTTACGTGCTTGCACGAATTCCCGTGTTCGGATCCGCCTCACACGGGAACTCTTCGCGCGCACACGGAAAAAGCTTACTTTCTGGACTGGTAATGAAATATACTATTTCGAGCTCACGATATGTCACTTGACGATCTTTTTCGATTATTTAGTTTTTTCAGATACTCTGCATGTTTCAGAGATCAAGGTATCGTTCTCGCTATCCATTTCTACATTTCCTTGGGTCTGAATATCCAAAAATTGCATTTGGACAACCTGAATTTTTGTCGTTTTCTATGCGATTCGATTCTCGACCACAGAGAATGTACCTGCGTGTGTTATGACTTACAATACCGCTCTTTGAAAAAATACTATACCATTGTTCTGAGCCAGGCTGAAGAAATACTTTGGAAATAAGTAAGGTACCATACGTCTTGTGTTGTTAGAATTTGAATATTCTGCAAAGAATTCAGGATATTTTGTAAGAAATAATGTACATCCATGTATAGAGACCAACTACAGAACAGATAACATGTTATCTCTCTTGAACACTCCCCTACAAGTTCCACGGAATTTCAATTAGTTGATGACCCTAATGGCCAGTTTTTGGACTGAAAAATCGCGGATTGAAAGTTGGAAAAATACAATATCATCAGTACATTGGTGTCAACAAGTTGCACAGTAAAGGTGTAAATAGTTTTACTCAGTATTTGGCAAAGGCATTAGATTTGGGCATGCCATTTCAGATTAGAATTCAACTGGATCTATTGCCAAAAATTGACTGCAGTTTTTCCTTTACTGAGGTATCCTTCAATCAGGTGAGGAACGGAATTCGCTCCCTAAAATGTAGTAGAACTCCTGACATTTATGGTCTGTCATCCTTCATTATAAAAAGAAATATTAATAACTTTGTGTCTCCTTTAACCAGACTTTTCAACATGTGTATTAGGGAAAACATATACCCGGATTGCCTAAAAAAGTCGAAGGTTATTCCACTTTTCAAGAAGGGCGATACACATGACATAAAAAATTATAGACCTATCTCCTTGGTACCGATCATATCGAAGATCTTTGAAAAACTATTGTGCTCGCAATTGGTAGCTTATTTCGAACATAATTCACTTTTTAGCCCTAGTCAATTCGGTTTCCGTAGAAATCTGAGTACTAGCGATGCTATTTTGAAATTTGTAGAGTATATCATGCGGTCTTTGAAGATGGGGATTTCTCCTATTCCCTTTTTTTGGATGTGGCTAAGGCGTTCGACTGCGTTGCGCGCCCCCTCTTGATTGGCAAGCTGCGGGCTTACGGCCTTTCTGGCGTATCTCAGTGACAGATCACAGGCTGTTTTTAGCGATGGTTCGTGGTCTGATTTACATGTGGTGGATCTTGGAGTCCCTCAGGGATCCGTGTTGGGGCCTGTCCTCTTTTTAATATTTATTAATGATATACCCTTGTATTTGAAGGACTATGAAATAGTTTTATATGCAGATGACACGACTGTCTCTGTGAGGCCCGGGAGCCTGCGGACTGCGTTGGGGGAGGGTAGTGTGGCGCGAGCGAGGGCTTTGGATTGGTTCACCTCAAATAAATTGCTGATTAACGAACAGAAGACCATCAAAATGTTGTTCTCACTAAGACATACTGATGCTATTGGCCTGGATGAGTGTGTAAGGTTTATGGGTGTTGATTTAGACCCCACATTAAACTGGAGTATCTACACTGATCGGCTTGCTCCGAAACTTAGTCGAAATATTTTTCTTCTGAAAGATATGTCTACCCGTGTATCGGCTGATATTCTTAGAACTGCATTTTATGCAGTGATTGAGTCCCTCTTGAGATATGCCGTATTGGCGTGGGGTAACTCGTCATCCCGTACGAGAATTTTTGCACTGCAAATGAGAGCTTTGAGGATTGTTGCTTCCCTTGGTTATCGTGCTGAGCCGCATTTGTCACTCATGGCATATTGACTTTTCCGTGCATTTTTCTTTTGGAATCATTGTTGTTTGTGCACAAGAATAGGAATAATTTGACCCTAAATAGTGATCATCACGATTATCCCACTCGTGGTGGATCTTTAATAAGACCTGAGTTTTGTCGACTGACCAAATCTCAGAAGGGTCCTTTTCATTTCTCGGTGAAGTTGTATAATAAGTTGCCTGTCTCCTTCTCGATGCTGCCTGTTGAGTTGTTCAAGAGGAGAATGAAGTCTTTTCTTTTGAAAAATGCTTTTCATGATGTCAATGAATTTTTAAAATATGTCTCCCAATTCTTTTCCTCCTAACAGCAGATTGTTTTTTTTTTAGTTTATCTTGTGTCGTGAGCTCAACTTGTATTTTGTATATGTATTTTATTGTACTTTTTATATAGATTATTATTGTGATTTAAACTTAGGGATTTTTGACATGTACAAGAAATATGTATTTTTTTCCAAAGCTCGAAAATATATTATTATTATCTACTATATTCTCAAAAACTAGTAGCCATCTCGAAGTGAATTTGTTGAAATTCAAAGTCGATTCCTGTGGATGTAATAATAATCTCTCATTTGTGTAGGTGATTATATCGGAGAGTAAGTACCTGTATTGAAGACGAAACAATGCATTTGAATCCATAATGAATATGATGTGTTTCATGAGCCGATTATGGGGATTCGACGTATGAAGAGATACACGTTTCTCTAATGCCATTAGGCCAAATGATTGAAATTCATTGTTCCCAACTTGAAAGTTCACGGCAATACTAGCTCTAATTCCTCTTCATCACAATCGATAAAACCATATTCAAAAGTCCCCAACCCGCAAAACCAAGAAACTTCAATTGATAGCGAAAGCAGAACGCTCCCGGCATTATTCTAATGAAGACAAACGAGCGGGAGATAGATTATGCCCCCCCACAGGTTGCAGGCAATGAAAAGGGTAGAGTATAATGAGAGAAACTCTGACATGACATATTAGGCGGTTTTCCTAACTGCCGCAACGTGGGGCGCCCCTGGCAAATGAATGAAAGTAATCAGGGCTCTGGTCGATTTGGACGTTTCAAAATGGCGCGATGCGACTCCCGCTATCGGACTCCGAAGGCTATCATAATTATTCGCCTCAGCCGTTTTTGCGGACAGAAGGACCGTTCGATCATCAAACTACGAATAACGAAATGTTGTCGTTGCGGAATATACACTGAGTTCAGTTCTTTTTATCCGATAACGAGGCCTGGAAATTGCTACATCTCTTCAAGAAGCTCAGCAGCAAAGGAAGCGATGTGAATACAGGTTGAGTCTTCGACTTGTACATATATTTCAACTGTAGATTCTTGAGGCCAAAATAAACTTTTTTTTCATTTTCCATTTCTCCGAATTCGGCTCTGAAATATAGTCATTTGAGAAGAAAATTGGGACAAATACGTGCCTGAAACGATTTTCTGCAAACAACTCAAACTTCATATTTTTCAATTGAAATTGAAATGAAACATTTAGGGAATACTCAAGTACTAACCTCATTCGAATGAGTATGTTAGAATCACGATATTTCTCAACAAAAATACTAAGTTTATCTCGATTATATCTGCCATCAAAAAGCCATTTTTCTCTCAATCAAAATGAGTTCCAGTTGCCAGCTTAACCAATATTCCGAAAACTACGTAAGATCTATGAATCGACCACATCCTTCTATAGAGAAGCGATCTCCAAATAAACATGGAGGAAATTTTTTTCAGGGCTCTGTTGTTATAAAAGTGAAAATTGATTATGCTTGTTGTTTTTCTTTGTTCTCGTGATGATAATGTGAAGACTTTCAGTGAATGGACGTAATATTAACCGTGCAGTGTCGTGTTTATAATATTCCAAGAGGATATTGTTCAGATAGAAATATCGCCCCAGATTATTTAGTGCTAAGATTCAGTTTATTTTTCATTAATTTCAACTCAATTCGTGTTTTTGATCGTGATTCAGCTCATATATCTGAAATTTGTATTCCGTTGACATCTGGACCTGTAACAATAAATTTTTAATCTCCCACATTTGTGGGATTTTATATATTACTAGCTGACCCCGCGAACTCCGTTCCGCCTTAGAGGCAATAAATAAGCAGTTTCCCGTTAGGTTAGGTAGAGAAGTGAAAATTTAGGGTTGTATGTATTTTTGTGTGCTGTATCATAAAAAAATTCAAAAGAAAAATTTTGTACAGAAAAATTGAAAAAAAAAGTTAGGGGTGGCCCACCCTCAACATTTAGGGGGATGAAAAATAGATGTTGGCCGATTCCCGGTCCTACCTGATATGCACACAAAATTTCACGGAAATCGGTTCAGCCGTTTCGGAGGAGTTCGGCCACAAAGTGCAAACAGGACAATTTTATATAATAAGATTACATATCTCTTCATTAAACGTTTTTCCATCATTTAGATTTTAGTCTCGACAAATTTGATAAACATTATTTCAACATTGTTAACTTGTTTAGAAATCAGAAAAATAATAATATTCCATGATATTCAATCCAGGGTAGCATCCAGATTATTTTTGAAATTCATGATTTTTTCCTCAAATTTCATCGTATAGGTACAGTTCCGAATAACTCGAAAATGACACGTTTCATTGAGAAAATATAAGAATTCTACTATTTTCTAAAATGTTTGATTCTTTCAAAAATATGTTTTATCTTTTTCAAGTGTTTTTGCGTGGATTTATAAGTCGGCTTCGCTGTTACTTTTATACCAATAGGATTATTGAATGAGTTGAGATTGGGGAATATGCACCACGAATAAAGTAATTAATCAACTAAAATTCAGTTCATTTGAAATAACGGTTCCGAAGATATGAACTGAATAGTGTGTTTTTTTCATGGACAGGTCTCCACAGTTCAAATATATGTACAAGACAAAGACTCACCTGTATAACAGGTTTCAACCTGTTTTATTTAATCGGGCGCAACGCTTGACACAAAGATAGCCACAGATAACCAGCAGAGTTGTTCAATTTTTGTTGTAACTAATATTAACATATTTGACGACAGATTCAAAACTTTCCATACCTATTTCTTTTTGCCGTCTAGATTTCCATAATTCATGATGGCGACTAGACAATACCGAATATCTCTATCCAAAAAAGCCTTCTATTTAGTTAAGATGAAACATACTTACAGACGAGTTTCGACCAGGATTGGTCAAGTTAGTGTAAGTTAATCTCTCCACTATTCAGAAAGAACATTTCTTCGCACTCAATGGATCTGAGACGTTTCTTGAGAGTAGGTACCTCTATGACCTTCACGAGATGTAGGTAGGATTCCAAAAGTCAACGCAATCTTTAATCACACAAAAGTCATCAGTATTAGAAAGAAGGAACTATTAAGCTTACGCTTAAAATTCAACCATACCTTTAAAGATATACAGGTACTGTATATTTATAATACATATAACTATCATCCAGTAAGGACAACTCTATATTAGTAGGTTTCGAAAAGTTTTAAATCCTTTATGGAATCTGGACACTTCACCTCCGACCTAAAATGTTTTGATTGATGGAGAATGGTTAACAACATAAACAATTTCCTCTTGGTATTTTATAAACTCGACACTATACGGTTAATATTATATTAATTCATTGAAAGTCTTCACATGATCATCACGAGATCGAAGAAAAACAAACTTGGTGAATTACAGCACTCTCCTGGCGGCTCGTGGTGCAAAATTCATCTGCGTGCATTATGACTTACATTCCCGCTCTTTGAATAACATACTATTATACCAGCACACCATAGTTTTCAATGCAAAATTCAACGGTATACAGTATCGAGTTTTACCAAGTGTACCTTTTTGGTGTAAAATAAAATGATGTTTGAGTTCATTTGAAATTCTGGCTTATACATATAATATTATAAAAAAGTCAAGTTCAATACTACTTGGTACGAACCGTGTAACTAGCACTCTCTAAGAGTTAGACATAAAAACAAATTCATTGGATATATCATCTTCCAAAACAGATTCGTATTAAATTTCATCACAATGTTGCCACTAGTTTCGTCAAAATCGTAAAAAATGTGTATTTTTTTTCTTTAAAGACATTTATCTAGAATATGGATGGCGATACGAAAATTTGTTTACTGAGGAATCCCCACTTATTTTCAGTTTTCTATCTATTCTGGTGACGGGATTATCTTTTTTTGAAACACCCTTCATGATTCTGAGGCTTTCTTGCATTAAATCGTATTAGGCGCTGTCGAACTTTCGTCTTACGATAAGGACTATGTTGTCAGCATATCCTATACATTCCAACCTCCGTAAGCATGCACTACTAGGCTCCATAGAAGAGTAGATGTTACTTCTCCTTGAGGTGTTCCACGCAGAACTGAGAACCTGGTCCACCCTTAATAGAATTAGAACGCAACATGGCAGATGGGCATACCTTCTCCACAAATGGGCAAACAACCATCACCATACTGCGACTGCGGAGAATACCAAACGATTAGACACATCACGGAGGAATGTCCCACAAGATCCTACAATGGTAGACCTGACGACTTTCTGCTAGCAACCGCCGGGTCGATAGATTATATGAACCGATTTGACATTTGTTTGTGACATCCTAAAGTTTGTTTGCCCACCATTGTCTCAGCTATTCTCGTTTTCAACATCTCATACATCCATTTAATAATGGTTTTATTCACTCTCCGCCTTTTGAGTGTGTTTTTGACCGACTCATATCTTGTGTTGCCAAAGGCTCAGATGAGTCTAAGAAGGCACACATTGTGATTTCTTTTCTTCGCGATTCAGAGTACTTTGGATGACTTCATCTAGCTAATACAGAGCAATATCTCTTGATGTCCGATAAGCATGCTGACATTCATGTTGTCTGTTCTCCTCCGTTCTTATTAGTTATCTATTTCTTTCTCTAACGTTGTTGATCTTAAAGATCAGGGATCAGTCTCATCTTTCTTCCCTTTCAATACTTATATGTTGTTTGAGTGATGATTTCTTGAGCCTCTTCAGACTCTACAAATATAAAGCTGATACTACCTTGTTACTTCACAAGGATGCGCAAGCAAAACATAATACAGAACTTGAAATAAATAAATAAATTAAAAAGAAACGACGACTATTCAGTAGAAAATGCATTTCACAAATCACGATGTGATATTTTATTATTGCCCCCTTCTGAAAGTGCACTGTTTAACAAACTAGGTCTATCTATCATAATAGTTGGTTTCATATAAAGCATAAAAGGGTGTAAACATGTGGTCCCAATCATTAGCGTATGATTACATAGAAGTATCCGGTTTTATACTCGGACGTGACTAGATAAGAAAATGTTCGCAAATAAACATAGGATTTTTCCGGATTACCACTGTATACCCCGAGTTCCGAAAATACAAGATTGAAATACTCTATAAAAATGCATGGGAGCATTTCTTGGAAGCCTCTGAATTCTATAAAGAAATGCGATTTCCAAAGAATTTCTTCCCCCCGTACGTAAGTTCACACAAAAGATCTAGGAGGAGCGAGAGGAAATAACTCTTTTTCGTTACTTCGAATTAGAGAATGGCGTCAATACCTCCAGAAGCATTGAGATGCAGTAGTCGACCTGCTAATTTTCAGTTGAACTAGAAATTTTTTTATCATGAATGAATGAAAAGCTTATACATACATATAGATACTACATATATTGTATGTACTCCATTCACTTTTATGAAAGTATCCCGGTTGGCAATGAAATTCTGACACATTTCACAGTGTATATTTTGAAAATGTTAGGTTATAATCATTCTTCTGTCAGATACAAACGTAACGTTGCCCTTTCCACATAGAGGTCGTAGTAATTACGTATTAATCAAAATTTTTATTTACTTTGCGAAAATAATGAATTTGAGAAAATATTATGTGAATTCAATGATTCCTAAGACCTGGCGTATGTTGAAGAACATTTTTTCTCTGTTGATACTGAAAATATTTCACGTATATAAACATGGTTGGAAGATTTAGAAATCAAGAATCGAGTGTTGAAATTTTACTGAAAAATAATGGACAGAATAGTCGGTTACTTTGTGATAGTTCATCAGAAAAAAAGAGTACTCGAAAACCCGTCAAAAAAACATCTACACGAACAGACATAGAATTCCCCAATTTTCGAAATTCTCAAGAAATAAACCTTATAAGACATTTGAATACCTTACGAATGAAAATATCGACTCCACAATTCGATTTAAACTAGCAGGTTCGCGGAAAAAAGTCATCAATTCTATTAGTTAAATTTCCTGTATTGAAATTCCCAAAATTTCTGCGGATCACTCTGCCTTCATCAGGGAACTAGAAGTTTGAAGTGAAATCGATAACAATTATAAACTCACTTCAATGTGAGGTTAACTTCGTCCAAGGATTAAAATAAACACAAGACACATGGCAAAGGAAAAGATCTATAACAAGAAACCAACAAGTCTAAGTCCAGGGATCTCTCATACATTCAATTAATATTTCAAGTCCAAGTAATCTGAGTAAGTCAATAATACTTCAAATTGAACAAGGCGAAAGACAGAACAAAACAACACGGCAAAAGACACCTGTCAAAAATATGTCAAAATCATAAAATCCTCTCAGACTCGCAGAATACACTGATGTCGTGGCAATCGGTGACTTAATTCAAATCATTCGGATGCTTCAATATTTTCACAGTCTCCAAGAATATTCTTAGAGGCATTGTTCTCCGATCTTGATACCTTGGCACCATCAAAATCCATGCTGTGATTAGTCTCATAAACATGTTTGGAAAGACCACTACTCTGCTTTCTCTGTCCACAATCTGTTCCCTGATCCTTGTTCACAAATTTCTTCCAGTTTGTCCGATATAAGAGGAAGGTATGCCTTTAATAATGAAAATCAACATCAGCCAAATGACCACCACAACCACGACTACAGGACTATATCCCTATCATGAAATTTTCCATAACTAAAGGCGAGTTTATACAGCAACTAAAATAAAATAAGAACTAAAATAAAATAAGAATGTTCACTTGATGACATCGTTTATACAGGAAATAAGCTAAAATAAGGAATAAGAACAAGAGGTGGTCAACTTTATTCTTATTCTTCTTCCTTATTTCAGCTTATTTCCTGTATAAACGGTGTCATTGAAATGCATGAAGTGGACATTCTTATTTTATTTTAGTTCTTATTTTATTTTAGTTGCTGTATAAACTCGCCTTAAGTCGCAAAGTGGCTGCCCGACGTCCTCGACAGCCTCACGAATTCCATCTTTGATGTCTTGCATCGACGTTGGGTTCTTGACGTAGACCTTCTCTTTCACTTGGCCCAAAGGAACTAGTCGCAAGGTGTTAAATCACAAGATCTCGGTGGCCAATTGTGAGCACCTCTTCTAGAGATAACACGATCCGGTCATTTTTTCTGTAAAAGATCAATGGTTTCTTTGCTTGTGTGGCACGTAGCGCCGTCTTGTTGGAAGTAAACGTTGTCAATTCATCAATTCCATCTAATTCCGGTCATGAAAAATCATTAATCATTTCTCTATACATTTTTACGTATTGACTCAACTAGACGAATGTGGATGGCTAAGAACTTTTCCACATATGTATACAGGGTTATCATAATAATCCGTGCATTAGACTTTCTCGGCTTCTATAAGGAAAAGATTTCTGAAATTTGGCACACGGCCGTTTTTCGAAGGGGGAAATCATGCTAAAATATTTTCATCGAAATCGCACTTCCGGTTATACCGGAAGTGACCATCAGCTTTGGTATTTCAAATGGAACTACCTATTTTTCTAACGAGAAATGAATTCCTTTTTGAATTCTACACATTTCTTATCTGAAACACTTTTACGTTGTTGTCATGGTTACGAAGATATAAGGACTTCTATGAGAAAATGGCCAGTTTCAGAGGTCCGCGAAACGTATCATAGCATGCATGCTATCCATAATAAAGAAACAAATGAAGGATTTTTCGAAAATTCAATCATTTTTCCTCGTATTGCATGGCTATCGAATCATGTTGTTTGATTGGAACTGTCACAATAAATTCATATTTCTGAGAAATTCCAAACTGCAATAACTTCATTTTTTCAAATGGCATGCCTATATTTTTTGTACAGAAAACGATTGGAGATGGACACAAGAAACCTTTGGAATGTTTGAAATTAAATTTTCTGTACAAAAAATATGGGCATGCCATTTGAGAAAATGAAGTTATTGCAGTTTGGAATTTCTCAGAAATATGAATTTATTGTGACAGTTCCAATACTCCAATAGAAAACATGATTCGATAGCAATACAATACGAGGCAAAATTATTGAATTTTCGAAAAATCCTTCATTCGTTTCTTTTTTGAGGATAGCATGCATGCTATGAATACACCTAAAATAACATCAATATGACTCATACGACTGCTATTCACAGTGACAAAGTGAAGCCAATTCGTTGGTGAGAATTGAATTGCACGCAGGCGTCAACTGAAAATTTAGAAATTCCGGGGAAACGTAGAGGTTATGCTTGTACCGAGTGACAAAAAGAGAAAAGATGACGAGGATGAAAATATGTCACTTAAATATTTTCAGTTCAATTCAGAAATATGAATATAGGTGAATGAAAGTAAGCCTCTGAAATATTTTTCAAAATATGAGGAGTTAACCCTGATATTCAGGACTTGCAGAAATCATAATAATGAGATTAAAAACGTGCACATGAAATTATCAGGGGAATAAGTGAAACACTTGTTCAACGCGACTACATACAATGAGACAGAATGAATGAGTAATGATTATTCCTAATATTCCATGCGCAGATTTCGACGCTTGCCAAAGCCCAGCTTCAATTTTCATTGGCTCATTGCCCATATTGGAATTATTATTACATATTCAGGGTGTTCCAAAAAAGGTGATCTCGCCTCTGGGATATATGAAAAACTGAAAAATAATTATGGTTTGTTCGGTTAAAAATTAAAATACACATTTTTTACGATTTGAACGAAGAAATTTCACTTTTGAGGAAGACCATAATCTAACAAAACTTATTATTGTTACGAAGTAACATTTTTCCAAAATTTTGGCTTCAATGAGATCAGCATTAGAGTGTAAATGCACTGAATCAGTTTCGATCAAGAAATAACAAATTTGAGGTTTTAACATCCATACCGAAAAACTATGTCGGACTGTTCCAATTTTTTCAAAAGCCTATCTTTTTTCAACAAAGCTGAAGTTGGAGAAACGGAAAATTAGAACAATTGAGAAAATGTAAAAGTTGAAGATTCACTCTGTATAGTTATGACGGTTTTGAGTAAAAAGTGTAAAATTAACTTGTTATCCCATCATAAAGTCCGTATCTGGCGATATCATCAAACACGGCCATTTATTCCGGAGGAAAGCGCCTCAGTAACCTATATTCCACCCTTACGACTTTGTTTTGCAGTTCTCCCCTTAATGAATTCGGTATCTGGTCTAGGGATGCCCGGCGAGAATAGGTATATCGATATTTTGAAGAAAAGTGAACGTGAACACATTCGATGTGCATAATTCCTATGGAACATTTTGATAAAACCTACAATTGCTAACGTTTTGTAGAGGAGTTGAGAAGTGAGTTTGTGGAACATTACTCGAATTTATTCGAAACTTGCTGTGAATGTTGATGAACCTGAACATGGTAGATTATTCAAAATTCATTCCTGTGGAGAATAAAGGAGAAGCGCACCCTGCACAAGAATGGATATTTAAGTGATCAAAATCGAGTATTCATGCTATTATCGACTGAATTCAAATGTATCTGAGGGCGAAAAGAGTACGAAGTAAATATTGTGGAGAGTAAATTTATGGAAAGTAATTTTTTTTGGTTCAAGTAAATCTAGACATGGTCTCATATTAATAAATGACATATTGAAAAGTTCAACCCCTAAGTGAATGTGAAGGATTGCCAATGTTTATGTAAATCATAATTTTTTTCTGATGTACTCTAATCATCATGCCTTTCAGTAGAATAGGTCAAATTCTTTAACAGAACAAATTTGAACATCTTATGGGGGATAATTTTTCAGACGTATAGAAATTTTAAATGAAATATAACAAAGATTTGAGCCTCATAGATTTCCATCTTGGCTCTTGATATAAATAAATAATAAAAAAGATTGTTCTCTTGATTGATTGATTGATAAGCTGACGAACAAGAGACCGGGTTAGCGCTTGGTCTCCCTGTGACACTGCGACCAACTTGGGTCTATTGTATCACTCTTTCGTCAGTGGTTCCTCACGAGAATAGGTTTGTGTCCTTTATCATGTTCAGTAGCCTGTTTATGAGGTTTTTCGGATTCATTCCCGTTTCCGGATTGATTTCTCCGAAGATTCTGTGGCGCCTTCTTCTCAGGGCGTCGCATTCAAAAATTATGTGAGAGGCTGTTTCTTCCTCTTCACCGCAGAGTCTGCAATCCACGGGTTCTCCAAGTATTCCTATGGTGTTCAGATGTTTTCTAAGGCCGCAGTGTCCCGTCAGTAGACCTACCATTATACGTGCCTTTGTTCTGTTTAGATTCAAAAAGTCAGCCGTCAAGGTTTGGCTTGTGTGTCCTACCATGGCCTTGCTGTGTGTTTGCCCGTCGCTCTGTTCCCAGTGTTGTCGGTGTCTTTGTTTTATCCACTCCTCAATCAGGGTCCTGCATCGGTTTTTGCTGATTCGAAGCACAGGTTCTGGCCCTGTGAATGGCGTTTCAGATGCTTGTCTTGCTAACTGGTCTGCTTTTTCGTTGCCCGCTATTCCCTTGTTGTGTTTTGCCAGCTCCAGAAGGTCCTGGAGGCATTCCCAGACGAGTCTAGACTTTATCTGTGTCGAGTTGGGAGCTTTTATGGAGCTCTGGCTGTCAGAGAGAATGTGGATGTGTTTTCTTTGGTAGCCACTTTCCAGGTTCTTCTGTATGCATGTCCTAATGGCATGTGTTTCAGCTTGAAATATCGTGGCGTGTTCGCCGAGAGGTATTATGTAGTCTCTTCTTGGCATCACTCCGTGTATTCCCGCTCCTGTTCCTTCATCTGTCTTAGGACCGTCTGTGTACCAGACTATTTCTGCAGATGATTGTGATTCTATACTCGAGTCCCATCTGTTCCAGTCGAGCTGTGTTTTGATTGGTTTTTCGAATAAGTATAGATGTTGCATGTAGTCTGAAATCATATCAAGCTCGGCTACGTCAGCTACATGATTGATTCTGGTGTGCCCAGTAGTGCCGGTTCTCCAGTTTTTTGTTTGCACCCATCCTGGCATCTCCCATGACATGTATGTCAAGGGGTGCATGAGATTTGTTTTTGGCCACCACAAGAGTGAGCCATAAGTGATTCTGGGTCTAATTACCGCTGTGTGACGCCAGTGCATGGCTTTCGGTTTGAGTCCCCAAGTTTTTCCAAAAGCTCTCCTGCACATCAAAAGTTTCTTTTTACTTTTGTTGGTTACATGATGTAGATGCGGGTTCCAGGTTAGTTTCTTATCGAGAATCAGCCCAAGGTATATTCCACATAGATTGACATGAAACTTACTTTATCGACGCTCATAGAATAACATATCCATTATTCAACTGATTTCGATCTGTAATAGAATCTTGAAACCACTAGCGTGAGTTATTGTAACTCACGCCTATACTCTAATAGGAAAATAGGAAAAATGAAATTGCTTACAAAATGAAATAAGAAGGTCAGATCGATTGGTAACTCTATTTCAGACATCAGGGTGACGTTCTCGACATTCATTTCTACATTTCCTTGGGTCTGATTATCCAAAAAGGGCATTTGGAAAACGTGAATTCTTGACGTTTTTAGCGCGATTCGATTCTCGACCACATAAAACGCTTTTGGCAATTATTCTCAATTCTGAAAATCGCCTGACAAAAGTCAAACCAAACTATAAATACAGTTGCATAGAAATCCTGGTGTAAGGACTCCTAACTAAAAATCGTGACCAAGATTTGTAGATCGAAACGGCACTCTAGATTTCAGCACTGGTGCTACTGGAATAATCCGCGATATTTTGCGGTCGTGGCGCTATTGCTGCAACGGAAAATGGTGCGACTCCTTTCGGGAGAAATGAAAAGCAGGACAAATATGTACTCAGATTTTCGATCGACAAAAAATTCTTAACATGGAGCATTATTCAAATCATAGCATCTGCCTAGTGGGATAACAATATTGCTGTTTCGGCAAAATCCTTGCGACGAATATATCGAGATAAATGCATTGGTGTTCCGAGGCGAAAACTTCGATGTTGCCGATACATCGACACACATTCGGCAGCCCTAATCTGGAGAAATGGAACGACATAAATCTGTGCTCGCGATTGGCGTAACTCATACCGGCAACAACTCCCGAATTTTAGGAACGAGAACGATAAAATTCCCGATGCAAAATATTTCGCGGTCTACACCGGCAATTTATGGCGCCCGCTCTGGATGGTGCTCCTAGCCGAGTTTCCCGACACATGACAGGGTTGCCATGAAATGAATCCTCTAAAATCTATTTTCCCTCCTCATTGAATTGGAAATTTCATTTCCTCCATCTCTTCGAAGGTGGCCCCCTATGATACATATTTCATGACGGCTGCTTCATATTGTGAACTGCGTGCACATTGAGGAGATTCCGAGAATAGAAATGTTGTGGGAGATATTTTGATCACTACGTGGTTCAGTTGGTTGTTGCAGCTATACAAATTATCTATATTAGACAAAAAAGGAAATTTTAATTTAGTAAAAAAAGAATTGGTACAGATTACAAATTACGACTGCGTATTGAAACAGAGAATCAACCAGACGCATAGAAGATGCGAGCGAATTATTATATCTAATAATTCCTATATGGGTAATACCCAATCAGAATTGAAGCTGGGCTTTGGTAAGACTCCAGATCTGCGCATGTGCAGAAATATTAAGAAAAAAAATAACATAGTTATTCTATCTCTCTCTGGCACCTTGTATTATGTCATACACGTAAAATTAATGATGTGATGTATTATTTCATACGCTCATAACCAAACAAATTATTTATTCCGTTTGTGAAAATTCGTTAATCAATAGTTCGTTCGTTGTTTAAATCCTCGTTCATTTTTCACTAATAATCGTTGTTGTTATTGTTCATTTTCGCGTTTAATATAATCATAGTTTATTTACCTAGTTGAGTTGGTTAGTCTTTATAGGTATAGTTGGTCCGTTTTTGAATAGTATTTATATCTATTTGAAAATTTTGTTGTGTTCTTTTATTCAATAAGGAATCAAACATGTCTTTAAGGAGCTCTACTCACAAATGTTACATTTGTGACCCTACACGCTCGAATTCATATCACAGGTAAAAAATTCAAATACAACTGTTATACGTTCATGCTTTCTCCTTTACCACTATATTTTTTTCAGGTTCCCTCAGAATCACCTACAAAGATCTGTTCGAAATTCGAACATTATTCTAAAAAATATTCATCTTCGATAATATGGAAAATTCCATTTAAATTATTAATCAAAAGTGGGTCACGACCGAGTGAGCCGCCGATCGACCAAAATCTGCTGACTGGCTAGAAACAATTGATGCAATTGATGCAACCGGGGACTCCGCTAGTGAAATGATACCAAATAAGGCAATGTTATTTTTACCGTCAATATTCAATTTAGTATATAAGATTAGATTGTAATCAATAAAGACATCATTCATCATTAGTCTGATCAATACACCTACTCGGCAACTGTGGAGTTAAGACATCCCTTGAACGTTCTGAGTCTGGTCGTTCAGTTGCCTCAACCTCAAAGCAAGTGTTGTTTCAAACCAAAGAAACAACAGATCTCAGTGGATGGCCCTATGTCACCTGAATGCTGATGTCGCACAGCTGAGAATTTGTGGAAGACAATGAAGACATTTTGTTGAAAATTATTTTACAGGGAAAGGTACTAATAGAAAACACCCAGAGAAGTCAATTTTGGTTTGGATGGAGGACATCTTTTAAAGTATAAATCTCTTTCTGAATAGTAACCCACTGAAAGGGTTGGCTCTAAGTTTTTAATGGCCAATGTACCGTTAGGTGAAAGAGCTGTTCAACACACATATTGGATGTGTTTTTCTTTTCATCAAATGAATGAAATCAGTCAGTTAAACTGACTCTAGAATAAATGCATTCTGAAACTTAATAAATCATTTGTTACATATTATCTGGGTTCTGTATTTATGTTCATCGTATTGCCTTGGCTTTTGATTACGTCATATCAATACGCAGTGGAACCCCGATATAACAAATCGGAAGGGAGCAAGTAGAAATTCGTTAAACTGAGGTGAGTGCCCTTGGTCCAGTGGTTAGGACGTTGGATTAGGACCCGGCAAGTCCGAGTTCAATCCCGAGCTAGGAAAGAAATTTTCTAGTCTCGGTAGGGGCCACCATTTCACTGTTGGGTCAAAAATTAACAGTGCTGTGCCTAAGGTGGCGTAAGGACACAGTAACAAAGCCTACACAGAACACAACTGCTTACTCCGAACTCGGCACAAGTTACAAGCTTCGAAGCTTGTAGTTTCAGAGGGGTCTCCTCAGGAGACCTAGGAGTAATCAGGATAAACAATATATCATTATCATCTAAAATTTGTTATATCGAGGTTCCACTCTAGGTTTATTCACCTCAACATTACGTACTCATCTTGTTTTAGCAAAAAACTTGCATGATTTTAATCTTCTACTGTTAACAGGCAATCCTTCCAATCAACGGTATGTCTTTTTAGTTTCAACTTTGTTTTTTTAGATTACATATCATCCTGCTCACTATTTAGATGGTATTATTGAAAATTTAACAAAATTCAGCAATTTCAACATCTTTTTATTTTAGGTCATGGTTCAGTATTTTTGCAATACTGTATTACTTAGGGTATGTACTGCTACCTCCACTCCCATGTTCTCGATATGTCATAATAATAGCCTCTCATTCAATTTTAATGGAATATGCAGTCCCCGGGTGGTTAAAAAATTGCATATTTCCATGAAGGTACTCGTAACAAACTCCAAATCACATATTCATATAATAATCCAATCAGAAAAGTTCAACCTGTTCTCGAAAGTGCCCTTCTGAGAAAAATTTTGGATTTACCCTTGTCTGACGGCTATTTCCCTTACTATGTAAGCAATTATGATATGGATCACGGACTAAAAATTCATAGTTTACCTGAAAACTCATAGTAAGAAAATATTTCGAAGTAATTTCATGTACCATTTCAAAATTGGAGGAGGATTCAAACTTTTCTAATACTTTACTCATGTTGAATATGTCATGAAAGCTTATTTCCCCAAAAACCTTATCAAATAGGCCCCATATTTTCCAATCTACCAAAGTGAACAAAACTTCATATGTCTCAATTAAGAAGTAAGTTCAAATCTACCTACCTCGGCATGTAAACTGGTTTGTTCTCTTCCTTGACAATAATTTTTGGTATGAAATTATAATGAAAAAAATGTGTAAATAAACTGTAAAATAGTTATTATTTGTTTTATTACATAGAATGATTGAATACATCATTTTAAGAAATTGCGTAACACAAATTTGAATAATTAATGTTCATGGCCTCTACTTGATAGTACTTCAATAGTTGCTATAAAAAGGATCTCAAAATGGAATGTTTGAAGCAAAGGAGGAATTTTTCATTCAGAATTGAAACCTTTCAATAAACAATCAAAAATTATTAAATCCTGAGCAAGTAGATCAACAAAACAAGACAAAAATTCAAGACTTCTTATCAAACAAAAATTGTGAAGAGAATAACTATTGGTAGGTAACATTGCGAATGAACATATCCTTGAATACCTACCTGAAAAAACACATTTCAATTTTGTTTCAGTAATGAAATATTCAATTCAGCTAAAACACAAGAATCTTTTTGAATTCTACATTACTTTGATAACAAGAGTTCATTTAACTATAGATAGATTTACGATGGATTATTCAATAATGTGAGTTACCATTTTATCAACCTCTCACAGCAAAGGTGTTCATACCTATACCTACGTTTTATTTTATCGGGTAGTCGGAATTCCATTAGAACTTCTGACGAAAATTTCTCGATGAATCCTTGATACATGAATTATCAATATTTATTCCGGCTAATTGCAAATTGAATTTCGAGTTGACGCATGCGTACAATTCAATCTTTACCAAAGATCTGACTTCACTTTCAGACAACTATTAGCAGGCGTATAATCCATATTGGTATTAGTAGATATATGCATATCCGAGGTCATGCACAACTTCTCTGAAATCTGCTGTAAATTTTTTTTTGACAGGGGTAAATATTTTTTTCGTTGGATTCTCAAATGCGAATGTGCGTAGAAGAAACTAGAAAGTTTTACTCACTAGATTGATCCACTCACAAGATAAACGATATATCAATCGAGTCAGCTAGACTTGATTCTATATTCGATTGTCAATAAGGTAATAAATTAGTGGAAAAAATAAAACAAAATTTTCCACAAACACGAGACAAAGATTCAGAAACTGAACAAAAAGCCTCAAAGAATGGTCGATAACCTACACAAATTAAGAGACCAATAATAAAAAAAACAAGGAACCGAATTCCCACGAAGAAAGAAGTAGCTGCGGAAATGGAAGCGACCAGCAAAAGCAAAATTTCAATTTAAAACGTGGTTTGTATCGACATTCATACATTCCTGAATCGTGTATTTCATTGACATTTATTTTTTTTATGGACCAGTTACAATAAATTTTCAAAAGAAACTGTGCGTATTAAATGTATAATTTCATTCTCCTTGGTATTTTATCTTCCACATTTGTGGAATTTTATTATTACACATCCCAACATCAAACGTTTTTCCAGCATGTTTTAGTCTCGACAAAGTTGATAAACAGTCTGACAACATTATTAACATGTAGTGCCATTAATTTTGATTATATTCAAAATCCAGGGAAGCGCTCAGATTATTCCTGAAATATATGAATTTTCCTCAAATTTTGTCGTATACAATCAGGTTTAACTCGAAAACGAAGCGTTTCATTGGGAAAACATAATATATGTATACTTTTATTTTCTAAATTGTTTTTTTTTTTCGAAAATATGAATCGTTTATTTTTTGCAAGTGGTTTTATGGAATTTTTGCGTGGATTCATAAGTCGGATACGCTGTTACTTTCATACCAGGAAAAATATTGAATTTTGATTAAATAATATGCACCTTGATCAGAGTAAACAATCAACCAAAATTCAGTTCCTTTGAAATAACAGTTTCGAAGGTATGAAAAAAGTGTTTTCAATGGGTTCATCATTTGAAATAATGGTCCCGAAGATATGAACATAAAAGTGTATTTTAAATGGATTTTTGACACCCTCTATCTGTCAAACGAAACCGAATTTTTAGAAATGGTATAGATAAAAGTGTTGCATCTGATGAGAGGAACAGTTGAATTATATACAGGGTGAGTCTTTGACTTGTACATATATTTTAACTGTGGATTCTTGAGGCCAAAATAAACCTTTTCCATTTTTCCGAATTCAGCTATGTTAAAGAGATATAGCCATTTGAAAAAAATGGGCTAAATACAAGCATGATATTATTTTCTACAAACACCTCAAAGTTCATATTTTTCGATTGGAATTGATGTGATTATTGAATATTCTGGGTGATACATTTAGAAAATACTCAAGCATTAACCTTATTTGAATAAGAATGTTACAAACACGATATTTCCTAACAAAAACACTTAGTTTTGTCTGATCATTTCTGCAATTGAAAAGCTATATTTCTCACACCAAAATAAGTTCCTTCTTCGAAGATTGGTTTTTGAACACTAATAATTTGTTCATATTTTCCTCGATATTCTGAAACGATCACATAAAAATTGTAATGAAAGGATTATCGAGTTTGGAGTTCGAAGATATATCACTCAGTGTCACTCTTTATTGTTCATTCCGAGCTTTCGGCTCTTGGTTTGAGCCTTCTTTAGGGAAATTAAAAAAAACATGGTATCACAAATATTATACAAAAAATTTTACATTAATGTTAAGACTTTGTGTACAAGTCGAAGACTCACTTTATATACATATATGTATATCGGAACAAGGACTTTTCCAACTCTGGATGAGACGTATACATATGTTTCAAAAAAGTGAAAAAACACACTTTCTCTACGGCGCGAATGTTCACGACGCATGCGTATAACGACAACCGGCGCTGTATATAGCAGGAACGAGGCCTATACTTTTAGTGGAGTGCCTGGAGCATTCAAGCTCGGACTAGAGTTATAGTGAATGAATTGATACGATTGATGTGGGATATTGTTTTTCAAACTATAAATTGCAATGTTTACCAATTTTTTTTTTGTGCAATCCATTCTTTCATTGTTTAAACAAATTATTATAAAAAATTAATGTTTGACCATATATTTTCACTTTGAACAGTAATTTTTTTGTATTTATATGTTGAATCTCACCTGAGTAGACATATAGGAACATTTTTCAAAGATACCTGTGAATAAAAATACCAGTAGGGATCTCGAACGTGGAGGGAGAGCGGAGCGACAGCTGCTATTATCTCTAATATATAAAATTCTCCTGTCTGCATCTTTGTTACCGAACTCCTCCGAAACGGCTGGACCGATTTTCGTGAAACTTTGTGTGCATATCGGGTAGGACTGGGAATCTGCCAACATCTATTTTTCATCCCCCTAAATGATGAGGATGGTCCACCCCTAACTATTTTTTTCAATTTTTTCGTACAAAATTTTTTATTTTTATTTTTTTATGATACGGCATACAAAAATACATATAACCCTAAATTTTCACCCCTCTACGATCAACCCCTTTTTCTAACACAACCTAACCTAACCTAAATTGAACTCTTTCAGGCTAGTTTCTCATTTTTATTGGCCAACATCTATTTTTCATCCCCCTAAATGTTAGGGGTTGTCCACCCCTAATTTTTTTTTTTTGTAAAAATTTTTTATTTCAATTTTTTCAAATAAATCAACATTTTACGAATTATTTCCGGAAATTTCTATTAATTTAAAAAGGGCAGAAAATCTCTTTTATGTTATTGACGGTGGCATGTTACTACATTGTTGTAAATGGCAATTAAATGAAACGTTTGCAATGATATGTGACCATTATGTAAGATATTTGAAAAATAATTATAATAGTAACACATATGTGCTATTTGATGGGTATAAAAAAGAAAGTATTAAATCAGCCGAACGGAATCGTCGTGCATTAAAAAATAAATGTGCAGATATTGAATTTGATGAACATATACCTTTAAAAATTGTTCAAGATAAATTTTTGACAAATAGTAAAGAGTAAAATAAAATTCGCTTGATAGAAATGTTGAGAGTTAAATTAGCTGACAACAATATATTTACATGCCAAGCGGAATGCGATGCCGACAAATTAATTGTTGAGACGGCAATGAATTTGGAATCAAAAGATGTTGTTATAGTTTCAGAAGATATCGATGTCTTAGTGATATTAACGGCATTGGTAGATAAAGATCGTGAAATATATTTTCTAAAACCATCCCGAGGCAAAGTTCAAGAGAAGATATTTTCATCGAAAAGTTTAGAAAAATCATTACCAAACTGTAAAGAACATATTCTTTTTTTACATGCCTTTACGGGTTGTGACACTTCTGGATTTTTCAATAAAGGAAAAATTAAGTTTGCCAAAAATTTTGAGAAACGGATTGATTTACACGACTCAGTAAAAGTATTCAAAAATATCAATGAAGACCCCAATAATATATTGCAAGCAGGTGTGGCATGTATTTTGAGTTTATATGGCGCTCCGTCTAACACTCATGATTTGAATACATTAAGGTTCAATTCTCCCATAAAAGCAACAGCCAAAAATACAAGTGTTCTTTTGTCATCACTGTCTCCAACAACTGATGCAGCGTTTGAGCACCTTAAAAGAGTACAATTTCAGATATGGCTAGGAAATGACGTACTTATTGAAAATTTGAGATTGAAGTATTCCAATAACATGTACATCCCAATAACTATGAATCAATTACCTGCTCCGGATAATTTATTGCAAATGTTATTTTGTAATTGCAAAAAGGGATGTGGAGCTGCGTGTGGATGCAGAAAAAGTGGTCTACACTGCAGTGTAGCATGTCTACAGTGCAGCGAAAATAGTTGTTCCAATACTTCACCCATTATACAGATAGATGAAGTAGAAGAAAATATTTGATGTTGACAACAATGTTATATATTTAAATAAACGGGTTTTGTACTAATAATTTTTTTTCATGGTCGTAATTAATTACATTATTTCTTTAAATGTACACAATAGAGTACGTTTCATTTATAATTGAACTGGCCGAGAAATTCCATTGTACATAGCAGCTGTCGCTCCGCTCTCCCCTCCACTTTCGAGATGTCTACTGGTATTTTTATTCACAGGTATCTTTGAAAAATGTTCCTATATGTCTACTCAGGTGAGATTCAACATAAAAATACAAAAAAATTACTGTTTAAAGTGAAAATATATGGTCGAACATTAATTTTTTATAATAATTTGTTTAAACAATGAAACAATGGATTGCACAAAAAAAAAATTGGTAAACATTGCAATTTATAGTTTAAAGAACAATATCCCACATCGATCATATTATTTCATTCACTATAACTCTAATCCGAGGTTTTACGGTTTTGAATGCTCCAGGCACTCCACTATTTTGTATACTCATTTGCCACTACGCTCAAATTATATATTCATTATTCTATGATGAACCCACTGTTTTCTATGTTCCGCAGAAAGAGATGTAGATTCAAGATCTAAACATCTGAAAACATGCAGATTATCTTGCACTTCTTTTTCATGGATGATTTCAAGATGAATAAATGACCTACTTAGGTTCACGGCCAAAAATTGTGGTATGCAGCAAGAGA
Organism: Adalia decempunctata; assembly: GCA_951802165.1. Classification (NCBI taxonomy): domain Eukaryota; kingdom Metazoa; phylum Arthropoda; class Insecta; order Coleoptera; family Coccinellidae; genus Adalia; species Adalia decempunctata. Next base: position 9,545,677 of record OX637697.1, read on the forward strand.
GCCACAAAGGCATAAACGAAAAAAATTCTCATTAAGTTGAGAGACCAAATAAGCAACATATCCCGAGTAATTTCTTCCAAAACCCTATCGTATCAGCAAGGGGTGATTTGTCCATGTCGCAGACAGATAATAAATGGACGGACTGGAACACTTTACGCATCTCTAAGTTTCCAGTTTTGAAACAGTCTGAGACACAATCACAAATATATACCTACCTAAGGCTATAATTTCTGAAGCGATTCATTTCGCACTTCTTGAAAGGCGGTATTTGAGGCGTAAAATACACATTGGGACCTGCAGCGCACAAAACAAATATGCAAAGAGCCATATATCAGACACAGTCGTGCTCTTGTCACATTTGGGTATCAATGGATTTGGAGCTTTCCGCCATCCGAGTAATTTTGAGTTATTCCACTCAGGGGACGCCAACAAAGAAGAATGTTCGAGAATTGCGATACAGGTCCAAATTGGAAAGCAGCTCGGTGTGGGACAACCACAGGATATACGTCAATTTTCCATTTATGAGGTGAAAACTAAATTTACGTGGTTTGCGGATGCAAGGAACACAAAAGCAGTCGAATTGCGAAATGAACTCAAATTTTCTACGTTGCACATGAGAGTATTGAGAGCGAAACCTAGTACCTATAGGAGTTTCGATAAGAGAATTTAGAGGAGCTAATATTCAAATAAGTGATATGCACTGAATCTCGATATTACTGAAAATATCTATATCGAAAACAAACGTACCTACACATAATTGAAAACAATTTATCAAAATTTTTGTTGAATCGTAATATACACGCCAAGTCTTTGACTCGTTCATCTATAGATATAGGCTTGAAAAACCGTTCCTTCATTTTCCATTTCCAATTCGGAATTGTTGAAAAGATATACCTAGCCATTTTTCAAAAACAAAACGGGGAGGTAACTACGTGTCTGGCAGGATTTTTGATATGGATGTTCACACCTCAAATTCGTTATTTCTCGATCAAAAATGAATAAATTTAGGAAACTAACTATTTTGTTAAAGTAACACCAAGAATACATATCTACTTTGATTTTAAATAAGTTATGTTAGTGAATATTGATGAATTATTCATATGTTTCTTGATAATGCAGAAATACTATAAATATAACCTAACATTCATCTTGAACAATTTATAATTGAGAACAAGAAAAATCATACAATGTACCTAATTCATATGGTGGATTCAAGATACACTTGGATCAAGTTATATTATTCGATAACGTTGCAGGTTTTTCAACATTATCCTTCAAACCCACAGCCGTCTTAAAATCTGCTTTAAGCTCTAGCCGTATATAATAGATTGACGACCGCATATAATTTATCTAGAGCTTTTCAGGATACAAGGTTAGAATACTCTTTACTTCAGTTTATGTTCATTTGTATTTACTATCCCCAAATAAAATAGTACTCACTTCTCATACATTGAAGCACGAGATGGAATTGTCAATTCATTGGAAGAATCTTTTGACCATCGTTCAATAATAGTATATTGTTCAATGAGCGGTAATGTGAGTCATAACACACGCAGATGAATTTTGCAGCCCGAGCCGTCAGGCGAGTGTTGTGATTCATCAAGTGTGTTATGACCATTACCTCGAATTGAACACTATACTTTATCTTCGACTTCTTCACTAAAATTCGAATCAATCTGCGTTTTAAAAATTGACAAGAGTTGTAAAAAACGATCTCTGTGGTCGAAAATCGAATCACGATCAAATCGCACAGAAAACGTCTAAAATTTACGTTCTCCAAATGCAATTTTTGGATATTCAGACCAAAGGAAATGTAGAAATTAATGGCGAGAACGTTAACTTTATGGCTGAAATAGAGTTCCCCATTGAACCGACTTTTTTATTCATTTTGTAAGCTACATTTTTCCTATTTGTATTAGAGTGAGTTATAGGCGTGAGTTGTTATAACCCACGTTTGGAACCATTATATCAAATGAACAGAATTAATTTTGGTTGATTGTTTGCTCTATTCATGGTACTACATATTCCTCAATCAAAACTGACTCAATATATGCATATCCTGGTATAAAAGCGAGGGGGATTTCACCCTGGAATTTTAGTGTACAATGCTTGTAGAGCAAGATCCCAGGGCCGCCAGACGTCACGTATTTTCTGACGAACGAAATGTGGACGATTGAATAGTGTTAGTATGTAATACGATCGCATGCCTACCCACTATCTTGCTCAGACGGCCAATTTGCAGATATCAGGTCATCAAGTTGCATAAAAACATTGCTAACCTCACTTATTTTCTGATGGCTGATTTTCACATATATTGTAGACAATTCCGCTTAAAATAAGTTGTCGATAATGCCAGACACTTCCCGTCGGCCATATTGCTTAACAGACGCCTCAAAGGTCTCAAGAAATTATTTAACTTCACGTAAATTCTGATGCTCCATTTGAATATATGTTCTCCAAACCACTATTTTAAAATTTCTTACAAGAAGACAGACCAATCCAAGGGGCCAATCATCCCCCAAGGCCCAAACTCAATTTTAATGCCTCTATGGCTTAGAGCGCGAGGGTATTATCCGCACGCATGAGGATGAGTGAGAGATGTTGAAGCTGATACAAAGATCGTATACTGCCCTGCTAAGACAGGAAGTCGTATCTGAAAAAAAAGCGGTTTTTAGGTTTAACTGGTTTCTGGTAGTTTAAGGCATGCTCCAACAAGTAGGCAAGGTCTGAAAGTCGTATCTGCAATAGAAATAGCGTATTTTGGTCAAATTTATTTGTCCTATCTACGAAACTGCAGCCTTTACTAGGACATAAAGTCGTATCGATCAATACTAGGTCACTTTGTCGTATCTGAATTAAGGCATGTTAGTTACGACATTCAGACTTGGTATTTCGTAGTGGACGCTGCAGACGAAACAATTATTCACACTTAGGACAAAATTGCAGTATAAAAGTGAGGTTATAATTCCTTTATTTAACTGCTATTTGGCGTTAATTGCTCCTACTGTTAGTGAGTTTTCTTTTGTTTCTACATTTTGAATATACATGAGAGTGGTGTTTGAGTGTTTTGGAAGTTGTTCATCATCTTTTTTATATAGAGACAAGGCAAGGTGAGCTGTTATTGAGAAATTATCAAGCTTTTCCTTCCGTACCGCCGAATTCGTAGGTTATGTCTGAATATTTTTATGTTTCTGTTTGTAGATGTCGGATAGGAGTAGAAAATTAGTTACCCTAGCATTGAATAAACAGCTTGCCGAAAAGATGTGCTCATATAGAGCTAAAAAACAAGATATAGTTCGTAATAAAGATGTCGATCCAGAGTTCACGCTTGAAACGATGACTCTCAACCCTAAAAAAAAATCCGAAAAACGAAACATGACTGAAAATGCTGATAAATTTGTGACTGAAAATGCTGATAAATTTGTTACTGAAATTTTGAAAGATATTGTAGAAGCAACTTTGAATATTATTGAAAAATATTATTTATCAGAGTTCACAAAAGAAGGTAAAGCTCGAAAAAGAAAAAGGTATGATACATCATTGATCATATTAATTCTTTTGGACCGAGAATTTCTCATTATAGAAGAGAGCATGCGCCAAACCGCAAATACCTTCCGAGTGATATTAACATTAAATTAATGCATACTGATTTCTTGAGGAAGCACCCTCAAATGAATGTTTCATATGAACTGTATCGGCAACAAGTAGCTGGAATGAATATTTCATTTGCCGTATTAGGTCACGAAGAATGTTGGCAATGCGAAAAATTTGACCTTCACTCAAAAATTTCAAAACATGAAAAAAAAAATACTAATCCTGATTGCGAGGACTGTCAAATATGGAAACGCCATTATGAAGGTGCCATTGAAGCCAGAAATGAATATAAAAATGACGTTTCTTCATCTGGAGGGAATGAATGCCTATATTTTTCAGCTGACTTGCAAAAGGTATTAAATCTTTTTATGTTTCACTATTTGAATATTGATCAAACTCTGTTTTTTTTCAAGGTTATAATGTTACCCCGATGTGAAATGTACAAAGAAATAATTTTTACACCTAGGATCATTTGCTTCAATGAAAGTTTCGTACCTCTGGGCAAGCAGTCCCCGTCAAATAAGCCTCCCAATAAACACAGTAACCACTTAGGAACGTTGTATTCTTTAGGTAACGTCACTATATTTCATCGTTGAAAAACGGTAAAATGTCGTTATGAAATACGTTTCTTTTTGGTTTCATCGTAACGTTTTCCCTGCACGTTGATTCAACGTTGCAAACCTCCTATTGTCATAAGTAAAATACCGTGATATAACGTTATTATTAAGTTTCAACGTAACGATGTATTTTCGTTTCGGAAATAACGTTGATGGTATACGAATTCTCAACGTTGATGTTTATGCCTAAATACCACAAATATATAACGTTCATTTCAAGTGTCAAGGTAACGTTGATTTTAGGGAATGAAAATACCTTGATATAACGTTATTTTTAAGCTTCAACGTAACGACGTATTTTCGTTTCGGAAATAACGTTGATGGTATACGAATTCTCAACGTTGATGTTAATACCAAAATACCACAAATATTCGACGTTCATTGCAAGTGTCAAGGTAACGTTGATTTTAGAGAATGAATTAATCTTGAGTAAAAATATTTTTGAATTGTTATTATTTGAATTTCAGCATAATTTGTCCTAAACTAAGGAAACTTATAAACCTTTGTCATCTACATCTTGAAAAATATTCTTAAAACTTTCAAGATATTCAAATGTTTTTTTCATGAATATGAAAATAAAGAACAGGAAATAAATTTTGGTCCAAATTTTAAATGAAGTATTATCACAAGAAATGTTTCTCATTAGAGATATAATTTTGGTCAGATATATAGGTGTAGTTATCGTTAGTAGTACAACATTATTTCGGTGGACTCTTGTTATTTATAATGGGTGAAAATTTTGGGAAATATTCAAGTACTTATCTATTCAAGTGGACAACAATTTCAAAATGCTGACAATTAAACACAGATTCATCAATATTTTGTAATAATAAAAAAATAAACAGAATAAGTAAAGTATGAAAGAAAAAACATAACTATAAATATAAAGAGAACAAACAAAAAAATTTATAGATTTTTAAATGTACCTACATATTAAAAAAAATGTTTAAATTTCATTTTTTTTTCTTTACTTAATGCAGCGTCCTTGAGTCTTCTTTCGCAAATTCCAGCCAATCTTTTGTTGCGTCTGCAATTTTTAGGTCTGTGGCTGCCGCAAATTCTTTCTTGACAGCCACTGAAAAAATCATAATACTCATTAGATATTTTGAAAATATAGGTCTACAAAATGAAGCCTTACCATAAATGAGTTCCGTCGACTTCTTATCTCTAAAAGGTTTTTTCTCCCTGCCCTTCCAATTGTATTGGCAAGCTAAATCATTACTCAATATGAATCTGAGAATTCTTCTGGTATGATCCTCGGGACCATTGACTTATATCGCTTAACCTTAAAAAAAAACGAGAATAATTATTTTTACAGGGAACTGGGGTAATAATTTTAGCATTGCTATATCAATTTATGCCTTCGTAAAAAAACAAACTAACATTATTTATGTAACAAATTTCACAAACTATGTTAGGAATGACAAAGCTTTTATATTATGTAGATATGTCCAAAAATTAACATTTACTCACAAATTATTTCGGTATCCTCTGCTGATGAAACAGGAACTGATTCATCCAAAAAAATCGGTGGTGTTAAATGTTCCATATTCGAGTTCTCCGATTCTTCAGAAGAGCTCTGGAAGCTTTCCAATCTTCTTTCACCAATCAATAATCAAAATGAAACTTTAGGGTACTGATAGGTACTTACCAAAATCTTTGTTGTCGCACTTCTAAACAAATCATATAATTTTCCTAGCTAACTCGATTTACCACGTCGAAAATAGCGAAGGGAACTATCGGGTGACTGCGGCACTAGCTCTTCAATATGTGGAATGCACGAATGCAGGATTCAACTCAACTCGATCACAGCAGGATCGCCGGCGCCGGCCTATATGGCGCCGGCACTATCACGTATCACGTCATCACAACCCCTGCCGACTCTAGTGCACTGTTGCCTAGGTTGATTAATTATTATCTTTCAAGAAACTTCATAATTTTCTATTAATTGATTTTAGCAAAGACGATGTATGTTACGAATATAAGGTTATTACTAATAATGGGTTTCATATTTTGAACGAATAAAAAATTCAAAGTAAAGAATGCAGGAAATAAGTTCGGACATTTCGGTAGGTATGAAATCACTATATCACTTCACATAAAATGATAATATTTCTCCATCCTTTCGAAATGAAAGATTTTATAAAAGAAACATTAAAAGCGTTTCAAAACGGTATATTTAGGTACCTACCATCATTATAATATGCTGTTAAATATTTCTTCGAATTAATAAGAAGCTGATATAATACAATACATGTAATAAATAAAAAATGTAATAAATATACGTTTCATAATGGTGGATGAATCAACCAGTTGAATTGGGTAAGTATATTATATGTATAATCAACGTTCCGTTGAATTTGTGTTTCGGATGTAATAAGTAGAATTGAAGTGGGTTAACGTCTGAGTTGATAAAAAGTAACTCATTTAACGTTTAATCAATGTTACTGAGCTCACGTTGAAAAAACAATTAAAAAACTGTAATGAATATACGTTTCATAATGGTGGATGAATCAACCAGTTGAATTGGGTACGTATATTATATGTATAATCAACGTTTCGTTGAATTTGTGTTTCGGTTGTAACAAGTAGAATCAAAGTAGGTTGACGTCTGAGTTGATAAAAAGTGACTAATTGAACGTTTCTTCAATGTTAAAGAGCTCACGTTGAAAAATCGTTTGAAAAAATACAATAAATATACGTTTTATAACGGTTCATCAACCAGTTGAATTGGGTACGTATATTATATGTATATTCAACGTTTCGTTGAATTTGTGTTTCGGATGTAATTAGTAGAATTAAAGTTGGTTTACGTCAGAGTTGATGAAGAGTGACTCATTTAACGTTTATTCAATGTTACTGAGCTCACGTTGAAAGAACGTTTGAAAAAATGTAATAAATATACGTTTCATAATGGTGGATGAGTCAAACAGTTGAATTGGGTACGTATATTATGTGTATAATCAACGTTTCGTGGAATTTTCGTTTCGGAAGTAACGTAGAAAATTCAACGTGTAACGTTAAATCAACTTCAGCCACTATAAATAAACGTTTATTATACGTTTGTGTGTTTATTGGGCTGTAACTGCCGTTTGGCATGAAGGGGTGGCTGGAAGAAGTAAATCGGACATAATTTCTACATTTTATAATTTTTTCTTGCTCCACCGTGACGCCAGAGAAATAACAATTTGGCTAGATAATTGCGCTGCTCAAAACAAAAATTGGGCACTCTATTGCTTTTTTGTTTATTTAATAAATTCTTCAGAAGTGAACCTGAACTTCTTAAAAGTGAAGTATTTGCAAACGGGACACACCTTTATGTCAGCTGACTCTTCCCACCACCAGGTGGAAAAATCATTGAAACAAGCTGGAAAAGTTCTAGATTTTGATGATTTCAAATTATGTGTGAAGAAATCTAATAATTCCAGGGTGGAAGTGATTGAAATGAATCTTCACAATTTCTACGATTTCAAAGATTATTCTTCACGATTTAAAATGAATAAAATCAACCCCAAACCTTATCTGGCCAATTTTGTTGAGAGGATCGAAAAACCTTTCGTATAGAACTAAATTCACTGGCGAATTAATAGAACTGAACTTTATGGTGGCAAAACATCTGAAAGAAACTTTACCAAAACCCACTGTGCGATTAGTTCCTAAAGGAATTGATAAGGATAGAAAATCAAAACTTTTGCAAAAGTAACCAGATATTGTTCCTCCAAACAGGTTACAATTTTGGCAAAACCTACCTGAAGCAGACGGAGCAGCCGTCGATAGTGACTAGTTTTTTTAATTACTAATATTTCTTGATATGATGACCACAGAATGTTATTTTTTGTATTAATATTTGTCAAATATAAAACTTACAACTTCATGTGTTAATTCATATATGAATATAAAATACTAAGACAAAATGTCGTATCTGACAAAAATCAAATTCTAAATCAAGTTTGGCTTTTAATATTATGTAGTATATCTTGGATCTAATTCGAATTATGAATTCAAAATATATATACCAAAAAAAGCATTAATGAAGAAGATACGCAGATGGCATAGCATATTTCACAAATTGCTTAATTTCTCGAAACTTCATTTTTGTAGATACGACTTGCTGTCTTAGCAGGGCAGTATATGTTTGCAACATCGATGCCCAGGCTCATTTTGTGATACTATGTTCAGATACTGATATAGCAGAGATAATGCTTGGAAATATGCAGCATTTGAAAAATGATGATTCCCACGTTTGGATTTTGACCGGCACTGGTAACAATAAGAGATACGTTGATTTGAATAATATCTACGAACAATTAGGCCAGTCGTTGTTCACCAGCATTCCATGCCATCACAGGATGTAATTTCACTCCATCATTTTTCAAAAAGGGCAAACATAAGCCTTTCAATATTTTGAAGAAAAATGAAGAGTACCAAAAAGCATTTCACCGTTTTGGTATGCTGGATTTTGTTGGTAATGCAGATGAAGAAGAAAATGTATTCAATGTAATACAAAAATTCATATGTGATATTTATAACATTCCTGGAATAATTGATGTGGATGCTGCTAGATTTCAACTGCTCATTGATACGTATATGGTATCTGATATCAATGAAGAATTCAAACGGAAGAATTTGAAAAACTTCGATGCAAGCAACTTACCGCCATGCAAAAGTGAGCTTTGGCAACAGTTCCGACGTGCTAACTATATTGCTAGCCTTTGGAGCAATGCAAGTACGAAAATTATAAATATTTTTAGTCCCGAAAAGAATGGCTGGATATTAGAAGAAAATAAAGAAAATTTTCATTGGTTCGATGGAGATCAATTACCGTTTTTGTCAGTCAGTCGCTGGAAGAACAATCAGGTAATTTTTTTTTCATTTCTCATATTATTTGTTTCTATTTAATTTTGTCAGAGCTTCATGGTTTGACTTGTTTTTCACAGCGAAAGAAAATGACAATGAGGATTTGGATATTCAATATCAAGATTGGCTGGATGATAATTGTCTGATTTCAACGACGATGACAATGAAGATTAAAAGCCTCTACTTATTACGGCCAGATGGGCACTTTTTTACATGTTGATCTTCAATAATATACCTGATTTTTTAATGTATTAGTTTTTAGCTGATTTTTCTACAAATATTAATTATAAGGAAAGTCAATATGACCTAATAACATCTCTCACTCATCCTCATGCGTGCGGATAATACCCTCGCGCTCTAAGCCATAGAGGCATTAAAATTGAGTTTGGGGGATGATTGGCCTCTTGGATCGGTCTGTCTTCTTGTAAGAAATTTTAAGATAGTGGTTTGGAGAACATACAATAAAATGGAGCATCAGAATTTACGTGAAGTTAAATAATTTTCTTGACACCTTTGAGGCGTCTGTTAAGCAATATGGCCGACGGGAAGTGTCTGGCATTATCGACAACTTATTTCAACCGGAATTGTCTAAAATATATGTGAAAATCAGCCATCAGAAAATAAGTGAGGTTAGCAATGTTTTTATGCAACTTGATGACCTGATATCTGCAAATTGGCCGTCTGAGCAAGATAGTGGGTAGGCATGCGATCGTAGTACATACATTCATACATACTAGCACTATTCAATCGTCCACATTTTGTTCGTCAGAAAATACGAGACGTCTGGCGGCCCTGGGATCTTGGACTATTGGAATCATTTGGAATTTTTGGAATTATTTGGAATTATTGTAATTTTTTTGAATTATTTGGAATTATTGGAATTTTTTGGAATTATTGGGAATTATTTGGAATTATTTCAAATATTACGTCACTTCTGCGCTTGCGCCATAGTCCTAACCTAACATTATCATATATCATGAAGGTCATTCCATCAAAGGCATCAAACGAAGTGATAGAATAAATATTGTTAAAAAATACAAAGAAATGAAGGACACAGGATGAGAATTTATTTTCATATCATGTTGCTTATCAGGAGATCATTTCATATTTTTTTCTGAAGAATAATAGATTTGTTTTAGTTGTATTTAAAATTTATGTTGTTTTCTCGAATATCTATATATATAAAACAAAGATGTTGGTTACACCATTTATAACTCGAGATAGGATGGACTGTTTGTTATGAAACTTCATATATGGATTCGTCTACGGTCTGGTTATTATAAAATACAATAAAACTTTGAAAAAAATCGATGAAAATTTTACTTATACAGGAAATGCTTTTCCTCCTTTTGAGTAAGGCCACTAGATGTCGCTACAGTTACAGTTACGCTACCGCTTATTCTTGGGTACTTCATTTGATATTCTCCGCGTTAGATGGCGATATAAACAAATAGTGTGTACAGTGACTATATTCCCTCTATAGTCACTGTAATAGTGTGTTATTTGAGTTGCCTACAACTCTGCGCTGTTGGGCAAAAGCAAAATGTCTTAGCGTAGGAGTACAGATGTCTGAAATGATTAGATTTCGTTGAAATATGAGAAAAGTTTCGTTCTTTCCACTTCAGATGGCGCTATTCACACATTATGACTGATGATTTTTATAGTTTTATTTATTCCAAATAACGTAATCGTGAAGGTACTATATTTGACATTATCACAATTAAATGACGATGAATTTGTTGAGGTTTTCGCGGCCATCGATTGATGTCATCTGTTCTTTTTTCGAGCATTTCGGTCGTAGTGGTTTGAAATGGTCGAAAAAAGAACATATGGCATCAATTACCGTGTAATTTACATAGGGCTTATAGTACCATGAAAGGCTATTAACAGATCAAAAAGCGGTTGAATATCACAGTGAATTTTTATCGAAATTTCAAGTAAATCGGATTTTGGCGATCAGTTTCAATCGTGAATTGTCCGTTCTCATCTTTCCTCATAATTTTTGAAACGTTTTTGAATTTCTGTTTGGGTTAATAAATATATTTGCGGAAATAACTGAATCCAAAATTGCCATTATTAGTGATTGACATATTATTTTTGTGTATCTGTTCTGTGTGATAGCTCATATTCATGGAAACATTTGACAGTTCTAAATTCAGAGTGGATTTGTGAAATCCACCCTAAGTATCATTAGGGCGGAACAAAGTTCGCCGGGCCAGCTAGTATATTTTATTTCTCGATTATGTAGTTTCTTTTTCATATGGTAGGCATATTTGCTATATTATCAGGGTGAATGTGGGCAAAAGTCCGAACCTAAAAAAAACATGTGATAACTTCACTTCTGTGAACAATTTGAACAAAGTTTTTCTATCTGTGCGTACCTACACTCAAAACACACCCACCTGACCATTTGGAAAGATGATTAGTTGGATGGTTGTATCAATTGTTAGATGGTATGTTGAAAAAAGGACTAAGGTGGGGGGCAAAAGCCAGTCTATTGAAGTAAAGTCCCATTTATTGTTTAATTGAAAATTATAAAAAAAAACAAAATTCAATTTTATTGCTGTTAGGGAACAAAATAGATATTTTAAAGTTCAAAAAACACAAAGAACACATTTAACAAACTACGAACATAAACTAAATTCCTCTTTCAAAAACACAGCATTGCATTAAATACTATACAGGGTGTTTCATTGGTAAATGAACATACGGTAACCTGAGCTAGAGCTAGCCTAGGCGAGTCCTAAAAACCGATATATGATAGGATTCATAGGTCTCATCAATTCCATAACCGAGATACAGAATGGTTTATGTATTCACCAAAAATTTCAATTCCTCATAACTTTTGGACCAACCAGTATAGTCGGTTGATATTTGGAACGTATGATTCACTTCTACAGAATGATCGATTTACTTTTGAATTTCCAAAAAATTCCAGGTCCGTATTCGAAAAATATGTGGAACTTCTTCCGAGCTGAGATTCAACACACTGCATATTGAAATTTTGGGATTTGCTTGAGATATTGGATAAGAGCAGAACATTTTCATTTGAGTTCAGTAGATTTCATTGTCCCGCACGTCATTTTGTTCAAAGAGAGCTTCAGGAAAGATCCAATTGAATGTTGGAATTCCACAAAATTCTCAGAAAAATCGTACATTATGATCAAATTGAATTTCATAATTTTCTAAGGAATCATTCGGAGTTATTTTCGGAAAATCATTATCAATCGAAAAAAGTTTATATGAAGTCAAAAAAGATCAATCAATAAATAAAGAAACAAAAAAACTTAACGTGAATTACAGAAGGTGCTCGAAAGAACCACCATTTTGTTCAATACACATTCTTCTTCAAAATATGTCTGATTCTTTTTTTGATCATGTCTGGATTATAACAAATTCGTTGTAGGCGACTTCGATACGTTGCATGATCCTCACTTTCTATATCAGATGAATATACTGAACATTTCATATAACCCCAAATGAAATAATCAACGGGATTGAAATCTGGTGACCTAGCGGGCCAGGCATGCGGTCCACCTCTCATCTCAACATCTGCCTACCCACATATTTGGAAAGTTCTGATCTGAAAATTGTCTGACCATTACTCTAAAATGGGGTGGAGCCATGCTGAAAATGCAATGTCCGTACCTTCGAGTAATACAGGAAGATGATTTTGGAGGAAATCTAAGTAAAGATCACCTGTAGGCCATCTTGGTAGGAGTGTGGTCCAATCAATCGATTTTTCCAAACGCCACACCATACGTTTTTTGAAAATTTGTATTGGGATTTCCTATGCCTGACCGCATACGGATTCTCTTCAGCCTGTTCATGCGAATTCCTCATATTGAAGACCCCCATCCCTCGTGAATATGATGGACCACATGCCTGGCCCGCTAGGTCACCAGATTTGATTATTTTATTTGGGGTTATTTGAGATGTTCAGTATATTCATCTGAAATAGGAAGTGAGGATATCCGCATGCGACGTATCGAAGTGGTAATAATCCAGACAAGTGTTGTCATGTCTAAAAACTGTGTAAAATAAAAGCTACCTATTTTTCTTCTCATAATCCATTTGGTCACGAAAATATAAATCATTGAAGTAAATAATGGCTGCTTTTTGATGAATTCTTAGCTTAAAAGAACAACATAATTTTTATTGAATTACTGGAATTATTGGAATTATTTGGAGTTATTGAAATTTTCTGGAATTATTTGGAACTAATGGAATTTTATTTGGAGTTATTCAGAGTTTTTGGAATTTTTTGCGAGTTTTGGAATTATTTGGTGTTTTTTGGAATTATTGGACTGATTTGGAATTTCAGTGTACAAAATTTTGGGGGTGAAATTTCCCTCGTATAAAAGGGAAAGTAAGTCAAATAATAACAACTACATATTTCAAATGTCTAATAAAAAATTCATTCAAACCGTGAGGTTCTACAGTCAAAATATAATTGGAAAGAATTTTCTTGAGAGAATCGGGATCAAATAATTTCCGCATCTGCTGCGGCAGACCATTCGATAACCTTATTTCCATATTTAATGGACCCTTCTCCGATAATGACATTGAATGCGCAGGAAAATGTAAGGTTACATTCTTCCCGTATCATTCAAATTCAAGAGTTTTTCTAAGTTATACTCATTTTTGAGCAAGAACATCAATAGTTTGCAGATATATCCACAAACTGTCAGAATATTGTTGGTTTTGAATTCACCGTGACATGATTCCCTTTATTCCAAACCGAACGCGATAAGTGCCATCTTCTGTGTACATAATACTTTATATGACAAAGAACTGCTGCCATAACACAAAAGTGAACATGGCAAAATAAACAGTCCATAGCACCTCAACCTGTCTCCTCAGAACACTCATTGCATAAATATGTTATGGCGATGTTTCTATCTGAACAATATCCTCTTGAAAGTTTATAAACTCGACACTACAAAGTTAATATTGCATTATTACACTGAAAGTCTTCACATAATCATCTCGAAATCGAAGAAATACACCTGAAATAATCACTTTCTCCTTCTATAAAAACATAGCTTTAGAAATGATATCCTCTCTTTTTGTTTAGGCCGTTCACCGGCAAAGAAGAACAATATAAGGTTTGCGCGCCCGCTACCTCCAAGACACACCGTTATACCAATATTTAAAGAGAAAATTAACAAGCTGGCAACGTCTTCTCGAAAGCTCTGTGAAATATTCATGGAAGATGGGTCAGGTTGATTAGTCATAAAAAGAGGGAAAAAACTATTCTTTATGAGATATGGATAAAAATACGAACAAGTTATTAGTATTAACGAACTAATTCTCAGGAAAATCGAAAAAGGAACTTATTTTGGTGGGAGAAATATGGTTTATTGATTCTAGATAAATTCAGACATCAAAACTAAATATTTTGTCAAGAAATATCGTGTTTTCAACATTCTTATTCAATTAACGTTAGTACTTAAGTATTCCCTAAATGTATCAATTCAATTTGAATCGAGAATCATGAACTTCGAGGTTATTGCAGAGAATATTCTCAGACACTTATTTGGCCGAATTTTTTTCAAATGGTTATCTTAAACAGAACCGAATACGGTTAACTGAAAAAAAAAGTTTCTTTGGGCCTCCAGAAACTACAGTTAATGGAGATTTCTGATAGCCTTTCTTAGCAAATGATGTCTCTTGTAATTTCTGTTTAAAGTTCACGGTTTTTTAGAAAAAAATTATCAGCACATAATACGCCTGAGTAGTTGGGATTGGTATTATTTCGGAATGAAAATTAATCTAGTAACCGGATGTTATTTCGTCATCTGACTAGTTTTGATTAACTTTTATTCAGTCACAATTATTTTTTTATTTAGCTTATCATTTTCAGATTTTTGTCACATACTTATTCACATGCGGATGTACCCAAATCCTAGAATTATAAATATGGAATTTGAGCGTAGTGGCTAATAAGTTTACAAAAGTGTTGTCCTAAATCCAGGGTCAGTTGTCGCTATACGCATGCGTCGTCGAAGAGAAGGGACATGTCATTATGTATGTATCCATGAATCCCTTATGGAATTTTCTTCGTGCTGCTGGTTGTCCGATCACAATATTCCTATCGCACATGCGCAATAGTTCTCACTGGCCTTTGGCATAGCGCTCTATAGTCCGTTCAAATATAGGAAGGAGCTTTGTGAACAAACACAATCGTCTGGTTTGCGCACAATATCTCGTATTGGTCAAAGGGTCATAACAACGCTCCCTTCGACCGCCCTTAGAGACTGCCATGATCGTAATCGGAACGGAAATAATTAGGCAACTCCCACATCAGAACTTTTTTCCTCAGAATCTCGAGTGCAAAATTTCTGCTATGATTCGAAACTGTCATAGACATTTTATATCCGACGTACCCTATTTTTTCATTTCGTTTTATTTTTATATTATTATCTACTGAATAATTTCTTTTTCGGATGCTCGAGATTTCGGCAAGGTAATTCCAGGAAACACCAGGGTTTTAGAGATTTGGGTCGGAATCTTGCAAGATTCCGACAAAGTAATTCCGGGTAACACCAAATTTGGGTTCTTTTCCCTGATGGCCACTAATGGGTGAAAGCCATCTTGATTTACATAAATATCGAAGTTTTCAATTTACAAGACTCGTAAAAGATCTCTGTTCGAATTTATAATGGTCATTTACTTGTAATATCCGAAATATATTCAGTTTCGGTCCAAAATTTTATATTATTTTGTACGAAACTCTTTGTCGGCTGTTCAAGATTCCGACAAGGTAATTCCGGGAAACAACATAATTGGGTCCTTTCCCTAATGGGTTAAAGCCATCTTGATTTTCATAAATATCGAAGTGTTCAATTGACAAGACTAGCTAAAATATAATTGAAGACTATTCCATGGACTTTTTATGTTTAAATACAGGGTGAGTCTTCGACTTGTATTTCAACTGAATATTCTTGAGACCAAATGAAATCTTTTTTCATTTTCCATTTTACCGAATTTGGCTCTGTAAATTAAAGAGATATAGCCAATTGAAAAAAAATCGGGCTAAATACGTGCCTGAAAAAATTCTCTGCAAACACTTCAAAGTTCATATTTTTCGATTGAAATTGAGGTGATCAGATGTTGTGGGTGATACAATTAGAAAATAAGGTTAAATTTTGCTTAGTCGGTTTCGTTTAAGAAATAACAATTTTCAGGTGTTCTCATCCTCATCAAAAAAGAATGCTAGGCATGTTCTCATCAAGTTTATTTTTGGAAAACGGCCGAATTTTGAAAAAGTGGGATGAAAAAAAGATTTCTCTGACCATAAAAATTCACAGTTATAAAAATTCCGTATAAGAGTCAAAGACTCAACCTGTTTTTATTGATCTGTTAAGTTCTAGGGCAGTTATGCACCTAACTAGGATCAAGAGAAGAATATGGGCTAGCCAAATTCTGTTCGTTTTCGATATTCCTCGCGAGTTTGTAAGTACTTAAATCGAAAATGAAAATGTTTGTGTTCCACCCTGCTAGTTTTATAACCTGTTATTACGCGTCAAAGTAGTACATCAAAAGTAAATTGAACTCATCTTTCCCTCTCGATATATTATTCATAAAGAAAACTGTTTAGTCGTTTGAAGCAGTTAGTGAGGAATCCTTGCGAAGACCCTTACGACGTGCAGTTTAACTTTCAGTCTACTATGGATTTCCCTGTTCAGTATCCCTAACCCAAGAGTGTAGGTATAAGAGCTTCCGAATAATATATGAGGTCGACAAATACAACTTTAAGCTGCTTCAAGAAGGACCGCATTAGCTGTGTGGGATGTGCCAGCTGCGTTCCCCATAAACACTGACGAAACACAGGCTAAGAGTTTTGCCGCTTGCATAATATTTTGCCTCTCGTAAATTATTCTCCTTTTCTCCGAATTCAGAGGAACGAACAATTTGCTACCGGAATTGAAATTGCTTTCTTATGATGGAATAAGTTTGGAGAGAGTACAGGTTTTCGTAAACCAGTTAAATTTCTTATTCGGACTTCATTTTAGATTGATGGTCCTCTGGTTCTCGGTGTTCATTTTATACATACCCATTTTATTGAAGTTTGAACTTCAATCGGCAAAATAGGTCACCTAAGGCATGACATGATGTCAGGAGTTTTTGAGTGCTCATTCATCAACCTTGTAAGTACAAAGTGGGCAAAATTCGTTGTCTACTGAAGGAATCTCGAGGACTGTAGTAGCTAGAAGAAAATTGATAACACACTGTCAAGTTCTTCCGTCCTGACCAATCCTAATCTGAAAACAGATCCTGGGCCCGTATTCTCGGCAAGTGATCTTTCGGTGCGTATACGTTTTCTGTGTTATTATGTATGGCAAACGTATACGCACCGAAAGATCACCCGCCGACAATAAGGGCCCAGCCTATGGTTCGTAGATTTTGAGTTATGATCGAAAATTAAGAAATTATCATTTTCAATCGTGCTGAATAACCCGCTTGTTTAAACTCGTTTTCGAAATCTGTTGTTACATTCTACAGGCCATTTCAAGGAGTAATTCAAGATTGAATTTTTTCAGTCCAGCTATTTTTGCGAAATGAGAAGGATTTATGATTTCTCGAATGTCTATACTCGAAATAGTTATTTATGATATGAGTGTTAAAAGTGACGTTTTATTTTGTGATTGAAAAAGTTTGTGAAATGAATTGAACAATTTCAGGAACAATATAAAATCACTTTTAACACAAATACCATACAATGTTTTTTGTACAACTGCCCTATTTTGATAATGAAAAGGGCGAATTTGCAATGACAATAAACTTCAAAATGCATTTTAATATTCAAATAATCGAAAGGTTGTTGTGAATGGCAAACGTTGCCAACGTTATGATTACTAATAAATGGGAAAAGACGCTGTCATTTGAATGTCTTTCCTGTCCAATTTTCGTCTTCGGTTTTTAACTGCATAATATATTTGTCGAGAGTCCAATTATTAATAAAACTGACGATTTGGTTGTTCCTGGATATTGAAGAGTCTGCAAGAAGAGCAAATCTGGAACTCTTACCTAAAAAATCTGTTCAGCAGTACGATATTGCATATAACAATTTCCTGGCCTGGTGTAAATCGAACAATGTAGAAGGGTGAACCTGTTTTCCTAGCATACTTAGAAAAAAAATCAAAAATATGGAGTTCATCAACTTTGTGGAGCAAATTTTCAATGATGAAGTCAAGCGCCCTTATTGAAAATGGTGTGGATGTTAGTGAAAATTTTAAGGTAATAGCATATTTAAAACGGAAAAGTGAAGGATATCGTCCCAAAAAATCGAAAATTCTCACTCGTGAACAAGTTGAAAAGTTTATAAATGAGGCACCAGATGAGAAATACTTGATGGTTAAGGTTGCAACTATTTTCGGATTATTTGGAGCCTGCCGGCGTAAAGAATTGTGTAATTCATCAGTGGAAGATATCGAAATAACAAAAATAAATCATTGGTTATACAACTTCCAAACACAAAAACGAAAGTCAGTCGTTCTTTCAGTATTATTGGGGAGTATGTTGACTATTTTCATAGGTACTTTGCACTGCGCCCTTCTGTCATCAAACATCGTCGTTTTTTTTCTGAAATACATGAATAATACATGCACGGCCCATCCAGTTGGTATCAATACATTTGGGAAAATTCCATCTATTGTTGCCGAATTCCTCAAACTTCCAGAACCAAAGCAATATACAGGACACTGTTTTCGAAAATCCTCCGCTTCATTGCTAGCAGAATCAGGAGCAAATATTACGGATATAAAAAAACATGGTGGATGGAAGTCTACGACGGTAGCCGAGGGCTATGTTGTTCATTCCATTGCATATAGAAATGTCATTGCTGAAAAAATTCTCCCAACCTCAACAGATTTTGGATCATCATCATCAAATATTGTACTTCCGGTTTCTACAAGTACTGTTCATAGGTAATAATTGATTGTTAATATTGATAATAAAAATTTGCAATTGCTGAATTTTTTCATATGATTTCATCATAAGAAAATGGAGTGCTAAAAATATTTTCAACATTAGTATTAAAAATACGCTACCACGTAAACAATCAATTTTAACATTGTTTGCTGTTATTAAAAGTGTCACTTTTAATAAATCTCTTTAAATCTCTTATCTTGCTACACAATTATTGCTGATTTCAAAAATGCATGAGTTGTCGCTATTCACATAAATATTATATGAAAAAAAATAATTAATACTTTTGACTTGCTTTTCGATTCACTGTTGAATTATAAGTAGAGTAGCGTTACCATAGCCACCGTTGCATGAGTTGTCGCTATTCACATGAATATTATATGAGAAAAAATAATTAATACTTTTGACTTGCTTTTCGATTCACTGTTGAATTATAAGTAGAGTAGCGTTACCATAGCGACCGTTGAATATACAATATAGTTCGTGGTAGGAATCACCGACTGTCGAATAATTATTTATTTTTTGGATCCATATCCTTTAGGAGAGAGTAAAAGACGTTCATTTAAGTATAAAAGAAGAAGAATTATTCAATTATATTATTTATGAAAAAATTTTGAAAAGTCTGTTATATGCTTATAATTCAACAGTGAATCTCAAAGCAAGACAAAAGTTTTGAATTTTTTTCTCATATAACATTTATGTGAATAGCGACGTATGATACATTTTTGAAATCAGCAAAAAATTTGTAGCCAAATAAGAAAACTTTCGACAATAGTTTACAATTACATTACAAAAGGGCAAACTGATTATTTTATGTGTTTTCTTTGATCTCGTTATGATTTTAATAAGAATTTCAGTGAATTAACGTGATATTAACCGTGTAGTGTCGAGTTTATAGAATTACAAGAGGATATTCGTTCGATAGAAACATGACCATACATTATTCAGTGCTAAGTATAATTTCATTATTCACTTATTCCAATTTGAAACGTGTTTTGTATCGACATTCATCATTCATATATACCTGAATCTTGTATCTCATTGACATTCATTTTTAATATGGACCAGTAACAATAAATTTTCAAGAGTTTCTGTTCGTACTAAATGTTTAATTTAATGATCCTTGTGGTTCAATTTTATTAACCACATTTGTGGAATTTCTTGTTTAGTTCAACATCAAACGTTTTTCCATCATTTTTATTTTCGTCTCGAACACAAAGTTGATAAACGATCTGACAACATTGTTTTCATTGTAGTGCCATTAAGGCAAAGGATTCCTACTCAGTAGCGTAAAAAACTTCTTTTGATTATAATATGCTTTGCAATTAAATCTTTTCACTACCACAAATAATTGTAGTTACTGAAAAGCGGGACCCTCTTTAGTCTAAATGCGGGAATGTCTGCAGAAATAGGAACGTATGGTCGCTTCGAGTATTCCATTCAAAATTAAATATTTTATTTTATTTAGACTATTCGTTATTCATTATTACAATTGTTCCACTGTCATTTGATTACTATTGAAATGCATTTCCATCGAGTGAAGATGGAGTCAATCCAGCATTAAATATTTTTGTACAGTTGAATTGGCTATTTTCAGAGCTCTACGGTGGGTTTCACAAAGCGTAATCACCGGTGATCCCAGATCAACGGCTTGATTTTTTGACTTTTGAACTGTCAAATCAAGTTGATTCTAGATCAAGCTCGGATCACTGGTGATTGCGCTTTGTGAAACCCACCGTAAGAGTAATGAGGATTGTGAAATTCATTATACATTTCTGAGATATTTCCAATAATAGTAATTTATGTGACAAGTTCGGAAAATAGGTTTTTTTGGACGAATAGACACAATTCTATCAATGAGACGACACATCTCTTCATTATACATTTTGATTCTTATTTGAATTAAACAGAACAGAACTGTCATCCGTTATTTCGTTGCTATTGTGATGATCATAACAAGGACAACAACGACGTGATTTTTTCCGGCCTAGTCCGGAAAGTACGTACTTTCCGGACTAGGCCGGGAAATGCCACTTTCTCAAAGAAAAAGCGTCCGGGAAGTGGGTATATCCCGGACGGTTGCCGATAAAATTAAATTGAAAGGCAGATTTATTCTGAATAACAAAAACTGTCGCGAAAAAAGTGATTTCAAATCGCACGCCCATGCTCATGCTCATGCAAAGCAAAGATTTTATGCGGTGTTACCACATCAGAAGGTTGAACAAAGAGACCCGATCTTTGATCTAAATTCCACTCATTGTGAAACCTTCCAATGTGAGAGCCAAAACAAATCAACATTTTCCAAGGAAATGCCCTGTCTGTCCGATATTATGTCCTTGGGTGAAACCTATAAGAGTCCTTCATGACTCTGAAACCACTGGTTATTAATAACTTAACTCAGAGTCCTCTGCGTTCCTTGTAGATTGCTGCGAGATATCTTCAATATAATGAAGATTGGCTTGAAAGAACATTCTCCCCTTCGGAGAAACCATCCCGAATGGAATCTAGGGATATGAATAACCCCGACCAATTCAATTAAATGTTGAAATTCAAAAGAAACGTTAAACCGAGATAGAATGGGATATATATCCGATCCGACAAGTAACGTTATTTTTGTTCGTGAACAATTTCTTTGATTCTCGTTTTATCACAGGGGAGGGTTCATAAAGGAGATAAATCACAAAGAACGTTTTTAATATAATTATAATTTAGCTGGAAGGAGCTCCAGGGTCGGAGAGGAAAATATATATTTCGTTGATGTTTATATCCTTCTCGGAGAAAATAAGTTGTTTCTCGGAACATCAACTTGAGAGGAAATATATTCTAAGAATGGGATGAAGGATATGTGGAAGTTTAGATGCTTCTCCGGTTATTTCATAAGGAAGTGATATCGAATTTACAGCATCTGAGATCAGTTATAGCTCTTGTTCAGATAATATGGCATTACGATATTGCACTCACTCTTCTTAGAGTCATGTAGACGCACCATTTCAATGCGTTGTTGAAGCGTGTACCGTTCCATTTTCATTGATGGCGTTGTTTCTACTTGTCAAATGTCAAAAAATTACAGTTTCAAAAGTGAAAATAGCCTCTGCTATTTGTTGTTCAATGAAACAGAACCCAAGTGTTATTTCTGTCACTATAATTGTTATAGCAATCCTCCATTCAATATTTCCGTGTTATTACGTGAAAATAATATTTCACTTACTAAGATGTAGGTTCGACAACAAAGAATTTGTATGCCTTTGCGATTTATCTTCGTCGTCACTTTGGACGCCGGTTCCGTCGGTTTTTTACGTTGGAGTTCAAGAGGTACATTGTTTCCCTTAACTGCCCACTTCGAAGCTGTTATGATTTTGACGAGATCTGTTCAGGCCTTTGTTGAAAAGTGATTTATTGAGGAAAAGGGTTCTCGGAAATGAGTTTTTTTCGCATTCTCATTTCTGGAGGGAAATTGAATATTATTTTGAACCGCCACAGATTGATTATTGCTGAGTATCATTTCATTTTCCGTTAATTTTAACTTAATACATGGTTTGAATCGACATTCATGGTTCATATTTCTGAATTTTGTATTTCATTGACATTTATTTTCAATATTTTCTTGGAGGATGGAACAGTTACAGTAATTTTTCAATAGAATCTGGACGTATGAGATGTATTATTTCGAAAAAAATTGAATTGCGGCGTAAGGTGAACTTTCATCAGGATTTTTGAAAAATTTCATGCACTTCAGAATTCAATTTTATATCCCACATTTGTGGGATTTCATTCGTAAACATCTCTACATCAAACGTTTCTCCATCTTGAATATTTTAATATACTCCATTCACTTTCATAAAGTATCCCGGTTGGCCATGATTTGGGCTTATCAAGTCTTTTTACCCAAAACTGACGCAGGTTGGCCTTCTTGAAAGTCGAATAATTCTGAGAGACGTTGCCAATCGATATTTTTACTCTCTTTCAACTTTGTAAATGGGGTTAGTTCATTCATCTACTCCCATAGAATAATTTAATATCCATTATTCAACTGATTTTGATCTGTGATAGTATATATAAACCAATAGCGTGAGTTATAATAACACTCTAATACAAATAGGAAAAATTAAATTGCTTACGAAATTAATAAAAAAGTCGGATCGATCAGGAACTCTATTTCAGACATCAAGGTAACGTTCTCGCCATCCATTTCTATATTTTCTTGGGTCTGAATAATCAGAAATTGCATTTGGAATCATGACGTTTTCGATTCGATATCGCGATTCGATTTTCGACCACATAGATCGCTTTCGACAACTGTTGTGAATTTTGAAAATGCAGAATAATTCAAATTTAATGAAGAAGTCGCAGAGGAAGTATAGTATTCAATTCGCGGTAATGGTCATAATCACACATCTGCGTGTATTATTATGACTTGTATTACCGCTCGTTGAATAATAATATTAAGGTTTAATTGTGATACAGGATTCGTAGTAACACCACATTTTCAAACTGGAGAATTTCAAGTTGTGCAAAAAGGTGTTTAGAAGTCTTCTGTCGGCTTATTTCCAGAGAATTTTGAAAATTGGAGAATTCCATAGGTTCGTCTGTTCGGTTCGTTTCGAAGTTTTTCTGTCGGGTTATTCGAGTACTTTTATTCTTTTTTCGGCAACCATCCGGGAAGTACCCACTTCCTGAACGCTTTTTCTTTGAGAGAGTAGCATTTCCCGGCCTAGTCCGGAAAGTACGTACTTTCCAGACTAGGCCGGAAAAATCACGTCGTTGTTGTCATTGTTATGATCACAATAGCATCGGAATAACGGATGACAGTTCTGTTCTATTCAATTCAAATAAAAATCAAAATGTATAATAAAGAGATGTGTCATCTCAGTGATTTGTAATTCTTCACGGTCGCCGAAAAAATATTGTACGCAACACGCCCGAAAATAGTTTTTTTGGACTCACAGACTTCCAGGACTCGCCTCCGGCTCGTCCTAGAATCTTGTCTATTCGTCCAAAAAAAACCTATTTTCCGGACTTGTTACGTAATAGTTTATTTCATTACTAGTCCAGAAAGTAAGCTTTTTCCGTGCGCGCGCGAAGAGTTCCCATGTGAGGCGGAGCCGAACACGGGAATTCGTGCAAGCCTTTATTCGAAACACTGACGTCTACTGTCATCACGCAATCGTTGCTTTGTGTCTCAGCATAGATGCATCTATGTCTCAGCGCACGGAAAAGGGTCACTTTCAGTGCGGCCGCACGGAAAAAAGTCACTTTCGGTGCCCTGAATCGACATGTTTTGATAGGGTTTTCAGAGCGGTGTAATGAAAATTACTATTTTCGGCCACCGTCCGGGAAGTACCCACTTCCCGGTCGCTTTTTCTTTGAGAAAGTAACATTTCCCGGCCTACGTACTTTCCGGACTAGGACGGAAAAACTCACGTCATTGTTGTCATTGTAATGATCATCACAATAGCAACGAAATAACGGATGACAGTTCTGTTCTGTTCAATTCAAATAATAATCAAAATGTATAATAAAGAAATGTGTCGTTTCATTGATTTGTAATTCTACACGGTTGCCGAAAAAATATTGTACGCAACACATAGGAAAATAGTTTTTTTGGACCCACAGACTTCCAGGACTCGCCTCCGGCTCGTTCTAGAATTTTGTCTATTCGTCCAAAAAAACCCTATTTTCCGGACTTGTTACGTGAATTACTATTTTCGAATGAACTATCACAAAGTATCGGACTATTCTGTCTAATATTTTTCAGTAAATTTTCAACACTCGATTCTTGATTTCCGTGAAATATTTCCAGTATTAACGGACAAAAAAGTTTCTTCAACATTATACAGGTCTTTGGAATTATTGAATTCACATAATATTTCCTCGGATTCATTATTTTTCCAAAGTAAATAAACGTTTTGATAAATACGTAATTACTTAAATCTCTATGTAGAAATGGCAACGTTGTGTTTGTATCTGACAGAATCATGACTATAACATAACATTTTCGAAGTCTACACGGCGAAATGTGTCAGAATTTCATGGCCAACCGGAATACTTTATAAAAGTGAATGGAGTATACTTATGAGGTCAGTGGTTTCCTTATGAAAATTTTATAAAGTTGATAAATATTCTGACAACATTCTTAACTTGTATTGCCATCAGAGAATTCGATTCCAGATTACTCAGATTTTTGATTTGTTGGCCAAAGTTGCTAGGATCTTATTTTGAGTGACTCGAAAACGATGCGTTTCATTAAACAAACGTATAGGAATACTTTTATTTTCTTGAATCATTGATTCCTGTGAAAATATGAACCGTTATCTTCATCAAGTAGTTTCATAATATTTTTGCGTGGATTTATGAGTCGGCTACGCTGTAACTTTTTTTTCACTGGGAAACATATTCAATGAGTTTTGATTGAGGCATAATATGCACCATGAATAGAGTACACACTAAACCAAAATTCAGTTAATTTGAAACAACGTTTCCGCATATATGGAAAGAAAAAGGTTAATTTCATGGATTTTCGACGCCCTGTATCTTTCAAATGAAACCTTACATTGCACAATAGTATAGGAAAAAAGTGTTTCGTTTGATGGATAAATCTACAGTTAAAATATAGGTACAGGGTGGCCAGATTTCGATGGTTTAGTACTACAATTCCCAACCTATAAAAGATAGAGAAAAAGTAAGATGCAAGTCATGTTTTTTTTTCTCGAGAAACAGAAATTTCTGAAAACCCCAAGTTGGTTGGTTGGTTGGTTGGTTGATAAGCTGACAAACAAGAGACCGGGTTAGCGCTTGGCCTCCCTGTGACACTGCGACCAACTTGGGTCTATTGTATCACTCTTACGTCAGTGGTTCCTCACGAGAATAGGTTTGTGTCCTTTATCAGGTTCAGTAGCCTTTTTATGAGATTTTTCGGATTCATTCCCGTTTCCGGATTGATTTCACCAAAGATTCTGTGGCGCCTTCTTCCCAAGACGTCGCACTCAAAGATTATGTGAGAGGCTGTTTCTTCCTCTTCGCCGCAGAGTCTGCAATCCACGGGTTCTCCAAGTATTCCTATGGTGTTCAGATGTTTTCTGAGGCCGCAGTGTCCCGTCAGTAGAAACCCCAAGTTGCTACGGCGTCTAGTTTTCGAACTACAGGGCGATTTTGTTATTTGATCCATTATAATAATTGGCTATAACCTCCGTTTTATAGGATCTACGTTCTACGAAATGAACACATCTTTCGGGCACATTTTTTTATTGCTTTTCATCGGTGCTATCAGACTTTTTGTATCTACTCAAATTTTGGAGCTATAACAAATTTTTTTTTCGAATTCAAATTGATCTTCAACTATTTAAAAAATATATATCATGCTATACAAGAAGAAACACTTTTCGTTCAACAAAATCCAAGTAGGCTTTGATTCACTTCCATCAAAACAGAGACGGTCATAGAATCTCAGGACTTATATATTTTGACTTGTCAAATTAAATTCAGTTTCATCATTGTTGTATCGTCTGACGCGACAAATTTTTTTTCTTTCACGACAAATTCTCGACAATTATTCGACAATTAATGCAATAGGTTTTATTGATTTTCTCGCAAGTGGCACTGCTAACTTCAAAGACATGTTTTTTTTTAATTAATATGGACTTCGACAATTACTCGACAATTATTCATAATCATGTTTATGATTTTCGACTCATATTGAAGAAGTGGTTATGCTAACTTGATATAAAGTTAGCAAAGACCCCGTAGAGAACAAATTAAGGAAGCGACAATTTTTTTCTCACTCACGACAAATTCGGGACACTTATTCGACAATCAATGCGATAGAAAAAAAGTCAATAACGAATGCGCTGTTGCCAAAAATGCGATAATTCCAGAAATATCTCAAACTCGCGGGAAAAAGACGTAAAATAAACAAGAAGGAATGAATTGTTTGTGTTTTTTTTACTTCATATGGACTTCGACAATTACTCGACAATTATTCATAACCATTTTCATGATATTTGGTAGATATTGAGAAAGTGGTTCTGCTAATTTAACGTTAAATTAGCAAAGCCACCCCGTAGAAAAAAAATTAAGGACGCGACAATTTTTTTTCTTTCACGACAAATTCGGGACAGGTATTCGACACTTAATGCAATGGAAAGAAGTCACAAACGAATGCGCTGTTGCCAAAATTGCGACATTTTCAGGAATATAGGGAAATCGCGAGAAAATGGAGTGGAAATTGCTAGAAAGATTGAATTTTTTGTGTTTTTCACTTTCTTTGAACATCGACAATTACTCGACAATCTTTTATGATCATCCTGATGATATTCGACCACTATTTGCTAAATTAATATAAAGTAAAGCAAAGCCACCTAATAGAAAAAAAACGAAGGTCGCGACAAATTTTTTTCTTTCACAACAAATGCGAGGCAGGTATTCGACAATTAATGCAATAGAAAAAAAGTCAATTACGAATGCGCTGTTGCCAAAAATGCGATAATTCCAGAAATATCTCAAACGCGCGGAAAAAAGACGTAAAATAAACAAGAAGGAATGGATTTTTTGTGTTTTTTTTACTTCATATGGACTTCGACAATTACTCGACAATTATTTACAACCATTTTCATGATATTTGGTAAATAATGAGAAAGTGGTTCTGCTAACTTAACGTTAAGTTAGCAAAGCCACCCCGTAGAAAAAAAACTAATTATTCGACAATTAATGCAATAGGTTTTATTGAGTTTCTCGCAAGTAGCACTGCTAACTTCATAGACATGTTCATTTCTATATATTGATATTTATTATGGTCCCTATAGAAGTTTTCGAAAAATTTATGGGTGGAATATAGGACATGTTGTGAAATTCTGAATAGTTCACATTTTTTTTCATGAGAATAAGTTGGACTAACGATTAAATTGAGTTTAATTTTTACCTTAGACATCAACAAAATACTATTAGGAGCATTCGCCATGAACTCTTCCACATGTTCTTTTTCGATCAACAGTTTGTTTTATCTGCTTATATCAATGTTGTCTTCAGCATCGAATACTTTGACCATAAATTTGCTCAATGTCCCTTTTCTGCAAAACACGTAAAGTATGCCAACAAAACCGTTACCGAAAATTTCAGAACGTTCTTCTCTCGAAATTCTACCTAGGTTTTCTCATAAATGTCGGCTCTTTCCAGGTAGCAAACTCAAAGTTGCTGCTTCACCAGTTTTTCCCACATCTAGCGGTGTCGAAGGCATATTTTCTTCGATATTCATTATGTAAAATAGCGTAACTGGTAAAATCAGATTCCAATAATTAAATTTGACAACTCGATAGTGCTTCCACATAGATGCCTCTATGCTCTGACATAGTTGCATAGAAATACCTGGTGTTGGCACTGATTAGATTTTGTTGAAGACTTTCTTGTCGATCGAAAATCTGATATTTTGTGCGGCTTTTCATTTCTCTCGAAAGCGGTCGTGTTATTTGTCGTTGCCGCAGTAGCGCCACGACCGATAAATATTGCGAATTTATTCCGGAACTAGACCGAAATCTGAAATCTAGGATACCGTTTTGATCTACAAATTTTGGTCACGATTTTTAGTAAGGAGTCGATACACCAGGTATTCTATGCATCTATGCTCTGACTGAATATTTCATGTTCGGTTGCCATGATAATCATGCATTAATACAAGAAATCATGCATTAATAGTGGTCATTAATGGATGATTTCGAGTGCGTTAAAATGAGTTTTTATTCTATGGTCGACGGAAAAAGTATCATTTTATTTTGACGAACATGAACGATTATTCCCAGATCGAAATTGTTTCGGAAAGGAGGAAATCAAGCTGCGATAGAGCATTATATCCTTAATAAGGATCTGACAGAAATGTCGAGGATGCAGCTGTCTACTATAGCTTAATTACCTAACCATGTCCTCCGCCTCTCATTAGGATCATTCGCTCTGTTCCACGACAGATGGAGCTTCAGGATACGTAGGTACTTGTACATTCAATAATTAATTAAATCAAGCTAGGGATACAACCAACGTTTCGTTCATGCACGGAACAATTAAAATTGTTCAGATGGAATGCATATTTAGTGTACGATAGTCGGAATATTTGTTCGATCCTATGATGCGCACCCAGGAAGAGCCATAAAGTAAGTATAGACTAACCGTCCAAAAAATAGACAGTGTCTACCCCTCGAATCACTCATTCGATTCCGATGAATCCTTTGCTACAACACTGGGATGGGAATTTTTATTCATATTTGAATTTGAGAAAGCACGGGCTTTATAAATATAAATCTTTCTCAAAACTCGAAACACCCCGTAGGAAGCGGCAGTTACAGCAGAAGTGTCAGTGTTTCTAGAAATGTATCCCCTTGTCTTGCGAACATTCTGCTATTTAACTTACGTTGATTGATTGGGTCTATTGTATCACTCTTTCGTCAGTGGTTCTGTGACGCCTTCTTCCTAGAGCGTCGCATTCAAAGATGATGTGAGAGGCTGTTTCTTCCTCTTCACCGCAAAGTCTGCAATCCACGGGTTCTCTTAGTATTCCCATGGTGTTCAAATGTTTCCTAAGACAGCAGTGTCATGTCAGCAGACCTGCTATTATACGTGCCTTTGTTCTGTTTAGATTCAGAAAGTCAGCCGTCAAGGTTTGGCTTGTGTGTCCTACCATGACTTTGCTGTGTGTTTGCCCTTCGCTCTGTTCCCAGGGTTGTTGGTAACATTAAAATCTCTATTCTTGAACAAAATTCAATAAACGTAGCACAGGATTGATAAGGATAGTAGTGTCAGATTGAGGATTTTGAGAACAGTGGACACCCGAAATTTCCAATAAGAGGTTTCATTTTGACATTTAAAGAAAAATGCCATTTTTCAAATAAATCAACGGATGTTTATTTCATTATAAAGACGAAGGTATCCCGTTAATAATGGAAAATAACATAAGCCAAATGACCACCACAACCACGACAACAGGACCATATCTCATGAAATTTTCCATAACCAAATCGCAAAGTGGCTGCCCTATGTCCTCGATAGCCTCACGAATTCCATCTTTGAGGTCTTGAATTGACGCTGGGCTCTCGGTGTAGACCTTCTCTCTCCCATGGCCTCCGAGGAAGAAGTCGCAAGGTATTAAATTACAAGATCTCGGTGGCCAATTGTCATCACGTCTTGAAGAACTGACATTTGCAATGGTTTAGTTGCTTGTGTGGCACGTTGCACCTTCTTGTTGAAAGTAAACGTTGTCCAGATCAATATCATCCAATTCCGGCCATGAAAAATCCTTAATCATCTCTCACAGCACAATCCATTCACCGCAACTGTTGCTTCAGCCTCATTCTCGAAAAAGTAAAGTCGAATGAACCCGCCGGACCATAAAATGCACGAAATCGTCACTCGTTGAGGACAAAAAGGCTTTTCTACAATAACTCTTGGATTTACCGAGCCCCAGATGCAACAATTTTGCTCGTTGACGAAGCCACCGAGGTGGAAATGGACCTTATCCCGCAAGATGACTTTTTAATGGAATTCCGGAGCATTTTCATCCATTTCAAGGACGCAATCAGCGATGACACCACGTTTTTGATGATCGACGGGCTTAAGTTCTTGGGTTAACTGAACTTCATAAGCCCAAATCTTTATGCAAAATACACTGTGATGACGTTTGTGGAATGCCTTTCTCTAAAAGAACGACCAGGAATGGCCGAAAGGCTACAGCAGCAGTGAATTCTTATAGACTCTTTGCGTTGTTGAAGCGTGTATCGTTCTATTTCATTAATGGCTTAGTTTCAACTTGTCAAATGACGATACATGACAGCTTCAAAAGTGACATCTACCGAAATAGCGGGCTATTCAAAACACCTCTCATTGGAAAGCACTTCAGTTAAGGCGTTCTACAGAAGGTGTTTCGGAAAAGAATCATCTTCAGATTTATGTATCCCATATATTTTCAAATTTATTTCTTGATCAAAACTCCATTACAGTATTTTAACATAAGAGTTGTCGTACAGTACAGTACAAAAATGGTCCATGTCACTTTTGAAAATGTGTCAAATTTTTGGCGGTCAGTGTATTGATATATCCAAAAATAGATAATGATCGGCTCGATTTCATCTACGACTTCGTATTGCGTTCATTATTCGATGTGTGTAACGTTGTGAATTAATTCATTGGCATATTTGCATTTGAGGCTCTAGAGAATTTTCCAGTGCAGTTGAATTCATATGTTTTGATTATTTTTCAATGAGGGTAGTTTCGCAACCTCATTGCCTTTTGAGGCTCAGAAACACAATTCGCAATGAACATGATATGCCTAAAATGATTAATGAATTCTCTCCACCTAGAAGTAAATTGACCATGTAAATTCCATATTATTTGTGATTTTATTAAAAATATAATATTCTTTCTATTTTCAGGTGAGTTTCCGGAATAAAGTACCTTTATGGTGAGTTGTTACTGAACTGTTATTAGTTGCCATCAGTCGTATCGAGGCTGGAATTGTCTCATATCAATTGGAAATCGAGAATAGAACTATTGTGACTAGTAAAATATTATATACAGGCTGTCCCTAGATGTTCCAAACAGCCAATATCTCTCAGACAAGGTAGAAAATTCAAAGGAAAAGTTTTTCAAATGACATCAAAAACTCTACCAGAATCCATCGTTAAAATTCTGTTTCTTATTACCACGCATGAAAAACTACCTCCAGATATTATTTTTCAAATGACATCCTTATATTCTTCTCACTTCAAACGATATCTCAGTGAAAGAAGAAATATGTTAAAACAATTTTCATCAGTTTACAAAAATTCAACCCTCAAGAAAAATAATTATAATTTTCGGCACATTCACCATTTTTCTCAGTCCATTGTCTATGTCTATGTTCTATATTTTCGCGGCTCCCTTTAATGCGTCCCACTGGTGGTGTAAACCGATATGTTACTATTTTTTTTTCATTTTGAGGGGGATGACATAGATGATGAACGAATAAATTGGTCATCCTAATTCCGTTGACCTTTGTTCACTTTTTCTGTGTACAATGTGAAACGAATTCATTAGCTAACTTCAGTTGCTATTAGAGGCAATCTGTTACTCATGGCGGACAAGAGAGCACCTTGAACATCATTGGGCCTCAACCATCGCTTGGTACACTGGTCCTACGAGTTTTGATGAGGCTGATGATAGTTCTTGGCTTTAATTTATTGCCAAATCAGAGATAGGCTAGGTGAAGCTCAACAAATTTCAACGACTGCATTGTCTGTACATTACTACTACTAATTACTAGTAGTAATATTCTCGGCTGTTCTTGAGCGAAGTGCACAGGTTTTATTCTTCACATCACTAACTTGTCCCAACAGCTCAATTTTTTTCTCCAATTTCTGTATTGCGGTTCGACAGAGTGCTTCACGACTACCCAAAAATGTTCGAGTTTTACCGAAGAGACATGAAATGTTTGGCACACTCTAACTAGTTTTTGACGAGCAATCGATCGGAATTATGAAGTTATATGGTTCTCATCATAGACAACTTATAGATGGGCCACTCTTCTACTAAACATTTGAAGCTGATTTTTATTTCATCAACACCCACCAGACAGCGCTCGCATCGCTGTTTTCGGTTTCTTTCCTTACGATTTTCGTTTCCTCTGTGTTTCTGTCATCTTTCTGTGTTGAACTGTCTAAGTGTCTAAAGTGTAGCATCGTGTTTTTAGCGAATTTTCTTAAATAAAATCTATTTCCAAATTGGAAGGAAATATGAGGTTGAAACCTAACACCGCGTTTACATTAGTCAAGTGAGTTGATCAAGTCTGTTGAATTGAAAGCGAATTGAATGTGTAAACCCCCAATTCGTTTCACTCGATCGTCTGAATTGAACGGCTTCTAAGTTGGAGCATGGTCAACTTTGTGGAAGTCACTTGAATTCAACTGACTTGATCAACTCACTTGACTAACGTAAACGCGCCATAAGTGTACCAAATTGTGAGGATAGGACCTGGAAGCGTCATCGGTTTCCGAATCCAGAGAAATATCTTACACTCTTCAGCCTTTGTTATTTTTTTGATCTCCATCATGTCGTGTCTGAAGGTATTTGAAAAATTATTTATATCATGATAAATGATAGTTTGTATAAAGTATACCGAAATATAATGCTTTATTTTTGGAATTTTTGTTTTTCTTAATACCCTCATATGTGAATTCGATAAGATAATATCTTATTTCAGTAAGTGGTTAAGCATTCAAAATAAGAAATAAACAAAGCATTGGTAAGGTGAGGTCATTTTAAATTTTCGCGCCAGTTAGTACTATACAGGGTCTTTCACGAGGAACCTCACCCATATTTATACGGGAAACTACTGAACGTATTTTCATGAAATTAAGCAGTTATAAGTATTTCACGATGCTGATGAAATCTAAAATATTTTCAAGGCATGAGCACCTCCGGTTTTTCCGGAAATGACGTCAACTTCCGTTTTTCAAATTAGAACACCATTTTTTTATTGCAGAAATAGATTCCTTAGAAAATTACAAGTTATTTTGATGTAACATTTTTCAGTTTTGGTTGGAAAATTCTCTCTGAGCGGGAAAATTCGAAAAAAAAATCGAAAATAGAGCTCCGCTGAAACAAGAATAACTTCGAGGGTTTTGGATGGAAAATTTTCATTTTTGGGATTTTTCAAGATGTAAGATTGATGTATCCACTTAAAGAATCGAAATCGCGATTCATGATACAGGGGATGAAAAAATCGCTTTCAAAGTTAGGGATGACAAAATCGTGAAAAATCAATTTTTTCAAATTAGAACCCCATTTTTTTATGGCAGATATTGAATTTACGTTGAAAAATAATGTGAGTGTATGCATCACACCCTCGACCTAAAGTGGATATTTTCTGAGTTATTCACAAAAAACTGTTTTTCGTCTTGAATTTTCAGCTATTTCTTTTCCATTCACGCCAAAAAGATGAAATTTTCAGGAACTGTTGCTTAAACCATGTTTTAGATTTTACTACCCTAATATGCAAGAGAAAAAAGTTACAGGTTGTTCCTAAATAGATGGCGAATTCGGATTCGAATTTGTATCGGAAACCTCTTTATTTCAACTAATCGGCCATCGGTTTTCTCTCCAGTGATAAATAAATAATTCCTTATGAACCATATGCAAAAACTTACCATGTTTTACATTCTTTTTTTTTAATGATAGATATCATTAATTACATCTGCCAAATTCCTCTTTATTCAGCAGCATGTAATTAATGATATCTATCAATAAAAAAAAGAATGTAAAACATGGTAAGTTTTTGCATATGGCTCATAAGGAATTATTTATTTATCACTGGAGAGAAAACCGATGGCCGATTAGTTGAAATAAAGAGGTTTCCGATACAAATTCGAATCCAAATTCGCCATCTATTTAGGAACAACCTGTAACTTTTTTCTCTTGCATATTAGGGTAGTAAAATCTAAAACATGGTTTAAGCAACAGTTCCTGAAAATTTCATCTTTTTGGCGTGAAGGGAAAAGAAATAGCTGAAAATTCAAGACGAAAAACAGTTTTTTGTGAATAACTCAGAAAATATCCACTTTAGGGCAAGGGTGTGATGCATACACTCACATTATTTTTTAAAGTAGATTCAATATCTGCCATAAAAAAATGGGGTTCTAATTTGAAAAAATTGATTTTTCACGATTTTGTCATCCCTAACTTTGAAAGCGATTATTTCACCCCCTGTATCATGAATTGCGATTTCGATTTTTAAAGTGGATACATCAATCTTACATCTTGAAAAATCCCAAAAATGAAAATTTTCCATCCAAAACCCTCGAAGTTATTCTTGTTTCAGCGGAGCTCTATTTTCGATTTTTTTTTCGAATTCTCCCGCTCAGAGAGAATTTTCCAACCAAAACTGAAAAATGTTACATCAAAATAACTTGAAATTTTCTAAGGAATCTATTTCTGCAATAAAAAAATGGTGTTCTAATTTGAAAAACGGAAGTTGACGTCATTTCCGGAAAAACCGGAGGTGCTCATGCCTTGAAAATATTTTAGATTTCATCAGCATCGTGAAATACTTATAAGTGCTGAATTTCATGAAAATACGTTCAGTAGTTTCCCGTATAAATATGGGTGAGGTTCCTCGTGAAAGACCCTGTATATCACCACTAGGTGCTAACATTTTCTAAAATAACTCCTTCAACACCCACCAGGAAGCGTTTCAAACCCAAACATTAGGGGGAGAGTTTCCCATCTATAAGTTGTTGTCTATGGTTCTCATTTGAAAAAAATGAGATTTCATAGTTTTATTGCGGCTCACTTTGAAGCCCTGTTTCAGGCATCCTGTATAATATTTCCTCATTATTCATACAAGAAGCAGTATCAGTGTACCTTCTTTTGTTTTACTGTTGCAAAAAAAATTTCTTACAATGAGGGGTTTTGAAGATATAAACACTAATTTGTGACAATCTTTCTGTCAAAAAATTCGAGAATCTGGCAATAACTCAATAATCGCTTGATGTGGTTGCGCATATCATACCAAATTATTGCAGAATTGAAATATGTATAAATATACAGGGTGTTACATTTGAAATAACGAAGTTCAAATCCGTTTCCGGTAGACCCGGAAGTAGATTCCACTTCAAAATATTTTACAAATTGAGTTCATGTACATTAAAACAAAAATACAAAATTTTGAATTTGTATCGCGATTGCTTCATCGAAACCTTTTAATGAAACACTTAGAAAAATCACTCTGAATAATGAAAACATTTTTCTTATTATGCCAATAATGTAGTTTCTACTTTAATTGTGTTTCATCTTGTGAATACGGTTTTCGGGTGCCCTCATGCATCTGCATCATGCATAAATGAATAAATAAATTTCTTGAGAAACCTAGACATGCCAAGAATTTTGACGATGTGTGTACCCTGAACATTCAATTGTGAAGTATGGAATGTTGTTCAAATACATTTGGAAGTTTTCAAATTTACTGAAAGTAGGGTCATATTCATTTGTTTCATTGAATCGAATAAATTTAGTTTCCGTTTCTGGATGTCACGTTTGCAGTTTCAATATAACTCAAATGAAGCTTTTATTGTTTTGGTCCATAAAAATCACTCAAATATTTTTCATCCAGTTCATAAGAAATTCAGATAGGTATTGCAGTATTTTTCAAAGACATTTCAACCGTTTCAAATCTTACTGCACCATGTTTTTCAAATATTTTGTCAAAACGCTCCTGTTTAATCTTTACTGATTTGCACAATGAAAACATACTTCGAATCTAGAATATTCTGTGATTTTTAGCCGTTGTCAAATAGGGATTGCACCTAACATTTCGCCTACAACTGCGGTAGGCATCTGCAGAGGTCGGAAGTTGTATCCCGACGAATGACCGCTCACAACTGGAGATGTCACTGAATCCTCTGCCGTATTCCAAGCCGCAGTCGCTGCACTGTTGCGACCGGCCGGTACTTTTCCTCCGCTTCGAGCAGGTTTAATCGTAGCCTTGCCGATGGCCGGCAACCAAGCATTTCGAATAATGGGAGTTGTGTATTTCCAGTTCATGTTGTTTTTGTACTTATAGATTTCGATGGCTTCCATATTCATTCTAGGATAGTACCTATCACTTGGTGTTGAAAATGAAATCGGTTTTGGCGGACAGAATGTTATGTCCATCCATATCAAAGTATGTCCCGCGAGTGCAGACTTCTCCGCTTGATACAACAACACCGTTCGTGTTCTTCGATCCTTTTTATGCTCGTTTTTATAGTCCCGATGTATACTTTTCCGCAGTCGCAAGGTATGCTATAAACACCAGCTTGAGAGAGCGTATAACAGTTCGGTCAACGGAACTCCTTAGGACCTGTTCTATTTTTTATTTGTTTCTCATTTGTAAACGTCAGTTTCCAAAAACACAATATTAATTAAGAAAGTTTATTTTATCAAGTCACTAACTTGTAAAACTGATCACAGTTAACTTGCAAAATTTTTACAAGTTAGTAGTATTATTTACATTAGAAAATTTTGTTTTATCGTCATATATGTTGAAAATCATGGTAAAATTGTTATTTCCAGTAAAACAGATTTTTGATGATGGAAGAATTGATACTGAAGATGATGAACCATCTGTTGACTCAGAAACTGCTGAACTCGAGGACTGCAGGAAATTTGTACTCTCCTTACTACCAAATAATTTGCTAGACATTTCGATTTTTTTGTTGACCGAATCATCGACATAACTCATCGCAGTTTCGGTGTTATTCCACCCTCCTGCAAGCTTTAGTGCTAAAATATCTCCACCCGAATCCGCCACCATAGTGGCTCCAGTTCAGCGAAAAGAGTGGCCGGTGTATAACTCTGGGTCTTTTAAACCTAAATATTTCGCTATTTGCACTTTCCATGTCGGTATGTCAAAAAACATCTTAGGCTTTCTGTTCCAGGAGGCCGAAGATTTACATATTTTCTGTATAACATGCACGGCTTGAAGCTACAGCCATCATCGGTTATGGAGAATCTTCTTGTTGTTAAATTTTTTGTTTGCCGCAATGTCACAATAACGTATTTTCCCATATCTTCTACATCATTCATGTTTAAGGAGAGAATTTCGTCACATCGACAACATCCAAAAATCCCAAATATTGTTACAATTTTCGCCAGCAACCACTGGTCATCAGGAGCATGTAGAAGAAATTGTTCAGCCTCTTCTTCACTCAATACCTTGGCCTTTTTTGGCGTATAACGCTCATTTTTTCGTTTCAGAAACGCTATTACCTTTTGAAATCTGCAAATGACAACTGAACGTCATATTTTTCAATAAATTTTTAAAGGAAAACAAACCTGCGAACAGGGGCATTTTCTTTCATTTCCAAGCAGCTTTTCAGCATAGACCATTTTGCCCATAAAGTATTAGGGCTGAATATAGCTGATAGTTGATTCAAGTAGACCAACAAAACATCTTCAGTTACCCCAATCACACTATTTTTGTTTTGCCACTTTTTGAAGTCGTCGTATTCTCGCTCGTACCTTGAAGCTGATTTTGCAGGTAATAAACTTGAAGCTACACTGCTGGCTGCCTCAATAATTTCTTTTGGTACATTCATTTTCGCTTTCGCCAAAACAAATGTGAAGAAAAATAAACAGACATGTTCATAGCAACGCTTCCATAGCTTACGACATTTGCGACAAATTGTTGAGATTTTTTTGGAATTTATCTAACCATTTTACAAATGAAAAACAAATAAAATATAAAACAATACACGCAAGGTAACGGGTTTTACTGGCTCAAGGAGGTAACTGACTCGCCTGCGGCTCGTCAGTTATATCCTCCATTCGCCAGTAAAAACCCTCTTTCCTTGCTAGTAATGTTATATACTATTTCGTGTTAGTTTAAAGACTGTTCTGATATCATGCGTTTTTAGAAGTTTGCCAATTTTGTTCGTCACCGATGGAATGAAAGGTAAGAATGCCTTTTCCTTCGCAATTTTCTCGTATGGTCTATTTTCATTTGTTGTTCGCTTCGGTCTCATGGCACGATCGATCTCATTCGAGTTGTACCCATTTGAAATAAATGCTTGTCGCAAATGTTGCAATTATTCAGTCTCACATATCCGTCGAGCTCTCTCAACCAGTGTTTTGATCACATCCCGTTTTTTTGGGATGGTAATTGGACTCCTTGTGTAGATATCTGTCTGTGTGGTTAGGTTTTCTATTAACCCTGTGGCTTAGCTGGTCATCAGGCTTCTTAGTAACCAATACATCCCGGAAAGGTAGTGCACCATCCTCCCTTACCTCCATAATAAACTCAATGTTTGGGTGTCTGCTATTCAGGTGTTGAAGAAAAAGATTTCGTTGTTCTCCATCGTGACTCCATATAATGAAGGTATCATCCACATAACGCAGGCATTTGTATGGTTTATGTGGGGCTGAATACATTGCGTTCTTTTCGAATTTTTCCATAATAAAATTGACAATCGTAGTAGGTACTTAGACGGTTGCCCGTAGCCACTCCATCCTGTTGCTCGTGAAAATTGCCCTTCAACCGGAAATAGCTCGATGTTATGCAGAGCCTTTTTTGTGGTCTTCATCAAGCTAGGACTAAACCTGTCCGATGCGGAGGGGAAGTGCACTCAATGAGTGACATCTTGCATCTGGGAAAGTGAAATTTTTGCAATTTTCCAATAAATTGATAAATTTCTTCATTCGTCAACTAAAGTTTGCCAGAAATTTCGTATTCCCATATCACTGAAAGGTTCATGCTCTTATGCAAAAAACATCATGAAAGTAAGCTTACTTGAAGCCATTATGTTTTGGCATCAAACAAGGTATAAAAGAGAAGATTGTTTTCGGAAGAGCATAATACCCGTATGCAGAAGTACTGTTCAGGATTTTTCACAATTCAATCCACGCCGATAACTGTTTACTGTGGTCCCAAAGAAAAGGTGAAATACCTTTAGTATTAGTAATCAACACACAAAATCTGCAGTGTTGTGAGTGCAAACCCCAACCTCCTAGTGACTGAAACATTTTGCAATCTGCCGCACTCTATACGTGTGCCCTGCAGAAGGGAGAACTCTGGGCCCAAGTTAACTGATTATTCAGGCCCTCGATAAGCTTTAATCGTTAGGGATCATCTCTTCCATTAAATGAAGGAGGCTTAAGGGTAAAGTACAGCTTGATGTTGATGCTTAAAAAATAGTATTGGAGGGACAGGCTGGAGCGGTCGAATTCGTATGAATCCCTTCACATAAAGTAAGCATTAGCAAGGCACACACGAAAGGGAAATCTGTAAGATCTGATCGGCAGTCCAGATCTGTAACAGATCTGGACTGCGGATCGGATCGCTCCAGCTGATCTGGTCCGTCGCGGATCAATGAGATATATGATCCGCGACGGACCCGATCAGCAGAAGCGATCCTATCCGCAGTCCAGATCTGTTACAGATCTGGACTGCCGATCAGATCTTACAGATTTCCCTTTCGTGTGTGCCTTGCTATTGATGACGCATTATTTGCACAGAGGAATTAGGGTAATTTCTTGTTACTCTGGTTCTGAAGTAAATGGAAAACATAGAAGACCAATTCGTCCCGCGAATTCCTGGGCTTTTCAAGCGAACACACGCTATTAACTTTTTCAATTACAAAATGGATATAAAATTATACACGGTTTCCAGCTGAGTCCAAATAACTCGCGACAAAGGAAACGAATTTCGCTGTGAAAATAAATCATCCAGCATCCAGCGCATGGCGGAAGAAATGGCGCTTCCCTTTGTACTCAGTGGATATAACTGATATGAGAATCATTTGCTTGTAAATTGCATTACTCTCCGACACACGATGCCAGTTTTGTTGCGTCACATGGATGGTTGTA
Organism: Adalia decempunctata; assembly: GCA_951802165.1. Taxonomy (NCBI): domain Eukaryota; kingdom Metazoa; phylum Arthropoda; class Insecta; order Coleoptera; family Coccinellidae; genus Adalia; species Adalia decempunctata. Next base: position 9,586,026 of record OX637697.1, read on the forward strand.
AATTTCAATTGCTTTTCCTCATTATTAGCATATTGTACTCAGTATGATAATACCAATTTTTCTGACTGAGCCAACAGCGAAATGGATTCTGAATGTAGTATTTTCCTTGATATTTCCATAATAATAATGAAAAATAAGCCTTATTTCAGATGTTTCCAATACAGAAAGAACAAGTGACATTGTGTCAACCAGTGCAATTATGTTTTTCAAATTCTATTCACGAATAATCAAAAAATCTTTCAATTTATATGGTTCTCAAGCCTACTAAATATTTATAAATTGATTTTTTGAATCTCTCCAATTCAAACAAGCAATGCATTGAAAAAATTTCATACTTCTATATTGAACTTGATTTTGCGTCAAGTACTCAAGTTAAACGGATCTTGGGGTAGTCGTAGTTTAGGTTTCCCATATTGCACTTCGACTTCTTTTCATTTATGTGCCTCTGAGAAGTTCTTTGTTCTTGTTTAAAAATATAAATGAATAAAAAGAAAGAATGAATACCTTATTCTTGTTACACCAAGAATAAGGTATTCATTCTTTCTTTTTATTCATCAATATGGTGAACGTCAAAGGGTTCAAAGAAATCATAAAAATATAAAGCATTCCTGGGTGAGTCTTTGACTTATACATATACAGGGTCTTTCACGAGGAACCTCACCCATATTTATACGGGAAACTACTGAACGTATTTTCATGAAATTCAGCACTTATAAGTATTTCACGATGCTGATGAAATCTAAAATACTTTCAAGGCATGAGCACCTCCGGTTTTTCCGGAAATGACGTCAACTTCCGTTTTTCAAATTAGAACACCATTTTTTTATTGCAGAAATAGATTCCTTAGAAAATTTCAAGTTATTTTGATGTAACATTTTTCAGTTTTGGTTGGAAAATTCTCTCTGAGCGGGAAAATTCGAAAAAAAAAATTGAAAATAGAGCTCCGCTGAAACAAGAATAACTTCGAGGTTTTTGGATGGAAAATTTTCATTTTTGGGATTTTTCAAGATGTAAGATTGATGTATCCACTTTAAAGATCGAAATCGCGATTCATGATACAGGGGGTGAAAAAATCGCTTTCAAAGTTAGGAATGACAAAATCGTGAAAAATCAATTTTTTCAAATCAGAACCCCATTTTTTTATGTCAGATATTAAATCAACGTTAAAAAATAATGTGAGTGTATGCATCACACCCTTGCCCTAAAGTGGATATTTTCTGAGTTATTCACAAAAAACTGTTTTTCGTCTTGAATTTTCAGCTATTTCTTTTCCCTTCACGCCAAAAAGATGAAATTTTCAGGAACTGTTACTTAAACCATGTTTTAGATTTTACTACCCTAATATGCAAGAGAAAAAAGTTACAGGTTGTTCCTAAATAGATGGCGAATTTGGATTCGAATTTGTATCGGAAACCTCTTTATTTCAACTAATCGGCCATCGGTTTTCTCTCCAGTGATAAATAAATAATTCCTTATGAACCATATGCAAAAACTTACCATGTTTTACATTCTTTCTTTTTAATGATAGATATCATTAATTATATCTACTGAATAAAGAGGAATTTGGCAGATGTAATTAATGGTATCTATCATTAAAAAAAAAGAATGTAAAACATGGTAAGTTTTTGCATATGGTTCATAAGGAATTATTTATTTATCACTGGAGAGAAAACCGATGGCCGATTAGTTGAAATAAAGAGGTTTCCGATACAAATTCGAATCCAAATTCGCCATCTATTTAGGAACAACCTGTAACTTTTTTCTCTTGCATATTAGGGTAGTAAAATCTAAAACATGGTTTAAGTAACAGTTCCTGAAAATTTCATCTTTTTGGCGTGAAGGGAAAAGAAATAGCTGAAAATTCAAGACGAAAAACAGTTTTTTGTGAATAACTCAGAAAATAACCACTTTAGGGCAAGGGTGTGATGCATACACTCACATTATTTTTTAACGTAGATTCAATATCTGCCATAAAAAAATGGAGTTCTAATTTGAAAAAATTGATTTTTCACGATTTTGTCATCCCTAACTTTGAAAGCGATTTTTGCATTCCCTGTATCGTGAATCGCGATTTCGATTTTCAAAGTGGATACATCAATCTTACATCTTGAAAAATCCCAAAAATGAAAATTTTCCATCCAAAAACCTCGAAGTTATTCTTGTTTCAGCGGAGCTCTATTTTCGATTTTTTTTTCGAATTTTCCCGCTCGGAGAGAATTTTCCAACCAAAACTGAAAAATGTTACATCAAAATAACTTGAAATTTTCTAAGGAATCTATTTCTGCAATAAAAAAATGGTGTTCTAATTTGAAAAACGGAAGTTGACGTCATTTCCGGAAAAACCGGAGGTGCTCATGCCTTGAAAATATTTTAGATTTTATCAGCATCGTGAAATACTTATAAGTGCTGAATTTCATGAAAATACGTTCAGTAGTTTCCCGTATAAATATGGGTGAGGTTCCTCGTGAAAGACCCTGTATTTTAACTGTAGATTCTTGAGGCCAAAGGAAACCTTTTATTAATTTTCCATTTTTCCGAATTCGTCTCTGTTGAAGACATACAGCTATTTGAAAAAAAAGTTGGTCTTGAGGTCGGCGTGTAAAGCGAGTAGGAAAGCTCATCCGATAGAGGCGCCACCGTCCATTTCATGGAATATCTCCATAGAACGTGCATTATCACTATCAAATTCTATGAATATCTCTCTGATTATGAATGAAATGTACAATGGCGCTCTCTATCCGAAAATATCCGAACTATGAAATACGTGAATTTGTGGGTGAGGCAGGAACTTTTCCCCTCCAAAATTTGAATTTGGCCATTCTCTGCCAATTCCGTATTTCAAGTTGTTTTTCTGAACGAAATTATCAGTAGATTCAGTTTTAATCGGATGTTGAACTATTGTCATGGGCCTTTCTGTTGAAATAAAACAGAAGCATGAGTTAGCTCATTTTCTTTTATTTTTGAAAGAAAAAAATCAACTTTCGCAATGAAATCGATTAAAATTATTTCATCAAGAACTCCAATCCTTTCTGAGTTCACCCTCAAAATTTCACTTTTCAAAGTGAAACCATTTTCAAATGCAACTCCAAATAAAAACACACTACATTGAACGCCCACCTTAATACGTGCCTGAAACAATTCTCTGAAAACACCTCACAGTTAATATTTTCGATTGAAATTGAGGTGATTATTAGATGTGCAGGGTGATATAATTAGAAAATACTCAAGCACTAACTAACCTTATTTGAATGTAATGAACACGATATTTCCTAACAAAAACATCTGTCTGATTATTTCTGCAACTAAAAAACCATATTTTTCACACCAAAATAACTTCCTTCTTCGATTTTCCTGAAGATTAGTTTGTAAACACCAATAATTTGTTCATATTTTCCTCGATATCCTGAAACGATCTCATAAAAATTGGTTTCTCACTAACCTATCCTAACTCCATTAATCAAAGTCATATGATTCGGGATCAATGACCTAACCTTATTCATCTTCTCTCTGATATTTCAGTCTAGAGAAGACGAAGCCAGATTGCCGATTTTCTCTTCAACAACGGTATAGACGAACTCAAGAAAGCAGTACGTCCACTACCGTTAACGGAAGAACTATCGCAGAGGCACTTGTTTTCTTTACTTTTCGCTAAAGGCTTCTGAATGGCTCTCTGGAAATGCCAAACGAGTAGTTCGTATTCTCGCCGATATAGCGCCACGATCTAAATTTCAGTTGCGGTGCGCTGTGATGTAGCCGCCACGCAAGACAAGCCGTTGTTCTGTGTCCCCAGAGTCCCATCACAGGCCAGTCTGTGATACAATGAACGACGCTTAGACGCGATAATCTTCCTATTTGGACTTCGATTTATTTATTTACTTGCAGAGAATAAAACAAACAGGTCATGATTGTGATATGAAGACTGTGTAGGGTCCATTAAAAATTCCAAGGGGATATTGTTCAGATAGATTATTTCCTGGAGGACCGGTAACAATAAATTTTCAATAGAAACTGTGCTCATAAACTGTGTAATTTCATGCTTCTCGAAATTCAATTATTACATCGAACGTTTTTCCATCATAGAGATTATAGTCTTGATGAGGTTGATATACATTGACAACATTGGTAATTTGTTTAGAGACCAGAGAAGAAATAATATTCGATGATATTCAATTCAGGGCAGCATTCAGATTTTTCATGAAATTCATGATTTTTGCTCAAATTTCTTCGAATACATTTAGGGATAACTCGAGAACGACGCGTTTTATTGAAAAAATATAAGAATACTTTCATTTTCTAAAATCGTCGATTCTCTCGAAAATATGAACCGTTTATCTTTTTCAGTTAATTTGATAGTATTTTTGCATACATTTATGAGTCGACCACGCTGTAACTTTTATACTCGGAGAAAAAAAATAAGTTTTAATTGAGGAATATGGACCATGAATAGAGTTAACAATTAACCAAAATTCAGTTCATTCGAAATATCGGTTCCGAATATATGGAAAGAATGGTGTTAATTTCATGGATTTTTGACACCCTGTATCTTTCAAAGGAAACCGAATTTTGATAAATGGTATGGGAAAAAAGTGGTTCGTTTGATGAGAGGAATCTACAGTTACAATATAGGTACAAGTCAAAGACTCACCCTGTATACTGCATACAATGTTGAGGTGTTATTTTTCTTGAAAATCCCACGACATGATGTAATGCCCAGTTCGAGAACTAGTCTTCTGGCTCTCTTCAGTCTCTTCTGTAGTGTTAAAAGAGAAGATATCCAGGTTTTACATTCAAACCATATACCGACGATGAAACCTTCTTTGCGATATAATCATTTTGCCTTTCCCAATTAAATTCACTGTCGATATAGGTTCCGAGGAATTTTGCATAACCACCACTGTATATAACTCATCATTCAATCTGTTGTTTTTCGGATTCTCTATACCTGACTTGATGTGATGAAACATTAATACATTTTTCTGCACCTTATTTAAAATTAGATTGTTACAGCTGAACCAGTAACTTGCAAGCACTTCTGAAGCTGTTTTTTAATTCTGGCTATTGGTCCTCAATCGTTAGGATATTGGTATCATCTGCATAAAATATTGCTGTTCCCTCATTGTTCACTCCACGGATTTCTGGTCATTTATCTGCAGGATGAAGAAAATTAAACCTCGAATACTGCCTTCAGCAATCCCCAGTTTAATGATCTGCTGTTTTGATCTCTATATTTCACCGTCTACCTACCTGTACCTCAACCATTTGTGTTCTATCTCTGTGAAGATTTCACCCATTTCTGCACCTTTCCTCTAATTCCGTTTCTTTCTAATTTACCAGGAGTTTTTCCACTTTGATGCAGTCGTAGGCCTTGAAAATGTACAGAAACTAACCTACCTAATGCCAACTCATCATCTTCAAAATTTTTTTTTGATGAACTGATATACTGCGGTATGTATTGATCTTCCCTTCAGATCGATTCTCTGATATAATATTGTTATCTAGTACAAAGTTCATTGGTTGTCTACAGAAAGCTATCTCGAAAATCTTCGCAAATGATGGTAGGTTGCTTATAAGGCGATAATTCTCTAAGTTCAATGGGTCTTCTTTCTTCGAAATTGGTTTTATTAATGCTAATTTCAATTCATCCGGGAAAATTTAATTGAATTATTTGGTATACCCCGTGTGTTTGCTTCTTTTTCAGGCATTTTACGATATCCCTCAGCTGGTTAGTGGTTATTTGTTTGAGGTACATAGATCTGTCTAGTTCTGCTTGACTCATATAGATGTTGTTAATTTTTCTTTTTTCAGTTGAATTGGTTGCAATATCGATAAAGTGCTTATTATTATTATTTGCCATTTTCATAAGATCTTCCTTGATAGGCAGCTCCCTTTCAGCTTCATTTAATTTTATTGACTTCACTATTAACCACAGTGCCTTATTTTTGTTGTCTGATTTTGAGATTTCCTCCTCATACATATTATATATTATATTTGCTGCAATGAATATGTGAAATTTTAAAACACTCAGGATGGTTTACGGCTTCTTTATTCACAGTGGGCAACACAATAACAAAAGAAGTCATGACAGTACAGTAGCTTCAAAACTCAATGATCGTTTAGTTTAGATTAAATAAGCATCTGAGAAAAGAAGCTATTTATGGAGCCTATTCCCAAATCGAAACTTATTCAATATTTCTCCCAGTATAAAAGTTACAACGTAGCCGACTCATAAATCCACTCAAAAATACTATATAACTACTTGAAAAAGATGAACGGTTCATATTTTTGGAAGCATTAATCAGGAAATAAAATTATGTATTTTTAATAAAACGTGTCCTTTTCGAGTAATTTCCAATTTTATCCTATAAATTTTGACCAAAAAATAAGAAATCTCAAGAATAATCGGGTGGCTTCTCTGGATTTTAAATATCATCGAATCGAGAGGAAATTTATGATTCTCCGATTGCAGTACGAGTTAACAATGTTGTCATAATGTTCATCAACTTTGTCGAATTCTCATTTGGAAATCACTGACCTAGTAGGTACTGAAATGTCTATAATAGAAAACGGTTGATGTAGAGATATGATCATGAAATCCCACAAATGTGGGAGATAAAATGAAATTCTCAGCAGCATGAAATTTCTCAAAAATTTTGATACGCTACACAGCAGACTTTTTTCGAAATTTTACCTTTTATTCGTCCAGCTTCTATTGAAAACTTTTTGTTACTGTTCCATCCTCCAAGAAAATACTAAATCATATCTATATTTTCACGTCCTTCGCAATGTATTTATAAACAAGGATAATGGGAAGTTGAACAGCCAGTGAAACACAACTTCTTAACTGGCAACGAATACATCGAAATTTCTGTGAAATATCCTTAGAAGATATTTTTGTTGATTGTTCACGAATTGATTGAATACGAAATGGGTTAGGTTAGGTTGATTAATCATCTTTGACTGAAAAACCTTTATTTATGTAATATTTTCGTAGTTTTTTCGAATTCTTCGGCTAGTTATAATGAAAAGGAAATACAAATCAAATCGTCTCGCCTTTCAGTAAGAAGGCTTTCTTTATCGATTATGTTAGAGGTTTTCTATACAGCACTCAGTTTGATAATGATTCAATAAATCCGAACAGGAGGAGCATTAAATGAAGAAGAAAGAATGCTGATAAATTTATTGTAATTCAGCCCTAGAAATAACTCGGGAAGATAAATTGCCTGAGGATGATAAAAAAGTAGGACCCGTGGAATTGCAGATTGACGGGCAATTTGTTTTCTTTGATGGAAGAATTTTTCAGGAGCGGGGATTACCTAGTACATTTTATTATCGGAGTGTTTTTTCACGTAAATCTCTTCGAGTTTTTCCGAGACGTTTTTCGATTGCACGGCATCGAAGGTAATGAGTTTTCGGGTGATGAATTCTCCGTTTCGTTTATTTTAACTGGACGATGATGCCTGATTGGTTGACATGGTGATTTGTGTTGCTGATATTTTATCTCTATCTATCTTTATGTCTCTGCTGAGGATCGCCAATGTTGATGTATTTTTCTTGGTTTCGTTGATTTGAAAATGCATAAATTTTATTTTTATTGAGGATGATATTTTTTCAAGTAGTCTTTTGGTTTCCTACAGCATTGACATCTTAATAACTAGGAAATCATTTATTCGTGATGAATGAGACATTTGATCGCAGAAAACAAGATAAAGGGAATTAGAAAGATTTCTCAACTGAATAATTGTTAATAGAAAAATTAATCAATTAGGAATTAATGATTTGGAATTCATGGATACATAGTATATTATTTATAGTTAAGAAATAAAATATTTGTCATGAGTATTTTATGTTTTACAGTTAATATTTTTCTGAATTAAACAAATATTATTTGATGTTGCAAATCTGTTATGTATAATTAATAGGGATACTTATTAGGGGTAACGTATATTACAGAGTTAACAAAATATATTCATTGAAATCCCAAAAACATCGTGTACACAACAAAAAACATCATACTGAATGTAAGGCCCAGGCGTAGGATTGGGAGGTTCCGCCATATCTTCTGACGAAGATAAAAGCACACTATAGGTAAATTGATTGGATTGTGCTGAGAACAATAACTCGAGTTGAAGTTTGCTAACACCAAGGAGCATGAATTTATACATTCAATACGCACAGTTTCTATTAGAAATTTATTAGTACCGGTCCATATGTAAATGAGGAATGTCTACACATACTACGTATTGCATTGAAATTAATGAAGAAAACAATGATATTTAGCTCTGAATACATAATCTGTGACGATGTTTCTATCTGAACAATATCCTCTTGGAATATTATAAACTCGACACTACACTGTTAACATTAATTCACTGAAAGTATTCCACATAATCTTCACGAGATCGAGGAAAAACACCTAAAATAATCACTTTCCCCTTTTATAACAACATAGCTCTCCATATTTGTTAACGCCTTCGAATCGCGCCGGTTGTCGCTACACGCATGCATCGTTCACAGACGATCACGTTTGATACACAGAACAACAATATAAGGTTAGAGATGGGTCGATTCATAAATCTTACGGTGTTTCTTGCGCACTGCTACCTCGCACCATTGTTTAAAGAGAAAATCAATAATCTGGCATCGTCTTCTCAAAAGTCTGTGATAACTCTGTCATAGAAGATTTCGTTTTGTACCTTTGTACGCAAAATGGGTTAGGTTACGTTGATTGGTCATAAATTGGACGTAAAACCTTTTCTTACATATTTCTGGTATTTCGAGGAGGATATGAACAAGTGATGAGTGTTTACAAACTAAGGACTGAACGAGAATAAATTCGCTATCACTAAAACGTCTATATCTCTTGAACCAATTTAGAAAAAATCAAAATTTGATCATAGTTACCTTTGTTATGAAGGTCAGAAACATGTGGAACATTTACTTCATAGATAATAATAGAGAATTTATAGTGAAACTTTTTCAAAATAATCAAAAATGGAGGTTCAAAAGAATCGCAAAAGAGGCTCGCGTTCGTCCGGAAACGGTATCAAAAGTTGTTAAGTGCTTCAACGAAGATCTTACAATTAACAGCAAGGAAGGAACCGGGAGGAAAAAGGAGTTTTATAGCCCAAAAAAGTGAAGAAAGCCATCAGCCTTTTTCAGAAGAATCCTACCCTTTCAGGACGGAAAGTATCCCAAATAGTAGCTTGTTCGCAGTCAACCGTTCAGAAAATCAAGTCGAGTTGTGGGCTTAGTACATACAAAGAGCAGAAAGTGCCAGACAGGAACGCCGTGAAGAATCAAGAAGGGAAATCAAGAGCAAAGAAATTAAAAAAAGATTTCTTGAAACATTTTTCCTGTTGCGTGATGGACGACGAAACCTATGTCTTGGCTGATTTCTCGCAACTTCCTGGTCAGGAATTTTATACTGCAGATTTTCGTGGAAATGTTGACGAACAATTTCGCGTGAAGAAACAAGCAAAGTTTCCTAAAAAATTCCTGGTTTGGCAAGCAATTTGCACTTGTGGGAAAAGGAGCAAATTTTTTGTTGGACAAGGCTCTGTTGACTCAAAGAATGCTTGGAGAAGCGACTTTTACCATTTTTACATGAGCACGATGTGTCAACAATCTTTTGGCCAGATTTAGCTTCATGTCAACGACAGCAAGGCCACCAAGGAATGGTACGAAGCTAATGAGGTGGTTTCTGTCCCCAAGGAGGCCAATCCGCCAAATTGCCCAGAACTCAGGCCAATCGAAAGATATTGGGCCCTGGTAAAAAGAGAATTGAAAAAGACTGAGAAATCAACGAAAACATTATCGGAATTCAAGCAAAATTGGCAGACAGCTTCCCAGAAAGTGACTGAGAACACTATAAGAAGCATGATGGGAAGAATTCCAGAAAAAAATCCATGAATTTTGTAAAAAATAGTTTTGGTTTTTTTATTGTAACAACAGTTTTCATTAGAATTAGAAGATTGTTCGAAAATGAGTTTGATTTTCGAAATCGGTCCAGCGGTTCAAAAGATAAAAGCGTTTTTGTTATAGCGAATTTTTTCTCGTTCAGTCCTTAATCTTTGGGAAAATCGCAGAAGGAGCTCATTTTGACGGAAGAAATATGGCTTTTTAATTGCAGATATAATCGAACAAAACTAAGTGTTTTTGTTGAGAAATATCGTGTTTTCAACATACTAGTATTCGAGTATTTCCTTGATGTATCAACTCAATTTCAATCGAAAAATATGAACTTTGAGGTCTTTGCAGAGAATAGTATCGGGCACTTATTTGGCCCAATTTTTTTTCAACAGAGTCGAATTCGTAAATATGGAAAAAAGGGTTAATTTTGGACACAAGAATGTAGAGTTAAATATATGTACAAGTCAAAGACTCGCCCTTTATAGGGAATAGCTGCAAAACAAACACTTTTCAATATTCAATTTTTTTAAGTAATAGGTTCTGTTGTTAATTATAAATGAATATTGGACTGAGAAATCGCAAAGTTGAATATTAATAATACTTTCTTTCAGTGTTTAAAAGCATTATCGAATGTTGAAACATCTTTCAGTCATCATTATCCAATTTCTTTCGTTAACATTATGCAATCTCAACTATAAGAAATATTGGAAACCAAAAAAATCAATTGAAAAATACACAGGGTATATAGTAATTATTTGGAAATATTTCAACTGTATAGACCCAAATATGAAGCTTGAACCCAAATAACCAAAATGAATTATGTTTCCTCTATAGTCTATGTGAAACAGGATTTTGCATTCGTTTCAAATAATTTCTATAAAAAACATTATGCTATTCTGGTGATATTCATTTAGGTTCAATTTGCATAATAACTACATTCTAATGGTAAGATAAACCGAAATGAATTAATACGTATTCACGTAAGATTATTGGTGCAGCTTCATGCTTAACTTGAAATATCTCGAGAAATAGTGGCTTTTTCGCTATGAATGAGTAGGATATACAATATACATATACGTAGATAGTATTGAAGAACTGCAAAATTATATTAACATTGCAATTCCGTCAGTGGCTGTCGGACGCTTTTGGTAGTACCAGAAACAGCATAATTAAATATCCTAATGTATCGAATAGTTTTAATGTACGGGCCCAAATAATTTATGAATTTTGAAAAAACACCCTCTATCTCCAGTGCAGACTCATTTCGTCTAGGTGAAAGAAAAAAAAAATATTGAACGAAATATTTATTCCTTCGACTGAAATTTATTTTTTATTGGTACAACTCTTCAAAATGAATTGAATTAAGTACTTAGCAAATGATTAATAACAAACACTATCGGTCACTTTTGATTTCCAAATATAAGTAATCGATTTCCTTCCAATTCTCTCCGAAAGAGTCACAGAACTGGGTTCTTACACATAATCATTCCTAATCAACAAATAAATCTGAAAACTCTTTGAAGCTGCCACCCTTATTGTTCCATTCGACATTCGTATATTTGACAAAGCGAAGCCTAGGTAATTCGTACTAATTGGAATGAGAGAAATTTGTCGAAAGTCTACTGAAAGGGATTTCATTCAATGCGACAGTGGTATAGTTACGTAAAGAGTTTCTGGAGCGTAACATGAACTTATCTATTGAAAAGGGAAAGTTAATTTAGGATAGATTTCTGTAGGTTGCCATTGAACCTCAGAGGGAAATAACAGCGAATTGGAATTCTGGATGTAACGATCTGAAAATGTCAGTATTGGAATAGAATTTCAAAGATCAAATTATCTCTGATAACATATTTTGTCTAAGAATGTCTCTACTATGACTTAGGGCTTGTTCGGACTAGGCCAGTAGATTAGTCGAGTAGCGAATGATTTTGTAATTTTCCGTGTGCGAACGCCAGCAATCGAGTCGAGTAGAGTCACAGAATGATGTACCTACTACCTTACACTGTTTAAGGGGAAGTATGACCTTTTGAATCGTGGTAAATCTCCATTCGAAAAGTGGTCTCTTTATTTCACGAATAACTAACCTAATTTACGACGTAGAGACTTGATTTTTTTTAAATAGAAGTTGAAGAACGCCCCGAAGGCAAATAGTTTTTTTTTTTGTCAATCGTTAGATCTCTGCAATATTTGGGTTATTGAATATGTTTTTCGTTTTTCATGAGTACAAGCTATATTTTTGAACTAATAATCATGAAACTTTTTGTAGTTTATAGGAGATTGAATTGCCGAGGGCAAATAGTTGCGATTCTTTCCAAAAAATGCTGAATAACCGTCGAAAAAAATCATAAAGTGTAGTTTCCAAAACGCTGAAGTTCAACCTGTTTTCAATTGAAAAACTAATTAAATCGAAAAAACGAAAACTATTTGCCCTCGGGACGTTCTTCCACTTCTATTAAAAAAAAATCAAGTCTCTACGTTGTAAATTAGGGTAGTTCCTCGTGAAATAAAGAGACCACTTTTTGAATGGAGATTTACCACGATTCAAAAGGTGATACTTCCCCTTAAGAGTCTTTGATACTGTGGTAGAGTAGTCAGTGGGCGAATCGACTCTCCACTCGACTAAAATACTGGCCTAGTCCGAACAAGCCTTTGAGTCTTAAACGATGCCAGATTATCTGGAGAATTTGATGGGTCTTGATTCATAATTTGTGCCGAAAGACAGTATTTTATTTTTAAAATGGCACAGAATAACCTTGATTGCTGATGAAAGTTCATCGAGAAACAAGTGCGTTTCAGAGAATCGAAGAGAGAAGAGGACTATTTCCGAAGCCGAATGCGATGACGATCAGAACCGGCATAAGAAATATTGGATGTTCAGTATTTCATCACACCTGATTTTTTGGATGCAAGAAAACGACAATTAATTCTGCCTATGATTCAAAGAACTAGTGGAAAATAAATATCCTACAGATTTCTGTAAATGAATAGCTAACAAAATGAATCGGCAGATTATATTTCCTTCAGTAGCTACTATGTGCCGCACTAAAGTTGGCAGTAAACTGCCAAAAATTATTGCAACAAATCGTTCAACTACGTTGTACATCTATGTACGTTCAATGCTAAAATTCAATTTTTTTGACTCTGTGCTGCTGAACCTCGAAAAATTACACTTTTGGGGAACGCTTCTCATGCCAAAAATTTCTACCTTGATTAAATTTCATATCATTTCTATCCAAGTGAGGTGGACATGGGCGAACTCATATTATTCCTCTTGTTCAAACTGAATTCGTAGGGTTCGGGTGAATTCCATCCATTCCGAATTGTGAAAAGGCAATCCGCTCGATAAAAGAATGGTGAAGGAATAAATTGGGTCGAATTGCCGGACCAGAGAGGCTGAAATATCAATCCTCCGACCAATTTGAATTGAAGGCACATCGCCAGAGGACCGACCTAAGGTTAGGTCAATATTTTTTCGGACGTGTAAATCTCCGAATACGCGATGCGAACTTCGTATTTGCATAAAGTCCTCCTACAAAAGGACCGGCAACTAAATCTTTCCCTGGGGTTGACAAGAACCGGAATACGCAAGCCATTCCAGCACACGCGGACCAATAGCCACTCCGTTCACAACTTAGGGAAATTCAAGAAAAATGGATTTATCATCTCGGGAAATGGGGCCGATAGGGAGAATTCTCGTATCGATCCTACGAAACTTTCGAGGATGGATTCTCTATCCATGGTTTCAGAACGATGATTCTATTTGTTTCCTATTCAATTTCACGTTGAATGAACCAAGAATTAGTGAGTAGTGAAAACTAGGGACATTCGAGAAAATTGAAATTCTGGTGTGCTGTGAACTTTTACTGGGCACAACTTTTGCACACGTAACTTTTACTCAGTAAAAGTTTTCAATACACTAGACCTCAAATTTCTATGAGCGCTCTTTAGATTTCTAGTTAATGAATCTTCTCAAAGTGACCTGAAATCGAAAACTTCAGAGTTGAAGTCGAAAAATGATAGTCAAGTTTGCAGCCAGGGTTTTCGAGCGAGCCATATAATCAACTCCGGGATATCATAATTTTGTCTGCATAATTCAAGAATTCTTTACAATGCCTAGAATACCTGAGCCTTCAGGCAGTCTATGAAAAACTTTGAATATTATTGTCCACATATTCCATACTTACCTACTTCAGCTTTACAATCCCTAGAAATGCGAGATTTCATGATAACGTTCACAATCAACTGATTGCCATTGTGCATTGCCTAGGTTATACGCGGAACTTAAAAAGCACGGTCAGTTTAGTCTTACGTTAGGTTAATCACTTGGTGATAGGTCCACTAGAGGTCACCAAGTCAAAGCAGAAAAAGAACCTCCACCTGTCGAATTAACAACTCGATAGGTCCAGTCACAGAACATAATATACAGGGTGGCCATTTGAAAACGAAACAGACGAGATTACAGACGAAAAAAAATTTTTCGATAGAAATACTCGGACAGGTCGATTTCTGTTTCGAGGGGGACAACTTAAGATGTAGGTTACGGACGCATAGCGCTTCAACCCTTGCTGCTACAACCCCCTCCCCCAATTTTTGAATAGGGAAGATGGGGTGAGTGATACCTCAATTCAAAGGTATTTTTATACTGATTTCAGCACAGTAATTGTTTTTTCATTTCATGCATTAGTTCTCGAAATATACTTAACTAAGTATTTGAAAATGAAGTGGTGTTTTCATGGCACTTGTAGTGTTTTTTTGTGAAAAATCGACATCTTGATTGAAGATTTCTATGTCAGTGGATTGGAGGAAGAAAGCCACAGTCATGGTTGTTTTGAAGCTCAAAATGTCGATTTTTCACAAAAAAAACACTATAAGTGCTATGAAAACACCACTTCATTTTCAAATACTTAGTTGAGAATATTTCGAGAACTAATGCATAAAATGAAAAAACAATTACTGTGCTGAAATCAGTATAAAAATACCTTTGAATTGAGGTATCACTCACCCCATCTTCCCTATTCAAAAATTGGGGGTGGGGGTTGTAGCAGCAAGGGTTGAAGCGCTATGCGTCCGTAACCTACATCTTAAGTTGTCCCCCTCGAAACAGAAATCGACCTATCCGAGCATTTCTATCGAAAAAATTTATTTCGTCTGTAATCTCGTCTGTTTCATTTTCAAATGGCCACCCCGTATAAGAGAAGTGCAAGCGCGGTTCAAAACGATGGCAACACGAATGACATTTGAATGGCTGGTGGCCGCCATCTTTCTGGTGTGTGGGAATGAAGATTGTGGCGGGAATATTTGAAATTACTGAAGTGAATTACTTTCTTTGATTTAAGACTCGAACACAAGATTAAATATAAATAATGAGGGTTCTTCACTAAGCGGGGCTCTCGCAGAAGCCTACATGGACTACGTGGAAAAACAAATTATGAATCATCCTTTGAGTCAATGTGTGACCTTTTGGAGAAGGTATGTGGACGATGTTTTTTGTATTTGGTCCGGCAGTGAAGATGACCTTGATTCCTTCTTAGAACATCTGAACAGTCAGTTCAATATAAAGTTCACTTTAGAAACAGCCACAGAAAATACCATCAATTTTCTAGACCTAACAATTCAGCTTAATCTGAACGAAACATACAAATTCTCTTTCGATATTTATAGAAAGCCCACAAATACTGACGTTATTATCCCTTATAATTCACATCATCCTCCACACATCAAAAAAGCAGCATTTAACTTCCTAATCCATAGATTAAATACTATACCTCTATCAGAAATAAATTATAAAAAAGAACTTAATAACATATACACCATTGGCTTAAATAACGAATATCCCAAAACTTATATAGATAACTTGATTAAACAAAAAAAGGAGAAAGAACTCATTGTCAAAAAGATCTACCCACATCATAACATGGCTCTCAAGTATATCTCCATTCCCTTTTGTCGAAACCTCAATTATAATCTCAACTCAATCCTACAAAAATATAATTATTATGTCACTAATAAAAGAGGTAGCACTTTAGAAAATATCCTAGTTAATAATAAACCAAAGATGAAAAAGGAGCAAAAAAGTGGAGTCTATGAAATTGGGTGTGAAGATTGTCAGGCTTATTACATTGGTATGACTACACGCGCTGCTAATATAAGATTCTCCGAACATGTGAAGAATAGACCCCATTCAGCAATGGGAAACCATCTTTCTGATAACAAACATAAGACGTCAATTCATAGTCTCAATATTCTCCACCACGAAAGAAATTTTTATAGATTAACCCTTCTGGAACAATTAGAAATTTTAAAAAGAAAAGATGACAATAACCTATTGAACGACATAAAAGAATTTCCATTTCACAATATTTTTAAGTCGATCCTTTAGTAGCAGCAGCCAAAAATAAGAAATTTACGATCTATGTAACTTCTTGTCTCTATGCGGTTTAAACACCACGCATGTGTATTTGTGTTTCCTACATATTACGTCTCCCAGATAATGAATTGTTTACCTCATTTATGACGTGTAATATTACAAATATCGAAAAAATATTCGAAAGACCTTTATATTTATGCTGCATTTATATTCTATAGCTTATTCTTGTATTTTATGACGGTAAGATTTTATTGTTTTTTGTTTTGTTTTAGTTTGTATGTTTATCGTCTCTTTATATATATATGAGTGTCTTTTCAGAACGGCCTGATGATGGCATAATTTTGCCGAAATCGATAGCTGAATAAATAAGATAGAAAAACCAGTGTGTCTTTGATTTACATATACTTGATCTACACGCTGATGGAGAAGTACATCAATTACATATAAATAATGAGGACCTTAAGTTGGAAAATAATCAAACGTTGAATCCTCATTATTAATATTTAACCTTTATGTGAACGAGAATTTTACACTTGGAAATGTGTTGATTTCTTTTCAAAGACAAATTTCAAATAGACGATTTATTGATTTTATGATCTTAATTCATCCGTTCTCAAGGTACAACCCATAATTCAAAAACTTAAAAATTATCCAGGATCTGTCAAATATTAATAACTTAATAAATGAGGTCAGAGGTATTGGCAGTGAAAATTTGGGGAATAGGAATATCGTCAAGTCACTGACGACATGTTGTGTTTAGGTATACCAGTTCACTAGATCAAATAATGCTTCCAGGAGGGAAAGGCTCGCATGACAAGAGATTTAGTGACGACTGTAAAACTTGAATGCTGATGGTGCTCAGTAAAATTTCTCAGTTTACATTCGTCACAAATTGTTATGTGCAAAATAAAATGTTAAAAGAGACATATTCACATTAAATAAACATGTTTTTACAGGAAAGTTTGTATCGAATCAATTCATATGCTAAAAACGAATAAAAATTTTCTCCAGTATAATATTACGATATTTGGATTCGGAAGACCTGATCCAAAAAAAAATCAACAATAGGCATATTTCTAGAAATAAATTACAGGATCACCGGTTTGATATCCTTATTCTAACGCAAATCTTCCTCTGGCTTATGAAAGTATACCTAGATCATGGAAAAAAATTTTAAATATAATAATTCAAATGTAGCATAAATCTATCACTTCACCGTCATAAATGAATAAGTGGCTTTCACCAAAACTTGTGATTCGTTGTGTTTCCAAATTTATTGTGATCAGTCAATTCTGATTTCTTCAAGATATAACTGGTCAGTTACGCAGTAGCACAATTATTTTCGATAGTACAATCTGTAAAGATATCAAAATCCTCGAAATTTTCAAAATCATTTTACACATTCGCAGGTGCATACGTTACCTATACAATACAATTCCTCAATGAAGATTTGAATATACACTCTCTATCTCAAAAACAACGAGATTCACATACTTACAATTCATTTTCGCTTTCACCAAATTTTCATCTGTTTGCATTTTATTCGTGGTTATTTTAATTTCGCGGCTTTCGCCGATGACAGATATCTAACGTAATCTGTCAGACGCTAGCTGCATTGGCGGCAATTTTTCTGGTGTGTGACCACCATATATCTAATAACATCAATATGGATTATACCCCTGCTTTTCACAGTCTCAAAGTGAAGCCAAATCTTTGGTGAGGATCGAGTTGTACGCTTTCGTCAACTGGAAATGCAAAAATTGCGAGAAATTTAGAGGTTATGTTCATTCTGAAAGACAACAAGAAAATAGATATCGAGAATGAAAATATGTCACTTAAATACTTTCAGTTCAATTTTAGAATAGGAGTTAGCAATGATATTTAGGACTTGAAGAAAACGGAATAAAGCGATTGAAAAATTTCTCATGAAATTGTGAGGTTATGATCGAAACTATTCACATGAAGTTAAGAATGACATACGTTTCACGACATAATACGATGTGTCGGAGAGGGACAGAATTGAAAAAATATTTTTATTTTCAATATTGCCGCACAAGCGCAGATCAGGATTTTTTCCAAAGTTTTGATTGGCTTATCGCCCATATAGGAATTATTAGATATATGGTGACCACAGATTGGTGTTTCCAATTTTAGCACTAGCGTTTCATCCCCGTGGGTCCAGTCACCCATGTGCCGCATTCCAATTTGGCCCAAATTCAAATTGCCGGTGGTTCTTTTTCTGATTTGACTGGGAGATGTCTTGTGGACCTATCAATAAGGGATTAACCTAACCTAAAACCAAACTTACCGTGCTTTTTAAGTTCCGCGTATAACGGCACTGCACAATGGCAATCAGTTGATTGTGAATGTTATCACAAAAATCTCTTATTTCTCGGGATAACCGGAAGAACGACGTAAGAACTCCAGTAACCGAATAGAATCTTGATATCTGCGTGCAGGTACTTACTCCATAGTAGGGTTAACCGGAATATTCTCTATACTTACCGGATATTAGCTCTGTGATGTGCTTAGGTTTAAGTGAGACACATGACATAACTTCGAAATCGCAGTGCCCCGTAGAGCTATTCAATCTTCTTCATTTGAGGATGGTGATATTCACTTGACGCAAGTCGTATATACAGGGTGTTCCAAAATAGGTGACCCGGTCTCTAGGATAGGTAGAAAACTGAAAAATAATTGGTGTTTGCTCAGTGAAAATTTTTCGATTCGAAATGCAATCTTTAAACATGTTAAAGGGCGATGAGGAACGAAAAATTGTACAATTTTTTTACGAATATGTTTTCGAAGCTGATACATCCAATGAATTTGTTTTTATGCCTGACTCGCGGTAGTAACACGGTTCGTACCTAATGGTATTGGATATGTCAGCTTCCAAAACATGTTCTTATAATATTTCATTACAAAGTTGCCGGCACTTTCGACAAAATGGTAAAAAATTATTATTTTTTCCTCAACGCTCTTTATCTTGAAGACGGATGGCGTTTAGAAATTCTTTTCTCTACTTCAATATCGTAATGAGTTCATTACAGTTCTAAAAACAGTGCTGTAAGGAAGTCATAACAGCATCGTTTTCAGTTACATTTTTCGTTTTGTGGTTGTCAGCAATGACTTTCGATCCTATCAAATTCCAGCAGACCTCAATTTGGAAATGTCAATTTTCGTATTTCCTAACATTTACACCAACTGCCAAGATACAATATGAAAGAAGCATTGATGAAAACATAAGAAAAGAAAAAATCATGACTCCTTAAGGAGACTTCCGTGACATCTGATATTTTTAGGATATATTCATTACGATTAAAGCTTTCAGGTAAGAGTTGAATCATTGCGAAAAGAAGGGAAGTGATTTTCAGGTATTTTTAAACAGTTGGCCAGTATGAAGGGACTCTTCTATTTCAATTTTTCATTCAACTTCACAAAATTAGTCTGAATTAGAGAAAACATCGTCTAATACTCGTTGCAGAATGCAATTCCAATACTCATGCATAACTCGCTCCTTCGTCGCTCGTTTTCGAATTTCGCATTCGTATTGGAATAGGAGCCAATTCTGCAACTAGTTTTAGTAAGGCTCTATAAAGGGGAATATACCAGAAACCGCCATTTTGGGCCCAACCATAGACTCGAAAATTACAGCTCCATTCGAATGAAATTAAATTTGTCCATTAATTAACGAGTGATTGCCGTGGCATCTAATAGTCAAATTTATAATAATTTATTGTTTATGTTGGTGTATCACACCCATAAATGGCGATGAAAATGTTGCGAGTCCTGTAATTTTCGAGTCTATGGTTGGACCCAATCAACCATAGAGCCAGGTCTCGCTAGCATACCTATCTTTCCAGTGCTATTGTTTTAGAATATACTATTACTTAGCAAACCGCAATTATTTTTCTGTGTTCTATATATCCTATAGACATGATCACCCTTTTTCGAAACACCCTGTTTACCAACTTTTTCGATATATGAATCAGGTTCTAACATACATCCATACATGATCCTGACTCAAGAAAAATGGACAAAGAGCGGTATTCACTAGCTAAATATATTTAGCTGACAAGTATAACAGGAGATCGAAGATCATTAAATACATCATTCCCAGTATTTTCCTTCATTTCATGCTTTATCATACAGGGTTAGTTCAGAAAAAAGTTTGCGTTATTTAAGTATTAAAGGATGACTGTGTTGGTCTTAACAGATCCAAAATATCTCTTATGGTTCCCGAGATATCTTGAAAAAACTGAAGATCGAGATTTTTTTTTCTTTCCTCATAATTCGTTTGTTTCTGGAAATAACTTCACAAAATTCTGTTTGTAGACATTATCCAATATAACAATCCTACTGGTGTTGTCAGATATTTTCTATTCTCCATTGCTTCCGAGGCGCGGTTGTCAACATTTTTCCTTACGGGCGCCATTTTGTTTCTTGTTATAAGGTGATGAAGGAAACAAGCCTAATTCTCAAAAAACATTTTGAAGACAAGCTTTTATAATAACGACACTCGTCCGCCATTTTGAAGCCGCTATCTTGAATTCCTCAATTTTGAAGAATCGTAATTTCCTACCTAGAAAACCCCCAGATACCAATTTTGAATAGCAAAGGATCATAATTACAAAACTTGTCCGCCATATTGTGACCGCCATCTTCAATTTCCCAATCATTATCGAACCCTAATACCTGCAGATACTAATTTTGAATGGAATCGGATCATAATTACAAAATTCATCCACCATTTTTTTTTCTGTGAAAAATATTTCATGATGCATTGTTACCAGAATTATGTACACCTGCAAAATTTCAAATCAATCGGACGATTAGAAGTGTGTCATATTTAATTTGCAATATTTGATTAGAGACAGACAGACACCGGGACAGGTGAAACTAAATAAAAGCTTGTAAAAATTACGAATTCAACAATGTTTCACACTCTACAAAAATATCGGGTGTAGTTACTCAAATTTCAAATAACTTTATTTACAATTATCATGTGAAACCATATCTTGAGTTATTGTGCAATTTTCAATGATCAGATAATTGGACTCTACTTCATCGATGCTACATTACATGGACATAAGTGCTCCAGCGCATAATAACCGAGAAGTCAAGGACTTTTTGAACACCGGATTCGGCGAAAAAAACCCGTTAACTGGCCAGCTAGATCTACCGACTTGAATCCGATGGATTATTTTTTTCGGGCAGTCTTATGGACTATGTTTACCAAGTCCCCGTACATAATGCAAATGAAATTCGAAATAGAATTATAGAAGGAATTAGATCCATATCTCCTGAACAAATTCAAGCGGCTATCCAGGGCATTTCTGAAAGAGCAAGGCTCTTCATAATCAACGGAGGAAGCCTTCTCTAACATATTTGAAAAAGAAAATTTCTATTATTGATTTGTTTTATTTTTGATATAAAATATTTGTTTTACTGAACTAATATTTCAATTTTCGTTTGATACATAATAACACATAAGAATAATGTTTCACATTCAACATTAAATTATTAGCCTACTATAATTTCACAAAGTTTTAACAAAAACTCAATTTGAGCTGAAAGAATAAATATTTTTGTGGAGTGTGATACACTGTTGAATTCGTAATTTTTTCTGTATCATCCCAAGAGGAAAACCATAATGGCGTCCATAACAAAAAAAAAGGGAACCAATAGAGATATTTTGGTTCTGTTAGGACAACACGCAACTTTTTTCTAAATTAGGCCACCCTGTATCCCCAACGGTTTTTGATGTCCCTCTAGTGCCCCCTGCAAATAGTTTTAACCCCGTATATGTGTAACTGAAGATATATGACGAAAAGTATAATGTGAATAATTTTTGGGGTTTCTTTCGAAAAATTATACATTATTAGAAAATCTATGATTTCAATTTCTAGAATTATACTCAGTTATAACATGGTTGAGGAGATTATATTGTTATTATAATCCTTTTATTTTTCTGAGCTCAAAAAATATTTCAATTGAATATTTATGGATCTCAACATGAATGAAATGAGGACACGTACTCAATATTCATGACGCCAAGTCGAGAGAGCCACTAATTATCATTTGCCAAATCAATCACTTTGCTCTGATTTATGTTGACAGAGGGGGCTATGAACAAGGTATTTTTCGTGGCTGATTGCAGCTTTATTTCATGAGCAAATGAATTGAAATGTTCTTCAAGGAAGGGTAGGTTCTACATTATTTGAATAGACCAGTCCAACGATCTGTCACGATCGGCTGGGAGCAAACAAACAACAAATCGATTGTTAACTCTGTGTTTTTTCACGCAATTGCTTCATTTTTGTCTTATAAAAGCATGCTACTATTTTGTTGTGTGTTTAATTGGGAAAGTGGAAGACCTCTTCGCATTGTGAAATTCAATTCTATAAAATTTCTGCTACTTCAAGTTCACCCATAAAATACAACTAAATGGACGGTCTGGAGAGGAGATAGTTATCAGCTATTTAAAGACCTCATTAAACTGAGAGGAAATTAAAAATACTATTGAATATTGAAAACATTTTATTACAGTTAGAAGAGGCACCTGATATTTGTGAGTTTTATATTCTAATATCCTCAAATTAGTCAAATTGTACCTTTGTCATGTCTTCAATGTATACGTACATACCCAAACTTTTTCATGTATATATCATATTATATAAACGATAAATCAGTTTACATCCTTTAATTTTGAAAAACTTTTTCCTACAAATTGCATAAAATATTCACGTTCACGTTGTTTATACGTAGAAATTCTGGCGATATCTTTGTGCTACAGCTATACATCTCTTCAGTTGCAAATTAACGAAATACCTAATTACTCATTTTGGATACTCCTTCGATATCTCACAATATTTATTCACTCAAAAATTGGAATCACAACACTCAAACTCTGAGAAAATGATAGTTATAATAGAGTTACACTCTAGCTGAAATACTGATTCGAAATGTTTGTTATTTGTTCGCTCCCAGCAGTTTTTTTGTTGGACTGGTCTATACTCATAAGCTTCAATGCGAAAAGTGAATATTCTGAGTGGAAATGGCCTCAATTTATAGTAGGTATCTGAAGAAAGTTCTTCCGTACTGAATGTTTCTGATACCGAAAGATTTGGGAATTCATATCTTACTCCGCACAGCCAACAAGTTGAATACAACATTCTAACAC
Organism: Adalia decempunctata; assembly: GCA_951802165.1. Lineage (NCBI taxonomy): Eukaryota > Metazoa > Arthropoda > Insecta > Coleoptera > Coccinellidae > Adalia > Adalia decempunctata. The sequence continues at coordinate 9,609,485 of OX637697.1, forward strand.
AACTTGTAAACTGTCGAAACTTGAAGGTTAAGGATCAAAAGGAGGAGGTGAAGTAGGCCGAAATGAAATAGTGTATAGGAATGAAATTAACATATGGACCCCTAACGAAGATTAATACATGACATGAACATGGTAATCTAATATGAACCGCTTTTGAGTTCTGCAGCAATATTAGGACCTACGTAGCAGGAATTAGAATTAGGAGGCGAATTTGCTTCAGATACAAGCTAATTCTGTGGAGCGAGGAGGTTTACGAAGCGCACCGAAGCCCATCCTACACGATGATGGCTGCTGCCGGTTGTCCAAAGCTAAGGCCTACGCATTCGAAGTTTCAACGAAACACTACTAATTTGATTTCGGCTCTTCAGCTCCGAATGTAGTTTGGCCATTTTGAGCGAACGATTATGGTTCATTTCATGTTTATTTTAGGTGTGGAAAATGTTTGTGAATTGACCTTGAATGAAAATTACACAGGGTGTCCCGAGGTACCGTATTCAGGTGAAAATCCAACGATCAGGTAAAAGTGCCCTCTTCCCTTCATGAGTTTTATTCATGATTTTCGGGTTTCACCGGATTTCTTTCAGAAACCAACCAGTTTTAAGTAGTGAAAATCCAGGGCCGGCTCTAAAAACTCTGGTTTATTTTCCATTTTGGTTGTTTCTGCCATTCGCCAGAATTTCTCCCTTTGTGGTGGTTTTTTCAGTGTTTGATGGGGTTATTTAAACCTCTGGTTGGAGGAATTCAATTAAACGGAGAATGTTAGTCAATGTTCTATACTAACTACTAACTGGTAAATATCGCATAAAATAACAATTGTTTTATTGAGTTCAATTTCAATATGAGGAGCTTGATCAAATGTCATCCCCACATATCATACAGAATTTTCGTAATTTCGTGAAGTTTCCAGGACCAGCTTATGAAATTTTTTCTTCTTGGAAGTAAACGTTGTCCAGATCAATATACCATCCTATTCCGGCCATAAAGAATTAAATCAACTCTCGATAGCGCAATACCTTCATGGTAACTGTTTCTCTAGCCTCATTCTCGAAGAAGGAAGGCCCAATGACCCCGTCGGAGCATAAACCGCACAAAACAGTCACACGTTGATAGAGAGGCTTTTCAACAAAAACACAATTTTGCTTGTTGACGAAGCCACCGAGGTGGAAATGGGTCTCACCACTCAAGATGAAATTCCGGATCATTTTCATGCATTTCAAGACCAAATCAGCAAAGACACGACGTTGTTGATGATCGGCCGGCTTGAGTTCTTGTGTTAACTGAACTTTGTAAGCCTTGAGACCCAAATCTGTATGTAGAATACGGAGTAATGACGTTCGTTGAATGACTTATTTCAAAGAACGACGAGGTATGGACAAACCTGGGTTTTCTTCAACACTTCAGCGGCAATATTCTCGGCTGATCTTGAGCGACATGCACGGGTTTTTTGTTCTTCTCATCACTAACTTGTCTCAACAGCTCCAATTTTTTCACCAATTTTGGTATTGCGATTTGTAAAGGTGCTTCCCGACGACCCTAAAATGTTCGAGTACCTTATACAAGGTGACAAGAAAAACTTCGGACAAATTCTGCTGTGGTCTGGAACAAAAGTATTTCAGCGCAGCCAAATAATTTTCATTTTCTTGGTTTCTCTACACTTTCCTGTGCTAATATGTAAATTTTCAGTTTGATATTATTTCATTTCACAGAGTTTTAAAATGTCAAACAAAAGTAGTGCGATTTTGGAGCTGTTCCGTCAAGGTAGGCGTCAATGCGAAATTGTTCGTTGGCTCAATGTGCCTCGACAAAACGTGTCCGATGCAATTCGTCGTTTCAAGGAGTTTGGCCATGATGGTCGTCGTCCAGGAAGTGGTAGAAAACGCACTGTCAATACACCTAGCAATCGCAACATCGTCAAGAAGCGAGTCAATCGAAATCCGAGGGTTTCCATGAGGAAAATAGCCTGTGAGACCGGTATCAACCGCGAATCAGTCCGGCAAATTGCCAAAAAGAAGCTCAACCTCAAGCCATACAAGCTCCAAAAAGTTCAACTCCTCACGGAGGAAAACAAGCGCGTACGACTCCGAAGGTGCCGCTAGCTCCTTCGTCTCGCTGCCGTTCAGTAATGGGAGCGAATTCTCTTCAAAGACGAGAAGCTTCTCACCGTATAACAATCCCACGATCACCAAGACCACAGAGTCTGGTCCGTGGAGGCTCTCGGTACATCGGCCATCGTCGAACACCGTCAAAATCCGCAATCCGTCATGGTCTGGGGCGGAATTTGCGGCAGTGGTAAAACTCCCTTAGTTTTCGTGGATCAAGGGGTCAAAATCAATCAAGAAGTCTACCGCTGCAACATCCTCGAGGCCGCAGTACTTCCGTGGGCCAAGCAGCACTTCGGCGATACGCATTGGACCTTTCAACAGGACTGCGCTCCGGCTCACAGAGCGAAAATGACGCAAGAATGGTGCAAGACCCATTTTCCTTGTTTCATCTCATCTGCAGAATGGCCGCCCTACTCACCGGATCTCAACCCATTGGACTACCTCGTGTGGTCGATTTTGGAACACAGCGCCTGTGCTAAAAAACACAAAAATTTGGAGTCGCTGAAGCAATCTCTGCGCCGGGAATGGAACCGATTAACGCCCGAAGACCTGCGTCCCATTGCCGAAAATTTCAAGAAGCGTCTGAAGCTGTGTATCGCCGCCAAAGGAAGCCACTTCGAAACGGCTTAGATATATTATCAACAAATGTTCAAGCTATTATTATTATTTGTTGTTTTTTTGTTCGATTTCTTCTGTTTAATAAAGTTAAATTAAAAAGAGTTTGTCCGAGGTTTTTCTTGTCACACTGTACCCAACTAGCAAAACTTATTTTATAAAGGCTGTGAGAAATGCTATACAGCATATCTTATAGAAACGTTAAAATCTTATAATGCGGCTATAAACCACTATACAATGTCTTTACAACCAAAAAGGGCCCCAGTTTATACAACAGATTAGTTCTTTTAGGACAGTTCTATAGTTAACTATACAACCGTTATAAGATAATCCGTATTATCACTATAAAACTGTCCTATAAGGATGTCTTCAAAATTACTTATACAATATATTTACAAAACTATTTGGCAACTGCTATGAAACTTTTGCATAGCAGTTCTTTTATTCTGCGGTTTGAGAGTATTTAACGAACATTTATAGAACTACTAAGAAATTATTTTATAATGCAGAAAGAATCGCTAATAAAATAATTTTGTTGTCTACTGTTGAAATTCGGAATAGAATTGTCACAAAAATATTTTATTAGATATAGAGGTATGTCAACGTTTGCGTTGAGTCATGACAGAGATTCAATATCATATGCCAGCGACATTATATGGCGGCGGAATTATTATCGTATCTGTTGATTGAACATATTAAGGATCTTTGTCGCTAGTCCAGGGGCTAAATTTATTTGCGCAGATAAATTTTCTGACAATATATTATACATTGATGATAAAAAATTAAAGCGCCTCAGTTTAGTATACATTTTATTGATATTATTAAAAGATAAAGAATAACAAATTATGTTTTCTTTGTTTAGTTTTCAACTAAGAATAAAACATATATTGTGACTGTTGTAAAAGCAGAGAAAAATCTCTACATTTCTCTGAAAAATTAAATTTTAATTCAACTTTTCACGTTTATTTATGTTTTTCTCACAATGGCGGCGGTTTCGGAACATACGAAAGTTTAATAAAATGGCGTATATGGTAGAACACACTGTAAAGACCTTATACAATGATTCTATTTCCTTCTGAGCTATATACGATATTAAAGTTTTATTATGTTGTTCAATACAGCGCCATACCATTGCATTTGATAGTTTCAAGAGTCATTGCTAGGTTATGATTCTTGACCACCTCTGAATGTTGCCAGATTTTATACTACACAGTTTAAATGGTGAATTGTTCAACACATGTCGCTGTTTTGCATTAAGTGCACGCGACATAAAATTTATTGCAATAATTTTTCAGTTATTGTTAAAAAATGTTTGTCCTGGTGAAGAAATTTTGTAAGCACTCTGACGTGAGGTCAGGTTGTTTTGGCGCTCTTGTCAAACTTTTTGCGAAGTTATTCCAACTTCAAGAAATTACATCTCCAAACGATTTGTTTGTCAGAGATGACAATGATATGATTAATATTCTGATGATGTATAATGAAAAAAAAATGGCTGGCTTTTTTAATTGATTTGCAACACGTTTTGAACTTCAAGATGTATCATAATAAAATGAATAGTCTACGACCTATTTATTGCACCTAATATTATGCATGTTGGTATAATATATCTATTGTTTAAACAAGGATATAACTACTAACTGCCCAAGCTAACAACACTGTACGTTAGATATCCGCGTTATCCTATAGCGTGTTGGCAAACCACATAATAGAACAGAATTATCGCTTAACGTGTTTGGGGTACGACAGTTGACAATCATTTAGTTATTTTGTGTTTCGAATAACTTTTGTATACAGATTTTTTCCCATCGTGAAATTTATAGACAGGTATTTATATAATAAACCATAAAAGATGTCAAAATAGTGGAAACAGTGGAAAATAATAGAAAGGGGTTGACAAATGGGCCTACAAACTGGAAAAAGAATCGCAAGTTATCCTTTCCAAGAAGATTTGCCTCCAAATTACAACGTGAAAGTGATTCGGTGCCCGAATCAAATTGGATTTGCATTAGCATTATGTTTAGCATTAAAATTCGCTACTCCTGAAAATAAATAAAAATTAATGAAAGAAAAAAAAACAGTCCTCTCCAATGAAAGCTTACGCTGGATAGTCTCCAAGAAAACGCAAGCGGTTTAACTTCTGGATATTTTCCAAAAAAATTTTTAAGTTGAATACTAGACCATTTTACCAATAAGTTCCATTCTCAAGTGGTACCAATTAAACTTGTTGGGGAGTATTTAAGAATGTCCGTGGAGCTGTAGGAAGAAGATAAGGAATAGCCAGGTTTCATATAACGAAAAGCTCTCTTAATGCAGAATGATTGATGTAAAAAGACGTTGCCCAAATCTTGAGTTGATCTCTTATTTTAATCTTTTTTTCAATTTCAGACAGGTAATGCATCAAATTTACGTCGTCTGTATCAGTGGTTTCTTCATCAGCACTATTAATGTTGACGCTTTCTTTCAACATATCAGGTTGGCCTTCATTTCTTTTGGATTCTTCTTCAGTATTACCTATCACTGCTGGCTGAAGCTAAAATTGTCGTTTCTTCTAGATTAACCTTTTCGTTACATGCCACTTCAGCCTCTGCGTCTGAAGTATTCCATTCCATTTTACTTCTTTTTAATTGATCCTTTTTATTCGTTTCCACTCATAATCAGATATTGCCGAATTCATTTTGTTAACGGAACCTGCTTAAAAACCCGCGCAATTCTTCTAGTAGGGGATACAGTAAATTTTAAAATGATTTTATAATGCATGACTTGATATAAATTTATTCCTGGGAACTACATTTTTATTCTATAAGCTCTTCATAAGAGAGAATCATGTAGTTGTTATAAGATGATTATAAAATCCATTAATATTAATTGTGTATATATGTTTTACTTCTGCGTAAAGCAACAATCCTATTATTTTGTTATGGAACTCTAATGCAACTATTTATACAGATTCTTTTACAACCATCGTTTAACGCCGCTATTATAAGTAACACAATAGCTATGCAACCTTATTATAATCTGTATAAGACTGTTTTAAAATTATTCTATAAGAATTTTATGCTACGTTATGCAACTGTTATAAAATTCCTTCACTTAGACTTTTTCTTTATCGTATGATATGAGTTGTGAGAACGTTTATACAACCGCAATATCCGCATTATAGAAATCTCTATATTTTAAGATAAAATTGTCGTATTGGGACGCATAAAAAAATAATTTTGTTGTTTCTATCTGCGCAATACGATGATTATGAAACAATTTCGTTCTTTTAGGGGACTATTTTGCTAGTTGGGTAATGAATTTCAACAATGTCAATGCGTTGTTGAAGCGTGTATGGTTCCATTTTTTCAATGGCAAAGCTTCTACTTGTGAAATGACAGAAAAAAGCATCTTCAAGAGTCACATCTACATTTCTTGTGATTCAACACCTTGCGATTCTTCCTATGGGGCTATGTGAAAGAGAAGGTCTACGCGAAGAGCAAAGTGGAATTCGTGAGCCTATCGGGGACATAGGGCACCACTTCGTGATTTAGTTATGGAATATTTCATGAAAAGAATATAGTCCTTTAGTTTGCTTGTGATCATCATTTGGCTGATGTTATCTTCCATTATTAATGGCATACCTTCGTCTTAATATTGAAATACAGATACGATCATTCAACTAAAAAAAATAACATTTTTGTTTGACTGTCAAAATAACACCTCTCATTGGAAAACCCTTCAGGGGCTTCCTGGACTACAAAATTGAAAAATAAGCGATGAAATTTATATCAACGAGAAAGATGGACGCGGAGACATTTCCTCTACTGAGACGTTTTGTGAAGGAATTTGTTGGAAGGAATCTGAAGTATCCAGAATTTCCTAATGCAATAAAGCATGGAAAATAATCATATTCTCTCTTTATATTCATCTCAATGAAGTAGGAATCACGTCCTTGGTTATTCATGCTGAGTACTTTAATAGGAATTAGGACAGGTAGTGAAGAACAAGACTGCTGAACTAAATGCCGACGTTTCGTCCGTATATTCGAACTTTTTCAAGGCTACAATGGAGATACAAGAAATTAATCAGTACAATCCAGTAAAAAACAAGAATAATGACGGCTAACAAAACAACGATAAATTGCATAATTAAATACCAAAAACTTATGTGATATAGATGAAAACATTATACACAAAATAATAAATATCGAATAATAAATACGATGACTAGACAAACATTTATTCAATATACAATGACAACAAACAAAAAATTGGGTAAAAAAACTGTGGTACAAAAACTTACCAAGTTCAATTTGTCTGATATAAAAGTTGTTGTTAACATTAAGATTCGGAAAAATTGCATCCAAGCTTTGTCAAATTTCATCCCAAACATGGAAAAACAGCCACAACTACCATCGAAATTAATTGATTAAACAATCGAGAACAGGTGTTATTACGCGCAGACACTATAGACATATGAATAATTTTCATATCGGAATACGGGAATCACGACAAAGAAACAATAAATTTGTGTATAATTGACTCAAATCTTGGGTGTCAGTTCTGTGGTTTACCGTGTTATTTAACCTAATATGAATCATCTCGCTAATGTTTCTTTTCTTCCAATTACTTTCATAATCAAGTATTTCTACATTGTCAAAATCAAAATTATGGCTTTCCGCAAATCTATGGGAAGCTAAAGCTGTAGAACTGTCTTTATCCCGGAACCTATCATCACAGTCATATTTGTGCTGCCTGATTCTCGTCTTCAGCAGTTGTCTCGTCTGTCCCACGTAACATTTATTGCACCCCAAACATGGTATTTTATATACAATACTTGAACGGTTGATGTTAGGGGTTGGATCTTTAAGTTTCGAGAAAAGAATCTGCGTCGTCAAAAGGTTATAAAAAACGAGCTCTGTAGTTTTAGATTTCTGTTTTATTGAATGAGCAATGTTATGACTCAGGCCTGATATATAGTGAAACTTGAAGTATCTTTTTACTTGATCTTCTGAGCTAAGGGTTTCGTTAATTCTAGGGTTTAATGGATTATATTCATTTATTATTTTATTCACGAATGTTGTTGGGTAATTATTAATTTTTAGAATTTCTTTGATCTTTTTCATGTTTTCTTTATAATATATTTTTGAGCTGAGGTGTGTTGATCGATAAATAAGGTTTTTAATGCTGCCCACTTTATAAGACCTAGAAGTTTCTGAATGAAAATTGACTAACCGGCCAGAGTTAGTGGGTTTTACATACCATTTTGTAAGCAAACTGCCATCTTCACCACGAACCACCTTTATGTCTAAAAAAGGTAGCTCTCCATCTTTCTCTTTTTCTATGGTGAATTTAATACGTGGATGATATGAATTGAATTCTGATAAAAGTTCATCAGCTTTATCCGAAGGTATGGCTGTGATTGTGTCATCTACATAAAGTTTGATGAAAGCAACGATAAATTTAAGTTTTTGTAGGACCTTTTCAATCAGATATGTCATAATAAAATTAGCCAAGGACGGACTAGCTGGATTTCCCATAGCAGAACCATCGATTTGCTGGTAAAATTCACCCTCAAATTGGAAATAGCTAGAATCATATATATAAGCTATTATATCTATAAACAAGTTTTTTGGCATGTCTGTGTATGCTGAAATAAAAAGCCATTTTTCTTTTATTAGTGAAAGCACTAGATCTCTAGGGATGTTGGTGAATAACGAGACCACATCTAATGAGTACAGCATGAAGCCTTTCGGAAGAACAATAGTTTCACTGAATGACACAAATTCATACGAGTTTTTTATTGTATAGGGTGATGTCGAATTCACCATAGATAGGATATTGTGAACAAATTGTGATATGTGATACGAAGGTGCACCCAAGCAACTAACTATAGGCCTGATACAGAGCTCCTGTTTATGTGTTTTTCTTAGACCATATAATTTTGGAGGAACTGAATTATGTTGTTTCATATGTTGGGCAGTAATTTCATCAACTATTAATGCTATTTTTAATTCGTTGATTAGCTGATTAGCTCGTCTTTCCAGCCTTAGGGTTGGATCTGTTTTCAGCTTTTTGTATACTAAAATGTCAGCCAATAAATTATACATATATTCCCTATATTCACTCTTTAACATGACCACTGTTGAGTTTCCCTTATCAGACCTCATCACTAACAGGTCTGGATGGTCTTTAAGAAAAGTCTTAGCTTCATAAAAACAATCTCGAATGGGACAGGATTTGTTTGTTTGTTGGAATTTATACCAGAAATTTGTTATTATATTGATGTTTTTAGCCCTAAGTAGATTCTTATCTTCGTCAACTAAATCTAGACTCTGTATACAATTTTCCAAATCTTTTAATATGACCGGAATTGAGATGTTTCTTCTGTCATAAACTGGTAGGCCGAAGTTAGGACCTAGAGATAAGATGTTCTCGACATTTCTTGGCAAGTTAATGTTAGTGAAATTATGGATGAAATCTTTATAACCACTTGTTTTCCCACACAAGAAATTACATGAATTACATAGTTTTCTAAGCTTGTTTATGTTCCTTTCCTTGACAATATTAAAGAGCTTGTTAAAGTTCTTTTTACATGAGTTATTGAAATTAAAATAAACCTCAGGAGGTAAGTAGCTCTGCAATTGTGAATTTATATTGATCATTTCTTCTTCAACTTTCCGTATATTCCAAATGGTTATCTTTATTTCTAAATTAAGAATAGATTTCTTGAATCTGTTGACTAACCTTCCACAATAGTTACGATATGGGCAACCGTCCTCCAAGGCCAACATGTTAATACACTTTATATTATCCTTGATATGATTCGGGAAAACACTATTCCTTCTGCATTCCAACAAAAATATCTTACGATTATGAAGAGCTGCCATTCTCTTGTCTAACTTGATCCTAAGTTTGAGCTGTGCTGCAACTCGGTTGCCAAATCTCCGCCTTATGTCACGAAAATAGTTCCCCGGTGAATGAATGAAGTAGGAATCACGTCCTTGGTTATTCATGCTGAGTACTTTAATAGGAATTAGGACAGGTAGTGAAGAACAAGACTGCTGAACTAAATGCCGACGTTTCGTCCGTATATTCGAACTTTTTCAAGGCTACAATGGAGATACAAGAAATTAATCAGTACAATCCAGTAAAAAACAAGAATAATGACGGCTAACAAAACAACGATAAATTGCATAATTAAATACCAAAAACTTATGTGATATAGATGAAAACATTATACACAAAATAATAAATATCGAATAATAAATACGATGACTAGACAAACATTTATTCAATATACAATGACAACAAACAAAAAATTGGGTAAAAAAACTGTGGTACAAAAACTTACCAAGTTCAATTTGTCTGATATAAAAGTTGTTGTTAACATTAAGATTCGGAAAAATTGCATCCAAGCTTTGTCAAATTTCATCCCAAACATGGAAAAACAGCCACAACTACCATCGAAATTAATTGATTAAACAATCGAGAACAGGTGTTATTACGCGCAGACACTATAGACATATGAATAATTTTCATATCGGAATACGGGAATCACGACAAAGAAACAATAAATTTGTGTATAATTGACTCAAATCTTGGGTGTCAGTTCTGTGGTTTACCGTGTTATTTAACCTAATATGAATCATCTCGCTAATGTTTCTTTTCTTCCAATTACTTTCATAATCAAGTATTTCTACATTGTCAAAATCAAAATTATGGCTTTCCGCAAATCTATGGGAAGCTAAAGCTGTAGAACTGTCTTTATCCCGGAACCTATCATCACAGTCATATTTGTGCTGCCTGATTCTCGTCTTCAGCAGTTGTCTCGTCTGTCCCACGTAACATTTATTGCACCCCAAACATGGTATTTTATATACAATACTTGAACGGTTGATGTTAGGGGTTGGATCTTTAAGTTTCGAGAAAAGAATCTGCGTCGTCAAAAGGTTATAAAAAACGAGCTCTGTAGTTTTAGATTTCTGTTTTATTGAATGAGCAATGTTATGACTCAGGCCTGATATATAGGGAAACTTGAAGTATCTTTTTACTTGATCTTCTGAGCTAAGGGTTTCGTTAATTCTAGGGTTTAATGGATTATATTCATTTATTATTTTATTCACGAATGTTGTTGGGTAATTATTAATTTTTAGAATTTCTTTGATCTTTTTCATGTTTTCTTTATAATATATTTTTTTGAGCTGAGGTGTGTTGATCGATAAATAAGGTTTTTAATGCTGCCCACTTTATAAGACCTAGAAGTTTCTGAATGAAAATTGACTAACCGGCCAGAGTTAGTGGGTTTTACATACCATTTTGTAAGCAAACTGCCATCTTCACCACGAACCACCTTTATGTCTAAAAAAGGTAGCTCTCCATCTTTCTCTTTTTCTATGGTGAATTTAATACGTGGATGATATGAATTGAATTCTGATAAAAGTTCACCAGCTTTATCCGAAGGTATGGCTGTGATTGTGTCATCTACATAAAGTTTGATGAAAGCAACGATAAATTTAAGTTTTTGTAGGACCTTTTCAATCAGATATGTCATAATAAAATTAGCCAAGGACGGACTAGCTGGATTTCCCATAGCAGAACCATCGATTTGCTGGTAAAATTCACCCTCAAATTGGAAATAGCTAGAATCATATATATAAGCTATTATATCTATAAACAAGTTTTTTGGCATGTCTGTGTATGCTGAAATAAAAAGCCATTTTTCTTTTATTAGTGAAAGCACTAGATCTCTAGGGATGTTGGTGAATAACGAGACCACATCTAATGAGTACAGCATGAAGCCTTTCGGAAGAACAATAGTTTCACTGAATGACACAAATTCATACGAGTTTTTTATTGTATAGGGTGATGTCGAATTCACCATAGATAGGATATTGTGAACAAATTGTGATATGTGATACGAAGGTGCACCCAAGCAACTAACTATAGGCCTGATACAGAGCTCCTGTTTATGTGTTTTTCTTAGACCATATAATTTTGGAGGAACTGAATTATGTTGTTTCATATGTTGGGCAGTAATTTCATCAACTATTAATGCTATTTTTAATTCGTTGATTAGCTGATTAGCTCGTCTTTCCAGCCTTAGGGTTGGATCTGTTTTCAGCTTTTTGTATACTAAAATGTCAGCCAATAAATTATACATATATTCCCTATATTCACTCTTTAACATGACCACTGTTGAGTTTCCCTTATCAGACCTCCTCACTAACAGGTCTGGATGGTCTTTAAGAAAAGTCTTAGCTTCATAAAAACAATCTCGAATGGGACAGGATTTGTTTGTTTGTTGGAATTTATACCAGAAATTTGTTATTATATTGATGTTTTTAGCCCTAAGTAGATTCTTATCTTCGTCAACTAAATCTAGACTCTGTATACAATTTTCCAAATCTTTTAATATGACCGGAATTGAGATGTTTCTTCTGTCATAAACTGGTAGGCCGAAGTTAGGACCTAGAGATAAGATGTTCTCGACATTTCTTGGCAAGTTAATGTTAGTGAAATTATGGATGAAATCTTTATAACCACTTGTTTTCCCACACAAGAAATTACATGAATTACATAGTTTTCTAAGCTTGTTTATGTTCCTTTCCTTGACAATATTAAAGAGCTTGTTAAAGTTCTTTTTACATGAGTTATTGAAATTAAAATAAACCTCAGGAGGTAAGTAGCTCTGCAATTGTGAATTTATATTGATCATTTCTTCTTCAACTTTCCGTATATTCCAAATGGTTATCTTTATTTCTAAATTAAGAATAGATTTCTTGAATCTGTTGACTAACCTTCCACAATAGTTACGATATGGGCAACCGTCCTCCAAGGCCAACATGTTAATACACTTTATATTATCCTTGATATGATTCGGGAAAACACTATTCCTTCTGCATTCCAACAAAAATATCTTACGATTATGAAGAGCTGCCATTCTCTTGTCTAACTTGATCCTAAGTTTGAGCTGTGCTGCAACTCGGTTGCCAAATCTCCGCCTTATGTCACGAAAATAGTTCCCCGGTGAATGAATGAAGTAGGAATCACGTCCTTGGTTATTCATGCTGAGTACTTTAATAGGAATTAGGACAGGTAGTGAAGAACAAGACTGCTGAACTAAATGCCGACGTTTCGTCCGTATATTCGAACTTTTTCAAGGCTACAATGGAGATACAAGAAATTAATCAGTACAATCCAGTAAAAAACAAGAATAATGACGGCTAACAAAACAACGATAAATTGCATAATTAAATACCAAAAACTTATGTGATATAGATGAAAACATTATACACAAAATAATAAATATCGAATAATAAATACGATGACTAGACAAACATTTATTCAATATACAATGACAACAAACAAAAAATTGGGTAAAAAAACTGTGGTACAAAAACTTACCAAGTTCAATTTGTCTGATATAAAAGTTGTTGTTAACATTAAGATTCGGAAAAATTGCATCCAAGCTTTGTCAAATTTCATCCCAAACATGGAAAAACAGCCACAACTACCATCGAAATTAATTGATTAAACAATCGAGAACAGGTGTTATTACGCGCAGACACTATAGACATATGAATAATTTTCATATCGGAATACGGGAATCACGACAAAGAAACAATAAATTTGTGTATAATTGACTCAAATCTTGGGTGTCAGTTCTGTGGTTTACCGTGTTATTTAACCTAATATGAATCATCTCGCTAATGTTTCTTTTCTTCCAATTACTTTCATAATCAAGTATTTCTACATTGTCAAAATCAAAATTATGGCTTTCCGCAAATCTATGGGAAGCTAAAGCTGTAGAACTGTCTTTATCCCGGAACCTATCATCACAGTCATATTTGTGCTGCCTGATTCTCGTCTTCAGCAGTTGTCTCGTCTGTCCCACGTAACATTTATTGCACCCCAAACATGGTATTTTATATACAATACTTGAACGGTTGATGTTAGGGGTTGGATCTTTAAGTTTCGAGAAAAGAATCTGCGTCGTCAAAAGGTTATAAAAAACGAGCTCTGTAGTTTTAGATTTCTGTTTTATTGAATGAGCAATGTTATGACTCAGGCCTGATATATAGGGAAACTTGAAGTATCTTTTTACTTGATCTTCTGAGCTAAGGGTTTCGTTAATTCTAGGGTTTAATGGATTATATTCATTTATTATTTTATTCACGAATGTTGTTGGGTAATTATTAATTTTTAGAATTTCTTTGATCTTTTTCATGTTTTCTTTATAATATATTTTTGAGCTGAGGTGTGTTGATCGATAAATAAGGTTTTTAATGCTGCCCACTTTATAAGACCTAGAAGTTTCTGAATGAAAATTGACTAACCGGCCAGAGTTAGTGGGTTTTACATACCATTTTGTAAGCAAACTGCCATCTTCACCACGAACCACCTTTATGTCTAAAAAAGGTAGCTCTCCATCTTTCTCTTTTTCTATGGTGAATTTAATACGTGGATGATATGAATTGAATTCTGATAAAAGTTCATCAGCTTTATCCGAAGGTATGGCTGTGATTGTGTCATCTACATAAAGTTTGATGAAAGCAACGATAAATTTAAGTTTTTGTAGGACCTTTTCAATCAGATATGTCATAATAAAATTAGCCAAGGACGGACTAGCTGGATTTCCCATAGCAGAACCATCGATTTGCTGGTAAAATTCACCCTCAAATTGGAAATAGCTAGAATCATATATATAAGCTATTATATCTATAAACAAGTTTTTTGGCATGTCTGTGTATGCTGAAATAAAAAGCCATTTTTCTTTTATTAGTGAAAGCACTAGATCTCTAGGGATGTTGGTGAATAACGAGACCACATCTAATGAGTACAGCATGAAGCCTTTCGGAAGAACAATAGTTTCACTGAATGACACAAATTCATACGAGTTTTTTATTGTATAGGGTGATGTCGAATTCACCATAGATAGGATATTGTGAACAAATTGTGATATGTGATACGAAGGTGCACCCAAGCAACTAACTATAGGCCTGATACAGAGCTCCTGTTTATGTGTTTTTCTTAGACCATATAATTTTGGAGGAACTGAATTATGTTGTTTCATATGTTGGGCAGTAATTTCATCAACTATTAATGCTATTTTTAATTCGTTGATTAGCTGATTAGCTCGTCTTTCCAGCCTTAGGGTTGGATCTGTTTTCAGCTTTTTGTATACTAAAATGTCAGCCAATAAATTGTACATATATTCCCTATATTCATAATTTTGATTTTGACAATGTAGAAATACTTGATTATGAAAGTAATTGGAAGAAAAGAAACATTAGCGAGATGATTCATATTAGGTTAAATAACACGGTAAACCACAGAACTGACACCCAAGATTTGAGTCAATTATACACAAATTTATTGTTTCTTTGTCGTGATTCCCGTATTCCGATATGAAAATTATTCATATGTCTATAGTGTCTGCGCGTAATAACACCTGTTCTCGATTGTTTAATCAATTAATTTCGATGGTAGTTGTGGCTGTTTTTCCATGTTTGGGATGAAATTTGACAAAGCTTGGATGCAATTTTTCCGAATCTTAATGTTAACAACAACTTTTATATCAGACAAATTGAACTTGGTAAGTTTTTGTACCACAGTTTTTTTACCCAATTTTTTGTTTGTTGTCATTGTATATTGAATAAATGTTTGTCTAGTCATCGTATTTATTATTCGATATTTATTATTTTGTGTATAATGTTTTCATCTATATCACATAAGTTTTTGGTATTTAATTATGCAATTTATCGTTGTTTTGTTAGCCGTCATTATTCTTGTTTTTTACTGGATTGTACTGATTAATTTCTTGTATCTCCATTGTAGCCTTGAAAAAGTTCGAATATACGGACGAAACGTCGGCATTTAGTTCAGCAGTCTTGTTCTTCACTACCTGTCCTAATTCCTATTAAAGTACTCAGCATTCATCTCAATGTCACATCACGAAGTGAAACTGACATGCAAGCCATTTGCATATAAAATTCTTCAAATCCTCCGTTAGATTTGGCGTAATAACGTCAGGAATACGCATCCAGGATGAAATCCATGTGACGTCCGCATTATAATTTGTGGTACATATACACAGAATTTAAGTGCATTTCAAACGTCTGAAAGGATTCTATTATGTACAGAATCCTTTTTGGGAATCCATTTCCGAGAGCGCGTTCGAAGCGGCGAGGCCGACCGAGAATGATTTGTGGAGATCTAGATTCTAGATTTAATGCTTGGTCGCCATCCCTAATGATACGAGGGGATTTGCAACTCGTGAGAGACGAAGAAATTATTCTTTCCAATCGCTGGGCGCACACTTTAGTGGAACGAATTTCATGAACGATGAGTGATGAATAGAAAAAATTCTGAGGATATTTTCTAATGGATGTCTCTCAGGTTATCGATTCTCGAGAATACCAGGGCCTGACTAAATCAGAATCGACCGGAAGATTTGTCAAGTCCAGTAAGTAACTGGCCCTTTTAGATTGAAAAAAATTTGTTCTGTTTGTCTATAATTAAATTGTCAAGACAACGTTGGAGAACGGCGACTGCATAAATGGGCTTCACTGTCGATTTTTCGAAAGCTTTAAGAGCACCATCCCCAAAACACATCATAGATTGCTAATTGAATGAAAATGTAATTAAATTTACAGTGTGTTTGCGTATGACTTAGCGATAATTTAAGGGCATCAAATATACCTAATTTTAACGACATAAACAACCACATTGGGGAGTTTACTACTCCCCTATTTTTGGGATAGCCGGCATTTTGAATTAATTTTTTTATTTCAGTTTATTTCGATTTCTTTGGACATAAAATTCCTACAGATGTGAAAAAGATGTTTTTTGAAAGATAATGCTACCACCTTTTATTGAAGTAGAACAGTATGCAAACATTCAACTCAAAAATGTCATAAAAAAATTCTTGAAAAAAAATTTGGTCACAAAATTTACTGAATTTTTTAGTAAATCCTCAATAGTACAGAAACTAGCACAATGAAGTTTATTTTTTCTACAATGAACTAACACGCAATGGTATCAGCTACACCCACCTCATTTCTGTATGTTACATAAATTGATAGTTATTGCTGTTTGAACATGAACCTTATGAAAATTGATGAAATTATATAAAAACTGAGTACTGTACTTTTGATCATTTTCAATGATCAAACTAACAAATTCATCATACAAATTGCTCAAAATGGCCGCCTCTGCTTTGTAGACAGGGAGTGGCCCTTATGACGACTTGTCTTGTGGTTCTGGAAATCGATGCAGTGTCTGCTCTTATTTCGTTCGCAACAGTCATTATTTTTTGCACCAGTTCTTATC
The DNA here is from genome assembly GCA_951802165.1 of Adalia decempunctata. NCBI lineage: Eukaryota > Metazoa > Arthropoda > Insecta > Coleoptera > Coccinellidae > Adalia > Adalia decempunctata. Next base: position 9,626,514 of record OX637697.1, read on the forward strand.
TGGTGTTTGAAACTGTGGAATACACCCTTTGAATTTTGATTCATCCATCTCCATAAAAAATTGTCCAGCGGTGTTAAGTCCGGAGAGCGTGATGGCCAAGCAACTGTTCCACCACGTCCAATCCACGTTGAATAATTTTCATTCGAGTGATCTCTCACTAAACGAGCGTAGTGCGCTGGTGCACCGTCTAACTGAAGCCACATACGCCTTCGATGGATAATTGGTAGTTCTTCTATTACTGTACGAAATTGGTTCTCAAGAAGGGCCACTGCCTGTCTACAAAGCTTAGGCGGTCATTTTGAGCAATTTTTATAATAAATTCGATAACTTTCAAATTATGTAACATAAAGAAATGATGTGGGTGTCTTTATGTAGCTGATATCCTTGCGTGTCAGTTCATTGAAAAAAATTATACTTTAATGTGCTAGTTTTTGTACCATTGAGGATTCACTAAAAAATTCAGTGATTTTTTTGACTTTTTTTTCCAATATTTTTTTTATGACAGTTTTGAGTTGAATGTTTTCATATTGCTCCACTTTAGTAAAACGTTGTAGTATTGTCTTTCAAAAAAAATTTTCTTCACATCTGTAGGACCTTTGTGTCCAAATAAATCGATATCATTTTGAAGGGTCTACTGAAATAAAAAAATAATTCAAAAATAGGGGGGTGAACTCACCAATGTGGATGTTTTTGTCATTGAAATTAGGTATATTTGATGCCCCTAAATTATCGCTAAGTCATTCCCAATCACACTGTATGATGAAAAAAGAAATAAAATCATTTAAGGGTCTACGACCCTGAAAAAAAAGGGAGTCAGAAACGATTTATTTTTTCTGATTGATGAAGGGATGTATGAGTGCATAAAGATAAAAATAAATAAAAAAATATTTCATAAGTATTAAATGAATGAAAAGGATATTCCCCATCAATTTTGGTAATTTTTCGAAATTTCCACCATCAAAACGAACAAATATTTTTGTGTTTTTTCATTTCAGTATTGAAGTCTATCATTTAGTAATATAATAAAATGAATAATAAAATGTCTATGTCCTTTTTCTTTCAAAATTTACCGTTTTTTTTTGTAAATAAGATTACAACAATCTGTTGTTTTCGCGATATTTATTTCCTTGAATTTTTCTATTCCAAATGGAAAATATCCATTTTTACCAAAGACATTTCATTAAGGATTTTATTAGCCGTCGATTTGTGAAGATTAATTATTTCTTACAATTGTGGATTCTTACATGGAATTGAATTTCTTTTAAATGACACGTCCTGCGTGTATATACTCCCAGATGACTGGTGAAGGAAAATTAGTGTATGATGCAGTCAGTGTGAGATCTAGTTCAAGGTAGGATTTCTTGTTAATATTCCCTGCGCCCCAACATTTGTTCTATTTACCTGAATAATCCAATAAATAAAAATTAATGCACTGCACCGCCATCTGGCGGTGTACGTTTCCTATTTTCAAGGCTGAAGACTTTTAAGCTGAGTAGGCAACTTAACAATTGAAAGAAATAAGACACAAATCATTTGCCATAATAAATAATGTGAATTCGTGATGAATTCGAAGTAGCTCCCTCATAACCCCCCCCCCCCCCCCCCAATCAGACCAAATGGTCCAACGTCACTGAGAATCGCACCAACTGCAGATTCGATCTGTTAGGGCTCATCAGGGTAGAATATATAAGTTGACGCTGGGTGGAAAATCTTTTCGTCAAGATATGGATATCTGTCGCGCACTGTAAATGAATAAAATGGGCGACATGTATCCACCTCCAGAAAAGACTCCCCTCTCAGTGGTTCAGCGAACAATAAAGGAAACTTTCTTCCAAATCGCAACACCAGATTGTTAGATTCAACGTTGATAACGTAATAAATCAATTCACCTGGGGAGCACAGAAACGTTTACAAATTGTATGTTTTCGAAAACCCAAAAAAGTAGATATATAACCTATTCAATTCAAAAAATCAAGCCACAAATCATTTTGAGTTTGCAAATGGATGCGGCTAACTTCCCATTGATAGAGAAGGACATGAAATTGCACATCCTTAAGATGTTGAAATGAAAGAAAAAATAATAGATCATCATTTATTTTCAACGAAATCGGTAAAATCATTTCTTCAAAAAAGTCGTATCAACAATCCTAATGGTGAAGTCTGAGATGAGGGTGTCTCTTGAACAACGCCTCGAATTCAGCAACATTATCGCAGTCTTTGTCAGCTCCCTTAACTCCAGCGCAGTGTACTTCTCCCAAATCCAACTCAGTTTGTTTGCCGTTCACTGTGCATTTACAGCGTGGTGGTTCGGGTTCATTACAGTCGAAGAGACGTTTATGTTTCAATCCTCTGCAATGGTAATGGTCAACGTGAAGCTCAGGAACGAAGTCTTCCCAGCATTTACAGTCTTCCTCTTTGTCGACAGCATTTGTGAATGCCACAGACAGGATCAGGAAGGCTGCGATGAGAATTAGGACTTTCCTGAAACGGAAAAAAATATATAAATCAATGAATTGAGTGATTGTTTCTGTATGGACGTCGAATGTTTGATTGCACTTCGTACAGATTTCGCGTAAAGGCGCGTATTCACGGAGCCAAAGAAAACATCCAACGCTGGTTGCGAATACAGCAAAAGAAAGGGTTGATGTCACTTTTGAAGCCGAGACAACATATTTTTTTTTCAAATTTCTAACTCTTCCAGAAGGGTTAATCTATAAAAATTTCTTTCGTGGTAGAGAATATTTAGACTATGAATTGACGTCTCATGGTTATTATAGGGAAGGTGGTTTCCGATTGCTAAATGGGGTCTGTTCTTCACATGTTCGGAGAATCTTATATTAGCAGCGCGTGTAGTCATACCAATGTAATAAGCCTGACAACCCTTCTGGAACAGTTAGAAATTTTATAAAGAAAAGATGACAATAACCTATTGAATGGTAAAAAAGAATTTCCATTTCCTAATATTTTTAAGACGATCCTTCTGAAGCACAACTATAAAAAAAAACTTAAGTTCTGTGTGACTTCTTGTTTCTATGCGGTTTAAACGCGGCGCATGTGTATACATACATATACAGGGTCTTTCACGAGGAACCTCACCCATATTTATACGGGAAACTACTGAACGTATTTTCATGAAATTCAGCACTTATAAGTATTTCACGATGCTGATGAAATCTAAAATATTTTCAAGGCATGAGCACCTCCGGTTTTTCCGTAAATGACGTCAACTTCCGTTTTTCAAATTAGAACACCATTTTTTTATTGCAGAAATAGATTCCTTAGGAAATTTCAAGTTATTTTGATGTAACATTTTTCAGTTTTGGTTGGAAAATTCTCTCTGAGCGGGAAAATTCGAAAAAAAAATCGAAAATAGAGCTCCGCTGAAACAAGAATAACTTCGAGGTTTTTCGATGGAAAATTTTCATTTTTGGGATTTTTCAAGATGTAAGATTGATGTATCCGCTTTGAAAATCGAAATCGCGATTCATGATACAGGGAGTGAAAAAATCGCTTTCAAAGTTAGGGATGACAAAATCGTGAAAAATCAATTTTTTCAAATTAGAACCCCAATTTTTTATGGCAGATATTGAATCTACGTTAAAAAATAATGTGAGTGTATGCATCACACCCTCGCCCTAAAGTGGATATTTTCTGAGTTATTCACAAAAAACTGTTTTTCGTCTTGAATTTTCAGCTATTTCTTTTCCCTTCACGCCAAAAAGATGAAATTTTCAGGAACTGTTACTTAAACCATGTTTTAGATTTTACTACCCTAATATGCAAGAGAAAAAAGTTACAGGTTGTTCCTAAATAGTTTGCGAATTTGGATTCGAATTTGTATCGGAAACCTCTTTATTTCAACTAATCGGCCATCGGTTTTCTCTCCAGTGATAAATAAATAGTTCCTTATGAACCATATGCAAAAACTTACCACGTTTTACATTCTTTTTTTTTTAATGATAGATATCATTAATTACATCTGCCAAAGTCCTCTTTATTCAGTAGCATGTTATTAATGATATCTATCATTAAAAAAAAAGAATGTAAAACATGGTAAGTTTTTGCATATGGTTCATAAGGAATTATTTATTTATCACTGGAGAGAAAACCGATGGCCGATTAGTTGAAATAAAGAGGTTTCCGATACAAATTCGAATCCAAATTCGCCATCTATTTAGGAACAACCTGTAACTTTTTTCTCTTGCATATTAGGGTAGTAAAATCTAAAACATGATTTAAGTAACAGTTCCTGAAAATTTCATCTTTTTGGCGTGAAGGGAAAAGAAATAGCTGAAAATTCAAGACGAAAAACAGTTTTTTGTGAATAACTCAGAAAATATCCATTTTAGGGCAAGGGTGTGATGCATACATTCACATTATTTTTTAACGTAGATTCAATATCTGCCATAAAAAATGGGGTTCTAATTCGAAAAAATTGATTTTTCACGATTTTGTCATCCCTAATTTTGAAAGCGATTTTTTCACCCCCTGTATCATGAATCGCGATTTCGATTTTTAAAGTGGATACATCAATCTTACGTCTTGAAAAATCCCAAAAATGAAAATTTTCCATCCAAAAACCTCGAAGTTATTCTAGTTTCAGCGGAGCTCTATTTTCGATTTTTTTTTCGAATTTTCCCGCTCACAGAGAATTTTCCAACCGAAACTGAAAAATGTTACATCAAAATAACTTGAAATTTTCTAAGGAATCTATTTCTGCAATGAAAAAATGGTGTTCTAATTTGAAAAACGGAAGTTGACGTCATTTTCGGAAAAACCGGAGGTGCTCATGCCTTGAAAATATTTTAGATTTCATCAGCATCGTGAAATACTTATAAGTGCTGAATTTCATGAAAATACGTTCAGTAGTTTCCCGTATAAATATGGGTGAGGTTCCTCGTGAAAGACCCTGTATATTGTTCCTGCATATTTTGTCTCCAGCTAATGAATTGTTTTGCTAAATTTATGTCATAAATAATTGCGAATAAAATAGTCAGAACACCTTTATATTTATGCTGCATTTTATATTCTGTAGCTTGTTCTTGTGTTTCATGATGGTAAGATTTTAATGTTTTTGTTCTATTTTAATTTGTATTTTTATCGTTTCCTTTTTATGTATATGAGTGACTTTTCAGAACGGCCTGATGATGGCATAATTTTTGCCGAAATCGATAGCTGAATAAATAATATCAAGAAAACCAGTTTGTATTTATTTTACATATACATACTTAATCTACACGCTGATGGAGAAGTACATCAATTTCATTCCTGTATAATCTATAGAAATCTATAGTATATATAACGACTCCATTTGACTTTGCCAACATTAGTATTCGAAGAATAAGGCCCTAAAGGCCTAAAGTAGGCTTTATCAAGATTATTATTGTCCATATTGTGTACTCTGCAAACTGTCAGTGTACAATATTCCTTCGAAATTAATTATATAGGAAATAATAGTCCACATAGTCTTGTGATATCAGCTACAACTACCCATCCTATATTGAATATAAAACTCAACTCGTCCTCGCCATATTCGCAATTGTCGTTATATACTTGGAGTGAGGATCAAATATCAACGTTAGAGAAACCCTTTGATGTTAACCGCCATCAGTTAGAACCTGGGCCAAGAGAAATCGATTGATTCTAACTGATTTGACACAAATGCACGGCGTCCGAATCTCTCGTTCAACCCAATGCAACGCCTACTCGCCGTGTCGTCAACAACCACCAATATACAGGGTTTTACATCTCAGACACGCAAACCCATCCCATAGTGATTGGAAAAATTTTCCGAAACACGTCGAATGATTTTGTTTGGGGGACATCTTTTGACGTATATTTGAGGCTTGAACAAGCAACCTCTAAGAGAGAGCGCTTCCCCCCCAAAACTGAATTGAGGAGAGGGGCTGAGTAATACCTGATTTAAAAGGTCCTCATTTGAAAGGTCTTCACAACGGTGTGTGAAAAACGTAATTTTGATGAACCGTTTTCTTCAAAAATCACATATTTGATTAGTTTTACAATGTAAAACTCTTGCCATCGATTGTTTATCCCAATAAGATGTCCAGCACTCTTACCACCTTTTAGGCGGTCTTCCTCTCGATCTTTTTCCGACCGGTATATTGTTTTCGCCATTTTCGGCAGCCTTTCATGGAACTTATGTGTATGTGAAATTCTGCTAATGTTGGTTCTGCTAGTAACGGAAGCTGCAGAACGTTGTCGTGCAGATTGCACAAGTTAGACATGTCCAAATGCCGCTACAGCTGCTCCTTCATCATTCACAATTCCAATGGGTGCCCTCTTTTTATCCATTACCGAACCCGTTTCATCAAATTTCGAAATCAATTCCATTACGTACTTAGGGCGAACGCTACGTTCAGGATGGTTTTGGTTGATTATCCTCGGGCACAATTTCGATTTTGGTGATACAGAGTTCTTGCAATGTGTATACCATAATTATTTTTAAAATTTTAAACAAATAAGCAAAGTAGTAACTCAACAGATTATGCATCAAATGATCGAAGAAAAGAATCTTATAGAACAAAAATTGAAGGCAAGATAAGGAAATATTTTAATTTTTTTTTCAGTTGAAGTTTGAGAGAACTTTTCTCATAACTTGAGTGGAAATTGCAATTAAATTTTTTTATATTTGTTAAGAGCGCTTGTACATTGTAAAAATAACTAAGATTTCCCCGGTGGCTCATTCGAAATAAAAAGTTAATTTTTGGCGTAAACGGTTCATCGAAATTACTTTTTTCATTCACCGTTGTGAATAGGCTTCCAAGGTTCTTCAAATGTAGTAAGAAAACATTTTCATAAAAATATAGAGGAAGTAGAATGGTTGATCACAAAGTTGTTTTGAGGAAAACAAAGATTCACTTACATGGTTGCTATGTGGTTCAGCTAGATGAAACTATGTGCCCATCAAAGACGACAATCCTCCTTTTATACGACATCAACAAATGCTAAAATGGTATAACGAGACAGGTAACAATAGCTCGGAATAATTAGTTCCATGGAAATCGAAGCTGTATAACAGTCTCAAGTAGCATTCATTTGGGTATCGATCAATGGTTAAATCCCAGCAGGTGCTATAAATAAAACAAACAACTTGGGAATACCCCGAAGTGATTTATAGAGCTCTATTTTGCTTCCAGTTTCAGAAATAACATTTATGAGGGACGTAATAAATTGTTTCTTTACCAAATGCATTTCTACACCAATCAAACTAAAAAAGGGGAAATTTCAACGGGGAAGTAAGTGATCCACCAAATCATCCAATCAGCTTTCAATTAAACCCAATAGAAATTTAATCCAAATAACCATTTCCGAACGGCCCATATAACAAAGCTTACAAAAAAATTTTCTCACGATGCACATAATTCAAGAATTTTTCACAATAATTGAGAAGGGACTCAATCGACTAGGTTCCACTCACTGATGACGAATCCGTGGTTAAATTCAATTCTGTCCGTCCGAACGATTGAAAATATGGCCGCTCGATATTTTGTCCGAGATGGAATTTGGAATTTAGATGGAGAATGGCATATTCAAGTCTCAAGTGATAGAACTTTGAAGTGAAATAAAACAAATTCAAATCAAGACTGCAGCCAATTTTTTTTACTTGAAAGATAAAATTATGACCTTTATTTTTCAAAAATTACTTTCGGTATATGTCCACCACGACTATCTCTGAGGAACCACATTCGACCAGACAAATTTTGGACCACTTTTTCTAGTAAATGAGGCCTTATTTCAGCAATAACTCGAGTTATGTTGGCTTCCAAAGCGTCTATTGTTTCTGGTTTATCAGCATAAACTAACGACTTGACATAACCCCAAAGAAAATAATCCATTGGAGTCATGTCGCATAATCTTGGAGGCCAATTGACTAGACCATTTATTGAAATAATGTTATCGCTAAATCTTTCTTTCAATAAATCAATTGTTACGGTAGCAGCATGAGGTGTAGCACCATCATGTTGAAACCAAAACTCTTTTAGGTCGTTACAAAACAAATTTTGAAATAAATAATCATTGATCATCGATCTGTAACGAGCACAATTTGCTGTGACATATGAGTTCCTCAGTGCTAGTCGTAGTGGACACATGCCGAAAATTATTCTCAAAACAAAAATCATATTCTAAATGAAAGAAATTTGGCTTCAATCTTGATTTAAATTGGTTTTATTTCAATTTGAAGTTCTATCACCTGATATATCAAATTCAGCGAATTATTGAGAAAAAATTGACGATATTACTGTCATCATGGATAAAGAACGATTTTTTTGACAGTTGCTGTCAACTTTCTGGACTTTACACAGTTTTTGGGTAAAGCATTTCTTAATGCGGTATGGTACTTAGTTGCGACTAACCCATCGAATTTATAGTAACATGGAATGCTATTACCAGATGAAAAAATGGGTAAACATCTCAAGTTGGTCGAACAATGACTTTCTCCGAATGCCAAGTGAATCGGATTTTGACGATTAGTTTCAATCGTGAGTTTTCTATCAATTTTCATCTTTTCTCCTCATTGCTGTAGGTGTAATAAATATATTTGCGGAAATTATTGAAGGCAAAATTGCTCATAATTATTAATCGATATATTATTATTTCTTTGTTTCTGTTCTGTGACACAGCTCATATCAATAGAAACTAAAAATCTCATTATTTTATGCAGCAAGGCTAATATTGTTCCATAATAACGTAAGTTATACTCATTCAGTGTTTTACCATTTCACGCCATTATGTAAGTTTTTTCGAGTCGAAAATGATCTCAAAATATAAGGATCGATTCTGTGATGACCAATCCGTTGACAAATTCGATTCTGTTCGTTCGACGGTAAACGCGATAGGAAAGAAGTGGCGTGATGTTAACGGTATTAAGGAATGGAAATGAAATTAGGTACAAGTGAATTCACTCTTTTCGAAGAATTCATACAATGTTCCAGGCATTGAAACCGATTATGAGTTAGGAGTACAGAGTCAGCTGAACTCAGAATTGATATTACTCCTCTCAAAATCATAAGGGAATCGGAAAAAAGAAATTCGAAAAATCGAAGGATCTCCGCCATTGTTACTTAGAAATGATGAGGGTAGAACATACCTGTGTAAACTCAAATCAGGATTCAAATAGTCCAATTTACCGCAAACCAGACATATTCGAACCATTTTTCAACGTATTCTGCTAATAATATTCAGGAATAAATCCAAATTTTATATTTCCTACGCCATATCCTGATAACAGCACTGTTCAAAACATCATAATTCACACAAAATTGAAAAGTGGAATGAAATTAATTAATGAACTGGCCACAGATTCAGAAAACGGTGCTGCCATAACTTGCTTATCTGAAGCAAAAACGGCCGAGCCGTTTCGCGAACATTCCGATACTTTAGTATATGTAATGTGAGGAATTCACAATATTTGAAGAAAAAAATACTCATTTCTGACATTCACGCACGAATGAGCAAATGAATTTCAATGTGAAGGACTTTTCATTTTGATTGGGAGTTCATTTATCAGAAAATTCAAAGAACGTCACAACGTTGCAAAAATGTCTACTACATTTTGATTCCGAAGTAATACAGTTTCCCAGTTCAGTTCTGATGATTTTGAAAATTGGCTTCACTATTTATTACTGAAAGCGTCTCCTCTTGCTGAAGTCTAAGATTTGAACTGAATCTATAACCTCAAAAAAGCAGGAAACATACAAAAAGGAACAGGACATATTTATATAAAACGACTACTACAGCCGGATCATCACCTCAGGACCTATTCTCAGTCTCGAAAACGCATCATTAAATCCACCCCTGAAGCATCGACAGAATTAGTGTTTTTCATCAATCTCGGAATTGGGAAATAGAACCCATAATTGGCCCTCGACAAACCAGGCCTGAATAATTCGACTCCTCTCATTGGTCTAGGTGGAGTATTCAAATCGAATCGTAATAACAATTCAGATGCTGGTATATGACCACGATTAATTTTGGCCACAAAAAGTACTACACCTGCAGAAAACCTTCGGGAAGATCGTATGAGACGATCGCGCATATGAGAAAGAATGAGCAAGAGACTGCCAGCTAACGTTCGAGGAGTTGAAAAACCCGACAAGAATTCAAGGATTGGTATCACGAGCATAACATACACTCCCTTGTATGTCTAGAAATGAAAGATTTAGTTTATGACACCAATCGAAATATGCCTATTTTTGAGCATCTGTCAACAAATGTGGAATACATGGCTTTCGAACAATCAAAAATTCGTGCAAAATCTTCTATATATGCTGTTCATAATAATGCTTGATCCACTTTAAGAAGGTAATGACAGATTTCATCTGGCAATACCAGTGCTGACAATTCTCATCAGCAGTTGATAACAAGCAACCTAAGGGCAACTTGACGAAGCAGCCGACTACAGTGATGATTTCTATTTAATTTGCTACAGTAGATTTGAAATATGCGAACATTTAGAGTGTGACAAGAAAAACCTCGGACAAACTCTTTTTCATTTAACTTCATTAAACCGAAAAAATTGAACAGAACAACAACAAATAATAATAGCTTGAACATTTGTTAATAATATATTTAAGCCGTTTCGAAGTGGCTTCCTTTGGCGGCGATACACAGCTTCAGAGGCTTCTTGACATTTTCGGCAATGGGTCGCAGCTCCTCGGGCGTTAATCGGTTCCATTCCCGGCGCAGAGGTTGCTTCAGCGACTCCAAATTTTTGTGTTTTTTAGCATAAGCCCTGTGCTCCAAAATCGACCACACGCTGTAGTCCATTGGGTTGAGACCCGGTGAGTAGGGCGGCCATTCTGCAGATGAGATGAAATAAGGAAAATGGGTCTTACACCATTCTTGCGTCATTTTCGCTCTGTGAGCCAGAGCGAAGTCCTGTTGAAAGGTCCAATGCGTATCGCCGTGTGCTGCTTGGCACACGGAAGTACTACGTCCTAGAGGATGTCGCAGCGGTAGACTTCGTGATTGATTTTGATCCCTTGATCCACGAAAACTAAGGGAGTTTTACCACTGCCGCAAATTCCGCCCCAGACCATGACGGATTGCGGATTTTGACGGTGTTCGACGATGGCCGATGTACCGAGAGCCTCTACGGACCAGACTCTGTCGTTTTGGTGGTTGTGGGATTGTTCTACGGTGAAAAGCTTCTCGTCTGTGAAGAGAATTCGCCCCCTTTGCTGACCGGCGGCGAGACGAAGGAGTTGGCGGCACCTTTGGAGTGGTACGCACTTGTTTTCCTCCGTGAGGAGTTGAACTTTTTGGAGCTTGTAGGGCTTGAGGTTGAGCTCCTTTTTGGCAATTTGACGGACTGATTCGCGGTTGATACCGGTCTCACAGGCTATTTTCCTCATGGAAACCCTCGGATTTCGATTGACTCGCTTTTTGACGATGTTGCGATTGCTAGGTGTATTGACAGTGCGTTTTCTACCAATTCCTGGACGACCACCATCATGGCCAAGCTCCTTGAAACGACGAATTGCATCGGACACGTTTTGTCGAGGCACATTGAGCAAACGAACAATTTCGCATTGACGCCTACCTTGACAAAACAGCTTCAAAATCGCAGTACGTTTGTTTGACATTCTAAAACTCTGTGAAATGAAATTATATCAAACTGAAAATTCACATATTCGTACAGGAAAGTGTAGAGAATAAAAATTATTTGGCTGCGCTGAAATATTTTGTTCCAGACCACAGCAAAATTTGTCCGAAGTTTTTCTTGTCACCTTGTATTATCTATTGAACCTATAAATGGATGAACTACAGCCAACGAATTCTTCAAGTATAAACCTAATTGTAATATATGGGGATGCGATTTGCCATAATATATAGTTAAAAGGGTTTTTCAATAAGAGTTGTTATTTTGAATGGCCTGCTGGTTCGGTAGATGTCACTTGTGAAGATGTCATTTTCTGACATTAGACGAGTCGACGCCATTAATAAAAATCGAACGATACATGCTTCCACAGTGCATTGACATTATCAAAATTCAATATAAAAATGGTGAAAACTTGGCAGAGACAGTTCGTAGAACTTGTATATTTTTGGGTCGTCGTGAAGCACCTTGTCGAACTGCAATACAGAAATTGTTGAAAAATTTCGAGTTGTTGGGACAAGTCAGTGAAGAATAAAACCGGTGCACGTCGCCCAAGAACAGCCGGTAATATTGCTGCAATAGCCGAAACTGTTGAAGAAAACCCAGGTCTGTCCATTCCTCGTCGTTCTTTGGAATTAGTCATTTCACAAACGTTCTTACACCGTATTTGCAAAAAGACTTGTGTCTTAGGGCTTAGGCTTAGAAAGTTCAGTCAACACAAGAGCTCAAGCCAGCAGATTATCAATGACTGCTTCTGTTCCTGAAATGCATAAAAATGATCCGGCATTCCATCGAAAAATCATCTTGAGTGATGAGGCCCATTTACAGCTCGGTGGCTTCGTCAACAAGCAAAATTGTCGCATATGGGGCTTGGAAAACGCAAGATAAATTGTTGAAAAGCCTCTCTAACCTCAACGTGTGATTGTTTGGTGCGGCTTATGGTCCGGCAGGGTCATGGGACCTGACATTTTGCGAGACTGAGGCTGTAGCAATAGTTACGGTGAATGGATTGCGCTATCGAGAGATGATTTATGTTATTTAATGGCCGGAATTGTTTGGTACCGATCTGGTCAACGTTTATTTTCAACAAGACGGCGATACGTGCCACACAAGCAACGAAACTATTGATTTTTTGCAGTAAAAGTTTCCGAACCGTGTTATCTATCGAAGAGGTGATCACAATTGGCTACTGAGATCTTGGGATTTACCACCTTGTGACTTCTTCCTTTGAGGTCATGTGAATGACCCAGCGTCAATTCAAGATCTCAAGAAGGGAATTCCAGAGGCTATCGAGACAAAGGCAGCGAGTTTACGATTTGCTTATGGAAAATTTCATGAAAAGGGTGTAGAATAGCTTTTGATGTGAATTTTGTATATTTCAAATTCCAGATGGAATAAACAGAATTTCTCTTGTACCCTGAATAAGAAATACATTCGTAACTTTTAAGAAGTTTGTCAGCAATTTTGGTTTTCCTAGGCCGATCTTCGAATATCATTGTCGAGATCAATGTCATATTCCCGAAGAAAATTAGAGATAATAACGAATCTCCAGATTCTTCGACGGCAATGAATATAGGAAGCATAATTTTGTTTCTTTTTTGATATAAACAAAAATTTTTGTGAAATCCAATGATTTGATGGACAGTATAGTTATCCTTGATGTAAAATCCAGAATAACCATTTAAGAGAACATAACACATAAAGCTATTATTCCTAGATTCATTAATTAGTATTCCTATTTACGATAACATGTTTTGTTGATGCAATTTATTGTTGTTATATAAGGTATCGGCAGATTTTCCTAGAACGCCGAACAAAATGAAAATTTGAGATAAAAACAACGGCTCTTGTTACAATTTCTCAGTTCTTCTGTGACAGTCGAGCAAATCTTCCATAATGTGAGTATAGCTTACCGACATATAGCACATGTTAAATATTCATTGAATATTATTCCTTCATTTCTGTATTTGTGAGCATATAGTTTAAACCCTCGCCCTTTACGAAATTGTGAAAAGAAAACCCGAGCTGGGATAAATTTCTATGATATTTGAAAAAAATATTCATAAGTTTTAATCAAATTGCATGACGAGGTGATATTGAATGCGTGCTTTTTTTTGGGGTGTAAAATTAGTGTTGTCGAAAGAACCCTTTTAATACTCTAGTAATCACTCTATCACTTTTAGTCAAAGACTCGAGAAGCGGAAATGATTGGTCCTTGAATCTTGTCTGAAATGAAGAGTTTCACACAAGTAAGTAACAGACAGGGGTAGATTGCCTGTTGGTCCGAGGGCCAAGATTCACCTCAGAATTTAATAACCTTTCCAAGCCCTCCTATAGTATACGCTCAATAGGTGCTGACGTAATTCCGCCATTCACCGCCCATATCTGTAACCAAACAAAAGCATTATCCATTTAGCTCAAGTTGCTTGTATTCAAGGACATAAGAAGAAAGAAATAAATTTTTTTTTATCCCCTATTAGTTTGATGAAGTTGCTCGAATATAACTCTTTTTAAAAACGTTTAGTTTTGATGCAGGACCATAAAATAAAGGCGGATGACATCAGACGTCCGCACAGGATCAATTTTATACCACTTCTACTATGGTAATGATTTCTACCTGAAAGTCTTTGCCAGTTCAATGAAAATTTCTGGTTGTGTGTATGTAAAAAACCTACGGCAAAAAACCAAAAAACAAATTTTTTGTGGAATTCGACAAGTGGAGGAAAACCCAAAAGTTTCTACCTCCTGAACCATGCATTTTTTACGCAGATTAAGTCAAAACTTAGCTGAAATGGGCTGTGAACGTTTTTGTTATTCTTTCCCAGCTGAAAAATTTTCAAGAAACGAAAAGGGAATGAATGAGGTATAAGTTGAATACCCAATTGAATTATTATAGAAGCAACATTGCGCCATCTCTCATTTTAGGTTTCGAATAAATCGATATCCTTTGAAATATAGTTTTCAATCTTTTATACTTCTATTCACACTCATAGAAATGTTTCTTTTTAATCGTCAGCAAAGTTTGAAATATCTTTGTGTTGAAAGACACAGGATTTGTTGTGAAAGGTGGTTTCCCCCAAAAAAGTTCATCCACAGAAAAAAAAATCGAGCAATATTTTCTTGATCTTTCATTCAGCTCCACCTTAACTCATCTTAGATCCTTGATCTGTATACAACAATAAAATATTGTTTGAAAATCTTGAACAAAAACACGTTTAATAGCATGCCGAATCAAAAGACAAGAAAAGAATTTTCAAATATAAAGAGTTCATTATATAGCAATATGAGGTCCAATGGTTCATTATAATTGTAATTGAAATTATTATTAATTTGTGTATGAAAATGTTCAGGAAGTTTTCTACTATTTATCTTTTCAATATCACGGCTCTTATAAATAATACATATGAACTATTTGTAACATCCACGTTTCTTGACATTCCAATTCATTATTTTTATTTAAAAAAACATTATTCGTGTTTCGAAATCATTATGTATTTTTTATAACCTTTTATTTATTTTCACCTGTTCCGGTGTCTGTCTGTCTGTCTGTAATCAAATATTGCAAGTTAAATATGACACACTTCTAATCGTCCGATTGATTTGAAATTTTGCAGGAGTACCTAATTCTGGTGACAATGCATCATGAAATATTTCTTATAGAAAAAAACAAAATGGCGGCTCCAAAATGGCGGATGAGTTTTGTAATTATGATCCGATTCCATTCAAAATTAGTATCTGGGGGTATTTGGGTTCGAAAATCATGATACTTTTGTCAAAATTGGGAAATTCAAGATGGCGACCACATTATGGCGGACGAGTTTCATAGTTATGATCCTATTCTATCAAAATTGGTATATGGGGGTTTTCTGGGTCGGAAATTACAATTCTTCAAAATTGAGTAATTCAAGATGGCGGCTTCAAAATGGCGGATGAGTGTTGTTATAAAAGCTTGTCTTCAAAAATGTTTTTTGAGAATTAGGCTTTTTATTACTATGGATCAGTAGGTATGCCCTTATTATAACAATCATTTTCTACTTTTAACTTAATCTTTTTATTAAGCGTGTGTTATTTGTTCTTAAAATTATATTTCATTTTCGTATTTTTAGTCTTGAAGCAGCAAGACAACTAGATATAAAAAAATTAATCCACATAGTTCTGCGCAGTATATGCAGGATATTTTCGATTTGAAAACCTCTTTGTTAGATAAACGAAAACTGTCGGTACCCGTTGATCGATTTGTATGACAAACTCAATGCTGTAAACCGTATATCCATATTCAGGGTGAGTCGTGTAGGTACATATTTTCCAACTGTCGATTCCTGAGATCAAAAGAGACTTTTTTCTTATTTTTCATTTTTTTGAATTCGTCTTTAATGAAAAGGCTAATTTGAAAAAGAAAACCTGGACGGGTCCAAGCCTGAGATGATATCGATATGAATTTAAATAGCTGAAAGGTATTATTTCCATGTTCAAAATAAGTTTATACCTATAATTTTAGGATTTTCTTCAGTACTTAATTTATGGAAACAAAAATGTCCAAAATATTTTCCGTTAAAATAAGAACGAAGGTTTGAACGAATCGAAAAGTAATACTTTTCTTTTCCGATTATTCTCAAGCGTAATTGGGAATTACTAATAATGTGTAGGTACATGTTTACCTACATAAACCTGATAATATTCAATTCGAATAATAATCGGGTCTACCTTAGGAATGAAAAATTATCATATTTCGAAGAAAAAATTGAAATGATTAATTCATTGAATGTGCAGGAATACTTAATGAAGAGTTTTTGTTTCAATATCGAAGTAAATAAGCAATTCATTGAAACAATAATTTACTTATTATTGGATATGTCAGCATCTGTATTCCTTCCCAATTTAAAAATAAACGTAGCAGCATTGTGAAATGGAGACCGATGACATTTAAAATAGAGGAACAAATACAAGATTATAATGAAATTCACGAATTTTTCAACCAATCATGTCGGATAGACTGAGGAATATCTCGAAAATGACGACTTTCATGCAAAAAACTCTGAAATACTATTTTCCAAAGTATTTTTTTTTAAATATCAAATTACTGCAGCTTATTCGAAAGAAAAAATATGTTTCGATGAAAATGCACCATATTTAGAGTAATATCTTCAACAAAAAACATTTCATTCGAAATAACGGTTTCACCGAAAAGTATTTTTCCCATGAATTTACAATACCCTATATTTGTCGAACGAACCAAATTTTGAAAAAATGGTATAGGAAGAGATCATTCAATTGAATGAGAGAAATTTACAGTTAAAAAAGATACAAGTCATTATTGAATTCACTTCATATTTTCATTGAAGTACATACCATTAAATGCTCAGATAGGTAGCGAAACCAACATTTCGTAGTGCATCCTTTACATTGTACGTGCACAAAATTATATTGATTGAGTGTGAGTCTTATTTTTTCTCGATTAAATATTTTTGTAATAGGGTTGTTTTGTTTTTTTTTCATTACTTTTTAACAGAGCTGAATTCGAGAAAATAGAAAATGTAATAGGTTTATTTCGAAATAAATATAATTTTTTTGAATGTTTCGAATTTGTGTTTCGAAACTGCTGAATCCAACTCGGAACTTGTTCTTCGAACCAGTTGCCAATTAACGAATTTCCCATAAATATAGGTGAATTTCAATTCGAATACGGGCAATTGTGTTCGATTCCGAAATCACCTCGTATATAAATTCGAATTTGACCATTACTCATTAGTTTATGCTATGAGAACCCGACCAAATTTGTTCTATGGTGCGAACACAAATTAATTCTCTCCTAATTCTATTGGAACTCGCTTTCCAGGAAATCCATTATCCTCTTCGCTGCAGTGTTGGCCCTGTACTTGGCTGACGTGGAGTCTATCGAAGACAAGGATAAGTGTAAATGCTGGCCCGATTTTGAACATGAACTTTTGGATGGCCATTGGCATTGTAGGGGGACAAATAAGCACCAGCGATTGTTCGAATGCAACGTTCCACAGCCTCCTCTATGCAAATGCAAAGTGAATGGAAACGAAGTTCTTCTGGATTTGGGAGAATCCAATTGCTTGTCCGTTAAAAAGGACGGAAAGAAGTGCGAGAACCACGATGAATTCGATAAATTCTTTGCTGATCATCCCCACTTGAGGATTCATTGATTTGATGCAACGAAAAATTTATATTGATGAGGAAATCTTGGGAAATACGCAATTGACTTTTAATAAATAGAATGTGTTTTCGAAAGTTTATATTTTATTACCTACCTTATAATTATGAACGAACACTCTGAAAAGATTTTAGTATTGCTATTCAAAATTAGTTTATCATTTAACGAACATAATATGATAAAATAGTGGAAAATTGCTACTTTGCGTTCGTTAGATACCTACTATACTTGTTCTACGACAAAGACGATTTCAGAAACATACAAAGTTGGTAAACAGATATTTTATTTATAACTTTGGATCCATGAAAATTATTAATTGTTGAAGTTGAATGTACAATTATTGAAGATCATTTAAGGCGAATTTGTGGAATGTTGAATACTTAAATTTCTTGACATTGATTTTTTATTGTCGAAGTAGAGGGTATCTCTCGATTTTCTATTCCTGAGGAAGTTGATGGAATTTATTTTAGCCGACTTATCTATATATCCCACAATTTCAGCTTCAAAGTAGTTATGACACCACCAGCATCCTCAAGAATTGTTGCTGATCGACGAAAGCAGTGTCCGGTTTATAATTCATAGTTTGTCAATTTTGAATATTTAGCCATCTCTTTTACCATGCCTCCAAGCTAAGATGTCTAGAAAAATGGTATATGCACTAATAAGATTTTTTTACGCCGAAATTGAGAATATTAGGAAAGTTTCACTTCAGGTGGCGCTATTCACAAATTACGACTGAGTTTTATTAGTTACTAGCTGACCCGGCGAACTTTGTTCCGCCTAAATGATAACTTACGGTGGATTTCACAAATCGTAATCACCGGTAATCGGAGATCAACGGCTTGGTTCTCTGATTTTTGAACTGTCAAATGTTTACATGGATGTGAGCTGTAACACAGAACAGATACACAAAAATAATATGTCAATAACTAATTATGGCAATTTTGGATTCAGTTATTTCCGCAAATATATTTATTACCCAAACAGAAATTCAAAAACATTTTGAAAATTATGAGAAAAAGATGAGAATAGACATCTCACGATTGAAACTGATCGCCAAAATCCGATTTACTTGACATTTCGATAAAAATTCACTGTGCTATTCACCCGCTTCTGGATTTGTTAATAGCCTTTCATGGTACTATAAGTTCTATGCAAATTATGTACACAGTAATTGATGTCATATGTTTTTTTTTCGACCATTTCAAACCACGACGACCGAAATGATCGAAAAAATAACAGATGACATCAATCGATGTCCGCGAAAGCCTCAACAAATTCATCGCCATCGAATGGTGAAAATGTCAAATATAGTACCTTCACACTTCCGTTATTTTGAATGAATAAAACTATAAAAATAACTAATAATCAGTCATAATGTGTGAATAGCGCCATCTGAAGTGGTAAGAACGAAACTTTTCTCATATCTCAACGAAATCTAATCATTTTAGACATCTGTACTCCTACGCTTAGACATTTTGGTTTTGGCCAACAGCGCAGAGTTGTAGTCAACTCAAATTACACACTATTACAGTGACTATAGAGGGAATATAGTCACTGTACACACTATTTGTTTATATCGCCATCTGAAGGGGAGAATATCAAATAAAGTACCTACGAATAAGCGGTAGCGTAACTGCAACTGTAGCAACACCTAGTGGCCTTACTCAAATGGAGGAAAAGCATTTTCTGTATACCTAAGTAAAATTTTCATCGATTTCTTTCGAGTTTCATTGTATTTTATAATAACCAGATCGTAAACGAATCCATATATGAAGTTTCATAACAAACAGTTCATCCGATCTCGAGTTATAAATGGTGTAACCAACATCTTTCTTTTATATAAAAAGATTTCAAATATTTTGATTTATTCTTGTGAACTTGTTGTTTTGATAGTAGATAGATCTTGCAAGCAATCATTTGTGTATATATTCTTAACATTTTGATCCATATAAGTTCTGAGGAAAGGTATGAGACATTCGTTACATAAAAATATCAATTCAATATCTCCGCCACTGGCACGTCTAATGCAAGAAAGTAGCTATTATTAGTGACAATGTGTGTACAAAAACTCAATTTTGTGATTCAACGGTTTCTGAGTTATAAGTAATCTATAGTTGAGCGTGGATACACTTATTTAGCAACACCTATATAGTCTTAGGTGTTTAGCATATCGCTCACAAGCTCTGCACGTCAAAACGCTCCAGTCGACCAGCGAGTTCCAGGTGGTATTCAACATGATGAAGGTAGGTCACTTTGTATGTTGCTATTGAAGGTTCTAAAAATATCTTCATGCTTCCGCACCATCACAGAATAAAATATCCACTAAGGTCCGAAAGAAACTGCTATGCTTCCAAATCAGGTCAAATGACCTATTTCTAAGGGTCGTATGATCACAGAATATCAAACTTCTTCGCGCTATTTATGACCAGGGAATAAATTTTTACGATATTCGACCGTTTCCTGCTACATAAATGTGAAACCCTTGGATCGTAAAATGTAAAATTCGATCCAATCTGATAGTAAGATAGTAAGAATGTGAAGTAAGATTGGGAACTTGGACTCTTCGTTAGGCATTATTAAATCGAGGATTTTTAAACGCTCAGCTACCCCAATTTTTTCATGAGATTTAGAATAACAGGTTATCGGGAAAAATTTTTCAAGATTCGAATTTTTAATAAATATCCTTCACAACATTAACTGCTCCCTTTTTTTAGGTGATAGCTGATACGTTTATGATTTGATTCTTTTATAGAGCTAGAGATTCAAAGGTTGCTTTTTGCGTATAGATCATTGTATACAAACCTTGGCGTTTCTTTTGAAATTTATTGAATTCGAGACTTTTTAAACATTTTTCATTCGGCAATACCTACTTTTTATGAAAAACTTCTTCAACATTGCACAAAAAACATAATCATATTTCATCGAAAATAGTAATTTACGTAACAAGTCCGGAAAATAGGGTTTTTTTGGACGAATAGACAAGATTCTAGGACGAGCCGGAGGCGAGTCCTGGAAGTCTGTGAGTCCAAAAAAACTATTTCCGGGCGTGTTGCGTACAATATTTTTTCGGCAACCGTGAAGAATTACAAATCAATGAGATGACACATCTCTTTATTGACTTTGATTCATATTTGAATTAAACAGAACACAGAACAGAACTGTCATCCGTTATTTCGTTGCTATTGTGATGATCATAACAATGACAACAACGACGTGTTTTTCCGGCCTAGGCCGGGAAGTACGTACTTTCCGGCCTAGGCCGGGAAATGCTACTTTCTCAAAGAAAAAGCGTCCGGGAAGTGGGTACTTCCCGGACGGTTGCCGAAAAAATAATTTTTATTAAAACAATATATTCCAAGCATCTACAAGTCTAAAACAAACTGATTGAAAATTATAAGCATTCTTCAGATCAACCTCAGAAATAGATCATCATACGGTCAGTTAGTGATATATTCTTCGGTTGGGATGCTTGGACAAGTATGAATCCCATGTTTCCTTGGGCTCACAGTTGATACTATCATATTTCTTGTCTGGATTCGTACAAGAAGTTTCGCCAATATCCAGTTCTTCAACGGCGGTCCCACGACGACATTGACAAATTGGAGGTTTCTCCTCTCCGCACTGGAAAATTCGGTGATTCTTCACCCCTCTACACAACTCATTTCCGTCCTCCACCTCGACTTGGAATTCCTCGAAACACTTACATTTTGCTTCAGTGGGAAGAACTACTTGAGATAAAGCACAGATGAATAGCAGCAGAAGTGCAGTTTTCCTGAAACAAAGAACACGTAAAAATTTTCTCTTCGATATGATAATGGTGAAAAGTTCTCTGCGTTATGTTGAAAAAATTCATCCTCTCATCCATCTATTGATACTGGATATTAAACAACCAATAATGATAACCGATAAAGAATTATGAAAAATTAAACTTGATTGTCACAATCCAACGATTTCTGGGTAAGGATGGTGGAATTTACATTCCCAATTGTCCACATGCGAAAATGACAAATATCAACCTGGAGATGAAAAGTTAAATAACTCAGCTTCTTTGAGAAACTGACATCGAGTCTACAACTGTACATGGTGTACAAATAACAGAAAGAAATCTGTCTGACTATATTTCTACAAGTTTGAGCAGCAATATTGTTCAATTATTACATTTCTTTCCAAAATTCCGCAATTCTCAAGATAAAGTGAAAAATATAAAATATTTATGCTTTAATCTGTGATCGTCGGAAAAATAGGGTACATTGCTTGTGTAGAAAGTGCCTTTGCCCACTCATGTGAAATGGGTGACTTTCCACACTAGTACCTAACGTAATATATTATTTGGATTTTAATATTTCTTTCTATTTTCATATTCAAAAGAAGAATATTTCAATCCTGAAATTATTTTCGATTACATCTGTCAATTACAACAGGAAACTTAACCTAGAAGTTATTATAAATAAATTACTCGCTGATTTGTTATTTAGAATTTCAGTAGCCCTGACAGTACAAATTCATCGGTTTCCATCATCATTATGGTTTATTGTATTTGGAAATAATTTATACATCAAATACTCCAACAAACAGTTCGGATTGGTTCAATTATTCTGTTGAATATTATTTATGAAGCCCTCATTCTATCAATACTAGGCAGATCTAATTAGTGAAGGTATGTATTGGTATTCATTATTCATTATCCAATCTTCCATTACAATGTTATGCAAACAAAAAAGTTAACGTTAAAACTCCTTTGTTTTATTTCAACGAGTTGAATATTTCATTTACTCTATGGGTTAATTTGAGTATGTATTCAATGCATGAGTTAAGTTGCGACGAAATCCAATGAAAGCAATGAAAAAATTCGTGAAAGTCAAAAATTGTTTTTTTATGATTCGACACTTCTTCGAAAGTTCTCAGTTTCAATCCGATACCATCGATTTAGATTTTTTTTTAATTTCACGACCTAAAGCACTGAAGTGAAGTCAGGAGCACTCGATCATTCATCTTGTGAATTGATCCATCATAAAGGCCTTCAAAAATCCAACGAAAAAAATTGTTTTTTGCGCCACTAAGTAGAAATCATTTGCCCTGCAATGACTTGATGAAAATGTGGACACTTTACTATATATTCACATAGGTACCTAATATATTCATTACTTTGCACCTTCAAAAAACTGAAAAAAAAATTGATAGGAATTAAATGGCAGTCATTCTATTTCCACTTTCAATTGTTTGAATAACCATTGTTTCGCTATTTAGTGGCTTTTTCAGATTTTAAATTTTTGAATAACTTCAATTCAAAAATAACATATAAAAATTGTTTTCTCATTTGGGCAGATAGTTGATCATCCCATTAGGAAGACCAAATTCGTTATATTTCATCGTTGTCTGGTAGCCTAAATTCAAGAAAATTACCATTTTCTTTATTTTCGTTCAAAACTTCCACATTTACAGTTTTTACGACATTGAATCATAAACAACTTTATGCTTTAGTTCTAACAATACACTTACTTATGGAACGATACATTTGGACTAGAATTCCTATCTTTTCTACAAACTTCACACTTACGAATATTTACCATTTTTGGTATAATGAAATATAATACTCGAAAACAATTCGAATTACAAGATGCTGACTCGAAAATTTCCTGTGATTCAACTACTTTTAACGGGCACTTTCTGGCAACGTGTTGCTTCGAGAACCACGTGTTGGGCAAAAGATGGACCATCTCTCTTCCAACTGAAGCAGGAATGAAGAGCGGTGTTGTCATTACTCTAACCCGAATTTCCTTGGTCCAATGGCCTCAAGCATAAAACAGCAGACTCAACTATATATGTCAATTGACTCCTCAATGATATATGTTCCTACATATATGAAAACACTGTCTTAATTAAAAATTATGAGATGTATCAACTTTGCATTGTGAATGAGAGAAAAAGTTTTATGTATAATAATAGGTCATAAGAGAAACCTACAACCTGCTCAGTTTTTGCAACATGAAAATATAGCAAACGATTTCATTGGATCTGTACAAGGTACAGTCGCCCAGCTTCGGATGCGACACATTTTAATGAAAATAAACGGGTCTGTACGTATACAGTGCGCGTCAAAATTATGGAACAAATTGATTTTCTCAGAGGAAAAATATTTGGCAACAAAATCCTGGAACAGGTCAATTTTTGTTTCACTTTCACAAATTTTTTATGCATTTTGAAGGATTTTTGTTGCACCCTGTGCTATCCCCATCAACCTTCAAAATTTTTTGAATAGGGAAAGAGGGGCATGTGGTACTTTTTTGGCAAGATCTTTGTATCTTCTTTAAAGGCGTTCAAGAATTTAAAAAAAAATATATTTCTTTGAAAAATGTGTGAGTTCAAAGTGGTTTTCAGTATGTGCACTTTGTCATCATGGGTCATTTACTTGGAGACGATGGTACCCGATGAAATTTGTCACCGAATGAAAGTTGACCATTACAGTTTTGCTAATGCACAACTTTCAACTCCGTCACGTGAAAAACTAGAATGTGTGAAACACTGCGCTTCAGTTATGATCTTAAGTAGGTACGAGGATGCATTGATATCTAGTTAGCCTAAACCAGTTCCATGCATAAACAAAATATTGCGATATCATATCAACAAACAATAACTTATTAGAAGTGTCAGTGTAGAGTTAGACGTCAAGAAAGTAAACCAGAGTAACGCAATAAATTAAAAAAAAAAGATGACCACCGGAATTGTAAAAATCGAAAAATTGGAGTATCGAGCCATCATCAAGTACCTGTATTTAAAAGGGTTAAGACTGTTAAGATGTATGCAGATTTACAAAGATCTGCCTAATACCCTTGGTGATCAATGTCCTTCGTAGTCGACCGTGAAAAATTTGACTGCAAGCTTCAAAAGAAGTAAATTTTTCATTGAAGATGATGACCGATCGGGAAGGCCAGTTTCTGTGTTAGTCCCCTAAAATATCGATGCAGTTCATGACATGATTTCATCAGACCGTCGAATTGGGCTAAAACGGATATCTGAAGCACTGAAGATTTCATATGAACGCATTCATCATATAGTTCGCGTCAATTTGGGCATGAGAAACATTTCTGCAAAATGGATCCCCAAATGTTTGAATGTTGACCAAGAGCGTGCAGGGGTAGAAGCATCGCGTTCGATCTGTGCTCGATTTGAAAACGATGTAGACTTCTTAAACCGAATTGTTACTATGGATGAGACTTGGGTACATTTCTACGATCCAGAAACGAAGCAACAATCGATGGAATGGCGACACTCTGGTTCTCCAAGACCAAAGAAGTTTCGTGTCCAAAAATCTGCTGGAAAAGTTCTTGCTTCAGATTTTTGGGATTGCCATGACGTAATCATAATTGATTTTTTGGATAAGGGTAGAACAATAACTGGAGATTACTATTCGACACAACTGACCACTCTACGGAAAAAAAAATCAGGAGAAAAGACGCGGAAAGCTATCCAAAGGTATTTTGATTTTATAAGACAACGCTCCAGTACACAAATCTGATGTTGACATGCAAGGAATTCGTGATTGGGGATTAGAATTACTAGAACACCCCCCTTATTCACCAGATTTGGCTCCGTCTGACTATCATCTCTTTCCTCAACTGAAAAAAAGTTTAGAGGGTCGTAAATTTTCTTCCAACGAGGAGGTAATAAAAGCTGTGGAGGACTGGTTTGCAGAGCAAGAAGAAACATATTTTTTTAAGTTCTAGAGACGTTGCAGGTTCGCTGTAATAAATGTATTCAATTAAGAGGAGAATGATGTTGAGTAATAAAATATTTTGACATTGAAATTTTGTTTGATTCTATAGTAGGCTAAGAATTTTTCAATAATCCTGAGTATGTTATTAGTACGTTTCTACTGATGTTGAAACTTTTCGATAAAATGTTTCAATTCAAAAAAAGAGCCATGACAAAGTGCAAATACAGAAAACCTCTTCGAACTTATTAAAAAAAAAATTTTTCTCTGAGAAATTTCTGCATGCCTCAAAAGAAGATACAAAGACCTTGCCAAAAAAGTACCACATGACCCACTTTCCCGGTTTAAAAAATTTGGAGGGTTGATGGGTAAGGCACAGAATGCAACAAAAATCCTTCAAAAATTCATACACATTTGGTAAAAGTGAAACAAAAATTGACCTGTTTCAGGATTTTGTTCCAAATAATTTTCTTCTGAGAAAATGAATTTTCGGCTGGAAACTTGAAAATTACTAGCATGATCTCTTGTTTGAGTTCAACGAGCTCTCAAAAATTTAGATAGCTCTATCTAATCTCTTGGGTGGATTTTGTGCATTTACAAATTTTACTGGTGCATTTAAAGGTCTTTTTCCTTAAGTTATCATGTTAACGGACGGATGGGTAGACTTAGACCGGCGGATATAATACATTTCGACCAAACAAAATTTTCGAAATGAAATTGGAATGAACATCATCAACGAATGTGGCCAAATCACCCCCAAAATGGTCCAGAATGTGGTGCGCAGTTCGATCAAAAATTTATAGCATTGTATGGAAGTTTGCATGGCAGGTATGATCCTCCAGTAGCGAGACTAAAATGCTCATCGGAGCTGAGTTGTGGACAGCAATCTATAAAATTGAAGGAAATTCCAAGAAAGAAAATTAATCATATCCCAGCTTCCAGTGCTTTATTCCGCACATAAACCATTATATACAGAATGATGAAGGACGGCATTTACCCCGTGACAACGCAAAAGTTTCCTGGGCTCGCCTGTGACTGAAATCCCAAGTGGGAGTTCAAGATAGAATACTGATGAATTTTTTAGGTGGATGTGTCAGGGCTGATAGAAATTCGTGATGGACCGAAATATATCCTGGAACTTCCATATTTTCGTCCGAATCCCGATTACCTTGAAGTTCTCCGTAGACAGAATGCGCATATCGTATTTCATTGGGCTATAAATGGACAATTTGTAGTACGCTCAGGCTTTATTTCGCACTTGGAAACCCGATGATGGAGGTGGTTTCGTGAGTGAAATGGATATTGCGCCATACGAAAGACTGATGTTTTACACAAACGCATGCCACAAAATTCATCGATGCTGCAACTCAAGTTTCCGCGGACGGTTTCAAAGGAATAGACTAATGAAATTAAAGTTTAAATGACGCGCGACGGCTATAAATCTTTTTCTCCAGTTCTAACCTATTCGATACAGGATGTTAGGATGAAAATTTATAATTGCTGTGTGACTTCCTTTCGCTAGAATATCCGAGGCAATCTTTATTGCTCACAAAGAAAGCGTAAACTAAGTGGGTGCATATTCGATTGCTCTGCTCTTTGGGTTCATAATTGATAATCATGTGGAAAAACTGCTACGAGGTCCTTTTTCTTAGAATGAGAATGAATTTGAAAAAGCGAAATCATTTTGGTAATCCCATTGAGTAAAATTTTGAGTTGCAGAATTCATGTTGGTGTTGGAAATATGGAAATATCACTGACCCATGACATTCGATTTTGTTTGTTTATATTACTTGTTGAATCGAACAAATTTTGGAAACGATTGTATCAGCTTTGAAAGGTTATCGATTAGTTCTGAATTTGTGTATTTCCTAAGTTTTGAGCTATTCAAAATGAATGGAATTAATAAAGAAACTTCTCGCCTGACAACAAGGGAACATGGGACCCAGTTCTGTTCGAAGAATTTTTGCCAAATTCATTACAAACCCAAATTAGATTATCACCATACAATTGTCAGTATAACCCTATGAAAGTGGCTTGGGGTTTCTGTAAAATGTGTTATAATTCAAGAATTCGGAGAAAATAAGAAGACAGAGAGCAAGTAGAATAAATGTCTTTGAAATGAGACTTTTATGTAGGCCACTCACGAGGACATTTTACGGGACTTTCGGGCAGCCGGCATCGCATGAATGCTCGGAAAGAGCCTACGTGCATGGTCAATCGAACTGCCCTTCGGCATTCAAGGCGTTCGAGAATCCACGTTCCTGGGCGCCCAGGACGCCTCAGAGTCCCAAGATGGTGAGTGGTCTAAACCGGCAAAAGATCAGGGTGATTTTTTCAAGTGCTTCATAAGACAAATTCGAGGAAGGAATTGCCATACAAATTCAAAATTTTGTTTGAGAGAGTATGAACTCAATTTGTGAAATATTTTCAAGCGGAATCTACTTCCGGTTCTACCAGAAACGAATGTGAACTTCGTTATTTCGAATGCAACACCCTGTGTATTCATACATATTTGAGTTCTTCGTTTAATTTTGCAATGAATTGATGTACGATAGGCGCAACCACATAAGTGAGTTATAGCCTGATTCCCAAATGTTTTGGCAGAAAGATTGTCACAAATTATTGTTTATATTTCCAAAATCTCTCATTGTAAGAATTTTTCTGCAACAGTGGAACAGAAGATAGTACGTTGATACTGCTTCTTGTATAAATTATCACTAAATATTATACAGGGTGTTTGAAACAGGGCTTCAAAGTGAGCCTCAACAAAACTATTCAATATCATTTTTTCAAATGGGAACCAAATAATTTTGTAATTCCGATCGATTGCTCGTCAAAAACTAGTTCGAGTGTGCCAAACATTTCATGTCTTCAAAATCAGTAGTTTTCCTGTAATCGAACAAAATTCGAATTTCGCGACTAAAGCCAGGTTTGGCTCAGTCAAATTCAGTTGTATGCTCGTCTATTTCAAAGTAGGCTATGTAAGGAATTGTCAATATCACTTATTTACCTTCTGTATAAAAAGTACCCGGAATTGTAAAAAAAACACATAAATTTAAATTTAATCATCAATATTTATTTTGTCTCCTTCAAAATAGTCCCCATTGCTTACAATGCAACTATGATATCGGCGAACCCACTTTTCCATGCACCGCTCATACGCCGCCAAAGGTATGGCCTTCAGTTCTCGTTGCGAATTTGTTTTGATGGCTTCAATGGACTCAAAACGCGTTCCACGTAGGGGCAATTTGAGTCTTGGGAATAGAAAAAAGTCGCACGGAGCTAAGTCAGGTGAATACGGCGGTTGTTCGATGGTATTTATTGAGTTTTTGGTCTTGTATTCCTTAATAATTATGGCTCGGTGCGACGGCGCGTTATCATCATGCAAAATCCACGAATTGTCTTTCCATAAATCTGGCC
The DNA here is from genome assembly GCA_951802165.1 of Adalia decempunctata. Classification (NCBI taxonomy): domain Eukaryota; kingdom Metazoa; phylum Arthropoda; class Insecta; order Coleoptera; family Coccinellidae; genus Adalia; species Adalia decempunctata. The sequence continues at coordinate 9,655,446 of OX637697.1, forward strand.
GTTTACGACGAACATTCTCACGCAAACGCCTCAATTCACCCAAGTAATACTCCTTATTCACTGTCTGTCCTTCAGGAAGAAATTCTGAGTGCACAACACCACGATAATCGAAGAAAACAGTGAGCAAAACTTTAATTTTCGATCGACTTTGACGTGGTTTTTTCGGACCGTCTTTGAATGATTTGTACCAATCGTATGCTTGTGTTTTTGACATACAATTATCACCAAAGGTTTTTTTTAACATTTTCAATGAATCGGCACAAGAAAATTCGTTTGCAAGACAAAATTTGAGGCAAACTCTTTGATCAACTATTTTTTCCATTGTAAAATTCGCAGAGCACTTTTGAGGTCGACTGATACTGACAGCTGTTGTAAACACACTAGTTGACAGATCGCGCTCAAATTTGGCTTGGTAATAAAGGAAGGTCCTACCAACTTTAAGAAAAAAAAAATTACCGATTCCTTTTTGGCGGTTCATTTAAATAACATTTTCCGGGTACTTTTTATACAGAGAGTATATTATTGATCAAGCAATAATAATAAGGTACACTAGAATGTTATATCAAAAGTCTGTTCTTTTTTTGCGGCGAATGTGACAAATAAACAAGCAGATAATGAATGATGACTCAATAAAAAAATCTTAGTTCAAAACATATTCTCACTATCGACATAGCTTTATCTTAATAAACCTGATGATCAGACAAAGAAACCTGGCTTTAGTAGTGAAATTCTAATTTCATTCAAAAACGGCAAAACTACTGATTTTAAAGCCATGAAATGTTAGTAACACTCTAGCTAGTTTTCGACAAGCAATCGATCGGAATTACAGAATGGGAACCATCTCATTCGATAAAAATGAGATTTCATAGTTTTGTTCAGGCTCACTTTGAAGTCCTGTTTCAGAAAACCTATATAATATTTCCTCATAATTTATACAAGAAGCAGTATCAGCGTACCTTTTTTGTTCCACTGCTGCGAGAAAATTTCTCACAATGAGGGAGATATGATTGGAGATATAATCACTAATTTGTGACAATCTTTCTGTCAAACAATTTGGGAATCAGGCTATAACTCAACAATCGCTCGAAGTGGTTGCGCATATCATATAGTCCATCCAAGAATTATTGACATCAGAGCAGGCCTTGGAAGTCCAGTGGCAGCTTTATTTCTAGTTACAAAAAAGTAACTAAAAGTTTTCTGTGCTTTCATCATAGCAATAAAAATATAGAAATATTTAACCTGAAAATTAAATGGTGGTTTTTCGAAGTAAGGGAATCTGAAGATGAAAATGTTTCCAATTATCACATACGATTACCTGCAAACTGAATGGATAAATGGATTGGAAATATTGTAATAGATATCAGACAGAAACAGAACTTAACGAATGGGTTTATTTAATATATAAAGAATTTTGTCATGACATTGTGAATTTCAATATTTGTGCACAATGAAGGTGTAAAATATTCCTACTATTATGTTTCAACAACCACAACTCAACAACTGTTATTTCCTCATCTGGGCAGACCTCATCATGTTCATAATGAAAGATTTTATGTCAGCAACGTCCCATGTATTTCGACTAATCTTCTCTTATTTCTTTTTACATATGCTATGGAAAACCTTTCCATTTATTAGCTGTACACTCTTCAAGAGCCTCATTCTAAAGATATTTATTTCACTTGCTCAATTATTTGCCCAAGTTATTCGAAACATTAATGACAGAACAAAATGTCAGTTTTATTTCCAACACCAACCTGAATTCTGCAACTCAAAATATCACTGAACGGGCCTTACCAACCTAATTTCGATTTTCCAAAGCCGCCCGAGATGTCAATAATTCTTGGATGGACTCTACATCAGATCATTGCGGAATTGAACGAAGAATTCAAATATGTATGGATATGCAGGGTGTTGCATTCGAAATAACGAAGTTCACATACGTTTCCGGTAGAACGGGAAGTAGATTCTGCTTGAAACTATTTAACAAATTGAGTTCATACTCTCTAAAACAAAAATACGAAATTTTGAATTTGTATCGCAATTCCTTCCTCGAATACGTCTAATGAAGCTCTCAAAAAAATCACCCTGTATTGCTTCCATACATGATCGATCATGCATGATTCGGGATTTTGACTAAATTTGAAAAAAACCTTCATTGTTCACAAATATTGAAAATTACAATGTCGTGGCAAAACTCTTCATACCTTTGTTTAATAATCATTATGTTTTGTTTCGGTCTTGATATCTTTTATAATTTTCTCAATATTTGCAATATTTGTTTCACTGGTTCAGTGAATATTTTTGATGAACTCTGGAAAGGAACATACTTTTTAATAATTCATGACTCATGAGGAACTTGCATATCACTGATATTTCTAGTTTCCATTCCCACGATTATTATCGTTATCAAACCAAAATTTTCAGGTCGTATGCTTCTATAATAAGTTCGAAAATTCATTAATAAAAGATGAAAATATTATATGTACTGCTGGTACACTATTTCAATCGAATGTGATATTTGAGAACATTTTCGATCTCGAAAGTTTCACGGTGTTTATATAATATTATATAAATATAACGTAAAAATCCAGTGGTATTTTTCAAAGCACTTTGAACATGAAAATGTTCTCAATTATCACATACGATTACCACCGTGTGAATCTACTTTCGAAACAAAATTTCCAGGCTGTATGCTCCTATAATTGTCCGTATAAGTTCGAAAATGCATCGAAACAAGATGAATATTGATGCATATCGTTTTGAAAATTATTCGAAATGAATCAGTTTGGAAATACTCCTCATCTATTCGAAGAAATTCGTGATTATAAAAGTTCTCAACTTCGATGTAGTAATAAACATCTTGATTTTCGTATATTATTTCTCATTTCATAAAGATAAAAGAATACTGAATTCCTGGCCTATTAATTCCTCTTCAAAATCTGCGAACATTGATAATATGCATCTAAATATCAAACAATTAACTCACATGATTAAATGAAGATTTAGAAGAGCTGTGACGGAATCTCTCAACACAAGAAGTTGTTGCCTATTTCAATGTTTTTATAATAACAGAGCGCTTCCTCCGCATCTATTTATATGAAGAGCGCCTTGACCTTCATTTGCATTGTTTACTATGAGCAAAACGACCAGAAATTTCAACAACCTCAACATAGCAACTAATTATATTTAAATACTCAAGAGTATCCAGACAAACAGATAGTCCCTATTGTATATACAATCAATGAACGTACCGGGTTTTTCACTATAATTTGACCCCCGTTTAACTTTGTTACTAAAGGAGATACAAAAAAATGTTTCATACAAAAATTTCACGAAATCAACTGAGGTTTTTTAATATGACTTCACGAACTGAAATATATACAAGGTGGCCAACATATTGATGGCAACTTCATTTTTTCAAATGGAACACCCTGTATATTTTCCTATATTTGGCTAGCTCTTTTTCCCCTTATTTCGAATATGTAACATATGTTGGTCTATCTCTCTTATTCTGAGCACCACAGAGTTTCAAATTTAAAGAGCAAGGCAAGCTCAGCAATAACTTTTCAAGTGGCAGGCTGCGATTACTCAAAATGCCCGTTTTTGGAGTTATTTTCTTAGTAACGATATGACATACGTTATCATAACCTCAAAAACGGGCATTTTCAGTAAACCCAGTCTGCCACTTGAAAAAAGATTACAGAGCTTGCCAGGTTGTTCTTTAAATTTGAAACTCTGTGGTAATCAGAATAAGAGAGATAGACCAACATATGTTACATATTCGAAATTAGGGGAGAAAGAGCTAGCCAAATATAGGAAAATATACAGGGTGTTCCATTTGAGAAAATGAAGTTGCCATCAATATGTTGGCCACCTTGTATATATTTCAGTTCGTGAAGTCATATTAAAAAACCTCAGTTGATTTCGTGAAATTTTTGTATGAAACATTTTTTTGTATCTCCTTTAGTAACAAATTTAAAGGGGGGGTCAAATTATAGTGAAAAACCCGGTACATCTAAGACAACAAAATCAATAGCCTTAAAATTAATTTTCCTACCATTCATCATTATGTAATGAAGAAATATGAACAAACCGAGATTCTTTAAATTCATTGATCGATTTTCATACTTATAATGGAGAGAGAACAAATTGAAGGGAAAACCATTTTATATCATAGATTAAAACCAGGGCATTCTTCAAGTTTTTTGGTCGTTTGTGTTACTTAAACGAGAGCTATATCCTTTCATCAAGATATCTGTATTTTCGAATTCTTATGTTTCTATATTAATCATAAAAAAAGAAAATGTGCTCTCCAATTATTTTAGGCGTGAATATGCTTAGAGGCATGAGAGATTGCTGAATATTTAAAATTGCCAAACCATGAACTATACACCGAAAACTGCTTTCGTCGATCTTCAGCAATAATTCTTGTGGATGCTGGTGGTGAAATAACTACTTTGAAACGTCATAGTAGCTGGACGTCCACGGCAGTTGCGTAGGGATATATCGATAAGTCTCCGAAAAAAATGAATTAGACACAGCTTATAAAATAGCAAATGCAATGCAAAGCATTTGAAACATACCATCAACTCAATCAGGAATAGAAAATCGTGAGGTGCCATCTACTTCGACAACAGAAAATCAAAAGTAAGAAAATTTCAGAATTCAACATTCCACAAATTCTCCTAACATGATCTTCAATAATTGTACATTCAACTTCAACAATGAATTATTTTGATGGATCCAAAGTATTGAATAAAATATTTGTATACCTATATACTTTTGTATGTTTTTGAAATGGTCGTTGTCGTAGAAAAATTATAGTATGTTACTTGCACAAAAAAGCAATTTTGCACTTGTGTCGCAAACTTTCAAACTCGTGCATAATGCGCATCATTTTGTGTTCGTTACTTGATATACTATTCTCATTTCAGAATAAATTTATCCAAACCCCTACAATACATCATTCATTTTACTATATAGTTTATAATTTTCTTTTCAGACTGCACAACTACACTCACTCACCGAACACCATGTATAATAAATAGCAATGGCAAATAGCTGAGTGGGTTGCCTCGCGAAAAATTACTCAAACGAAACAAATGTGAAGCAATGCGCCAGCCACTGTTTGGCTTTTAATGAATGATTGATAAATCTTACAATTTAACATTCCTGTCCTCAGAATAAAATAAGCAATCTATTTATATACCTATTCGATACAAGGCATATTCAGTAGTAATGATATTCCAGATGTTATCTAGAAGAAATATTGTCGCAATGCGTTCACTTCTCATTTTGTCAGATCTTCCATTAGTATTTGAGTTATTCAGGATATCTATCTAAATATATGCATGAAACTCCACTATTTTCACGCTCCACACTACAGACGTGTTTTTGTACCTACCCACTCTGCAACTGTTAATATCAATATTCAGAAATAAATCCGAATTGCCAATTATACGTATTCGACATTTTGCGATTCGAAAATAACAATCTACCCATTTCAAGATAGGTCATATTTAGATAATTCATCGCTTTGTGTTTTCATATGAGTGTTATCATCCAGTGAATTACGTTCTATATTTTCGAGGAGAAACCAAAATGTGAGTAAACTTAGCTTTTTGCCCAATTTGAATATTTTTCCTTGAGAAACTGAAAACGTATACACATCAATCATCATCATTATTTCAATTCTCAAACCTCCACCATTGGAAAAACACAGCGATAGGGCTATTTCATATATTTAGTTAATTGTCTCCTGTTTGATTTAAATGAGATTGGACTTACTCCATATTTATGCCACCTGTGAATCAATAAACAACTATTACTATTAGTCACACCTTACCTATTTCAAATACTTTATCTTTTGTTGAAGTATGTTTTTGGTGGAAATAAATTCCAGCTCATGAATACGTTGAATAAAGCTTAGTCCAAAACCATGGAGACTAGATCAGACTCCTACATCAGACCATCAAGCTAATGAAGTGTTAGAAACCATTTTTTCAAAAAAATATGACCAATTTATTACTTGCTAATGTGACTAAGGCTTTTTCAGTATGTTGAATGGCCCCAATTTTGAATTTATCAGTACATATGTTGAGATTTCATTGTATGAAATAAATTGATTTTCGCTAATTGGATCTGTTGGACTAATTTTCAAGGAATAATAGCTGAATGTTTGTTAACTTGAATGGTGTCCGATCATAATTCTTTTATATGAATATTTGGTCAAAGATGCATAGAAAACTGGCGTATAAAAATCTTCACCAAAAATTCTTGAATGTTAGAGAAAGAGTTAACGGTGTGTCGTTAACTCTCTAATCATTATCACAAACGTTAAACCCATTTATATACAGGGTGTTCATATACAAACTGGACAAACATATGAAGCCGTGTAGATGACATCGCGTTTCTGTATCATGAGTGAGATACAGGGTGTTTAATGTCCACTTTTAGCAATATTCCGATAACTGTGGTAAGTTATGTGGGACATTTAAAATATCGTTTTCTGGTCAAATGTTAGTATCTTTCAGTGTTCAATTTGAGTGAGGTGTTGAATTCTGTAAACAAAATTTAAAATGGTGGAAATCCTGCTGAGTTGGATTTTTTTTCTGGTTTTCAACTGTTTTTCATTCTGAATATAGGTGCAAACAGCATAAAAATATTCATTGGTTTTCTATTTGTAGCCTTCCAATGATCACGCTCGGAGTAGGTACTTTCAGAATTTCTTTTGAAAAAACTGGAGGCCGTACGATGGCCAAAATTGTGCCAATAGGCTTCCAGAATGTTTCGAATGGAAATATGAATTCATAGACAAAAAAAATACTTCCTGAATAATCGAATACGTGAAATAATGCTTTCCAAATTGACAACCGAGAAAAAAATTCCAACTTTGCAAGATTTCAGTCATTTTGAATTTCTTTTCAGAATTTCACACCAAAATTGAATGAAGCACCAAAAAATACTAAGATGTGACCAGAAACCGTTATTTTTAATGCCATGTATGACTTACCACATTAATCAGAATATTGCTCTAAGTTGACATCAAACACCGTGTATTTCGCTTATACTTCCAAAACCGTGTATATGTATAAGTAAAAACAACTTGCTCGCTGTCATATTCACAAATATAGGTATATGTTTGTTCAGTTTATGGTGAAACACCCTGTATATTCTTAAATGTATTTTTGAAACAGTTTTAGAGAAATCCATATGAAATAGGTTACGTTCTTAAAGCTATTAGTTGACTTTTTTGGAGAAGAACCAAATTTTTATGAAAACTAGTGGATGGCCTGAGGCTTCACTGAAACTTTTCATCTAATATCTATTACGATCTGTCATCCATGGAATTAATTTCAAATTTTCTACTATGCTGATTTTATATGGCAAAGTAGTCTAGAGGAATTTTAACTCATTATTTGGCCATAATGCAGAAGTTCATGTGTTTATGAATCCGAAGAGATTGTAAAAGTAAAGTTCATAGTGTATGAAAATACCCATACAATTTTTGTGATGAAAACTTTTCAGTTCTTGTCAACGGTACCGAAAATCAACATTATTCAAAACATAATAACTGACTAGTATAATTTCATCGATCTCTGTCGAAAGATAGAAAAAGCAAGTCGAAATCCCAGGTTTTTTGACGATCGAAAAAGTCTTATACAGAAATTGATCAGTGCCAACACCAGTTTTTCTATGCATCTTTGGTCGGCATACAGACAAAATTTCAATGAGATTAAATTTTCAAGGCTACACCTGACCTTTATCATTCCTCTGCTACTGGCCTGCATTGTTGCAAACACGGAGGCTCAGATAAACTGCAAGTGTTGGAAGGACTTTGACGTCGTTACCAACTCCTTTGGTGATGTTTTTTGTCAGGACAAGAAGAACAGGACTTTCAACTGTCATGAAGAAGAACCTCCATTATGTTATTGCACGCATAAAGGGGAGACGATCATCTTGGATTTGGGCGAATCCAACTGTCAGTCAATAAATCCTACCAGTGGTTCTTGGTGTAACAATAGAGAAGACTGGGTAGCCTATTTTGATCGACATCCCGAATTCTTGATGCTCGATTGAGCTGATTCACGATTTTTCTTATGATTATATGTGATGATTTATTTTTGTTATTTATTCGTATATTTTATGATATTACGTAGTTTTATTTTGCTGTGAGAATTTATTTCATTAATGAGATTTATTGTTATGTTTGATTATTTATTCGAATATATGATGAAAGAATAAGCTTAATTGTCAAGTTCTGCCTATATTTTAAAATTGAAATCTTCCCGAAAAATTATTGAATTCCAAATAATAGTTAATCGATAGAAGTATCGTTCTTATCGATTTGGGTCACCTTCATTATCTAGACAACGTAATAAGAGCAAAGGGTCAAAAAAATAGGTTCTTCGGTCAAGGTTGAAGATGAAACATAAATATGTGGATAAACAAGCGCAATATCAACATTGCCTAGGAACAAAGTCTAACCTAACATTAGTCATGCTTACATTCAACTGAAAATGAAGAATGAATTTTGCAAACAATTAGATAACAAATTTTCCAAATTGATCGGTTTCACAATACGAGTTGGGAATGCTTGAAATACCGAAAAATTTGTTAATTCAGGAAAGATAAATTTCATTATGGATCGAGGGGAGTGAGCTCGCCTCATATTGAAAGTTTTTAGATAAATGATCGGATGTTTATTCATAATGCAGAGGAAGGTATGCCGTTAATAATGGAAAATATTATCCCACCAAAAACATTCTGTAAAAACTAGCCAAGTCTCGATGGAGCTGCTTGTTTATCTCTAAAAAGTAATGAAATCTAGAAAAAGTCGTGCCAAGTTTGAGGCTTCTTACTGCGATTTCTTTATTATTATAGTTAATGTTGTGTGACTTGGGAGAAGAAGAATGTGAAAGAGGTCTACGCCAAGAGCCCAGCGTCGATTCAAGACTTTGAAAATGGAATTAGTGGGGCTATCGAGGACATAGGGCAGCCACTTCGCGATTTGATTATGGAAAATTTCATGAAAAGGATATGGTCCTGTCGTCGTGGTCCTGGTGGTCATTTGGCCAATGTTAGTTTCCATTATTAACAGCATACCGGCCTCCTTATAATGAAATAAACATACGATCATTTATCTGAAAAAATTTTTTTTTCTTCGAATGTCAAAATAACACCTTCTGTATATTGGATTTCCAAAAGTTAGAACCTTCTCCGCTTTGAAATATTTATTCCAATTCAGAATACAATGCATTTCTTCAAGTAACGATGCTTGATGCAATCTTCATCAGATATGAAGAATATTATGCACGGAAATAAAATTAAAACATTTCAAATAAGTTAGACATTAATTCTTTATACTTTCATATTTCATATATGTATATTTCAAAACTAGCAGACCAGTTTAATAATTGTTGAAAGATTATTTGGAATGTTTCCATTTTCTGGGCCCGAATTATATCGGGAGGTCAGAAACTGCCCGGGAGCCAGTGATACTTTTTAGTCAGTCATTTTAACCCTGGCCATAATTTGTATATAGCTTGATTTGGTTGTTTACTTAGCCAAAGTGACCGTCAGCTGGCTCAACAGTGGTGGGTTCGCCAATGGGAGCAACGAAAACATGTAAAAAAAAATATTGAGTTTCAGTCATTTTAACCCTGCTGAAATTAACAGAGATGGTTGTTTATATGATTACTCGAATAAAAAAAAATCGTCCGCTGGCTGTACGTTGGTGAAAAACCCGTCCGCTGGACATGAAAACTTGTAAAAAAAAATTGAGTTTCAGTCATTTTAACCCTGCTGAAATTTACAGAGATGGTAGTTTATATAATTATTCGAATAAAAAAAAATCGTCCGCTGGCGTTACGTTGATGGAAAACCCGTCCGCTGGACATGAAAACCTGTAAAAAAAATTTGAGTTTCAGTCATTTTAACCCTGCTGAAATTTACAGAGATGGTTGTTTATATGATTCCTCGAATAAAAAAAAACGTCCGCTGGCTGTATGTTGGTGGAAAACCCGTCCGCTGGACATGGAAACTTGTAAAAAAAATTTTGAGTTTCAGTCATTTTAACCCTGCCGAAATTTACAGAGATGGTAGTTTATATAATTATTCGAATAAAAAAAATCGTCCGCTGGCAGTATTTTGGTGGAAAACAAGTTTTCATGTCCAGCGGACGGGTTTTCCACCAACGTACATCCAGCGGACGGTTTTTTTTTTTGAATAATTACATAAACTAACATCTCTGTAAATTTCAGCAGGGTTAAAATGACTGAAACTCAAAATTTTTTTTACAAGTTTTCATGTCCAGCAAACGGGTTTTCCACCAACGTACAGCCAGCGGACGAATTTTTTATTCGAATAATTATATAAACAACCATCTCTGTGAATTTCAGAAGGGTTAAAATGACTGAAACTCAAAAATTTTTTACAAGTTTTCATGTTCAGCGGACGTTTTCATGTCCAGCGGACGGGTTTTCCACCAACGTACAGCCAGCGGACGATTCTTTTTATTCGAATAATTATATAAACTACCATCTCTGTAAATTTCAGCAGGGTTAAAATGACTGAAACTCAAAATTTTTTTTACAAGTTTCCATGTCCAGCGGACGGGTTTTCCACCAACGTACATCCAGCGGACGATTTTTTCTATTCGAATAATTATATAAACTACCATTTCTGTAAATTTCAGCAGGGTTTAAATGACTGAAACTCAATATTTTTTTTACGTGTTTTCGTTGCTCCCGTTGGCAAACCCACCACTGGTGCGCCAGCTGACGGTCACTATGCTATAAGACAAATGCAAATTAAGCTATATACAAGTTATGGCCAGGGTTAAAATTGGTCACCAAAAACTATCACTGGCTCCCGGGCTACATGAGAGAACCTCGATCAAACTTGCCAAAGAAACGAACCATCTGACGTTTCTACACCTTGCCAGAGATCGTAACCTGATTCCCAAAGGCCTCAGAGTCAAACTCCCAATAAGCGGCAGGAGGGCTGACAGGATTTCCAATAATGCGAGCCTAGCACTGGTAAGAGAAAGACTCAACCAACATCGGTTCAACAAAGCCAAGATAATAGAAACAGCCCAAATAATCTTTCAACAAATATTCCATTATCAAGAATATCTCGATCACAGTTTAATAATTATTTCATCAATATAGCCCCTAACATAAGCAGATGATACATTCGAAAGTATTACAAGAGGAGTAGAAAAATTGTTATACATATTTGAAATTACACCTGAAGAAGTCATAAAAACTACTGGAAAAATGAAAAACAAGAATTCTTATGGATATGATGAGATTATGATGCAACTAATCTCTAAAACCATAAACACAATATCTGAACCAATGGCTTATATTATAAACAAGGCATTCATAGAAGAAAAATTTCCAGAGGATCTCAAGATGGCATCGGTTAAGCCAATATATAAAAATGGATCTAAAGAAAAAATCTTTGAGAAATTATTAGCGAATCGATTGATTTCATTCCTAAAGAAAAACAAAATTCTATCTAATCAACAACATGGATTAGTAAATAATAAGACTTTGGAATATTCCACCCTGATGAGTCCTAAATAGGACGGAACTGCAGTCGGTGCGATTCTCAGTTGACGTTGGACCATTCGGTCTGGTAGGGTGAACAGTACCGGAGACCTAGTTCGTATTCACATTTCATTTGTCATTATTTATAATGGAAAATGATTTGTGTCTTATTTCTTTCAATAATAAGAGTACTGAAACAGCGATCAGTGAACTATTACAAACTATACTGGAAGCTCTAGAAGAGGGACATATTCCTGTGGCATTATTTCTAGACCTGTCAAAGGCTTTTGACTGTCTAGACCAGCAAAGATTACTTGAAAAACTGGAATGTTATGGAATCAGAGATAAGCAACTGCAGCTGATGAAAAGCTACCTAGAAAACAGGAAACAAAAAGTGATAATTAAGACAGACGAACAGACATATGAATCAAAAGATGAAGAAGTACACTCAGGAGTAGTACAGGGTAGTATTCTGGGTCCCCTGTTATTTGTGTTATATGTAAATGATCTACCAGAAATTCTGAAAAACAAAAAGAACTCCAGAATGATAAACTATGTGGATGACACAAATACAATAAAAACATAGAAATCAGTATAAAGGATGCTGATATTCTTCTACAAGAAATGAAATGGTGCAATGCAAATAAACTACAACTCAACATCAAAAAGACAGAATGTGCCATCTTTCAGACGGACAAATCAAACTTGGAATTACCAGAAAATATAGAACTGAACAGTACAAGTATAAATCTGAATCAAAATATAAAATTTCTATACTAGGTATTTATAAGTATGGACACAAATCTCAAATGGCAGACACACATAGAACATCTGAGAAAAAAACTATCATCAAGCATATATACTTTTAAAGTTATGAAAAATCAGGTGAAAATGAATATATTACAGATCCTTTATTATTCAAATTTTCAGCCCATTATGTCTTATGGGATTATGTTCTGGGGTGTTTCCCCAGAACATAATCCCCAGCCCTAACAGCAAGGGAACATTTAGACTACAAAAATTAGTAATTAGAACAATCTTTGGTATGAAATACAGGGAAACATGTAGAGGAACATTCAAGAAGAATAACATACTTACCATGACAGGCCTATTTATTAGATTAGATTAGATTAGAGGAGGGGCGGAAGATCATCTGAACTCGCATGCACCTTGACCTAAAGATCTATTGTGCATCCCCGCGCTGTTTACCAGTCAGGCAATAGTGTCTCCATGAACTTTATCACCTTTCTGGGGGCTACGTCCATCGCTTGTTCCGGCTTTAGAAACCAGAAGCCAAGGTGTTGTAGTCTTTTCCGATGAACAGCTTCACATTCGCATAACAAGTGCTTGGCTGTCACAGTGGCTTCTTGACAGAAACGACATGTGTCTTCTGTCAAGAAGCAACATTCAAGAAGAATAACATACTTACCACGACAGGCCTATATATACTAAAATGTCTTTTATTTTTACAAAAACATCCCGAGATCTTCAACCAATTCAAAAGTAGCAGCAGTACTAGAAGAATTAACCCATACATATATCCCAAGTACAAACTTACCCTATCTCAGAACAGTGCTCAATATGACGTGTCTAAAATTGTACCTGCCAAGAGAACTGCATCACATCGAAAATTTTGAAGAATTCAAGAGCAAATTAACAACATTCTTGGTATAGAAAGAGCCCTATACATTAGAGGAATTTCTTAGTTAACTTGTTTGTAAATTATTATATAGTATTTCCTTGACTTATTGCTTCATTATTCTAGTATTTGGCATGTTACAATAATCTTAGTTGCAAATAAATATTTCTTATTCGAGCTCCACCAAATTGACTCTTTTTTAAAAAATATACGTTCATTTTATAACGAGTGGCCCATTCAGAAATCTTAAGTCGATCAATCAATTTTCACATACCCTGTATACAATGGAAATTCAGAATAATTGGTCGTGTTGTTTTCCAGAAACGTCTAATTAACGCTAATCTTCAAAAACCCTGTATATAAAGATGAATTGAACTAAAAGGGGTATTGATATTTCAAAAAAGAATAGTCTGATTTCCATTTCCATAATTGAATCAAATCGAATTCGAAAAAGCAATGAAATAATTGTTATGTGTTGTGTTATATGTTTAATTAACTGACCATACTATACGTTTGTAAAATCAATAAAGATTTAAATTATTTTCAAATGAATACAAATAATGGCAATGCAGTATTCATCATTCTTCTAATGTCTTATATTTTTTCCATATCATTCAATTCTCATCTAAAAATCAATATTATTTGGTTCAAATTGAAAAAAGTCATCTTATCTCAAAACTTAAATTATTATATCTATCAATTGAAATCAGGATATCTAGCAAAGAATTCATCCCAGTCTCTGGTATTCTCGCAAGGCCATCTTCTCAGTTCCTTCCCGTTTTTCATGGTGGAGCACCAGGTTCCGGTCCTATCCTTCAGGATATTGTTAACTTCTCCGGAGCACACGCATCTTGGAGCCCTGGGTGTGTTACATGGCATGATGTGCATCAATTGTACCCCGAAACACTCGGGCCCTTCTTTCGAAATATGCGGTTTGTAGCCGTCCCAGCATTTGCAGGTAATGGCCTTTCCACTGGTGTACACGAGACTCAAGAGTAATATAGCTGTGGTCAACCACAACCTGAAACAAGTGGAATGGTGTGATTCATTGTGGTCGTGTGGAATCTTGCATTTAACATATTTCGGGTTTTACATACAATTTACACACAAATAAATAAAACTTTTGGTTGAAATCAAACCATAATGAAAGCTCATTTCTGATCGGATCTATTCAAAATAACACACTTCAGAATCGAAGTATTATTTCCTTCATGGAAATGGAGTATACAGGGTATTTCATCATAAACTGGACAAAAATATACAGGGCGAGTCTCTGACCTGTACATACATTTCAAGTGTAGATTTTTGAGGCCTAAAGAAACCTTTGTTTTATTTTCTATTTTCCGAATTCGGATCTGTTTGAAAGATATAGCCATTTGAAACAAAAATTAGGCCAAATACGTGCCTGATATGATTCTCTGCGAACACCTCAAAGTTCATATTTCCCGATTGAAATTGGGTTGATACATTAGGAAATAAACAAGTATACTCCATTCACAATTATATAAAATCACAACTCTGGCCATGGTTTCGTTTTCAGGAATTGGTGCACCTGATAAAAAATCTGTGCGCGTACAGAGAATATCTTTAATGACAAAACGGCGTTGCCAGTTTCTTTGTTTACATCAAAGTAAAAGTATCAAAGATATTTTGACATGGGTACAAACGGCAAATTTGAATTGGACCAAAAATCGATTTATAAGCATGAATAAAGCAAAAGTAAGTACTAATCGCCCTTTTTACACTTGATAACGAAGTTTTTTTTAGGTATCTGGCCGTTTGGAAAGATTCCAAACGAAATTCCGGTCGCCCAAAAGTTTGGTTAGTTTCGGTATCGTTTTTGGTGCTCAAAATATATTTGGAATGTGTAAATAGACAAAAAAGGGCTTCCTTATACGATCTTTTCACGAAAGCGACCGGAAAATATGGTTCAGGTAGGATTTTCGAGAAATTATGAGGAAAGAACTTGCAGAATGAAATTGCACGATTTTCGTAAGTAAACGGGTTTTGGATGGCCATGATTATTGTTGATCGTTTTCACGTTTCAGAAAAAGAACCACTTCGTATAAGCCCATTTTGAAGAAATTTGTGTGTGTAACATTCAACGGTAGGTATTTGCTCTTAATCGAAAGAATATATTATATCTAGTGTTACTTCTTTCAAAAGAGACACAAGCTTTTAATGCTGTAGGGGCCCTATAATGTGGAGGAGTTTGTGTCTTATTTTACAACAGGTGAAAGATAAATGTGAAGCACATGTTTGACCTGTTCCATATTATTTGTACAAACCTACTGTTGTGTTTGTGTCCCAACGTTACCTTGTGTTCTAAGAGGTTGGATTCTTGAGGACGCAAGGGCTGAGACTTAGATGCGGATCTTGTGTTAATGAACGTTTATTCCTAAAACTAGTACAGTTTATATATCCTACAATTAGAATGACATCACGTCCACGCCTGATATAACCAATCAAATACATAGAAACAATATTGCGATACAAGAAAATGATGATTCTGTAAACAAATTCAAAGCATAATTGTTAATTCCATCATTTCGTTCGGCCTACTTTCAGGCAGGAAATAACAACTTTTGTCAAATTGCATGATCTGAATATTGTCGGTTCGAAAGGAATAGTATATTGTTCAATGAGCGGTAATGTTAGTCATAACACACGTAGATGAATTTTGCAGCCCGAGCCGTCAGGCGAGGGGTGTAATTCATCAAGTGTGTTATGACCATTACCGCGAATTCAACACTATACTTTATCTTCGACTTCTTCAGCAAAATTCAAATTAATCTGCATTTTCAAAATTGACAACAGTTGTCAAAAGCGATTTCTGTGATCGAAAATCAAATCGATATCGCATCCTGTGAAAAACGTCAAGAATTCACGTTTTCCAAATGCAATTTTTGGATATTCAGACCTAAGAAAATGTAGAAATGGATGGCGAGAACGTTACCTTGATGTCTGAAATAGAGTTCCCAATTAACCCGACTTTTTTATTCATTTCGTAAGATAAATTTTTCCTATTTGTATAAGAGTGAGTTATAGGCGTGAGTTATTATTACCTCACACTATTGGTTAATGGAAACTATTACCGATCAAAATGAGTTGAGTAATGGGTATATTATTCTATGGGAGTAGATAAAATTAATGATGATTTTATTGATTGATTTGAGGATTTTCTGTACGTTTCGTACACCTACTGTGGTTGTAATGTATTATTATTTATTATTATTTATTAGGGATAAGAGTCAAGATAAATATCTATAGGACTCAGTACATATATAAACGAATAACAGATACAGCCCAAACTTAATCTATTTAACTAAACTGAAACAAAATGGTCCAAATTGTTCTTAAACGAATTTACAGTAGCACTATTCACCACCACCGGGGGGAGCTGATTCCAGACACGAAACACCCGATTCGGTAGAAAATTCTGTCTCGCTGCGCAGTGAAAACTTTCGCGATATAGCTTGAACTGGTGACCTCGTAGACGCTGATCGGAACTGAGCTGATACAGACTTGTTAGGTCAACACCAAACAGCCCCCTCAAGGCTCTGTATGTTGTTATGAGGTCACCACGCATTCGACGATCCTCAAAACGGGGCAAATCCATCATCCGAAGCCGATCCTCATAACTGGGACGATCAGCAGCAAAAGCCATTCTTGTGACCCTCCTCTGGACTTTCTCCAAGGCAGCTCTATCACCAGCCAGTCTCGCATCCCAGACAGGTCCGGCATACTCCAATATAGGTCGCACATACGTCGTGTACAAGGAACGGCATGTACCGATGGAACATTTCCCAAACACTCTCTCAAGCAGATAGCAAATTCTGGAGGCCTTGGAACACGTAGACTGTATATGATCCGACCAACTGAGGTCCTCTGTTATGGTGACCCCTAAATCAATGTGACTGGAGCAATGTGACAGCGTAACACCATTAATGAAGTATCGCTGTCTGGGGTTCCTCCTACCCATGTGTAAGACCGTACATTTATCAATATTGAGGGGTATAAGCCAGTCGTTGCACCACCTCTGGATGGTGGATAAATCCTCCTGAAGGCAATCATTATCAGTTCCAGGCGCAGCATATATCTTTGTATCATCAGCGAACATGGAGATGCAGGATTTGATCAACCCAGGCAAGTCGGATGTGTATAAAAGAAACAAAAGTGGTCCCAAAACTGATCCCTGGGGCACGCCGCTCAAAACAGGTCTTGAAGTAGAAATAGACTCACCCACACGCACATAGAACCGACGTTCAGATAAAAATGCCTCGATCCATGAGAGGAGGTCCCCTCGAACTCCAAGATGCTCCAGCTTACCGAGTAAACGTCTACGTGGAACCTTGTCGAAAGCCCGGGCAAAGTCCAGGTAAATTACATCCATCGGTATATTAGAATCCAACGACCTTGTCCAATCCTCCAGACAGCTGAGGAGATTTGTAATGACCGATCTACCAGGTAAAAAGCCATGTTGGTTTTCCGGAAATTTATTATTTGCAATAGCAAAATTGAGGATCTCGGATGTTATCATTCTCTCACATACTTTGGCTGCAACAGACACAAGGCTTATTGGTCTGTAGTTAGAAGCAGATGTCTTACAACCTTTCTTGAAAATCGGTGTAACCGATGCACTGAGCCATTCTCTTGGTAAAGTTGATGTGGCGAAGGAACGGTTGAAGACTAAAGAGAGGGGCAAAGCAAGGGTTTGAGCACACTTCTTTAAAATATATGGTGATATCTTGTCGGCACCAGGAGCAGAGGAAACATCCAAATCCATCAAGTGTTTTTCCACATCACTTTCAGAAAAATATATCTCCTCTAAACTTTCCGCAGATCTTGGCAACGATATGGTAGGCGTCGGACCGGGAGGTTCATCGGTGAAAGACGAGGCAAAAGCATCTGCAAAAACCTCAGCAGAGCTTCTGTTATCAGCGCATAACTCTCCAGTGGCATCGCGTACTATTGGAGTAGAGACCTTTGTTTTGAGGGCGTTTCGGACATATTTATAAAATTTCTTTCTGCCATTTGGTGTATGCAAAAGTGATGCTTCATATTCTCGCTTTGCTTGCGTGAGCCTGGCTCTTAGATCTATAGAGCATTCTCTATGATTATGGTAGTCGTTTTCATCTCTGCTGCGTCTATACCGCTGCCAAAGGGTCTTCTTCAATCGGACCATCCTTCGGAGATTCGAAGTGATCCATGGTTTTGACGGAAATATAGTGTTCCTCACAACTCGAGTGTGCCTGGATATAAGCGAGTGCAACGTTTCGGAGAAGGACTTCCACATACCGTCGACCGATTGATCTCGAAAGATCGAGTCCCAGTGGACCCTCCGAAGGTCATGATTAAGTTCAGGAAAACTTGTGATATTTCTTGTTTTTGTCTGTCTGTGAGCAGGAACAGAAGGAGTAAACTGGAGTACAGAAGCCAACGTTACATGGTCAGACATTCCAAAAGGAGGATGATACGTTATATCGGAAAGGAGGCTATCGTCGTTGACCAAAACAAGATCCAGAAGTGAAGGATTCTGACCGCGTCGGTAACGAGTTGGGCTATCCACTAGCTGTTGTAAGTTCGAGTCCAATAGCATAGTACAAAAATTATAAGAGGGCGAGCTGGAGGGTGGCAAATTTGAAGGCGACAATGGCCATTTCACATCTGGGCAGTTGAAGTCCCCGACGACGAGTAAAGGAGTATTGGAATCCGACAAAGTTTTTAGGTAATCAAATATGTAGTTGTCGTTTTGTGATGGACGGGGTCTGTAGATGCATCCCAATTTCAGCGAAAAAGCCGTGCTGGAAAAGGTTAGAAAAACATTGTCAACTCCTGGTGTTGGTAGAGAATCTGAAGTAATCGCGAAACTTGAGCTTATGGAGGAATGGACGTAAATACAAACTCCACCATGACCCACTGTAGTGACACTGTCACACCTGAAGATGGAGTACTCGGGTATAGCATATAGGGCGTCAGGAATAGTAGGCCGAAGCCAAGTTTCCGTAAGAAATATCAGAAGCGGCTTATTCAAATTTACAAAGGTTAGTAATTCGCTGTATTTTGAATGGAGTGATTGTATGTTCGTGTAAATAAAATTCCATTCTTTGAGCGAAGAAAATGTACAGCTTCCTAGTTTTTTTGGGCAGAAGAAGATGATGGAGTCCTAACAATAGTAGGCTCGCCGCGTACATACTTTATAGTTATGTCCACCTCCCCCCCCTCCTGCCTTGTCCGTAGTTCATCCCGCAAACTCCTCAATTTCTTCCTCTGTAATGGAGTTTCATCGTCCGATATCCTCACCTTGTTGAAATCACGGTGTCCAACTACAACCTTTTTATTCCTTAGAATCCTTGTGACAACCTGCGGGTTAGAAAATCCTATCTTCCAAGAGTCAACACAAAGTCTTGTAGTGTCAACGATGAATCTCGAAGAGTCACGCACCACCCAATCGACGCACCGACCAAGAAGATCAGAATCCCCATCCTCACTACCTGAAGAAACAATTCCGCGGACAATAATATTATGCGAGCGCTTCATTCTCTCCAATATCTCGGATGTTGATGCAGTGCCACTCGTGGTGGCGCTGGTAGATTCCCCCAACTTATTCAAACCCACAGACAAAACGTCGATCCTGGAATCAACTGATTCGCAAAAAGAAGTGAGGTTCTGAATTTTAGCCGTATTTTCCTCGATCGAGCTTTTGTGTACCAAAAATGTGTTCGAATGTTGCTCAAGCGTCTCATTGATTGACTCGAACCTAGTTTGAAGTGCAGTCTGAGCCATCTTGATTTCCCCAATATCCGCGGTAATGTTAGACTGAGATTCTTTCAGCGCATTCAGATCAGAAGATATTGTAGCAATAGCGTGCATAAGATCCTGAAAATGTTTGATAGTAATCGGTTGATCTAGATTTTGAGCAGAGCCGGAATTCTGACTGGAACCAGAATGGCTGCGCAGTCTACCCTTTGCCATACAAGACTGACATTTCCACTGGTTCTGAGAGGTTTTTAAGTATTCCAGATCATTTTCCTTCAAATTACTACATTTCGCATGGAAAATCTTCCTGCATGCGCAGCATTTCAATGAATCCGCATCGGCAACAGAGCCGGAGCATGAGGAGCAAACAGGCATTTTCAACTTACAAAATACGCGCTACAAAATATTTGATAGAAATAGAAGTTAAAACAGAAATCAAAATAAGAACAAAGGTGACTCGTTTCACTCTCACGGGTCTATATGAGAGACTTTTTAAATAGACGAAGACAGGTAGACCGCGGATTAAAAGGAAAAAGGTAAATTTGGAAAAGAAACAAAGGAAAATTAGTTTTACGTGAGAAATACTTCGTATTATCGAACGGTGAATATCCTCTAAACGTACCCCTCTCAGTTATATTCGGGTACTGAACAAATAAGAACAGCGTTTAGAGATGGGGCGTTATTCTCCAACCTGTTATTGAACAACCGTTATTTATCGATAACGATAACTAACCGTTATTAATCTTGACCAATAACAGGTTGCGCAGTAACGTATGCGCGGAATATCAACCGTAATAAATAACTGCCCGGAATATCAACCGTTTGAAATAACGTCGTGGAATCGGAATAGGTTGGAAATAAGACACTATTTCATTCCTTTGAGTGACGTTTCGCAACTAATTTGTTGCCTTTTCAAGCTCTATAATGAAAACACACATCAACAAATTGAATTTTAATAAAATGCAAACTTCGAATCAATTGTAATAAATAACAACAACAAAATATAGGATGATTATTATTCAGGTACAATAGTTGAAATTATTATTAAGGAAATCAAGATGATTTTTTTTAATTAAAAATACATAGTTCTTTTCACAACAAACCTCAAAAATATAGTTCATTTAGAAAATTCAGGACGAAAAAAAGATCGAATTAATTTTCAATAGGTACTTATTATTATTTATTGTAATCATTAATATTCAATAATAGTTCGGCAATTAAAAGGAACGGGCTGATAAAAAAGTTTAGGAGTTCCTTATGGCCTATTTGAATATCAAATTTGGACGTTTGTTTTAATTTTTGAAGGAAATAATGGATTTGAAACGAAAGTTTTAATATGTTATTGCTGGTCAAACCAGAAATCAGATATAAAATATTTAGTTCGCTAAGAATGTGTTCCCTAAAATCCCAGAATATACCCTTAAACAGTAGTATTCTTATTCCCTTAATTTTAATTATTTCTTAATGAATAAATGTGCATATAAGTAAGTAGTGGAAAATCCTTGAAAATATTCAAAGTTGACAACCCAATTCATCGGGCTTGAACTGTTGTTTGAACGCCGACTGTTATTATTCATATACATAACTATATCAAAAGCAATGATATCGTTTTAACAACTCATCAATATGGTTAACAAATAACGCGGTGTACATAAATATTTCAGTTTAACCAAATAACGTATTCACCTGTTATGAACAACCGTTATTTGAAAATAACCATAACGGTTGATAACCGTTGTTGAGAAATAACGGTATTGCCCATCACTAACAGCGTTCATCACCACCTCGCGAAACCGGTTTCAATCGCGCTCCAAAAGAGCGGGGATTCGGGAAATGCGCAAATAGCCAGATCAACAATATGAGAGATAACCTTCAAATTTTAGCAATAAATTTCAAAATTTCCTGAATTTTTCTTCACCACTCATCTGCAAATATGGATTCTCTCAGATGGAAAACACCACTAACAATCACCACTGACTGCAATTGCACACTTTAATATGTTGAAATCTCTGTAAGAATATGGAACAACCGGGAGCGAATGTTTACACTGTATCTGCTTTCTGATTGCCACCACATGAATATTTTTCAAACTAATAAATTACTATACAGTCAGAATATTTTACTCCTTGTTCATAAGATCAAATAAATGAAATGTGTATCTTCTACTCTTATTTTTATTAAGTTAACTATTAAGGTTATGTTCCAAGAAAAAGTTCCTGTTGCATCAGAACTCCCTTCAACTATTTGGAATCCAGTAGAGGGATATAATGTTCCATTATTCTTGATTCAACAATAATAAACATTAAATCTTCACAGGCATGCATATGAAAATCATGTGAAAGCAATGCAATTTTCTTCCATGGCGAAAAATAATATATTTCAACAGTGATCTCTTGTATTTTTCATGCAAATAACTAGAAAAGGAACCCTTTCTATCAATTCATATGAACGTTAATTATTTTCTTCCGTCACATCTTTTCCAATTCATTCATTTTCCGAATAAATTCACATTCTGAGAAATACGCTAAGAATGTAGGAAGGGCAACATAGTGTTGACTTGGAACATAAAAATATTTTGAAAAACGTCATAACTTCGATACAGAGTGGAATGTGTCAAATTTCCAAGGCCAGAGTTGTGATTTTATAATTGTGAATGGAGTATACTAACCTTATTTGTATACGAATGTTAAAAACACGATATTTCTTAACAAAAATACTTAGTTCTGTCCTTTTATATCAGCCATCAAAAAGCCATATTTCTTCCATCAAAATAAGTTCCTTCTTCGATTTTTCTAAAGATTAGTTTGTAAACACTGATAACCTGTCTAAATTTTCCTTGATATCCCAAAAATATCTCACAAAGAATGTCTTTCAATCAATCTCAGAATTTATTATTAATCAACTTTACCTAACCCATTTTGTATCCATCCTTTGAATATTTCACAGAAATTCTTATGTGGACGTTGCCAGCGTTACCAATATTCCTGAAACTACATAATATATATGAATCGACCACAGCCTTCTATAGAGGGGGTTGTGAATCGACCCATCCGTAGCGACCGTGGCCTGTGTAATCAGGATCAAAGAAATAATATTTGTACTATAACCAAAACGTCTGTGAACGACGCTTGCGTATATAGCGATTTCTCTGTTTCTTGTTGTTATAAAAGCGAAAAGTGATTATGTTAGGTGTTTTCTTCTCGTGATGATTATGTGAAGACTTTCAGTGAATGTAAGTATCATTTTATTTTTCATTAATTTCAACTTAATACATGGTTCATATATCTGAATTTTGTATTTCGTTGACATTCATTTTCAGTCAGGAGCATTACCAACAAAATTTCAATTAGGCAATCCAAACCACGTGTTTTTGCCTCCATCGTCAACCTCAAAACGTTTCTGACAGGTCGCTGGCTTGCAGTAAATATGAGGAATTTTATTATCTTATGCATTTCATGAGTGAACAAGTGAGTTTTTATGATTTCTAATATCAGAAAGTATCCTGAAGTATCACTGACGAAGAAAATTTCACCCAATCATATGATTACAACTTTTAGTATTGGGAGCCTGAAGAGATTGAAGAGAAAGTTTTGGAGAAGGAATATTAATCAGAGCACTGTACCTGTAAATTCTTTATCCTTTTATATGATATAAAATTAAATATTCATCAGTTTTACATTTTACATGAACTGAATACTGCTTATTTCAGTGTCTACGAAGACACATTCACTTAAGTTCCTTATCTTCGTTATTGTCAAGTCTTGATGACTGCTGACCCAATTTCCTTATGTTTCCTGATAACTACTTAATATGTGTATAATACACCAAGTTACACACACTGGGTGTTCCAAAATATTCAAGAAAATCCTCATAATTTGAACGACTTGCACATCCAACTTTGGCACACATTTATGGCATTTTTTTTATTGAAAATGCACTTAATTTAAATAACTTTCACTGGTCTGATATTCCTAAGAGTAAGATTGACTAGAAATATCAAAAAAATGTCCACATAAAACAATTTTTCAAGCAAATAAACGGTTTTAATGTCTACATGAACAAAGCTAAATTTGGTTTGTTTGCCCACCAACTAACCTCAAAAAAATATTTGACATGTCGTTGGATTGCCTGATAGAAACTGTGCGTATTGAATGCATGATTTCATGATCCCTGGTGTTCAATTATATCTCCCACATTTGTGGGATTTTATCACTACATATCTCTAAATCAAACGTTTTTCCATCATACAGATTTTAGTCGCGAAAAAGAAGATTGACAACAGTGTGAACTTGTTTAGAGGCCAGAAAAGTGATAATATTCGATGATTTTTAATCCAGGGAAGCATCCAGATTATTCTTGAAATTCAGAATTTTTTCTTCAAAACTTATCGTATTCAATTAGAAATAACGCGAAAACGACTCGTTCGATTGAAAAGCATAGGAATACTTTTATTTTCTGAAATGATTGATACTTTCGAAAATATAAACCGTTTAACTTTTTGAAGTGGTTTTATAGTATTTCCGCGTGGATTTGAGTCGGTAACGCTGTAACTTTTATACCAGGAGAATCATTGAATAAGTTTTGATTGAAGAATATGCACAGTGAATAGAGTAAACAATCAACTAAAAGTCAGTCCATTTGAAATAACGGTTCTGAAGATATGAACACAAAAGTTTTTCTTTCATGGATTTTCGACACCCTGTATCTTTCGAACGAAACCGAATTTTAAAAAATTATCTAGGAAGAAAGTGTTTAGTTTGATGAGGAGAATCTACAGTAAAAATATATGTATGTATGTATGTATATGTACAAGTCAAAGATTCACCATGTATGGCTGTGTATATGACACAGGGAAAATCATTTTTGCCTTATGACATATACCCCGTTTTCGAAGCATAAGCGGATACAAGGTGTCTAATGTCTATTTTAAGCAATATCCTAATTACTGTGGTAAGTTATGCGTAACATTTAAAATAACGGTTTCTGGTCATATCTTAGTATTTTTAGTGCTCAATTCAATCGTGGTGTAAAATTCTGGAAAAAAAATTCAAAATAGCGGAAAAACTGCGAAGTTGAAATTTTTTTCTCGGTTGCCAATTTGGAAAGCATTATTTCAACGTATTCTATTTTTCGTGAAAAATATATCCGAAAATGCGAACTCAAATTTTTTTTATATGTGTTCAGTTCAAAAGATTCCAACAAAAACTGTCTTTCATTCGGAATTCTAATGTGAGAACAGAATAAAAAAATATCCATCGGCTTTTTTTGTAGCCTTCCAGGCTTCCAAAGGTTACGCTCGGAATACTTTCATAATTCTTGTTTGAAAAACTGGAGGTCGTACGAAGGCCAGAATTGTGCTAATGGGCTTCTAGAATGATGCAGATAGAAATTTTAATCTATAAACCAAATAAATTGCCGTTACCAGAGCAACGCTAGTAAATCTACACCTTTCACAGTTGTAAATCAGAAATTCAAAGTTGAATTTCAGAAAAGGAAACATGTATTTCAGAATAGCAATATGTAATTCAGAAAACAGAAATTGAATTTCAGAATAGTTAATTCAATTTCAGAAAAACGAAATTGAAATTCAGATTAGAAAGTTGTAATTCAGAAAAACAAAGATGTAATTCAGAATAGTGAATTGAAATTCAGAAATGGCAAATTCAATTTCAGAAAAGGAAAATTGTATTTCAGAAGTTATCAAATTTCAGAAAATGTAATATGTAATTCAGAATAGTATCGAGCTCGGTATCAAGTGATGCAACATAGGAATCTAGGACAATGTGGCATCGAACTTGTCTTAAGTATGTATTTCGTATTTTCAAATTTGATTTTTTCCTGTTTTAGTTTTTGGTGTATATACCTTCATTCTATTCTTGGAAATAAAGTTATTGTTATTATATTTCTTACTTCTATGAAGGTATCTATAAGTACTTTGAGGGTCGAAAATGACCTCAAGAATCATAATTAATATTTTTCGCCGCCCATTTTAAATGAAATCATATCTCCATTGGAATAACGTACATAATATTAGGGAAAGTGGAAAGCAATTGAATTACAGTTTATTTTTTCTGAATTACAATTTCGTTTTTCTGAATTAAAATTTTCCATTTCTGAATTTCAAATCATCAATTCGGAATTAAAATTTATATTTTCTGAAATTCAAATTACCGTTTCTGAATTACATATCACTATTCTGAAATTCAAATTACCCTTTCTGAATTACATATCACTATTCTGAAATTCAAATAACCGTTTCTGAATATCAACTTACTATTCTGAATTACAATTTCCATTTTCTGAAATTCAATTTGCTTTTCTGAATTACATTTTACGTTTTCTGAATTACAATTGGAAAAGGTGTAGAGTTCGATGAGAAAAAAATCTATAAAAGTTTAGCTTATGTTCAAAATTTGCTCTCGATTTCAAAAATGTGAAAACGTACATGGTGTTCTATTTAAAAAACTAATACTGAGATCATTTCTGGCGAAACCGGAAGTGCTACGGAATTAATTTTCAACTCAAAAAATCACATTTTAGTTGTTCAATAGCCCCCATGAATTTTCGTGCTTTGAATCGGATTATTTATCTCAAAAATAGGGTGCCCCATCTCTCAGACTCACCCGGTATATAACAAATGTGTGCGATCTTTGGAGATGATATGATATAAGCCCAAAACTTAAGTACTTCCGGCGAATGAAGACACAGGACACAGGGCGTGAATGGGCGAGCCGAGCTGCGTACTCACAAGGCAAACTCAGACAACCATACTCCATTCACTTTAATAAAGTATCCCGGTTGGCCATGATTTAGGTTTATCAAGTTTCATTACTTAAAATTCATCCAGGTTGGTACTCGTTGAATGACAAATGAGAAATGCGACGTTGCCAATGCTAATTTATATTTACTATTTTTTAACTCTGAAAATGGAGTTCTTTTGAAGTTTAACTGTGACAGAGGTTTCGTAGTACTACTACATTTTCATACTGGACTTTTAGAAGTTGTGCAAAGGGGTATTTAAATGTCTTCTGTAGGCTTAGTTCTTGACAATTTTGAAAAGTGGGGAATTCCGCTGTTCGAATATTTTTCTGTCGGGTTATTCCAGTACTTTCATTCTTTTATCGAATGAACTATCACAAAGTAACGGACTATTCTATCCATTATATTTCAGTAAAATTTGAATACTCGATTCTTGATTTCCGTAAAAGAAAATATAACATAATAACTGAATCTTCCTACCATGCTTATAAACGGAAATATTTCTATTATTAACCAAGAAAAAAGTCACCAGGTCTTTGGTTTATTGAATTAACATAATATTTTATCAAATTGATTATTTTCCCAAAATAAATAAACATTTTGATAAATACGTAATAACTACGACATATATGAAGAAAGGGCAACGTTGCGATTGTATCTGACAGGGAAATGACCATAACCTAACATTTTCAAAATATACACGATGAAATATGTCAGAATTTCATGGCCAACCGAGAAACTTTATAAAAGTGAATGGAGTATACACATTCATTCGGTCTCACTTCTACACTACAATTTTTGGGTTGGGACCAAGAGATTTAGTGGAATATTAATTCTAAGTTTGCTCTTCAAACATACACTCTTCTCATTTTGTTTTTTGTTATAGAATAGAAGAGGTGAATCTTACATCAGACAAACAGTCTTTCTGGGAAGTATCGGATTCTTACCGACTTAACACCACGGTCAGGGCATATGCCTAAAAACCTGATTGTTTATCTTTATGCTTCAATCGGATATCTCTAGTTCTATTTTTTATTTTTTAAAATTATTTATGGTGCGGTTTGAGGCTAAAAATCGCCTTTTTGTGAATTTATTATGCATTTTTTCTTCTGTGATAAAAAACGATTACATCATAATAATCATTATAGAGTTATTAGTATAGAAATGTATTTACTAACTTAGTAGGAGTTCTAAGTTTCATTTCGAATAATCAAATAAAATTAGAATCCTCCCCAAGGATCTCTTAGCAGAATTTTCAAATTTAAGTAAATCGTACAGAGTAGAGTTTTCATCACTTTGTTGACGTATGAATATTTTGAATTTTCAAATCAAGTCAAAATTTAATTCCGGGCAAAAATATTTCAATTTTAAGACAAAATTCCAGATCAATAGAATTGTAGTTACAGATAAAACCCTTAAAATATGTCATTGAGATAAATCGAAATATAACCCATAAAGAAAATAATAAAGTGAAAAATTGGGAATACATTTTGTTAGGGAATTATAATATTTTTCTAAAAAATATTTCGATTTTAATAAAATATTATAGTATTTTGCTAATTTCACACAGATATGAGGACATTTGTTGTGCGTGCATTTTTCTAGGTACCATCAAGCAGAAGTTACATATATGTACAAGTATGTACTGCATTTATCATATGTTCAATAATACTGAAGAAGTATAAAAACGAAAACTTCCAGTAGTGAATCTATATGAAGATAGCAACCATTCACAGACAATTCAATGATCTTTGGCCATATTCAGACACCCAAAGTTTGAGTATTTTATAGAAGATAATTCAGACACCATTTCAGAAAAAAATATCTCTCGTATAGAAGGCTGTATATTTCAATTTTCAGTCGTAACTAATTACAAAAGAAGGTCTGATGAGATTGTAAAACCTCGAGTGCTTGGTGAGGATGCAATGCTTAACCAAAACTATGAGGAAATATTACCTCAGGAATAAAATACAAGTACATTTCTAACTATGAAATTCCATCATTATTTTTTTAATATTCAGTCAAACACTAACAAATGTTCGTACCTACTTCGATTATTTTTCTCATCTTTTGGTACTTGCCATTTGCAATATTTTTTATACCATTCCGGCAATTATCGTCATCCGATAATTTGTGACTGTTGCAGTTCATGTTTAATATGTTGTAGTTGTGGTTCCCCCTACTCCAAATTGATATACCTGATCAATAACTCAATGCAACTTATAAAATTGAGTACATCAGAGTTCACATTCGAATCTATTTTCATGAACTCAAAATAATTTATTATTCAAGTATACAAAACAGGCTCCTATTTCCATGTGCAACTTATTTGAAATTGATGATTGCTTTGTGATGTTTAATTATTTTGGGGAGTAAATTCTCACAACATTTCGATATCCGTTTTCTTATACTTTTAACTTGGTCTTATGCTTCAACTTCATTCAACTGTATTTTTTTTTCAGGTAAGTTCATTGAACGTATACAACAAAAACAATGGCTGGAAATGTGAGTACTCCTATTTCAAAATGATATAAATATTCATATATTTTTTCTAAATAGTCATCAACAGTTAAATCTCCATTTCTGGCATATTAATAATCCATGAAATACTTTACAATCATAGCGAGATGCAATTCACTGAGGATATTTTGTCAGTACCGCTAGCCATAAGCAAGATAGAAATGGATTCATACTGAAGCATATTATTTGACGTAGATGTCTAATAGACTATAAACATTAAATCGATAAACTTACATTTCAAACTATTTCAGTCACTGTAAACGCATAGATCTCGGCTGCCCAACGAATTGTTCACACTGGTAATTTCACCTCTGTATTTGCAAGAACTGCTCATCCACTGGCATTGTCATGAAGACGCCGTGTCGTTTAGAAACAGTTATCGAGAAACGTTACTTGTGCCATCAAGAAAAAATAAAAGA
Organism: Adalia decempunctata; assembly: GCA_951802165.1. Taxonomy (NCBI): domain Eukaryota; kingdom Metazoa; phylum Arthropoda; class Insecta; order Coleoptera; family Coccinellidae; genus Adalia; species Adalia decempunctata. The sequence continues at coordinate 9,685,097 of OX637697.1, forward strand.
GAACTTGTTTCAACGAAGATGCAGTCAACCATACCAGCGTACTATGTGCAGAATTAGGTTCTTCTTGCTCTACGCTAGAATTATTCATTACGTTGTGGAGGAAGCTGAAATGTTTGTTTACATCAGAGGCGTAACATGTGGTAGCGAAAAGTTATCTGTTAATGTAGGATGATGAATAATATTTTTAGATCTCAATGATAACGAACTCATTTGCTTCTTTCATTCGAATTATTTATGTTATGGTTTTGAGAGAAAGGGACATAAAGGGGTTTCCAAAGAGAGGTGTCACTTTGACCTTTGAAGAAAAATGCCATTTTTTTAAATGAATGATCGGATGTTATTTTATTATGAAGAGGAAGGTATGTTGTAAATAAGGGAAAATAACATCAGCACCAAGACCACGACTACAGGACCATATCCTTTTCATGAAATTTTCCATAACCAAATCGCAAAGTGGCTGCCCTATTTCCTCGATAGCCTTAAGAACTCCATATTTGAGGTTTTCAATCGAGGATGGGCTCTTGGCGTAGACCTTCTCTTTCACATGGCCCCAAAGGAAGAAGTCGCAAGGTGTTAAATCATAAGATCTCGGGGGCCAATTGTGATCACCTCTTCGAGAGATAACACGGTCCGGAAACTTTTCTCCTAAAAGATCAATGGTTTCGTTGCTTGTGTGGTACGTAGCGTCGTTTGGCGAGAGTAAACATTGTCCAGATCAATACCATCCAATTCTGGCCCCAAAGAAGAAGTCGCAAGTCGCAAGTCACAAGATGTCGATGACCAACAGTGTTCACCTCTTCGAGAGATAACACGGTCCGGAAACTTTTCCCGTAGAAGATCAATGTTGCTTGTGTGGAACGTGACGTCGTCTTTTGAAAGTAAACCTTGTTCAGATCAATCATCGAATTCCGTCCATAAAAAATCATTAATCTTCTCTCGATATTCATTCACCGTAACTGTTGCTACAGCCTGATTCTCGAAAAAGTGAGGTCCAATGATCCCGTCGGACCATGAACCGAACCAAACAGTCACACGTTGTGGATAGAGAGGCCTTTCAACAATAACTCTTGGAGTTTCCGAGCCCAAGATGCGATAATTTTGCTTGTTGACGAAGCCATCGAGTTGGAAATGGCCCTCATCACTCTGGATGATTTTTCTATGTGGGGTTCCGGATCTCCCAACAAGAAGGGACACGACGTTTTTGATGATCGGCTTGAGTTCTTGTGTTAACTGAACTTCATAAGTCTTAGTACCCAAATCTTTGTACGAAATACGGTGTAATGACGTTTGTGGATGCCCAATTCCAAGCAATGACGAGGAATGGACTAATCTGGGTCTTTTCAACACTTTCGGCTGCAGCAGCAATATTCTAGGTTGTTCTTGAGCGACGTGCCCGGGTTTTATTCTCCACATCACAAACTTGTCCCAAAAGCTCAAATTTTCCCACCAATTTCTGTATTGCGGTTCGACAAGGTGCTTCACGATGACCCAAAAATATTCGAGTTTTACGAACCGCATTCGCCAAATTTCCACCATTTTTATAGTGAATTTTAATTATTTCAATGCGCTGTTGAAGCGTGTATCGTTCCATTTACAGACAACCAAACTTATATGGAATCACCCTGTTATTTGGAAAAAACGAATTTTAATTAAAAAGAAGTCGCTGAAAAGTGAAGAGCAGTTTTCCCAAAACAAGTTTATTACAAAAATAATATAAATTATTAAAAGATTATTTTTATAATAGAACAGAAAATTAAAAGTGTAAATTTCTCTAAAAATATTTTTTATGTAACTGAGAATTGAACAACAAATAAAACGATTTTAACAAATCAATAATCAGTATAACCACCCCTGGCATTGATACAAGCTTGAATTCGACGAGGCATGCTTTCAATTAAGTTGTTAATTTCTTCTTCTGTAACATTTGCCCATTCCTCTAAAGCCGCTTGTATAAGTTGCTCTGCGTTACCAGGATTATTTTGACGAGCTCTAATTTTTCTTTTGATCCTATCCCACAAGTGCTCGATAGGATTGAGGTCCGGTGAACAAGAAGGCCACTCTAAAACAGTCACACCTTCTGTTTCGAAAAAATTTTTTGCAACTCTGCTGGTATGTGGAGGTGCATTATCCCGCATAAATAGGAAATAATCTCCAAAAGCACCTCGCCAGAGCCTCACTACAGGTTGTAGCACTAGATCAACATACCTAGGCCCTGTCAGAGATTGTCTAATGGGAATTAAAGGAGTTTTCTCACCAAACATAATTCCGCCCCAAAACATTACAGTACCTCCTTTGTATATAGGGATCGGTCTTGCAGCTTGGAGCCTAGCTTGCCTCCCTCTACCTCTTAAAATGCGAACACGCCGGTCGTCTGATCGTAGGCCAATTCTGGTCTCATCCGAAAATAAGACATTTTTTCAATCTTCAATAGTCTAATTTTCATGCTCTAAACACCAATTAAAACGGTCAACTTTATTTTGCCTTGATAGTTCTGGAACTCTTAACGCTCTTCTCTTGAATAATTCCCGAGCGCGAAGTCTTTATCTGATAGTTTCGACAGAAACACTAACACCTGTAGCTTGCAAAAATTGCCTTTGAAGCTCTGAATGAGATACTTCTTGCTGTTTGGGATAAAAAGCGATCCTGCCTTTCTGTAGTTACTCTTCCACGACTTCTTCTCGGCCTATTCTTTAGGGTTCCTAACTCCAGAAACCTTGCATAGGTTTTTGAAACAACCCCTTGTGTAACCCCCACCGTTCTTGCAATCTGTCTTTGTGGCATACCTTGTTATGCCACAGTAATAATTCTTCCTCTCTGGACTTCCGATAACCCCACATAAGGCATTTTTCTTAAAACTTCGCAAAAAAACAAAATATAAATTCACTGCGACGTTCGAACGAAATGGTAAAATCGACACTGCAAAGCCAAATCTTATCAAGTGCTTATGAACCTAACTGTTTTTGTGAGTAAACACATGCACTTTTTGTTTGCTTCTAACGAAAATGATATCAAAATAATATTTCATCTTAATACTGGGTGATTCCATATAAGTTTGGTTGTGTGTATATTGATGGTGTAGTTTTTACTTGTTCAATGTCGAAAAATTACAGTATCAAAAGTATCATTCACAGATATAGCGGGCTATTAAAAATAACACATGTCGAACTTCATTATTGTTCTGCGAGAAAGTTCTAGACTCTAGATCTTATATTCTACAGGTTGTTACTTTGAGAAGGAAACAAAATGAATATGAACTTTCTCGCAGAACAATAATGAACATAGAGAGACCCTCTAGATTCTAGAGGGTCTCTCTATGAGATGATAGGCAGTATCAAATATGACAACAAGTTCTACCATATGAGACAGAAGAAACTATATTCATCTACTGAATGGTCATCTTTTATCAAAGTCAAATATCAAACGGAAGTTGTACAGATGGTAAATTTTTTGAATCGTATAGAAGTAAGCTCCTTTTAAGTTCCATCTGCTCGCCTAACGGTTCGTCATCTCAAGAAATGTAGTTTGTTGAATCAACTGAATATTTCAATCCACTCGATCATAATCCTCACGCAAATCCTCCAACATTTCTCCGGAGAGAAAATGTATGCAAATGTTACCATCCATCACCCTGCACAAACGCCAACAAAAAATTCTTCCTTTTTCGGTGAAATGGAATTACTCTCTCGCAGACACTTTAGCGTGTCAGCCTTTTCGTAACACAAACTCATCAAGGTGACTGGAATTAAGGTCATAACTCGAGTAAACAATAAAGCTAAAGCTCCGAAACGGCATAAAAATTCATAATGGAGAAATTATCATCGTTGCACGTTTCAAATCCCACAGGTAGTAAAACTGTGTCCCTCTGCAATTACTACGGTTTTCGTTATGCCCGTACCTCCAGTGAAAAAAAAAACGGAGCGTATTTTTGATCCGACGTGATGGGGGAGAAATGGAGGTCTATTAAAGCGACAGTATGGAACGGAAAAGGAAATAAGGGAGTCGGTATGCCGATATACGGAACTGCCTGGGCCATATGCTGCTCCATCCTGCTCCGTATTTCGGATAGCGGCATGAGCAATTATAAGTGAAACTAATGTCTAAGATTGTGGAACCGTTTGCACGAAATATCGGGAACGCCGAGTAGGTAATTCAATTGCTGGTGCCGAGAAATCTGTTCTCCACTAATTCTCATCACAAATGTGGAGATCATTCTCAGAATTTGGCATGAAAAAGTCAAATAAAGGGTTTCCAAAAAGGGGTGTTAGTTTGAATAGCCCGCTATTTCGATAGATGTCACTTTTGGAGCTGTCATTTTTCGACATTTGTCAAGTAGAAGCTAACGCCATGAATAAGAATGCAACGCTTCAACAACGCGATGAAATTATTAAAATTCACTATAAAAATGGTGAAAAGGACCCCGCACTTTTTTATGGCAAATGGCGTTCCGTCAAATGTTCTATTATTTTGGTATAATGTAGTACTCGACCTACTGATCAAAAGTGTCCAGGCCCCAACTCAATCCTTGACTAGTTTTTGAGATACAGTGCGTTGAAGTTGAGAATTACCCACTTTTACTACTCGCGTATCTCGAAACAGAATAGAATGAACTTCAATTTTTCTCAAGAATCATTCAATTCCATCCCCAGGGGGCAACCATCTAGACCTAGAGGAATATGAATATGAATATGCATGCACGATTTTGAAAGTATAAAATATGTCAGTTCCAAAGCGAGAATATTCGCAAAATGAACTGTTTCACTAAATATGTTGTTGCATCGAAAAAACCGGAAATACCCAGAGTTCCTACTGGGTGATCCATTATCATAGAAACCATTCACAATGATGGTAAAGTGGACACCCTGTATTTTTGGGATGTTTAAAGGTGTTTGTTTGAATTTTTCAGAACATATCATCATGGACTTCAAAGAATACAGGGAGATTCAGTCATGAAATAAACTGTGAACCTCACGAAAATACCCAAAAACTCCGCTTTTTTCATCACCCTCTATTTCAAGATTCATTCCGTTGAGGTGGTGGTTTTCTTGCACCACTATAAGTACTGTTATAGTTCAAAATATCTTTTCAAAATTCAAAGTTAATTTCGATTTATTGAGGCCAAATTAGAAATGAAAGATTTAGATAAATTTATTTTGAAGTTTGAACATAGAGTAAGGATTCTGTGAATATTTATAAATAGATTAGGAAAATCAAGGATGTGGAAGAAGTTTGAAGGATGGAAACCAGGGAGATGAAAAAAGAGATTGAATGGAGAAAACAAAAAGAAAAGTCATGAAGTTTGATTAGGAGAAATCAGAAAGAAAAGCCAAGAAGATAAATTGAAAAATAAGAAAGAAACGTCAAAAAGAGAATTGAAAAATCAGGAAGAAAAGTCAAGAAGATAAATTAGGAGAAATCAGAAAGAAAAGTCAAGAAGAGAATTGAAAATCCAGGAAGAAAAGTCAGAATTGGGGAAAATAAAGAAAGTCAAGAAAGAACTTGGAAAAAAATATAACGAGTACTAAAAAGAAAACTACTAGAAAACAGGAATATAGTGAACGGACAAGTATAATAGATATAAGTGACTTTAATTTTATTCAAGGGATAGAATAAGTTGTTTATTTTTTTTAATTGAATAAGGAAGTTAATATTATTATTTAATATTAATTTTTATCTGAATTTTTCAATTTTGAGTTGTTCCCTCAATTGAGAGAAAGGGTTTACCGGGCGTAGCAAAATTCAAAATTTTTTTTAATTAATTTGTTAGATTCCAAATTTATTTCTATTCGGAATGAAGGGTTAATATAATAAGGAATCATAACAGTACTTGTTATAAAAACATCAATATGGCTGAGAGTCATTATCCACTTCCTATGACCAGAATTTTTTTATGTATTATGAAAATTTTTGATTTGTTTCCGAGATATTTTCATTATCATCGAAAAATTACGGATACCTCATCACTGTACCATCTCTACGAAATTACCTCCGATATACCTTTTCCAAAATACCCATGCTGTTTTAGGCCACAATCGAACCTCAAGTTGCGATTCTTGTAGTGTTTTTCATCAGTAGTTTCCGATTCGATTTCAAGAGTGCTTTTTCATTTGATTTTAATAGGAATTGCAAATTAATAATTTTCGTATTACATAAAAAAATCTGGTGATAGGAAGTGGATAAAAACTGTCAGCCGTATTTATGTTTTTATATCAAGTACATTGTTGAAAGAAAACTCCCACCTCAACGGAGTTAATCTTGAAATAGAGGGTGATGAAAAAAAATGTAATTTCTGGGTATTTTCATGAGGTTCGCAGTTTATTTTATGACTGAATCTCCCTGTATTCTTTGAAGTCCATGATGATAAGTTAAGAAAAAATCAAACAAATACCTCGAATCAACCCAAAAGTAAATGGTGTCCACTTAACCTTCATTGTGAATAGTTTCTATGATAATGGATCATCCACTACGAATTCTGGGTATTTCAGGTTTTTTCAATGTAACAACATATCTAGTGAAATAGTTCATTTTGCGAACGTTCTCGCTCTGGAACTGACATCCTTAATACTTTCAAAATCGGGCATGCATTCAATTATGGAAAACCCTGTATTCGTAACGATTTTTGGTTAAATGCCTTTATATACTTGCTCCCTGGTGATGAAATAAAATGTTTCATGATAACTATTGGAGTTCATTCGATTCTGTTTCGAGATGCGCGCGTAGTAAAAGTATGTAATTCTCAACTTCATCGCCCTGTATCTTAAAAACTACTCATAGGATGGAGTTGGGGCCATGGACACTTTTGACCAGTAGATCGAGTACTATATTATACCTACCAAAATATTAGAACATTTGACGGAACGCGGTTCGTGAAACTCGGACATGTTTGGGTAGACGTGAAGCACCTTGTCGAACCGCAATACAGAAATGCGTGGAAAATTTTGAGCTGTTGCGACAGGTTAGTAGGGTGAAGAATAAAACCCTTGCACGTTGCTCAAGAACAGCCGTGGAGATGGCTGTTGTAGCAGAAAGTGTTGAAGAAAACCCAGGTTTGTCCCTTTTTTTTCGATTTATTTCCATTTTTTGCTCAATTCTTGCTAAGTCCTCTTTTTCAATAATACCTACCAAATACCGAAATAGAAAGATCTCCATCTGGGAATGCCCCCCCCTCACTCGGGTCTCAAAATTATGAAGGTAGGATAAAATATGACTGAATTCCGAGTTTTCCGCATCCTCCAAGAAGTTCCGGGTGATACAGGACCAAGGTAACTACCATAAAGCGCCGGTTATGCATATTAATAACTCTCTGCGTTCAGGGACCAATATCGAATAAGGCAAATGTGGCGCACGGACAATAGACGTCTTCCCTTGACTCCGAGCTTAAAGACTATATACGGCGCCATAAACAATAGCCATTGAGTTTTATCTCGGCTTACCGAGATGTCTGCGTAAGAGCAACGCAGACAGCATCCTTCCCAAACTATTCATTCGGAGAATTGCCTCGGAAGGCATTTCAGCAGCTCACTTGATTCATTACGTTTCAATCATATTCGCAGTTTAATCTTCCAATATGAAATAATTAACCCTCACATGGAATTGGGCAATTGGCAACTATTCAATCAAAATATACCTGAAAGAACCCCGAAAAAAATTTGAAATACTTACTTGAAAACATACTTGAACATCATAATCAGACTTGATCACAAGCCTGCGAAACGAACAATGTATGGCGTTTGAGTAAAAGTAAAGTAAGTAATTAAAATGATTTACATGAAGTCCCATTCACACCGTTTGTAACGAAGATATATAATTTGGACGAATCCAACCCTGCCTATGATTCATAGTACTAGAGCGAAACATTGGCCGCCGCAGGGGGGAACAGTGAGGGTACCTGCCCCCCTCCCCCTAGAGCTTCACAAGTATCCCTCAAAATGATGAAATAATAGCATAATATACGAAAATCACAATGTGGTGCTCTTTAATTCATCTGTCAACGCCGGAGTATACATAAAGCAGACTGCACCCTGATCTGATGCAGTATCACTGTTGCTTGCGATACCTTCCGTCAATTTTAAAATCTTAGCGGCATCAAAAATGAGGTAGAATTGTAGCAAAGAACATGGCAGCGGAAAATTCGAGATAATTTCAAAGAGCTGACAATTATTGATGTTTTGAGAAAAACAGGGGAAATTTTTCACAGTGCACTACTTGCACTTTGGAGCGATCATTCAGCAGCCTTCGTAGGATCAAAAGTCAAAACCTTTCTAAGGAGTACGATGGTTGAGAGTCGACTCACTTTTCAACAACAGAGTACTTGAAGAATTCGCTAAGAATTCAAGGAGGTTGAGTTTTGGTTAGTTTGAAATTTTTATTCGGTTTTATTTTGATATGAAATATACAAGGTGTTCCTAAATAAGAGAATCAACGGAAAGCTGTAGATTTCTCATGAAAAAATAACATTTTTTTCTCTTCCATTTTTCCTCAAAGTTTCACAGATAAAGAATGTCAAAAATTTATTTTTTTTTAGTTTTTCGCTGATAACTCAGGAACCGTTAGGACCACAGAACTGTGTTTCTGTACATATATTGTCAGTAATAATAGCTATTTTTTTGCCGTTTACTCGGTCTTATTAGACGTGCCAGGGTCGTAGATATGGAATTTAAACAAAGTTTTTACCCCCCAACGTTTACACCACTGGACAAATTTGCATTTGCACAGCAAATTTTGATGCGCCAATTTGTTCTACATAAAAAAGGTACTCTTGGTTCCTTGCTCTTCGAGAAAACTGGCATTTTTCGATCAAAAACATTGTTAACGCATTGTAAATTTCTTGAAGTTGGAAAAATCATTATTGATAATTACCTATGGTCGCTAAAAATAATGAAAAATAACTTTGCTTTTGAAACTTAAAAACATAGTTCTCAAATTCTGTTGAAATTAATAAACCTGTTGATTGTTTTTTTTTGCAATTTAAAAAAAATTACAATGCGTTAGCAAATTGTTTTTTATCGAAAACTGCCATTTTTCTCGAAACGGTTCACTTTAGAGTAATGAACCAGGAGTACCTTTTTTATGTAAAATACATTGGCGCACCAGAAATTGCTGTGCAAATGCAAATAATTAGCCCATAATTAGTAATTCACATATTATTCTAATGTTTCTGTTTGCACAAAGACATTATTCTAAGCGTCAATAATTTTGAAACGTTTGCTCATCGGGCTCTACCACTAATGATATACAATATTATTTCATGGGTTTCCTCATCTGATGGCATTCGACCATCAATCAATTTGAATGTGAGGTAAAACCGGCAGTGTTGATAATTTTTTTCTTGCATTTTTCACTCTTATTTCTTTCTTATTTGAAACACTCGATTGGCCTTCTAACGAGCTTGATATCGTCAACTAAACTGAACAAATTGGAGAGAGATTGAACCCTGAAGTTCTTGTTTATTTAATAGGGTAAAATAAGAAGCCTTACTCGCTATGCTTCATCTATTGTTTGTTCTTTATAACAACATGTTTCGGCAAAATGCCATCTTTAGGTTATAAAATTGAATCACTGTCAGTAATATCTTAAAAGTAGGTATATATACTTGTTAGTTTTGTTTATATTTGTTTAGAATGTTTTTTTTTACTTACAACTTTGGAGCTATATCATAGCAAGAAATATGTCGATATTTGGCGAAGTTAACCCACATCAGCGGTTTATCAAAATAAAATTACAAAAATTACAAAGACAAAATTGACGTTAACAAGATATAAGTTGATTTTGAGGTCATTTCATAGAAAAGTCAAAAGTTTCGAAAACCATGAAGATCACTGAGTAGCACACAACGAGAGGCGGATTGAAACATGACCTACGAAGAGAAATGTGGACTGAATTTGGACTGAAAGAGTATAATCCCAATTGCTTGTGATCTTCATTACTTAGATGATTTCATTTATTTTTGAAAAGGGGTGGTATGGTGTGCACTGATATGATATTCACAGGTTCTTCAAACCTGCTTTGGGAATGTTTATACTATATCTCCATTGGAGATATATAAACATCAAGTGTTAATAGTCGATAATTTTTTCAAGCAATAATTTGGTTCATATTCTTGACATTTTGATTCATATTAGTTCTGAGGAAAGGTATAATACTCCATACCCCTGCTATTTACAGTCACAAAGCGAATCCAATTTTTTGGTAAGGATTGAGTTGTACGCTTGCGTCGACTGGAAATTCGAAAATTGCGAGAAATGTAGAGGTTATGTATATTCCGGAAGACAACAACGAATAGATATCGAGGATGAAAATATGCCACTTAAATATTTTCAGTTCAATTCTGAAATATGAATAGGAATCGAAAATGTTATTCAGGGATTGAAGTAAACAAAATAAAGCGATTGAAATATTTCACAAGAAATTGTGAAGTTACGATCGAAAGTATTCACATGAAGTATGAATGGCATACGATTCATGACATATTACGTTGTGTCAGAAAGAGACGAAATTTGTAAATTATTTCAATTTTCAATATTGATGCACAAGCGCAGATCTGGATTCTTACCAGAGTCCAGCTCCAATTTACATTGGCTCATATCCCATGTTGGAATTATTACATATATGCACCGAAATGACACGCTAGACATTGTGGCGCCGCCACGAAATATTTCTAATATTTTCGATTTGGTCAAGTCAATACATTCAAAAATTGACAAGTGCATACACCATGTTTTCAGACATCTTAAGCAAGGCTAATATCATTTCATCATAATGTAAATTCTATAGTTAATGCGTTGCCACCAACTCTGTGCTGTGGACCAAAACCAAAATGACTTAGTCAAGAAGAAGAATAAGGAAACGTCTCAGCTTATTTGTATTCTATAAAGTGAAGTGAAAGTTCCATAGACAAAAGTATTTCAATTATAATTTTTAGCGTTGTATTTGCAGAACTAAAGTGGTTTATACAGTGATCACAGGTAATTCATCATTCGAACTATTCCTCATCCATATAATTCGATCGTGATTCAAATTTGCATTCGTGGTGTCGTTCATCACAAGGTTCTGCAATGAGATAACTGTAAAACATTAAAAACAAGAAGATATGTGTGATCCACAATTAGGTACCGCTTAAATAAAGAGAATTCATAAATCACAATATTATTGAAATTTTAAATAATTCGAACTTGAATTTTGCCGAATTCATCTCCTGCTCGAAAAAATAGAAATGGTAAGTTTATACAACATTAACGGTGGGTTTCACAAAGCTTAATCACCGGTGATCGGAGCTTGATCTAGAATCAACTTGATTTGACAGTTCAAAAATCAGAGAATCAAGCCGTTGATCTCCTATCAATGGTGATTACGATTTGCCAAATCCACCGTAAGTATAATTTAGGCGAAACAAAGTTCGCCGGGCCAGCTAGTATTGAATAAGTCTTAATTTAGGAATATGCACGATAAATAGATAGAATACTTCACCAAAAACAGTTCATTTGAAATTACCTAGAGAAATCGACAGGAAAGTGTATCTTCCATAGAAGACCTAGTTTTTCGTTTGATAAGAGGAATCTACACTAACAATTCACAAGTGAAAGACTCACCCCTCACCCTGCATATATCTTCCGAATTTCCTGTCTCAAAGAGCTGGATTCACGATGCTGGGGGTTGAGAAAATGGTTGACACACACTTTTTTTACAATTTTGAATTACTTTTGATACAGATAAATAGACACTCATCCGATAATTCGATTTCAAGCAGGAGATTAATTTCAGACGGAAAAAATAGAGTCTTTGTTTCTGATTCCGGAAATTCCTATAATATCTCTGCATTAGAAGACCCTCAACGTTATCTTATAATTCTCTTCGCCGTTCGGTATAATAAAAAGGGAACTTAAAAGACCCCTCAGCTTCAGATTCCCTGTTATCTACGTTGCTCACACATGCCTACTTTATTATTTTCAGGAAACTGGAGCAAGAGAACGAAGTGTCAGAAACTAGAAACGTCGAAACTTCACAAGAAATATTCTCCCGAAAATGAACTGGATACGTCTCATTTAACTTTCTAAAAACAGAGGAAGCACCGCTTGTTTCATGTTCTGAACTTTTCGAAATATCCGCCAGCTGAAACTTGCCTCCAACTATTAATTTCGTTATGTAACAACTCTTTTTTCACAGTTTACATTAATATACAAAAGTAACATCGCTCCCTTCTTCAATTCTTGAAACGCTCGAAGTTTGTTGTTCCAAACGCTATGTATATTCATTAGTTCTGTGCCGGAGGACAGTTTCGGGCGACCCTAAAAGACAAATGAATTCTAGTCCTCGTCTGTCGAAATGGACTTGTAACTGTAACTTGCTAACGAAGAAAATTAAAATGGTTCCGTTTAATGGCGAATGCTGTTTGTCCCTTCTCTGAAGTTTGGGGGAGGTTTTCGAGCTGTGACTAATTTTATGCTTCGACATAGCTTTCTCTCATTCGATAGGCTCATTCTCGAATCATACGAAATTCAAAGGAATAGAGGAAAAGCATTAAAACCGCGTTCAAGCAATCAGGCCAATTGAAAAATATATTCGAAAATATTGCATGCACTCGGGATACAACTATGTACGAAGGCAAACAGTGCAATGCGTGAATGCAAGAAAGTAAAGGAGGATAAGCCTCCTCTCAAATCCTCATTTCTCCAGTTCTCTTCTCATTAGTAATATCACAAGAGATTGAATTCCCGTGATAAGTCTATCGATTTACATATTTTCAAACGAAAATGTGTGGCAACACATTTGGAAATAAAAGATAGACTTCTGAGGTAAATTAAATCTTGTGTGATATTTTATAAGACTATTTTATAACTGTAATTAGGTATTCTGCGATAATACGAGTCTTTGGACTGTGATTGGTCAGTTTTCAAAATGAGTGAAATAGTCACTGATATGTTTTTGAATGCATGTACGATTTCTTGCATCATTTTCATGAACACATGGAAGTAAAATTTACGATTCCACTGATCTGGACACGGATTTTGCTCCTCTCAGGACCACCCTCTGCAACACTAGTTGATTTACTTATTCTATTATTATATACCTCTGCTGAAAATGCTTGCCGCAAATGTAGGCGAAACATTAAACGAAAATCATATTAGACCACGGCTAAAAAACCCGGAATACTCCAGATATGGAGTCAAACATGAATTATAACAAGCTTTTATGAAAAAAAACATTTTTGAAGGCAAGCTTTCATAAAAACAACACTCATCCGCCATCTTGAATTCCTCAATTTTGAAGAATCGTGATTTTCGACCAAGAAAACTTCCAGATACCAATCTATATATATATATATATATATATAAAAGAAAGATGTTGGTTACACCATTTATAACTCGAGATCGGATGGACTGTTTGTTATGAAACTTCATATATGGATTCGTCCACGGTCTGGTTATTATTAAATACAATAAAACTTTGAAAAAATCGATGGTAATTTTACTTATACAGGAAATGCTTTTCCTCCCTTTGAGTAAGGCCACTAGATGTCGCTACAGTTACATTTACGCTAGCTCTTATTTGTTTGTACTTCATTTGATATTCTCCGCGTTAGATGGCGATAAAAACAAATAGTGTGTACAGTGACTATATTCCCTCTACAGTCATTGTAATAGTGTGTATATTGAGTTGCCTCTACAGTCATTGTAATAGTGTGTATATTGAGTTGCCTGCAACTCTGCGCTGTTGGGCAAAACCAGAATGTCTTAGCGTAGGGGTACAGATGTCTAAAATGATTAGATTTCGTTGAGATATGAGAAAAGTTTCGTTCTTACCACTTCAGATGGCGCTATTCACACATTATGACTGATGATTATTAGTTATTTTTATAATTTTATTTATTCCAAATAACGTAATCGTGAAGGTACTATATTTGACATTATCACAATTAAATGGCGATGAATTTGTTGAGGCATTCGCGGCCATCGATTGATGTCATCTGTTCTTTTTTCGAGCATTTCGGTCGTCGTGGTTTGAAATGGTCGAAAAAAGAACATATGACATCAATTATTGTGTAATTTACATTTTACATAGGGCTTATAGTACCATGAAATTAACAGATCCAGAAGTGGGTGAATATCACAGTGAATTTTTATCGAAATGTCAAGTAAATCGGATTTTGGCGATGAGTTCCGATCGTGAGATGTCCATTCTCATCTTTTCTCATAATTTTCAAAATGTTTTTGAATTTCTGTTCGGGTAATAAATATATTTGCGGAAACAACTGAATCCAAAATTGCCATTATTAGTGATTGACATATAATGACATATTATTTTTGTGTATCTGTTCTGTGTGATAGCTCATATCCATGGAAACATTTCACAGTTCAAAAATCAGAGAACCAAGCCGTTGATATCCGATCACCGGTGATTACGATTTGTGAAATCCACCGTAAGTATCATTTAGGCGGAACAAACTTCGCCGGGCCAGCTAGTTCTGAATAAAATTGGATGATTATTACAGAACTCGTCCGCCATTTTGAATTTTTCAACTTTGACAGAAGAATCATCATTGCCGAACCCAAAAATCCCCAGATACTAATTTTGAATGGAATCGGATTATAATTACAAAATTCATCCAACATTTTGAAGCCGCCATTTTGTTTTTTTCTATAACAATTATTTTATGATGCATTGTCACCAGAATTATGTACATCTGCCAAATTTCAAATCAATCGGATGATTAGAAGTGTGTCATATTTAACTCGCAAGATTTAATTACAGATAGACAGACAAACAGACAGACACCGGGACAGGTGAAACTAAATAAAAGCTTGTAAAAAGGGTTAACGTTATTACACACATAAAAAGAATTACTTGAAATAAGAATGTGTATTTTCTTGAATAGATTTACTTAGATGAAAATAAAAACGATTCATTTCAAGAATATATTCTCACTCTGAGAATATTGAACCCTTCAAATCGAGTATTTAATTTTTTTAGGTCATTTTCTTATTGTATAAAAGTTATCTTCGTCTGTGGAAATGAAAATTGTAAAAGGAACAAATGACTTTGAATTCAAAATATGCGGTATTCTTATTTAATCACTATTTTTCACTTTTTAAGAAAACTCATGTTTTGAAAACTCACCATGAGGAATCTCAATCCAACAATGATTCATACGTTGAGGATAGAGCGGCTTTTCAACGATATCTCTTGAGTTTTCCAAGTCCCAGAAAAGGTAATTTCGCTAGTTGACGACGAAGCCATCCGAGGTGGAAATGGGCTTTTTCATTATTTTTCGATGGAATTCTGGGTAATTTTCATGCCTTCCAATGACCCAATCAGCAAAGACACCGTTGTTGATGATCGGCCGGCTTTAGTTCTTGGCTTAACTGAACTTCATAAGCCTCGAGACCCAATGCTAAATACGGTGTTATGACGTTTGTGGAATGCCTAGTTCCAAAGAACGACGAGGAATGGACAAACCTGGGGTTTCTTCAACACTTTCGGCTGCAGCAGCAATATTCTGGGATGTTCTTGAGCGACGTGCCGTGGTTTTATTCTCCACATCACTAACTTGTCCTAACAGTTCGAGTTTTTTGACCAATTTTTGTATTGCGGTTCGACTAGGTGCTTCACGGCAACCCAAAAATGTTAGAGTTTTACGAACCGTCTCCGTCAAATTTTCACCATTTTTTATAAGCTTTTATTTAGTTTCACCTGTCCCGGTGTCTGTCTGTCGGTCTGTCTGTCTCCAAAATGGCGGATGAGTTTTGTAATTATGATCCGATTCCATTCAAAATCAGTATCTGGGGGTATTTGGGTTCGAAAATGATGATTCTCTTGTAAAATCTGGGCAATTCAAGATGGCGGCCACAATATGGCAGACGAGGTTTGTAATTATGATCATATTCTATTTTCTGGTTTTCTGGGTCAGAAATTACGATTCCTCAAAATGGCGGATGAATGTTGTTATAAAAGCTTATATCTTCAAACATGTTTTTTGAGAATTAGGTTATAAGCTTTTATTTAGTTTCACCTGTCTGGTGTCGGTCTGTCTGTCTGTCTGTCTCTAATCGAATCTTGCAAGTTGAATATGACACACTTTTAATCGTCCGATTGATTTGAAATTTTGCAGGTGTACCTACCTAATTCTGGTGACAATGCATCATGAAATATTTTTTATAGAAAAAAACAAAATGGCGGCTACAAAATGGCGGATGAGTTTTGTAAGTAGGTATGATCCGATTCCATTCAAAATTAGTATCTAGGGGTATTTGGGTTCGAAAATGATGATACTTTTGGAAATTCAAGATGGCGGCCACAATATCGGGAACGAGTTTTGTAGTTATGATCCCATTCTATTCAGAACTAGCTGACCCGGCGAACTTTGTTCCGCCTAAATGATACTTACAGTGGATTTCACAAATCGTAATCACCGGTGATCGGAGATCAACGGCTTGTTTCTCTGATTTTTGAACTGTCAAATGATTCCATGGATATGAGCTGTCACACAGAACACATACACCAAAATAATATGTCAATTATGGCAATTTTGGATTCAGTAATTTCCGCAAATATATTCATTACCCAAACAGAAATTCAAAAACATTTGAAAAATTATGAGAAAAGATGAGAATGGACATCTCACGATTGAAATTGATCGCCAAAATCCGATTTACTTGACATTTCGATAAAAATTCACTGTGATATATTCACCCGCTTCTCGATCTGGTAACAGCATTTCATGGTACTATGAGCCCTATGTAAATTACATAGTAATTTATGTCATCTGTTCTTTTTTCGATCATTTCAAACCACGACGACCGAAATGCTCGAAAAAAGAACAGATGACATCAATCAGCGGCCGCGAAAGCCCCATCAAATTCATCGATATTTTGAATGTATAAAAATAACTAATAATCAGTCATTATGTGTGAATAGGGACACCTGAAGTGGTAAGAACGAAACTTCTCTCATATCTCAACGAAATCTAATCATTTTAGACATCTGTACTCCCAAGCTAATACATTCAGGTTTTGGCCAACAGCGCAGAGTTGTAGGCAACTCAAATTATACATTATTTGTTTTCATCGCCATCTAACGGGGGGAATATCTATATTACCATTATGATAATATAGTCACTGTAGCGTAAATGTAACTTTAGCGACACCTAGTGGCCTCAGTCAAAGGGAGGAAAAGCATTTCCTGAAGTATAAGTAGAATTTTCATCGATTTTTTCAAAGTTTTATTGTATTTTATAATAACCAGACTGTAGACGAATCCATATATGAAGTTTCATAACAAACAGTCCATCCGATCTCGAGTTATAAATGGTGTAACCAACATCTTTCTTTTATATATATAGATTGGTATTTGGGGGTTTTTTGGGGCGGAAATTACGATTCTTCGAAATTGAGGAAATCAAGATGGCGGCTTCAAAATGGCGAATGAGTGTTGTTATAAAACCTTGTCTTCAAAAATGTTTTTTGAGAATTAGGCTTTTTATGGTGAATTTCAATAATTTCATTGCGTTGTTGGAGCGTGTATCGTTCCATTTTTATTGATGGCGTAGTTTCTACTTGTCAACAGTCAAAAAATGACAGCTTCAAAAGTGAAGCTGGCTGTAGATTTATATTCGGTTTTCGCAAGTTTCACAGAATCTCAAATAAAATAAAGGAACTCCATTGGTTGAAACTCGATGGCCTCTTCAGACTGCAGCTTGCAGTTTTGGTTCAGAGGATTTTGACACTGCAAGCCCTCCATATCTGCGTGAGAAGTTGTTGTTTAGAGCAGACGCACATGATTTGTCTCTTCTCATTCTGTATTTAAACTATCAGAATGAAACCATGAATACTCAAATCCATCATCATTTCGTGTCTGTGGGGTAAACGATAATGTTTTCCTTGTAGTTTTCAAAACTCTCCTCACCACGTTGAAATAATTTTTTTACATTATCCTCCCCTTCAGTTGCAATCAACATTACAAACTTCAACAGCGCTACTAATTGACACAACACGCATTCAGTCGTTTTGCCTAAATACATAATTTCAAATAATGGATCCTAAAGTGAAGTTTTTCCACGAAATACGACACGTCAGGAACAGAAACCCCCAATTATGTAGGATGTAATGTATTTGCCGTGATACGGACCCACACGTCCACTGCCTTGGCTCAAAGGCTTTCACTTTGTGTCACAATTCCTGGACTTTTCCTAACTTTTTATTCGCCTCGGGTAATAAGTTTACTGCGTCCACAGAGGAAACATACTTTCTGGATATGAACGTTCTATTCGGCTCAGAGTTCTGGTTGGATTTATATATCGAGGTTATTTCTCCATATTAGAAGTTGTATCAGTTTATCCAGAAGTTTTCATACCACACTCCTTAATGTTTGTATGTTGTCCTTGTACTAGAATCTCCTGAAGCACTGGGATATCACATAAATTCGAAGTTACTGAAAACTGTATCGAATGAGTCAAATCCTTTATATGGTTTACGAAAATCATATTCACTTTAAATTGGTATGTGTCAGTCTTCACATCATGATTATATGCCGTTTGATAGCTCAGCAAAATAACTTCGAACGAAACAAAGTGTCAATGCAAAAGACTCATATAATTAATCGAGACAAAATGTCGTCGCAGCTTCGCTCACAGGACTCATCAGATTAGTTATTGCTGGCGAAGATTCCGGTTCGAAGATTTGGCTGGTCTTTAAAGGCTATGGTACCGCGGCATGTCGGCTCGATTTGGGGGAAGTGCCCTCTGCAGAGCACATGCTCAAGCGCTGGTGGCTTGTGTTCATTTCTACACACGCTGGTGCATGGACAGTGAGTAGCCTCACACCAAATACATTATCGTCCTTGTAATGAAATGGCGCTGTATATATAAAAAATTGCCATAAATACAATGAGAGTTTGAGATTCGATTAGACTCCCCTGTTTATCTATTGCCGGAATGAAAGAGAAAAAGGAATTTGACAGTCTGATTGGAATGCATGAGTTATGTTTAACAAAGATCTAATAATTTCGAATAGACAGTAACCTGGTTGATGACCTTTTCAATTCAAACGTGACAGGGGATAACTGGAGAGGTCGAATAGAGTTCCTGGATTTTATTTTCCAATCCATCGGTTTGGAAAATTCTCCTGAAAAGATCCCTAACCCGTCGGACATAGTGGTATGCGCTACATTTATAAAGTAAACGTAAAAACTTGTCAATATACAAAATTCCCCCTATGACAAATATTTTCGACAAAGCCCATTCAAACATTTTTTTTTGTGGATGCTGGGTATGAGCTTCATGAAAATGCAATGAGGATTCTCATTCTTTTTTATATTTTGAGATGAAGTGTTAAATAAAAACTGTCGCTGTCGTTTAACACTGTTTAGCTGCTCAATGTCTATCTGTTTTCAATGACAGCTATATCTAGCTACTTTCGAAGCCCGAGTCAGTGTTGACATCTGTGAATCAGTCAAGGATTCAGAACTTTTTTGGCTTCATTTCATTGAACTGTAATGTTACTCTAGATGCGAAGAAGGTCATTGGGATTTCAATAAGGCATAACTGTGATATTTATCGGAAGAAATTTGACATTTATTATTGGAAATCTGCTTTCACGGTCTGATACATGAATACAGGGTGTATTTAAAGGTGAGGTTTTTCTTTTAACCCGTGGAAGAAATTATCAAAATAAGTCATTTTACCAAACATTTTTCATATTAATTATGCCCCTGTTTCGAGAAAATGAAACTAGAATATTTTCTAGTTTCTAGATGAATCTGAAAATTCCTCAGTCCGTGTTGGGTAGAGTTTCAGTTAACCAACTGAAATGCGGTTCAATTTTAGTTAATGAAAAATTTACCAAATTTCCGAATGAAAAGTTAAGAGAGCTAATGGAATGTATATAATCATAAATAGTTATTGAAACCCAACACAAATGAAAGGATAAATGCACCCAAATTAACAATTGAAAAAAAGTCTTACCTATTTCAGCAAAACGTTCAACCAGATCTTGTCGGTCACTCCTATATCCATGAACAGAGTGATCGAGCTCGACAAACGAAAATGGAATGAAGCTGAAGTGAAAATCCGTTGCTGAAGATGTTAAATTAGGAACACTTATCCTTGTGGCAGAATAATAACCACGCCACTGGCAACAGTCTTTCTCGAACCAAATTCGCACAAACGAATGTTCTTAAATGAATGTAATTCGAATGAATCGAAATCACTAAAAATTGTGAATCACAATAAAAACTGAACTTTTCTAGATTCACGAGAGGAAACAGAAGAAATTTAAATCAGCGGTAGCACATAAATTTACGATTAAGGCAATCAATGAACTGAAAAATATGGAAAATGAAACAAATATGCGACATATGCGCGCTCCACAGCTGACGATTTCTTCTCGCGCCTACACTACATATGGGATTTCCCTAATTACGGAGAAATTAAATTAATCTTGAATTGAATGAAAATGAAAAATTCAGAAAAGTTATCTGAACCGTTCACTTGGCGCGAACAGTCCGAACCTATCCCTCGCCTGCTCCTCCGTAGATATCAACATGTTTTTTTTGTCTTTTCATCATACATGACTCAGAATATCGATTGTGATCAGTAATCTTCGATCGTGTTACGACGGGGGTACGGTGTAGATTTCACGAGTGTCTTATGTTTCGAAGATGTCGCACGTTTATTCAAATAATAAACTTGTTGATATGCTTTTAATTTATGATGAATCAAAACAAAATGCCAGTTCAGCGTATATGTTGTACAGAACAAAATTTCCGCCGAATCACCCTACTTCGCGGATGTTCATAAACCTGGTGCAGAGATGTAGAGATATGAAGAACATAGAGAGGCAGACCAGAGTTGTATTAAGGTATTAATTTCCATAATTTTTTATGAATTCTTCAACATGAAACATTTCATATTCATAAAAGACATTTTCGGTAAAATGACTGTCAACAGAAAAGCCTTACCTTAAAATACACCCTGCATATTCGAAGATCTACGATATTCAGTTAATGCTGTACCAGATTCAATGGACGTGTTTTCAGATCTCATAAAAGTACAAAAGTGGCATCAATAAAATGAATAATATATTGTTTTTTCTCCAGATCTGGTCCTAAGTTCCATATGTGTTTATAAGGTGTTTCATCATAAACTGGACAAACATATATATAGCCGTGTAGATGACACCGGGAAAGTTATTTTTGTCTCCTGACATCCCAGGCAACACAAAGATATCCAAGAGAAATCCCTGCGACTTCTTTTTAGGAAATTGTGACGCCTTTTGTGACTTCTTTGGGAGGTTGCAGGGAGCTCTATATCTCCTCCAAATGTCCGCCACAAAAGAGTTCCCAGAGAGCTCTTGACGATATCCTAAGTGGATATTCTCAAACAAGCCACACTGAGAGTTCGCATATACCTCCCGCGGCGAGGACTTTGAGAACATCTTATTAACCTCCCTTAGTGAGATCTATGCGAGCTCGCATTGCGAGATGTATAAGATATTCTCAAACAGGTCGCATTGTGAGATGTAAGAAGTTCCTACGCAGGCCGCTTTGCACAGGTATATACAGGTTGCATTGCGAAATGTGAATAGAACCAAAAACTAAATTTGATTTGTCCTATGCCTATGATGAGAATCTGTATAATAGCTATATTATTGAATTGAACAAACAGTGTTAAAAGTTATTTATTATTTTCGGCTGCAACAAAAGGTGAACTAAAACCAGCGAATAACTCCTTCAATCTTTATTATCAACAAATTGCAAAAAAAATAAAACAAAATCATTCAAAACATTCTATTTCTTTCTTCCTCTGGGTACAATGTGTCAGCCAATCTTGAGAAAAGACTCCTCTGTTGTCCTCCACGTATGCAGTGTTGCCCTCCGTACCTACAAGTTCGGAAAAAATCGGTAGATTTCGGTAGAATTTTGAAAGAAATCGGTAGATTTTTGGAAAAAAATCCTCATCACATATTTCTTGTGTTATTCAAGTTGAAATACCATTTATCCGAAATATTGGGCAAAAGGTTATTTTACGAATGATGCAAAATTGAAAATGGATTTCATTTATTTTCCAAATTGATGTTCGAAAAACTAATCTTTCGAACAAAAAATGAGTATTCTAGCAAAATGAATAGGTATTCAAAAAATTAAGACCTATTGAAGACAGCAAATATGCTGAAAATAAACGCATGTACATCAAATTGCTTGAAAAAATATAGATTTGTCAACGTACCAACTAATGTATCAAATTATGGTATGCTTAGGAAATCTTCAAAATAATATCGTAAACTAGTCATGATTTCCTAGAATATCAGAACATACATTCAATCAATCAAATTTCGGTAGATTTATGTGCTTTTTCGTTAGACCGGTAGATTGCGAAGAAAATCGGTAACACTTTTGTAAGGTCAGTGGTTTATACAGGGTGTCTACTTTTAAAACGGCAAAACTTCAAGGGGAGATTATTCAAGTGATTTGCCACAAAAAATGCCATATAACACATGGTCGAAATCTTGACGGATATTCTTCAATTTAACATTTCTCGTTTTCACGAAATATTTCAATTTTTTCCATGAAATCTTTAATATATCAGTTATGCTTGTAGCTCCATCGAATTCGATCACATATTTGGAAATGGTATTAAATTTTCTACAAGAAAAGTATTTCAGTGTGCCAAAAATATTTCTATTGCGGATTGGTGAGGAGATGAATATCACGATACTGAAGTGAACAAAATCAGTCATATTTTTGCAATGGGTTTTTCGTTGAAAAATTATTTATTATGGACATGTTTTCTTTTCAGCAAAAAATACTTCATTCAGTGTACTTTCGAATGACATATCAACTTACTTGCTAACTGCATATGTTTTCTGCCATAATATCATGGCTTATAAGATGAAAACGAAAAAGTCGAAAAATTTCAAACCTAAATTTGCTCCATTTTGAAACTCGTTATGATTGAATATCGAAGTAATTCTAATGGAAATCTTGAATTTATCAATGAAATGAGAATAATTCAGAACAATGAAAAAATTTTTAATAATACAGATTTTATGAAAAAAATTAAAAAACAGACTATTACTATTCATAACAATTGTTCGAAATGTCCACCTCCTTGTTCAACAACCTTGCGAAGTTCGCAATGTTTCTGACGCTATTCTGCACAACACAATTCAATCCTTTCGATCAGAGTCTCTCTAGTCTGAACGCGAATTCGGTATACATTTTCTTTTAAGGTGCTCCAGACATAAAAATCCAAAGGCGTCAGGTCTGGGCTCCTTGGTGGCCATCTTTCCGGACCGTACCTTCCAATCCATTTCTCCCCAAAATACTCATTCATCAACTGTCGTACGTTCCGGCTATTATGAGCTGGGCAGCCATCCATTTGAAACCAGACATTTTGTCTGGTAGCCAGGGGCATTTCATCCAATATGTCTGTTAAGCTGCTTTGGATTAATCTTATGAATTCATCAGAGTTGAGGCGATCGGGGAGATCTGGTCCGAAAAGTTCACCTCTCATGACTGCTAACCACACTAAATAGCTCTCAACAAAAGTTAAGTGACAGAAACTGTCAGATTTCCATAAGAATTACTTCGATATTCAATCATAATGAGTTTCAAAATGGAGCAAATTTAGGTTTGAAATTTTTCGACTTTTTCGTTTTCATCTTATAAGCCATGATATTATGGCAGAAAACAAGCAGTTAGCAAGAAAGTTGATATGTCATTCGAAAGTACACTGAATGAAGTATTTTTTGCTGAAAAGAAAACATGTCCATAATAAATAATTTTTCAACGAAAAACCCATTGGAAAAATATGACTGATTTTGTTCACTTCAGTATCGTGATATTCATCTCCTCACCAATCCGCAATAGAAATATTTTTGGCATACTGAAATTCTTTTCTTGTAGAAAATTTAATACCATTTCCAAATATGTGATCGAATTCGATGGAGCTACAAGCATAACTGATATATTAAAGATTTCATGGAAAAAATTTAAATATTTCGTGAAAACGAGAAATGTTAAATTGAAGAATATCCGTCAAGATTTCGACCATGTGTTATATGACATTTTTTGTTGCAAATCACTTGAATAATCTGCCCTTGAAGTTTTGCCGTTTTTAAAGTAGACACCCTGTATATTAATCAAAACGTGAATAAACATTGTGTCAAGTTCTTTCGGAGCACAAATTGAACAAAGAGGATTTCAACAACAACATTTCAAAGCCCATTCATATATCAGCTTGAAACAAAATGAGATATAATTCCAAACAGTTCACGTGAAAGTATCGAATCATCACAAATTTCATGGAAGTGTTTTGTTTCATTGCTATTGGAATTGCAATAATGGTTTCCACAGGAACTTGTAAACCATGCCTATTGAGAATTATCAATAATTCATTAGCTTGAATTTTGGGAATGTTCGACTCTACCAACCATTCTTGTAAAATCTGTTGTGAAGTTATTACACTCATCCATATTCTTGATAGAAATAATTATCCTGATCACCAATATACCAAGAGGAAAATCGTTTAATGTATATTTAAGTGGTGGTTGAATTACTCGGATAACATAAATGGCGGTAAAAATGGTTACGGTATATGTCCTAATAGGTGAGAAAACTCCAGAATATAATGAAAATAACACTTACTTGGGACAAATAGCGCCTGCGTGAACAGATTCACCTTGTCAATCGCATGGTGCGCTCTCCTCTCCAAGTTATCGCATGGAGTGGTCCCAAGGATATCGCATGGAGAGGTCTCCAAGATATGGCATGGGCAAATCAGTGAGAATTTCGCTTAGTAACATCACATAGAGATCTCTGGGACCTCGCGGTAGGAGCTCCCATAAAAGTCGCAATGTAACCTCTCAGAGATATCGCGGAGAAGTCTGTGTTGCCTGGGATATAACCCGTTTCCAAAGCATAAGCGTGTTACAGGGTGTATAATGCCAACTTCGAACAATACTCTGATAACTGTAGTAAGTTATGCGTGACATTTGAAATAACGGTATCTGGTCACATCTTAATACTTTTCAGGGATCAATTCAATTAATTGTGGTGTAGAATTCTGACAGAAAAAAACGGCGGAAAACCTACGGAGTTAGATTTTTTTCTCTCTCTTGCCAATTTGGAAAGCATTATTTCAATGTAGTTATTCGATTTTCCGTGAAATTCTTTTCCAAAATTCGAACTCAACTTTTTTGCATTTCCACAGAAAAAAAAAATTCACCCAAAATTGTAAGAATCTTTCATGGTTGAACTTTCTTTCATGCCAAATACTGAAATATCCATTCGATTTTTTTTTTGCAGCCTTCCAAAAATCACGCTCGTAATACTTTCATAATTTCCACTCAAAGAACTGGAAGCCTCACGAAGGCCAAAATCGTGCTTTGATGAGAATCGAACTCTCTACTTTCGATCAACTAGCATTGCTTTGGTAAAATACATAATTTATAAGATTAGAATAAATCCAATTCATACTAGTAGATAGTTAGAATTATAGTAGATAGTTAAATTCATATTTCTATCCGGGCGTTCTGGCAATGGTCTGCCACAATTTTGGCCTTCGTACATCCTCGAGTATTTCAAATAAATATTTTCTGATTCCACCTCAGTTTTCGGAATGAAAGACAGGAGAATTCCAACAATTTGGGGTGGATTTTTTTCCACTGAAGATATGTAAAAGAAAGAATACGTTGAAATAATTCTTTCCAAATTGACACCAAAAAAAAATTTCAACTTTGCAGTTTTTTCACCATTTCGATATTTTTTCTCCACCGTAAATTAATTTAAAACTGAAAGGATGTGAACAGAAACCGTCATTTCAAATATCACGCATAACTTACCACAGTTATCAGAATATCACTAGAAGTTGACTCTCTGTAGAACTCTGTAGAATAGCAAATGTTCGTTAAAAGATTCAGATCGAAGCTTATAGAACCTTTGTGTGAAATTAAGTATAAATTACATAAATAGATACCTGCACTCATGATTTCGTTATGTATCTCAAAAGGTCGGATCTAGATGTTGCTATTTGCCACACCTGCTGCAGGGGTTGAGCCATCAAATAGGATCAACTGAAGATAATCAGATTATTGGCGCGACGGGGGATTTGGATAATACATGGTATTCCTTCTCATATAATCCCGTTATGTGTACGCTCTATTCCCATCTTATATTTTTCTCAGATACAGACTGCTACCTCGATGGTTACAGATACATTTCAATGTGAACGTTGTTCAGCATCAATTTTCTTGAACTCCCTGTTGACAAAACAACAAAATGAGTTACTTATTCCAATTATATTGCGCCCAAATAACTTAATAACACAAAAAACCACGTTCAATCAGGAATTTCATGTTGAATTTCTCAATTACCGATTTCAACGCAACAACACTGTTCCCAGCTCGAAGACTAGAATAGGTCTGATTGAAAACGTAATTAGCTCGAAGGAATCTAGCAGGGTATGAAAGGGTCCCTTAAATACGCCATCCAATAGAATTAAAACTTTACATTGATGCCATAGGTGGGAATTTTATTCAAACAATAATGATTCTAGAGGTTTAAATACATAATCTACTTCAGCGGGGTATCAGATATTGCAGAAAGGCTTCAAGATTACCGTTTCAAAATATTTCTGAATTTCTCGAAATAAGCAATTTCCAGTATGACGAAAAATCACCCAGGTTGGTTCTTGGTTTTTACATATCCATTTAGGTGGTTCCAATTGAGGCACTCTGTTTTATTATAGGGGAGCTTCTTTTATTCACAATTCACAAGTAATTGTGCCTAAGGAGTTAACGTTGCACATTTGTGAACAATTCTTAATTTGAAAGAAATATACAAAACGTTTTTGCGTGCTAGCGGGCGTGCCCGCCATTAAGGCATCCAGACAACGCAATATACGAACAAATTGAAAGCAGAAAATTTAAAAAAAAAGCTTTTATTTAAATAATGCTCTGAAAAGTAGAAGACAAAATTTTCCTTTGAAATTTCAACTATAAGTTGATAGTTTTATTGGAAATAGTACTTTATTTACCGGGTAGGAAAAGCGTAACATTCCTGGACGATTGTGAAAATTACGCAAGCCGAGACTTAGCAACACAAAGTTCAGGAATGTGTCTTTTCCTACAAGGTGAACATACTATTTTTCCGCAAATCGTTTAAAATTCGACAGATCTCAATTAATTTTGATTAAATCGCGAATTATTTAATTCGTGAACAAATGATGCTTCGAAATTCGTACTGAAATTGGTTACGTTACTATGGAAACGTAGGTACTCATGTTCAATTGTCAAAGTTGACGAATATGAATTTAATTGCTAGTGTTTCCAATAATAAAACAGTGTGAAATGATAAGTGATGATGAATTTCTATTTCTGGGACTCCTCCAGAGCTGATTGATGCAGTGAAAATACTGTTTCTTCGAAATAATTGCCGAAGAAATCATGGAAAAAAGTTCGTATATGCATATGTCGAACCAACCATTTCCTTACAGTGATGAAATTAATATTTCCTAACAGTAAGGAAATCTTGACTTTTTTATGACAAATTTCCACTGGGATGTCAAAATTTCCTAGCGATTTGCGGAAAATTTCATTTTCTTTGTTTGGAGCATTTAAATGAAACCTTTTTTTAAAAAGGTTATTTTTGCTTTTAATTTATTTCTTACGTTTTAGTTATTTTTAAATATTCTCAGCAAGCCAGTGTGGCACAGGTTTCGTAGTACTACTACATTTTCATACTGGAGTATTCCAAGTTGTGCAAAAAGGTATTCAAATGTCTTTGGTAGGCTTATTTCTTGACAATTTTATATGAATGGTTATAACGTTTGTTGTGATAATTAGACAAATAAAAAAAATCCCAATTACCATAAAAATGGTGAAGGGTGTAATATTACAAATAGAGAAAGAGTTAACGAATTGAAATTCCGGAAAGCGGTTTTCAACTTTTTCCGATATTCTGCATTTCTGCATGCCGTTAATTCTTTGTCTTGAGAATTTTGAAGAGCGGGGAATTCCGTAGGTCCATCTCTTCTGTTCATTTTTCTGGGTTATTCGAGTACTTTTATTCTTTTTCCGAATCACAAAGTAATGGACTATTCTGCCCATCATTTCTCATTAAAACTTTTTTCGTGAAAGAAAATAGCATAACTGAATCTTCCAACCATGTTTATATACGTGAAATATTTTCAGTAGGCATTATCAGAGAAAAAGTTTCTTCAGCATTCGCCAAGAAATTATTGAATTCACATAATATTTTCTCAAATTCATCATTTTCCCAAAGTAGATGAACATTTTGATAAATACTTATTTACTACGATTTTTATGTAGAAACGACAACGTTGCGTGCGTATCTTACAGGGAAATGACCATAACCTGACATTTTAAAAATGAACGCGGTGAAATGTGTCAGAATTTCATGGCCAACCGCGATACTTAAAAGTGCATAGAGTATATGTAATAATATAAGCTTTTAAAAAGCATCCGAGTCGGTAACTACTTTTGCGTATTTAGCATTAGTTGAATGAGTAAATCGCTAGCGCGCAATTCACACCCTACTACTTCCTGGAAGTAACAAGCAGCAATTCCCTGCCGAAAATGTTTCATAGAAAATAATTGTACGAAAACTTATGATATCCAAATTGGAAAGTAAAACCCCAAATCCGTTTGAAACCATAATTTTCGATATGCGATATTTATTGGAGATTACAGGTACACATTGCTTTAGTTTCATATAGCATTCCCTAACGTAAATCATATCCGATTCTTTAAGCAATTACTCTGTTGAATGCTGTCTGCTTCTTCGAGGACTTAAAAGGATCTATAGTTTTAGTTTCTTTTATGGTTTTCACACATGGTACCTACATGTTGTTGGGTAGAGTTTCAGTTAACCAACTGAAGTGTGGTTCAATTTTATTTAATGAAAAACTTACCAAGTTGCCGAATAGAGGGCTAGCGGACTGTATGCATGAATAAAATGTATTTGAAACCCAACACAAACGAAAGGATAAATCTGTATCGAAATTTTCGTCCATGTTATCAACAATAAAACAACTTTTCAGGAATTTGAACTTTAATGGTTTTTGTTAGATTTCTTCAATTCATCACTAACGTTTCGGATCCAGTTGATTCTTTATCAAGGCTAAAAAGTAACGAAGTACAATAAAATTGCAGTATCAGCTCAGGCGAACAAGAACAAGAACCTACCTCGAATTTACCCTAATTTAACAAACATTTTGGAAGAACCATTATTTAAAACTTTAATTTATGAAGCATAAGAAAATTTCTCTTCAAGAAGCACGTTGAGTGTGTCGAACAAGAAGTTAGGTTAAAATATATATCTAGAATATCGTAATATTTAAATTTGACAAATAGATATATTCTAACCTAACTTCTTGTTCGGCACACTCAACGTGCTTCTTAATGAAAAGTTGTCTTATGCTTCCTAAATTGAAGTTTTAAATAATGGAACTTCCAAAATTTTTGTTAAATTAGAGTAAATTCGAGGTAGGTTCTTGCTCGCCTGGGCTGATTCTGCAATTTGATTGTACTTCGCTACTTTTTAGCCTTGATGAAGGATCAACTGTATCCGAAACGATGGTGATGAATTGTCGAAATTTAAGAAATAACATCAAAGACCAAATTCCTGAAAAATTGTTCACGCCAGCTTCATTCCATGTTCGTTTGACGAGCTCGACCACTCTGTTAGAGTCAAGATGTGGTTGATCGTTTTGCTGAAATAGGTAAGACTACATTTCATATGTTATTTTAGGTACATTTATCCTTATCGAA
Source organism: Adalia decempunctata (assembly GCA_951802165.1). Taxonomy (NCBI): domain Eukaryota; kingdom Metazoa; phylum Arthropoda; class Insecta; order Coleoptera; family Coccinellidae; genus Adalia; species Adalia decempunctata. Next base: position 9,714,874 of record OX637697.1, read on the forward strand.
AGGATGAGAAATCTGAAAATTCAGAAATATTTATCTAAACCGTTTACGCTACGTGAACGGTCTATGGTTAAACTATCCGGCAGTCCATCCGCTAGTGTAAACTATCCGACACCTGTGGAAAACAATTTTTTGGGATATCGGTTGGATGAGTTACGAATATAGCTCATACCCAGGATCAGCAAGTGATAAAACAGGCCTTCAAACTAAAACATTCAAGTGCAAATGAAAAGGAACTCAAAAAGTGTTCGACTTCACAAACAATTTCACTCGAATGCAACGATGCTCACGTAAAACCATTTGCAGAATAAAACTCGCTATGCTTTAATTATTTCAATATGAGGGCTGTTACTTGAAGAATTCTAATTACGAATTCCGCTATTCTGATATGGTTTATTCCAAACTTTTTATGGTCCATCATTCGAAAGTAGTTATCTCTAATATTACCATAAAACAACTGGTAGCGACGGAACAACGAATATTTAATATATAGCTTTGCCTAGAATCTTGAGATTGCCTAATATTCCGTTTATTCCAGTATCATCGCCATAAATCCAGCACCAGGTTCCGCGCCACCCATTCCAAATTCATTTAGCATAATTAAGTTTTGATTGCTGGTGTGATTATTCCTGCAGAATCCGTGAAATGGTCCAACCAGCCCGAAATAATTCACATGCAAACAATGCTCGCACTAGGGAGCTTAAAATCTAGTTTTTAATTTAATCTGAATGTTGTATCAGGCCACCGCAAATCCGCATAGTTACTGGGCTGTCAGATTTGTTTAGAGTTGGCATAGATTGTCATGTCTGAATTTCTGAATGAACTAATCAGATTCACTCGTTGTTTCAGTTAAGAAATTATGATTCCTTAATTTTAATCTAATGCTGCATATTGCCATATTGCCTATGAGTGTTTTCCAAAATATTTCCAGAAATGAATGTGGAGAAGGAAACTTTCAAATGGAGATGGATAATTTTTTCAAAGAATTAGGCAAACTTTAATATTTGTTGATCTTGTAGATCGTTGATCACAGGAATAAACAAATTCTTTACGAAAAAACAGAAACCCGACCGCATAACATCTTACTCGAAACAGAAAATAAGTTTATACGGCAAATAAGATGAGAATAAAACTGAAATGAGAAAGACGAACATGCGCATGTCAGCACCTCATTACGAACGCCCTTTTTTTCAAGTTTTTGAAGAAGATAACTACGATTGAGGCAATAATAGTTTGGCTTTTCTCATACTAGAAAACTCAAACGCCTTTTTTCGTTTAAATGAAACGAACAAATGAGACACAAATCATTTGCCAATACAAATACATAATGACAAATGAAAAATGTGAATACGAGCTGGGTCTTCCACACCATCTATATTACTAACAAATGAGAAAGACGCTGTCATTTGAATTTCGTTCGTGTCCAATTTTCGTCTTGGGTTTTTAACTGCTTGATATGTTTGTCGAGAGTCCAATAATTATTAATAAAAGTGACGATTTGGTTGTTTCGGTAGATATTGAAGAGTCTGCAAGAAAAGCAAATCTGGAACTCCTACCTAAAAAATCTGTTCAGCAGTACGATATTGCATATAACAATTTCCTGGCCTGGTGTAAATTGAAAAATGTAGAAGGGAACTTCAGTGAACCTGTTTTCCTGGCATACTTAGAAGAAAAATCGAAAATATGGAGTTCATCAACTTTGTGGAGCAAATTTTCAGTCAAATGGTGTGGATGTAAGTAATAGCATATTTAAAACGAAAGTTGAAGGATATCTTCCCAAAAAATCGAAAATTGTCACCCGTGAACAAGTTGCAAAGTTTATAAATGAGGCACCAGATGAGAAATACTTGATGGTTAAGGTTGCAACTATTTTCGGATTCTTTGGAGCCTGTCGGCGTGAAGAATTGTGTAATTAATCAGTGGAAGTCATCGAAATAACAAATAAATCATTGGTTATACAACTTCCAAACACAAAAACGAAAGTCAGTCGTTCTTTCAGTATTATTGGGAAGTATGTTGACTATTTTCATGAGTACTTTGCACTGCGCCCTTCTGTTATCAAACATCCTCGTTTTATCCTGTAATACATGAATAATAATTGCACTGCCAATCCAGTTGGTATCAATACATTTGGGTGAATTACATCTATTGTAACCGAATTCCTCAAACTGCCAGAACCAAAGCAATATACAGGACACTGTTTTCGAAGATCCTCCGCTTCATTGTTAACAGAATCAGAAGCAAATATTACGGATATAAAAAAACATGGTGGATGGAAGTCTACGACGGTAGCCGAGGGCTATGTTGTTCATTCCATGGCATATAGAAATGTCATTACTGCAAAAATTCTCCCAACCTCAACAGATTTTGGATCATAATCATCCAGTATTGTACTTCCGGTTTCTACAAGTACTGATGGTTCTGAGGATTCTAATAATGTGTTGCGAAGCTCCCTAACGTCACAGGGCATTAATGCTCGTAATTGTTCTAGTTTTACGATTAATAATAATGTTCATAAGTAATGATTGTTAAATATTGATAATAAAAATTCGCAATTGCTGATTTTTTTTCATCTGATTTCATCATAGGAAAATGGAGTGCTAAAAATATTTTTAACACTAATGTTAAAAATATTTTTAACACACATCCACGTAAACAATCAATTTAAACATTGTTTGCTGTCATTGAAAGTGTCACTTTTAATGGCAGTTGTACAAAAAAATAATTACATGATTTTTTCAATGGGGTCATAGAGGACCCCGCACTTTCCTTATGGCAAATGGCGTTACGTCAAATGTTCTAATATTTTGGTGAAATATACTTATTAGTACTCGACCTACTGATCAAAAGTGTCCAGTGCCCAATCCTTTGAATAGTTTTCGAGATACAGGGCGTTGAAGTTGAGAATTACCCACTTTTACTATGCGCGTATCTCGAAACAGAATCGAATGAACTCAAATTTTTCTCAAGAAACAATTAATTTCATCCCCAAGGAGCAACCATAAAGAGGAATGTGACCGAAAATCGTTACGAATACAGGGTTATCCATAATTGAATGCATGACCGATTTTGAAAGTATAAAATGTGTCAGTTCCAGAGCGAGAACGTTCGCAAAATGAACTATTTCACTAGATATGTTGTTGCTACATCGAAAAAACCAGTAATACCCAGAATTCATACTGGGTGATCCATTATTATGGAAACTATTCACAATGAAGGTTAAGTGGACACCCTGTATTTTTGGGTTGATTTAAGATGTTTGTTTGATTTTGTCAGAACATATCACAATGGACTTCAAAAGAATACAGGGGGATTCAGTCATGAAATAAACTGTGTACCTCACGAAAATATCCAAAAACCACCTTTTTTCTTCCCCCTCTATTTCAAGATTAACTCCGTTGAGGTGGGAGTTTTCTTTCACCACTGTACTTGATATAAAAACATCAATATGTCTTAGAGTTTTCATTCACTTCCTATGACCAGATATTTTTTTATTCTGGAATGAGAATAGAATAACATGAATGAACCATTCTCATATAACATAAAAAAATCTGGTTATAGGAAGTGGACGAAAAGTCTCAGACGTATTGATGTTTTTATATCAAGTACAGTGGTGAAAGAAAACGGAGTTAATCTTGAAATAGAAAGTGATGAAAAAAAGGTGTTTTTTGGGTATTCACAGTTTATTTCATGACTGAATCACCCTGTATTCTTTGAAGTCCATAATGATAGGTTCTGAAAAAATCAAACAAACACCTTGAATCAACCCAAGAATACAGGGTGTCCACTTGATCTTCATTGTGAATAGTTCCTATGATAATGGATCACCCAGTATGAATTCTGGGTATTACTGGTTTTTTCGATGTAACAACAACATATCTAGTGAAATAGTTCATTTTGCCAACGTTCTCGCTCTGTTACTGACATATTTTGTACTTTCAAAATCGAGCATGCATTCAATTATGGATAGTCCTCTATTCGTAACGATTTTCGGTCATATTCCTCTATATGGTTGCTCCCTGAGGATGGAATGAAATGTTTCTTGAGAAAAATTGAAGTTCATTCGATTCTCTTTCAAGATACGCGCGTAGTTAAAAGTGGGTAATTCTCAACTTTAACGCTCTGTATTTAAAAAGTAGTCATAGGATTGATTGAGTTGAGGCCATGGACACTTTTGATCAGTAGGTCGAGTACTACATCATACCAAAAATATCAGAACATTTGACGAAACGCCATTTGCGATAAGGAAAGTGCAGGGTCCTTTCCAGTTCGTACATCAGGATCTCATGTAATAAAATCGTTAGTTCCCCGAATTCTTATGTATGGCTATCGAGAAATATTGACTGATGAGTCCAACTGTTCCGTTCCTTTTCCGTGCATGAAACTCGTGAGAGGTGTGAGAAAACAGGTGTAATAAAATATCTATTGTATATTTTCCTTTCCCTTTCCAGATGTTCTCTTCGATCTTGTTCACACATTCGTTATGTTTCATTTAGTGGATGTTGTGGAGTTCGAATCTATGGATAGCTTGAGGTTGTACCTCGAAACTTTTTGAACAATACATTCAGGACCGCCATAGGACACAAAACTCGATATTTAAATCCGAAAATATATATGAGAATACGGTTCAAATATCATTTTGAAATATTTGTGCAGCAGAGAAAACTGAATAACTTTTCCAATAAATATGCAAATATTTTCCATACCCTCATTCTTATAGACACAGACATAAGCCGCCCCTTGAATCATTGAAGAGAAAGAAGAGTGGAAAACTTCGAACACTCGAGGCAGTTGTTTTATTCTTTCTTATATAAGCGAAGGTGCTTCAAATTTCCTTCTGAAAAAGTTCCTTCCATTCATCTGTCCAGGAAAAATTGGTGTCTTTCAAATCGTCTTAGGACAGGTCATGGTCGTTGCAGAAGTAGGCTTTTGAAGCGGAATGCCATCGATGTGAGATGTAAGTGTGATCATGACGAGCAAACTATTGACCGCTTGGTCGATAATTGTTCAGTTAATAAATTTTTTCTACAAACATCAAAAAATGACAAGGTTCGCGCATAGACAACAATATGCGAAGTGACCCTTTTTTTCATTTTCCTTCGTTACCTTGACACCGTGCGCGAAGTAGTGCGCGAAATACTTACTTCGCACACTGCATGTAAACTACATAGGATTTTTATATTTAATTAACCTTTATGCTCCTCAATAGAGCAAAAATCCAAGAAATCATTTATTCATTACTGTTTAACAATAATCAAGGCTTTCAAATTGTGAGGAATTTAACACTACCTAATTTTATTTATTATTTACAATGTTAACATTTATGGTGCGGTCAGTGCACGAACGTTTGTAGAAAAAATTTTGTTTGCATCTCATGCGCGAAATACTTTGGTGATCTCGTCTATTTTTTTTAACTCGGCTGCGCCTCGTTAAAAAAACAGTTCTCGATCACCAAAGTAGCATTTCGCGCACTAGATACAAAAATAACTATTTAGATAGTTTTAAGGCTATTCATACAGTATCTGATCTAAATGAATGATCTGAAACCTTGATATAATGTCTGGACATTATCATCAGCAAGCAAACCATTTGAACTTGAAGAGGAATTGATTAAAATAAACTGGGATATCATAGGATCTTTGTGTGCATTCTACCATGTTAGACCCGTTTCACATGCGACTGACGGTCGGTCCTGATGGTCGGTCTGGGCCGGCGTTTGAACTGGATTTTAAAATCATTTCACATGCATGCGTATCATCGATGATCGACCGATCCAGCTCAAACGCCGGCCCCGACCGACCATCCGGACCGACCATCAGACGCATGTGAAACGGCTCTTAGAGAACAAGGTGTATCCGTTGGTGAAACGATATTCATCATAAATGAGAATCACGTAAATATTATCTCAACCATAGAAAATACGAGGATGTATTGATATCTAGTTAGCCTAAACCAGTTCCATGCATAAACAAAATATTTCGATACCATATTAACGAACAATAACTTATCAGAAGTGTCAGTGTAGAGTTCGACGTCAAAAAAGTAAACCAGAGTTACGCAATAAATTAAAAAAAGATGTCCAACGAAATTGTAAAAAAATTGAAGTATCGAGCCATCATCAAGTACCTGAATTTAAAAGGGTTAAGAGGTAAGCAGATTCACGAAGATATGCTTAATACCATTCGTGATAAATGTCCTGTGTATGCGACCGTGAAAAATTGGAGTGCAAGCTTCAAAAGAGGTAAATATTCCATTGAAGATGATGACCGATCGGGAAGGCCAGTTTCTGGGTCAGTCCCCGAAAATTTCGATGCAGTTCATGACATGATTTTATCAGACCGTCGAATTGGGCTAAAACGGATATCTGAAGCATTGAAGATTTCATACCAACGCGTTCGTCATAAAGTTCACGTCAATTGCGACATGAGAAAATATTCTGCAAAATGGATCCCGAAATGTTTGAATGTTGACAAAAAGCGTGCAAGGGTAGAAGCATCGCGTTCGATCTGTGCTCGATTTGAAAAAGATTTAGAATTCTTAAACCGAATTGTTACTATGGATGAGACTTGAGTACATTTCTACGATCCAGAAACAAAGCAACACTCGATGAAATGGCGACATTCTGGTTCTCCAAACCTAAAAAGTTTCGTGTCCAAAAATATGCTGAAAAAGTTCTTGCTTCGGTTTTTTGAGATTGCCATGGAGTCATACCATGATTGCAAAAAATTCGTGATTTAGGGTTAGAATTACTAGAAAACCCCCCTTATTCGCCAGACTTGGCTCTGTTCGGCTATTATCTCTTTTCTCAACTGCAAAAAGTTTAAAAGGTCTTTAAGAAGAAACATATTTTTTAAAGGTCTAGAGACGTTGCAGGTTCGCTGTAAAAATGTATTCAATTAAGAGGAGAATATGTTGAGAAATAAAATATTTTACACTAAAATTTTGTTTGTTTCTATAGTTGGCTAAGAATTTTTCAATACATCCTCATATATTGATACGCTTGGCTTACCTAATAACAAAACTAATCATACGTTACAACCTAAAAAGAATTCAGATATTCGCGCCCACTAGTACTCATAGATAAATATCAATCAAGGCCACGAAAAGTGCAGACTAACGAAGCATAAAATAACAAAAAATTGGTAAAACCCAGAAAAATCTCTCAATAAAAGATTAAAAAGTCCCTAAACGAAAATGTGCAGTCGAAAAACATAGAGAAAATTAGGGAACAAATCCATACTTGAAGCAACTCGGAAACACAAAAAAAAAGAGCTCAGCCAATATGCTCTTCAATTAATGTCGAATCAGGTAGAACTTCTGCAGCATTAAGACGAAAATTACCGAGAAGTGAAAGAGCTGAACAAAGATATATACATAAAAAACATAAGAAGAGACATGAGGAAGATCATTATGAAAGCTGGAAAGTTTTAAGGAGGAAACTAACAAATGGCAGGAAAGAAATCCTGAAACCAAACAATATGTATATCAGAGAAACAACTAACAGAGAAGAACTGCTGCAGATCGTTGAAGAATTTTATACTGAGTTGAACAGTTACGAATCAAGAATCGGAAGAGCTTTCTGAAATAATAATTGACGAAATTAAACATTCGCTGAAAAAGATGAAGAATAATAAAGTTCCAGGTGATGATCAAATAGTTGTGGAAGCAGTAAAGTTGCCCCATGTTCTCGATAGCCTCACGAATTTCATCTTTGAGGTTCTGAATCGACTCTGGGCTTTTGGAGTAGACTTCCTCTTTCACATCGCAAGGTGTTAGATCACAAGAACTCGGTAGCCAAACCCCTTCGAGAGATAACACGTTCCGCAATTTCTGTATTGCGGTTCGACAATGTTCTTCAAGACGACCCAAAAATGTTCGAGTTTTACTTACCGCCTCTGCCAAATTTTTCCATTTGTATAGTGAGTTTCAATAATTTAAATTCGTTGTTGAAGCGTTTATCGTTCCACTTTCATTAATGGCATAGTTTCTACATAGATGCATAGAAATATCTGGTGTTGGCACTGATTAGATTTTGTTTAAGACTTTCTTGTCGATCTAAAACGTGATATTTTGTGCAGCTTTTCATTTCTCCCGAAAGGGGTCGCGTTTTTTGTCGTTGCCGCAGTAGCGCCACGACCGATAAATATTGCGGATTAATTCCGGAACTAGTCCAAAATCTGAAATCTAGGATGCCGTTTTGATTTACAAATTTTGGTCACGATTTTTAGTAGGGAGTCGTTACACCAGGTGTTCTATGCATCTATGTTTCTACATTTGAAATGTCAAAAAGTGACAGCTTCAAATGTGACATCTACTTTTAATAGAGGGATATTCAAAATATCACCTCTTATGGGATAACTCTTGACAATATGTGTTGTTGCCAAAAATACGAAATTTCCTCATGAATCACGAAATCCAAGGACTTATCCTGATAGCTCAAATTTTTCCACCTATTTCTGTATTGCGGTTCGACAAGGTGCATCACGACGACCCATAAATGTTCGAGTTTCACTAACCTCTGCCAAATATGGACATCGTCAGAAGTGACATCAACCGAAATAGCGGGCTATTCTAAATGTCACGTCCTTCTGGAAAACCCCTTAATCAATGAAGGAGCAAATTGTGGTGCTTGATGTCACGGTGAGCTGAAAATTTCTCGCAGAGGTCAGCACAACTAGGGATTCCAATACTGAGAGAAACTTCCGCTTCCCCCTGTTGGCTAGCAGCATTCCTATCGGGGTGCCTTCGGGTTTGAGTCCCTATGTAATAGTATCACATGATGTGATATGAATAATAAGCCACATGGCCTACGTTCGGCTGAAGATGAGCACCTTACCGACAATCATTGACGATCAGTTTTCAGATTTTGTCAGCAGTGGTATCGAAATTCCAATATGGTTGCGAGCCGCTTAAAAACTTAAAACGATTTTTTTCAATAAGAAGAACTCACTGATATGACCACAACACGACTCGATATTGTCAAACAAGATATTCTTCCAGCCGCGGTAATATTTTTGTTTGATTCTGACACCATCGTAAAGCCGCTTAAGAGAAAATCAATGTAATCTATTCCATTAATTTTACGCGCTCTCAGTTTTTCCATGAGGTGCTTTGCTTGCTCAAAAAAGTTTTAGTGATCTGTTATCCCTCGAAGAGGTCATCACAATTGTCCACCGAGATCTTGTGATTCAAAACCATACGACTTCTTACTTCTTCCTTTAGGGCCATGCGAAAGAAAAGGTCTACGTCAAGAGCCCAGCGTCGATTCAAGACCTCAAATATGGAATTGGTGAGGCTATAGAGGACGTGGAGCAGCCATTTTGCGATTTGGTCATGGAAAATTTCATGAGAAGGATATGATTCCGTAGTCGTGGTGGTCATTTGGCTGATGTTGTTTTCCATTACTACCGGCATACCTACATAATGAAATAAACATCCGATCATTGCTCTAAAAATTGGCATTTTTCTTTCACTATCAAAATAATACCGCTTATTGGAAAATCTTTCATAATGACTTGTCACCTATTACATTTGTCGGTACAAGAATTAGGTCCGTTTTCCTGATGGCAACCTTGGCAACCAGAATTCCTTGTCAACGGTATCATTTTTTGTTAATTCAGGGTATAAAATTTTGATATCCATCACAATTTTTCGAATAATTTGCGATATATGCGAAGTATATTCTAAAACTAGTTGCAGAATGGGCTCCTAGTTTTTGAACGCATGAGTGTTGGAATTGCATTCTGCAACGAGTATTAGACGATATTTTCTCTATTTCAGTCAAATATCGTGAAATACTGTTGAAATTCAATGAAAAACTCATCCTAGTGACTTTTATATTGTATCTTGGCAGTTGGTGACTGTACGAAATTGACATTTCCAAATTGACGTGCGTTGAAAATTGATAGGAGCGAAAAATATAACTGAAAACAATGCTGCAATGAGTTCATTACAGCACTGTTTTTAGTACGACTAATGAACTCATTACGATACTGGAATAGCGAAAGGGTTTTTCAAATCTGGTGATATGCTGGAAATCAAGGAAAATTCAGGAGTTTTATTTGAGGAGATCCTTCTCATTTCAGATGGCCTACATACACTCTAAAATTTTGATTTTCGAGTAAAATCAATTCAAAGCAAACGTGTCGGAAGCACAGTCTTCTCTTAAGAGTCTTCAGCCTTCAAAATAGGAAATGTATACCGCCAGATGGCGGTGCAGTGCATTGATTTTTATTTATTGGATTATTCAGCTTAATAGAACAAATGTTGGGGCGCAGGGAATATTGAGGGGCAGTATCACCTTTTGAATCGTGGTAAATCCCCATTCAAAAGTGGTCTCTTTATTTCACGAGTAAGTACCCTAATTTACGACGTAGAGACTTGATTTTTTTTTTAATTGAAGTTGAAGAACGTCCCGAGGGCAAATAGTTTTCTTTTTTTCGTTTTAATCAGTTTTTCAATTAAAAAACCAGGGTAATCGTTAGATCTGAGGTTATTGAGTATGTTTTTTGTTTTTCATGAGTACAAGCTATATTTTCGAAATCATAATCATGAAAATTTTTGTTGTTTATAGAAGATTAAATTGCCGAGGGCAAATGGTTGCGATTTTTTCAATTTAATTAGTTTTTCATTAAAAAAAACAGGATGAACTTCAGCGTTTTGGAAACTACACTTAATGATCATTTTCCGACGGTTATTCATCATTTTTTGGAAAAATTACAACTATTTGCCCTCGGAAATTTAATCTTCTATAAACTACAAAAGCTTTCATGATTATTATTTCAAAAATATAGCTTGTACTCATGAAAAACAAAAAATATATTCAAAAACCCCAGATCTAATGATTACCCTGTTTTTTTTAATTGAAAAACTAATTAAATCGAAAAAAAGAAAATTATTTGCCCTTGGGACGTTCTTCAACATCAATCTAAAAAAAATCAAGTCTCTACGTCGTAAATTAGGGTACTTACTCGTGAAATAAAGAGACCACTATTGCATAGAGATTTACCACGATTCAAAAGGTGATACTGCCCCTTAACAAGAAATCCTACCCTGAACTAGATCTCACACTGACTGTATAATAACTAATTTTCCTTCACCAGTCATCTGGAAGTAGATACCTGCGGGCGTGTCATTTAAAAGAAATTCAATTCCATGTGAGAATCCACAATTGTAAGAAACAATTAATTTTTACTAATCGACAGCTAATAAAATCCTTGATAAAATGTTTTTGGTAAAAATGGATATTTATCATTTCGAATAGCAAAATTCAAGGAAATAAATTTCGCGAAAACAACACATTGTTGTAATATTATTTACAAAAAACGGACAATTTTGAAAGAGAAAGGAGATAGACATTTGATTAACTAAATGATAGACTTCAATACTGAAATGAGAAAACACAAATATATTTGTTCGTTTTGATGGTGAAAATGTTGAAAAATTACCAAAAATGATGGGGAATATCCTTTTCATTCATTTAATACTTATAAAATATTTTTTTATTATTTTTATCTTTATATCTACACTCATACATCCCTTCATCAATCAGAAAAAAATAAATCGTTTCTGACCCCCTTTTTTCAGGGACGTAGACCCTTAAAAGAGCTTTAGTATGATTTGGAAAATACTTCAAGCGAGAACAAGACAATAGAACAGAACAATTATATTCAAAATTCAGTGTTTGAAAAACTCCCGTCCATTATTTCCGCTCCTTCTTCAATCGGTCAAGAACTCGTTACTTTTCACGAATATCTCACACGAAAAAAATCTGTTAGCAAAATAGACACGGAACACAGTGATAATCATCATACCAACCACGCTAAAATAACACCTCTCCCGTGGTGGAGAACGTAATGGCCTTCCAGCCAATTCAATATTTAGGCATCAGTCGGCTATTCAGCTTGAAAACGTCCCATCCATGACAGAAACTTCATCAAAGGCAGCGGTGAAAAGCCACCCTACGCTCTCGAAAAAACAATAGTCACTTTGACGAGATTGAAGCCTTATAAAATCAAAGTGCCATATTCTTAAGCTCCATACGGGACAGATCTAATCAATGCCAATCCTATGACGCTTCATTCAACAAGTGGATGACTGCGGAGAGTTAATTTTTTACACCTTTTTTATACCGTTCATCCAGTTTTCTTGCTGCGCTATTTACTTTTTTTTTGCGTGTGGGTAAAAATTATGTTTTTCGATTTTTTTGTAATGAAGCCCATATTACCTAAACAAATAATAGGTGAAAGACTCATTACATCCGCAATATGATCCCCAAATCATAAAATCTCAAAATCATTTTATGATTTTTCTATAAATATTCAACTGATTGCGCTGAAATATACAATATCTCAAACTTGAATCTGATAAGACATATAAGATCATATCATTCGACATAGTTAACCTTCATACTAATATAGATTAGTTTATAAGTTAGAGGTCCAATTGTGAGGAAAACCAAGTGTGTACTAGCCTACGTTTCTTTCAATATGTAAACTTGATCAGGGCACGGGAAGAGACAGCAAAAACGATGATGTAACGAACTATGTAGAATATCTCAACTAAATATAAAATATAGAAGAATAACAGACTGGTACACACAAAGATGAATTATACATCACAATTTATAATGAATAAATTTTTTTCAAACAAAAATTTTAACAACGTACAGGTTCAGAAGTGAAATCAAAACTAGAAAGATCAAGTATGTAAAATGAATCTTGGAAATTAGCACGAATACTTCCAATACTATATGATTTTCTCAGTCAAAGACGCTACATCGAGACAATTACGAATTAATGGATTCAAAACAGAAAGTAATCATTTCTCGGCAAGAAGGTGACAGAAGGAAATCAGATCCAGACTGAATACACGACATGAATGAGCTGTTTATAGTTTCTTCATTTAGGATATCAGGAAATGATATGCAGTATTCAAACTACATCATTATTTCTTCTCGTATTGACGACGTTCGGGTTATTCTTCATTTCAATCATTTCATGTAATACAGAAGTCGCGCATCCCTTGCGGGGTCGAGAGTGAAAAATATTCTAGGCCCAAAAATCCATGTTTGAAATTTTTTGATAAGGTAGTTAATTAGTAATTAATTAATGAAAGTGACCAATCAGGAGCGCCATACAGAAGAATGAGTAGGCATTGGGGACGCGAGAGTTAGACGCCAGTCTCTGTTTACTGATGCGTGAAAAGCCGGCAGCAGCTCTGGCGTCTCACTCTCGCGCCCCCACTGCTTCCTTATTCTTCTGTAGGGCGCTCCTGATTGGTCACTATCATTAATAAATAACTAATTGATTACGTTATCAAAAAATTTCGAACATGGATTTTAGGGCTTAGAATATTTTTCACTTTAATAATAATAATAATAATATATTTAATTCAAAAAGTTATTGATAACACAATAAGGTTGAATTCGTCAAGAAAATAACAATTCAGTTTACACCATTACAAAAAACAATGAATTCTTCAATTGAATAAGGTTCACATTTAATGATTAATTCATATAGGCTATTCTTAAAAAGATTGAGTCGCATAACAGATTTGAAGCGCTTAGGAAGAGCATTGAATAATTTTAAGCCCATATAGAGGGGTGATCTTTCTGTTAAACTTAAAGTGTGACATGGATAAAGAAAAGGTTCATTACGCCTAGTGCTATTACAGTTTTTGAATTTTTCAAAGTAAATTGGATGGAGGTACATGAACATTAACACTCTATATACATACAGGCCGTACAAGGTAGGAATCCTATTCTTCCTGAAATTCCCTCTACATGACTCTCTATAGCCTAAACATAGTATTGTTCTTAACATACACTTTTGCCTTAAAAACGCCGAATTCGCCACTGAACTACATCCCCAAAATATTATCCCATATGAAAGCAATGATTGGAAATTTGAAAAATAGACCATTTTCACAGTTTGAAAATCTACTCTAGTCTTTAAAACACTAACAGAGTAAATTACAGAGTTCAGTCTCGACACAAGATGGTCAATATGATTACTCCACTTCAGGTGATTATCCAGGTGAATCCCAAGAAATTTTGTGCTCTCTGATATAGTAACCATTGGACCCATCATATCCGGAATCTCAGCAGAAGATCGATCACAGCAGAACACCAGGCATTCAGTCTTTGCCACGTTCATCACGAGACGATTTTCCATACACCAAGCCTCCACATCTCCCAATATCGAACACGCCATCTGAACTGTGAACTGCAAATCGGAGGAACTTAGTAGTACATTTGCATCATCTGCATAGGAAACAAGATCTGCAAAAAATCCCTGGATCAAATAATTGCGGAGGAGTAACGGAAGATCATTAATGTAAATAAGAAAAAGAAGTGGACCGAGAATGCTACCCTGTGGCACACCGGTATTATTTACTTCCTTGGAGGACTGATACTTGATATTATTTATAGTCATCTCTACAGTTTGGGGTCTATATCTTAAATAACTTTCCATAAGTTTCAGCTGCTTATCTCGCACTCCATATCTTTCGAGTTTTCTCAGCAATATGTCCAAATCAACGCAATCGAACGCCTTCGACAAATCCAAAAATACTCCCACGGGCAGTTCGTTCCTCTCTAAAGCATCCAATACAGATTGGTACAGCTCAAAAACAGCTGTTTCTGTACCCTTAGTCTTCACATAACCATGTTGAGTTCTTGAAAGGATCTTAAATTTTCTGAAAAAATTAAGTAACCTTGATGCTAAAATTTTTTCGAAAATCTTCGCAAATGTAGAAATGAGGCTGATTGGGCGATAGCTGTTCGGATCTTTCAGATTCCCCTTCTTAAGTAAAGGCTTTATAATAGAAATTTTTAAAGAATCCGGAAATAAACCATCAACAAATGATCTGTTCATTACATGAGCCAAAGGTTCTGCAATGCAATCAATACTTTGTTTAATAATATCAATCGATATACCATCCCATCCCGTTGATCTGGAGTTTTTCATCTTTTTAACTGTATCAACAATTTCGTTTTCAGTGATGTCAAATAAGTAGAATGAACTTTCATTTTGTTGGATCGATTCGCAGTTGACACTATCAGCGGGAAAATTCACCTTGAGTGAAGATGGGACATTGACAAAAAATCTATTGAACGCATCCACCAATTCCTGAGGTCTAGGTTCATTCTCAATTCCAGTTCGAGCGTTCTGTTTTTTACCCATTGATTGATTTACTAGATTCCACACTGTTCTCGACCTGTTTGTAGATTTTTTGATAATTTCTTTAAAATGTTTTTGTCTTTCTCTCGTTATTGTACAGTCATATTTGAGTTTGGCTTCCTTATAAAGTGGGATATATTCATCAGATGTTCTAGATAGTACAAAAAGATAGTCCAAAAGATTTTTCATGTCCTGAATATTGTCTGATGTAGGTGTAGTCCTAACAGTTCTGTGGGCACTTACCACCCTGACCGGGAAACTTGAGGAAAAGCACCAACCAAACTGGGTAAAAAAGGTCTCCCACAATGTGTTAACGTCACTACAGAAATCCTCACACAAACTCGTCCAGTCCTGACCACAGATAGTATCCCTGAATGTCCTCAAAGTTTCCTGATTGATGACCCTAACTTCTCTATTTTTCAAGGTGTCTTTTTTCAGTTTTTCAGAAGAAAATACGAATTTCTGACCTGAATGGTCCGATATGTGTTCCTCAACAACAGTAGCAGCACCTGTAATATTTGTAATTATGTTATCTAAACATGTTGCTGAAGTTTTACAAATCCTAGTAGGTTCTCTAATTGTCAATTTTTGACCAAAACTTTCTATCAAGGAAATGAAATTTCTCGTTTCAGGTGTATCGGAAAGTAGGTTGATATTGAAATCACCTGCCAGTATTACATCAGCTTTTTCATTAATGCAGCGATAAAGTATTTCTGACAGCCTCTCCAAAAAAATATCAAAATTAGAGCTTGAGGAATTTGGACGATAAATACAAATCATAATAATTTTTCTCGTATTAAGACATACCTGTACAGCACAGCATTCAATGATAAACGGTAGACTGTATTTAGTAATGTCAACTCGTTCTTTGAATCTTACATTATCCCTAATGAACAAAGCACTTCCACCATGTTCCCCTTCATTCCTGCAAAAACTAGAAGCAAGATTGTACCCAGGTAGTATATAGTGCTGTAGCTCTTCGTTACTTTTCCAGTGTTCAGTTACTGCCAAGAAATCCACACTGTGCGAACAAATAATATATTGTAGTTTACTGAAAGAAGATCCTATAGATTGAAGGTTCTGATGAAAAAAACAATAATTTCGTTCACTTCGATGAACCATACGCTCCTCTTTCGTTTCTATCTTTAGCTCGAAAAAAATTTCTAAAATTGAACTCCCTTAGGAGAACACCCTGTGGCCAAGATTCTGGTTTCAACAGCAACTCAAATAAGCTGTCGGAAGGCACACCGACACTAAACGCTGAATTTGCACCCTTAGTTTGTAGCTTTTTTATTACAAAATCATCGGCACCCGTTGAGCCTCGCAGAAAGTCCCCCATATCTAATTCTGTTACTTCCCTGCCATAAACTTTGCCCACATACAACCATTTCCTTCTAACTACTCCTTTTACCTTCGAACCTGGGTCCACATTTTTTGATCCCGTATATGAAATAGGAGGTTGTCTGAAAGTTTTCTTTTTAACTACAGATGTCCATGGAAACTTATTCTGCTCATCAACATTTAAGTCAACGCGATTGCTAGACTCATCCAGTGACGCTTTATTCTGACTCCCATTAGTCCCATTCGCGTTTTCACCGACGCCTTCACAACAAATTCCGACATTAGTATTCGACCCCGTAAGAGTGTCAATTGACGAACGCGTAAAATCGGTATTTGAATCAGAAGCGGAACGCCGACGACTTCCAGTTGCAATGCACCCGGATGCCACCGATAAGTTCCTCGAATTCAAATCCTTACGGTCAGAGGACTTCGCACTCATCTGATGTGTTGACATTTTTTCCTTCTTAAGTATGTTTAATTCCTTATCCTTGGTTTGAATTTCACTTTCCAGCGCGGCTATCTTGAATCTCAGAAGGGAGTTATTTTCCAACAAAATATCATTCTTAGACTCAAGTTCAAAAATTATCTTGAGTAGTAAATCCTTGTTAGATGATTCAATGTTTATGGTTTTCGCTGTTGGTTCAATTCGCGGGGATAAATCACTACCGGTCTTGTCCGTAACAATTACGTTGGATATCTCAACATCGCAACATTTTTTTATTTTAGCACTACAGCCAGGATGGAACGGCTTGTGGCAAATATTACATTTGTAACTATTTTTCACGATAGATTTTCTACAGTACCCACACTGGGGAACATTTATTGGCGGAGGCACTCCGGTATTAACTTCCTTACTCGCCGACATGATATCGAAGAATCTTTCGATCCCCTCTTCATTTCAATCATTTCATGTAATACAGAAGTCGCGCATCCCTTGCGGGGTCGAGAGTGAAAAATATTCTAGGCCCAAAAATCCATGTTTGAAATTTTTTGATAAGGTAGTTAATTAGTAATTAATTAATGAAAGTGACCAATCAGGAGCGCCATACAGAAGAATGAGTAGGCATTGGGGACGCGAGAGTGAGACGCCAGTCTCTGTTTACTGATGCGTGAAAAGCCGGCAGCAGCTCTGGCGTCTCACTCTCGCGCCCCCACTGCTTCCTTATTCTTCTGTAGGGCGCTCCTGATTGGTCACTATCATTAATAAATAACTAATTGATTACGTTATCAAAAAATTTCGAACATGGATTTTAGGGCTTAGAATATTTTTCACTTTCGATCCCCTCAATGGGGTGCGCGACTTCTGGGACACCCTGTATATGTTATGAATGGTGCCGAGAGTGATGTGAGGGAGTTGCAGATGGGAGTAGCTCGGGGATCAGTATTGGGACCTATGACCTATGATGCACTTGCTCTGTGTTCACAGCTTGAAATACTAAAGCCTGCATTCGAAATATTTTATGTATGCTCATGATACTGCGTTGGTCTTGTCAGATACAAATATTGAAAATTTAAATCATGATATCTACTGTGATATGCAAGATTACTTGGAATGGCTGTGTCACAATAAAGGTCCCCGCACTTTTTATAGGTAAAGTGGCGACCGGTCAAATTTTCTGAAAGTTTGGTATGTTGTTGTACCCGACTCAGTGACCAAAAGTGTCAATGGGTCCAACCCAATCCTATGGCTAGTTTTCCAAATACGGGGTGTTAAAGTTGAAAATTGCCCAGATTTTCGGATTTATTCTTTGATTATTAAGAGTTAGATTGGATTTCTGTTGCATACACACGTTTACTACATGTTCTAGTAATGAAATTAGTGGATACGTATGATCAAAAATATTTATATTTACAGGGTGATTCACGAATATATGACGGTAGTTTTTTTGCCAAAATTCACTTTTTCTACTGTGAGGTCAGGAAGACATATTTTTGAAATGTTCTTTTCGATTTAGTATTAGGACGACCAAATATTGCACAGTGCATATTTTTTATACTTTTTTACTTGTCATACAGGGTGAGCCATACAGCCAACCATACCAAAAATACTTATGCTTTTCATTAATTTGGAATTTGTATTGTAATCAACAAAGCAGCTCTTTCGAATGCTTTCTTGCAGTTTGCCCAGCTTTCGTTCTGATCCTCGTAGATTTTGAAAATTTTTATTCAAAAAGATAATAAATAAATCACTTTGTATGCCCCACAGTTATGCATATAATATAGTGATAAATATTAGATAAATTCCTTGAAATCGTTTGTCTGACTCAATATTTTTACAGCATCAAGTTGGATCTAAATATTTTTGGTTTATATCGAAGTGGGCTTATGTCATGAAATATCTTATAAGGTGTCACATTTTGTGATATTGGTCTCATATATTTTCGACAATACATTAGTCTTGTGGTTTTCAAAGTTATCATCTTTGTTGCCACGTATATAAAAGCTTGTCGATTACTTATATCGGACAAATATATAATTATGTAATACTACCCCATTCTAATTAGATTGATTTATATTGTATATACTATTCAGCCTGTATATTACTATATTATAAAAACAGCATCGTAAGCTTTTTCATTGTTCTTTGTTTAGACTTGCAGGTGGTAATTATTTGCGTATATTCCATGGCACGTGTAATCGGCCATTATCGCCTACTCAATTGATAATGTTATAAATATCAGAGATGTCCCTTCAGTTGTTTTTAAATACATAGTTTTCTCCCCGAAAAACATAATTATATATACATATATATATTTTTGGTAGGTGATAATTTCTAAATCACCTTGTATATTTAAAATTCTTACGTTTATGCTTACTTGATATAATGTTAGACAGTTATCCAAAATTCACTAGAAAAGTTCTCCTTTCAATTATTTCGAAGTATATTATTTATGGCTCACCCTGTATGACAAGTAATCATAACGAAGTATTTCAGACTGAAAATTCTGAACGACTAGGTATCAACTTCATGGAATAATTTCTCTGTGACGAAACTGTAGAATTATCGAGTGTTTGCAAAAGCTGTTGTGATTTATTCATATGAATCACCCTGCAACAGTAAACATTTTAGCTGAACCTTTCCATGCGCATCTTATATGTACTCATATTGAACTCATGGGCACAACATAAAATCGATCCGCCTTTTCAATTGGAAAAAAAAACTGATGAAATCATTTATTCTCCACTTCAACGCCCTGTATCTCGAAAACTGGTCATAGTATTGGATTCAGAATTCATACCTTTGGAGATGTTGTAGAAATCAATATATAGTGACAAAATAGTTGCATTTGACCGAGGAAATTTTCGAATACAGGGTGTTCATGTTTTTCGACTTTTTCCCGAAATGGAATACCTTCCTATGAATAAACGACCATGGATATTTTGGAGATTAGAGACACACATATGTTTGTGGTATTACTTTTCCCAAAAATCAATTCAAAAATACAGGGTTTCGAATTAATCCCAAAAAAAAATGATTATGTCTAGTGGTTCTCTGTGTGAAACACCCTGTATAAAAAATATGCACTGTGCAATATTTGGTCGTCATAATACTAAATCGAAAAGAACATTTCAAAAATATGCCTTCCTGACCTCACAGTAGAAAAAGTGAATTTTGGCAAAAAACTACCGTCATATATTCGTGAATCACCCTGTAAATATAAATATTTTTGATCATACGTATCCACTAATTTCATTACTAGAACATGTAGTTAACGTGTGTATGTAACAGAAATCCAATCTAACTCTTAATAATCAAAGAATAAATCCGAAAATCTGGTCAATTTTCAACTTTAACACCCCGTATTTGGAAAACTAGCCATAGGATTGGGTTGGACCCAGACACTTTTGGTCACTGAGTCGGGTACAACAACATACCAAACTTTCAGAAAATTTGACCGGTCGCCACTTTACGTACAAAAAGTGCGGGGTCCTTTAGTATAAATATTGAAAAATCATTTATATGATAATGAAACAAAAAGTCCTGTGATCTAGACAGCAGAATGAATAATGTTAAATTGAAAGAAGTTAAATAATAAGAATACAAATAACTAGGATTAATATTGGATATTAAATTGACATGGAATGGCCATGTCATTAGTGTGATATCTAAGATCTCTCCCATGATTGGTGCTATCAAAAGATGTTCTCGATTATTGATATAAACATAAAAATTACTTCCATAAGGTTCTAGTTGTGTTTAAGAGGACCTCCGTTCCACTCCAATTTTCATCGTAGTAGGGTTATGTTGTCCTGAAGAGATCAGAACGAGATCGAAACCTAGGTCGACTTCTACCCGATGAGGTTGGAACTTTCGCTGGTTCCCTGGATGATGATTCATGGCAAGTTCGAGTCAGATTCATGGCGGTTGTTGATATTTATATCAATGAACGCGGTGTATCTGATTAATCGATATTCTCGATTATTGGATAAGTAAAGTAGATATTTATTGTATAGTAGTTTCATAGAATCTCATATCGGATATTTAGTACCATAGCCACTGGCTGTTCCATGGTGCCAGATTTCTCCGCTTTGGGGGAGTGCAAACGGTGAAACTGGTGCAGAGAAAGAAGAAGAATATTTAGTACTCTGCTGAGGATACGTACCAAATTATGCAAAGAACCCAAAACAAAGCAGTAAAGAATACCTTCAATATAGAGTACAGAACATCAACAGAATATGTATATAAAATAACTAAAATCCTTGGTATAGTTAAGTCAGAAAAATTAGAACAGGTGAAAGTAATACATGGCATAAATAATAATATATTCAAAACTCAAATAAAACTCGACAAAATAGGGCCCAATGATCCCGCCTGGTCATAAACCGCACCAAACTGTCGTACCTCGAGGATAGAGATGCTTTTCAACACTCCTGGGTTTTCGGAGCCCCAGATGCGACAATTCTGCTTCTTGACGAAGCCACTGAGGTTGAAATGGCCTCATCATTCAAAATGATTTTTTGATGGAATTTCGGATCATTTTCATGCATTTCAAGGACCCAATCAGCAAACACACGACCATGTTGATTATCGGCTGGCTTGAGTACTTGTGTTAAGTGAACTTTATGAGCCCTAAGACCCAAATCTCCATGCGAATGTTTTATGAATACCCGACGATACCTATACTCCCGCTCATGACGCATCCAAGATATATTTGTTACACCTACATTGTAAATTATAGTATTCATGATATATTTCTTTTCGAAAATTATAGTTTGGTATTTTGTGCAATGCAATTTTGAAAGAAGTTCTCCCCTTCAACCCTTCATTGATTGTTCTTGTTGAATATTTGGTATTTTTATGTACTCACCATTTCGTTTTTTTTTCAGACGAATCATGAGTTGACCAGCGTACGTTTACCATTGCAACCATATACGGGAGGTCATGCAGTTTTCATGTACAGTACAGCTGCTGATGGAAATGTGACACTACAGCTGAAGGAGCCTGATGACTTGGACCGAGGCAGTCTGGCTGCCATGTTGGCTAGGCTACAGGATGACGCAACTTTTTCCATTTCATATCAAGATACAGATATACTTTCCGACGGAAGTATAGATGTGCTATTAGGGACAGCAAATGCAAATTCTGGTGAGTTTTGTTTTATTCAGGAGGTCGGAGGATTCATGAAAAGATGCTTTGCATTCTCTAGATGATAACAAGTCTGTTTTCGAAGGTGATAATATTCATTCAGTGAAATTATACAATAACGAAACCAATATTTAATTAGGCTACGGTCAGGATTTTGTGAAATTCAATGTTTTCATTCAACAAGTGTCACACTCCTCAGAATAATCGTATTATATTTCAGCATATTGCGACAAATTCAACGAACTGTTTTTTACCTAAATGTGTGCAGTTAACGCGCGACTTATTTGTTATACCATCTTTACAATATTCCATATTTTATATTCAGAAATAAATGTTAAATTACAAATAATCCCATCCTGGGATTGATATCTGTGAGTCCAAGTCGATAAGACCGTTTTCGTTAATGCATGTTGTTCTTCTCCATCCCCCATCTTCTCCAAATGTTTGTCGGCAATATATGGAAGTTGATCCTGCTATTGTTATCATGTAATGGATATCTGTGGTAACGAACTTGCCTTGTTTGTTGATCCTGTTCAGTTTCTGTTTATCATGATGTCCCTGATAGGTATTTATAGTAATAAATAGTAACGTTCTTATTATGAAACATCTTGTTGCCAATTCGTTCGATCTCCATCGCAAATCTTCCGCGAAGGAAATCACAAACTGTATTTCTGAGAATAAATTGCAGGTAGTTGAAAATAAATTGACGTTTCGAATGACATTCACGTAGAAATAATTTTAGTTCTGTATAACATTCAGTAATGGTCACCACTTAAGGGGAAGTATCACCTTTCGAATCGTGGTAAATCTCCATTCAAAAAGTGGTCTCTTTATTTCACGAGTAACTACCCTAATTTACGATGTAGAGACTTGATTTTTTTCTTAAATTGAAGTTGAAGAACGTTTTCGATTTAATTAGTTTTTCATTAAAAAAAAACAGGTTGAACTTCAGCGTTTTGAAAACTTCAATTAATGTTTTTTTTTCGACGGTTATTCATCATTTTTTGGAAAAAATTGCAACTACTTGCCCTCGGCAATTTAATCTTCTATGAACTACTGAAATTTTCATGATGATTAGTTCAAAAATATAGCTTGCACTCATGAAAAACATATTCAATAACCCAAATATTGCAGAGATCTAACGATAACCCTGTTTTTTTCATTGAAAAAAAGAAAACTACTTGCCCTCAGAACGTTCGTCAGCTGAATTAAAAAAAAATCAAGTCTCTACGTCGTAAATTAGGGTAGTTACTCGTGAAATAAAGAGACCACTTTTAGAATGGAGATTTACCACGATTCAAAAGGTGATACTTCCCCTTAAGGTCGCCGTTTAAAGCCAGTAGAAAAGCTCATCCGATAGAGGCGCCACCGTGCATTTTATGGAATATCTCCAAAGAACTTACATTATCACAATAATTTCTATGAATATCTCTCTAATCATGAAGGAAATGTACAATGGCGCTCTCAATCCGAAAATCGCCGAACTATGATATAAGTGAATTTGTGGGTAAAGCAGGAACTTTTTCCCGCCATAATTTGAATTTGGCTATTCTCTGCCAATTTCATATTTCAAGTTGTTTTTCTGAACGAAATTATCTGTAGATTCACTTTTTATCGGAAGTTGAACTATTTTCATGGGTCTTTCGTTTGAAATAAAACAGAAGCATGAGTTGGCTCATTTTCTTCTTTTTAAAAAAAACCAAAGTACTTTCGAAATGAAATCGATCTCTATTATTTCATTAAGAATTCTTATTCCTTTCTGAGTCTACCCACAAAATTTCAATTCTCAAAGTGAAGTCATTTCCAAATGCAATTTGAAATAAAAACACACTAGATTGAGCGCCCACCTTGAAGTTTGATCAACCAGTGAATTATGATTTATTAATCAAAAGTAGTTATGTAGATGATTTTTCCTTAACTCTGTTTTTCATTTTCAACAAGCTTAATAGTACATAGGCATACAATTTCAACTGAATTATTGGTCTCATGTAGGGCTTTTGCATAAGAAAGCATCATTTCAGAGGGAGTATTTCCTTCCTTCAGGCAAGTCGGCATATTGCAGGAGCATACTGATGTGTAAACGAATGAATCTACATTATACATACCAACGAACAACAATATTCGACTGTTGATTAATATGCAAATCGGGAAAGAAGAAATCCTCCGCAGTTGGAATTCAATTCCCAAGCTTAAATTCCAAATGTGAATGATGTAGCGATCCCAAATGAACTGCCTGTAATAATACTCCCGTTCTCCATTCGAATCCTTGACGTATAATTTAGTCTAAGTGGAAATGTTGCATGCAAATGTCGACCGAATATTAGGTTGAATGGAGCCGAATTAGAGACAATTCGTAGTATTTTCTGGTTCATTATACCGTGGAAACTACATATATAGACCACAGAGTGGTTCTAACCTCCTGTGAATGCAACATAATGGCACGCAAAAATTAGTCTAATTAGAACTTAATATGTATTGAAAGTTATGGAGGCTTTTCCATTGGAAACATGTTGATTTTGAGCTTGTGAATAACCCTATTCACAATTAGTTTTCGCATAAGTTGATGAATGAAAATCATAATATTAGTGGAATTAAATATTAGTCTCGTTTTTGTTGGAATTTCATTAAGCGAACAGGCGAACCTTTTGACAGAATTTGTTACAATACAAGAACATGATTGCACGTTATTACTGTCTTATGAGTTTTCTTCAATTTAATTCTCGGAAGGATCCCAGAAATGAGGATATTTCCAAACATGAAAGGATCAAAAGTTTTTTATACTCAATGTCGATTAATCGTCACATAGCACGATTCCGCCCTTCAACTTCACATATCTGTAGTAGCTCGGCCTAGTTTGGTTTCATTGTAACACGTGTGACGTAAGATATCTCTTATTGAAACCCACTAGAGAAATTGAAAATCTTCTAAAGAGTGCAGTTATAAGTTTATGTATGTGACGAATAATTATAATAATTTCAGTAGTGAAATAGCTCGAAATTCTGATGTATTACTGCCGAAACTGATGGAATAAACTTGGTGTATCGAAACATATTTCCGACGACGAGATAACACTAATGTATTGAATGTGAAATTAGTGTACCAGCCAACAATATCGAAGACAGTGAGTTGAATAAATAAGTCAGATTATCTTTCTTTGAAGCAAATCACTGCTGATAGTAATCGATTACGATAAGGTCTCCTATCGATCAGTGAACCACAACATAAAAAAATAACAAGAAAAAAAATTACCAGATTGTTATCCGCGCTCTCTCTCTATAGAAGGCTGTGAGGAATCCATACCCGTCAATTACACTCAGCCCACTTCCACGGCATGGGGCAGGGAAGTGAGCAGGGAAATGAGCATGGTGAGAATGTAATCACCTCACTTCTACTGCCACTCGTGCTGCTACTCGCGTTGCCGGTCACTCCCTAAATTAGCGGTTTTTCGTGCGGCAGTCAAAGGACCGGCAGCGCAAGTGGCATGGAGTGATCACATTCAGCCCAGTTACTGTCGTGCCTGCGTTGCGTACGTTGTCGTATCAATTGATTGAAATCGTTAATTGTTGCGAAAAATGTCGACGGAGTGGAGCAATGAAAAATAATATCATTTCTAGAATACCTTGAGAGTGAAAGAGTGATATGGGATTCTTCTGATGAAAACCATAAACTTAAGCACAAAGTGCACGATGGTTGAAAGGATGTTTGGAATTGAGGAGTTAAAGTGAGAAAAAAGTCACTTGGGGCGACATCAGACCTCTTCTGATGTCAGGATCAGGTGCAATTTCGTCGTCCGCCATTGCCAAAACTTGATCGCGAGAGAAATGTTTGAGCTGAGTGTAAATACTCGCTGCCTTTCCATACTGCCGCAGAAGTATTCCGGGAAATATTTCTGGCAGCGCGAGTAGCAGTGGAAGTGGCTGAGTGTAATTGAGGTAATAGATACATAATGATATGTCACTCCTCTACGCGATGAAAGTTCAAGACGCATGCGTATAGCGACAACTACTTGGCGTACATATTCTTGATTCTTTTTGGCATAATATCCCGCGAAATTAGATATGAACTGTTTCTGGTGGTGTTTGTGTTATACCACCCCATTTTTAACATAGAATTTGGGCACTGATACTTATGATTTATATTTCTGAGTTTTGTATTTCACTGACATTTATTTTCCAAGTTTTCTTGAATAATGGACCAAAAAAAAGTCTGTTGTCTGGCGAATTTTTATCAGGATCTTTGAGAAATCTCATGCTTTTCAGAATTCAATTTTATCTTCCACATTTGTGGGCTTTCATAATTACACATTTCTACATCAAACTTTTTTCTATCACAGATATTTTAGTTCTCACTGGGTCAGATATCATCAGAAACCGAATTTTGAAAAATGTTAGAGAAAAAAGGGTTTGGTTTGATGAGAGGAATCTACAGTTGAAATATACAGGGTCTTTCACGAGGAACCTCACCCATATTTATACGGGAAACTACTGAACGTATTTTCATGAAATTCAGCACTTATAAGTATTTCACGATGCTGATGAAATCTAAAATATTTTCAAGGCATGAGCACCTCCGGTTTTTCCGGAAATGACGTCAACTTCCGTTTTTCAAATTAGAACACCATTTTTTTATTGCAGAAATAGATTCCTTAGAAAATTTCAAGTTGTTTTGATGTAACATTTTTCAGTTTTGGTTGGAAAATTCTCTCTGAGCGGGAAAATTCGAAAAAAAAATCGAAAATAGAGCTCCGCTGAAACAAGAATAACTTCGAGGTTTTTGGATGGAAAATTTTCATTTTTGGGATTTTTCAAGATGTAAGATTGATGTATCCACTTTGAAAATCGAAATCGCGATTCATGATACAGGGGGTGAAAAAATCGCTTTCAAAGTTAGGGATGACAAAATCGTGAAAAATCAATTTTTTCAGATTAGAACCCCATTTTTTTTATGGCAGATATTGAATCTGCGTTAAAAAATAATGTGAGTGTATGCATCACACCCTTGCCCTAGAGTGGATATTTTCTGAGTTATTCACAAAAAACTGTTTTTCGTCTTGAATTTTCAGCTATTTCTTTTCCCTTCACGCCAAAAAGATGAAATTTTCAGGAACTGTTACTTAAACCATGTTTTAGATTTTACTACCCTAATATGCAAGAGAAAAAAGTTACAGGTTGTTCCTAAATAGATGGCGAATTTGGATTCGAATTTGTATCGGAAACCTAAGGAATTATTTATTTATCACTGGAGAGAAAACCGATGGCCGATTAGTTGAAATTAAGGATTTCCGATACAAATTAGAATCCAAATTCGCCATCTCAGAGAGAATTTTCCAACCAAAACTGAAAAATATTACATCAAAACAACTTGAAATCTTCTAAGGAATCTATTTCTGCAATAAAAAAATGGTGTTCTAATTTGAAAAACGGAAGTTGACGTCATTTCCGGAAAAACCGGAGGTGCTCATGCCTTGAAAATATTTTAGATTTCATCAGCATCGTGAAATACTTATAAGTGCTGAATTTCATGAAAATACGTTCAGTAGTTTCCCGTATAAATATGGGTGAGGTTCCTCGTGAAAGACCTGTATGTACAAGTCAAGGACCCACCCAGCACCCTGCATATTATACCAGATTGTGCACACAATAAGATCAACCTAACATATAAATTGAAACATTCACTCAAATAACAAAATAGCACCTTGTAATATTCACACATCAGGATATAGAGCAGGTACTCCCAATCTACCCCCTTTGCGTGGCCGTCGGTTAAATTTTGTTCTCGTAGCATTCGTTGATATCTCTTATCTACGCAAGTATTTATACAAGTTCTGACAGGTGAGTGTGTTTATTTATCGGTGTTTTGTAGAACCACGTGAATATTTGGTATGTAGTCTTATTTTACCTAAATTTATCCCTACCTAAAGATTGATCTAACTATATTCTATGATAATTGACAATACATAATATGATATGTGGGTTGTTTAGCTCTATGAAACTCTGTAGATAAGCCTAATTTTTCTCATGTGTTTTTTATTATTCAACATTGATTAAAACCGGAAAACTCACGTGGAGCACAACCGAGTGGTTCCCATTTATGCCCCTGATGGATATCGACCAATGCATTAAATTTGCAGAAATTTGTTAGTGTTTCTTTATAACAGTTTCACAGTTACATGGCGCGCACCTATAATCGGAAGACTAGTCGTCAACATTGGTCTACAGATGACATGGAAGAAGCAATTATGGAAGTTATTTCTAAAACGATGGACTAGAAAAGAGCAGCCAATAATTATTATGTTTCTCAATCAACTCTTGAAGATAGGGTTGAAAAAAGGATGGATGAAATGTCTTTGAATAGGGCTGCTTCAAAATGTGAATAAAATATCGAATTGGCACCCAAACTAAATTAATACAACAGGTGAAGAAAACGATTGTGATACAAAAAGAAAACAAGAAACTGACGAAACAAATAGCTAAAGAGTCTAGCTCAGAAAAAAAAGACGATAAATCACAAGGTGTCAACGACACCCTCTGCATTTACTGCAAAGAGCCTCTTTTACTACCAAAAATTATGGGTGGATAAAATGCACTAAAGCGGGCAAGAACTAGGCACACGAATGATGTACATGATCGTCAGAAGACGATTCAAATGATTTCGTGTATGCTTACTGTGAATAATAGCCAGTACCCGGTTTTGCCCCAACCCTCGGGACAGAACTGTAAAAGAAAATATAATTCTTTTTGTTGGTTTTTTCATCTTGTACTGGTTTTTCATAAGTTTAAGTCATTTCACTGTTTGGCTCATAAACAAGTCAAGTGTCAATCAATAAACATGAATAAATGAAAAGTTATTGCAGTTTTTTTTATAGCTACCCGCTTTTGCCCCCCTTTCCAATACCCTTGTACTTCAATTTGCGGAAAGGTAGAGTAGTAAAGGAAAAATACGGCATCAGATGCGTTAAACGCCATTGTACTGGTCTGCAAAATTTTAAATATATCTTGTTTTTCATTTTCAATGTATTTAATTGTCTCCATACTTCATCCTTATTCCCAACTCTATTTGGAATATTTTCTGGAGTCAACCATTTCCAAGCTGTTTCCGAGAAACTTTCGTACGGTCTGACTTCTTTCCTATAACAGAAACGAATTCAGATATTTTATGGAATATGGATATATCTATATCGTGATCAGAGAGAGAATACCTACTACACTTCAAAGAACTGCATGCGCCAAAGTTGAAATCACGCGTGATCGAGCATGAATCGAAACAGCCAAAGCGAAACCCAATCGCACAGGCTATAACACCCGATCCTCGCCGGACCAAATCACATAAATCGCCAACTGGAATTCCATTTTTTAAGTAAACGCTCTCTGGAAATTGGCTCCCCTATAGGAGGTCCGCGCTTGAAATCGGTTTTTACGACTGTCATTTGTCACAAAGTTTTACGGTGGACTACTTTATTATTCAGTCCGAATTTGAAATATTATTTAGAATGAACGTATGTCGAGTTCGCCGATGTGATGTGACGTTTTGATTGTTCGGGCTAATCGAATGGCTAAAAGGAATATTTGGATGTGGCGGTCATTAATTTCGAACGACAGATATGGATATAAAATATTAGAACTCTGCATTCCAGCAGGCCAATTTCAGAAAGTGATTCTGGGGAATAAAGATAAAACATTCAATCAGAAAATAATTATAAGTTGTATGAGATGTGATGATCATTATTCATCTTTGGATTCCTCTTATCAAACGAAGCATTTTTTCTACCCTTCTTTCGGCTTTCTCTGAAAAGGTGCAAGATGTTGAAAAAATACACATTTATGAACATCTTCGGAATTCTATCGAATTATTTTAATAAAGTTTTTTCTCTACTTATGTTACATATTCCTCAATGAACACTCATCGAATATTTTTCTGGTATCTGTGTTATAGTCTGGACTGAAAT
Organism: Adalia decempunctata; assembly: GCA_951802165.1. Classification (NCBI taxonomy): domain Eukaryota; kingdom Metazoa; phylum Arthropoda; class Insecta; order Coleoptera; family Coccinellidae; genus Adalia; species Adalia decempunctata. The sequence goes on from OX637697.1 coordinate 9,744,926, forward strand.
GCTCTGAAATAGTATATTACGTTACTTGTGTGAAATGGCATTTTCCACACAAGTAATGTATTAATTGAAGATTACTGCTTAGAATTGTAGAAATTAAAAGTAGATTTAATCCAATGTTGAAACATATTATAACAATGCAAACAGGCATTAGCAAAAATTCTATTGAAAATAAATAATCAATTCTAAGAAAAACAAATATTAAGTTAATAGCTGCTTCTGTTACAAATTTCTACCAATTCACGAAACAAATAATAGTCTAAATCAAATCATATCGATTCTTGAGAGTGTTCGCTGTTGGAGAGGTCACAACACCGGGGGGCAAAGAGTTTCACTCTCCAAAAACTTGTGATTTGGCAAAAAAATTTCTTCTGACCACAGTGCTAAAAATCAAAATTCTGCTGTCTGAACTTGAAACCATGTCCATCGAAGTCGAGTGTCATTGTTAAGCGTGAAGAGGCGTGACAAGTCGCAACCAACGAGTTGTCGCAATTTTTTTTCGCAGACCCTCCTCTGGGTTCGAAATATCAGCAAAGTTTTGTGTTTCTGTTACATCAGACACCCAGTCTTTCTCGAGGTCTTTCTGGGTAGTGTCGGATTCTTACCGACTAAATACCTGTCCTGCATGCGATTCGTTCTGGGCAGACGCCTATAAACCTTTCATCTTCTCATCTGTATATTTTCTCTTTCGCATTTTGTATTTATCCTTCAATTGGATATCTCTCTTAGTGTGGAGTTCTAATTCTTTATATTCGTAATTGGTCTCTCGATCTTCTGCGGAAATTCTCGCTGTTTTTCATCTTCAGCGGGGTCATAGTCAACTAACCTTCTTAGATCGCTTTTTCGTTGAATGAATTCAGTAATGTATTTCCTCTTTATGTCTTTTAGAATTTGTTTATTCCTAACAAACCACGTTGCGTCTAATGACCATCTCAAGAATTTGTTTTCTGTGCTTTGTATACTCTTTGTGTGGGTTCTACCTGCATAAGTTCATGCTGTTGATCCATATGTTAGCTGCGATCTGGCGACTGCTTTTATGATCCTTAACTTCGTGTTTCTGTTCATTTGTCTCATTCGGGTATTGTCTGTTCATTGCTACACTCGTTTTATCCATGTGCTGATTCCATATTAGTCCTTTGTCCAATATTGCTCCTAGATATTTAGCATCATTCTGCCATTCTATTTCATTATCGTCTATGGATATCTTCGAATCCATTTTCAGTCTTCTCCTCTGAAGGAGTATTGCTTGAATATTTTCTGCATTGATTGCGATTTTCCATCTGTTACACCATTGACTGATATCATCTGCAACTTCTTGATGTTCTTTGTGAATTATGTTTGTATTTCTGTACCTGATTGCTATGCCCGTATCGTCTGCGTACAGAGCAAGCAGGCATGTTGGATTCCTTGGTATATCATGTATGTATACAGGCTGAGTCTTTGACTTGTACATATATTACAACTGTAGATTCTTGAGGCCAAAGGAAACCTTTTTTCATTTTCCATTGAAGCGTGTTGCTTTTAATTGTGAATCGGGATGGGGCTACGTTTCGTCCCAGCCTCGCTTACGATGGACTCATCAGATTGGCTAATGTAAGCGAGGCCTGCCAATGACGTAGATGTTACAGCTGCCCTGCTCGAGACGAGCGTGGGTACTGGGTAGTAGACCTGGACGGTCTATAAAGAATATGGTACCGCAGTAACCCACGCTGTCTAGGAGGAGGTGCCCTCTGTGCGGGCGGCGTGTGAAGCGCGGTCGCAGACTTCTGCACGCCGGTGGCAAGTCGCCACACCATTTTCCGAATTCGGCTCTGTTGAAGAGATACAGCCATTTGAAAAAAAATTGGCCAAATACGTGCCTGAAACGATTCTCTGCAAACACCTGAAAGTTCATAGCTTTCGATTGAAACTGAGGCGATTATTAGATGTTCTGTCGTGATACCTTCAGGAAATACTCAAGCAACAACCTTTTTCGAATAAGAATGTTGCGAACACGATATTCCCTAACAAAAACACTCAGTTTTGTCCGATTATTTTTGCAATTGGAAAGCCATATTCCTTCCACCGGAATGAGTTCCTTCTTCAATTTTCCGGAAGATTAGTTTGTACACTCTAACCAGTTGTCCATATTTTCCTTGATATCCCAAAACTATCACATAAAAAATTGTTTTCTCTCGAAACTAACCTAACTCCATTAACCTAGGTCATAGGATTCGACGTCAATGACCTAACCTAACCCATATTCTGTAATATTTCACAACTTTTGAGAAGACGATGCCAGATTTCTGTTTTCTTTTCAAACAATGGTGCGCTAGCCGGCACGCAAGACAAACCGTTTTTCTGTGTTTCCAACGTTAGTCTCATGACAGACCACTCTTTGGTCCCATAAACGACGCTTGCGTATAGCTATAACTTGCGCCATGGACTCCGATTTATTTATTTACAGAGAATGATACAAACAGGTGATGATTATGTGAAGACTTTCAGTGAATTGATGTCATAATAACCGTGTAGTGTCGAGTTGAAGTTCCAAGGGGATATGTCAGTATAAAATGCATAATTTCATACTTCTTAAAATTCAATTTTATCTCCCACATTTGTGGATTTTATTATTACATATCTCTACATCAAACGTTTTTTCAACATAGAGATTTTATTCTTGACAAAGGACCCCGCACTTTTAGTAGGTGAAGTGGCGACCGGTCAAATTTTCTGAAAATTTGGTATGTTGTTGTACCCGACTCATTGACCAAAAGTGTCAATGGGCCCAACCCAATCCTATGGCTAGTTTTCTAAATACGGGGTGTTAAAGTTGAAAATTGCCCAGATTTTCGGATTTATTTGCTAATTATTAAGAGTTACATTGGATTTCTGTTGCATACACACGTTTACTACATGTTCTAGGTATGAAACTAGAGGATACGTATGATTAAAAATATTTATATTCACCGGGTGATTCACGAATATATGACAGTAGTTTTTTCCCAAAATTCACTTTTTCTACTGTGACGTCAGGAGGGCTTTTTTTTGAAATGTTCTTTCCGATTTAGTATAATGACGACAAAATATTGCACAGTGCATATTTTTTATACAGAGAGAACCACTAGACATAATCATATTTTTTTAGGATCAATTCGAAGTCCTGTATTTTTGAATTGATTTTTGGGAAAAGTAATACCACAAACATATGTGTGTCTCTAATCTCCAAAATATTCAGAGTGGTTTATTCATAGGAAGGTTTTCAATTTTGGGAAAAGTACAAAAAACATGAACACCCTGTATTCGAAAATTTCCTCGGTCAAACTCAACTATTTTATCACTATATATTGATTCCCACAACATCTCCCGAGGTATGAATTTTAAATCCGATACTATGACCAGTTCAATTCATACGAAATATTGGTTCCGAGTATATGAACAGAAAAGAGTTTTTTTCATAAATTTTCAACACTCTGTATCTGGCATGGAAAAAATGTGTTTCGTTTGATGAGAGGAATCTGAAATTAAAATATATGTTTAAGTGGATGACTCACCCTGTATATTATACAGTAGCCTTCCTATTATGGACCCTTGGGGAACTCCTGCTTCTAAATATCTGAGTGTGGAATCATCTATTTTCACAAAAGTTCCTATCCCTCGAATAATTCCTTATTATTCTGCATAGCTCAAGTGAAAAACCTTCGGTTATCATTTTATATGCTAGTCCTTCATTTCATTCTCTATCAAAGGCTTTGGCTACATTTAGAGTAGTCGTAATCTTGTTGCTTGTTTATTCTGAAATCCTTCTGTGATATACTCGGTCAGTCTAAAGCCAGTTACAGACACAGCGGTTTTCGCCGAGTCGACGGCTGATTTTGCTTCTGTGAGACGAGTCGACTTGGGCGGCGGTGTGTGATTTCATAGCGCAAAAGCACAGGCCAATTCCGCCGACTCGGCGATTTTCACGGCCGCCGACCACTGTGTCTGTAAAACTGGCCTTAGGAGCTGTTGTTCGGTTGAATGTTGTTTTCTGAATTCAAATTGTTGTCTTGTTATCGTCACCAGAGCTTCTATTTCTTCGTCGAGTCGTCTGACAAGACTCTCTCCACCATTTTTCCTAGAGCTGGGAGAAGGCTTGTTGGTCTATAGTTCTGAGGGAACTTTTTGTCTCTACGTGGTTTATTGGAAACCGAACTGCAGACCAATCCTCTTCCAGAGACCGGTCATGTGATATTTCATCTAGTACATATTTATATTTGAAGTTATGAGGTTCGTTAATAAAAGTTTGCTCAATCGTTGGAGAACATTTTATTCAGCTTCTTCCTTCCTATACACTTAACCTATGGGCAGGAATTCAAATATTGGGTGGACAGAACTTTATTAACATCTTATAACAAGGCCAACGTTTCAAAGTCTATCGAATGTAGAGTGTTAATTGTTAAGCTATTGTCTCGGTATTCCATAAGGCAGTATATCAAGGAATTTTTTTTCTATTTTTGATTATTCACTTTTGCTGTTTACATATTTTATTTTCGAATTATATCAAATCGCGGAACAATATATGGGAGATGGTCTTATCGATGCAACATTTAAATGTGGCATCCATAATATGTTGTTGTTTTCCTTATGGATGCCTTATGGAATACCGAGAGAATGGCTTAACAATTACCACTCTACATTCATCTTTCATTAACTAGGTAACCTCTTCATTTGTCTTGGTTTTGCCGAGTTTTCATGATCTGAATTGTTGTATTCTCTTGTAGCCCTGAAGAAGAAGTCGATTGACTTTGAAACGTTGGCCTTGTTATAAGATTTTAATAAAGTTCTGCCCAAATACCCGGTATTTGAATTCCTGTTTTTATACCATGGACGATACTGAATCTCAACTTAACATGGGAAGTTTCACTTTTGCTGGAAGTTTTTGTTATAGAGTGTCCATGCTGAATGATTTCAAAATGTCTGCATTTCATTGTTCACAACATACGACATTGCTTTACTCATTTGAAATTGTTTTGTCTCAATTCGATAATGTCAGTTCTTGATTTGATTGTGAGTCTCATTTTGGAGTTTGAAAGTAATAGAAGGGTTCATACATATAAACTACTGATGAACCTATAACTTTCAGATTTCATAATATGCAATGGTTTGAAAAGAAAAACAGTGTTGTTCTGGACAAGAGACCAATACGATTTAAAAATGGAGGTGTACGTCAACAACCTAATACTTCCGAATGTTCTCAGTTACAAACGGAATAATGCTAGCGTCGATATTTCACTGAACATGTAGCTAGAAAATACCTTCCCGATAGGAATCGATTAAACGACGCGTGTGAACCGATGCGTAAATATCGCAATTCGTAAATGTGCGACGCTGTTGCTGCCAGTATCTGCCACACGAAGCGTGCCGTACTGCGGGGACTTAACTTTACGAGCTCCCTTAATTTAATGCCCATAAAGATGGACCGGGATCTTTAACTTTCCGCGTTTTGATATCTTTCGGTGTCAAGGAATCCCTTTTGTTGCTTTTCCTGGCGAACATGATTAAACTTCTCCCTTTCCTCTTTTCTCTTTGTAGCGCAGTGGTTCCGGACCCCGAGGAGCCATTATTTCTCCGCCTTTCCTTTGTTCCTGATGTCTATCATAGCGGCGCAATAAATGGGTAATTCGTTTTCCAAATATCACACCTTGAATATCCCTGCACCCTTATCTATTGAGCTATTCAGAATTATACGACCTAACTTCAAGAAATAGGGATTTCGATCAAGGGTTGTCTCAAATTTCTGGGTCATTTGGAAGAGTTGCCGGTTCTTCAAGATAGCAGATTTCAAACAACGCAATGATATGATATTTTTACTTCTCCATTTTCTACCAATAAAGGCGAATACTCAATTTTCTTCTTTCGTTGTTTGTCCCCTTGGTAGGTACTTAAAATCAAATGGAAGAACTTCTAGTTTTCTGGCTTACTTCCCTCAGAGTCATGTAGTATTATCGTTTCGAGTTAGTAGATGCCATTTGCCAATACTCGTTTATTGCAAAAGTCGAATCTCTCCAGGTAATTGGATGGAAATCACGGACATCAATGTGTAGAATATGTGGATGATTTTTTATCATATATTATGCAATCAAAGTATTAAAATTTACTCTCTAGAGTGATATCTGTATCTCTAGATATATTTATTGCATAATGGAATTGAAGTGAGCTTTGAAATTAATATTCCGGATAAAGTCTATACTTTTATTTAATTGAAGTTTTTTCAGATTGTGTTGGTTATGGGTAGGTATATATACAGGGTGAGTCTTTGACTTGTGCATATATTTCAACTGAAGATTCTTGAGGTCAAAAGAAACCTTTTTTTTGTTTTCCATTTTTCCGAATTCGGCTCTGTTAAAAAGATATAGCCATTTGAAAACAAACATGTGGCTGAGTACGTGCCTGAAAACATTCTTTGGAACCAATGCAAAGTTCATATTTCTCGATTAAAATTAAGTTGGTGTATTTGGGGGAACTCAAGTACTAACCTTATTTGAATAAGAATGGTAAAAACACGATATTTCTTAAAAAAACACTCAGTTTGGTCCGATTATGTCGGCAATTGAAAAGCCATATTTCTCCCATATAATTGAGTTCCTTCTTCGATTTTCCTAAAGATTAATCTGTAAACACTAAAAACCTGTCCATATCCTCCTTGATATCTCAAAAATATTTTGTGAATGATGGTTTTAAATTCAATTTATAATTTTGATCAAGCTATAACCTATTCAAATCGATGTTAATGAAATCTTCTGTCAGAGACAAACCTTCTGTGGAAAATTCACAGAACTTGAATGTGTTTTGTATGTTGCCAGTTTCAGCAATATTCTTGAAACTAGGGAAATTGATTTTTCTGATTGCATTACTAGATAAATATCTATGAATTCGACCATAGATCACCTTCCTTAACATTAGGAATCGACCCTTAGACTAAGAATCGACCTATCTCAAACGACTCAAATTACTACCACTATTCCGTTCTTATACTTCACATGCACAGACCACAGGTCTGTGTCACATGTATGTGTCACATGTCTGCGGTAGTTCAGACGGTTCAGCGGTAGTTCAGTCACATAGCGTATGACGTGAGATTTCTATGGTTTGGAGGTTAGAAATTAAAATTCTTCCAACGAGAGAATAGGCTATGTTGATGTTTGTGACGAATTATTATTTAAATTTGAATAATGAAATGAGTACCTAGAAATCATGATGTATTTCTGTCGGAGCCCGAAACTGATGAAATAAACTAGGTGCATATTTTAGAGAACGAGATATCTCTATAGTCAATTCATTCACAGAATTGGATTGATTCATTGAATGAAATAAGGGTCCAAATATCAATATCGAACAAAAAATGAGTTGAACTGTCGAACACATGAGTCAGAAGATCTCTCTTTGAAGCACATCTCTGCTGATAGACGGTAAAGTAAAAAATATCGAAATTTTATGACATAACAAACGTTTTTCCATCATAGAGATTTAGATACTTAATAGGTCAGTGATTTCCAAATGAAAATTCGACAAACATTCTGACAACGTTGTTAACTTTTAATTCGATTACAGAGTACTGACACATCTTCGATTCGGTGATATTTACAAGGCAGGAAAGTACCCAGATCATTCTCGAGATTTATGATTTTCTCGTCAAATTTTATCGGGTAAAATTGGGAATTACTCGAGAACTACGCGTTTTATTGAAAAAACTAAAGAATAATTTTATTTTCCAAACCGATTGCTTCTTTCGAAAATAGGAACCGTTCTACTTTTTCACGTGGTTTTATAGTATTTTTGCGCGAATTTATGAGTTGGCTAGCTGCAACTTTCATACCGGGGGGAATATTGAATAAGTTTTGATTTGGGTATATGCATCATGATAGGAATGAATATTTCACCAAAATTCAGTTCATTTGAAATAACGGTTCCGAAGATATGAACAGAAAAGTGTTTTTTTCGTGGATTTTTGACACCCTGTATATTCCAAACGAAACCGAATTTTAAAAAATGGTATAGGAAAAAAGTGTTTGGTTTGATGGGAGGAATCTACAGTTAAAATATATGTACAAGTCAAAGACTCACCCTGTATATGGTGCATGTCACAGCAGGAACTTGAACTTACCCAATAATGTATGAATAACATTGAAAACATTGAGGACTGCGGCTGTCATGCAAATCATTTATACAAAGAATAAATGCCGTCGCAAGTTCACTATCACTGGAAACTTTTATAGCACATATGAAAAATATGCCAATCTAAGACCGCTGACTACCGAAACACGCTTCTTTACCAATTATAGAGACTTGCACGAAACAAGTACAGGCATTAATAAAATTGGAAATATACCCGGAGTAGTGGCTAAATTTCTAAATCTGAAGTATCCTGAAAAAGACACGGTGCACTCATTTCGCCCTTCATCTGCTACAATATTAGTAGATGCAAGAGGGGATTCAACTTCTCTGAAACGATATGAATATATCGACGATTTTGCTACTCACATTTCCAATAAAATTATGGGTGCCATCAGCGGTACTTCGAAAGCCGACACTCCGCCTCTTCGAGAAACTGACATCGAGACTACTTGGATACTCGAGCTCTCGTGGAGAGAAGAAATGTACTGTTTTACCAATTCTTATCGACTCGAGAAATCAAAGAAAAAAAAATGGATGTTTGATAGAATTGAAAATAAATACCACAAAGCAAATACTGAAGGAATGGTACTTACGGTTGTTCAGACTGAAAGTTACGTATCTGCTTCTGTCTGATTTCGTGTGGTGTTGTACTGGGTTAAAGTCCTTATCACACGAATTCACTTTTTTCGGGTGGCGAACTAAAGGACGACGACGTGGAAAGTATTTGTTAAGGGCTTCGAGCTAAGCCGTGTAAACACAATGCGACTGAAGGCAGGTATATGCTTGTGGGATTTTTGCAACAGCCATAGAATCGCACAGAGCACAGAAAATCTCGGTCTTATTCTTAACCGAGTAAGCCCATCCTATATGTAAACTTTGTGGTATATTAAATAAAAAGTATGAACTTTGAACACTACTACTGTACATAATGTACAAATAACAGGAAGAAATCTGTCTCCTCGTTGCAAAGTCCATTATAATTTACCAATAGTTATAATCATAATACATATTATTTGAAATATCTACAGTTCTAAGCAGTAATCTTCTTCAATAATTACTTTTCTTATAAAATTCTCAAAGTGCCATGATGAAGTGAAAAATTTATTGATTTTTTGCAATTATGCATTAATCTGTGGTCGTCAAAAAAAAGTACATTTCTTGTGTGAAAAGTGCCATTTCACACTAGTAGCGTGATATACTTTCTCAAAGAATTATTCATAAATACATTCCATGAGTATAAAATAATTTCTAATGATTCCGAAAATGAAACCAACCTTTTAGTCGTAGAAAATGTTGTCTGTCATCAGATGATTACTCTTCAGAATTATCTTTATGTCAACTTAGTGTAAAGTCTATCGTTTGAGGCATGAACACGTTCGCACAAACATATAAAATATTTTCGTAGGAATGTTGTGATAAACGCGGCATGAATGGTAGAATATAAAGCATATTGAAGGATTTTCCAATAAGAGGTGTTATTTCGACATTCAAAGAAAAATGTCATGAATGATAGGATGTTTATTTTTTATTATTTTTTTATTATTTAACCAAATCGCGAAGTGGCTGCCCTATGTCCTCGGTAGTCTCACAAAATCCATCTTTGTGGTCTTGAATCGACGCTGGGCTCTTGGCGTAGACCTTCCTTTCCGCATGGCCCCAAAGGAAGAAGTCGCAAGGTTTCTCATCACAAGCTCTCGGTGGCCAATTGTAATCACCACTTCGAGAGATAACATGGTCCGGAACCTTTTCCCGTAAAAGATCAACGGTTTCCTTAATTGTGTGGCACGTAGCGCCGCCATGTTGAAAGTTAACGTTGTCCATATGAATACCATCCAATTCCGGTCATAAACAATCATTAATTATCTATCGATAGCGCAATTCATTTACCGAAACTGTTGCCCAAGCTGACCGCACCAAACAGTCACACGTTGAGGGTAGATATGCTTTTCTGAACTACAATAACTTTTGGGTGTTCCGAGCCCCAGATGCGACAATTTTGCTTGTTCACGGAGCCACCGATGTGGAAATGAGCCCCATCACTCAAGATGATTTTTAGATGGAATTCCGGATCTTTTTCATGCATTCCAAGGACCCAATCAGCAAAGACATGACGTTGTTGATGATCGGCTGGCTTGAGTTCTTGTGTTGAATGAACCTCATAAGCTTTAAGACCAAAATCTTCATGCAAAATACGGTGTAATGACGTTTGTGAAATGCCTAATTCCAAAGAACGACGAAGAATAGACAAACCTGGGTTTTTTTAACATGGCTACAGCAGCAATATTCCCGGCTGTTCTCAAGCGACGTGCACGGGTATTTTTTTCACATCACTAACTTGTCCCAACAGCTCAAATTTTTGCACCAATTTCTGTATTGCGGTTCGACAAGGTGCTTCACGAAGACCCAAAAATGTTCGAGCTTTGAGAACCCTCTCTGCCAGATTTTCACCATTTTTATAGTGAATTTCAATCATTTCAATGCGTTGTTGAATCATGTGTCTTTCCATTCTTATTGATGGCGCAGTTTCTTCTTGTCGAATCTCAGAAAATGACAGCTTAGAAAATGACTTCTACCAAAATAGCGGGCTATTCGAAATAACAACTCTAATTGAAAAACCCTTTGCAAGTAGGTACTGAAAATTAGTTTTCACCTTGAACTGTAAAACTTTCAAAAAATGGGCAGGAGAATGGGTTGTATAAGATTTCTCATATTTAAACAAATATAAGGGTAATTCTCATCGAATTCCAAAATTTGAGTCCACCGCTATTGATACAGATACCCATGTAATTATTATCGATGTTAGGTTTTTATTTTGACGCTAGGTACCTTTTCTTCCATCACCGCGAAAAACGAGATATCATTAAATGCAATTAAAAAGTTATTACTAATTTTATATCATAAAAACTAGTTTGGGCCCACGGATCCGCCTTTTTGGTAGATCAATCTTGTCAGTAGATCAATGTTAAATGTAGATTCGCATTTATATACAAAAAAGGCCAATGGTAAGTAGAACATTTTTTTTTACAGGTGTCAAACTCTATGACGGACATCGACAACCATAGAATGTCACAACTTGACACTCGTGTCACTCTATGACGGACATCGACAACCATAGAATGTCACAACTTGACACTCGTGTCACTCTATGACGGACATCGACAACCATAGAATACAGGTGTCAAACTCTATGACGAACATCGACAACCATAGAATGTCACAACTTGACACTCGTGTCACTCTATGACGGACATCGACAACCATCGAATAAAGGTGTCAAACTCTATGACGAACATCGACAACCATAGAATGTCACAACTTGACACTCGTGTCACTCTATGACGGACATTGACAACCATAGAATGTCACAACTTGACACTCGTGTCACTCTATGACGGACATCGACAACCATAGAATACAGGTGTCAAACTCTATGACGAACATCGACAACCATAGAATGTCACAACTTGACAATCGTGTCACTCTATGACGGACATCGACAACCATCGAATAAAGGTGTCAAACTCTATGACGAACATCGACAACCATAGAATGTCACAACTTGACACTCGTGTCACTCTATGACGGACATTGACAACCATAGAATGTCACAACTTGACACTCGTGTCACTCTATGACGGACATCGACAACCATAGAATGTCACAACGTGACACTTGTATGTTCCACCGCTATGAAGGAACACAGATATCATTCGTGCAGGGATACAATAGACATGTCTATTTCATTGTATCTCACTCTGACACATTGCACTATGCCGTGGAACGTGTGTCTTTCGCTCATTCACGTGGATATCTTCGACCATAACCTCACACTCTCACGTGAAATCTTTCGATCACTTTATTCCGTTTTCTTCAAGTCCCGAATATCATTGTTAACTTTCAATCGTATCTCGGAACCGAACTGAGAATATTTCAGTGTAATATTTCCATCGTCGTTATCTATTTTCTTGTCGTCCCTCGAAATATACGTAACCTCTACGTTTCCTGCGAACTTCATAATCCTAACCAATGAAATGGCTTTGTGACCGACAACGAAACAGCTGACTTCTTTATTGACATCGGTGAAAGAACGAATGAAATAGAAAATTAACGTTTTGGGAATTTTCAACATCTCGAGAGCCACTACGTAAGTTACTTTAAAGAGTGGAATAAGCAGATATAATAATTATGCTTACCTCGATTCGATTCTCTTTCACTCAAGTTCTTTTCCGAAGTTAAATGGAAATAATACTTTGAGAATGAAGAACGTTGGGAATTGTTGGATTAAAAGTCAAAAAATTCAAGATTATAACGATTATTTATTGTTAACTCAAAGGCTACAATGTATACAATGGAATAGTTACAAAATGCAATTATTGATATATCAGTTTGGTACACTTTAAATTATTTCATTTCCATCTATCCTTTTCAACTGTGAAGAATCAGCCATTTGGTCCTCTTCTGTATTATTAGATTGCACTGTTCACGGAATTACTCTGGGAGAAAAAATCTTGAAATTCCACCGAAGCTTCTTGTTCAATTTTTCTTCACAAATCTGCATTCATATTTCATCGTCTTCTTTTTTGCAGGAGGTCTTTTTCAGTCAAAAACATCCGGGATATCCATTCCCATGAAAACAGAGATTTCCACAGGCGTTCTCAAAAAACCCTGTTGGAAAATCCTCACCTTGATTCCATTTCATTTGAAATCAATGCTAAAACGTCCTAATTGTAACGTGTCTTTTTTCGATACAATCGGAATAAGGCTAGGTATCATTCGGTCAAAAATATCCAAGATATCGATTCCCATAAAAGCATGAAGAGTTCCACAAAGACATCCTGAAAAAATTCAAACATCACATTTTGTACGACAATCCCATATTTACATACTTACTGCTACGTTTCAGTTCCGTTTTTTCTATAAATTACCACTCTCGAAAATTCTTTACGAAAACATTCTGCGAAGCCAATATGGCGGCATATGACATGCTCATTTGTTCAAAGCGTAGATGCATAGAATGCATGTCAAAGCTCTCCAATTTTATGGACGATATCCACAGAACCTACTAAAACTTCACGTCACCCGTGAGCTGTGACGTCTCGAAACGTCGAAAAAACCCAACCTAAAAACGGACATCTGTGCGTCCCGTCAATCTTTGAAGGCCGTTGTCAAGAACCCTAACCTACATTTAACGTGAAAAGTCATCGAAATGACTGAAACTCTCTGGTTTTGTCGATTTTTTATGGCCGGATCGGAAAAATTTACCATTTTCGAGAAACGTCAAAATTTCGCGAATTTATTGTGGACACTCGGAGGACCGCGTCGAAAAACGGTTTTCATCTGTCGCCGAACGGGGATATGGGGCTTCGATCGAGAAAAAGAAACCGTCAGCTGGGGGCCTCCGAAGGTCCGAAAAGTGTCGGACCGATTCGGTTCTTCGGTCGATTTCGACCTTTTTCGGGAATTTTTTTAAAATACTTCCCGAACTCGGAAAAAAAATCCGAAGGGGCCCCCCGGAGCCCCCGTCCTTCCCCTTTCCGGAGCCCCCGTCGCCCCCTCGCCGGGGGTCGCGAGCGACCCCCGCGATCGGCTTCGCCGATCGCCTTTTTAGAGCCTCCCCAAAACTTTACCCCGTTCTGTGTTCCTTATTAAATTAAATAATAAGAAGATCATTCCCTCACGTTGCCTGCTGAAACTCAATATTTTCATCCTATTCAGTAATTTTTTGTGAATCAAATTTTAGTCAAATATTGTAATGATAATTTTCGTTATATTTAAACAACAATTCACGCCACGACAAATACTTATTGAATGACTATGGGAGTTCAATGTATGTCCCTTTGAATAAAATATAGATGCATAGAACACCTGGTGTAACGACTCCCTACTAAAAATCGTGACCAAAATTTGTAGATCAAAACGGCATCCTAGATTTCAGATTTTGGACTAGTTCCGGAATAAATCCGCAATATTTATCGGTCGTGGCGCTACTGCGGCAACGACAAAAAACGCGACCCCTTTCGGGAGAAATGAAAAACTGCACAAAATATCACGTTTTCGATCGACAAGAAAGTCTTAAACAAAATCTAATCAGTGCCAACACCAGGTATTTCTATGCATCTATAATAAAATCATTCCCTCACCTTGTCACAAATATTCGATCTATGGTCATATTGAGCGAATTCTATGAAAGTAGCTTGAGTTTTTCTCATAGAACTTATAGTACATGGAAGCTTTTACCAGATCAAAAAGTGGTTTAACATCTCAAGTTGGTGGAATACCGAAATTTCCATGTTCCCATGGATACGACTTGTCACACCGATCAGAAACACAGAAATGTTTGCCGAAATGCCAAGTGAATCGGATCTTGACGATTAAATTCATAGTACAAGGTTTTTCAGATGGGCATAACTTTCCCAGGATCGAAGAGCCCAGCAGGGAGTATCCATATTGATAAGAAGAAATCTTAGAAAATACATACAATCCTGGGAAGCCATAAGTGAAAGAATAATCAAAATGAACTTAACTATATATGGACACCGAACAACCATCATTGGAGTGTATGGTGTGAATGATGACTACCCAGTGAGCACAAAAGACAAATTCTTCGAAGATCTGAACAACGAAATTTTGAAGGTGGGGAGGTCAAGAGAAATTATGATCCTTGGTGACCTAAACTCCAGAGTGGGAAAATATAAAAACAACCAAACAGTAGGTCCATTTGGAGAAGACACAAGGAACGATAATGGAAACCGCTTAATATCTATATGCGAACAGAATGATCTGAAGATAATGAATGGCTTCTATCAACACAGGGATATACACAAATATACGTGGAGACAGCCTACAAGAAATCTAAAATCAATTATAGATTATGCAATAGTGAGGAAGGAAACAAAATGGAATATACAAGATGTCAGGGTTCACAGAGGAGCCACCTGTGGTAGTGACCATCATCTCCTCAGAGCTATAGTAGTACATAAATCAAGAAGAGACCATCATGAATCAGAGCAAGAACAACAAGTAATCCACAAACCAAGAAGATATAACATAGATAGCCTGGATCAGGAAAGTACGAAAGAACTCTACAAGAAACGTCTAAACGAAAAATTAACAGAAAAGAGGTTCCAAACCCCTGATGAGTATTATGAATATATAAAAACATGTATCCACTCAGCTGCCTACGAAGCACTAGGGATGTACGAGCCCATTAAAAATAGAAAACCATATTGGTGGGCCCCAGATATAGAAAACGATATAAAAGACAAGCGAGAAAAATATCAGAGATTCCTAAACACAAAAAACGAAAACGATAAAGCGGAATATAAAAGAGCACAAAATCTAGTTCGGAAGAAAATAACCGAAATGAAAAACAAATCATGGGAAAAAAACTGTTCAAAAATCAACACATATTTGGGTGGAACGAAGAGTACCGAGAGCTGGAGGCTGATAAAACAACTTAGACAAAACCAAAAGAGGGATATAATTTCAACAATAACGATAGACAGATGGGAGACGTATTTCAAAACACTGCTCACAGAGGATAGAACTGAATTTAAGACCACTAACGAAAATGAACAGATAACAATTATGACATCTCCATTAAGAATAACGATGAAAGAAGTAAAAGAAATATGTAAAAGTCTAAAAAACAAAAAAGCCGCTGGACCAGGAGAAATACCGGGAGAGCTCATAAAGTACGGAACGGAAAAACTTTACCACCATCTAACAACACTATTCCAGATGTGCATCAACGGGGCTACTACACCAAACGATTGGAGAACATCGTATATTTCGACCATTTTCAAGAAAGGAGATAGAGAGAATTGCTCAAATTACAGAGGATTGGCGGTGACAAGTACCCTGAGTAGAGTATATGGAAAATTATTGAAAAAGAAAATAGAGACAGAATACACTGATACAGAAATGGAGGAACAAGCGGGATTCAGAGCTGGAAGATCCACTGTGGATCACTTATATACGGTAACACAGATATTAGAGAAAAAAACAGCAAAAAATCAGGAAATTCATCTTCTCTACGTTGATCTTCAAAAGGCATACGACAGCATACCTCTGAATAAATTATGGGAGGCCATGCAACAAACAAACATTAATGCAAATGTGATAAGAGCTGTTAAGAACCTCTACAAAAATATAACCGCTAAAGTCAAAATTCAAGACACACTTTCTGAGAATATACCAATTACAAAGGGTCTCAAGCAGGGTTGCTGCCTCTCCCCTGTGTTGTTTAAGATATACCTACAGCAAGCACTCAAAAAATGGATGAAAAGTTGCAAAGGAATGGGAATACCATTAACAGACGAAAATACATTATATACACTATTTTTTGCGGATGACCAAATAATTCTAGCCCAAGATCATGATGACCTAGAGTATATGGCAAGAAAGCTGGTGGAGGAGTATGAAAGATGGGGTTTGGAGATCAGTGTTGAGAAAACCCAAATTATGACGGTGGGGGGAACATCGGAGGATATAAGGTTGGAAGATGGACGAATTATAGGAGACTGCCAGGAGTACAAATACCTGGGCCTGAAGATGACACGGGACGGAACACTGGATGAGGGGATCAAGGAAAGGATAATACAGGCGAGAAGAGCGATTTCCATGTTGAACGGAATTTTGTGGGACCGAAGCATCTCGAAATCTAATAAAAAGACCATATATAATACGATAATAAAGAGCATAATTAGTTATGGATGTGAGGTATGGCCGCTGAAGAAGAAAACAGAAAACATGCTACTGGCAACCGAGATGGACTATTGGAGGAGATCCGCTGGAAAATCAAAGATGGAAAGGATCACAAATTCGAGGATAAGAGAGATTATGGGTATCGAACATACGATCCTTGACGATATCAGAACAAAACAACTTGTATGGTTTGGGCATGTACAACGAATGCCCGAAAATCGAATCCCGAAACAGGTATTACTCTGGACACCGCAAGGACGAAATAAAAGGGGCAGACCCAGGACAAGCTGGCGAGAAGGAATAGATAGGGAATTGAGGGAGAGAGAACTACCAGATGATCTATGGTTAAATAGAGAGGAGTGGAGGTTAGGTGTCGGAAAACGGCGTAGGACGTTTTAAAACGACATATATATATATATATATATATATATATATATAACTTTCCCCCCACTGAGGACGAGAAAAGTGGGGAAGGTGCCGTTAGACTCGTGTGTTCCTAGCATTTATTTACCAAAAGTTACGGTTTGGTGCGCTGTATCGCAAACTCGCATCATTGGCCCTTACTTCTTCGAAGACGTTAATGGTCGTGCTGTTACCGTGAACTCAGAGCGGTACGTCGAAATGATCAACAACTTCTTTATCCCCGAATTACGACGGCAACGTGTTCCAATCCGACGTGTGTGGTTCCAACAGGATGGGGCGACCGCCCACACAGCCAGAGCATCAATGGACGTTATTCGCCCTCTCTTCCCTGGTCGCCTTATTTCCAGGTTTGGCGATGTTCATTGGCCTCCCCGGTCCCCAGATTTATCCATATGCGATTTTTTCTTATGGGGACACCTCAAGGCTAGAGTATACGAGACCAAGCCCCGAACTCTGGACGAATTGAAAAGGGCTATTCGCGTGGAAGTTGCCCAAGTTGAGAGAGCGATGTTGGAGAGAGTCTACGCGAACTTCCAAGAGCGCCTCCAGCACTGCATCACCGATTTCGGCCACCACATGCCTGATGTGATTTTCCACACTTGACTGTCTCAAATGCTATTTCCTTGAGAATCTGATTCCGTCAATAAATGTGTTTTTGAGTAAAAATTAACGCTTTTATTATTTTTTTAAAACCATCCATCCTCCGTGCCGCACCCTGTATTTCTGTGTTTCTGTTCTGAATGACAAGTCGTATCCATGGTAACATGGAAATTTCGGTATTCCTCCAACTTGAGATGTTTATCCATTATTTTAAGCTGAGCAGCAAGGCTAATAGCATTCCATGTACTATAAGTTCTATGGTTTTTCTAGCCAGTCAATGCGCGAATTATGTTACTATGGTGATTCTGATTAAACTTCAACTTGGTTTCGTGCAATAGTGTATTCAGTTACAATTATTACTATATTACTTTTCCCCACATCATTAGACATTATCAAAAAATAAGGTGAGTATGAGTAAAAGATACATTATATTTGGATGCGTTTTGGGGGGTAGTGTTCATAGTTCAAAATGTTTTCATAAGGTCAGGGCTATGTATCTATGTTATCTTAGTTTTCGTGTTATTTCGTCATTCCCTCATTTCAAACTGAAGTGAGAGAATGACGGTGAGGGAAGGACTTTTAAACTAAGATAACTCAGATTTTTATTTCTTTTGTCATGTGGTACGTGAGTTTATCGTTTTTTCTCGTTTGGGGGGCAAATAATGGCAAGAAAAAAGAAATTGTCCGATACAGAGGCAAAATTAAAAAAGAAAGAGTACGATAAGAAACGCCGAGAAGAAATGAAATCTACTCCTGATAATTTAAATAACTTAAATCTGAGGACCACTATATGAGTGAAATCTAGTATCATATGTATTACGAAACTGTCACAAAAAAAATTCTAATTTATTGAAAAATTTTTTGAGAATTCATTCCTGAATAATTTTGGAATTTCATGGGAATTACCCATAAACAGAATTTCTGAACTTTTGTTGTGGAAGAATATATTCATTATTTCCCTTGTGTCGATCTTGCAATATTTGGGTTCCCAGAAAAGAAACGTGATGTCTGGCGGTTCGTGGAACTGCATCGATCAAAACAATGTATCAACAAAACGCGACAGAAATATTAATCGTTGTTATTACTAACAAGACCAATGTAATCCCGGTAAACAGTGCCTGTACGGGTTTCCCAGCTGTAAATCAAACATTATCAGTATTTATTCAAGCCTCTCTATACCTACTTTGAATCGAGCTTTCCCAGACTGAAACTTCAAACATGAAAACACTGGCTGCCAAAGTGAAATTTCAGTTTCAGCTCAACCTAATATTGAGCTCGCGTAATTATGTAGTTTATGTACCTACAGATGAAATTTCAGCGAGTGGATCTAATCGAAATGTAATGGAATACGTTTTGTAGGATTTCTGTGTTGCAGGTGTATATTTCGGTTTTATTTATGGAGAAACGAATAACTTTTTTTTTAGACATTCCGATACAGATAATAATATGGTTTTCAACCCATTCTCTCCCATAGTACTCATTTGAGTACAGTTGAAATTTCTCTCTGCAAAAGTCATCTTTTGAAATATTCCTGAAGTTTAAGAACTTGATAGTGTTTTACAATGAACATGGAACCTGCAACTGCGAGGTTTTGTTATGGATGCTACAGATGACGATTATATCGAGGGTATTTTCTGTCAAAACACGTCCTTACTAGTTGCAGATTTTCAAAGTGTTAATTTTGATTGTGTATTGAGAGATATTTCATTTGGCCCTACTTTTCTGACTGTTAGGTACGTATTCAAGTTATTGATACTTTTTTAGAAAGAATTATTAATTTTTTCTTCGAGAAAACGATAAAAACGTTGATGTACTCGTTTGGGTACAGTGGGAGAATAGGTATTAAAAAATTTGGAATTTCAATCCAGCTTGAATTCAATATGGATGATGATTTTGGGTCGATTCATTCGAAATATTATTACGGAAAACGTTTAAAAACTTTGGGAGGAGCAATGGACGAAATAGTTTCCTTGAATATTGAACCTGATATCATTAGGTATTCTTCCTCTCGGTGTAGATTGTCAAACCGATGAGGAAGAGTTTGACGAAGATGAATGATTAAATACATATAGTTCATTTATTCTTTTGGTTTGCATTAATGAATTTAAATTGATTGTCCATCACAGTATTTGTGGTTATTTTTTTTCCATGGAACAAATATAATATAATATATGATTTTTTTTTCTCTCACTAGCTTTCTAATTAAATTTTCTTCATCTAGGTTTCAATAAGTATGTCTCTTGATAATAATTTGAGATTCGGCCATATTAATATAAGGTCCTTACCTCCCAGCTTCCTAGATTTTAAACAGATAATTCAATACGAAAATTTGGATTTTGTTGGAGTCTCTGAGACCTGGTTAAATGATAGTAACGCCAAAGATTATCAGATCCCCAATTACAGTACCGTTTTTCAAAATAGAGAGGGAAGAGGCGGAGGAGTGGCTGTTTTTATTAAAAGTCAATATAAACATAAACGAGTTGAGAATGAGTTCACAAAAAATAATTATTTTGAGCAGATTTGGATCACTGTACAGCTTAGAAAAATTAAACTGATCATAGGATGTGTGTACAAACCACCACATTACAGGTATGCAGAATTTCAGACTGTTTTTGATGATGTTTTAACTTCCCTATTGCCTCACTGTGATAAACTTTGTTGTGTCGGAGACTTTAATTTGAATTATTCCGGCTTTCCACTTTCCCGAGAAGTATCTGAGTTTAATTATCTTTTGGAAAATATGGGACTAACACAGGTGGTTACTCAGCCAACCAGAATAACATCCAACTCAAGTTCTTTGATTGATTTAATATTGCTAACTAATGATGTTGAAGTAGTAAAATCGGATATCATACCATCGAGCTTTTCGGACCATGAATTCGTCGTTTGTGAGTGCTGTATTCCGAAGATCGCTAGGCGGATTGAACATCGCGAATTCAGAGATTTATGCAATATTGATTTGAAACAATTTGACTATGACTTACGGTCCATACCATGGAGAAACATATATGATATTGACAATATCGATGGTAAAGTCGACTTTATTAATGAAAATTTTAGAATCCTCCTAGACTTGCATGCACCTAAAAAAATGGTACGAATAACTAGAAATAATTGCCAACCTTGGTTGAAAAATGTCAAGCCGCTAAAGAAACTTCGAGACAAGGCCTTAGAGAAATTCAAAAAATATCGTACCGCAGAATATCGAGATGAGTATAAGAGAATCAGGAACTTAACCAACCTTACAATTTATCACGAGAAAAAGGCATTTTTGAATCACAAATTCTCGAATACGGAAGATTTTTGGCGCGATTTAAACTATTATTGTGGTAATGTTGGAAGGGGAAAAGTTGAAATGCCTAATCATCTGAAGAACCCAGATGCGATAAATAATTTTTTCATATCTTCGATACCTAAGTCTTCTCTGAATAATGACGAAATTGTTAAATTCTACTCAGATAATATAAAAGAGTCAGTGTCATCTATTCTGGATTTCAAAAAAGTTGACGAAACGGATATTTTGAAAATGATAATGAAGATTAAGTCCAAGTCGTATGGTCTTGATGACATTAATATTTCTATAATTAAATTGTGCTCTCCTTTCATCCTTCCATTCATTACTCATGTAATCAATTTCTGTATAGAACATTCGGTTAATCCTAAATCATGGAATAGAGCGCTAGTGATTCCACTCCCAAAATCACACCATCCTGACGGCTACAAAGACCTTAGACCTGTGAGTATATTGCCTTGTTTTTCTAAAATATTAGAAGGGGTTATTAACGAACAACTGATAGAGCACTTGGAATCTAACTTCATCCTGCCTGACACTCAATCAGGTTTTCGTAAGAAACATAGTTGTACAACTGTTCTTTCAGATGTAACCGATGAAATATTACGAAACACAGATAGTAATAAAATGACCCTTCTGGTATTACTTGACTATACAAGAGCCTTTGATACAATCAACCGTAAAACTTTACTGGCTATTCTACACTATATTGGTCTTGGTGAAAATGCTGTGAAATTCTTCCAAAGCTATCTTGAACGCAGATCCCAAATAGTCAAAATGGACAATAGTTTTTCGGAAGAGTTACTCACGGATACGGGAGTACCACAGGGATCAATTCTGGGACCTTTGCTTTATACGATATATACATCAACGCAGAGACATATATTCAAACATTGTAAGGCACATTACTATGCGGATGATACTCAGGTGCTTTTATCGTTCTATAAGGAAAAAGTTTTAGATTCTTGCAAGATTATGAATGAAGAAATGGACAAACTTAGAGAATATGCATTGCAACACAATCTTTTTTTAAATACAAAAAAATGCTACTTAATGATATTCGGTCCAAAAAATCATGTTGCGGAGGTTAGGGATATGATCGACGTGAGGATGGGCGGAATGAAATTGGAGATTAAGGATAGTGTGAGGAATTTGGGATTAATGTTCGACTCTTCTTTGAGATTTGAACAACATATTTCGAACAATGTAAAAAGCGCATACAATAAGCTCAGACATTTCTACGGCAATAGACGTTTCATTCCCCAAGAACGTAAAAAATTATTATGCGATTCAGTAGTATTATCGGGATTCAATTACGCCGATGTTGTATATGGCACTTGTTTGACAGCTGTGCAGAAGTTGAGAATACAGAAGGTGCAGAATTCTTGCCTTCGTTTCATTTACGGGATCAGAAAGTTTGATAGAATATCACATAAAATCGGGGAGGCTGGATGGTTGAGTATGGAGAATCGAAGGAGGTTTCATATGTCGTTGTTTTTCCATAAAATCATTATAGATAGAAAACCAGCATATTTACACAGAAAAATTGTATATAGGAGTCATGTTCATAACATCAATATTAGATCAAAAGGCCTGATAACACCACCTATCCACAGGACAGCTCTGTTTGAGAGGAGTTTTTCTTACAATATAGCTTTTGTGTATAATTCTCTTCCAATGCTCTTTAAGTCTATGAATGTGTCTAGATTCAGAAAAAATGTATTTGAATATTACTTTGATAGCTCATGATGAGGATATATTTACCTTTTTTGTTTAATTTTTGTTTCTCCTAACTTGGATTGATGGGTGTAAAACAGTATTAATGTACGCCATATAATTTTGAAATAACGTTTTTTAATTTTTTTTTGATAGGTTAAGTAGAGCAGAATGTGTGCTTGTCGCACATTTCTGGACTTCGCCTTTTCCCACTGTTTTCTTGAATATTTTGTTTGTAATCCATTTGTTTGGGAATAAAGACAATTATTATTATTATTATTATTATATTCCTGGTGAGGTAAAAATTCAATATCACACTAGAGAGCCTTCATTATCCGAAAATGCGGTGAATAACGAGGATAGTTTCAGTTCAGATGACAATGTGCCGCTTTCACTATCGGCCAAAATAGTATATTCTAAAACTAGTTGCAGAATGGGCTCCTATTCCAATACGAATGCGAAATTCGAAAACGAGCGACGAAGGAGCGAGTTTTTGAACGCATGAGTATTGGAATTGCATTCTGCAACGAGGATTAGACGATATTTTCTCTATTTCACTCAAATTTTGTGAAATTCAACGAAAAAATTCAAATTATAGGTCCTAGTGAGTTTCATATTGTATCTTGGCAGTTGGTGTGAACGTTAGGAAATATGAAAATTGACGTTTCTAAATTGACGTCTGCTGAAATTTAAAAGGATCGAAAGTCATTGCTGACAACCACAAAACGAAAAATGTTACTGAAAACGATGCTGTAATGAATTCATTACGGCACTGTTTTTAGTACTGTAATGAACTCATTACGATACTGAAATAGAGAAAATATCAGAAAAACTGAAGATACACCTGAATGGGCTTATGATTATTAGTATGTCTGGTGAAACAAAAAATTATGATGAAGGACTGCGGAAAATGGCAGAGAATGTAAAGAATGATTATCCAGTGAGAACTTTCGTGAGATTTTTTGAGAGTGTGAGAATGATCGTGGAGAAATCAAATCTTTATGCTTTGCAGAAGAATTATCATAGCTTTTTGGTCACCCTATGCATTGTGCATGACTGTCTTATACAATTTCATTGAAATCATTGAAAAAAGTTTCTTATGAACATTTTTCAATGAAGAATTTGGTTTTTCGTGAAACTTGTTTTTATCCTGGATCCTCCCAGTGTACTCATTCGAGTACACCATATTTTTTTTTTAATTTTTCTAGTACTTTTGTATCAAATATGCATCGAATAAACCAAAGATATCATGGAAATGAATAAAAAAATCCGTGGGAGGTAATGGGTTGAAATGGGATAATACTCGGACTAAACATTATCGGTTATAGAATTTCGATGACTCATAGTAATTAAGATTTTTACTCACAGCCAGGTAGGTATGCCTTCCGATCCAGTGGTCAGAATCACTTTTTTATTAAGAACAGTCCACATGTATTGAGCTTCATCCATAGGAAATATCAATTTCTTGGGTGATGAAAGAAAGATGGGGGAAAACATAATTGTCTAGGATTTTTCGGAGGATAGAGAAAGAGAGGGAGAGTTTATTGGTGCTAATGCAAAACAAAATTGCTTACACAGGTCATTACACAATATATATCCAAAATATCAAACACATAATGTAAATCTAAAATAGCGAACACATAATGTATATCTAAAATAATAAATTAAACATAAACATGTGAAAAAATGTATAATAATTCAAAACATGTATAAAACCACATTAAAGGAGTGTGAAAAATTCAACGACAAAATGAGACTATCATATCATATATCAATGACTACCACTATTGAATTTTCGAAATTCATCTAATGAATCGCTTTCAACCTCCTCTTGAATTCAGTCTGTGTTAGACAGTTAGACTTCTTATCCAACTAGGTAACCTGTTATACAGGGCAGTTGCACAGTAATCTGGTCTTTGCTGTGATCTCTTCAACCTAAAATAATCCTGTCTGATACATGATTTTTGTCGTGTATTGTAGTCATGAACATTCGACTGCAGGCGATATCTTTCAATATTATCATGTACATATTTTAAATTTTTAAAAATGAAAATAGATGGAAAGGTCAGCAGGCCTAATTTCTTAAATGATTGTTTACAACAGTCTCTGTATCCAAGTCCATCCAAAATCCTAATGGCACGCCTCTGCAATCGGAAAATGTCGTCACGTCTAGCACAATATACGGTTCGTAAAACATCTGCAGGCAGAGAATACGAACGCGAACGCATTTCTGCTAAGAGCTGTCATCAGGTCATCCACATGAGCACGCCAGGTGAGTGAGGCATCTAGGCGCACACCAAGGAACCCCACCGCCTGAACCACACCGTCCTCCTGTCTATTGTTTTTAAGGCATAAAATCAGTCGTTGTGTCTTGCCATCATTCATACGAAGTCCATTAGCACCAAACCAATCCAAGGCCGCCGATCGCGCCTTATCAGAAAGACTGCACAACTCAGTCATGTCCGTGGTTCTAACTACAATGGTGGTATCATCTACGAATAGAATAGACTCAGCATCAGGCACATAATCAGGAAAATCATTAATGTAGACCTGGAATAGTATGGGACCCAAGATGGAGCCCTGCGGTACACCAATTTTTATTGGTCTCAACTCTGAATACATACCATCCTTATATACTGCCTGATATCTATATATATATATAAAAGAAAGATGTTGGTTACACCATTTATAACTAGAGATCGGATGGACTGTTAGCTATGAAACTTCATTTATGGAATCGTCTTCGGTCTGGTAATTATAAAATACAATAAAACTTCGAAAAAATTGATGAAAGTTTTACTTATGCAGGAAATGCTTTTCCTTCTTTTGAATAAGGAATAAGGTGTCGCTACCGTTGATGCGTAGTACAGTGAATGGACAAGTCACTGTACGTAGTCGTAGGTTGATATTACCGCTGTTAGATGGCGATATGTGATTCGCATAGAACTCATGGAAGTCTATTGCCAGATCAAAAAGCGGGTAAACTTATCTCAAGTTGGTTATTTTTGGAATGCTTTCGAATTTCTGTTTGGGTAATAGATATATTTGCGGAAATAACTGAATCCAAAATTGCCCATAATTAGTAATTGACATATTATATTCGTGTTTCTGTTCGCAGAGACAGTATTGTAAGCGTCAATAATTTTGAAACGTTTGCTCATCGGGCTTTCACTTATGATATACAATAATGTTTTATGGGTTGCCTAATCTGATCTGGTCGAATGACCATTAATAAATTTGAATATGAGTTCAACATAATTCACAGTGTTGATAATTTTGCCGTGTCAATCGTACTATCGACATTTTAACATCTCGATTTGTCTTCGACACACACAGTGTAAAGTCTCATAAACTCCAAAATGACAATCGGTTCATATTGTTCTTGAAATGAATTCTTTATCTTCGAGGTAGCTTCATCACAAGGAGCCGCTCATTGTAACTAAGTCGCTGGTAACCTAAACCCATCCTAGTAGCTCGTCTTTGTATGTTCTCCAAGGAAGTCCTGTCACCAACCAATCTAACATCCCATCAATTATTATAGGTCGAATGTATGCTGCATATTTTTACTGGAAATCGATGAATTGTAAATTTTTTTATCTAACTTATGCAAACAAAATTGTATTGTTTTATATTGTAAAATGAGCCCACTTTTTGAGTAAGTGGTAGAATACATTCGGGATTTCTCCCTACTCTCATTTAGGTAAGTAGTAATCATCAATACAGTACAGCGAAGAAATAAGGGCGATAAAGCCAATTAGAAACAGCTATCAGGAACCAGACGTTTTCAGTCAGCACGTGAAACCCTGATATTGCTGTTGAAGCGTTGAAGGCCTATATTCTTAGCGATGCGTGACTTTTTGATGCTTTTCAGTTGTCAACGTATTTACGGAAGATCATCCCATAGATTTGAATTCGACGCGGAGATAGGTTCCCGATTTATGAAGATGTCGGAATCCTGAGCCGAACCAACATTTCCCCAAAGCGAAAGACATAAAATCAATCGTCTCCTCCGCATATAACGCCTTTTTCATTCCGTATTCCCTTCGCGGGTTCAGGATTCTGGATTTTTCAATTGGGACACATTTACCCAGCAGACTCATAAAGATGTGCGGCTAGGGAGTTCGGGTAGAGGAAGACGTTTATCTGAAAATTTAAGCAGCGGTAACAATTTCCTGCCCCTAAGAAGCCGAACCTATAATACGAGGTGAATGAAAAGCGATGTAATTTCCGCGAGAGTAACTTTTCGGCTAACTTTCCGACACTTCCGACCGGTGACGAAAAACAGCATTATCTATGGATGGATACAAAATGAGAGCGAAGATATTATTCATATAATGAATATCATAGTTACTCCAGAATTCAGAGCGAATAATTCAGCTGACACAGAGTTCCATGTTGTTCATTGGGATAAAATTGATAGGTTCTTGATTGCAAATAAGGGGATTTTCCCATACGAGGTGTTATTTACACATTCAAGAAAAAATGCCCTTTATTCAGATGAATGATCGGATGTTCATTTCATTATAAAGAGGAAGCTGAGCCGTTGATAAAGGCAAACATCAGCCAAAGGACCACCACGACCAAGACTACCACTAAATTTCATGAAAGGGGATCATCTCCTCTCATGAAATTTTCCATAACCAAATCGAAAAAGTACTCGAAAGCCTCACGAATTCCATCTTCGAGGTCATGAATCGACGCTGGGCTCATGGCGTAGACCTTCTATTTCATATTCAAAATTATAGACAGATATCGATGCTAAGCGCAGTATCAAAGGTCCTTGAGAGTGTGATGTATCAGAAAATCAATAATTTCTCAACATCGAAAAATCTCTTGAATTCTGCTCAACATGGTTTTCGGGAGTCGCGTTCGATTGAGACTGCATCCTCGGATTCATTCCACTTTATATACCAACAACTTGATGCAGTACTGTATGGGGCTTCTATTTTTTTTTACATGTGTAGAGCGTTTGATTTGATGATGCCTTCTTTTGCTTTGGACAAGTTTGAGAATTTTGGGTTGCGAGGCGTTTGTCTGGAATGGTTGCGGACGTATGTTTCGGATAGAAATATGGTCGTTACGTTAGGGTGAGTAGTGATGGCTCTGATGAGATGCCAGTAGAATTGGCAGTGCCGCAAGGCTCGATTCTTGGACCGCTGCTGTTTGCTTTGTTTGTAAATGATCTCTCAGATTATATAGTAAGTGGGGGTAAAATTGCCCTTTATGCGGATGACACAGCGGTGGCGGGGGCTGAACTGGAAGCTCGGGTCGGTGCCGTCATGGAAGAAATGGAAGAGAAAACGACAGCTGTAAATTTTTATAATGGAAAATCGACGAGTGTGACTTCTGTCGGCCTGAGCTCTAGTGCCTCTAGTGTAAAATATCTTAGGTTGGCTGTGGATGGTAATGTACGGTGGCAGAGTCAGACTGAACTTGTCTGCAGGAAGATCAACTCTGCCTACATATTTCGCTATTTTTAAGTCGAGAGCATCTTTGCCTTGGGGATATCTGATGCATTCATATTATTCACTGGTTTATCCTCATCTGCCATGTAATATACTTCTTTGGGGTCTATCTGTGGGGTCTATCTGTGGGTTAGCGACAAATATTCATCAGCCAAAAGCGAATTCTCCGACTAATATTCAATTTAGGCCCGAGGGATACGTGTATGAACCACTTTAAGAGTAATAGAATCCTTACGATACCATCAATATATATCATGAAGGCTGCGATATACGTAAGGGACAATATTGCGAATTTAAAAAAATATGGAGATCCTCATGGGTTTGACACTCGTTGTAAACGCATAGTCTCCATGCCCAGACATAGCACGACTCTGTTTGAGAAGTCATTGTGCTATAGTCCCCTGTCGGTTTACAATAAGCTTTCAGCTGATATAGTATCAACACTTACTAGAGAGAAATTTGAAGCAAGCCTGTAGTCATTTTTGTTCGATAAAGCGGTCTATAGTGTTGAGGAATATTTTTGCTTGTAGTTTCACTGATTTTTGTGTATTTTGTATTGTTTTTTGTTACTTCATTCTATCAATCGTTACATTTTATTGTTATGTGTAGATAATTCCATTGTGATTGTTCACTTAGAATGTTGTTTTTTGACATGTACCGGGTTTTTCACTATAATTTGACCCCCCCTTTAACTTTGTTACTAAAGGAGATACAAAAAAATGTTTCATACAAAAATTTCACGAAATCAACTGAGGTTTCCATATATGACTTCACGAACTGAAATATATACAAGGTGGCCAACATATTGATGGCAACTTCATTTTTTCAAATGGAACACTCTGTATATTTTCCTATATTTGGCTAGCTCTTTTTCATCTCATTTCGAATATGTAACATATGTTGGTCTATTTCTCTTATTCTGAGCACCACAGAGTTTCAAATTTAAAGAACAACCTGGCAAGCTCAGCAATAACTTTTCAAGTGGCAGGCTGCGATTACTCAAAATGCCCGTTTTTGGAGTTATCTCCAGGTACTCTATGCATCTATCTAAGGAGATAACTCAAAAAACGGGCATTTTGAGTAATCGCAGCCTGCCACTTGAAAAGTTATTGCTGAGCTTGCCAGGTTGTTCTTTAAATTTGAAACTCTGTGGTGCTCAGAATAAGAGAGATAGACCAACATATGTTACATATTCGAAATTAGGGGAAAAAGAGCTAGCCAGATATAGGAAAATATACAGGGTGTTCCATTTGAAAAAATGAAGTTGCCATCAATTTGTTGGCCACCTTGTATATATTTCAGTTCGTGAAGTCATATTAAAAAACCTCAGTTGATTTCGTGAAATTTTTGTATGAACATTTTTTTGTATCTCCTTTAGTAACAAAGTTAAAGGGGGGGTCAAATTATAGTGAAAAACCCGGTACACGCTGTTTGCAAATAGCCTTGTACGAATAAAGAATCTATCTATCTATCTATCTATCTATCCACATGTCCCAAAAAAAAGAATGAGAAGACTTTGTGAATATTGAGATTCCTGCTGAAGTGAAGGACAACAATTCAAGTTTAGCTGATTTCGATAAAGTCCGAATTTTGGACAGAAAAACAAACTTGAAGATAATTCAAGAAGCGTTTCCATACTATCTTGAGAATTTCATCCCAATATTTGGAACGAATTTAAAAAGGATAGATTTTTGTATGAATTACTTTCGCATTATAAGTTGTATTACACTATTTATCAGGAGCAATTATTTTGTACCTATATTCACTTTTATGAAGTATCCCGGTTGGCCATGAAATTCTGACAAATTTCAACGCGTAAATTTCGATAATGTTAGGTTGTATTCATTTCCTTGTTAGACACGTACGCAACGTTGTCGTTTCTACACATAGATCGTAGCAATTACGTATTTATCGAAATGTTTATCTACATTGGGAAAATAATGAATTTGAGGAAATATTATGAGAATTCAATAATTCCAAAGACCTGGCGAATGTTGAAGAAACGTTTTTCCCTGTTAATACTGAAAATATTTCATGGAACAGACGGACCCTCACTTTTCAAAATTCTCCAGAAATAAGCCTTTACAAGACATTTGAAAACCTTTTTCGCACATTTTGAAATATGTACTCTAGTATGAAAATGTAGTATGTAGTACTACGAAACCTGTGTCACAGTTAAACTTCAAACTCCATTTAAAAAGTTAAAAAAGAGTAAATAGAAAGTAGCATTGGCAATTAAGCTCAGAATTGTTTGACCTTCACGAGTGCCAACCTGCGTCAGTTTTAATTAAATGTGCTCGATAAACCTAAATCATGGCTAACCGGGATACCTTATGAAATTGAATGTAGTATATGTTGAACAACAAATCAAATGTGACCAAAACGAATGTAGAAATTTAGAAGGTAACGTATTTTTCTAATACTGATCAGAAATGAATCCAAATTTCACTTTCGTACGCCATATCGTGATCACAACAGACAGCACTGTTCAAAACGTCATTAGTAACACAAAATTAAAATAGCGGTACGAAATCAATGAAGGAAATGGCCACAGATTCAGAAAACGGTTATGCCATAACGTGTTCATTCATTATCTGAGGCAAAAACGGCCGAGCCGTTTCGCTAGCATTCCTGTACTTTAGTATACTATACTAGTGGGCCAGCAGATCGATCTTGTAGGTAGATCCATCTTTTAGATAGATGCACCTCTTGGCTTTTAGGTAAATTTGCATTTTTCTATTCAATTAATGGGTAGGAAAGAAATTGGAAGCTTGCATATTACCCGAATGCAGTACGTAAAGCCCTAACGGAACATGCCCACAACATGGCCGAGATCGAACAGCTGATCGTACTTGTCAAAATACTAGTTGGTCGAAGGTTTGTTTACAAAATATCGAGTTTTCTATCTTATTTTCCGATTCCTATCTTAAGAGTCTTCAGCCTTCAAAATAGGAAACGTATACCGCCACCCACACAGCACATGTACGTACAATGGACGAACAATGGATGTTTATTATGGATGTTCGAGACATCCATCGGATGTCCAGAATTGGTACATAGTACATCCAGTGGACGTTCATGGGACGTCCAGGACACCACTTTGGACGTACAATTCAAGCCCAGATAACGTCCAATGGATGTACATTGTGCCTATCTTGGACATCCAATGTACGTACATTGGATGCACATGTACGTACATTGGATGATCAATGGACGTTTATTATGGATGTTCGAGACATCCATTGGATGTCCAGAATTGGTACATTATTTATCCAATGGACGTACAATTCAAGTCCAATAGATGTTGTTTATTGCAAATATCGGTCTATGCTTCACTTTCAAAAACTGTTAATATCATCCACCACAAGATAAGGAATGCATTATTATTAATAATATAAACAAATCTTCAACGTGATTCAAATCCATGAAATTTATTTAGTAACACTGAAATTCATCAGATTCAGATACGGCGTTACTAGATATGCCTATAACATAACAATGGGATCCGACTCAATCTTGTCAGCTTGCCACTTGCCACACTTCATCATCCAGATTCCAGGCACCTAGCGAAGGTTCCATCCTCATCAATTCAAGATCTTGTACGGATCTCCGGAGTTAATCATATCATCGGAGCGGAACGAAGGTCCTCTTAAAACAAAAGGGAAGATCGTTTTGGGGAAAGACTACCACATGGCGACATCTAGTTAAGAATTAGACAAACAATTCGCTCTCGAAGTTACGCGGACGAAGATAGATGGCATATCTCACATTTTCTCCTTACAGTGACTATATGGTAATATAGTTACTATATTTCTCCTCAGCAAGCAAGAATGTGAGTTTTCACATATGAAACATGCAAGCCGGGAGCGTGAGAATCGTTCATACTTATCGGCATGTCCGAAAATAATTATTATCCAACGAAAGTTTATTCTAGAAGGAATTGTTCCAAAAGGCAATTAATCAGTAAAACTGAGATCTGATTTATCTTAGCTTTACTGAATTATTTTCTTTTTGGAATAATTTCTTCTGGAATTAACTTTCGTCTTGGTCTGAAACATGGCCAATATGGCGCTCATCTGCGAAGCGTCCATAATGTATCTGAATTGGACGTACAATGAATGTTCACTGTTGGATGTACAATGGACGTCCAGAAATGTACATTAACTGGAACAACAAAATGCACCATTAATAATTTATCCGAATTGGACGTACAATGAATGCTCACTGTTGGATATACAATGGACGTCCAGAAATGTACATTAACTGGACCAACAAAATATGCAACATTAATAATGCATCTGAATTGGACGTACAATGAATGTTCACTTTTGGATGTACAATTGAAGTCCAGAAATGTACATTAACTGGACCAACAAAATATGCACCATTAATAATGTTTCTGAATTGGACGTACAATGAATGTTCACTGTTGGATGTACAATGGACGTCCAGAAATGTACATTAACTGGACGAACAACATGCACCATTCATCAAATTTCATTTCAAGATTGTGGTTGGAAATACTATTGATTTTCATTTGGAACAGAGAAAAAATATGAGATTCAAACAGAGAGTTCATATATATTTTTGGACATTATATGTATGTACAATGGACGTACGTTCGTAACAACCAATGGACGTCAACAATTGTAAGTACAATGGACATCCATTCAACGTCCATGGACGTTTGGACTTGATATGGTCGTAAAATGGACGTCCAATGGATGTCGTGTGCTGTATGGGCAGATGGCGGTGCAGTGCATTAATTTTTATTTATTGGATTATTCAGCTTAATAGAACGAATGTTGGGGCACAGGGAATATTAACAAGGAATCCTACCCTGAACTAGATCTCACACTGACTGTATAATACACTAATTTTCCTTCACCAGTCATCTGGGAGTAGATACCTGTGGAGCGTATCATTTAAATGAAATTCAATTCCATGTAAGAATCCACAATTGTAGGAAAGAATTAATTTTCACTACGGCTAATAAAATCCTTAATTAAATGTCTTTGGTAAATATGGATATTTATCATTTCGAATAGAAAAATTCAAGGAAATATATTTCGCGGAAACAACACATTGTTGTTATATTATTTACAAAAAAACGGTAAACTTTGAAAAAAAAAAGGAGATAGTCATTTGATTAACTAAATGATAGACTTCAATACTGAAATGAAGAAACACAAAAATATTTGTTCGTTTTGATGGTGGAAATGTAGAAAAATTACCAAAAATGATGAGGAATATCCTTTTCATTCATTTTATACTTATAAAATATTTTTTTTCATTATTTTTTTCGTTGTACACTCATACATCCCTTCATCAGTCAGAAAAATAAATCTTTTCTCACTCCCTTTTTTTCAGAGATGTAGACCCTTAAACTCGCTTCTAGGATGTCTCGGACAAGAGCCTTCCGATAAAAAATGTGGATAATGTGGTACATTTTTGCGATTTTTGCCGTTTTCGATATATTCCATCTGAAAATTAACGTACTTCCCGATCACGTGGATAGACGAAATATACCTCGAAAGAAGAATCGGCCCTTCTACTTTCTTTTTCTGTGTCGTTCTTTCTCTCCCGTTGGCCCCTTTTTGAGCTAGAACCGTTTTGCCGAACCTACTTTTTGACAATTTAGGCCACGCCCCCTACTATAATTCGGTTCAAAAGTGTGAAATACGTTTAGTATACAGGGTGTCCCAAGTTCGAGTGCCTATTGACGTTTCTGGAGAACTGGACATATTTGAAATCTGAAATTTGGGATTATGATATTCTTCGAAATTCTCTACATACCTAAAATATTTTCAGAGCCAGAGCACTTCCGGTTATACAGGGAGTGAAAATAAATTTGCTCAAAAAAATTTTTTTTCAATGTTTTCGTTTCTGATATGATTGAGCATTCAGTGCTGAATACATTTCTGTTGAAACCATTGTATTCATTCGAATAGTTTTCAAAATATCGAAACAAAACCTGAAAAAAAGTAAAATATTCATAGTCAGTATTATGTTCATTTTTCTTATTCTGAACATATTGAGTATTAACCGTTTTCACAACGTCAAAGTAGAAGAATGTGGAGAGGTCATGCATCTTTTGAATTTCATAAATATCATCACAGGGTGTTTCAAATTTCGTGTCAAAAACTGTGATCCAAAATTGGCCATAACTTCTGTTTTTCAAATTAGAACCCTATTTTTTTATTATTGCGTTGGATTCTGCGGAGAAAAATAATGATATCAGTCTCAGATGCTCTTGCTCTTAAATTTAGTAATTCCCGAGTTATTTGAGCTTTTCTGGAATTTACAACATGAATCAAATTCATCTAATCTTTAACTTAAGAATATTCTGTGATCATAGAAGATAAGTTTTCCCATTAATAATTCCCAAGTGACAGGTCTAATTTTAGGTTTTATCTTTACTTTTTGATTTTATTCAATGGTTTCATAAAATCATAATAGTTATTTATGTAATAAGGATCATAAAGACGATCATTATGGTACAAGTCGTGAATGTTATCGGGCGAGGCGTAGCCGAGTCCGATAACACGGCGTGTGCCATAATGATTGTTTATGATTCGTATTACATACAACATTTTATCTGATGGCATTTATATCAATACATTCTCGAAAAATTAAAAACTGCATTTTCGACATGTCACAATGACAACTATTTTAAAGGAGTATGTCACTCAATTTTGATGACATAAGGAAGCTCATTATGGTACTTAGTACCATAATGAATTCATTATAGTACTTAGTCCCATAATGAATTCATTATGGTACTTAGTCCCATAATGAGCTTCCTTATGTCATCAAAATTGAGTGACATAACGTTGTCATTATGACATGCCATCAGATAAAAATATTTATCGAATATGTTGCATGAGAATATTCGGTGACCATAGAAGATAGATGATCCCATTCATAATTCACAAGTGACAGTTCTGACTATTACTTGTTACTATGGTTTCATGAGAATATTCATCGAATCTGTTTAGATTCGATGAATTTTACTCTACGTACGACATGAATCCAGAAAAGCTCGAATAACTCGAGAATAACTGAATTTAGGACCAAGAGCATCTGGGAGTGCTATCATTATTTTTCTCCGTAGAATCCAACGCAATAATAAAAAAATAGGGTTCTAATTTGAAAAACAGAAGTTATGGCCAATTTTGGATCACAGTTTTGACACGAAATTTGAAACACCCTGTGATGATATTTATGAAATCCGAAGATGTATGACCTTTCCACATTCTTCTACTTTGACGTTGCGAAAACGGTTTACACTCAGGATGTTCAGAATAAGAAAAATGAACATAATACTGACTATGAATATTTTACTCTTTTCAGTTTTTTTTTCGATATTTTGAAAACTATTCGAATGAATACACTGGTTCAACAGAAATGTATTCAGCATTCAATATTCAATCATATCAGAAACGAAAAAATTGAAAAAAAAAATTTGAGCAAATTTATTTTCACTCCCTGTATAACCGGAAGTGCTCTGGCATTGAAAATATTTTAGGTCTGTAGAGAATTTTGAACAATATCATAATCCCAAATTTCAGATTTCAAATATGTCTAGTTCTCCAGAAACGTCTAATAGGCACTCGAACAGTCGAACTTGGGACACCCTGTATAGATAATGAGAAGAAACAAATACTCATTTCTTAAGTAATTTTTATTTTGTTTGAGGGTTTATTTTTTAGAAATATCAAGGAACGTCACAACGTTGCAAAAATTTCGACTACATTTCGATTTCGTAGTAGTGCAGTTATACCTACCCAGGTTAGTTCAGATGATTTTGAAAATTGGCTTCACCATTTCTATTATTGAAAGGCGCGTCTCTTCTTTCTATAGTCTAAGATTATTCCAATCATGTGCTCATCATTTGTATAACAAACATAATCTGCTTCATGAAATCTATATTTGTCTCTATTCTTTAGTTTGTTCTCCTGCACAAACTTTGTCATTTCTGATAGTCGTGATGTACTCATGTAGAGCCGGAATAGATCGATGGTATGTATTTAGATAATCGGAAGCTGGTCAAAATTCGGTAGAAAGCAGTGAACCTAAATGAAATCCTCCAGAAAAGTTTCGGTGCCGAGGAGTCGGTTAAAAAGCGATGCATCCACCTCGTCACGAATCAATTGTCCATCTGAAAAAGAATCGTGAAACTTTCTTCAAGATAGCAGCAGAAGTTGAAGTTCGTTCAATGAATAATGAAACAAGTTTCTGCGGGTGCGAAGTTCGTAGGACGCCCCGATAAGTAATTCATCACCTGCAAGGTACAGAACAGAACAGGCACCAACATGTGCCACGCCACTAACGAGCGGGCTATTAATTGGGTTTCGTCCTTCTGCTCCCTCCATTTGCCTCGTTAGCTGATTGAGGGATTCAAGGGATGAGAGAAAATTTTCATGACCCGCCAGAAAAGTTGAGCGAAAAAAGAAGAGTTCGTCAATAGGGAAATTAGATTAGTGAGCCCGCTGGTTTCCTGAGAAGGTGTTTATGATCATCCCGTTGATGGTAGAAAAATCGCTGACTTTCGTTGGAGAAGATGGGGAGGGGTTAACGTTTCTGTCGAGAACTGTTAGGGATCGATGACATGCCTTCAGTCTATAATTCAACGTGAAAAGTTCGTTGTGATATCCCGAATCGATATCTCGAATGAAAGCAGTAATAATGATTTCATGATATCTGGTCTTGATTCGAGCATGGCGGACGGGGACAGTCCTGGCGCCGAGAGCTCCGCGAAAAGTTTTGAAAATTCGTCGAATTCGAAATCGTGTAAATTCTGTAAACGTATCATAGCGCGAGATAAACTTTTTTGTAAAAAGTGCGATGGATATTTTCATCCAGGGTGCATCAAACCCGCAAATTCAGTGAAAAACAGTGATTGTCAGCATGTAACTGACGAACTCATGGAAACTGTGCCAATTACACCAAATACATTCGATACAACAAACAGCTTGATGGAAAATTTATTATTTCAAGAAGTTGTTTCGAAGAATAAAGTTCTCATGGAACTAAATGGTGAGTTACACGCAAGAATTAAACTTCTGGAGGAAAAAATTGGTTACCTAGAGAATAAGGAAAAACATTCAAGACATGATAAAAAATATGTAAACAAATCCGAACTGAAAACTGTAAACCAATCGAAACAAAATGTATCTTGGAACAGTGGAAGTGCCTCAGCTACACTTCCAGAGATGGCACCACAGTTGCGGCCCCCTAGTCTTCAGTTACAGCTGCCACTTCCACCATTGCAGCAACCTACGAATCAATTACAACAACAAACAAACAATCATCTGCAAGTGCCAACAGTTCAATTAACCTCAAAACCTTATACGGAGAAGATAACAAAACCGTCTTACGCCGAAATATTAATGGAATCAGGAAGTTCCAAGAATTCCTCTGGAGATTATGTACATCAGTCAATTGTGATGAATAAAGATATAAATAAAACACGGGAAAATGGTGAAACAAACAATGAGCAGAGTCAGTCCAGAAAAGGATCTCACAAAAAGAAAATCAAACAACAAATTCTGGGTAAAAACACTACTTCAAATTTACAAGGTGTGATGAGAATGACATCAGTATATGTAAGTAGAATTCATACTGAAAGTTCCGTCGATAGTGTAAAGGAACATTTAACAGAAAACGGATTCAAGTCATTCAAAGTAGAAGATGGATATTCCAAACATCCCGAGATATATAAATCTTATATTATAACCGTGCCACAGAACCAACAAACCGCCATAAAGGATCCTGATCTTTGGCCAGAAGGAGCCTGTGTATGTAATTTTTTATACAGCCTTGGAAAAAAGAGGGAAAAAGATCAAAAAGAGCCCAAGGAATAGGAGTAAGCATAGTTCATCAAAATCTACAATCGATAGGCAATAGTGTAGATAAATTGAAGAAACTTGTTGGTGATAACACAGACTGTATATGCCTTTGTGTGACTGAGCACTGGAAATCTGCAGAGCAGTTGCCACTATATCACATTGATGGATACAAAATAGGTGCATCCTTTTGTAGAGGAGAAACCGAACATGGAGGTGCTGCGATTTTCGTCAGGAGCCACATGAATGCTAAAGAAAGGTCACAAGTGCAGAAACTTTCTGTTAAATATGAATTTGAATGTGCATGTGCGGAGTTTAAAATGTGCAAAGAAAAATATGTGATAATGTGTGTCTACCGAAAACCTGACTCAAATTGGGAATTATTTCTACATAAACTCGAACAGGCATTGATTATTGTGTGTTCTGGAAACTCCCATATTATCTTAGCAGGTGATTTCAATGTTGATTTGATGGTGAGGTCGCCTACATCCGTGTATTTTTTAGAACTGTTGGAATCATATGGCTTGAAGCAGTCAATTTTTGAACCAACAAGAATAACATCTCATTCTTCTAAATGCCTTGATAATATATTTACGAATATCACAACATTTCACTCTCAAGTGATAAACTATCAAATATCTGATCATATTGGTCAAAAATTAGAGTTTTTTATTGACAAGTTTAAAAATGGCTCAAAGTCAAGACGTGTGTACTCAGAAGAAAGTAAACTTAGGTTCAAAAATGTGATTGCTGAGCAGGACTGGTCATCTGTGTATTTATGTCCTCATCATGATGTAGATAGTCTATTTGTCAACTTCATGAACGTTTTTACACCTATTTTCAACGAATGTTTCATTAGGAAAAGTCGATGCGGTGGGTGCACTAGGATTAAATATGATTCCCCTGAAATTTTACAATGTAAACAAGAACTAGATAATTTGTTTTTTCTCAAAAATATAGATGATAGATTTTCTGATAATTATAAAGTGTTAAAAAAATATTACGATAAGTTACTGACCAATTTTTAGAAAAAATACTTATGCAGGTCAAATAACGAACTCCCAAAATAAATCAAAATCAGTATGGAGTGTCATAACAGATATAAAAGGTGATAAAAAATGTAGGGAAAATCAGGTTTCCGGTGAACCCATGTATTTAGCCAATGAATTCAATGAGAAGTTCGCTAATGCGGGTAAAAATCTAATTGGTAATACAAATCATCCAAAATTTGAGAGTGAAATAAAGTTAAGTAGAGACTCTATGTTCTTGAGCCCCGTCTTACGTCAGGAGGTTATAACTATCATTAATAATTTAAAAAATAAGTGGAGTTGTGGTCTAGATGAGATTCCTGTTCCCATTTTGAAATTATGTGCTGAAGAGATTAGTGAGACCTTAGCATTTATCATAAATAATTCTTTTATACACGGCGTTTTCCCAAGTACATTAAAAGTGGCTTTAATCAAACCCTTATATAAAAAGGGAGATCCAACTGTGATTGAAAATTACCGACCAATAAGTTTGTTATCATCTTTTTCAAAAATATTCGAAAATGCAATGGCCAGTAGAATTATTAAATATTTTGAAATAAACAAGTTCTTCAAAGAAAATCAACATGGATACAGAAGAAATAGGTCAACAACCACCGCAGTTTACAATTTCACTTATAACATCTTACGTGGATTTGAAGACATGGAGTACGTCATAGGTCTTTTCTTGGATCTAGCAAAAGCCTATGATTCTGTCGAACACAAAATACTTCTCGAAAAATTTCGGAGGTATGGTGTAAGAGGCAATGCACTAGGTTGGATTGAATCCTTCTTAACTTGTCGATCTCAAAAAGTAGCCATAGAAAGAGATGGGAAAACATATTTTTCAGATTGTGTTTACACAGATAATTTGGGAATTGCTCAGGGGAGTGTTATAGGACCTCTGTTTTTTATAGTATATCTCAATGATATAAGTGACAGCATAAACAGTCTTGGTTGCAGCTTAATAAGTTTTGCAGATGACACAAATTTAGTGGTTAAGTCGGAAAATTTGGCAAGTACCGTCACGCTGCTTACAAACTGTTTAACAGCTGTATCGGGTTGGTTAGAAACTAATCGGCTAATTTTAAATAAAGAGAAAACAAATCTTGTTTTCTTCAGAACACAGAGATCCAAGCAAGTGGTCCCTGATACTGTGAGTGTCGGTAGCTCTGTCCTACGAAGGCAAGAGTCCACAAGATTCTTGGGTCTCATGTTGGATGAAAATATGAGCTGGAATATGCATATTGAGTCGATTAGAAAAAAATTGAATATAACTCTTTATCAACTGCGAGTAGTAAAACCCTATGTCGATGAGCATACGTTAAAAATTGTCTATTCATCATGCTTCGAGTCCGTACTGCGTTATGGCATAGTTTTTTGGGGCCAAAATGTGGATATTAAGGATATTTTTGTTATTCAGAAAAAGGCATTGCGTGTAATTTTGGGCTTAAACTATTGTGAAAGTTGTCGTGGGCACTTCAAAGAAAAAAATTTGTTGACAGTTACAGGGTTATACGTATATGAGCTACTGACGTTTATGTATAACAACAAAAAATTATATGACTCTTCCAAAATGGTCAGTAATAGAAAAACAAATTTTATATTTCCTATTCATCGGCTCACCATTTATGAAAAAAGTTGCTACTATGCGTCAATAAATGTTTTCAATAGATTACCTTCAAAAATTAAGGAATTATTCTCAGAGACAAATTTTAAAAAAATTGTTAAAGAATTTTTAATTGATGTTGAACCGTACACACTCGCGGAATATTTTTCAAATTGTACTCTTTCATTCTCTTAGGTTTAGGAAAATGTTCTGTTATTCTGTAGTTTAAGTTTGAATTGGCTTATTTTGACGTAATTTCATATTTACTTGTTGATATTGTTATGTCGGTGTAATTATGAAATAAAGGGATTATTATTATTATTATTATTATTTCGGCCGGCGTGGTTTGTTCCTTACCGACAGAAACATTCAAGTCCAAGTGAAAAATGAAAAATCATCCCCATTCATAGCTCAACAAGGCCTCCCACAAGGCTCACCACTTTCGCCAATTCTTTATGCTCGAATCAAGACCAGATATCATCAAACGATGGCCGCGAAAGCCTCAACAAATTCAATAATGATTTCATTTGAAATAATGGGCTTTCCAATAAAAGATGATATTTTGACATTCAAAGAAAAATGCCATTTTTCAGATGAATAATCTGACGTCTATTTCATTATAATTATATGTATATGCTGTTGAAAATGGAAATTAATGGTCGAATGACCACCATGACCACAGGACTTTCAATGAAATTTTTCATAACCAAATCGCAAGGTGACCGCTCAATGTCCTCGATAGCCTCACGAATTCCATGTTTGAGATCTTGAATACATGCTTGGCGTAGAACTACTTTTTCACATGGCCCCAAAGAAATAAGACGCGAGGTGTTAAGAGCCTTCAGCCTTCAAAATAGGAAACGTATACTGCCAGATGGCGGTGCAGTGCATTAATTTTTATTTATTGGATTATTCAGCTTAAGATTCTTCAGCCTTCAAAATAGAAAACGTATACCGCTAGATGGCCGTGCAGTGCATTAATTTTTATTCATTGGATTATTCAGCAAATAGAACAAATAGAACAAAAGTAAGAAAGAAATTCTTTACTCATACTCTCCCTCCTTACATCTTAAAACTGATAAGACCGAAGAAACAACTTTACCGTGAATATAGAACCCTCAATGAACCAAGCCTAAAAGAGACAATCAATAACCTCAACAAAGACGTCCACAAGATGATTCTCCATTATCCATTAACCAAGAACTTTAATAACTGACAAAGAGGTTACAGATGCATTTAAGAATCATTTTGAGGAAACATTCACGAAATCGTCCAACAAAGAGTTTGACGAGACTCATAGAAAGAAAATAAAACACTGGTACCACAACAACTTCCTACAGATCCAACATGATGCTGAAGTCCAACAAATTGCAGAAGATGAATATTATAAGGCTCTACATCACGGAAAAAGTACGACACCCGGTTTCGACAACATACCTAGAAAGGTACTAAGAAAATTAAACCTCTCTATCCATCAAGAGATAATAAGGATATATAACTTCTGCATTAATGAATGTTATTTTCCAAAAGAATGGAAAAAAGGCATATTAATAACCATACCAAAAACCAAAGCGGACCACTCTAAATTAGAGAACTACAGACCTATCACACTGCTTTCTGTATTGGGAAAGAACTTTGAAAAAATTCTATGTGAAAGGATCAAAGAGTCACTAGGGAAATCAATTCCTAAATACCAGTTCGGATTCAAAAATCAAACCTCCACCACCCACCCCCTATCGATTCTTACAACAAATATCCAATGTAACAAAAAGAAAGGAAAAAAAACTGCAGCTTTGTTCATGGACATAAAGAAAGCATTTGATAGTGTCTGGCATGCCGGACTCATAAATAAATTATACCAACTAAAATGCCCAGCTTCTCTTCTGAAAATAATTAATCAATTCCTTACCGACAGAAACATTCAAGTCCAAGTGAAAAATGAAAAATCATCCCCATTCATACCTCAACAAGGCCTCCCACAAGGCTCACCACTTTCGCCAATTCTTTATAATCTGTTTTGCCATGACATATATGATATAAGAAATTCAGTAGAACAACACATAGATAAACAAGCATATATGTTACAATTTGCTGACGATACAGCACTTATTACCCATAACAACACAACATCACAATGTATGGAGAACTTGCAAAAACTTACAGACGTGACCATTTCATGGATGCGACGTTGGAGAATACAGCCAAACCCAGCAAAATCGAAGCTTGTTTTGTTCAACCATAAAATCAGAAGGAACTCTCCATATATCAGAGTAGACAACAAAACAATAAGCCCTACAAAAATCTGCAAATACTTGGGAGTACACATAGACAACAAGCTCAGCTTCAAAGTACACATGAAACATCAAAAAACAGCAGCGATAGCTAGAGCAGGACACTTCAGATCGCTCACCTATAAAAACTTGGGTATTAATGTGAAAGTTGCCACTTCAATATAAAACATGATATGCAGGCCCTTGCTGGAATATGGAAGCACAATTTTTTTGAACTCTTTAAAATCAACTCTGAACAATTTAGAAATAGCCGAACGAACAAGCTTGAGGAAAATCACCAAAATTAGACATCCTAACAACCCGTTGCACAACCCTCCCAACCAATTATTATATGAGTTAACTGAGGTAGAACCAATATTAACCAGAATACAGAAACTGGGCCAGAAATTCATTAAGAAACAGACAAACAGGACAATAATGGATCCACTGATACACCACTACATTACAGGAAATAGACCAAAGGCCAAAACATCAGCGCTACCACTTTTTGAACACTTGCTGTCTTTGGAATAGTTAATTAATTTTTTTTATTTTACTCATAGAATAACATTACATTGAATTATCTATGTAAGTGGCAGGAAGACTTCGGTCGATAGCCATTTGATTTGGATCAATAAAGTTAATTTCTCACTCTCTCTCTCTAGAACAAATGTTGGGGCGCAGGGAATATTAACAAGAAATCCTACCCTGAACTAGATCTCACACTGACTGTATAATACACTAATTTTCCTTCACCAGTCATCTGGGAGTAGATACCTGCGAGGCGTGTCATTTAAAACAAATTCAATTTCATGTAAGAATTCACAACTGTAAGAAACAATTAATTTCCACTAATCGACGGCTAATAAAATCCTTAGTAAAATGTCTTTGGTAAAAATGAATATTTATCATTTCGAATAGAAAAATTCAAGGAAATAACTTTCACGAAAATAACACATTATTGTAATATTATTCAAAAAAAATCGGTAAATTCTGAAAGAAAAAGAGATAGACCTTTGATTAATTGAATGATAGACTTCAATACTGAAATGAAGAAAAAAACAAAAGTATTTTTTCGTTTTGATGGTGGAAATGTTGAAAAACTACCAAAAATGATGGGGAATATCGTTTTCATTCATTTAATACTTAGAAAATATTTTTTTCAATATTTTTATCCTTATACACGCATACATCCCTTCATCAATCAGAAAAAAATAAATCGTTTCTGACTTTTTTTCAGGGACTTAGACCCCTGAATCACAAAAAACTTGTGTTTCTTGTGTGACACGTAGCGCCGTCTTGAGGAAATCTGTAAATATTTTGATTTTTCGGATATTTCGCTGAAATTCATTTTATTCTGGTTATGTGATCTGAAAAAATTCTTCACTCAGCTTGACTACACCATTCTCCATCAAAATGCAAAATTTCGTCTAGAATCTGATGTTTTGAAATTACCATGAAACCATCACTTTAAATGGCTATATTTATGGAACCCCTAGTCGAATTTTGCTCATAAATAAACTTGACCGCACCATTCGACATCTGAACCTATCATGAAAATTTCTAGGTTTTAGGTGTTTTCCTTCGAGATTTAAATGAAAACTACATTCAGACCCCTCAGGCAGCACAAAGAGAACCCAAACATAGCTCTGTAAGTTCTTTTTACGAGATTTCGATGCTTTCTGTTTAGTGGTCTCCTTCCTCAGTTTTGAATGTATCATTTCCCAAAGGAAATTAGGATGAGTAATTTTTATCAGTGTGGGACATTTTTCGGGCATTTCAATATGCAATTCTGG
Source organism: Adalia decempunctata (assembly GCA_951802165.1). NCBI lineage: Eukaryota > Metazoa > Arthropoda > Insecta > Coleoptera > Coccinellidae > Adalia > Adalia decempunctata. The sequence continues at coordinate 9,789,809 of OX637697.1, forward strand.
AAAAAACAACCTATTGGGGTAGAAGAATGATAGGAATGTTCAATTATTGAACAAATTTTAGAATTTCAAAGCCATGTGATGAGAAATTATTGTCGTGTCTGAATATTTATTGGATACGAAAATGGAATTCATATTAAAATCATCCATTATTTTGTGCTTTAACACAGGAACTGGTATACAGGGTGAGTCTTTGCCTGGTGCATATATTTTAACTGACGATTCTTGAGGCCAAAAGAAACCCTTTTTTCATTTTCCATTTTTCCGAATTCGGCTCTGTTAAAAATATATAGCCATTTGAAAAAAAACATTGGGCTAAATACGTCCCTGAAATGATACAGTGGAATTGATTCAAAGTTCATATTTCTCGATAGGAATTGAGTTTATACATTTTGGCCCAATTTAGGGAATACTCAAGTAGTCAAGTCTAACCTTATTGGAATAAAAATGTTGCAAACACGATAATTTCAACAAAAACAGTTAGTTTCATCGGATTATATCTGCTACTAAAAAGCCACATTTATTCCACCAAAATGAGTTCCTTCTTCGATTTTTCTGGAGATTACTTTGTAAACACTAATAACTTGTTCATATTTTAATCGAAATTCCCAAACAGTATCATGAAGAAAGACTTTTCATTCAGATTTATTATTAAACAACCTAAGCTAATCTAATTTGTATCGATTCTGTGAATTTTTGCACAGAAATTTCAAGAAGATGTTGTCAGCATCAGCGAGTTTATAAAATTCCAAGAGGATGTTGTTTAGATAGAAACATTGCCACAGATTATCATGTATCGTATTATTTTTCATTAATTTCAATTTGAAAAGTTATAGTTTGTACCGAGATTCATCATTCATATCCGAATTTTGTATTTCATCGACATTTAACTTCAATATGGGCCGGTAACTATGAATTTTCAATAGAAACTGTGCGTTTTAAATCCTCCTTGGTGTTCAATTTCATCTCCCACATTTGTGGGATTTTATTATTAAAATATCTCGACAAAATTGATAAATATTGTGACAACATTGGAAACTCGTTTAAAAACCAGAGAAGGAATAATATTCGATGATATTTAATTCAGAGACGCATTCAGATTATTCTTGCAATTAATGATTTTTTCGTCAAATTTCTCCGGGTAAAATTGGAAATAACTCGAAAACGACGCGTTTTATTGAAAAAAAAATAGGGATACTTTTAGTTTCTTAAATGTTTGATTCTTTCGAAAATATAAACCGTTTATCTTTTTAAAGTGGTTTTATGGTGTTTTAGCGTGCATTGATGAGTCGACTACCCTGTAACTTTTATACTAGTGAAGATGTTGAATAGTTTTTAATTGAGGAATATGCACCATGAGTAGAGTAAAAACTCAACCAAAAGTCAGTTCATTCGAAATGACGGTTCCGAAGATATAAACAGAAAAGTGTTTTTTTCATGGATTTTCGACAGCCTGTATCTCCCAAACCAAACCGGATTTTGAAAAATGGTATGGAAAAAAGTGTTTCGTTTGATGAGAGGAATCTACAGTTAAAATATATGTACAAGTCAAAGACTCACCCTGTATAGTATGAAAACAAACGAAACCCCCTAATATGTACCTCCTTAATCAAGGATTCAATCAGATATAATGAGACTCTATTTTTATTGAATTAATCCTTATTCATGTTTGTTTTTCATACTCCCTACTTTTTCTCTGATAACGATATCTTAACAAGTACTGGGAGTAGTTTGAAATATTGGTCTATGGGCCTCCTTCTCTGCTTGAGTAGGTAGGTACATCTGGAATAATGCGAATGACATGTTATAGAAAAAACTTCACTATTTTCTATTTCAAGTATAATCCGTTCAGAAGTTATCGTGTTTACGAACGGACAGACATAATTGACCACCGATTCTTGATCAGCCAGTCCAACCTAGAGGGAAAATCATCCTAACTTAATGATATACACACATCGTCAAAAGTTTTGCCCCCCCCCTGTTAACTCTCAACTCTTTGAATGTAACATGAAAATTTTTTATGTGTGGAATCTTCACTATTTCATCACTTAAATGGAAAGAAAAAAGCAGCAAAAAATTTTCCTTGTTCGTGAGAATACAAGTGTATTCCAATTTAATCAGTTTTCGGCGAATAACGAGAGTTGTAATATTGAGAATATTGCGTGGAAAATGCCCGGACATCCAATTCCTCGGTTTGAACGGGCAAGAATGGTAGCCCTACATCAGGAAGCATGATCGAAACTTCAGATTACGCAACGTTTGAATATTACACGGGCTTCAGCAAGGCGCATAGTAGCCTTGTTCCTGGAAACCGGCAGCATTACCCATAGACCGGTGCCTATATAGTCGACCCAGAGTAACACCTGCAAGGAAAGACCATTTTAGCGCAAATTCCACCCGAAGTCATTTTTTGAGGACCTAGGTTAAGGCTTGGAAACACATTGTTATCACGTCACGTGAGCTCAAGCAACATCACGTCATCTTCCCAAAATGTGCAACCATGATAATGCATGCAACTTAGACCATAGCAAGAGGAGACACACCTTGCAATAATAAAAAGTGAAGGCAAATCATCAGAACTAAACTGGGTGATTGTACTACTACAGAATTAAAATGTCGTGAAAATTTTTCGCAACGTTGTATCTGCTGTCACGTTATAGCACTGATAGCACGCGAGATCTACCTATATTCCGCAAATTTACATTTTCTGACCGCACGTGATATCACGTCTGATATTTTGTGAAGTGATTGAAGTGAACCTTTCTTCGGTACAAATCACTTTCCTTAGCTGAGTGTTGTGCTTCTCAACATCATTTTTAATAAACCAATGTAAAAATTGAATTCGTCTTTGGTCATTCTGAAATACATTTGAAACCGATCTGGGTGCTCATTCAATAATTCTTGAACTAGTTGATGGAATTACCCCACTTCCTCTGTTCGTTGATTCATTTAGCAAGTCGAATCCCTTCTGTTAGAATCACCAGCTACTATAAGAGATGTTCTCCATATCTTCGCAAATGTTCGTTCACCGTAGCCCTCTTAGTATCGATCGATATACAGAGTGTAACAGCCAAATGGAATAAATTCGATAACGTATAAATGAGGGCGTGTTTGGAAAAACGCTCGGACACGTCGATTTGTAATTTTAAATGCGCATATTTTTCAAGAAAATAATATTATATAAGGTGTTCCATGTGACACTTGATACTCCCGAAATAGTTAAAGATAGGTATAGGACATTGTGAATGAATTGTGTCTAGAATTCTCTGAAGAATCCAAAAAAAAAAATAATATACAGGGGGTTGCATTCGAAATAGGAAAGTTGGTATTGGCCACGGTCACATGGAACACCCTATATAATTTTATTTTCCTGAAAATAATGCGCATTCAAAATTACAAATCGACGTGTCCGAAAGGATTTTTATGAACGATTTCGAAGATGCACCCATCCCACCTACTGGTGTCAGGGTGGCGGTAAAAATCAAGTATACAAAGTGTTCTGCTCACAGTTGTTGAACATTCATACGGCAATTTTTTTTATTGTGTGAAATTACATAACTCTTAGCCAAATAAATCTGCGGGTGTAGCATTTATTTGATCCCCCCTTATCACAGCTCTATAACAAACAAACTATTTCGAAATTTCCAATCTCATCCTCCGTTTCTAAGTAATTTTGTGAACATCCTATTTTATTCGATTCTTGTTATGAATTGGCTACATCTTCAGGGTGCAAATGCTGACTGGTAATACAACAAAAATTTTCCACTAAGATTCATCTGACGTTGGGATTTGTGCTCCTAGACCTCATTATAACAAACAGAGATAATCCCCAATTCTTCCAGGATTCTCACTCGTCTCATTATTTCGAATAACTTTCTTATTCTCCTTCAGCGATCTTAAAGTAAGGACAGAACTGTCTAGTATTCTTTGAGTTAGGTTTGCTTAGAAAAAGATAATTATTTCTTCTCAAGAATATAATTTGTAATTCAATTCAAATTTCAATTGTATACTTCTGAATTTGAAATTTTTCTATTTAGTAGATCCCGATGATCAAAAAATCCATCGATCAGACGTCCTTTTTCTCAACTAATCCAATTCGAACATACTTGCCCCTCCGATACAAACTTTGTAAACTCATCTTGCAATGCTAGCTTCAAAGTAACAAGGCGGATCAAGATATTGGATCCTGCGACTGAGCTACAAAGGCTGAAGTCGAAGTTCATTGATGTAATTGGAATTTCTATTATCAATTTCAAAAGTTCATCATGGGCTCTTTGAGTATCCTCTTTGAAGCTGATTATACAGGACCATCGAGTGTCTTCAGCAGAATTATTTCGGAAGCCTGTACGATTATTTAAATTCCACTACGACAATGCATTGATCCTGCCTGTGAAAAAAAAAAGAAAATCCTGCAAGACTTATGAGGTGATACCCATTGTTGCGTTCTAAGCGTTCTTGCGAAGGGTTGAGACTTAGATGCGTTTCATGTGTTAATGAACGTTTATTCCTAAAACTAGTACCTATATAGACTGGGTGCCGGTGGGACGAATTGCAAATTATTAATAAAGTTTTCGTACTTTCTGTATAGCTTCATAAGGTAGAGTTTACAACATTTTTTCTCTGTGAGAATTTTTGTAGTTTCAGCAAACCTCTCGTAAGCTGGACAAATTGATCTAGTTGCAACAGTGTAAACTCATTTACAAGCTAGGAAATCAACAAATAAATACTCAAAATCTGTTGAAGAGAGTTCAGAATATAACTTACAGTGAAACAAGACAAAAAAATTCGTACAACCTATGTAGACCAAATACAAAAAGTCGAGGGAGGGGTCCCATATATGCTAGCCTGACCACTTTTAACAGTATTCCCGGACATATCAGAAGTTCTTCAAAATGTAAATTGAATAATTTCAAAACTCTAGTTTTAAGTCAACAATAACAACAAATTGTTGAATAATAGTTATATTCTCAAATAAATAAATAAAAAATAAGTCGACCATATTTTCAATTTTTTTAAAGCATTCATTTCTTTTTTTGTAAAATGCAATCATAAAAACAATCTGGGAGAAATGAGAAAACATGATTGTCCCACAGATATAGTGTGGCTTTGAGCGTGTCTACCAACATGAACATGACTAAAAATCGCATTTTTTAAAATTATTAATACCTTATTGATTCTTTCAGAATCGGTTGATATAAATATATGAAATATGAAAATTGTCCGACGAAAAAATGTGGCGTTTTTCTTGTACGACAAATGAAACGACGATTTTTTGAGTTTTTAAATTAAATTAAAATTAATATTTGTCAAAAAAAAATTATATTTCAGAGAGATTCGTTTCATAGAAAAAACAGTTGTCCACAATATAAACTTCTTGCAAAATATGAATTTGTTTCAGAATCTTTCTTCGATTATTATTTAAATGGAACTATTGATTTAAATCGGAAGTGAATAATGCGAATTGTTTACTGACATTTTTATTCTAATCTAATGAAAAAACAATGGAAATACTCGTTCCTCACATTGAATTCTTTGTAACAAGACGAATAGTGTCCAGTAAAAGTAGCACACCAATCGTCAGGTAGAATGACATCTTTATATTTGTGATTATGATGTGTTCTTGGTGCCTAGAATATTTTACACTGTCTAAGGATGTCAGCTGTGAATTTCTTCACTTCTTCCCTTTGCGTTTTGTAGCCAGAGTTATTTTTCAAATATTTAAACAAAAACACTCCATCAATGCTGAGAATATTATATCGGCAACAACTGAAAAACTGTCAACAAAAATAGAACAATGATTATCTTAGAAGAGAAAATTCGATAACACACTAAAATTCGTCTACAGTTTCAGACTGCAGATGACTGCGGTGCAAAACCGAAACAGCTCTCATATTTATATGGAAAATTACCAAACTACTTTTACAACCTTTGGTATTCCTAAAACGGAATTCCATGAAACTATCACTTTTTTTTCGAAGAATTCGCGACTTCGACCTGGGGTGAAGATTCCATATTCAACTGGGGCAGAAAAAATTCAGTTTGTGCATTTTTATTTTGATAGTCCATTTTCTCATACTTATTATAACAAAGAAAGAGTATGTATGATTTGAAAAAAAAATTGAAAATAGGTCGACTCACGAGAGGTTTGCTGAAAAAAAGCAGCGACTACAAACATTTTCACAGTAGGAAAAATGTGGTAGACTCCGCCTAATAAAGCTTTACAGAAAGTGAGAAAACTTTATTAATAAGTTGCAATTTGTCCCACCGGCACCCACACTAACAGTTTATACATTCTAAAATTAGAATGACATCACGACCAAGCGACTGATGTCACCAAATACATAGAAACAATATTAAGAAGCTATTGCGATACAAGAAAATGATGATTCTGTTGAAAAATTCAAAGATTAATTGTTAATTCCATCATTTCGTTCGGCCTACTTTCAGGCAGGAAATTACGATTTTTTGAAATAAATTCCATGTGAATAATATCGGTTCGAAGAAAATTCATAATAATTTTATTCATAAATTGGAGGATATTCTGTACGTTTCGTACACCCATGTTGTTTTCATTTCTTCTTCTGCTTGTTGGCTTTTTATTGATCGAGTGAAGCATAATTATTATACATGAACTCTCTTTTAACAAATGAACGGATATAATAATTCGGAACTTCGCAAGCAAGTGCAATTACAAATAGCGCATCTGATGCCATATTTTTGTGACTCAGGTTCTTTCGGTCAATAGTTTATACAGAAGAGGGCAGGTGAATAATACTCTGCCGATTCATCGAAGAGTATTTATTTCTCAAGCCATACTGAACTGGTCACAGATGATAACTTATATTGGGGATTAAGGTGGATCGAAAGATATAGTGAAATTATAAAAGTTTTCGATTGCTATCGGCCCGATCGGCAAACGTTGCAAAGCCCATTTATGCGTGTTTTTAATGAAAAAAAAATAATTTTTTTTCATTTCTTGAGGTGCCCCCACCCACATTTGAAAAAAAAAATTATTTTTTTTTTAATTTTTTTGCCCTATTAGAAAAAGTTTCAGGCACGTCTAAAAAGCACCTAGATAGAAACTTATGCATGTATGAGCATTTTGTTAGGTGCCCCAAATAAAAATCGAGTTTCAAAATTTTCCTATTTTACTAAGTTTGTCACATTAACATGAAAATAAACGAAAAAATCATTATTCTAGCTGATATAATAAACTAAATACGAATATGTTAAAATCAAATGATAGAATGAAACATAAAATGATCATTTAAATCTAAACTCTGCTTTTGTATCAAAATTTTTCATTATGGTTCTTGACTCAAGCCTGGCTCTTATGAATCCATCTCTTCTTTCTTGTCCACAAACAAGCGAAGCAGCCTCGGTTACCAATTTTACACACCGTTCGGTTCCTTGTGTGTGGCATGGAAAACTAGATAAATATGGAAATTTCATTGAGATGTTTTCATCTGATACAAAACTTCCTAAGTCTTCATCCAAGATGTCTTTTAAAACTGGAGGATCTAATCGCTCGTTCATTTCAGCCCAATTAATTAAGTCTATGTAATCGTTGGCTTCCATATTTATTTAGGGCACACGAAAATTTCTGACAGAAGAATTTCGATTTGCCTGTCTAGCAGAAATTACTCTACAGACAGCTAATCTTCGAATAGTTACTCTATCGTCATACAACATAGCTAAGAGCAAATTCTCCATGTGTGCAAAAAATCCATTTCTTTGAATGACAACGTCAACTGTTTTCCTAAGCCAATCCGGCATATATCTTGAGTATACGATCAACTTCCATAGGTGTTTAGGACCTTCGATGCACAATGGCTTTACTTTGATAATAAACCATATTGGGCCATAAACTTTCATAATATAAGTAACCAAATGTACCAAGTTTTCGGAAGGCTTTTCAGTTGCCACATAAAGACGAAGGATTCGGTTTGCACTTGTCAGCCATCTAGAATGCACCACTGGTCCAGGTTGAATAGCAGCTAAATCTTGACAGCATTCTCCTGAGGACACAGCTTTCATAATATCCAACAAATATCGCTGATCTGTGCTCAAAATATTCCTATCTACATCTGGAAATGGATTTGCCTCGATCTTCTCGAACTTAGTGACAGGAAGCGTGTGACAAGTTTGTAGTGATTTACCAACAGCACCAGAAAATGCTTTAGGTCCCTGAGTTACACCGTCAAGCTGAACCAAAAGATGACGTAAAGGCAGTTCGTTAAGATGTAACATACAAATAAACCATTGAAGGGGACGACTCAGCTGGGCTTCTAGAAGAGTTATTACACCTGCTTTTGTACCAGTATTAACGACCGTTCCATCGCATCCGACTGCAATAAGTGAATCAGTTGATATTCCTTTATCGTTGAAAAACGTTAATATTTCATTTCTAATGCTAGTCGCAGATCCAGACGGAACAGCCAAATGCCCAAGGTAAATAGAATTTGGTTCTTGTACTAAAGAAATATGTTCTTCTTTGACAGTACTACCGTAATACTTATCGCCTTTTTTAGTTTGTGTTCTAGTATTATCCTTTCGTCCGTCGAAATAGAGACCTTGCACTGTTGTAGCTATATTTGTTTGTAGTTCTTCCCTGTGTTTCTGACGTTCTCTACGAACTTTATTTCTATCAATAACTTTACTGGTATCCCTTTCATTGACAAGGCCAAGGTCCTGGAGAAGAGCGGATGAAAGTGAAGCTGCTGCTCTGTCTGAAACTCCTCGACGGTCACATTCTCTGGCAAAGGTAGTAAGTTTATGTCTCATTTGATCACTTGAAGATCCACCAGAAAAAAAAGAAGAGGGTTGTGGATCAAAGTTCTGGGACTCACTGGCGTTTATTTTTTCTATTCCCTCTTCTACTTCTTCTTCTTTTCCTTTTTCTTCTTTCTCCTCGTTTTCCGATGAGATGTTTCCAAACTCTTCACAATCACTGATTTCCTTTGAAGTAGATTGTTGCAAATATGCTTTCGGGTGGTTAATGTCATCTCGTTTTTTCTTTCGTTCTTGCCTTTTTTGCAACTGCTTTGTAGTTTTGATATCTAGTGGCCCTATTATCAAAGTCCTGGCTCCTCGCTGATCGGTTAAAAATACTCTTTCATTTACTGGAACCTTTCTTTCTTTTGAGCAGCAACATGATGCAAAATCTCTACATTTGCAGCAGGCAATGTCAAAAAGGGTTTGCTCCCACTTACACTTCACTTCGTCCAATTTCTTCTTATAACTGTTAGATTCCTTTCTACCTTTGTAGGGTTTTAGACATCTTCTATAGTCGTTGTTAACCTTCGTTATCTTTTCAACGATTTTCTTGTTGGAAATTGTTGGAATAGAAGCCTTGTTCCATATAATTTCCAACCTCTTTGCAATCTCTTTCGAAATTATTGCTACAGGTGGGTCTTTGTTTGCCATAAGATTTTTTGTGTGGTTTCTAACCAGTAAAAAATTTCGAATAACGTCCGCATTTGTAGGAAGAACTCTTGATGACATCTCGGTTGGGTGGCCAAATAAAGGGCAAATAGAAGAATTTCTAGTGGGAAGGCTGCCTGAACTCATTCTACCTAATGTTTCTGTAACAAAAAGAAATAAGTAGTTGAAATAATAAAATAATTAATTAATGGGAAAAACGTATACTGAAAATAAATAAAAAAAACACTGTGTCAACGATTTTATTTATTTAATGAATCAATTACATTGTCATCTGAAGTATCTAAATCACTTGACTTTAAACTATCTCTACTCATTTGATAAATAGATTAATTCAATAATTTTATACCTCTATCTTTTGACAACCTGAAAAAAAAGTCACTTGGACTGTGAGTACCTATAGGGCACCCGAGGAGACACCTGTAGGGAGAAAAAAAAATTAAGAAAAACATTACGCCACCATGCCACGGCACGTAATGGGTGGGGCACCTGAAGAAAATGCTTGAATAATTTTTTTTTTCAGGAAAAATCCTTGTCTGACTGTTTGAAATATCATGCCGCCAAGGCCGTGAAAAAAAAATAAAAAAAAATAAAAAAAAATTTTGAGTGGGTGGGGCACCTGAAAAAAAATTTTGAAATTTTTTTTGTTTTGTTTTTTCTTCTCCTATGAGGGTTTAGCAACTTTTGCGACCCAGGCCGACATAAAAAAAAACATAAAATATTTTCGATCCACCCTATTGGGGATTCAATCATGAATGGAAATAATAGTTTATTAATTAAAGAACGGTACCTAATGTAAGTCAAAACACGCGCATATTAAATTTGTTTTTTTCTTATACATAAAGTGTGTTATGACCATTACCGCGAATTGAATACCATACTTTATCTTCGACTTCTTCAGTTAATTTCAAATTAATCTGCATCATTTTCAAAATTGACAACTGTTGTCAAAAGCGATTTATGTGGTCAAGAATCGAATCGCGAAAAAAACGTCAAAAATTAACGTTTTACAAACGCAACTTTTGGATATTCAAACCAAATCTCGTGAGTAATTTCATTTTTCCTATTTGTATTAGACTGACTTATAGGCGTGAGTAATTATAACTCTCATTGTTGGTTCATAGACCGACATCACAGAGGGAAAATATACTGAAAGCATAAAGTACGAATTACTCTTTACTAACTCGAACGGCAGAATGAACGTCGCTCTCAAAACGTGGGCGGAAATATCCAGAACTGACATGATTGTGGAGGAAACTAGTTGAATGCATCAGTAAGGCGCGTTGTCAGAGGGCGCTCTCGCTTAAGTCAGGGAAAGCTAGTTGTGGCGCTCGCGCAGAAGGGTCTCTCTGTCATAGAGGGTGCCCTCGTCCTCGGCTAAGTAGCTGTTGCGCTCGCGCGTGGAAGGCTTTAATTATATCGTTTCTCCGAGATCGACACTTAATAATCTGATTATTTATTCACATAATGGGGTTTGAAACATATGCTAGGAAAACAAGAAAGAAGAGTAAAATTCGATGAATGAAACAAGATAAGTGACCTGAATGGTTCAATCCAACAAATACTCGAATTGAGCCCTGCCAACTTCCATAAAATGATATGAATTATTATTCCCGGGTTTTCTAGTTTTCATTCCCTTGCAAGCATCAATAATAAAATAAGGAATTTAATGAATCTTGATCGTAGGAAGTAACACAAAATGTCTGGACAGGCTCTAATGGTGACCCCATCTCAGAGGATAATTTGACCGGCGAACGCTACCTGCAAGAATTAATTTATCCACTTGAATGTCAGACAATTTTTAGATATGAACTTCTCCAACCAGTGGATTTGTCGGAAGATCCTATGGAATGGGTATCCCGATCTCCACGTCGGTTCTATCTAGATTTTAGAAAGAAATGCTATCTCCACAAGGAATCGTTGTGAACACATCAAGAGTTTATCAGATACATCGTGTTCATTGCGTCCAGGTGACTTCGAGAGGGAATTGTTGGTCTGATTCTTAACTAGATGTCGCCTTGATGTATACTGTACCCCAAGACTTTGTCTAGTTTTGTTCAAGAGTACCTCCGTTCCACTCCAATTTTCATCGTGGTAGGGTTATGTTGTCCTGAAGAGATCAGAACAAGATCGAAACCTAGGTCGACTTCTACCCACTTCGATGAGGTTGGAACTTTCACTAGTTCCCTGGATGAAGAATTTGGCAAGTTCGTGTCGGATCCATGGCGATTGTTGATATTTATATCAATGAACGCGATGTATCTGATAAACTCTTGATCTATCTAGATTTCTTGAGTGTGCGCCTCTCTGACGGAATGCTCAAGTATGTGAGGCGGAAGTTAATACAAGAGGATGACTACCAGAAAACTCGGGAATAAGAGGCGAAAATTGGAGCAAAATTGATACTATTGTATGGGAGGCAGTATGCGGGGCTGAAATTGTGCATTCGTAAGACTTAACAATTGAAGACATGTCTCTCGTATCCTGGAACAAATTTTTCCCCCTTGAATTGTCTCTTCGAAATTCTCAAAGTAAGAATTATGTGAACGGATGATAAAAGCCCAAAATAATTTACTATTACATTCAGCGGGAACAAACCTTTTCAACAACATTTTGCAGAACCCATTCTCGCTATTCAAATTAACAAACAAAGTCAGGACATCACTTTCAGTTTTTTTTTCATTGCCATTAGTTGGTCATCAACGAAATAGTATATTATGTAAAAAGTGTGCGTGTGCATTTTTTGTGCGTTACATAATAATAAACCTTTATTTGATCCAAAATACCATTACAGATGTTGATCACGTCAAAACAAAATAAACATAGTACTCCCAAACTACCTAAAGTCCATCAAAGGACTTCTCATTTATAAATTCATTAATGCTGTAATAACATTTTTCACATAAAAATCGTTTCAATGTTTCCTTTTGTATTATAATATTTTTACATTTGAAACTTTTAGGTAACATATTCCAAATTCTAAGTATAAAATAAATAATATTTTTTTGTATATATGTATAATTTGCTTTCTCTATACTTGAAAAATCTTTACGTCTTGTATTGTATTCATGGTTTGAGAGCAATATTTTAAAATCATTATAATTATTAATTACAAACATTATACTTTCATATATGTACAAACTGTAAAAGGTAAGTATTTTATTATCAATAAAGAGTTGGTTTTAGTTTGAAAATTGTCCTCAGGCATCTTTTTTGTAGAATAAATACTCTATTTGAATCAACAGAGTTTGCCCAGAAGATTATTTCATATCGTAGTCTGGAATGCACGTAAGCATAATAAGCTGTCATTGCTGCACCAACCCCAATTGTGTTCTTTAATATTCTTAAAGCAAAGCAGTATCTTGCAAGACTTGTGGAGATGTACTCAATTTGTGGCTCCAGTTCAGGTCTCTGTCAATATGTACTCATAAGAAGGGTATTGTTTCCTCTGATAAAATATTTTGATCTTGATGAGTTATATTGATTTGACATTGATTTCTTCTTCTGAACATTAGCAGTTTGGTCTTACTGGTATTCATCATCAAGTCATTACTAGAGAACCACTTGTGTAGTTTTTCTAGATCCACTTGTAGCTTGTTTTTACATTCATTGATAGTGGTACCACTGTCAATTACAGATACATCATCAGCATACATGACAGTTTCATTGGTAGTTTCTTGAATTATATCATTTGTGTAGATTATATATAGAAGAGGTCCTAATATTGAGCCCTGAGGTACACCTTTTTCTACTACTAATACATCCGAAGTTATTGGTCTGCCATCTATTCCCCTCTCTTTGAGTCTCTGGATCCTTCCAGTAAGGTATGATCTGAAAAGATCCAGAGCAACACCTCTTATGCCATATTTTTCCATTTTTTGTAGTAAGATGTTATGATTTACTGTGTCAAAAGCTTTTGTTGAGTCTAAACAGAGTGCAGTTGTTACGTGATTTTTATTTAATGACTTAATTATTGAACTTAGTGCTTGATAAATTGCATTAATTGTTGATTTTCCATGCCTGAAGCCACATTGTTGTTTCACTAGTATGTTGTTATTTTCTAGAAATATCAGAACTTTGTCGAAAATAATTCTTTCAAAAATTTTATTTACATTTGATAGTATCGATATTGGACGATAATTATTGAATTGATCCTTTTCTCCTTTCTTATAAATTGCTTTTACCAAAGTCTCCTTGAGGGCTTGTGAATATTTTCCAGTTTGTAAGATTCTATTGATTATATGTGTTAGTGGTTTCATTAGTGTATGTGCACAAGATTTTAGCAGATCAACAGGAATCTCATCATATCCCACAGATTTTTTGTTTTTCATTCTCATGATATATGAGTAAACATCCTGCTCCACTACTGGACTCAGGAAGATGCTCTTGTTGCAGGATTTAATGCTATCTTCATAATTGGTGGTGTGTTTGTTCTTGATTTCTGTGGATTTTATAAAAAAGTAGTTCATCTGGTTCAACAGATCTTTCTCGTCAGTATCGGGAAATGCCTCAAATAATGTACGTTCTTTGTCATGATTCTTTTTAGTTAGATTATTGATGATGGTCCAGGTTGCTTTTGTTTTATTTTCAGATTCTTGAATGTATCGATTCTCAGAAATTATTTTTGATTTTTCTATAACTCTCTTTAATATATTACAATATTTTCTATAGTATTCCAGTGTAACCATATCTCTTGTCATTTTTTGGAAGAGCTCTCTTTCGTGTTTGCTTGATGTTCTTATTCCAATCGTGAGCCATTTCCTACCGTCAACATACTATACTCTTTCTACGACAACATACAAAAGTAAATATACAAATATTGTATTCATTGCTTTGGATCCATTCAAATTATTTACTGCTGAAGTTTAATGTAACTGAATTGAAGATCATTATGGGAGAATTTGTGGAATTTTGAATACTGTAATTTTCTCGATAATGATTTACTATTGTCGAAGTAGATGGCATCTCACGATTTTCTATCCCTGGTGAAGTTGATGGTAGGTTTGAATTGCTCTTTTTTGCATTTGCTATTTTATTAGCTGTGTCTAATTTATTTTTTTGCGACTTATCGATATATCCCCCTGGGACTGACTTGGACTTCCAGCCACCCTGACGCTTCAAAGTAGTTATGTCTCCACCAGCATCCACTAGAATTGTACCTGAAGATCGGCGAAAGCAGTGTCCGGTGTATAATTTATAGTTAAGCAATTTTGAATATTTAGAAATCTCTTTTTACATGCTTCCAAGCTCATTCACGACTATAAACAGGCTGAATAGCTCGCTTCCACCCGATGCACTTTTGAATGTCTATTATGGACTGGTTTTTTCTCATCTGTCATATACCATCGAGGTCTGGGACAACTCAGTTGACTTCAGTAGGTTGTTCATTGCGCAGAAACGTATTCTACGTATGATTTTTGGACTCGACTCTCGAACATCTTGTAAACCAATTTTTCATAAATATAAAATATTGACAGCTCCATGTATTTATATTTATAAATGTCTTCTCTACACTAAGGATAATGAAAGACTGCATGTTGAGCTCTCTAGCTTCCATAACTACATCACAAGAAATGATAGTTTGTTGTCCATGCCAAAGCATAACACCAGCAAATTTGAAACATCTTCAATGTATTCTGGTATCAAGAAATTCAATAAACTGCCAGATAATATAAAAATTCTGAATAGCAGTGAGGGCATTGCTGTACGAAAGATGTTCTTATAGTGTAGATGAATATCTTACTGATTGTCTCTAAGTTTTCTGTATTTGATCATTCCTCATTTTCTTTGGTAGAGACTAGAATATATTTATTTTCTGTACTTTTTGACCTGTCCTATACTCGTACATTGTCAAATGTCTTATGGGATGAATTAAGATTTATTATTATTCTTCTTCATCGGTCTCCCGTTCTCAGCTTGAGCTGGTAATTCTTCTATGAACCAGTGAAAAAACATTTCAGTTCCTCCCACTAGTTCAGAAATTTCCGCACGATGTGATAGGTTTGCAAATCCACAACCTGCTGTGCACATCCCACGATCTTCTGGGATAATTCGATCCCTTGAAGATTTCTCTTCTCCATCCAGGAAGTGGTTTGTCCTCGCAATCGTTCATGTAATGAAAAGCTCGCATTACTTTAATATTCATTTCGCGGCTCCACTGGATACGTGCGTTGCGAGCTCCCCTGCGGGCAGTCCTCCTCACGGTGGTCGAGCCAGCAGGTGGAGTGGCATCTCGATCTTCTGCCATGATATCGGTTTCCACTTCTCGTTCATGGGTTTGCCACCATTTACCCTTGGTGGCCCAGGTAACTCGGGCCGTGGGGACGTCACCCCCCATGTGGCGGGGCAGAAACCAAACCACACCCGTATTATTATTATTATTGTTAGTCTTTGGACGGTACATTGTTCTTTTTGATAATTACTGAAGAACCATGATCTATTTTTACCGGAAGGGCAGAGATTTGCATATTTCTCGTACATTTCATAGAAGGTCCAGTTGAAGTGAAACTTCATACAATTCTGGATTTAGTTTCTGCTATAGTTAGTAAAACAGGTTAATCCAAATTATTGATATTAGTAATTCTCAATTGATGTAATTCATGTCTTCTACATGCGCCCATTAGGCCCATAATTATTGCTCTCAGTTTTAAGTTCTTTTCAATATCAATATTATTATGAATACTGAGAGTCGTCCGCAGCATTGAGTTTTGTGTCCATCATGTGGAACTTTTGAATTTCTTCACCAAGTCGCCAAAAAAGCATCAAAACTTTTCAGAAAACCGTTTTGCGTTTTGATCTCCTTTCCACGCCAGAACTAGGTTATTAGCCTGATTGTGTAGTATCCTAAAAGTGGCCGGTAATAAACTTAGTGTTGTCAAATTTGCTGCTTCTCTTATGCTTGGAGGTGTCAATTCCATGTTAGTATCCCTATTGTTTAAACAATGGAATCACTATCACGTTCCATATTCTTCAAAACCACAACAAAATAATTTGCACAAATTGTATTCTGTGGTCCTGTTGTCCAAGCTACCTCAGTTTTTTATCGAAAGTAGCAGGTTGATTACGAAATATTTCATTTCGCATTTGTTGCCTAGCAATCAGTGCAAAATGAAATTCGGTACAAAATGTAGTTTACTATGATTCAATTCACAATCTCGGTATGAGCATTTTTCGATGTTATCGTAGAAAAATGTTGTTGCGAAATAAGGTGAGTAGGCTTATAGCTCACAAGTTTACTGTATTGACAGATATGTGAAGAAATAATTCCATTGTAGGTAGAAATCGATATCAAACCGACCAGAACCTCCCACCTGAAAACTTTTCTTTCGAAGTTCCCCGCTGAGGTGTGGAAAACGGAATGAACTTCCGTTTGATGTTACAGTCGGATTTCTTATGACAGTTGGGGGTGAGATGACCTGGAACATTGAAACTTCGGGATTCCGAGTTCAACAAAGATACTTATTCCCAACAATGTTTTCCTTTCTTGCTGATGATAGCTTCGAGTAGTCGGCACAATTTGTGAAATGCTGTATTTTCGGGTTATGTCCGGTAATATTATTTCTCCTCCGCTTGTACGTTATGTGAGTGCATAGGTCCAACGGTATTGTTTGCTGATAAAGTTAATTACGCTTTCCAAACTAGATTATGATCTTTGTGCTTTTCGGCTGGTGTTTTGTTATAGCCCTGAATACTGAAACCTTCAGCAGGGCAGGTTTATGATGATGATTTATATAATTATGATTACACTCATAACTTCAAGGTCTTCCGAGGAGACCCCTCAGAAGCTTGTAGGTTGTGCGAGTTAGGAGAAACAATTATATTATGTGTAGGCTTTGTAACTGTGTCCTTAAGCCACCATAATCACAGCACTGTTAATTTTTGACCCAACAGTGATTGGTGGCCCACTACTGTCTGACTAGAACATTTATTTTCAAGCCTCGGTATTGAACTCGCACTTTTCATGTCCGAGACAATGCCCTAGCTAGGCTAAAGTTAATTATAAGAAGTTATACCCATAAAAGACGGTGTAAATATAGGAACACTCGGATTTGTCATAGGGAACGAATTGCGCTGTTTTCTACAAACGGTTCAATTTTGGTATAAAATGATTGCACTCCCTTCACAGTTGCTAGTCATCTTGTCAGTAACTCAGGTTGGGAATGACGGCCGAACATACACAATTGAATTTGACTGCGGATTCGTCGTCTGTGAGTCGAACTTTATCATTTGGGACCATTATTGAGTTGAAAGCGACCTAATGCAAACATGGTGATTTATTGGTTGACCTCTTTCACGTAGAAGGACCGCTGAAAATTACAGACAGTGGAAAGAAGTAGAGGGTTTTCCAAAACGAGGTGTTATTTTAAATAGTCCACTAATTCGGCAGATGTCACTTTCGAAAATGTAGTTTTTTGACATTTGACAAGCAGAAACATGGCCATTAATGAACATGAAAGGATACACGCTTCAACAACGCATTGAAATTATTAAAATCCACTATGAAAATGGTGAAAATTTGGCATAGACGGTTCCTGAAACATGAAAATTTTTTGGTCGTCGTGAAGTACCTTGTTGGACCGCAATACTGAAATTGATGGAAGAAATTGAGCTGTTGAGAAAAGTTAGTGATGTGAAGAATAAAACAAGTGCACGTCGCTCATGAACAGCCGAGAATATTGCTGCTGTCGACGAAAGAGTTTAAGAAAACCCAAGCCGACCTATCATCAACAACGTCATGTTTTTGCTGATTGAGTCCTTGAAATACATGGAAATGATCCGGAATTCCATCGAAAAACCATCTTGAGTGATGAGGCCCATTTCCACCTCGGTGGCTTCGTCAACAAGCAAAATTGTCGCATCTTGGGCTCGGCATACCGAAGAGTTATTGTTAGAAAGCTTCTCTATCCTCAGCGTATGTCTGTTTGGTGCGGTTCATGTTCCGACGGAGTCATTGGACCCTACTTTTCCGAAAATAAGGTTGGAGTAACAGTTACGGTGAATGAATTTCGGTATCAAGAGAGGATTTATGATTTTTATTTTCAAATGGTGGTTATTTGGCAGATGTTATTTTCCACTATTAACGGCATACCTTCCACTTTATAATAAAATAAACACCCGATCATTCATCTGAAATTGCCTTTTTTTTAATGTCAAAATAACACCTCTTATTGGAAAAACCCTTCATTTATTATTTATTTATTGGGAATAAGGCATACAACGGACTATTCAAAGTTCACTACTGCATTCACATATACATAATTTGAGGCATTACATCAAGTATATTATCGAACAGAAATAAACAATTCAATTCAACCTGATCCAAAAATTCAAACTGAGAGATAAGGAACAAAAAGAAGTAACACAGTATAACAGAAAATTATATGTGCGAAGAAAACATATAATATACAGGGTGACTGGTGACGTAAGGGACAACGGCCAAGTGGAGATAGAGGACCTCAAATTGAATGAGAATTTGGGTTTCAAATGTCCCATTAGGGTATTCGTTTCGGAGATGTAGGGTGATTTATGAAAAAATGCTAAATCTATGAACTCCCATATCTTCGTTAATATGTTATGTTTTTCGCTGATATTTTACATGTTTGTTCATACAGGCATTCTCTGTCAGCCTAAGAAAAAAAAATTGAAAAAATTGCTGGCCCCCTACTCAAAAATTTCAATTTACATGTCAAGTGAGAAATATCACACGGTATATGAGATAAAATAAAATCAAATAGAAATTTGGAAAGAGGGAAAAAGACTGATGAAATATCAGTTTTTTGTTTGAATGGCACAAATTTTCTTTCGTTTCTATGATATGTTGAAGTAAGAATATTACAATATTTTTATATTCAAATCATGAAAATTAGTACTACTCATAGAAAAAACTTGAATTCGAGGCGCTAGAATGAGCCTGGCATCAAAATATTCCTTCAAATCTATTTTTATCAATTAATATTTCGATGCCATATAAAATTTCAAAATAAAATTTGTTGTAGATGGGGTGATGAAAGAGTTGGATACTCAAACACAAAAATAGAAAAAGTCGCAAATATAATTCATAAAAAAATCAAGTAAGAAAATGTTCGAAATGAGAGCCGTTCACCTCCATACATTTATTGGCTCTCTTGAACAAATGAAGCACAGCTTTTCTAATCAGAGGAATATTTTTTTAAATTTCTTCGCATGCTTCAGTTATTCTGCTCTCAAAATGTTCACGGCTTGTTATTGTTTCTTTATACACCGTATCCTTAAGATGACCCCATAGGAAATAATCCAGAGGATTTAGATCGAGTGATCTAGCAGGCCAATTCCTAGAACCTCCCCGACCAATCCACCTGTCAGGAAACTCCCTATTCAGAAAATTCTTTACTTCATTTTGATGCCAGGCTCATTCTAGCGCCTCGAATTCAAGGTTTTTTCTATCAGTAGTACTAATTTTCATGATATGAATATAAAAATATTGTAATATTCTTACTTCAACATATCATAGAAACGGAAGAAAATTTGTGCCATTCAAACAAAAAACAGATATTTCATCAGTTTTTTTCCCTCTTTCCAAATTTCTATTTGATTTTATTTTATCTCATATACCGTGTGATATTTCTCACTTGACATGTAAATTGAAATTTTTGAGTACGGGCCAGCAATTTTTTCAATTTTTTTTTCTTATGCTGACAGAGAATGCCTGTATGAACAAACATGTAAAATATCAGCGAAAAACATAACATATTAACGAAGATATGGAAGTTCATAGATTTAGCATTTTTTCATAAATCACCCTATATCTCCGAAACGAATACCCTTATGGGACATTTGAAACCCAAATTCTCATTCAGTTTGAGGTCCTCTATCTCCACTCAGCCGTTGTCCCTTACGTCACCAGTCACCCTGTATATGACTACTTGAGGATCCGTACAAAAATAATAATGAATGAGAGTAATGATGGGAATTACAACATTTAGGAATGTTTGGGTAAGGCCACTTTTTTTTTCTCCTCTGTGGGAAGTCGAATGTGAATACAGAAATCTCACGTTGAGGAATGAGGATGATGAGGAAAGCTGATCCAAAGTTCAAATTGTGTAATACATTGCAAGAAGGGAAATTTCCTGAACAAGAAGGCCTATTTCCCTATTCATTGTTGAAACTTTTTAGGTAGGTCTCAGGATGATATCGTGTAAACTGCCACATCATGTTTAGGTACTATTAATCTATTGACAATGTCGTCTTGACAATAGGGGGGGTCATGCATCAGTAGCGTTTACACTGGCAACTCTCAAAAATTCGGAGTCTTTCATCTTTTGCAATCGAGTTATCGACACTTGGTATTGTAATTGTGATTTTTGAGTTTCAGATGTACTGTAGTCGAAAAAGGTATTCGATTTTCACGTAAAAATAGTTTTTGCAACACTGTGTATTAGGTTTTTCGTATTTCCGTTTTCCACGTAATTCAATAACCGATTGATTTTTTCTGCATCGAATGTGCAGAATAATATTCCGCCTCGTGGCCGTGCCTCAAGTATAAATAACTGTGTTTTGTTAGACGTTCTGATAATACGAGACAAAGATTTCACAGCCAGAAAGTCTTGAGTATTATCCTTGTCTTGCTAAATGTATAATTCGAAGTTTTGTCGATTGGACAATTTTCGCCAGATTTTCAGTCCTCGTCGGTATCGGTGGCGATATAATTGAAGATATTGGAATTCGTCAACTTGAACAGAAAGTCAGGGCTTTCAGATTTAACAATCAAGGCCTCGATCATAGCAAAAGGAAAGAAAATTTCCGTTCTCGTTAGAAAGTTTAATATTATTTTGAAGACCTTTGGGGAAACCAACAATCAAGTTAATCCAGCGCCCAAGAATTTCTTATAATCAAAAATTGATTTATACAATTTCTCTCTTTCGAAGTTTTCCGCTTTATGTACTCTAGCATTCCATCATTTTGGTATAACAATTAACATAAATAAAAAGCACATCCAACTCTAAGAGTGGGAGCCAGTACTAGAACAAATCCTCGCATAAAGTAACAATTCCTAAACAGTTTTCATCTTCTTATAAAAAAGGTGAATCTCACATCAGACACCTAGTCCTTTAGGGCAGAGTCGGATTCTTACCGACTAAACACCTCTCCAGTGGTTGGTTCTGAGCATTTACCTATAAACCTTCTTTATGCTGAGTGTTCATCCTTCAATTGTATATCTCTCTCTGTGTGGAGTTCTATTTCTAGATTTTCGTAATTGGTCCCTGCGATAGATTACCGCTGTTATTGCATCTTCAGCGGGGTCGTCATTTGGATGTTCACTAGTTCTCTCAAAAGCTTTTCAATTTTGTCTTTTGATTAATGTAGAAATTGCCTCCCATTTGAAGCCTTTTTGAATTTATTCATTCCTAACAAAACAGGGGGGCGTCTAATTCCCATCTCAGAAATTTGTTTTCTGTGCTTTGTATCCTCTTTATATGGCTGCATAGTCCCATGCTGTTGATCCATATGTAAGCTGAGGTCTGGAGAATGCTTTCACGAACCTTCACTTCGTGTTTTGTTCATTTGGTTTCTTCTGCCAATATTTGGGTACAGTCTGTTCATTGCTACCCTCGTTTCATCCTATGCATACTCAATGTGCTGTTTCCACGTTAGTCATTCGTCTAATAATACTACGTATTCAACTTCATTCTGCCATTACATTTCATTATCGTCTATGGATATCTTCGATTCCATCTCCACTCTTCTATTTTGGAGGAGAGTTGCTTGACACCTTTCTCCATTGATTTGTATTTTCCATCTGGTGCACCATTGACTTATATCATCTACACCTTTTGGAAGTATTTTGTGAATTGTTGTAGTATTTCTGTGGCTTCCTGCTATGCCCGTAGCGACTGCGTATAAACCGAGCGAGCTTGGATTTCGTGTATATATCATGTATATATTATGGAGTAGCGATCCAAGTGTGGATCCTTGAGGAACTTCTGCTTCTAATTATCTGATTGTGGAATGGACATGATCTTTTTTCATACAAAGGTTTCTATCCCTCAAATAATTTCTTACTATTCTGTATAGCTTGCGTGAATAACCCAAATATCATTTGATATGCTAATTTCTGGTTTCATTATATACAGGGTGAGTCTTTGACTTGTACATATATTTTAACTGTAGATTCCTCCCATCAAACGAAACACTTTTTTCCCATACCATTTTTCAAAATTCGGTTTCGTTTGGAATATACAGGGTGTCAAAAATCCATGAAATTAACACTATTCTTTCCATATATTCGGAACCGATATTTCGAATGAACTGAATTTTGGTTG
Organism: Adalia decempunctata; assembly: GCA_951802165.1. NCBI lineage: Eukaryota > Metazoa > Arthropoda > Insecta > Coleoptera > Coccinellidae > Adalia > Adalia decempunctata. The sequence continues at coordinate 9,812,545 of OX637697.1, forward strand.
ATTGTTTACTCTATTCATGGTGCATATTCCTCAATTGAAACTTATTTCATATTTCTACTGGTAAAAAAGTTACAGTATAGTCGACTTATAAATTCACGCAAAAATACTATAAAACCACTTGAAAAAGATGAACATTTCACGTTTTCGAAAGAATTAATTATTTTGGAAAACAAAAGTATTCCTATATTTTTTCAATAAAACGCGTCGTTCTCAAGTTATTCCTAATTGTATAAGATTAAATTAGAGGAAAAAATCATGAATTTCAAGAATAATCTGAATGCTGTCCTGAGTTAAATCTCATCGAATATGATTTTTCTCTGGTTTCTCAACAAGTTACCAACGTTGTCAGAATGTTTTTCAACTTTGTCAAGACTGAAATCTCTATGATGAAAAAAGTTGGATGTAGAGATATGTGATAATAAAATTCCACATTCGTGGGACATAAAATTGAATTCTAAGAAGCATGAAATTATTCATTTTATATGCAGTTTCTATTTGAAATTCATTGTTACCGGTCCTTCAGCAAAATATCTATCGAAACAATATAACTCGACACCAGAACGACACTATACTATTACATCAATTCACTGAAAGTCATTTACATAATCATCACCTGTTTGCTTCATTCTCTGTAAATAAATAAAGCGTGAAATTTGTTTATGCCGTGCTGACTAACGTTTAAGGTTGGACTGGTTGGAGCACAGAGCATCTCGGGTACATCTACGGCCTTCTGAAGGGAAGAGTGGCCTACTCTTCCCTTCAGAAGGCCGTGGATGGCAACTGAAATTAGGAACGTAGCGCTATATTGGCGAGAATCAGAACTACTCTTTTGGCATTTTCAAAGAGCAACGCCTAGACGCCTTGAGCGATTGTGATAGTTCATCCGCTAACGATAGGGGACGTACTGCTTTCTTGAGTTCGCACTGTTTGAAGAGAAAATCGACAATCTGGCATCGTCTTCTCTATAGTTCTGTGGAATATCACAGAGAATGTGGTAAGCTTAGGTCATTGACCCTGAATCATATGACTTTGGTTAATGGAGTTAGGATAGGTTAGTGAAAAACCATTTTTTATGCGATCGTTTTAGAATATCGAGGAAAATATGAACAAATTATTAGTGTCTATAAACTAAGCTTCAGGACAATCGAAGAAGGAACTTATTTTGGTGGGAGAAATATAGCTTTTCAATTGCCGAAATGATCGGACAGAACTAAGTGTTTTGTTAGGAAATATCGTGTTTGTAACATTCTTATTCAAATAAGGTTAGTGCTTGAGTATTTTCTAATTGTATCAACCAGAACATCTAATAATCACCTCAATTTCAATCGAAAAGTATGAACTTTGAGGTGTTTGCAGAGAATTGATCCAGGCACGCATTAAGCTCAACTTTTTTTTCAAATGGCTATATCTCTTTAACAGAGCCGAATTCGGAAAAATGGAAAATGAAAAAAAGGTTTCCTTTAGCATCAAAAATCTACAGTTAAAATATATGTACAAGTCAAAGACTCACCCTGTATACTAGTAATGTAGATTGATTATTATGGAATCCTTCTGTGATATATTCGGCCAGTATTAGAAGCAGTTGTTCAGTGGAATGTTGTTTTCTGAATCCAAACTCTTCACTTAGTATCTTCGCCAGGGATCCTGTTTCTTCATTACGTCGTCTGGCTGAGAGTCTCTCCACAATTTTACTTAGGGGTGGGACCAGGATTTTTGGTACATATACAGTACGCGTCATAATTAGGTATAGAACAAAATCATTTTCTCAGAATATTCGGCAACAAAATGCTGAAACAGGTCAATTTTTGTTTCACTTTTACCAAATTTTTATGCATTTTTGACGGATTTTTGTTGCACCGTATGCCATCCCCATCAACCCTCTAAAATGGAAAGTGGGTCATGTGGTACTTTTTGGCAAGGTCTTTATATCTTCTTCAAAGGCGTGCAGAAATTTTTGAGAGGTCATGTGGTACTTTTTTGGCAAGGTCTTTATATCTTCTTCAAAGGCGTGCAGAAATTTTTGATAGGTTTTCTGTCTGTGCACTTTGTCATCTGGCTCATCTTCTTTGAGACGATGGTACCTGATGAAATTTGTTACCGAATGAAAGTCGACCATTATAGTTTTGTTCATGCACAACTTTCAACCCCCTCACGTGAAAAATTAGAATCTTGAGTAGGTATGTTATCTACGTTTCTACTGAAGTTGAAACTTTTCGATAAAATGTTTCAATACAAAGAAAGAGCCCTGACAAGGTGCACATACTGAAAATCTCGTTGAACTAAGCAATTTTTCAGAAAAAAGAATTTTTTCTTGACAACTTCTGCACGTCTGTGAAGAAGATACAAAGACCTTGCCAAAAAAGTGTGTTATGCAAAAACTTGCATCTCAAATTAATATCTATCCAATAGAATGTATTGATCGGCTGAAACTGTTGCATGCTGACGTCACAAACTCCATTCAATTGCTAGCTTGACTGGTATAAAGGATTTTTGCGGAAAACGGTAATATCAGATCGGTTCCAGGAAGGAGGATGGATGGAATTCAATATTCGACATAACAAGGAATTAAATATCAAGTTGGAAACGTAATCCTTAGTTGAGTACCGAACATCAATTCTCGGTAAATGTCGATTTCTATAATTCAAGGAATAGAATCTGAAGTATTCATCAGATCATAGGGCTTTGGGATGGGTTGGAAATTACTAATTCTGTTTCGAACTCTAATGCGTTTGGTCGAAGACCAAGAGAAGTGAAGGAATATTCTGCTACTATCCAGGAGATAAAACTAATTTTTATGAAACATTTCTTCGAAAATCACCTGGACATAACTTTAATGTTGCGAATAATCCGATTTTCCTTTGATTTTTTTACTTTTTAAAAGAAGACTCACCTTCAAAAATACCCCACACGCTAATATGGGGTGTTATTTTGACATAAAAAAATGTAATTATTTCAGATAAATAATTGGATATTTATTTTATTACGAAGAGAAAGGCATGACGATAATGAAACAAAACATCAGCCGTAAATGACCACCAAAACCAAGACTACAAGACCATATCTTTTTCATGAAATTTTCCATGACCAAATCGCAAGGTGGCTGCCCTATGTTCTCGATAGCCTCACGAATGCCATCTTTGATGTCTTGAATCGCTGGGCTTTTGGCGTAGACCTTCTCTTCCACATGGTCTCAGAAGAAGAAGTCACAAGGTGTTAAATCACAAGATCTCGGGGCCCAATTCTGATCACCTCTTCGAGACAAAACAAGGTCCGGAACTTTTTTCGTGAAAAATCAATCATTTCGTTGCTTGTGTGGCACGTAGCGCCTTCTTGTTGAATGTCAACGTTGTCCAGATCAATACCATTCGATTCCGGCCATAAAAAAACATTAATCATCTCTCGATAGCGCAATCCATTCACTGTGACAGTTGCTCTAGCCTCATTATCGAAGAAGTAAGGTCCAATGGCCCCGCCGGACCATAAACCGCACAAAACAGTCACAAGTTGAGGACTGAGAGGCTTTTCAACAATTACTCTTGGGTTTTCCTAGCCCCAGACACGACGATTTCACTTGTTGATGAAGCCACCGAGTTTGAGGTGGGCCTCATCTCTCACGATGATTTTTCGTTGGAACTCCGGATAATTTTCATGCATATCAACGACTCAATCAGCCAAGACACGACATTGTTGATGATCGGCCGGATTGAGTTCTTGTGTTGAATGAATTTTATAAGCCTTAGTTAAGACCCAAATCTTTATGCAAAATACGGTATGATGACGTTTGTGGAATGCTCATTCCAAGAAATGACAATGAATGGACAAACCTGGGTTTTCTCCAACACTTTCGGCTACAGAAGCAATATTCTCGGCTGTTCTCGAGCGACGTGCACGGGTTTTATTCTTCACATCACACTAACTTGTCGCAACAGCTCAAATTTTTCCACCAATTTCTGTATTGCGATTCGACAAGATGCTTCACGATGACACAAAAATGTTCAAGTTTTACCATCCATGCCAAATTTTTACCATTTTTATAGTGAATTTTAATCAGTTCAATGCGTTGTTGAAGCGAATGGAACGTTACCCATTTTTATTAATGGCGTAGTTTCCACTCAAAATAACAACTCTTATTGGAAAACCCTTTAGGAGTCTCGTTTTTGGAGACGCATTTTGTAACTCAACCTGTGAAGTTAATTCATTTCATGTCTGAAATATAGCTATAAGCTGCCTCATGGGTGAATGCACCCCAAATTCCCTAACACTAATTCCCGTTCTCGGGGCGTGAATACATCCAAGGATTGTTCGATACAACTTCAGCATTAACTCTGAAACATGTCCGAAATTTATGAAACCTATAGGATTTTCGGCAGTGTAAGCGAAGGAAAGTTCCCAATTCCTCATTCTACATAATGGGCGTTGGATTTTTAGATTGTGTTTGAAATATCAAGCAAAATATCCCCTCGATTATTTCGATCAAACCAACATCAATTAAAATTTTAATTATATGTATAAAATATAAGTGATGCCTTTAGAAGAAAAAATAGAAAAAGTTAATATTTGAGATCCAAACGAAAATTAATCATTAAGGCGAAAAAGGCATGAAAAAATTCGAATTGAATCCGTCCAATGATTTCGACGAACACAACACTTTTTGGGAGGACTTAAAAACAAAGAAACTATGGCGATAGATACCTTGAAAAAGACAACAAGCAGATTTGAAGGTATATCGAAAATCGATGTAAAATGTAGAAACAATGGAACTTCAGTATCTAACATTTTGAACATTGTGGAGGAGAATAGGACCTCAAGGGTTCATTCAAATATCGACATCTTCAAGTCAACCTCATATTAGTATGAGGCTGATTAAACTCCTTGGTAGTTTCATCCTCATTCGCCACATCTCTCATTGTACTCGAGATAATGATGCTATTGGTTCATTGGGGCTTATCGATTTGATAATAGAGGATTTTCCAATAAGAGGTGTAATTTCGAATATCATTTGTTTCGAATATCTTTTGTTGATTTATTATTCATATACAATGTCCTTTTTGATGTGTGCTTCTGTTACGAAATATAGATATATATTTCGAATTGCCCGATATTTCGGTAGATGTGACTTTCGAAGTTGTCATTTTTTGACATTTCACAAGTAGAAACTATGCCAACTCGAACATTTTTAGGTCGTCGTGAAGCACCTTGTCGAACCGCAATACAGAAATTGGAGGAAAAATTTGAGCTGTTGGGACAAGTTAGTCCTGTGAAGAATAAAACCCATGCACGTCGCTCAAGAACAGCCGACAATATTGCTGCAGTAGCCGAAAGTGCTGAAGAAACCTATGTTTGTCCATTCCCTGTCGTTCTTTAAAATAAGGCATTCCACAAACGTCATTACACCGTATTCTGCATAAAGATTTGGGACTCAAGGCCTATGAGGTTCGGTTAACTCAAGAACTCAAGCCGGCCGATCATCAACATCGTGTCTTTGCGGATTGGGTCCTTGGAATGCATGAAAATTATCCGGAGTTCCATTGAATAATCATCTTGTCGCATCTGCTGCTCGGAAAACCCAAGACTTATTATTGGAAAGCACCTCTATCCTCAGGTGCAGTGCAGGTTATGGAGCAGTGGGGTCATTAAAGCTTAATTTTTCGAAAATAAGGCTATCGAGAGATGATTACTGATTTTTATGGCCGGAATTGGATGGTTTCGAACTGGAAAACATTTACTCTCAACAAGACGGTGCTACGTGCCACACAAGCATCGAAATCATTTATTTTTCACGGAAAAAGTTTCCGGACAGTCATATCTCTCGAAGAGGTGATCACAATTGGCCACCGAGATCTGATTTAACACCTTGCGACTTCTTTCTTTAGGGCCATGTGGAAGAGAAGGTCTACGCCAAGAGCCCAGCGTCGATTTAAGACCTCAAATATGAAATTCGTCAGGCTATCGAGGACATAGGGCAGCCACTTTGCGATTTGTTCATGAAATTTCATGAAAAGGATATGGTCCTGTAGTCGTGGTGGGCATTCAGCTGATGTTATTTTCCATTATTAATGGCATACCTTCCTCTTTAGGCTCTTCATCATGAAGTGAACATCCGATCATTTATCTAAAAGAAATTTCATTCTCCTTTGAAATTAAAAAAAAAACACCTCTTATTGTAAAAGCCTTTATCAGACAAAGCTCTTTCCTTACGGAGTCATTTTTTCTGCGGCGAGCAAAGAAAAGTATGCATACGTTGAGTTTAGAGATGATGACGTCACTGTTGGATTAATACATGATCTACATGCCCTGGATTACTCCGAACGTAAAATTGTTGATGCAAATACAGGACTCATCATGAATATCTACGAATCAGAACGAGTACAGTGGCCCACAATATCACTCCGACTCCATACCCTAAATTGGCCTCCACAAATGCAAAATGAACTAATTTGAAGTGTTGACTCGCACAGTGATTAAGAAAAGACCCTCGAGCCAAATATATTCTGAGAGTTGATGTCAATTCATCCACATGGGCATCTCAGGTGAGTGAAGAATCAAGATTTACTTCTAAAAACTTCAGGAAGCCAGCATTTTCCACATCACTCTCCAGACTCAAACTCAGGGTCAATGATTGTGTCATATTCATTCATCATATAATACAGCTCACATACTTATTATTCTATTTGGAAACAAAATCACCTTTCGAAGTAAAGAGCCAATTGATAGAAAATAAAAAGGCCTTATGGATAGTCTTTATCTCCACATTGTATCGGGAATATTCTCTCGAATATCTGAAATGTAGTGCCAGGATAATCATCTACAGCGGTTCACAATTTATGAGTAGATCGCTGTTCATAATGCCCCCTCGTAAGAGTTCAGTATGTCCATAAAACAAGATGGTATACTGAAGAAAATAAGAGGTGAGATCGAGCCAGAATTCGTAGCGGAATTTCTCAGGACTTACGTAAAGCATCTGGTAAAAAGCATAAAAATACAAAATAAGCAACATTTCCAGCGCCGCACTCGGCGCACTCGAACATTTCACTTGCGTGCTCTGTGTGAACAAATTATTTGACGGCCTCAATTTTAATTCAATTTTCATTATCTTCGGGTTGATGATGTATCGAATGAATACGGATGATATTTCATTTTGTCCACGACTCGCAATCCTTATGTTTCATCAAGCATTACCTATGACATCCATAACTCACTTTGGATTGATGGTTTATGGTTAGTCAAACTTTAATCTGGCAACCACAGAATATATCAATATAAAACTCAAATTCTTCTGAAAAAAGAATTCTGAGACGACAATTTCTTCGAAGAAACGGAAATTATTTCATAAAAATAATTATTCAACATTCGTGGACAAAGTTGAATATCCCACTCGCATATTCTGGCTATAATATGCTCTTTGGATAATATACCATATAACATCATTATTTATATGTACATAATACCTTCTAATAGGTACACCTACAATATGTATACCGCAGCCAGAATTGCGGGCTCGATTCGATGAAAAAAAACAGTTCGAATTTTATATGTACGATGTGGAATTATATACAGGGTGAGTCTTTGACTTGTACATATATTTCAACTGTAGATTCCTCTCATCAAACGAAACACTTTTTTCCTATATCATTTTTCAAAATTCGGTTTGGTTTGGAGATACAGGGTGTCGAAAATCCATGAAAAAACACTTTTCTGTTTATATCTTCGGAACCGTTATTTCGAATGAACTGAATTTTGGTTGAGTTTTTACTCTATTCATGGTGCATATTCCTCAATCGAAACCTATTCAATATCTCTACTAGTTATAAAAGTTACAGGGTAGTCGACTCATCAATACACGCTAAAACACCATAAAACCATTTTTAAAAGATAAACGGTTCATATTTTCGAAAGAATCAATCATTTAAGAAACTAAAAGTATTCCTATTTTTTTTTCAATAAAACGCGTCGTTTTCAAGTTATTTCCAATTCTACCCGGAGAAATTTGACGAAAAAATCATTAATTTCAAGAATAATCTGAATGCGTCTCTGAATAATATCATCGAATATTATTCCTTCTCTGGTCTTTAAACGAGTTTACAATGTTGTCACAATATTAATCAACTTTGTCGAGATATTTTAACTCTTTTAAGGTGGGCGTTCAATGTAGTGTGTTTTTATTTCAAGATGCATTTGAAAATGGTTTCACTTTGAAAGCTGAAATTTTGTAGGTAAACTCATGATTGGATTGGAGTTCTTGATGAAATAATTTTGGTCGATTTCATTCCGAAAGTTAATTTTTGTTTCTTTCAAAAATGGAAGAAAATGAGCCAACTCATGCTTCTGTTTTATTTCAACAGAAAGACCCATGAAAATAGTTCAACATCCGATTAAAAATGAATCTACTGATAATTTCGTTCAGAAAAACAACTCAAAATACGGAATTGGCAGAAAATGGCTAAATTCAAATTTTGGCGGAAAAAAATTCCTGCTTTACCCACAAATTGACTTATTTCATAGTTCGGCGATTTTTGGATAGAGAGCGCCATTGTACATTTCATTCATAATCAAAGAGATATTCATAGAACTTGATAATGATGATGCATGCTCTATGGAGATATTCCATAAAATGGACGGTGGCGCCTCTATCGGCTGAGCTTTCCTACTCGCTTTAAACGCCGAGCTTAATAATACAATCCCACAAATGTGGGAGATGAAATTGAACACCAAGGAGGATTTAACACGCAGTTTCTATTGAAAATTCATAGTTACCGGTCCATATTAAAGTTAAATCGATGAAATACAAAATTCGGATATGAATGATGAATCTCGATACAAACTACTTATTAAATTGAAATTAATGAAAAATAAAATGATACCTTATAATCTGTGTCGATGTTTCTATCGAAACAATATTCTCTTGGAATTTTATTAACTCGACACGGTTAAGATTATATTAACTCACTTCACATAATAATAACATTAGAACAATATTTCACTGAATGTATTCAGAACTTCACATAATGTTTACAGTTTGTTCAGAGACTCTGGTTTGTTATTGTTCATAGTTGGCCTCCAAATAACACATCTTTCGGTTTTAGCTCTACGCATGCGTGGTAAAATTTGGCGGCAAAGTCGATTTATGATGGAAACGGCAGAATTCATAGATATTTATACCACGGTACACAAGTGAATCGTGATTTATACTATGTTTCGTAACAAATCCTTAACCTCAATGGAAATATCAGCAAGCTAACAACATCTTCTTGAAATTTCTGTGCAAACGTTCACAGAATCGATACAAAATAGATTAGGTTAGGTTGTTTAATAATAAATTCTGATGATCTGAATGAAAAGTCTTTCTTCATGATATTGTTTGGGAATTTCGAGGAAAATATGAACAAGTTATTAGTGTTTACAAACTAATCTGCAGAAAAATCGAAGAAGGAACTTATTTTGATGTGAGAAATGTGGCTCTTCAGTTGCAGATATAATCCGATGAAACTAACTGTTTTTGTTGAAATTATCGTGTTTGCAACATTCTCATTCCAATAAGGTTAGTACTTGAGTATTCTCTTAATGTATGAACTCAATTTCTATCGAGAAATATGAACTTTGCATCAATCCCAGAAGATCATTGCAGAGTCGAAGTCAGCCCAATTTTTTTTTCAAATGGCTATATCTTTTCAACAGAGCAGAATTCGGAAAAATGGAAAATAAAAAAAAGGTTTCTTTTGACCTCAAGAATCTTCAGTTTAAATATATGTACAAGTCAAAGACTCACCCTGTATTCTTTTTTTCATATTCAATTTTTCCGAATTCGGCTCTGTTGAAAAGATAAAGCCATTTGAAAAAAAATGGTCCAAACACGAGCCTGATACGATTCTCTGCAAAGACCTCAAAGCTCAGATTTCCAGATTGAAATTGAGTTGATGCATTCAGGAAATACCCAAGTACTAACATCATTTGAATGAGAATGTTAAAAAATTCCTTACCAAAAACACTTAGTTTTGTCCGATTATAACAATGAATTTTCAACAGAAACCATGGATTTTCGACAACCTGTGTCTTTCAAACGAAACCGAATAGCTCACAATGTCCAATTTTTTTACTGCGGGAATTCATGAGTGTTTGAAACTAATACTGAGGAAAATAAAATCAGAATTGTTTTTCAGAAAAAGAAATTTGATAAATAGGTACTTATATGAAAGGAAATCTATACCCGGTAGAAATTTATTAAAAAAATAACTTTTTATGTGTAACACGCCCACCAATAAGTCAAATCTATCAGTTTCTCATGGTGAAATATTCTTCTACCAGGAATAGATTTCGATTTTTATTTTTTTCAAAGTGTTCCATAGCTCTTCTTTAAAGTTAGGATTCATTCTGGGACAACCTTTTCTTCAAACAAGCCTTGATTTTTCAATTGAAATAGGCGATCGATTTGAATTTGGAATAATACCTATTAATGCTGTGACAGGATTATTTTTCATTCGTTGGAATGAAGTTCCTACAAGTTGAATTGAGTTCAGTCGAAAAACATTCAAAGGCAGTAATCGTCTAGCGACAGCGAAGAAAATAATGCGACGAAGAAAAATTTATCGCTTGTATAAAACAGCGCGAATAGCCTCTGAAATTACCCCATAAGTCGTATTGTTTTCGTTCTAGAAATGATTCAGATATTTCTGCCACTTCTTTCCGCTTCATTGCCCAACAGTAAAATGATACTAAAATGAATTATTCTGTTCACGTTCAACTTCAGATGTTTGCTATGCTATCTATACTTCGAATACAAGTGAGTTCTTTGTGACAATTAATATTGTCCGTTGCCTTTGTTCAGAATTCGGATTTTTATTTCTATTCATACTCGATACCACAAATTTGGAACTGTGAGTGGATTTCATCGGGAACGAAGAATCTCCGGACCTCAGCAGCCAATGCACAGTTCTCAAGAATCGAGCTATGCCAGAATCAGCACAGTCCATAATTATTCAACTCGCCATTCTGGAACAGTTAGCCCGAAAGTACGCTGAAGAGTGAAGTTAGTTCAAATCCGAACAAAGCACTCGCCTGTGCATCTTTAGTTGAAAACCACGTGTTTTCATAAACTGAATTCGATCCATAAGTAAAAAATTTACGACAACACATACTTTACGAGAGTCAGCAGACACGCAGATACAGGGTGTTCCTAAATTGAACGTACAAACGAAAAGGGGAGATTATTTAAGTAGGTTTGAGGAAAAAAAAGTCCCATAAACATGGGGTCGCAAAGTTTTGTTTTCGAGATAAGGAGAGATGAAGTTCAAATTTTTTTCTCATAGTACAAGATATTGAACTGAAATTTGGCATAGATATTACATTTAAGAGTTCTCACCACCACCACGTGACATGGCAATTTCAATAGCAGATCGACAAGGTGATATTTTTCTGTTTTCCTCCAGAACTTTTTTTGGTGGGCAACTGTTAATTTGAAAAAATGTAAAAAAAGCTTTGTTGTTATACAAAACTTTTCGGTCTCTAATAGTTTTGTCGATTTCGAGAAAAAAAAAATTTGAACGATTCTCCCAAAATCCCCGTGAAAATCCAAAGTATCATAAAATTCAGATAGTAAGCGATAGTGAATGAATTATGTGGAAGTTTTGACACATCAAATTATTGAACGTTTGTTCGTGTTTCGAAAAGTGTAGATACTATGAGAAAAAAATTCGAAAAAAATTAAAAGTTCAACATCTCGAAAACGAAACGTTTGCGATCACATGTTTATGGGACTCTTTTTCTTGAACTTACTTAAGGAATCTCGCCTTTTTGATTGTACGTTCGACTGAGAAAATCCCTGTATATCTCTCAAGCCAACGTTCTTTCAGCGTTTACTTTGTGGTCTTATTATAAATTTTTCGTACACTAAAATACCAAAATCAATCTCTCAACCATATTCTTCTATTATATTTTTATTTTGATATTTTTTTTATTCATATTTTTTAATTTCTGATGTTTTTTTCCAATTTCTTTCCCTTTTGTATTCAAATTTTTCTCCGTACAATTATATCTCATATCCATAAAATACACTCCAACATTCAATTTCCTTCACATGTATACATCCACAATTAATCTAAGTTAAAAAATTAATAAATATAAATAAAAAAAGGAATATTAAAATAGAAATAGAATAGAAAACAAGTTATATGATTGTGGAAATTAATTTCGGGATTTAAGTGTACAATTTTTGAACAAAAAAATTGTTGTTGTTTCTGTGCTCTGTGGGTTAGTTTCCTGTCTCCATATGCCATTGATTTGTGTTCACTTTTCCATCCTTGAATGCAACTGATAGTATTTTGCCGGTTATTAAGTCACGAGAAAATAGCTTTCAGATTGTTCGTAGATGATTGTAGGTTGTAATATTGTTACACCGAATGTAGAGTGGTTTTTTGGACTTCTTTGGTGAGATGGTTTGTTGATATCATGTTAAAAATACGTGCCTAATACGATTGTCTGCAGAGACCTCAAAGTTGATATTTCTCGATTGAAATAGAGTTAATATATTCGAGGATTACTCAAGTACTTACCTTATTTGAATAGGAATGTTCAAAACACGAAATTTTTAACAAAAACACTTGGTTTTGTCCGATTACATCTGCGATCGAAAAACCATATTTCTCCCAGCAAAATAAGTTCCTTTTTCGATTTCTCTGAGGATGGGTGTGTTAACACTAATATCTAGTTCATATCTTCTTCGATTTCCCAGAAATATCTTATAAGGAACAGGTTTTCATTCAATTTGTGATTCATCATCCCTAACAAACAAAACAATAATGTTCTATGAATATTTCACAGAGCTTTAGAGAAGACGATGCCAGACTGTTGATTTTTCTGATAACATAGTATAACGGTGTGTTTTGCGGGGAAGCATAAGATCTACGAACCGACCCATTTCAAACCTCAATGTTTGCAAACGAAGCATGCGTATAGCGAAAACTTGCGCGATCTGTAATCAAATATGGAGAAAATCTTCTAGATCTATGTTGTTATGAAAGGAAAAAGAGATTATTTTAGGTGATTCCTTCGATCGCGTCATAATTATATGAAGAGTTTTAGTGAATTAATGTAATATTAACCGTGTAGTGTCGAGTTTATAGAATTCCAAGAAGATGTGTTTGGATAGAAACATCGCTACAGATTATTAAGTGCTAATGTCCATTTTATTTTTCATTGATTTCAATTTAATACGTGGTTTGTATCGACATTCATCATTCATAAATCAGAATTATGTATTTCATTGAAATTAATTTTCAGTTGAAACTGTGCGTATTAAATGTATAATATCATCTGAAAATTCTGACAACATTGTTAACCTGTAGTGCGATTAATTTTCCTGCGATTCGATAATATTTGTAATTCAGAAGAGCATCCAGATTATTCCCGGAGTTCATGATTTTTTCCTCAAGTTTTATCATTCACAAATAAGAATAACTCCAGACAAGGCGTGTTATTAAAAAACATAGGGATAGTTTTATTTTCTAAGATGATTGATTACATCGAAAGTATGAACCTTTCATCTCCTGCAAGTGGTTTGATGGTATTTTTGGAGGAACAATAAGATGAGTCGGCTAAGATGTAACTTTCACACCAGAAGAAATATGGAATCAGTTCTGATTGAGGAATATGCACCATGAATAGAATAAACAATCTACCAAAATTCAGTTCATTTGAAATAAGAGCTCCGAAGATATGAATAGAAAAGAGTTTTTTCAATGAATTTAGGACACCCTGTATATTTTGAACGAAACCGAACTCTGAAGAATGGTATAAAAAAAGTGTTTCGTTCGATGGGAGGAATCTACAGTTAAAATATATGTGCAAGTCAAAGACTCAGCCTGTATACTTGTAGTGGGGATCTATAATGATGACAACGCTAGAGAAATATTTTGAAGTTGAACGCCAGTAGCCGGATCCTGAGCCAAGGTAAATTGATTTGTTCAACTGATTTGTACACCTCGACCGAAGGTGTCGTTTAACCCAATTCAACGCCTAGACACTAGCAGGCGGAATTGGAGCGAACTCCCAATCGATTCGTCGATTCAAATTTGACAAATGTACGATCCAACGAGGCGGTTGGTTGTCGTTCGTTGGCCCTGTGAGAACGCGCCTTCAACGAAACGAGCCCTCAAAAATGACCTCAAACTGACTGACTAGTCTAAAACAAAGCGCAGCTAACAGTGACTTTTAGAGGGTGAAGAGGTCGCTGATGGTCTTCAGAAGCCCAGTAACAGAAATTCTGCCTATTTGCTTCGCAAGAGGTGAGGAAATGACCATCGTCGATACTCCACACAATCCCTTGAGGAGTCGTGAATGGTGAGAATTGTATTACCTCTATACACTTCGTTTTATTCAGTCTGCAGGGACTTGATTCCTGAGCAACCATAATTTTATATAGGTGTAATTTGGGGCCACAGTGTAAATTCGCCATACTGTTCGATCCGATTCCGAGAACATAACTCCCTAGCGTTGGTCGATTCACGACGATGTTTGCAGTGTTTGGATCCCTAGATTTTTGGAAGTAATACTTTTATACAGTGTCTGAATTACTGCTCTAGTTCAGATGCTGTTGTCATTGAAAAAGATTCTTGAAATCTTCTAGCAATAAACAGATCTGAGCCACATCCTCCCAATAATCAATTTTCAAATCTTTATTTTTATAATGGGCGTTTCCAGTGACTTTCAGAACAAATCATTTCGGTAATATTTGACCCTCAGAATCTCGTAAGAGTTTTTTTTTTTTTTTTCTGTTGTCTATTTTTCGAGAAAAAAATTATTGAAAATACCAAAACGAACGTCAAATTCAAACGAGTATAAATGGCGGCAATCATAATTTGATTGGTTGGAACAGTACAGCGTTGCCAGGTCGCCATCCTTCTAACTATCCGTTCTTCTCTATCACGGAAGATTCGTTCTTATCATGGTTCTAATTCTGTGATCACAACGATGGCTGTTCGATTGAAGAGGTTATGGTGATACCCATCGAATTTGTCAAGAAGCCATGTATGCTTCATAGGTTTCTGCGGTTTTATTTCTCCTATTTTGACAAAATAGAGTTATCGGCAACTACGCCTTCTTGATAGCTTCCATCACGAATTAGATTGGTCATGGATGTGTACGTCATCACGGCAGTGTCCAATGAGGTTCCGAGAATTGCTACGTCATCATGGCGCTAATTCGAATTTCAATAGTTTATTAATGATAATAATAGAAAAATGCGCAAAATTGAAAGTGAAAAATTGGTTAGGATTATGTTTTGGACTACTCTTAATATATTTATGTAAAAAAAAAAAGGATTTCTTGATGTACTGGAAACGCCCATTTTCGAGGATGCATCCCCGATTTCCGCTTTTTTTCCTTGACACTGATAAACATTTCTGTTTTAAAATTAACTTTTTCTTTCCATTGACTATTATCTACATTATTGGTTCATAAATACAATCCTTCCGTAAATACGTAAAAAAGCCTCAAAATATTCAATAGCATGCGCAATTGTATCAGGACTGATGGTCCGCATGCATGTGAAAACCTCCTTTCTACCTCCTTTGATAAATAAATATCGGAACGGAAATTAAAGAAAGGAAATATGTATGAGATGAATAATATACCACGAAGTGAACACTGAAATAATGATACTAACGGTTAATGCTGGCTTGAGAGATATATATCTGCTTGTCTTTTGGCTTCGTGTAGGTGTTGTACTCATAGGAGTTCTTTTGCCACTGAACGATATCACTTCATGTTTTCGAAACTAACCTGCGCTTGCGTGCGTGCGTTCAGGCGAGCGAACTGTGTAGGACTTAGGGAACTGAAGTGGTATATTGTTTATCCTGATTACTCCTAGGTCTCCTGAGGAGACCCCTCTGAAACTACAAGCTTCGAAGCTTATAACTTGTGCAGAGTTCGGACTAAGCAGTTGTGTTCTGTGTAGGCTTTGTTACTGTGTCGTTACGCCACCTTAGGCACAGCACTGTTAATTTTTGACCCAACAGTGGAATCGTGGCCCTTACCGACACTACTTCTACTACTACTAGCTCGGGATTGAACTTCGGACTTGCCGGGTCCTAATACAATACTCTACCACTGAGCCAAGGGCTCTCAAACTTTCACATTGCAGCGAGATATTTTGCCGGCGAAGTTTTACATTAAAGTGGTGTTGCATATGATGGTTTGAAAGCTATGGTTTCGATGTAGATGCATAGAAACCCTGGTGTAACGACTCCTAACTAAAAATCGTGACCCAAAATTGTAGATCAAAACGACACTCTAGATTGTAGATCAGGTCCTACTTCCAGAAAAATCCGCAATATCTCCCCTTTCGGGAGAAATGAAAAGTAGGAACTCATCAAAATACTTTCGATCGACAAAAAAGTCTTACACGAAATCTAATCAGTGCCAACACCAGGTTGATGCCAAATTTTTTATTTTCAATCCACTATTCTTATAATTTTCAGTCAAACCAAAAATGCGAAAATTTAAGATTTTCTTATTTCTGTTTCAAGAATCAGAAGAATATACACTGCGCAAAAAAATTAACGCACATTATGGAAATCTCAAATTTATTCTACAACTGAAGGTGTTCTCAATGATAATTATTTTTATCAGAATTATGCATGCATATGTTATCCACTTCCAACGTTTTTCTACAATACAGATGTTTTCTCCCAGCAGGAATAAAAAAAGATGATATTATCAGATTTTGAATGTATTGGCTCCATTCTAAAATCAGATTGTTCCCGATCAATTCTAGTGATCAATAGTTTTTCTCTCGTTTGATTTTCTACACTCGATCGCTATACAACGCGAAACACGCAATTTGACCCAAAAGGAATGTGGCCAAGCGGTAGTTTTGCGAGAAGAAGGGTGGACATACACAAGAATTGCAGAAAGGTTTGGAGTTTCCCATACAAGTGTGTCTCCAGAATGTTGCAGCGATTCAGGGAGACAGGTATGAATGTCCGAAGACCAGGACAGGGTAGACCACGGGTAACAACTGCCATTCAAGAACGTTACTTGAGAGTTTCTTCGTTGAGACAACGGTTTGCAACCGCTCGACTCCTTCAAAATCAGCTTGAGCAAACTCATGAGGTGCAAATTAGCACACAGACAATAAGAAATCGCCTCGGAGAATAGTATTTAAGGCCTCGTGTCGCGGCAAGAGGCCCAGCTCTTACCCCAGCCCATCAGCCCAGGAGAAGGGCGCGTTTGGATTTTGCGAGAGAGCATATCCATTGGGAAGAGGCCGATTGGGAAAGAGTTCTCTTCACAGATGAGGCTAGATTCTGCCTCTTTCATTGTGATCGACGTTCCCTTGTATGCAGACGTCCACATGAAAGATATGCTCAGTGCAATTTCCTGAATACTACTGTTTTCGGGGGAGGATCGATTATGGTATGGGGTGGAATATCTTCGACTGCTCGCACAGACCTAGTGGTCGTTGATAATGGAGCTATGAATGCTGATAAGTATATGAGGAACATTCTTGAAGAGCATGTAGTGCCATTTGCCCCATACATTGGTGAAAATTTCATTTTTATGGACGATAATGCCAGACCCCATCGTGCGCGCATCGTTCAGGAGTACCTTAAAGAGGTTGAAGTCTCTCGAATGGAATGGTCAGCAAGAAGTCCAGATCTCAATCCGATTGAGCAGGTTTGGGACAACCAAGGCTGAGAAGTTCAGAAAATCATCCAGCTACTCTTAATGACTTAGGAATCCAACTCGGAGAAATCTGGGAAGGATTAGATCAGAACATTTTAAGATCACTCATTTTGAGTATGAACCGTCGTTGCCGAGCTGTAATTAACGCAAGGGGTGAAATCCTGAATTTTTCCTCCATTTAATGTTGTTTGTTTCGTTCAAAACCTGCCCGAGAGAACATAAAAAATAAGTTATAAAGTCAATGTGAAGTTAATTTTCATTAAAATTGAGATTTTCAGAATGTGCGTTAATTTTTTTGCGCAGTGTGATTTTGAGGACTTTCAGGTATACAGATTAAATTCGTTCTATTTCATTCTAACTCATCAAATTGTAAGCCAACGTTCGGATCATTCCCTTCATAAAGGCAAAATTTTGTTTTGAAATTGATTAAACAGAAAATGAAGTTTCTAATATCAAAAGAATGCCATGACGAGATCGCAGAGATTCAATAAATATTCTAAACAGAAAATGAACCTCTATTGCTGGTTGTAGCCCCTAAATATAGGATAAGAATCAAAAGAGTGGAATCTTATACCGCATCCTCTCCTCTTCCAGCAAATTTAAGACTCTGAAGCGGTTCGCAATGGTTAGCCGCAGCATCTGGATTCTAAGGTCGTAAAACTCTGACGCATAAATTCGTTGTATGAAGCAGCAGCAGCTCAAATTACTAGTGATGGGCAATACCGTTATTTCTCAACAACGGTTATCAACCGTTATGGTTATTTTCAAATAACGGTTGTTCATAACAGGTGAATACGTTATTTGGTTAAACTGAAATATTTATGTACACCGCGTTATTTGTTAACCATATTGATGAGTTGTTAAAACGATATCATTGCTTTTGATATAGTTATGTATATGAATAATAACAGTCGGCGTTCAAACAACAGTTCAAGCCCGATGAATTGGGTTGTCAACTTTGAATATTTTCAAGGATTTTCCACTACTTACTTATATGCACATTTATTCATTAAGAAATAATTAAAATTAAGGGAATAAGAATACTACTGTTTAAGGGTATATTCTGGGATTTTAGGGAACACATTCTTAGCGAACTAAATATTTTATATCTGATTTCTGGTTTGACCAGCAATAACATATTAAAACTTTCGTTTCAAATCCATTATTTCCTTCAAAAATTAAAACAAACGTCCAAATTTGATATTCAAATAGGCCATAAGGAACTCCTAAACTTTTTTATCAGCCCGTTCCTTTTAATTGCCGAACTATTATTGAATATTAATGATTACAATAAATAATAATAAGTACCTATTGAAAATTAATTCGATCTTTTTTTCGTCCTGAATTTTCTAAATGAACTATATTTTTGAGGTTTGTTGTGAAAAGAACTATGTATTTTTAATTAAAAAAAATCATCTTGATTTCCTTAATAATAATTTCAACTATTGTACCTGAATAATAATCATCCTATATTTTGTTGTTGTTATTTATTACAATTGATTCGAAGTTTGCATTTTATTAAAATTCAATTTGTTGATGTGTGTTTTCATTATAGAGCTTGAAAAGGCAACAAATTAGTTGCGAAACGTCACTCAAAGGAATGAAATAGTGTCTTATTTCCAACCTATTCCGATTCCACGACGTTATTTCAAACGGTTGATATTCCGGGCAGTTATTTATTACGGTTGATATTCCGCGCATACGTTACTGCGCAACCTGTTATTGGTCAAGATTAATAACGGTTAGTTATCGTTATCGATAAATAACGGTTGTTCAATAACAGGTTGGAGAATAACGCCCCATCTCTACAAATTACAACCGCGTGCTGCCTGCTCTTGATAAAGCCACATGCTCGTAAAATGGTAAAATTCAGGCCCTACTAAATTCGACTTTCTCCATCGAAAAGCCTTTCCGGCACTCGAAGAAATATATTTCTGATAACATTGAGGATAGTATTTGCTTCTTCTTTTCAGCTACAACGAATAAATTATTTAATTGAATATCATTTTGTCATAGCCATGAACGAGTGCAAAATTACTATTTCGTACGAGTTATACACTAATACGACAACGACCATTTTAAAAACATACAAAAGTAAATATGCAAATATTATTTGAAGTAGTTGACAGGAACTAGGAATCGAGAATGAATTAACAGACCTTAGCTACTGCCGACGTTTCGCAAATATATTTTGCTTCTTCAGGGCGAAGCCAAACTATGTTCTCCCCAAGGTGCAACCATGTAAAACCAACCAGAAAACCATCGAGAAATTCGGAAGAACTCGTTCATGAAATAAACCTCAAAATACGACATCAACCGTTCAAACAGCGAAAGATCATTTGTCTTTCGCAGAAGCTCTCTCAGATCATTTAAGGATTCTGGGGAAGGTTGATGATTATCTAATCTTCTTTGGAGCATATCCCATGCATGTTCTATGCAATTCAAATCTGGTGAGTGCGGAGGTATTGGAAAATGTGGAATACCAAGCTCCTCGCGCGCATTCTCAACTATGGCTACACGGTGCGGTCTAGCGTTATCGACTAGAAATTGAAAAGTTTCACCAATAGTAGCGTGAAAATTTGGCACAACATTGTCAACGACATGCTCCCTATAGTGTAAGGCGGTCATATTCCCAGGACAGATGTGTAGATCTGTGCGCCCGTTGAAACATATCCCGGCCCATACCATAACCCCAACCCCTCGGAATGGATGGACTTCTTGGACCTACGATTACGAGGAATGCGTGAGATTGTCCATACCCTTATTCTTCAGTGAAAACGACACTACGCCATTGACCGTTCCAATTGATGTGTTGCCTTGCACATTCCAGTCTTTGACGCTTATGGCCACGTGTTAATGGAACTCCTCTTAATGGACGTCTAGAACCTAGATTCACCTCTCTCAAACGTCGTCTGATGGTTTCGATGGAAACTTGGACCCCATCTGCATTTTGAAGAATATTCCGTAGCATTCTACACGTAGATGTAGGGTTTTTCTTCGCCGAAACGGTGATGAAACGATCCTTAACAGGTGTTGTTTTTCGTCGAGATATCACACTTTGGCTGACTTGGAGCCTTTCCGCTACAACCTGAGTTAGGCCACCATGAAGCATTCCGATAGCCCTATTAGCCTCAGCGTTTGTTAATTTACGTCTTGGTATTTTCAGAAAACTCGTTTCAAATCGAAGCCGTTGATAAACTGACTTCATTTCAAAATAAGAACATTCATGAAGCATATGCAAAGAACAAATCTTCAGAAAAAAAGGCGAGCAGATGTTACTTTCGAAGCTGTCATGTTTCGACATTCGACAAGTAGACACTACGCCATTACCAAAAATGGAACGATACACGCAAGGGCGTCGCCAGCCTTTGAGCTAGGGGGGGGCAATTGAGCTAGGGGGGGGGCAAAAAACAATCAGAATAGGAAAAATGAACTGATTTTCGTATATTATGCTATTATTTCATAAGTTTTTAAGGGATTTTTGAGCTCTAGGGGGGGGCAACTGCCCCTCCCTGCCCCCCCCTGGCGACGCCCTTGGATACACGCTTCAACAACACATTGAAATTATTAAAGTTCACTAAAAAAATAGTGAAAATTTGGCAGAGAAGAATCGTTACATTCGAATATTTTTAGGTCGTCTCGAATCACCTTGTCGAACCACACTACAGAAATTGGAGGAAAAATTTGAGCTGTTGGGACAAGAAAGTGTTGCGGAAAGTACCTTTGCACGTCGCTCAAGAACAGCCGAGAATATTGCTGATGTTGCCAAAAGTGTTGAAGAAAACCCAGGTTTGTCCATTCCTGGTTGTTCTTTGGAATAAGGCAATCAACAAACGTTTGGGTCTTAAGGCTTCTAAGGCTCAATTAACACAAGAACTTGAGCCGACTGATCATCATCAATGTTGTGTCCTTGCTCATTGGGTCTTCGAAATGCATCATCATCTTGAGTGAAGTGGCCCATTTACACCTCGGTGGCTTCGTCAACAATCAAAATTGTTGCATCTGGAACTGGGAAAACCCAAGAGTTATTGTTGAAATGCATCTCTATCCTCAACGTGTAACTGTTTGGTGCGGAATAGAGTCCGGTGGTGTTTCTCTTCAAACAATGCGAACTCAAGAAAGCAGTTCGTCCCCTATCGTTAGCGGATGAACTATCACAATCGCTTAAGGCGTCTAGGCGTTGCTCTTTGAAAATGCCAAAAGAGTAGTTCTGATTCTCGCCAATATAGCGCTACGTTCCTAATTTGTCGCCAACGGCCTACTCTTCCCTTCAGAAGGCCGTGGATGTAGCAATTGTAGCCGTGACGCAAGACCGTTGTTCTGTGCTCCAACCAGTCCAACCTTAAACGTTAGTCAGTGATCCCACAGATGAAGTTCACTCTTTATTTATTTACAGAGAATGAAGCAAACAGGTGATGATTATGTAAATGACTTTCAGTGAATTGATGTAATAGTAGTGTCGTTCTTGTGTCGAGTTATATTGTTTCGATAGATATTTTGCTAAAGGCCCGGTAACAATGAATTTTAAATAGAAACTGCCTATAAAA
Organism: Adalia decempunctata; assembly: GCA_951802165.1. NCBI lineage: Eukaryota > Metazoa > Arthropoda > Insecta > Coleoptera > Coccinellidae > Adalia > Adalia decempunctata. The sequence goes on from OX637697.1 coordinate 9,834,768, forward strand.
TGTATAATTTCATGCTTCTTAGAAGTTTTTTCATCATAGAGATTTTAGTCTTGACAAAGTTGATAAACATTCTGACAACGTTGGTAACTTGTTGAGAGACCAGAGAAAAAATAATATTCGATGAGATTCAACTCAGGACAGCATTCAGATTATTCTTGAAATTCATGATTTTTTCCTCCAATTCAATCTTATACAATTAGGAATCACTTGAGAACGACGCGTTTCATTGAAAAAATATAAGAATACTTTTGTTTTCTAAAATAATTAATTCTTTCGAAAACGTGAACCGTTAATCTTTTTCAAGTTTCATAGTATTTTTGCGTGAATTTATAAGTCGACTATACTGTAACTTTTTTACCAGGAGAAATATGAAATAATTTTCAATTGAGGAATATGCACCATGAATAGAGTAGACAATCAACCAAAATTCAGTTCGTTCGAAATATCGGTTCCGAATATATGGAAAGAATAGTGTTAATTTCATGGATTTTTGACACCCTGTATCTTCCAAACGGAACCGAATTTTGAAAAATGGTATGGCACAAAAGTGTTTTTTTTTTATGGGAGGAATCTATAGTTAAAATATATGTACAAGTCGAAGACTCACCCTGTATAAGATTCATGAATTTTAGTAAAAACAGAAAATCTATCTTTCTCAAGCCAATTTTGAGAAAACTCAGATTTTGTAAAATAAAAATTCGCTTCGAAAATATTGGACAGGATGGACTCAGCTTCATCCGATGAGAGTTGATCCAAGTACATATAATATTCATGAATTTTAGTAAAAACAGAATCCTTCTATCCCAAGCCAATTTCGAGAAAACTCAGATTTTGTGATTAATTATTTGGCTGATATTATTTTCCATTATTAACGAAACACGTTTCCATTCATGCTGAAATAAACATCCGATCATTCGTCTGAAAAAATGGCATTTTTTTATTACGAAATAACAGCTTTTATTGGAAAACTCTTCAGATAGGAGTAGAACTATTCAGTTCCCTCTAAGGGGCTGAACATAATGAAACAGGGACACTGCAGCTGAAACAGAAAAAAGTATTTTAGTGGAGATTGGATGAAGTGAAGTCTGACATCGTTCATCACCTCGATTTGCTTGAAACGATGCTCTGGTGACATAGTTTGAATTAGTGCGACTCTTTGGCTTATAATTTAAAGTATCACCGATTGAAGACTTGACATGAACTCAATAGTGGATAAACCAAATCTTATCGGACTTCTTGCACGCTTTTCTCTTCGAGGATGAAACATCCTCGGTCAAGTTATCGTGATTAGGTTCACTTGCCACGTTTTCGGTTTCCAACGAAAAGCCTTCAGTAATTTATGGCGTTTCAACTCGAAATCCTGAATTATTGCATTCTTCGATTCCGCTCAATCATAGAAACAATCGAACCTTCTCCCCGCCTTCATCTCGTTGATTGAATGCGTGATGACAATGTGTCTCTTCCAGCTCCCTTTTTCTAAAATAACCGAATAAGCCGAAATTGTTTCTTTTGTTTGCTCTTTCCTGATGAGTTCGAACCGACCGTTGTACACGAGGGGGGAGAACAATGAATCCATCAATTTCTTTTGTTTCAGCCCGTCGAGGTAAATATGACACTTGTGATAAAGTATTTCTCTATCGGTTAGGACTTAATTGTCAAACTTGAATCGTTCGAGTTTGATCGATGAATGGATGTTTCGCCGGTTCTCTCGACGAACGGACAATTCGAAATGGTTTTTTGTAGATTTTGTGAGGGGAACCGAGGATACAACGGCATTTCGTATAATGAGCTCATTTTCGGACGCTCGTTGTGTTACACTTGACCTAAAGGTATCATTTTGCTACGAATTCTGTATTTCTCGAATTTGGTACCACGGGAAGGTGATCCTACACTTCCTGAGCTGAATGTTGTGTAATTCTTGATGATATGTACTGAAGGATTCGCTTGAATAACCGCATTTGAACATTATGAAGAAAAAGCTTATTCGCATTTTCAAATGAAGAATAGTTTGATCATTAGGTAACAGGAGACCAAGAAGTTGAAGAAACTGAAAAAATCAATTTCTTTATTGTTGTTAGTAACCATTGCATCTCTTCTAGACTATGAAGAGATTGAGATTTTGGAATTGAGTTTATTTAAACAATACCGTGACAAAGTTGCTAACAGCCTTTCTTTGTAGCTTTGTTATTTCGGAAGTTTTTGGACAAATTCTATACAGAACTGAGTACTGTGGTCTCGTAGCTCAAGCCACCTTTGTTGGTTATCGCAGATCGATTACAAAATAATATATCATAAGGAGAATATTCAAACTCTCAAAGTCTTCCTCCACAACTATGCATTTATTCATGCTACAGATGTATATGTCGCAGTCGGATACTAAAATCCGTCAGTTTGCGAAATGACTAGGCAGTTTGTAAACTGACGAACATTTTCTAAAACGCTCTTGAAATGAAGATCGTTTTACAATCGGTCTGAAATTTTTAGTCAGTTTGTAAACTGCGAACAACGCATCCGACGGATTTTCAAATCATTTGAATCGTATTCTGAAAACGTTACGTGTCTTAATGCAACTTGAATGACTGTTATATCTGTACAGTGCGGTGGAATAAGTGTTACCCCCCTACTTTATTTTTATATCTTAAGAAAAAAGCTCAAACAGGTAAATTTTTATATTAAACGTAATATGTTATGACATAAAAGTTTCGAGCCTGACATAATCCCTCTTCATGGGGGTGTCACCCCTTCGATTTTTTCAAGTGAGAAAGTGCATCATGCGACATCTCATTTGAAAACTATTGAAACACTGATTTCAAAAATCTATTACACTTTGGTTCAAAAATTATGAGTTATTGGAGAGTTTTAATCTTACCTTGCATGAATTCAATGAATTGTGTTGGCTTGACGGTAGGTTTTTTTCATTGGAGGCTTGGAAGTGTTTTGTCTTCAAATAAATCTTTTCTACATTGTGAATGTTGGTAACTGAATTTAATCATTTAATGTAATAAATTACAATTAACAACTAAGGGTGTACTGAAAACTAAAAAAATTTTAAACTTAAACAGTAACCAAAGTGTTGTACATTTTTGAAATCAGTGTTTCAATAGGTTTCAAATGAGGTGTCGCAAGATGCACTTTCTCATTTAAAAAAATCGAAGGGTTGACACCCCCATGAAGGAGGATTATGTCAGGTTCGTTACTTTTATGTCATAACATACTACGTTTAATATAAAAATTGACCTGTTTGAGCTTTTTTCTTAAGATATAAAAATAGAGTAGTTAATAGGGGGGGTGTGTAACACCTATTCCACCGCACCGTATAATCACCTGTACTTCATTATTCTGGATACAGAAATAATAAAGGAAAAATAATATTCACACTTATTTTTGTTCGGACGAGAAGCACATTTTTTTGAAGCCTTGGCCGCTAAACTTTGAGGAATTCGCTAGTGCTTCACTTAATGTTAGGTATTGCTTTTTCAATTGGAACGTTGAATTCTACAGAATTGAGTGAGCTATTCGGTATCAGTTCCTCCCTCGAAAAACATCGGTTCAAATGCCATTTTCATCAGTACCTATTTGATAAACGCCTTTTTCTCTATCTATAATTGTAGCTAATATATTTTTCGGATCAAGAGGAGTGCAATCAATTTATAAAATTGCGTGAACGTCAGCAGTAGCACTTGGTTAAAAAAAAAAACATGAAACTGGAGTAGTTTCAAGTGGAACGTTTAAAAGGATGTAAGATATGACAATCCGTCTGATACGTTATACGCGGTTCACAAACCGACTGAAAATTTCAGGCCGATTGTAAAACGATCTGTATCTTGAAAGCGTTTTAGAAAACGTTCGTCAGTTTACAAAATGACTAGTCATTTTGCAAACTGACGGATTTTAGAATCCGACTGCGACATATACACTTCGAAGACTGCTGCGTCTGCTGTCTTCATCTTCAGTGTTACATAAAAACTGTAAATAGTACAAGATAAAAACAGAAAATGGACCCCTCCATAATATACAAAGCTTACCCCAATGGAAAAACAATCAAGAAAGGAGCTTCAGCTTTATCGAAATGAAATGTGTATCCGTAAAATGATACTCTTGACCAGGGTATTTAAGGTGGGCGTTCAATGTAGTGTGTTTTTATTTCAAGTTGCAATTGGAACTGGATTCACTTTGAGAACTGAAAATTTGTGGGTGAACTCAGAAAGGATTAGGGCTCTCAATGAAATGATTTAAATTGATTTCATTCCGAAAGTTCATAGTTTTTTCAAAAATAGAAGAAGATAAGCCAACTCATGCTTCTGTTTTATTTCAAACGAAAGACCCATGAAAATAGTTCGACATCCGATTAAGGGTGAATCTACAGATAATTTCGTTCAGAAAAACAACTTGAAATACGGAATAGGCAGAGAATGGCCAAATTCGAATTTTGGCGGGGAAAAGTTCCTGTTCTACCCACAAATTCAATTATTTCATAGTTCGGCGATTTTCGGACAGAGAGCGATATTGTACATTTCATTCATGAATACAGATTTTCATAGAACTAATAGTGATAATGTAAGTTCTATGGAGATATTCCATAAAATGCACGGTGGCGCCTCTATCCGATGAGCTTTTCTACTTGCTTTAAACGCCGACCTTATAACCTATTGAATCTAGTCGTACAGACACGTCCCAATATAAGAAATTTTTATTTCTCAAAAAAATACTATCCGCACATATTAAATAACATTCTCGTCCCAATGTACAAAAACCAAATAAACTGTCCAGTCGGTAAAAGAATTAAAACCAAACACTGCAGAGATGGTGGCTTAAAAATTCTAACATAAATCTGAAAAACCAACATGAAAACCTGAAAGAAGGAAACTGTACACCGAAGAGGGAAGAAGGCACTATTATATTTAAATTTTGTTTTTATTTTCTGTTATTTATTTTCTGTTATTTATTTTATATTGATATTTTTTCTTGTGGATATTTTCTATTGTTGATATTTTATAAATATTTAAATGAACTGCAATGACCGAAAAAACGGCAAACCAAAAAATTCCACCATTTCCACCTCATCATTAACGCACTCAGATGACTCAGACCTCACCTCCTTGTATATCTCTAAGATTTCCAGGATGTGAAGCTTGGTACCTTTGTCACAAAAATGTAAAAATTCAACGTTTTCATCCTTATTAAAATCAGTATGCCCCGATTGAATCAAATGGCTTACAAAGGTATAATTGGATTCAAAATTATTACTGTCTTTGTTCTTATTTATGGTTCTAAGTTCTAATGTGTTCTGAAATGCGTTCTGAGAACTTTCTGTAAGTTCTCCCCACATACGATGCTGGACACCTCAAACGATAAACCCCTGATCCGTCCCATGGGTTCATTCTGTCCTTAACATTCACTAAGTGTTTTCTCAAGGAATTTTTTGTTTGGAAACTAATTTGAATATTTAATTTGTTGAAAATTTCCGCTAACTTGTGGGACAAAGTGTTGAAATAAGGAAGTGACCTATAAACCACATCGGATCTTTCGAAAGGTAAAAAAATTGTTTCTGTGTTTCTTAAATATTTTTTCCATCAAAGACTGAGGATTACCATATTATTATATACTATCTGTTTGTTGATTATGTTCAGCTCATCTGCAAATTCATCATTCCCGAGGAGAATGTTGAACAACCTGTGAAATAATCTGTGGAAAGTGGACAACTTTTGCCCATGAGGGTGGTTAGAATCAAAAGGAATGATGTTATCAGTGGAAGTGGGTTTTCTATAATTTCTAAACTCTAATTTATTTCTTCTATGAATTTTAAGATCTAGAAATGGGATAGTGCCGTCAACCTCCAATTCACACGTAAACTCTATCGAACTGTGTGTGAACTGTGTTTATGAATCTCAAAAATTTATCCAAATCATCCTCCGTATCATCAAACAAAACAATTTCATTTCGCATTTTTTGTGCAAAATGAAATTCGGTACAAAATGTAGCATATTATGATTCAATTGACACTCTCGATATCAACATTTTTCGATGTTATCGTAGTAAAATCAATTGTAATTACCACAGGAAACAATTTGTGAACAAAACTTTCGTCCTCCCCTACAGGGTTGTCAAATTCCTTTGTCCAGAATTACTATACAGGGTGAGTCTTTGACTTGTACATTTATTTTAACTGTAGATTCCTCTCATCAAACGAAACACTTTTTTCCTATTCCATTATTCAAAATTCGGTTTGGTTTGGTCGAATGAACTGAATTTTGATTGAGTTTTTACTCTATTCATGGTGCATATTCCTCAATCGAAACATATTCAATATCTTTACTAGTATAAAAGTTACAGGGTAGTTGACTCATCAATACACGCTAAAACACCATAAAACCACTTTAAAAAGATAAACGGTTCATATTTTCGAAAGGATCAATCATTTAAGAAACTAAAAGTATTCCTATTTTTTTTCAATAAAACGCGTCGTTTTCGAGTTATTTCCAATTTTACCCGCAGAAATTTGACGAAAAAATCATTAATTTCAAGAATAATCTGAATGCGTCTCTGAATTAAATATCATCGAAAATGATTCCTTATCTGGTCTTTAAACGAGTTTACAATGTTGTCACAATATTTATCAACTTTGTCGAGATATTTTTTAATAATAAAATCCCCCAAATGTGGGAGATAAAATTGAACACCAAGGAGGATTTAACACGCACAGTTTCTATTGAAAATTCATAGGTACCGGTCCATATTGAAGTTAAATGTCGATGGAATACAAAATTCGGATATGAATGATGAATCTCAACACAAACTACTTATTAAATTGAAATTAATGAAACGATACCTGATAATCTTTGGCGATGTTTCAACATAACAACATCCTCTTGGAATTTTATAAACTCGACACGGTTGAAATTATATTAATTCACTTCACGTAATAATGACATTAGAACAATAATCCACTGAATGTAATGAATGTATTTAGAACTTCAAATAATGTTTACAGTTTGTTCAGACTGTTCAGAGACTGCTTTGTTGTTTTAGTTAGCACCAGACCAGATAACCAATATTTCGGTTTTCGCTCTACGCATGCGTGGTAAAATTTGGCGGCAAAGTCGATTTATGATGGAAACGGCAGAATTCATAGATATTCATACCACGGTACACAAATGTATCGTGATTTAAACTATGTTTCGTAAAAAATCCTTGACCTCAATGAAAATATTAGCAAGCTGACAACATGTTCTCGACATTTCTGTCCAAAAATTCACAGAATCGATACAAATTAGATTAGGTTAGGTTGTTTAATAATAAATCTGAATGAAAGTCTTTCTTCATGATATTGTTTGGAAATTTCGAGGAAAATATGAACAAGTTATTAGTGTTTACAAACTAATCTGCAGAAAAATCGAAGAAGGAACTTATTTTAGTGTGAGAAATATATATGGCTTTTTAGTTGCAGATATAATCCGATGAAACTAACTGTTTTTGTTGAAATTATCGTGTTTGCAACATTTTTATTTCAATAAGGTTAGTACTTGACTACTTGAGTATTCCCTAAATTGGGCCTAAATGTATAAACTCAATTTCTATCGAGAAATATGAGCTTTGAATCAATTCCACATTATCATTTCAGGGACTTAATTAGCACATTGTTTTTTTTTCAAAATCTTTTTAACAGAGCCGAATTCGGAAAAATGGAAAATGAAAAAAAGGTTTCTTTTGGCCTCAAGAATCTTCAGTTAAAATATATGTACAAGTCAAGGACTCACTCTGTATATGCTAGCTATGCTTCAACTTTGGTCCTGGTTTCTCCGAAAATGATTTCATGTTATCTATCCATTTGTAAGCAGCGGCTGAAAGGCGAAACATGTCGTTTAATCCTAATTATATGTCTAGCATGATTTTCCTGAAATTTAAACCAATAAATCACGCCTGTAGCGTGTAGTTGATACAACCTGCGATAATCTCCCGGTCGAAACCGGCTGACACAGGAATTGCACCTATCTGCGTTAATGTTCCAAATTAGTACAGGTCGTTGCATCTTCAGAATTTCCCTCCTTGAGCTCGGCGCTTTTCATCTTATTACGGTCCACTTGTGTTTTGCGCACAAGAGGAGTGCGAAAGGCAAGTTCTTCGTGGGGCCAAATCAGTTGGAATAAATTCGATATCAATTTCGAAAGCTTAATGGCCTGTCGATAGCTGCTTTGAAGTTCGACTTTCTCCGAAATAAGAAGTAATCGTTTCCTGATAGAAATTTGAATACTTATTTATGTTCTCATTCAATCTTGAGGAGTTTAGGCTCGCGTTCGGAATAGTGTGTACGGAAAAGAACTCGTGAATCTGTAGCAAAGAAGAAATCGCCTCTTTATTCTCTATAGAATTTGTTCCAGAGGTGGAATTCCCATTACTGATGTTCTGCCAACGGAGAATCCACATTGATTACATCTCGAATTCTCGATGATTTCCTTGAATTCGATTGGAAATCCATGGAGAATAATTATTCTAGTTATTGACAAAATTTATTTCGAAACTCCTCGGTTATACAGTGGGACAAGAAAAACCTCGGACAAACTCTTTTTCATTTAACTTTATTAAACAGAAGAAATTGAACAAAACAACAAGAAATAAAAATAGCTCGAACATTTGTTAATGATATATTCGAGCCGTTTCGAAGTGGCTTCCTTAGGCGGCGATATACAGCTTTAGACGATTCTTGAAATTTTCGGCAATGAGCCGCAGCTCCTCGGGCGTTCATCGGTTTCATTCCCGGCGCAGAGATTGCTTCAGCGACTCCAAATTTTTGTGTTTTTTAGCACAAGCCCTGTGGTCCAAAATCGACCACACGCTGTAGTCCATTGGGTTGAGATCCGGGGAGTAGGGCGGCCATTCTGCAGATGAGATGAAACAAGGAAAATGGGTCTTACACCATTCTTGCGTCATTTTCGCTCTGTGAGCCGGAGCGGAGTCCTGTTGAAAGGTCCAATGCGTATCGCCGAAGTGATGCTTGGCCTACGGAAGTACTACGGCCTCGAGGATGTCGCAGCGGTAGACTTCTTGATTGATTTTGACCCCTTGATCCACGAAAACTGAGGGAGTTTTACCACTGCCGCAAATTCCGCCCCAGACCATGACGGATTGCGGATTTTGACGGTATTCGACGATGGCCGATGCACCGGGAGCCTTTACGGACCAGACTCTGTCGTTTTGGTGGTTGTGGGATTGTTCTACGGTGAAAAGCTTGTCGTCTGTGGAGAGAATTCGCCCCCATTGCTGACCGGCGGCGAGACGAAGGAGTTGGCGGCACCTTTGGAGTCGTACGCGGTTGTTTTCCTCCGTGAGAAGTTGAACTTTTTGGAGCTTGTATGGCTTGAGGTTGCGCTGCTTTTTGGCAATTTGACGGACTGATTCGAGGTTGAAACAGGTCTCACAGGCTATTTTCCTCATGGAAACCCTCGGATTTCGATTGACTCGCTTCTTGACGATGTTTCGATTGCTAGGTGTATTGACAGTGCGTTTTCTACCACTTCCTGGACGACGACCATCATGGCCGAGCTCTTTGAAACGACGAATTGCATCGAACACGGTTTGTCGAGGCACATTGAGCAAACGGACAATTTCACATTGACGCCTACCTTGACCAAACTGCTCCAAAATCGCACTACGTTTGTTTGACATTCTAAAACTCTGTGAAATGAAATTATATCAAACTGAAAATTCACATATTAGTACAGGAAAGTGTAGAGAAACCAAGAGAATAAAAATTATTTGGCTGCGATGAAATACTTTCGTTCCAGACCACAGCAAAATTTGTCCGAAGTTCTTCTTGTCACCTTGTAAATGTATGATGCATGACAACTGCTCTGATACCACGTGTCTATCGATCAAGTGGCTTCAGCAATATTGATCATTATGACCGCAAATATTTATCTGTACAAAGAACTTTTTTAACGCAGATTCAGTTTAGGCAAAAGGTGAAATGAAAAGAGACGACTAGAATTTTCTTGTTCGCCCTATCTATGCGACATGCGTTATTAATTCTATTATCTTTTGACAATAATTTTCCAAAACTGTTTCTGGATTGCATAGATCTCCAGCAATCTATTAACTTATGTACCATAGCCCCACCCGGTATATGTTCAGTTGACGTCGTTCACTTTCATCATTTAAAATTGATGAAACTCGTGGGCGAAACACATCGGTGTGAATCCGCAAGACATTAATATTTTACTAGATTCGGGGGCTTATGAACAACAAAACTCCATTACTTGCAGCACAAATCACTATTGAAAAACTGCCTCCACCGGTGCGAACGGGCGAAATATTTCAATATTAAATGCACTCGAGATAATCTATGGCCGAGAGTGGAATATTTCAGTTCGATCCACTATTCTATCGTTGGACATTTTGCCGAGATGGTAATCCGGTAGATCGTAAAATCTGCATTTTCTGGTCCAAGCCAAATTTCATTATAAATGTAGATTTCTTTACGGACGTCATATTTCAACGTTTAACTTTGGAAGGGGTTCTGGAATTGTGTAATCTCGGATTAGTTATGATTGGTATCGGTAGTAAATTAATTTTAATTATCAGCAGGAAGTATTCGTATGGATAAATTAATCCCGAAAAACGTTTCCGAAATTAATAACCCTGGTTTCAAATATAAGCAACAAAACTTATGACTATTGATTACTGAATGAAACATCATTCAAATATCTATTGCGATTAAGCTTAGGAGGTATACAGGACTTTTTCGAAGATTTGACTTCATCTCATTCTTCAAAATAACTGCTCTACTTGGGAATAGTGATACTGAATAGTGATCATCACGATTATCCCACTCGTGGTGGATCTTTAATAAGACCTGAGTTTTGTCGACTGACCAAAACTCAGAAGGGTCCTTTTCATTTCTCGGTGAAGTTGTATAATAAGTTGCGCTCGTCTTCTCGATGCTGCCTGTTGAGTTATTCAAGAGGAGAATGAAGTGTTTTCTTTTAAAAAATGCTTTTTATGATGTCAAATAGTTTTTAAAATATGACTTCCGATTCTTTCCCTCCTAACAGCAGATTCTTTTTTTTTTTCTTTTGGTTTCTCTTGTGTCGTAAGCTCAACTTGTATTTTTTATTTGTATTTTATTTTACTTTTTATGTAGATTATTATTGTGATTTAAACTTAGTGATTTTTGACATTGCAAGAAATATGTATTTTTTTTCCTAAGCACGAAAATATATTATTATTAGGGTTGGGATAAAGTATGAAACCAAGTCAATATCTTCTGAACGAAAAGAACGATATTTACGGTGATTGCACTGGAACAAAATGCATCTGATGTACATTTTTTGATAATAAATGCTGGATATAGGCCTCTTCTAAACTTTTCCATGTTTTCCTATCTCGTGCTTTCTTCATTCACTGATTTCCTGTGATCTCCTTGATGTCATCTCGCCATCTCTTAAGCGGTCTCCCAACGCCTCTTTTACTTATGCGTGGTCTCCATTGAGTTATTTTCAATCTATTTGGATCCTGGCGTGCAACGATTCATTATGTTTTCATAAATACTACATCTCTTTCAATGGGTATCAAGTCTGGTCTACTGCAGTCCAGGGTTCTGTCTCTTGTTATTGGTCTGTCCTAATAGGGAACCGCTCCGTCTGTTTCTATTACTGAAAGAACTCAATGAACCTGAATTCAATTTGAGGAATGTCATCAACTGCTCTGATCCCATGAGTATGAGTACCCGATTGTTTGAATTCATATTATTTTTATCAAATTTTTTGTTGTATATTTCCATCGTTCAAGTTCAATTCAACTTATTGTTCTTGATCTTTGTTTTAATCTCATTGAATGCTCTCAGGACAACTTTTATTCCTATGCGTAAAGTGGCGGTTCAACATGCAAAAGCTCATTTAACTGCTAAAGAGAAGCAACACTCCACGCACTTTTTGGTAAAATAACTAAATAGAATAAATGGAACTAAGATTGGGCAATAGCATCTAATATGCTATCTGCCGGTGCTGATGCTAGAATTGAATTATTGTTTTGAATTATTCATTCTTTCTGACTTGATTAGTCGATCTGTTATGCGGAACTGAAATTGAAATTGAGACTTCGTATTTTCGATGGTAATTTATGCGAGATGAGATTGGATGTCATTGCTGAGAAAAAAGGACCAAGTCTTTTTTTCAATTAGGCAGAATAACTAAGGGGGTCCTGATCTGACTTTCAGATAAATTTAATTTCGCCCAGTCCTCTCTTATGCACCTGGAAAACTTTGGGAACCTGCGATATAAATTTCAATAAAAATTTCATAGAATGATTATTGATCCATCATTTCTGGTCCTTTAAACTCAAAGTTGTTCTCTCTAATTCGTTAATTCATAATGCATTGGCCAGACATTCGAAAAAACTTTTTTTGGTCATGGGTAATCGTTATTTTTCAGTAGTCTCAACTCAATGATAAAAACCTTTTTCCAATAAGGATGTTGGAATAATTGAAATTCATTGAAAATTTGGAAGAGACGAACATTTTTGAGTTGTCGTGAAGCACCTCGTCCAACCGCAATACAGGAATTGGTGCAAAAATTTTACCTGCTCGGATAAGTTAGTTATGCGAAGGATAAAACCTGTTCACGTCCCTCAAGAACAACCGAGAATATTGCAGCTGTAGCCGAAAGAGTTTGAGAAACCCAGGTTTGTCCATCCTTGTCGATCTTTGGAGTAAGGCATTCCACAAACGTTAAGAAGATTTGGGTCTTAAGGCTAATAAAGTTCAGTTAAACTCAAGCCGATCGATCATCAACAACGTCGTATCTCTGCTGATTGAGTCCTTGGAATGCATGATAATGATCCGGAATTCCATCGAAAAATCATCTTGAGTGAAATAATAAGTGAAATTGTCGCATATGGGGCTCGAGAAATCTAAGAGTTATTGTGGAAAAGCCTCTTTAACCTCAACAAGATTTGATTTAACACCTTGCGACTTCTTCCCTTGGAGCCATCTGAAAGAGAAGGTTTACGCCAAGAGTCCAGCGTCGATTCAAGACCTCAAAGATGGAGGCTTCGAGGACATAGGGCAGCCACTTTGCGATAGGGCTATGGAAATTTTCATGAAAATGATATGGTCCTGTACTCCTGTAGTCGTGGTGGTTATTTGGCTTATGTTATTTTCCAGTTCTCGTGATTCTAACCCTAAATCACGAATGTTTTGCATGGCATCATGAGATTTTTGTACTGGAGCGTTGTCCTGTAAAAACAAAATACCTTTGGAAAGCTTTTCGCTTCTTTTTTCTTTAATTTTTTCCCGTAGAGTGGTCAGTAATATCGAATAGTAATCTCCAGTTATTGTTCTACCCTTATCCGAAAAATCAATCATGATTACTCCATGAAAATACCAAAAAACTGAAGCAAGAACTTTTCCAGCAGATTTTTGGATTCGAAACTTCTTAGGTCTTGGAGAACCAGAGTGCCGCCATTCCATCCATTGTTGCTTTGGATCGTAGAACTGTACCCAAGTCTCATCCATAGTAACAATTCGGTTTAAGAAGCCTACATCGTTTCAAAATCGAGCACAGATCGAACGCGATGCTTCTAGCCTTGCACGCTTTTGGTCAACATTCAAATATTTGGGATCCATTTTGCAGAAATTTTTCTCATGTCCAAATTGACGTGAACTATATGACGAACGCGTTCGTATGAAATCTCCAGTGCTTCAGATATCCGTTTTATCCCAATTCGACGGTCTGATAAAATTATGTCATGGACTGCATCGATATTGTCGGGGACTGACACAGAAACTGGCCTTTCCGATCGGTCATCATCTTCAATGGAAAATTTAGCTCTTTTCAAGCTTGCAGTCCAATTTTTCACGGTGTCGGGGACTGACACAGAAACTGGCCTTCCCGATCGGTCATCATCTTCAATGGAAAATTTACCTCTTTTGAAGCTTGCAGTCCAATTTTTCACGGTCGCATACGAAGGACATTGATCACCAAGGGTATTATCTTCGCAAATCTGCTCACCTCTTAACCCTTATAAATACAGCCAATACAACTTGATGATGGCTCGATACTCCAATTTTTCGATCTTTGTTACAATTTCGGTGGACATCTTTTCTTTTAAGTTATTGCGCAACTCTGGTTTACTTTTTTGACGTCGAACTCGACACTGACACTTCTAATAAGTTATTGTTCGTTGATATGGTATCGCAATATTTGTTTATGCATGGAACTGGTCTAGGCTAACTAGATATCAATACATCCTCGTATTGTCGATATGGGAAATAATAAGCAAAAAATGGCATTAACAGAAACATTTAGCACAAATAACGTATGATCCTAAAGTTTTGGGAAAAAATTCACCTGGTCTGATTGAGAAGCAACGTGTCAGGGGAATTATTAGGCAAATCGAAAATAATGGTCCGTTGTCTGTTATTTGAATTTTGATTTATAATAAGTTAAGTTGAATTGTTGAATAATTTGATAAAAATATAAGATTATTTAAGTCAGAGTTATAAGCTTTTGAAATTTTAGGACCATACGTTATTTGGAAAAATCAAGGCTCTCCAAAACATTTGATTTCAAGAAAGGAGATATCGAAATCAAAATTTGGTCAGAAGTTGAAGCACACGTACATATTCCAGCAATGATCATCATAAATGCTCAGTAACATTTCTATTGTAAAAATAAATCTAGACAATTTTTGAATAAGGACAAAGACATTAGATTTTTCAGAAAATATTCTCATACTTTATCTTGATCGATTCAATTTCATCAAAACAAAACACATAAATTCATTCAAAGAGATGTCATCAAAGTAGATTGACGCATCTATGAGAACATGGAAAACGCAAACATATATGAGTTTAGTGAGAAGATAATGTCGATAATTTTCAAGCATCAAGTGTTTTCACGATTATACTCGTATGCCGACGAGAATCATTTCAAAGCTCGAATTCTCTGTTTTCGATGAGCATCAAATGGAAATTCAAGATACCTCAAACAGAATAAACTCATCGTCGGCATGCTGAGACAACCACGCGATCGATAAGCTTCAGTTTCAATTCAATTACGTATACAGTGGTGTAGAGTGTGTAGACCAACCAGTATAAAGACGGATATGCCATTGATATCTGAAATAACATACTGTAATCCATATTTGAGATCTCCCAAACTTATTGAATATTTACCGCTCCTGTAGCAGTCATTCCTGGAGGCCATTGTGAATGTTTCAGAATTTTAACTACTCAGATATTACTACCAATTGTTTTTAACAACCTAGGAATATGAAAGTCATCTGTTGTTCAAAATCGAGGTGTTAGGATTTTGGCTAATTACTTGTTGTGGACTGTTACCAGATAATTGAGTTGGAGATGGGATTGTAAAAGATATTTATTATACATTATATACAAACATCGTGAATAATACACTCGCATGAAGTCAATAATATAATAAATTCTACCATAAATATTAACAGCATCTAAATCTGAGATATATTAATCACAAAGAAATGAGATGAGAGAGTGTTGAAAAATCATTATGAAATGAGAGTTCATTATGAGACGGTGCAAGTACTTTTATGAATTAAATATGAGTAATGAGTGTTCTAAAAATATACATTATAAATGAAAATAATTCGTAATTAAACATTATTCAAATATTTAAGAGTGTGAAATGATTCAGAGTGTTCAAATAAGAAAAGCGATGAATCATGAAATGGACTTAGCTTATTGTTCAACACAACGTTTACAGTGATTAACTTTTCAATAGAATTATTAAAAGTGAGTGTTTCGATTTAACCAGAAAAACAGAAGGTTTATATAATAAACTATAACGAGAAGTCTCGAGTTGTAATAAAATAAAGAATTCAGAGTGTGATCATAATGTATGAATGAAGTGTACATGTCTATCAATCAAGTTAACATTTATAGTGACAGAGTGCTTAGGAAAATAAGCACGAGCAGTTCTATTCTATCAGAAAAATAGGAAACTGAACTGATAAACTTAGAGATGTACCGAGTATACTTGTATAAAAGAGATCTGAGTCGAACGGTGAGTGAAATGCAATACAAGTTCTCGAGCGGGTGAGTGTAAATAAATGAACGAGTGAATGAGTATACAGAATGAATGATTGAATATAAGAGATTACAAGTAATAATTGAAATCTTATACCAAACGAAGAGATGGCCTGTCAGGATCGAACCCATGGAGCGAGGCAGCTGGCCAGACGTGGCAACTAAGTTGAAAACTGGAAATTCTCCAACGAGAAGTCTGAAAATCCTACCACCTGGTCCAGTTGGCCCACTCCAGGGTCCTCCCTGAAGTTGAGAGGGCATAAATGTATCTGAAACTCGAGAACAGTATTAGCACATGGTCTTATTGAGGTTAAAATTATAAAGTGGGCTAAAATTCATATAAATCAAAGAAAAATATGAAATGAACTAGAGATGTAACAAATTAACAATCAAATTATCAATTCAGAGTACAGAGCAGGCTAAAATGAGTTCAATTCTGGAGCAAAGAGATGTTCCATATGTAAATATACAAAGATCGAAAAATACTACTGAATTGCCAAAAATATTAGAAAATATATATTGTGGAGTGTGCAAATAAACGAGGTGAATCGAGATGGCAATATTAAAATTTGAGATGACCGATTATTGCAACTCAGTAAATAGATTTCATATCTAAAAATGAGAACACATGAATATGGGCATGACTGGTCGAGAAAACAACGATATAATTTATTCAATAAGATTTAAATCACATTACCTTAGAATAAACACTGAATTTGCACCAGAATTAAACTAGTTGCACTAAATTGAGATGTTCGAAGTGAATCTAGAATTACATTTCATGAAATTGAGATGGTCAGAATAATAACATTGTATTATCGAGTGTAGAGATGATCTTCAATTGATTTATTGGAAAATGAATCCGGAAAATGCCGCTCGCGCAGCTATAGGGGGGATGAAATCAGCGAGATGCGCTCTGATGAACCGGTCGTAAACGGACATCGAACGCTCTTGAGTGACGTACCTGATGTCTTTTCAGTACCCATATTTTCCGTATACTGAGTGTCCTATTTTCACTAGATGAAAGTTGAATTATGCGCCTTCAATTTTCAACATCTGTATAAAATTATTCGTTTGTCACAAAATTAGAATCAGTGGCGGATCCAGCTCTCGAGAAAGGGGGGGGGGGGGGGTCGCGGTCAGGTGGATTACATACCCGCCAATTGATTTTTTTGGAGACAAATCAGCATCCCCAAAATAAAATTCTGATGAGATCTAACACAAACAAGAAGTTTATTTGATTTATTACAAAAACAAAAACTTAATGAGAATAATATCAAAGGTATAACTAAATAGCAAAGGGAATTTTTCTATTTCTCCTTCTTGCGAAACGAGTGATGACTTCCTCTAAATTAACAGATATGTCATTATGGATATGAAGAAGTGCTAGTCCAATAAGTCGTTCTTCTGCCATCGAAGCTCTTAACCATGTTTTGAGCATTCTCAGAATGGAAAATGACCTCTCTGTCGTTGCCACACTAACTGGTAGTGTTGCGAGTATACTGAGTAATTTTCTCACATTTGGATACATGTCAGAATCACAGTTTTCTAGAAGATTATATATCGTCTGTGGAATCTTCTTCTCTCGTTGCCATTTCATCTTCCATGAGCGATATTCATTCGTAACGATTGAAACAGGAGGATTGTCTAATAGAAGTTTGTACTGATTTACCAACTCATTAACTATTTCAATATCTTCATTTTCATTTTTTGAATAAAAGACTTTAGGTATAAAAACCCCTAATTTGAATAAATTCATTACTTCAGATGACAGTCGATACTCTAGTCTAGGTCGTTCCAGAAGAGGAATGTACACAGACCTGCGGAAATACTCTTCTGCAGACTGGGCAGGCTGATTATTGGCTCTGTGTTTTTGTATTTTGACTATTATAGGGCATTTAATATTCTCATCTAGCTGCTCAGATATACTTCCTTTGCCTCTTCAAAAAGCTGTCGTCCGCTTTTTCCCTTTTTTCTCGTAACACACTCATCGTATCTTTTATGGCATCCGTAGCTCTTTTCAAATCAATTGAGCTGGTTTGTAATATTCTACTCAGAGAAATGGACAAATTATGCTCCCAAAATTCAGATTTTTTTCATTATTGGAGCTAACTACTCTCCAATATTCACTTAAATACGATTCAATTCTATTTTTTCAATCGAAACATTTTTTCATCAAACACAAGATTTGAGGGTTCGTCCAGTCCAGGGGGGGGGGTCATGACCCCCATGACCCCCCCCCTGGATCCGCGCTTGATTAGAATTCAAGGTTCTTTGTTCGGAACTCAGTACTGGGTCAGGCAACACATTAATGGCACTAAAGAGAGCTCTTTCTTCTCATTCTGTTCAAACTGGATATACATACTCCATTCACTTCTATAGAGTATCGAGGTTTGCCATAAAATTCTGACACATTTCACAGCGTATATTTTGAAAATGTTAGGTTATGGTCATTCCACTGTCAGATACGCCCGAAACGTTGTCGTTTCTGCATAAAAATTGTAGTAATTACGTATTTATCAAAATTTTCATTTACTTTGGGAAAATAATGAATTTGAGAAAATATTATGCGAAGTCAATAATTTCAAAGACCTGTCGAATGCTGAAGAAACTTTTCCTCTGTTAATACTGGAAATATTCCACGTATATCAACATGGTTGGAAGATTTAGTTATGCTATTTTCTTGTACGGAAATCAAGAAATGAGTGTTGAAATTTTGCTGTAAAATAAGGGACAGAATAGTCCGTAACTTTGTGATAATCCTTTCGAAAAAACAAATGAAAGTACTCGAATAATCCAGAAAAACGAACGGAACAGACGGACCTATGGAATTCCCCACTTTTCAAAATTCTCAAGAAATACCTACAGAAGACATTTAAATCCTTTTTTGCACGACTTGAAATACTCCGATTAATAAAATGTTGTAGTACTACGAAACCTGTGTCACATCTAAACCTTAAAATAACCATCAAGTCCATTAACAAAGTTAAAAAAGAGTAAACTAAAAGTAATCTTGGCAATGTCGCTTGATTTTCACGAGTGCCAACCTTCGTCAGTTTTAAGTGGAATACCTTGATGAACCTTCATCATGGCTAACCGCGATACTTTATAAAAGTGAATGGAGTATATGTTTATGTTTGATAAAGTTGAAATTCTGGACACTGAAAGGCACGAATCTAATAATTCCTATATAAATTTTCATTCTCAATATCTATTTTCTTGTTGTCTTTCAGAATAAACATAACTTATACATTTCTCGCAATTTTTGCATTTCCAGTTGACGCAAGCGTACAAGGCGTACAAGTCAAGGCTTACCAAAGATTTGGCTTCACTTTGTGACTGTGAAAAGCAGGGGTTTAATCCATATTGAAGTTATTAGATATATGGCACGAACACACTAGAAATATTGCTGAGATGTTTCACATAAAAAATAACTTAACCGTTAACTATAGAGAAGATTTACAGGGTCTCAGTAACACATATTCCACTCTGCTTGAATCGATTTGATCTGTGCATTCTTAAACAATCCTCTGGTTTTTCCATTTCGTTTTGCTTGTTTGTACTCAGTTGTTAGTAAATTAGATATACGAAATTGATTGAGTTTTGAGAATGGGTTGCAACCCGGAACATGCATGTCAACTCTATAATTCATTTCTATTAAAATTGTGAAACGTATCGTCAAGTGTCTTTGTTTACCCTGTTATTAATTAGATATAGTTGCGGTTTTTGTAGTTGTTGATTCGTACATAATGTGTAGTTTTGACTTGTCAATTCTTGACATGGAGAATGCGAAAATTTTTAATTTTTTTGTTTCGGCCACGGGAGAAATGAAAGTGAGGTTACTTTTTTTATATGTTGTATTGATAAGACGATCCCTCACAAGTTGTTGATCAGGTAACCTTTTCTTTTTTCGTGGTTTTGTCGAATTTCGATAACTTCGAAACGTTGGCCTTGTTATAAGATTATAATAAAGTTCTGTCAGAAAACCTGATAGGTACTTGATTTTCCGTTTATACTTCTCGAAATTCAATTTGGAAAAATCGTTTTGAAGTTCTCAGAACATAATAAAATTGCTGTTCAAAGCTTAACCCACTATTTTCACCATTTTGAATTTTAATGATTTCGATGCGTTGTTGATACGCGTATCGTTTTATTTTTATTAATAGTGTAGTTTCTACTTGTCAAATGTCAGAATATGACAACTACCGAGATAGCGGGCTATTCAAAATAACACCTCCTATTGGAAAACCCTTTACAAGTCAAAAAGTCACCCCGTAAAAGCCTTACCCACAAAATCGCGACCCTAAAATTGACTGCTTCAGTTGAATATGGAAAACTCATCAGATACTGGTTTAATACGAATTGAATAGTAATTTGAAACACAATATCCACTGCCTTCTGGATCTCAAATTGTTTGGTACGGTATTTCGTAACATGGGGGTATAAAAGTTTTTAATTTCACTACTGGAAGGGAATTTTCCACTTCTAATCACTGTTTGGAGAAAGTTTTTTTGTAAGTGTCCACAACTGGAACAATTTCTCTACGATGAATATGCACATTGGGATATAATTGCGATTCCCTGTTTACCTTCCCCCTCAAGAAATGCCTCGGATCCAGATAATACCAGCGAATTATATACAAGAATGAGAATCGACAGATAATAGAGGAAATAGGCAGCGAAACCCGGAGTTCGAAGCCAATTCAATATGCATTTAGTAGACTCGAAAATCCCCTCCTATTTCCGTTTTCTTTTTCGCCGCCATTAAAGGCCAGGTCGGCCGCCATGAGAGTAAAGCCGGATTTCATTCCGTATAAACATTAAACGCGAGCGGCTCCGACAAAGTAGATTTTCTGGAATTATTTTCCAATAATATTATCCATTCTGGAGAACTCGAAGCCGCCCCGATGTTCCCTCCGCGCCTGTTGTTTCTTTGCAGTATCGATTTTGCTCCCGCTATTGTCTGAATAAACGACGAATATATTTCGTAGCAAGTGGAGATTCCCGACTAAGCAGATTCGTGTGTATATTCCTCATCTCATAGAATTTCCCCAAATATTTGCCATTCGTTCGGCAACACCTGAGACGATCCTCTTTGAAATGAATTCGTATCATGATATGAGTTTTCGAATATTTCATTCTCTCTTCATTTGGGAATGGAAATTCTCGGAATACTTCATGGAATCGACATCCATATACATCGAAGTGAAAGGTATACAATCTTTTCAATCATAAAGCACAGGAAAACAGATACCTAAAAAGACTGGAAGGTTCGTTTTCCGACGACCACATGCGAAAATAACAAATAGCACACTATTTAGTTGATGGGTAGAGTTTCAGTTAATCAAATGAAGTGTGGTTCAATTTTATTTTGTGAAAGACTTAGGACCAAGTTTCCGAATAGGAAAATTAGGGAGCTGTATGTGTATAGGTATAAAATTTTATTGAAACCCAACTCAAACGAAAGGTAAATGTACCCAAAATCACAGATGAAATATAGTTTTATAGTACGATAGATGGCGACCAAGATTTTTGCCTCATAGCGGCTCGGCTAAAACCGCAGGGAATCGATAGAATATATGACCCTGTACCCAGAAATGCGATTTTCAGACATTTTGCGCGTAGCGTATGATCTGAGCGCATTTTCGAAAATGTCAAAAAAATGACATAAGTGACTCATAGCAGCCCGTCTGATTTCCGGAATGTAGTTAGATAATAGCCCTGAGATACCAATAACACAGTTTTCAGACACCAAGATGTGACGTGTCGACTTGAGTAAGCCTGGTCACTTGGCAAATCAGGCTCGCGGCTAAACTCAGTGAAGATGGGAGTGAGTAAAAAAAAAATTGAAGTTTATGAATGGGCGCCAGGTAGAGAATTTGCCTGTCTTACAATCCACAAAATTGCGTACTCCCCTACCAGAATAGCAATAAGACAACTGATACTCAATGTCAACCCCTTTATTTAAAATTAAACTAATTGAACAATATTAATGAAAAAGTAAAATTAGATTTGCAGTAGTTGATAGGTATATTCAGCGAAACAAAACTCCACAAAATTGCTGAACTCGATTAAATCTCACTAAACCAAGTTATAAATTGGAAAAGGGAGTTCAAGTACCGTGGTTGTAATAACTGGCCAGTTAGTATCCACCTCAGTTCACAAATGTTTACACTTACGCCTATAGTAATTATGAACAGTATCGAAAAATCGCAATCCAGTATCAAATGAAACTGGTACAAAGGTGAAAATGTAAATTGGGCAATCTGCCACTATAATAAACTCAATTATGAGTGATAAAAGTTAAACATAAATGAAAGGAGCCAGCGATGATTGAAAGGTCTCCCCTGCTATCAGTTATTCACTTTGTACAATAATATATTATAAACCTAAAGCCAGTGCAAAGCACCGGTTACCTCAACCACTGAATGGCCTGAAGTAGAGACGTCGATAGTACTTATAACGTGGATGCTAAGCACTCATATGCCAGACACTAGGATGCCAGATACTTGTATATCCGATACTTGGATGGCAGGTACTTGGCTACCTGATACTTGGATGGCAGTCACTTGGATACCTGGATACCCGACACTTGGACCCTAATAAAACACCATAAGGCATTGTTCACAAAATTCAAATAAAGTTCATACCTCTTAGGATGTTGGTCGAGGGTAAAAAAAAACGATCTCCTTTCCAAATTCTATACCTCCAACAATTTTCCAACAACAAATATTCGTATACAACTCCTAATAAAAAGACTGTTTGACAATGGTTTCATATATAAGCTCATATCATACCTCTATAAAGATTCCGGGTCTCATGGAAGAATATAATAATCCGTTATAACAAACGTACCCTTGGATTTAAACCAATATTCTCTATATTATCCAGAGAAATAACCAAATTGAAATTATAATCGCCTACAACGAGGATGATTCCAGATAAAACTTCCAGACAAATAATTTACCCTTCAATTCAGCTTTAAATCTTCCACAATTTTCAAAATTCTCCAAAAAGAGGTTACCTCGCTTTCACAGAGCAGCCAATTGTCAAACAATCCCTTCCTACTTCTATGACCGCACACAATACCACAGCCATCTCCACCACAAGCCAGAATCAACCGGCAACGCCGCAAAGGGTTTAAACTATCCAACAGCGAAAATGCTTAATTTAATTCAGGGAGCAAAATAATCACGTTACAAAGATTGTAGCGCGTACCCAGGAGACCAATAAAAAAATGTAAACAAAAAATTACAGCAGCCCGTCTGAAAATGATTTTTATAGCATTTCGAAAATGTCAACAGATCTGACCTAAGTGACTCATAGCAATCTGTCGGAAATTCGTCGTCAATGATTGAATACGTTCCCCAAATGTGGAAAAAAATAATATCAGACAAATTGAATGTAGCATGTAACTAATCAGACAACTCTGGTTTGCCTCCGGTTGCATAAACGTGAGGTCAATTTACCCCAGGGGTATCGTTCAATTTTTTCATACACATATCTATCACACATTTATCTAATATGTCAATGTGTATTGGTAGTTTAAATCAAAAATTTAATGTTAAAATAAGAAGTTACCTGAATCTGTGGAACTGGCACACTGAAGGAATTTCTAAATAAATTGTAGGTACATTACATTATATTTATTGAAGATATTATGAATTAGTTCAACGTTCAACTAAAAAATCTGAAGGATGTTCAATCTCAAATCATTTCTAATATATTTCTGATCCAAGTCCCTAAAATAATTTGTGAAATACTTCACAGAAATTCTTTTGATTATAGTCACTAACACCAAATAGATATATGTATTCCAAATGAAATATATAAAAAAAAATTTGACTTTAATTCTGAAATTAGTCTAACATGAATTATATTCAACGCATCAAGTCCCTTGTGGTCTGAGCTTGTGGCCAAAGCAAGCCTGTGGTCACATAAATATTTGTTTACATCTTCCATATGATTTTGACAAGTTGACCACACACTTGGTTCATCTCTTTTCTTTTCGATAAGACGGCATATGTCTTTCTCTTACTAGTGTAGCCAAGTAAGAGAGCCGGAGTTTTTGCCGGGCGACTCCGGCACATTTTTTCGCTATAGGCGACACTCAAAATTTCTGAAAAGAGTATTTTCGTATTTTGGGCATCCATATGAATGATTTAAAACAAAAATGAATCGAGCTGCTATGAGTCACTTGGGTCAGATTTTTGACATTTTTGAAAATACACTCATTTTAGCGATAAAATAACAAAGTCTATGTACATTTTCAATATCAGACGGGCTGTTATACGACAGTCGACCCTTTTTTTTTACACATCAGAAATGGTCCCCTCTTGAATAGTGAATAGCTAATAAATGGGAAGCCTTCATGAGCACGTAGAAAAAAAATAATAGAAGATTAGTCAGAATATATGGGATATTAAAATATTGCTGACATTTAACCTTTCATTATGAACATAGGTCGAGCTCTGCCCAGATGAGGAATAAAAATAATATGTAATTGCATTTTTATATTACATATTTTACACCTTCATTGTTCACAAATATTGAACGTTACAATGTCATGAAAAAATTCTCCATGTAACAAATAGACCCCTTCGTTAAATTTGGTTTTTCTTTACAATATTTCCAATCCATTCACTTTGCAGCAACACGATTCAAATTATCAACTAGACTTTTTCTAGTTCAGCGAATATTCATATTGAACTTTATTTTTTGTTATCGAACCAGGATATCCAGACTGCATCGTCCTTTAGTAAATTCGAAAATGTATATGATGAAAATAATATAATGCTGCCCGCTCGTAATCGTATGTGCTATTTGAGAACATTTTTATGTTCACTAACTCCTCATTGCAAAGTCCATTACAATTTTCTAATTGTAGAATATTACTTTTAATACTACAATTCTATGCAGTAATCTTGTTCAATTATGACTTTTCTCTGTGAAATTCTCAAATTATCAAAATGAAGTGAAAAATATATTAATTTTTCTCCAATTATGCATTGATCTGTGGTCGTCGGAAAAAGTGTGCATTACTTGTGTGGAATTTGCCATTTCACACTCGTGGGATTGGCAGGCTCGAATTTTTTCACCGCCAATAATTTCTTACTAAAGTTTATCTATCAGAAAACCCCGAATGCCAAAATGAATAATTTTGGATTCGTTTGTTCGCCCTTCCACACTTAAAATTATTGTAACCACTTGAAACGTGTAATAAACAATAAACAATGTTGAATGTATTGTATTTTGCTCCGGAAGTACATATATTTTTGCATAATGCCATCATAATGGTACACAGCAGGACAACCCTCATAAAAAGATAGACGTTTAAACCTACGCCCACAGTGAAGTTCACAAACACAGTTGAGAGAGGTTCGAACGTTTAGTATGCGAATTTGCGGTTTCGGCAATTCATTGGACAACATCTGTCCTTAATTAGGACCATCATGCAATATGTACCTAGTTGTTTGTTTGGGAATTGTCGAAGTTTCGAACTGTTCCCACAAAACTCGGTTTCTGAATAACAGTATTACCTATTTAGCGTCGGACGCTTTTTGTTTTCGGCATTCATTTGAGGGCAGAATTAATTCGGAGTTTGAACATGAACATGAACATGAACATGAAATCGGACAGGCGTATGATCAGTATTTCTTTTTTTTAATACTTATATGAAGAAGTGGTTCATTTTAGTATAACACTAAGTAGTAATCACTAACTCGGTTCCGCGTTGCTTCAATTGAGATCCCAAGTCAGGTCCGGATCTAGGGGGGGGGGGGTGGCAAGCGGGGCGCTTGCCCTGGGCGCCAGCTTAAGGGGGCGCCAAAAACAACCAGGGGTTAATTTTTTTTCTCGGAGTATTATTAATTATGACCCGACTCTGAAGTGCCATCTTGACCACTAAAAAAAGGACAAACATCCTATATGTCCAAAACTATACAAAATATAATTATCGATTTAATGGCCACCAAAGTTCAGAATAACATTATTAATGAGATCAAGGAGGCCAACTATTCCACTATTATGTTCGACTGCACCCTGCACCCCAGATGTATCTCACACAGAACAAATGAACCAGGTTTTACGATATTTAAAGAGAACGGAGTCTGCATATGAGATGAAAAGAAAGTTTTATTGACTTCTTAGAAGTTGACGGAAAAACTGGAGAATAATATCATCAGCGAATTCTAGATAAACTGCAAGCTGGTGATTTAGATGTCAAAAATGTCTTGGGCAATTCTACGACAACGGATCTAATATGGCTGGCATATATAGGTAAAGGAGTCCAATCCAGAATTATACACATCAACGAGCTGGCAATATAATAGTTTCATGCCTAGCACACTCTTTGAATCTTGTGGGTGTCCATTTGGCTTCATCGTGTTCAGAACAAGTAAATTTATTTGGTGTTGTACAAAAACTGTATTCGTTTTTTGTTAGTTCAACCACACGATGGACAATTATGAAAAAGTGCACAAAAACAAATTTGAAAGGAAGTAGCAAAACAAAATGGGCTACACATCAAGCTATTAATGCCTTGCTCAATAATTTACCGGGAGTTGTGAAGGCTGTGGAAGAAATCAAAGAATCATCACTAATCGCAGAATCCAAGTATGAAGCTGGTCATTTACTTCATATGGTGTGATTGATTTTAGATTCATACTGAACCTAACAATTTGGGATAATATTCTGCCAGAGATCAATAGGGTCAACGTGGAAATTCAGAACGGGGATATAATTATTTCACGTTCATCATCGTTGATGCAAGGTCTTGTCTGGAGATCATGCAAGGTCTTGTGAAGATCTTGCAAGGAATGAGGGACAACCCTATTGAAAACTGGATCTCGGAAGCTACACTTCTTTCAGAAGAATTGAATGTGGATCCAATTCTTAGAAATAAATGTGTTTCCAAGAAGAAAAAGCAGGTCGACAAAATGTGCGAGGATGAGTCAAGAACGCTAGATCTAGTTGGTTTATTCTCGAAGGAAATTAAGGTTGTTTTCGAAAGATTATTATCATAAATCAGAAAAAACTCAAAAAGCGCAGAAAGTCTGCATACGAATTTTGCATTCCTCAACAGCCATGCCCACTTAAACATGCAAAAAGAGGATCTGCAGAAAAATGGCACCCTTTTAAGGCAAAAATAATGAAGAGAATTGAATGCAGATTTTTGTTAGGAACTAGCGGGTTTCATAGAGCTGGTTCCCGAAATTTGTGAAATATGGCTTCACTAGACCTCCTACAAATTCTTCACAGGCAAGATTTGCAAGAAGCTTTTCCTTATGTCAGTATAGCTTTAAGAATATACTGCACATTATCTACCACGTAGTTTCAGCGAATTGAAATTAATAATTTTTTTTTGCGTTCCTCAATGAGTCAGGAACGTCGCTTTTGTCTCTCAATCTTAGCTATAGAAAACAAAAGAGATTTCGAGGAGCTGATAGATGCGTTTGCGGAAAGAAAATCACGCCGCGCGAAGCTGTGAAGAAAAATAATCTAATTTCTTTCCTTGTGATATTTTCCTCATTATTAGTATTTGTTTCTATTATTTTTCCGTTATTTTCTATGATTTCATATATTACACAAATGGGGGGGCGCCATCATGAATTTTTGCCCCGGTCAGAAAGAATCGTAGATCCGAGCCTGTCCCAAGTACCCTTCCACATTGAATCAGCCATAGGTGCAATTCCTGCATGAATTTCATGTACCTAGGTACGTAGTTTTGAATCGATTTTTATCAGAAAAAGTCGTTTCAGTATGACGAGTAACGAAATGTTCCTTTTTATGAAATATACATATATTTGAACACACAATTTGAGATATTTTCCATCATACAAACAATACACTTTTTATCCTTGGTGAAATGATTTCTGGAGAAAATGTATTGAGAACATGCCGAAATGTTCTGATTTCTGGTCAGTAAATTACGTCCACACAAAAATAATTCAAAATTAACCATAAAATTCTCAACCAGTTACATATAAAATTGAATTAATGACGTTGATGATGTCAGTTTTCTGTACTTCTTTCATTATTGCGAATGCATTAGGTGTTATCACTGACCACTTTATGTAGGTAATCAGTTTAATCAGTATTCCACTCCATTATATTCATTCTCTGAACTAATGCATTACCTCATATCTTAATATCAGGAATGATATACAGGGGTTTCACCATAAACTGGGCAAGCATACTGGGTGTTCCATCCATAAACTGTACAAACATAAATAGCCGTGTAGATGACACCGAGGAAGTCATGTTTGCTTTTTGACATATACCCTATTTCCGGAGAAAAAGCGAGTTACTGGGTGTTTAATGTCAACTTTGAGCAATATTCAGATAACTGTGGTGAGATGCGTTTCATTTGAAATAACGGCTTCTGGTCACATATTAGTATTTTTTGGTGCTCAATACAATTGTGATGTAGAAGTCTGTAAACGATCATTCAAAATTGCGGAAAATATTAAATTTCCTGAGATTTTTCATGAAATTTTTTTTCCAAATGTCCCCAGTAAAATGAATTCACCCAAAATTGTTGAAATCTTTTATGGTTGAAGTATCTTTCATTCTAAATACTGATGTGAGTGAAAACAGAATAAAAAAATATCCACTTGTTTTTTTTTTGGAGCCTTGCAAAGATGGTGCTAATAGGCTGCCAAAATGACCCGAATAGAATTTACGCTAGTAGATGGATAGTAGCTTTGATGATGAACATTTTCAAGATTAGAATGAATCCAATTCATACCCGTAGAGTTAGATTCCTACCAAAGTTTTTTGAAGAAATTTGTTTGGTTTGAAAATTCATATTTCTATTTGGCCATTTTGTCAGCCCATTAACACAAATTTGGCTTTCGTTAGGCCCCCAGTTTCTTGAATAAAAATTATAAAAGCATTCTGAGCATTATCTTTGGAAGGCTATACGAAAGGGAAAACCAATGGATATTTTTTATTCTGTTTCCTAATAACTATTGAGAATGAGAGATAGTTAAAGATTTCAACAATTTCGGGTGATTTTTTTTCACTGTACATGTAGAAAAGAAATTGGCTTTGACATTTTTCACGGAAAATCTTAGAAAATTCAATACGGTGGAATAATGCTTTCCAAAATCCACTGGATGAAAAAATTCTAACTTTGCAGCCATTTGAATTTTTTTTTTTCAGAATTCTACACCCCAATTGAATTGAGCACTTAAAAATACTGAGATGTAACCAGAAACCGTTATTTCATATATGACACCTATAACTTACCACAGTTATCAGAATATTGCTCAAAATTGGCGCTTATGCTTCGAAATCGGGATATATTATTATGTCATAAGGCGAAAATGACTTTCTCGGTGTCATCAACACGACTAAAGATGTTCGTCTAATTTATGGTGAAACAACGTTGTATAGTGGTTTGGAAATGATCGAAAGCAACATACAGGGTGGCCATTTGAAAACGAAACAGACGAGATTACAGACGAAATAAATTTTTTCGATAGAAATGCTCGGACAGGTCGATTTTTGTTTCGAGGGGGTCAACTTAAGATGTAGGTTACGGACGCATAGCGTTTCAACCCTTGCTGCTACAACCCCCACCCCCAATTTTTGAATAGGGAAGATGGGGTGAGTGATACCTCAATTCAAAGGTATTTTTATACTGATTTCAGCACAGTAATTGTTTTTTCATTTTATGCATTAGTTCTCGAAATATTCATGCGTTAGTTAATTTTATCACTTAAATTAATTTTTTGCGAATAATTGACATTTCGTGCTTCCGAAACACCAAAATTTCCGTACTTGTATTTGAAATTGCAAAACATCTACCACTGGGCAAATGAAGTCATACCGTACGTGTTAATGCTACTAGGGTCAGATGTTCGACTAGCTGTTTTATTCACTGAAATCATTCTCCAACTGTACGGTATCAGAACGATTTGAGAAGTATTGATCTAAGAAATAAGACTTTTCAAAGTAAAGTAAATAATTTTTTCGGCAACCGTCCCGGACGCTTTTTCTACGAAAAAGTAACATTTCCCGGCCTAGTCCGGAAAGTACGTACTTTCCGGCCTAGGCCGGAAAAACTCACGTCGTTGTTGTCATTGTGATGATCATCACAATAGCAACGAAATAACGGATGACAGTTCTGTGTTCTGTTCAATTCAAATAATAATCAAAATGTACAATAAAGAAATTTGCCGTCTCATTGATTTGTACACGGTTGCCGAAAAAATATTGTACGCAACACGCCCGAAAATAGTTTTTTTGGACTCACAGACTTCCAGGACTCGCCTCCGGCTCGTCCTAGAATTTTGTCTATTCGTCCAAAAAAACCCTATTTTCCGGACTTGTTACGTAAATTACTATATCAAAAACTCACATCAATTAATTAAATATTCAAATTGGTTGTTTTGAAGCTCAAAATGTCGATTTTTCACAAAAAAACACTACAAGTGCCATGAAAACACCACTTCATTTGCAAATACTTAGTTAAGAATATTTCGAGAACTATAGTCTGTTCAAATATAAGAGAATGTAAACAAACAAACCAAATCGGTTTGTTTTGCGCATTACTAACATATGATTGGTGAAACGGTCGGCTGTATAATTCTTTTCACGCCCCCAAAAGACTGCCAGGATCGTACTTAAAGCTTAGAACGATTTCACAGTTATCTTTTCCGGACAATAATGTCGAATTCAGAAACGGACACTGCATCTGAAGGTGGTATATTGGGCCCACCACGAAAAAGAACGAAACGTTCACATTTGTCTATTCATGTGTATTCCATTCAGAGAATAATATCAAGTTTATATGATTGTGTTATCCTCGATCCGACCCTGGAGCCCTGAAAGCAAGTCTCTACCTGAAGCAAGCCCATCCTTCGTGTGCGCGACTTTGTTTACGTCGTAGTCGCTTATATTTGAACAGAGTATAATGCATAAAATGAAAAAACAATTACTGCGCTGAAATCAGTATAAAAATACCTTTCAAATGAGGTATCACTCACCCCATCTTCCCTATTCAAAAATTGGGGGTGAGGGTTGTAGTAGCAAGGGTTGAAGCGCTATGCGTCCGTAACCTACATCCCAAGTTGTCCCCCTCGAAACAGAAATCAACCTGTCCGAGCATTTTTATCGAAAAAATTTATTTCGTCTGTAATCTCGTCTGTTTCATTTTCAAATGGCCACCCTGTATATGCCCTTGATACATTAGGTATATACCGCATTTTTGAGGAAAAGTCTGTTAGGTGGTGGCGGAAAACCTGTAAAATTCGCCATTATTGAGAATTTCCGAGAAAATTTTCAACAAACACCTTTTTTCCGTGTAAGACATCGACGAATAATAGACAGATACGCAAATGATATTTAAACCCGAAAATATCGCTGGGAGAATTTCCAAATGAATGGTTCGAAGCAATTTCATCCCAAAATTTTGGCTCTGAGGACCATAGAGACAAACATAGAGGGATACAAATACGTTCCTTCTTTGACGGATTCTGCTCTCTAGAAAGTGAAAATAACCATAGACACGAATTGGCGAATGCGCTGGTGTTGAATTCCTTCGGTGTAGATCTAGTAGAACAAGTACAGGGGGCAGCAACTAGTTCTCTCACATTTGAAGGAGCTGTTGAAGAAATACGAATAAAGATATATAGAAGAATTCTGTTTTATTCTGAGAGCCCACATTTCATTTATGTCTTGAAAATAATACCTAGCATTCAAATAACGGCTTCGGCGAGCAACTGAACACCCAACATTTCCATACGCCGGTCCTGATCGTCATTCGGCTTAGGAAATAGTGCTTTATAGTTGAGCTACTCACCGCCAGATGCGAGGATGAAAACATTCTATTCTCTGAAACACACTTCTTGCCCCTCTATGAGCGGGTGAAGGAATTACAACTAAAATCAGCTTCAAATTGTTCAACTGTGATGCTCCTCTATGTATACTTAAACTCAATGATGAAAGTCAATATGCAGGCAGAATTGTACAGAGAACAATAACAATACCAATTTCCACGAGACTGCACCATTGATATTCGAAATTTCACAATATTTATTTTCCTATTATCAAATATTATCACAAGAAACAGACCGTATGACCAAAAAACCAATCTGTTCCGCGCTCCAAATATAAGTATCAACAGGAAAAATGAGAAGAGAGTACCATTCATAAATGAAAGCCTCAGCAAAAACTCTGTTCCTCCTTATGATATAAGTGAAGAGATACTAAAGTGATTATTTCTTAGACCATATGGTCTAAGGATTATTTATACAGGAATTTAGGTGAACATGCGAAAAAATTGAAGATTCCCTGGAGGATATTTTGTCCCTTGATTATTTTTGAAAAAGCGCTTCGTTGCGAAGATATAGGACGAAACAAATTTTCTACAAATAACCATTTATTACTGATAATTACAGAAAACCTACAACATTTGTTGAAAATGGCTACCTTCAGCTTGGATGCAACCATTCAATCTTCTTCTTTCAAAAACGATTATTGAGATAAATTTGGGATATCTAGGAAAAAATGAATTAGCAATTAGTGTTTACAAACTAATCTTCATGTAAACCGAAGAATAAACTAATTTTGCTGAGAGAAATATGGCTTTCAAATTGCATATACAGGGTGTCTAGTTTTAAAACGGCAAAACTTCAAGGGGAGATCATTCAAGTGATTTGCAATAAAAAATGTCATATAACACATGGTCGAAATCTTGACGGTTATTCTTCAATTTAACATTTCTCGTTTTCACGGAATATTTCCATTTTTCCCATGAAACCTTTACTATATCAGTTATGCTTGTAGCTTCATCGAATTCGATCACATATTTGGAAATGGTATTAAATTTTCTACAAGAAAAGAATTTCAGTGTGCAAAAAATATTTCTATTGCGGGTTTGGTGAGGAGATGAATATCACGATACTGAAGTGAAAAAAGTCAGTCATATTTTTCCAATGGGTTTTTCCATTGAAAATTATCTATTTTGGACATGTTTTCTTTTCAACAAAAAATACCTCATTTAGTGTACTTTTGAATGACATATCATTTTTTTCACTTACTGCTTGTTTTCTGTCATAATATCATGGCTAACAAGATGAAAACGAAAAATTTAAACCTAAATTTGCTCCATTTTGAAACTCATTATGATTGAATATCGAAGTAATTCTCATGGAAATCTGACATTTTCTGTCACTTAACTTTTGTTAAGAGCTCTTTAATGGCGGCTGTGAAGTCATCACATTTCTATGGTCAGCCTACCCTCTCTGGGGTCAACGCCTATCTCTTCTTCTTCTTCTTCTTCTCTGTTACTCTGTTTATCTTCTTTACGTTCAATGGCGGGGGAGGTTAGAGTTAAGTTACACTGTTAATTGACAGTTCACAGTTAGTTATACTGCGGAAGTTATTCACTAGTAAGTAAGTGTCAGTAAGAGTGATTCTTCGGCAGTAGAGGAATCACGCAGTCTGGCAGTTACGTTCGAAAGAAATTTACAACTTCTGAGTCTTAGTATGGTTTTTTTGAATTTACCGAATTAATTTCATTTATTATAAGTATTCGAGAAGAAAATAAATGATGCCAGTTTTTTCGAACATAGAATATCGCGACAGTTGATGAATGAGTATTTTAGGGAGAAATGGATTGGAAGGTACGGTCCGGTGTCCGGTAAGATGGCCATCAAGGAGCCCAGACCTGACGCCTTTGGATTTTTATGTCTGGAGCACCTTGAAAGAAAATGTGTACCGAATTCGCGTTCAGACTCGAGAGGCTCTGATCTAAAGGATTGAATATTGTGGTGCAGAAATGCGTCAGAAACATTGCGAACTCCGCTGGATTGTTGATTCAGCTCGAAAAGGATGTGTAAAATGTATTGAACAAGGAGGTGGACATTTCGAACAACTGTTATAAATATTAATAGTCTATTTTCTACATTTTTTCATAAAATCTGTATCATCAAAAATTATTCCATTCATATGAATTATTCTTATTTCATTGATAAATTCATGATTTCCATAAGAATAACTTCGATATTCAATCATAATGAGTTTCAAAATGGAGCAAATTCAGGTTTGAAATTTTTCGACTTTTTCGTTTTTATCTTGTTAGCCATGATATTATGGCAGAAAATAGATGCATAGAACACCTGGTGTAACGACTCCCTACTAAAAATCGTGACCAAAATTTGTAGATCAAAACGGCATCCTAGATTTCAGATTTTGGACTAGTTCCGGAATAAATCCGTAATATTTATCGGTCGTGGCGCTACTGCGGCAACGACAAAAAACGCGACCCCTTTCGGGAGAAATGAAAAGCCGCACAAAATGTCACATTTTTGATCGACAAGAAAGTCTTAAACAAAATCTAATCAGTGCCAACACCAGGTATTTCTATGCATCTATGGCAGAAAACAAGCAGTTAGCAAAAAAGTTGATATGTCATACGAAAGTACACTAAATGAGGTATTTTTTGCTGAAAAGAAAACATGTCCGTAATAAATAAATTTTCAACAAAAAACCCATTGGAAAAATATGACTGATTTTGTTCACATCAGTATCGTGGTATTCATCTCCTCACCAAACCCGCAATAGAAATATTTTGGCACACTGAAATTCTTTTCTTGTAGAAAATTTAATACCATTTTCAAATTTGTGATCGAATTCGATGAAGCTACAAGCTTAACTGATATATTAAAGGTTTCATGGAAAAAATTTAAATATTTCGTGAAAACGAGAAATGTTAAATTGAAGAATATCCGTCAAGATTTCGACCATGTGTTATAAGACATTTTTTGTTGCAGATCACTTGAATGATCTCTCCTTGAAGTTTTGCCGTTTTAAAACTAGACACCCTGTATAATGGGAAAAAACTAAGTATTTTGTTAAGAAATATAGTGTTTTTAACATTTTTATTCCAATTATGTTAGGTTAGTAATTGAGTGTTCCCTAAATGTACTCACTCAATAACACTCACGTACTTACTCAATTTCAATCGAGAAATATGAAATTCAAGGTTCATACCAGATAATCGTATAAGGCACGTATTTGACCCAATGTTCGTTTTCAAATGGCTATTTATTTCCAACAGAGCAAAATAGATAATCAAAAAAGGTTCCTTTTTGGCTCGAGAATCTTCAGTTGAAATATACATATATACAAGTCAATGACCCATCCTGTATATACCAATTCACCAAGAAGAAACTTCGAGCATTTTGAATGATTGGAAGTCTTCACATAATTGAAAACTTCCTCCGAAATTCAAGAGATATCAAATCTAGTAGATAGAGATAGAGGTCTCAAGCGCAGATGCTCCGATCCATTATATTCTACCTCTTTTCTATTAACACCAAAATAATGGAATAATGGCCAGCTGTGCTGTTTTCACGAAAAGATGGATTAATAAGGATGGCATTTGGAAGAACCGCCTTCTAGGAAACGCTTCATCATAGTCGCGAGTGTCCGGTCCAAGTTCCAAATTACGTCCATATATCATGTAACGCGTCTTTTGCACTTGTTCTATAGGAATGGGTAAATGGAAATGGAGAGGGTGAAGTCAAAGCCGAGTACAGATAGCCCGAGGTGGTTTTTTTCAATATTGATTCAGGGTGGGCCCAGAATTCGTGAAATGAATGAATAACATTTCATTCGACCAAAATCGCAAAGGGTGTAGACTTCATAATTTCAATTTCAATATTAGGATGTACACAGGCAGGTCAGTTTTCAATTCGTGTAACAGACCTTATTGGTTCAGTCAATGCATCGTTTAATGTTGTATTTTGTGCCGGCAGCTATTTTATTTCCATATGTAATACCACTATAGATGAAATTGTGTCATTAGAATTTCTTGATATGAATGTTTGTTGCTTGAGTATTGTTGCCATGAGTGAACAAAAAACTAGAATATTACAATCGACAAATTATACCTGTTTATTATATTTCATCTCGAGTTGATTTCGGTATGACTATTCGACGATAAAATTATTCTAAAAGTAATGTGCTGATATTAGCGTAATCCGAGAAAACAAATATTGGGGAAAATGTTTTGTCGTATTACACTACAGAATTTGAAAATCAATCTCTTTGTCGTCGTGTTTTGTGGTAGTTAGAAAAAAACAGCAAAATACTATGCAATTGATCCGCACTAATTCCGAAAATGATGGAATTAAATCTGACGGTGGTTTTCACAAAGCGTGATCAGCGGTGATCCGAGCTTGATCGGTTGGTTTTGCAGTTCAAAAATCTAATTTGATCATCAAATCGAGCCGTTGATCTCGAATCAAATATTCACGGTGATTTCTTGATCACAGGCAGAATGGGTTCCACAAATCTATTCCAAATTTTGATTCTCGATTACGGTCCCTTGACAGAGGAAATATTTGCTTGTAGAATTATGGACGATCAAGCTGAGTTTCAATGGAATGAAATACGATACAATAAATGGATTTTTCGATGATGTCTCCATTTCATACAATTTTCTAGCCCAGAAATCATCAAAATGAAGGCATATCCTCATTTTATTCGAAAAAAAAAATCGAATTCGTTGACGGAATTAAAAAAAAGTAGCTACGCTAATAGGCCCATTATACGAATAGTACAATCAGAAATCACATGAATAGAATGCGATAGATACTGTATGCAGAATAATACAGGACATCATAATCAGTCAACTGGAGTTCAATTATATTCCTGCCATAATATGTATTTTAGCCCGGGTGCCCGTGGGAAAAATTGCAAATTATTAATAAAGTTTTTTTACTTTCTGTAAAGCTTTATTAGGCGGAGTCTACCACATTTTTCCTTTGTGAAAATTTTTGTAGTCGCGGCTTTTTTTCAGCAAACTTCTCGTAAGTCGACCATACTTTCAATTTTTTTAAATCATACATACTTACTCTTTTTTTGTGAAATGCAATCATGAAAACAATCTTGGAGAAATGAGTAAACATGATTGTCCGACAAAAATAGTTGTCTACCAACATGAACATGACTGGAAATCGCATTCTTTTAAATTATTAATACCCTCCTGATTCTTTCAGAATCGGTTGATATGACCATATGGAATATAAAAATGCAATTGTCCGAAAAAAAATGTGGCGTTTTTCTTGTCTGACAAATGAAAATCGACGATTTTTTTGAGTTTTTAAATTCATTAATATTTGTCGGACAAGAATGAATTTATATTTTCGAGAAATTCGTTTCATAGAAAAACAACTGTCCACCATATAAAATGCGGCAAATCCTTAGTCGGACAAAAAAACTTCTTGAAAAATATGATCTTGTTTCAGAATCTTTCTTCGATTATAATTGAAATGAAACTATTGACTTTAATTGAAAGTGTATAATTCGAATTGTTTACTGACATTTTTATTCAAATCCAATGAAAAAAAAAACAATGGAAATACTCCTTCTTCACATTGAATTTTTTGTAACAAGACGAATGGTATCCAGTAAAAGTATCACACCAATCGTCGGGTAGAATGACACTTCATTCTTGTGATTATGATGTGTTCTTGATGCCAAGAATATTTTACACTGTCTAAGGATGTCAGCTGTGATTTTTTTTACTTCTTCCCTTTGCGTTTCGTAGACAGGGTTATTTTTCTAATATTTGAACAAAAAACACTCCATCACTACTATAAGAATATAATATCGGCAACAACTAAAAAACTGTCAGATAGAATAAAACAAGAATTATCTCAAGAAGAGAAAATTCGGCAGCACCCTAAAATTCGTCTACACAGTTTCAGACTGAAAAGGCCTGCGCTGCAAAACCGAAACAGCACTCATTTATAGGGAAAATTACCAAACTACTTTTACAACTCCTGGTAATCTTCAAACGGATTTCCATGAAACTACCAGTACTACCACTTTCTTTTCGAAGAATTCGCAATTTCAACCTGAGGTGGATATGCCATATTCAACTTGGGCAGAAAAAAATCATTTTCTGCATTTTTATTTTGATAGTCCATTTTCTCATATTTATTATTACATCTTCAGCCTTTAAAGTAAATAGCTACAAGTATAAACAATTGAAAACATTTTTTCATAACCCTAGAGGTGTTTCAAAAAAGGTGTCCCAGGTACCTTCTGCCATTTCGTGCAACATTTCACTTCTAAAGAAGAATTTCCGTATCCAACCAAAGGTATGAAAAAAGGCAACTTTCATCGAAATTTAAATGTCAAATATAATGTTACTTAAAAAATGAAGTCTCACGAGACCAACAAGTTTCATTCGGTGGACTTAGAAATTGCCGAACTTTTTTCGTCGGACAGTTGAATGATAGTATTCAGCCCATCCTTCATAAATAATCCTCAAAAAATCAAATCTTTATTTATAACATTAGCAAAGTTATTTCCGATAAATGCTTAAAGGTAGCCTATCCACAACCAAATTGGAGCATTAAATTCTTTAATTTTTGAATGAACATCACATTTTTTTTGTTTGGACAACTGGTGCACTACATTGTATTATCAAGGTGAAGAGAGAATAAGAAAAAATTAGAACATTATTTATAATTTTTTTTAGCTCAAAAAATCGTCGTTTTTCATTTGTCGGACAAGAAAGACGCCACTTTTTTTGTCGGACCATTGCATTCTTATACTTCATATGGTGGTATCAACCGATTCTGAAAAAATCAGAGGGTATTAATAATTTAAAAAAATGCGATTTTCAGCCATGTTGGTAGACACGCTCAAAGCCACACTATTTTTGTCGGACAATCATGTTTTTTCATTTCTCCCAGATTGTTTTTATGATTGCATTTTACATAAAAAGACTATAAATGATTTGAAAAAAATTGGAAATATGGTCGACTCACGAGAGGTTTGCTGAAAAAGAGCCGCGACTACAAAAATTTTCACAAAGGAAAAATGTGGTAGACTCCGCCTAATAAAGCATTTCAGAAAGTAAGAAAACTTTATAATTAATTTGCAATTTGTCCCACGGGCACTCGGACTATATCCATTTTCTAAAATGGTTAACCAAAGACGTTTGCTGCAAATTTTCACTTAATTTATAGTTTTGGAAACATGCTCCCACAACAAGAAAACCTAATTATTAGTAATATCACTGTATGAGTCTATGATGAGGTTTTTCTCTGTTCGATATTTGAGGAATTCAAAAAATCCGCAATAAGAAATGGAGCCTCGAAATACTAATTTACTTGGGGAAAATTCAATTACGAGTTGGTAAATATTCAATACTGTAGTAAAACATCCCTTCATTATCATTCTTCATATTGCAATTTCAACATAAACAATGATATTCTTGAAATCTAACAAAAATTAAGTTTCATTAATTAACCGAGAAACTCATTTTCACTGTCTTGAAACCATAACATGCAGTATCGTTAGCCCCTTGTGATTATTTCAATATGTCCCTGTATTATGACAACATATTCCTTTTGATTGAATCATGAGATTTCCATCAAAATACTTTGTTTTTCCAATTCGAAATACAAATGTGAAAACTGTGAAATGTATTAAAAAATGAGAATCCTTATTCTCTCATGCAAGTACCTTCACTTTAAATTAATACTTGCACCCTCTTTGTGAGCCATAACATTGAGCTGTGATTGTGAACAAACCATAACTATATCACACGAATTATATTGGTTCATCATAATAAGTACATATATTAGTTCTTATACTGTGACAAGGTGCATAATTCTGTATGTTGTTAATGCATTTTCAGATTTACTTATAATTCTACATAGTTTCGTTGCCATTTTCCTCACATTCTATACTGTTTCTGGAATTGAAAAATAAAGCAATAACAATGATGAAGGTTATAAACATATCACAAGAATACGTTAATCTTTCTTTTAAGGCAATTTTGTTTAGTTCATAGGAAAAACGATTGACGAACATAAAATAAATTCAACAACAATTACAATAGTTAAACCAAATTAATTCTTGAAAAATAGTTTACATAGGGGTTCATATAAATGATTGTAACAACATAGTGGCCGTTGACACCATACAAGCTGAGGCACTCAATCGGACTATTTGAAAGTATTTATTGTTTGTGTTACAAGCAATTCAATTTCACAGCAGAGTCCGAGAAGTTTGCTTATGATGAGTTGGTTCAACCTTACGAAGAGTTCCTATTATTCTTGCCTCATTCATCTATTTCTTTATTGTGTTGCCATTAGTTATGGTGCCGTGCTGACAAGTATATCGCCATCTCAACTTCCACTGGGTGGCCACCACTGATTCTCCATTGTCTACAAAACTTTCGTGAAACCGAAATGCTCCAACTGGTACTGAGACTGAGCGATACTGAATACTAAATGGGGCAATCAGACGATTGTAATGCTACCTTCGCCAGCTTTCTATCACCTCAACTTGGCGAGTAATATGTTTTCTGAAAATATCCGTTCCCGTGGCTCAATTATACAGGGTGTCCCAGAAGTCTCGCACTTCCTTGAGGGGATCGAAAGTGAAAAATATTCTAAGCCCAAATATCCATGTTTGAAATTTTTTGATAACGTAGTTCATTAGTTATTAATTAATGAATGTGACCAATCAGGAGCGCGCTACAGAAGAATGAGTAAGCAGTGGGGACGCGAAAGTGAGACGCTAGTCTCGGTTTACTGCGTGAAAAGCCGGCATCAGCTCTGGCGTCTCACTTTCGCGTCCCCAACTGCTTACCCATTCTTCTGTAGCGCGTTCCTGATTGGTCACTTTCATTAATTAATTACTGATTAACTACTTCATCAAAAAATTTCAAACATGGATATTTGGGCTTAGAATATTTTTCACTTTCGATCCCCTCGAGGAAGTGCGGGACTTCTGGGACACCCTGTATATAGCTGTATACAGTATACAGGGTGTATTTGACTTGCACATATATTTTAACCGTAGAATCCTCTTATCAAACGAAGCACTTTTTTATAGCATTTTAAAAAATTCGGTTTCATTTGAAAGACACAGGGTGTCGTAAATCCATGGAAAAACTTTTTTTCAAATCTCCATAACTATAATTTCGAATGAACTAAATTCTGGTTGCTTGTTAATTCTGTTTATGGTGCATATTCCTCAACGATTCATAGATCTTACGCTTCCTCGCAAAAAACACCGTTATACTATTTTATCCGAAAAATCAACAATCTGGCATCGTCTTATCGAAAGCTCTGTGAAATATGCATGATAGATTATTATTTTAATTGTTTCGAATTCAAAATGGGTTAGGTTAGGTTGATTTATCATAAATTGAGTGAAAAACCATTCTTCAGATATTTTTGGGATATCGAGGAAAATATGAACAATATGTAAGTGTTCACAAACTAATCTTCAGAATAATCAAAGAAGGAACTTATTTTGGTGTGAGAAAATAATTGCAGAAATAATCGGACAAAACTAAGTGTTTTGGTTGATACATATCGTGTTTTTATCGTTTCTATTCAAATGAGGTTAGTACTCGAGTATTCCATAAATGTATTACCCCAATTCCAATTGAGAAATATGAACTTTGAGGTGTTTGCAGAAAATCGTATTCGGACCAATTTTTTTTCAAATGGCTATTTATTTTTGACAGACCGGAAAAATGAAAAATGAGGATAGGGTTTTTCTGGCCTCGAAAAACCTACAGTTGAAATAAATGTACAAGTCAAAGACTCCCCCTGTATAGGTGATAGGCGGGCATGAGGCTGATATTGTTTCAATACCTGAGATACTTCGCCCACTTCGCACTAAAATGGAAATGTTGCCATATTTATTGGAATATTGTAGTTTCGCATTAAGATGAAGTGATTCCTTTCGAGTCGATGCGTCCTAACTATGCGAGTTCTGAAAGAATTCCCGTAGTCTTCGTTTCCCCTATGAAAAAGTAATCCAGCTCTCCCGAGATGCTATAGCTCAATGTCGCGAAATAGAAATATATCCATACATAAAGTGTGCAACCCGATGAAACTGACACTCTCATCGGAGAGTTTTCCCTAGACGCACAAAGTATCAATCACTCATTTCGAAACTGAATACAATACATTAATGGATCTCCCTTATGTTCTGAATATTTTATTTCCGCTTCTCACTTCCATTCCGAACGTTCTCACGGAAAAAGATGAATCGTTCGAATGAAATTCATGGAGAAAACCTTGGCATTTCGAAATCTTTTTTCTCTCCGAGGAGAAAATTCGCATTCACCTTTCAAAAGGATTCAAACATCAACACTCAATTATGTATTCCGGTTGTCAAAATATTAACGGATCGGATCTGTATTTTTTAGATGAGATATCTTGGACGAAAGTTGATGTCATTCTCAGTAAGTTTCAAGAGAAATTCGGTGGTCCACTTCAGTTTCACTATGAGGATGACCTGAATGGGTATTTCGAGATCCACTTTTTTGTCGAATGGTTCTCTCATATTTTGAAACCAGCAATCGAAAGAACCGAAAATTTCACGTTGAAATATAATATACTCTTGACATACAAAATGTCTTTATGACCTTAAAAATGACTCGAAGGTCATTTATACTCAATGAAGGTCTGCTATCGCTTGATGTTTTTATCTAGCACAATATCTATCTATCCTTCAGTAAATTTCATCTTTTTCCAATGGAACTTTCTTTCTTGAATTCAGTAATGAGTGGATGAATTGCTAAAGGAATGATGTTTACCTTTGTCCAAAATATCTCATTCAAAGTATATAATAATATACTCCGTTCACTTTTATAAAGTATCCCGGTTGGCCATGGTTTAGGTTTATCAAGTTCTTTTACTTAAAACAGACGCAGGTTGGCACTCGTGAAAGTCAAATGATTCTGAGCGATGTTGCCAAGACTACTTTCTATTTAGTATTTTTCAACTTTGTAACTGTTACACAGGATTCGTAGTAGGTACTACTACATTTTAATACTGTACTATTTCAAATTGTGCAGAAAGGTATTTAAATGTCTTCTGTAGGCTCATTTCTTGAGAATTTTGAAAATTGGGGGACTCCATAGGTCTGTTCGTTTAGAAGTTTTTCTGTTGGGTTATTCGAGTACTCTTTTTTCGAATGAACTATCGCAAAGTAAACTTCTATTCTGTCCATTATTTTTCACTAAAATTTCAACACTCGATTCTTGATTTCCGGAAAAGAAAATATTATAACTGAATCTTCCAACCATGTTTCTATGATTGTAAAATTCCCCATTTCACATGTCAAAGAAGTTTACGATCCTCAAATATGGCCTACTGGAGCAATGGTAAATAGATTTCATTTTCCAAAAAACAGAAATTTTCCAC
The DNA here is from genome assembly GCA_951802165.1 of Adalia decempunctata. Lineage (NCBI taxonomy): Eukaryota > Metazoa > Arthropoda > Insecta > Coleoptera > Coccinellidae > Adalia > Adalia decempunctata. The sequence continues at coordinate 9,878,027 of OX637697.1, forward strand.
GGGACCTATCTCAACAACCAACAAGCTGAACGTAGTCCCCACTACTAACCACAACTTCAAAACAATTATTCATTTAAATATTCAGAGCATTATGAATAAATTAAATATGTTAGATGTATTTTTAAAAGAAGAGAATCCAGATTTTGTCCTTTTTCCGGAACACTGGCAAAAGTATGAATCTATTGAAAATATCAGAATCAGTGGCTACGAACTATTATCCAGTTTTTGTAGAAACAATAAATGTCATGGAGGTGTAGCTATATTCTCGAAGTTGGAAAACATGTCCTCATGTAAGAGGTTGGCAGTAGTTGCGGGAGAATCATGCGAGTAAGATTTTGAATGCGCTGCGGCCTCTATTGGTGAAAATACATGCATTGTTGTTATATACAGATCACCTAACGGTAATATAGACTTATTCTTCAATAAATTCTGTAGAACTTTAGATTTTCTCACTAAGAACTATCAGAAGATCCTCATATGTGGTGACTTAAATATCAATTTTCTTGTAGATAGTATGACGAAAAATATACTGTGTGATATTTTAGAGAGTCATGAGCTCGATTCTTTAATAGAGCAACCAACTCGCATTGCGCGCAGAGGAGATAATACGAGCACCTCTGCAGTAGACTACATTATTACGAATATGAAAAGCTTGGTAACTTTTGAAGTGGTTGTTCCGGGTCTCTCGGATCACCATGCTCAGATCGTTCGGATATCGCGTCGTATTGGCGACCAGACACTCGAGCGTTCCAACATGTTCCGAAGAAGGTTTACTGATCTTAATATTTGCCAGTTCAAACATTTGATGAGCCAATTCACAATTTGTGATAAAAACCTGGCATTGACTTCTTCTGATCAGGGTTTCGAGTTATTCTGGTCGCATTTTGCCTACGCGTTCGAGTCATCTTTTCCGAGAATCAATGGGAGGTCGAAGCATCAGAAGAAAAATAACACTTGGTACAACTATCAGCTCAAAATTCAATCTTTCCAGTTGCGCAAACTCAATCAACTACGCAATGACAATCCTTCTGATGAATTCCTACAAAATCAATATAAAGAATTCAAAAGAGAATATAACAGAAACGTAACGAGGGCAAAGCAGGATTATTTCTTAAATATTATAGAATCATCCGAAAATAAAAGTAAGACAATTTGGAATGTAGTAAATACAAGACTGAATAGGAAAAAAATTTGTAATAATATAAGACTTAAGCACAACAACACTATGTTGAACGACAAAAAAGAAATAGCCAACGTTTTTGGTAGCTTCTTCGCAAGTGTTGTAAGTGATAAACTTCAGAACCATTTTGGAAATAATTTGTCGAACTCCGGTACAATAACTCGTAACCACCAAAAAAACTCGTTATTTTTTCATCCAACTACACCAAACGAAATTGAGAACATCATCTCTCAAATGAAAAATAAAAAATCAACTGGTTTGGACGGAGTTCCAATATTTCTTTTAAAAAAGTGTTCGACTATCATGGCCCCAATTATTGCTACTATCCTGAATAGATCAGTAGAGCAGGGTCAATTCCCATCACGTTTGAAATGGTCACTTGTCTCGCCTGTGTATAAAAGAGAAGATCGTCTTTGTGTCCAGAACTACAGACCAATCTCGTTGATCAGTGTGTTCTCGAAAATTTTAGAAAAAGCGGTATGCAATCGAATTCAAGATTTCCTTATTAAATATGATATCGTTAACAAAAATCAACATGGTTTCCAAAAGAACCGTTCAACAGAAACGGCCACAATTAACTTTGTTCAGCGGTTGAATGAAAAAATGGAGAGAAAACAATTCATAGTAGGGATCTTCTTTGATTTATCGCGAGCTTTTGACACCCTTAATTTCGAATTCATTTTAAGAAAGATTTCGTTTTTGGGATTGGATAGAGTCTTTCCTTCGGGGACGGAAATTTGTTGTCAAAGTGGATCAGGCCATGTCGGATGAATACATTATTGATGAGGGAATACCCCAGGGCAGTGTGCTGGGGCCCATTTTATTTTTAATGTTCATCAACGACTCACCAGAATTTATGAGCAATGCAGAAGTTTTCATATATGTAGACGACACATCAATTATGGTGTCTAGTACAGTTGAATCGGATCTCTACACTAAAGTTGAAAGCGCTCTTCGAGAATTCACGGATTGGTGCCAGAAAAACCGCCTAATCATAAATCATGTGAAAACAAAAGTGGTTCACTTCCACAGACCCTCCATTGATTCTCTTGTAACACCTGGCGGCTTCCTAGAGGATTGCGGACTAACAATATCATCTGAGGTTCGATTTCTGGGTACTATCATCGACGAGAGTCTGAATTGGGAGCAAAACATCGATGCCATTTGTTCAAAACTAAACAAGCATTATTTCGCGATGAACAATCTCATATCCTGTTTGAGTGAAAAGGGATTAATTACCATTTATCATGCCTTAGTATATTCAACTATGAGCGACAACATTTTGGTGTATGGTTCAGCATGTTCCAGTAACAGAATTTTCCTTGCCCAAAAAAGAATCATACGGTTAATGTTCGGACTTGACTTTCGCGAATCTTGCCGAACTACATTCAAAACAAAACAAATATTAACATCCACTGGTATTTTTTTGTATAATATTCTTACTTTTATCTACAAAAATAAAATCAATTTTCAAAAAAATGGTGATTTCCATAATTATTCCACAAGACACAGACTTGAACAAATAAATTATTCTAGTTATAGAAAGTCACCATATTACGCTGGATTACAATTTTACAATCATCTATCCGATGATATGAAGAACATATGTGAATTAAATAAATTCAAAACCGAATTGAAGTTGTTTTTAATAAATAATGTATTTTATAACATTCAGGAATTTTTGCTGATTCGGAAAAACTGTTGAATTCCTTGTTGATTTTTTGTGAGGATTTATTTTTTGTTAAAATAGTTATAGTTTGTACAATAGTTTACAGTTAACAATTCAGTAAAACTGTTGAACTCCTGTTTCATTTTCCTTTTTTTGTGGGTAAATCATAACTGTGAAAATTTATTTTTTGTTACAATAACTATAGTTTATGATGACGTGTCAATCCAAATGTAATTGTTGGTATTTTGATCAATAAATATCTATCTATCTATCTATCTATACGTGAAATATTTTAAGTATTTACAAAAAAATGTTTCTTAAACATTGCCAGCTCTTTGGAATTATTGAATTCACATAAAATTTTCTCAAATTCATTATTTTCTCAGACATTTTGATGAATACGTAATAACTCGGACATACATATATGAACAAAGGGCAACGTTGCGATTGTATCCGACAGGGAAATTACTATAATCTAACATTTTCAAAATATACACGGTGAAATGTGTCAGAATTTCATGGGTGAACACTGAACGGGATACTTTACAGAAGTGAATGGAGTATAGATTCGTTACATTTTTGATGAGTTGTTTCATTCAAAAGGAAACAGAGGTCCAGTCTAGTAGATAAACCAAAATTTCGGAAAATAGAATCTGAAAATAACTAACAATTTCAATGGAACAACGTAGGGGTGTTAAATTCGATGGAAAATATGGGATAAGAGTCGAAAATAGAAATGTTTGTGTCCTCAATAAAGTACCTACTTGATATATGGAAGGAAGTGGTCGGATAAGGACAGTTAAAAGAGACCGTATGATACGTTTTTGGGAAATGAAAACTCTAGAACTACGTTTTAACTTGAATGACTGTAAACCATGCTGTAATAAATGGTCAGCAACTTTACTCCTCAAGGAGGCAACTCCTACAACGTGATAAGGCATAGCAGGCACTGTTAACCCTTCCACAAACATGATCTTTGATCTTAGATTACCATCCACATGCAGGTCTAGAAATTTGACGTCCTCTTCAGCCTGCAATACTCCTCTTTTTTGTCTATAATAAGAGGTTCCACACTAGAGTTATCTTGATTCTGAAACCTGACTTCTACCGACTTCGTCAGATTGAGGATGAGTGTATTCCTGTGGCACCAATCAGTGAAACACTGTACTATGGTTTCACATAGCGATTCTAATTCGCGTGATGATAATGAGAATACTCTCAGTGAATTAATGTGATATTAACCGTCCAGTGTCGAGTTTATAAACTTCCAAGAGGATATTGTTCATATAGAAAAATCGCCACAGATCATTGAGTGCTATTATATATTTTTTCAATATTTTCATTTCAATATGTGGTTTGTATCGACATTCATAAATCTGAATTTTGTATTTCATTGACCTTTATTTTTGACATGGACCGGTATCAATAAATTTTCAATAGAAACTGTGCGTATTGAATGTATAATTTTATGCTCTTTGGTGTTCAATTTTATCATATTCCTAAATCAAACTTTATTCAATAATTTAACTTTTAGTATCGACAAAGTTGATGAACATGCTGGCTACATTGTGAACTTGTAGTGCTTTTAATTCTTCTGCAATTAGATGATATTTAAAATTCAGATTATTCTTGAAATTCATGATTTTTCCTCAAATCGTACACAATTAGGAAAAACTCGAAAACGACACGTGTTATTGAAAACATAGGACTACTTTAATTTTCTGAAATGCTTGTTTCTTTAAAAAATATGAATAATTTTTTTTTAAGTGAATAAGTTTTGATTGAGGAGTGAACCGGATGAAAATATGAATAGGGTCAACAATCAACCAAAATTCAGTTCAGTCGATATAATAGTTCCGAAGATTTGAGAAGAAAAGTGTTTTTTCAATGGATTCTCGACATCCTGCATAATTCAAACGAAACCAAATTTTGGAAAATGGTATAGGAAAAAAGTGTTTCGTTCGATGAGAGGAATCTACAATTGAAATATATGTACAACTCAGAGAGTCAACATGTATATTGATTGAATGGAAATTGAATTGGAGCTCTTGACTGACTGGCTCAATTCGGTCCTTTGATTTTTCGTGTGTATATTAGAAACAAGATTGGGCCACTCAATAAACAAAAGATAATATGTTGATCAGAACTTAAAATCTTCGAGACCATTTCCGCATCCTCCATGTCCTTTTAACGATATGCAAATAATGAATCCTCCGTCTTCGAACAATGACTATCTAACCCGGTTGCATGCCTCCATCCAATTTCTGAGTTCTCATGGGGCCTTTTCTTGCAGGTGGCAGCAGCGGTGAGGCAGTAACGGCCACCTTCGACTTGTTCGACTCGTCGAGTGGGCCTGACCTCACTCTATCCCCACAGACGTTCACGAACTCTACAGAGACCTTCATCAACGACAACTCGGATAGCTTAGGGGGAGTCCCGCATGATCAGGATGCAGGTGGGTGGACTGATTTCAAATATAACTGGCACATGCCTCTGGGATTTAGTCCAGGAGATAAGAATTTCTGTGAAAATAATATTTGAATTCAAGACGTCAACGTCAATTTAGTTTTTGGAAGGCTTTCGCTTTCCGCCTCAAACTCAATTCTATGCCTCTCTCCATCCGACAACTACCATAACTTTCGAAAAAATAAAAGTTAAAATAGCAATGACGTGAAGTCGGGAGCTTTTGAGCGCTCGGTCAGAAACATTGAAAGTATATACACCTTGTGGGTAGATTCGCATTGAAGAACAGATGGAAGTTTTTTCATCATAACTGCTATCAAAAATAAATAATCCATGATCATGAGTATCATCGAGTTTAAATATACATAGAGGCACAACCCAGTTTAACGATTTGATGCATAAATTTTTGGCAGTTTACTTGCCAATTTGCCAACTTTAGTGGCGGCACATAGAAGCTACTGAAGGAACTATAATCTGCAGATCCATTTTGTTCACAGAAATCTTCAGAATATTCATTTTCCTCTATTTCTATGAATCGTAGGCAGGATCGGATTCATCCAAATAATTAATTTTCGTTACAAACGGTGTGAATCAATAATGATGAACTAGCCATGAATTTCTCCAAAGAGTGTTCTCAGGTAGGAAATGAGGGGTGATAAATTACCATAAATAGTCTACTCAGTCCTCAAACAGGGAATTTCGGCGTGAAGTGTATTCTTATTGAGATTTTAATTATTTTATATAGTCATTTTCAAAGACATTTTTGTGGATTTGTCCACATCACACATCACTTCAACATACACATATTGTTACTTTGTTCATTTCGTTTTCATTGTAGCCTGAGACGAAAATTATAACGTCGCTTTAGAGTCCAAAGATTTTATTCAGTTCCTTACACCGAGATCCGTTGTCGTTCATGAAGAATTAAATCACGAAATATTACGTTTCCACCAGATCATTATGGAAACTGAAATGATATTCCAAGAAATATATCATTCTAATACAGGTTAGTTTTTGTATATAAGAAAAATCTAATCATAGTATTCATAGTTGTCATGAATAAACGGGAGCACAAAACTTTTTCTCTATTTCAGTATCGTAATGTGTTCATTACAGTACTAAAAACAGTGCTGTAATGAATTCATTACAGCATCGTTTTCAGTGACATTTTTCTTTTTTTGGTTGTTAGCAATGACTTTCGATCCTTTTAAATTTCAGCAGACGTCAATTTGGAAATGTAAATTTTCGTATTTCCTAACATTCACACCAACTGCCAAGATACAATATGAAAGTCACTAGGACCTATAATTTGAATTTTTCCATTGAATTTCACAAAATTTGAGTGAAATAGAGAAAATATCGTCTAATACTCGTTGCAGAATGCAATTCCAATACTCATGCGTTCGAAAACTCGCTCCTTCGTCGCTCGTTTTCGAATTTCGCCTTCGTATTGTAATAGGAGCCCATTCTACAACTAGTTTTAGAATATACTATTAATGGTTCGGGTGGAAAATAATTCTTTTCTGAATTCTAGTAAGCTGAAAACCACATAAATCCAAACACCACCAGAATTGGCCACGCAGATTTTCAGTAGAACTTTATATTCGGCTATGAGAACAGTCATTCCAACTGGTAAGATGAGGTCCAGAAGTGCCAATTCAGTTCATTCTGAAAACGAATGATCTTTCCGACTGCCTCAATTCGAATGAAAAATTTGAAAGAAATTATCTATGGAGACCGTTGTCCGAGAAAAACACCGCAGCAATACAAACTCAGACGGAATCAATTGAATTCATTAAGTCTTAGACAGTTGGAAAAATGTTCCCTACTGTTTCAACTGTTTAATAGAATCCAACTCAATCGCGTATTTCTCGGGGGATTTGATGAACATCGCCAAAAAATACAAATTTCTATAACTGCGAAAAAGCACTCCTCATTGATGATTTGATAGTTAATGATGGGAAATATAATGCAAATCGAAAATATGGCAATAAACGGATACATTTGAGAATATTATGTCAACCGATTTCAAACATTTGATAAGGAAAGCGCTGTTGGCCATAAAGAAAATAATCATCACAAAATCAGAAAAGATTGGACTTCAAAGGTATATTTTGGGAAAATTTTGAGAAAAAACAAAATGAATTGATATAAGATTGGATTCCGTAGAATGTGAAGAGTACAGGATTCATTTGATGAGACAACTGATTAGAGTGAAGCTGTACAGGAGACAGAAAAAAAATCCAAAGGGATCTCGACACGGAAGCATTTCGCTGCTAATCAAAAATTCATAGAAAATCTATTTATAAATACTTGTGAATAGAGAAAATATTTCATGCATTTATTTTTTCATACATCACTATTTTATATTTGAGATATTTGAATGCTTACTTATAATAGTCATGCGCAGAACGATGTACGCGGTATTTAATATGCACATGCGTGTATTGGAATTTAAGGAAGTTAGTTAATAGATAAGTATGCGATTGAAGAGTACAGTATTCGAATATCAAGAAGTTAATAAATGTATAAAAGGCTCTATAGTTATTTACTTTCCAATACTCTACTCAGACACCACAATATTCATGAAAGATCAAAAATAATTGTCGTTTCATTGCATCCAAAAAATCAGGTGATGTAATACTGAACATCCAATATTTCTTACGCCGGTCCTGATCGTCATTGCAATCGGCTTCGGAAATAGTGCTCTATAGTTCAGCTACTCACCGCCAGATACGAGAGTAAAAATTTTCGCTTCGCTGAAACACACTTATCCATCTATGAACCGGTGAAGGAACTACACTAAATCTAGCTTCAAATCGTTGAACTCGGTTGTGTCTCTATGTATATTTAAACTCAATGTGTATATTTAAACTCATATGTGAGATATATTTTTTTAATGAATTTTATATTACGCGATCTGGAGAAAATTGCAAATGGATCGAATTCATTGTTAATATAGTTATCAACTAATCAGTAAACCAAAATTTTGAACCGAACCCCTGGCTGAATTCAGCCTATTACTGAACTCGAATGCGACATTCTTGATCAGATCCTACATTGGAAACTTAAGATTTCTAAACTTTTTCATTCGAGAGTTATAGTGTTCGCGGACGAATGGACTGAATTAAATCAAACACAGATTCATGATCAGTGATCCAAATAATTCTCGACAAAAAAAAACAAGAATCCGAAGGCAAGCTGTCAAAAATACTTGACAGCAGCAGTGATTTGAAATGTCGATGATCACGGATATTTTATAGATGTATAGAAATCCTGGTGTAACCCCTCCTAACTTAAAATCGTGAACAAAAATTGCAGATCAAATAGGACACTCTAGATTGTAGATCGGGTCCTAGTTCCGGAATTATCCACAATATTTCGCGGTTGTGGCGCTATTAAGGGGAAAATAGCGTGGCCCCTTTCGGGAGAAATGAAAAGTAGTACCCCATCGAAGATTTTCGATCGACAAGAAAGTCTTAAACAAAATCAAATCAGTGGCAACACCAGGTATTCAATGCTTCTATGATATGTTATGACCTAAGACTATAGAAAGAGGAGACACCTTTCAATAATAAATAGTGAATCATCAGGACTAAACTGGATAACTGTTCTACCACAGAATGTAGTAGAAATTTTTGCAACGTTGTGACGTTCTTTGAATTTTTTAATAAATAAACTCTCAATCAAAATGAAAAGTACTTAAGATCGTAATTCATTTACTCATTCGTGCGTGAATGTCAGAAATGAGTATTTGTCTCTTCAAATATTGTGCATTCTTCACATTACTTATACTAAAGTATCGGAATGTTCGCGAAACGGATCGGACGTTCTTGCTTCCGATAATGAATGGACACGTTATGGCAGCATCGTTTTCTGAATCTGTGGCCAGTTCATTAATTAATTTCGTTTAATGACGTTTTGAACAGTGCCAACATCAGGATATCGCGTAACAAAAGTGAAATTTTGATTTATTTCCGAATATTATTTGCAAAATACGTTGAAAAATAGGTCGTATGTGTCTTGTTTGTGGTAAATTGGACTATTTGAATCCTGATTTCAGTTCACACAGGTATGTTCTACTCTTATCATTTCTAAGAAACGATGGCGTAGATTCTTCGATTTTTTGAATTTCATTTTTCAGACTCTGTTCACCCAACTAAGAATCTGTTTTAATGTTCGGAACGTTGTATGCATTCGTCAAAAAGAGTTTATTCACTCGTAATTTTATTTCCATCCCCTTCAATACCGTTAACTCCACGCCACTGTACCTTTCAAAATTGGATTCCGCAATGTTTCCACGGCAATATCTAATGATTTATCTAATGATATTGCTAACCCTTATCTTCGTTCCACTCATTGAAGACTGATTGAATTTTGGCTTCACCAATTCTCGAATTTATGAATGAGATGCTGTGTCTCTTTTTTCTATGGCCTTAGCTTATAATAGACATATTTGAATTTTTTATAAACAAGTTGGTCAAAATTCGAGTGCCTATCAGACGTTTCTGGAGAACTGGTTTCATTTGAAATCCGAAAATTTGAATTGGGAGATTATGTTCGAAATTCTCTTTTCAGCTCAATTTTTTTTTTGGAAATTCAGCTCTTCAGATTACACTGGAAATGGAGAAAATGTTTATTATCCTTAATGGCCTGAAATATTCCAAATTACGAAAAATTCTATATACATATTGGTATGCTATATTCATGCGAATGAAAAAAGCCGAGTCGCAAGGGAAGTCTATTTTGAAATATGTAGATCCCGAACAACAGCAAGCGAGTGGAAAATACTGCCAACGTTCAGTTCACAATATGAAAAATTATGGAAGCTTCACAAAATTGCGTTCGAACTAATATAATCTGCTGATTCATATCACAGAACTTTGGGTTCACATAGAATTATGTGGAGTTAACGAACGATAATATTGCATATTCAACAGTCGCTATGGTAACGCCAGCCTACTTATAATTCAACAGTGAATTGAAAAGCAAGACAAAAGTGTTAAATTTTTTTCTCATGTAATATTCATGTGAATAGCGACATATGATAGATTTTTGAAATCGTTATCAATTGATATGTTTTCAGATTCAGATGAGTCAGGAAAAAATGAAGTTTCCAATATTCCTGATATGGTCATAGCTTTCAAATTGTTTGTGATGGCTGACCACTATTTATTTATGATATGAGTGTTAGAAGTGGCGTTCTATTTTGTGAGTGAAAAAGTTCAATTTCACGAACAAAATAAAATCACTTTTAACACAAATACCATGAAATGTTTTTTGTACAACTGCCCTATTTTGATAATGAAATGGGCGAATTTGCAATGACAATAAACTTCGAAATGCATTTCAATATTCAAATAATCAAAAGGTTGTTGTGAATGGCAAATGTTGCCAACGTTATGATTACTAACAAATGAGAAATACGCTGTCATTTGAATTTCGTTCCTGTCCAATTTCCGTCTTGGGGTTTTAACTGCTTAATATGTTTGTCGAGAGTCCAATATTATTAATAGAAGTGACGATTTGGTTGTTCCTGTGGATATTGAAGAGTCCGCAAGAGGAGCAAATCTGGAACTCCTACCTAAAAAATCTGTTCAGCAGTACGATATTGCATATAACAATTTCCTGGCCTGGTGTAAATTGAAAAATGTAGAAGGGAACTTCAGTGAACCTGTTTTCCTGGCATACTAAGAAGGAAAATCAAAAATATGGAGTTCATCAACTTTGTGGAGCAAATTCTCAATGATAAAGTCAAGCGCCCTTATTAAAAATGGTGTGGATGGTAGTAAATATGTATTTTAGGGTAATAACATATTTAAAACGGAAAAGTGAAGGATATCGTCCCAAAAAATCTAATCGAAAATTTCCACTCGTGAACAAGTTGAAAAGTTTATAAATGAGGCACCAGATGAGAAATACTTGATGGTTAGGTTGCAACTATTTTCGGATTATTTGGAGCCTGTCGGCGTGGAGAATTCTCTAATTCATCAGTGGAAGACATCGAAATAAGACTTAAATCATTGGTTATAAAACTTCCAAACACAAAAACGAAAGCCAGTCGTTCTTTCAGTATTATTGGAAAGTATGTTGACTATTTTCATAAGTACTTTGCACTGCGCCCTTCTGTCATCAAACATCGTCGTTTTTTCCTGAAATACATGAATAATAAATGCCCTGCCAATCCAGTTGGTATCAATACATTTGGGAAAATTCCATCTATTGTTGCCGAATTCCTCAAACTGCCAGAACCAAAGCAATATACAAGACACTGTTTCCGAAGATCCTCCGCTTCATTGCTAGCAGAATCAGGAGCAAATATTACGGATATAAAAAAAAACATGGTGGATGGAAGTCTACGACGGTAGCCGAGGGTTATGTTGATCATTCCATCGCATATAGAAATGTCATTGCTAAAAAAATTCTCCCAACCTCAACAGATTTTGGATCATCATCATCCAAGTTTCTACAAGTACTGATGGTGCTGAGGATTCTAATAATGTGTTGCGAACAAGGGCGGTCATATATCTTGATTCGGGGGGGGGGGGGGGGGCATTTTGTACAATTACATAATATCAGTCATCAATTCCAATTCAATCAGAAAACGTTTCTAGTATTCCAGAATTTATTCTGAGTGCATTGCCACCTTTAGGGGGGGGGGCTTGGTTGCGAAGCTCCCTAACGTCACAGGACATTAATATTAGTAATTGTTCTAGTTTTACGATTAATATTAATGTTCATAAGTAATGATTGTTAAGTATTGATAATAAAAATTTGCAATTGCTAAATTTTTTTCATCTGATTTCATCATAAGAAAATGGAGTGCTTAAAATATTTCTAACACTAATCTAATGTTAAAAATATTTTTAACACGTTTCCACGTAATCAATCAATTTTAACATTGTTTGCTGGCAGTAAAAGTGTTAATTTTAATGGCAGTTGTAAAAATTTTTTTTTTGGTTTTCTGAAAACTAGTGCGCCTGAAAGTGGATCTACCCACAATGATGATGAACGAGCGCTCAAAAGTTCCTGACTTCACGTCCGTGCTAGGTGTCTCTTTTTTTTTGTTGGCATTCGACAGCCTGTTTGACAACCTTGTTTGAAATCGCCTCGTTCTAGGTAAAGTGCTTAGCCTACTATATTACTCTTTTTCTACCTCCCCCATCAAGTTTCATCAATATTGAATCTACATTCTGATGTGGTAACGTACTTGCGAAAGCGAATATTAGATATTATTTCGTCCATTAAATCGGGAAATGATCGTATTCGATAGAAGTGGCGTAATTATGACAGAGCAAATAATAATCTTCGAATCAATATTATTCAATCGGAGCTCCTAGAATCAACATAGCTCGTTCCTAATGGAGAAATGCAAACTGCCGCCTCCTCTCGTCTAGGCCAGTTGTATTAAACATGTGAAGTCGCAATGAATTTACCCTAAGCTTTGACTTTGGGATGCTGTGAGGTCATCCTTCAGTAGTGTAAACACCTTAGGTCATAGAACGAGAAGACACAGCATCTCATTCGTAAATTCGAGAATTATTGGAGCCATAAACGATAGTAATAATATCATTAGATACTGCAGTGGTAACATTGCAGAATATAACTTTGAATGGTCCAGTGGCGTGGTGTTATCGTATTGAAGAATGGAAATAAAATTACAACTGAATCAACTCTTTTTGACGAAATCATTCGAACATTGAGACAGATTCAGAATTGATAACCAAATGTTGATCCTGGGAATCTGAAAAGTGAGATTCCAAAAATCGAAGCATCAACGCCACTGTTACTTCAAATGATTAAGGACTGAACGAGAATAAATTCGCTATCACAAAAACGCTTATATCTGTTGAACCACTGGACCGATTTCGAGAATCAAACTCATTTTCGAATCATCTTCTAATTCTAATGAAAACTGTTTTTACAATAAAAAACCAACACTATTTTTTACAAAATCATGGATTTTTTTCTGGAATTCTTCCCATCATGCTTCTTGTAGTGTTCTCAGTCACTTTCTGGGATGCCGTTTTCCACTTTTGCTTGAATTCCGCTAATATTTTCGTTAATTTCTTAGTCTTCTTCAATTCTCTTTTTACCAGGGCCCAAAATCTTTCGATTGGCTTGAGTTCTGGGCAATTTGGTGGATTGGTCTCTTAGGGGACAGAAAGCACCTCATTAGCTTCGTACCATTCCTTGGTGGCCTTGCTGTAGTAGCATGAAGCTAAATCGGATTGTTGACACATCGTGCTCACGTAAAAATGGTAAAAGTCTCTTCTTCAAGCATTCCTCGATGTATGTCTTCGAGTCAACAGAGCCTTGGCCAACAAAATTTGCCACTTTTCCCACAAGTGCAAATTGCTTGCCAAACCAGGAATTTTTTAGAAAACATTGCTTGTTTCTTCAAGCGAAATTGTTCGTCAACATTTCCACGAGAATCTGCAGTATAACATTCCTGACCAGGAAGTTGCGAGAAATCAGCCACGACATAGGTTTCGTCGTCCATCACGCAACAGGGAAAAAATTTCAGGAAATATTTTTTTAATTTCTATGCTCTTGATTCCGCTTCTTGACTCTTCATAGCGTTCCTGTCTGGCACTTTCTGCACTTTGTATGCCCACAACTCGACTTGATTTTCTGAACGGTTGACTGCGAACAACCCACTATTTGGGCCACTTTCCGTCCTGAAAGGTTAGGATTCTTCTGAAAAGGGCTGATGGCTTTCTTCACTTTTTTTGGGCTATGAAACCCCTTTTTATTCCGGGTTCCTTTCTTGCGGTTAGTTGTAAGTTCTTCGTTGAAGCGCTTAACAGCTCTTGATACCGTTTCCGGACGAACGCGAGCCTCTTTTGCGATTCTTTTGAAGCTCCATTTTCGATTATTTTGAAATTGTTTCACTATAGATGCATAGAATACCTGGTTTTGGAACCATATATCTAATAATTCCTATATAGGCCATGAGCCAATCAAAACTGAAGCTGGGCTTTGGTAACAATCCAGATTTGCAGATCTGCGCTTGTGGGCAATATTGAGAATAAAAATATTTTTTTAATCTGTCTCTCTCCGACACATCGTGTTATGGCGTGAAACGTATGTCATTCTTAACATCATGTGAATAGGTTCGATCATAACCTCACAATTTCATGTTAAATGTTTCAATCGCTTTATTCCGTTTTCTTCAAGTCCTAAATATCATTGTTAACTCCTTTAAGTATTCTAAAATTGAACTGAAAGTATTTAAGTGACATGTTTTCATTCACGATATCAATTTTCTTGTTGTCTTCCAGAATAAACATAATCTCTATATTTCTCGCAATTTTCGAATTTCCAGTTGACGCAAGCGTAAATCAATGCTTACCGAAGCTTTGGCTTCACTTACTGGCTGTGAAAAGCAGGGGTATATTATCCATATTGGTGTTATTAGATATATGGTTGAAACTGATTACAGTTTGTTCAAGACTTTCCTGTCGATCGAAAATCTGAGAATTTGTACTGCTTCTCATTTCTCCCAAAAGGGGTCGCGCTATTTTCGACTGCCACAATAGCGCCACGACCGCAAAATATTGCGGATTATTCTGGAATTAGACCAAAATCTGAAATCTAAAATGCCGTTTTGATCTACAAATTTTGGTCACGATTTTTAGTAGAGAGTCGTTACACCAGGTATTCTATGCGTCTATGTTAATAGATCACCATTGTTGAAGAATATCTTCACGAAGATTGGGAAAAACCAGCGGCAAAACTGAATAACTTTTACTGCCCCTTTTCGGTACATCTTCTTGTAACTTGGGAATACCAACTAAACACCCCAATATACAGGGTCTTTCACGAGGAACCTCACCCATATTTATACGGGAAACTACTGAACGTATTTTCATGAAATTCAGCACTTATGAGTATTTCACGATGCTGATGAAATATAAAATATTCTCAAGGCATGAGCACCTCTGGTTTTTCCGGAAATGGAGTCAACTTCCGTTTTTCTAATTAGAACACCATTTTTTTATTGCAGAAATAGATTCCTTAGAAAATTTCAAGTTATTTTGATGTAACATTTTTCAGTTTTGGTTGGAAAATTCTCTCTGAGCGGGAAAATTCGAAAAAAAAATCGAAAATAGAGCTCCGCTGCGCGCTGGTTTCAGCGGAGGTTTTTGGATGGAAAATTTTCATTTTTTTGGGATTTTTCAAGATGTGAGATTGATGTATCCACTTTAAAAATCGAAATCGCGATTCATGATACAGGGGGTGAAAAAATCGCTTTCAAAGGTTAGGGATGACAAAATCGTGAAAAATCAATTTTTTCAAATTAGAACCCCATTTTTTTATGGCAGATATTGAATCTACGTTAAAAAATAATGTGAGTGTATGCATCACACCCTTGCCCTAAAGTGGATATTTTCTGAGTTATTCACAAAAAACTGCTTTTCGTCTTGAATGTTCAGCTATTTCTTTTCCCTTCACGCCAAAAAGATGAAATTTTCAGGAACTGTTACTTAAACCATGTTTTAGATTTTACTACCCTAATATGCAAGAGAAAAAAGTTACAGGTTGTTCCTAAATAGATGGCGAATTTGGATTCGAATTTGTATCGGAAACCTCTTTATTTCCACTAATCGGCCATCGGTTTTCTCTCCAGTGATAAATAAATAATTCCTTATGAACCATATGCAAAAACTTACCATGTTTTACATTCTTTTTTTTTAATGATAGACATCATTAATTACATCTACTGAATAAAGAGGAATTTGGCAGATGTAATTAATGATATCTATCTTTAAAAAAAAAAGAATGTAACACATGGTAAGTTTTTGCATATGGTTCATACGGAATTATTTATTTATCACTGGAGAGAAAACCGATGGCCGATTAGGTTTCCGATACAAATTCGAATCCAAATTCGCCATCTATTTAGGAACAACCTGTAACTTTTTTCTCTTGCATATTAGGGTAGTAAAATCTAAAACATGGTTTAAGTAACAGTTCCTGAAAATTTCATCTTTTTGGCGTGAAGGGAAAAGAAATAGCTGAAAATTCAAGACGAAAAACAGTTTTTTGTGAATAACTCAGAAAATATCCACTTTAGGGCAAGGATGTGATGCATACACTCACATTATTTTTTAACGTAGATTCAATATCTGCCATAAAAAAATGGTGTTCTAATTTGAAAAACGGAAGTTGACGTCATTTCTGGAAAAACCGGAGGCGCTCATTCCTTGAAAATATTTTAGATTTCATCAGCATCGTGAAATACTTATAAGTGCTGAATTTCATGAAAATACGTTCAGTAGTTTCCCGTATAAATATGGGTGAGGTTCCTCGTGAAAGACCCTGTATATCATATATAATAGCCTATTATTATACCACCTATTTAGTTCAAATGTAGAACCTGATGAAGCCTCAGTGAGGCGAAACAATCGTTGTTCAAGATTAAAAATTGTTTGTGGAAATGGAATTTTATTTACCTGTTATCATCTATGTTTCACTATAAATTCTCGTGTTTCCACTCCGCTTGACATTTCGCGACAGAGAATTGGAATATCTATGTTCATGATAGTTCATAACAAAGCTGACTATGATCAAATTTTGATTTTTTCTTAATTGGTTCAAGAGATATAGGCGTTTTTGTGATAGCGAATTTATTCTCATTAGGTCCTTATTGTATGTTTGATGGTGAAAGAATTAACATGAAATAATTGAAGCTTCCGAAATTGCAGCAAAAGTTATTTGATAGAGTTCTCTTCTCGTGTACAATATTAATTCGCGAGAAAATAGAAAAATTATGTCCATCCCTAATTTAAGATGCAGAATCTTCTAATTGTCTCTCGACGAGGTATTCGCTGTCCTGGCGAGCTGACACGAATTTCAATATCCTATTCGTGACTTCCGATCATCCAGAATATCGACCGGTAATTAAATAAGCACCGAATATTCTGAAGGGTGATTCCTCGTTGAAAATTGAGATTATCAGATTAAATCTGTGCCCTTCATTTATGTGAAGTGCCATTCTCGAAGGAAAGAGTGTATTTTGGTTGTCAAGTGAAGATGGCGATAACCTTTTGAAGGGATGCTTATTTTTGTAGGTGTCCTTTGGTGGGGTTGCAAATGTTTCGAATTAGCTTGATTATTCTCTTCGTAAGTTTTTCAGATCCTTCATTGAGTTAGCTCTATAGTCGTGACAGTATCAATACGTATTGAAAATATTTGTTGGTTCTTATATGTATGAGTTACAGCATAACGTACTCATAAACTCTCGGAAAAATACTATAAGACGGTGAATATTTGATACTATCAATTCGAAAAAAAAAGTATTCCAGAGATTCCTTATTTTGTCCGGAAAGTTCAGTTGGAAAAATTATATTTTATTATTATTTTGAGTTCGTACCACTGATTTGAATGTCACTCTTATTCTTCAATTGCAAAGGAATTATCCGTTATTTCTGATTGTTTTCATTTATTTATTCGTTCATTTTTTTATTGAAAACATAATAACAAAACTTCTTTCAACTCCATAACCAATTTAAATTTTCCAGATTACAATGACACATTGTTTAGAAAGTTCTCAACAATTTTTAACCTTCTGACCAAAACTTTAGAATCTGGTCAGAAAATAGAAGTCGTGGAGTATAACATTTTGATGTCATGAATGTAGTCAACCTATTCCCATAGATTACAAGAAAACTACAACTTCTGTGAAAAGACATAAGACAGACTGAGAGAAATGAGCTTAAAGAGATCTGATTTCCGAAGTACACCACTGGTGTCGCCACCACAGAAGGATAATAACAAACCAGTTTCTGGCTTGTTAGCTGTCATCAGTGCCACATAACTCTTACTGCGGTAGCAACGAAAGAAATTTTCCAAAAATATGTTTTGGAAGCTGATACATTCAATGTATTCGCTTTTATGTCTGAGTCTTTACTATGACTATGACTATTTACACTGTTCGTACCAAGTAGTATGGAACATATCTTTTTTAATATTAGATTCATTAGGCAAAATTTCAAATGAACTTTCACACCAAAAAAATACTCTCTGTAAAACTCGAGACCGTGACTTCAGCATTATGTTTTCTCAAAGATAACCGTATACCTAAATATGGCCGTTACACCTTTTTCCAGATGAATTCTTAACTATACGAATTCAAAACGATTCAAATTTAGAGCTTAGATGGTGAATGTTTATTTGTTTATTTCTTATAATATCAGATTTGTTATGGTGGGCGATTTATTTGTCAGCTGACACTGACTCCACATCTGTGCTTCAGGTGACGGCCATTTTGTATTACTCTTTATGAACCATTACCATGATACATATCGTCAGTAAAATGTCCACAACAAAGCAGAAAATTTATTGTTTCTACTAACAATACAAGCAGAGATTATGTAAAACAGCTTTAACAGTTCATCTATATACCGACGCCTCCAAAGATGAACAGGGAATAGCATGCTCGATCATCAACAAATCGAATGCCCCAGTGTCCTACAAACTTCCATCCATCTGCAGCATCCACACTGGTGAACTCTATGCAATTTATAAATCTCTCTACAGTTCTCTTACTCCAGGTCAAAAGCTGGCAATACTCACAGACTCTTTATCGTCAATTGAGTCCATATCCAACATTTACTCCAAGAACCCTCTGGTCCAACAAATCCAAGAACGATGCCATACCCTTAAAGCTGTCGAAAATATTTCCACCACTATAATCTGGATCCCATCACATATTGGTATAACAGGAAACGAAACTGCAGATCAGGCCGCAAATCAAGCACGAACATCCGACCTTCCTGTAACCCAAATTCAACTTCATACAGACCTCAAAAACGCCATAAAGCTGAGATCCTTACAGGAATGGCAAGTCTAATGGGAGGGAGCTAGCACTGGACTACTACATATGATTCAACCCAAAATACAAAACCCCCCACAAATTCGTTTAGGCAGAAAAGATAAAACTGTAGTAAGAAGACTTCGAATAAGTCACACCAGGCTAACCCAAAGCTATCTGATGTCTACAGAAGATCAACCCAAATGCGAACACTGTCACAATACCCGTTTGACTGTAGAACACCTACTATCTATCTGCCCATATTACAAAGATGACCGACGTCGACTAGGGTTGAGAGAGGATCTTAGAAATATACTAAATTCAAAAAAACAAATTGAATAAGCCCTTGAATTTCTGAAAGAATGTCAACTTTACAATCATATATAAACTTGTATATTCTCAAATTTTAGTTTTTTAAGCTTCGAATGTTTACCGTTGTATATTTAGAATAATACTGTACCTCATGTCAATGATCTAGATGTCGAGACACGTTGATTCGAAAAAAAAATATATATATTATTTTGCTGAAATGCAATCGTTTACCTATGGGGATTGTGAATTGTTGTCATCCTTTTAAGAGTTTTATTTTGGATTTGCATGAATATGGTAGTTAGATTAGTAGGATAGGATTTTTGTTTTGATTTATTTTATTTATTTTACTTTTGTGGGTACTCAAAGAAATTTTGTGTTCATTTTCATTAATTTATGCTGAGTCTCATAGGTTTTACCTCGACTCTTTTCTTTCAATAAATAAATGAATGAAAAATAGATTATGTAATCTTCGATTACTTCATGAAGGCAGTAAAACAAACAATTCAAATACGGCAAAATGAATATTGTGAATTGATGAATTGACCATATTCCTCAGCTAACGGTTGCAGCTTTTTGAGCATCTTTGGGTTGGTACCAATGTGTTATCAATGTCATTGTTTAATGTCAAACGTCATTATTTATATTAACGATTTTTGATCGATTTTGATCGTGCTATTCATTTTGAATTTTTGGTAAAAATGAATTCTAAAAAGGTGTAAGTATATTTTGTGTACATCCAGCTTGCCAAGGAGTACAGTAATCCTCAAATGGGTTCATGATTTGTATTTTAGCAACCCCAATATTGTTGGAAGTGGCTGGAAATGTTGTGTGGAGCACTGTCAAAGCCATAGCTCGGCCAAAAATTCCAAATTAAAATTCCATAGGTTTCCAAAGGATAAAGCACTTGCTACAAAATGGTTACATTCTCTATACGAGTACACGAATTATATTAGATGCCACAGAAATAAGAATCCAAAAACCATCTGATTACAATAATCAAAGCCAGACATATTCGCATTATAAATCCACAAATACTGGAAAAGTATAAATGCCATAGGGTCTCAACGGTTTTGTGTCATTTGTGTCTGAAATATATCCAGATAGAATCAGCGACAAGGAATTAGTTTTGAAAAGTGGCCTTATTCTGATTCAAAAACTGGAACCTTGTGATTATGTGATGGCAAACAGAGGTTCCACCATTGTTGATGAACTTCGGCAGGTGGACTGTGATCTCAATAGATATACCACCATTTGTTCTCAAAAATAATAATCAACTTAATGAGTTGGAAGAACAAGTCATCAAAGACATTGCTAGTGAGTATATGCCCAACTAGAAAAACAGTATATACATTTTAATACGTTCCTGCTACTCAACTTTTTTATATCTTAATTTTTGTAGGTCTCAGAATTCATGTCGAGAGGAAAATTGGTGAAGTGAAAATTTTCAATATGCTGAAATCTACGATTCCCATCAGTACCATGGACCAACTGAATAAGATATGGACAGTTTGTTGTTTGATTCCCAATTCCTCTAGAGCACCCCTTCTAGATAGAAGAAGTATATAAGTAATATAAAAGTATTTGATTTCAATAATTGTTTTCATTTCTAAATGTCCCTTCCCAATGAATGTGCAGATAATGTTGATATACAGTCCACTTATATTGAACACGCATATAATGGAAACTCCCATGTAATGAACCAATTTCCAAGTCCCGAATTAAAACAATGTAAAATCTTAGGACAAGATGGACTCGTTTTTGATGAAACCTCGCCTGTAGTGGACTGAAAAAGTCTATTACAAGCAAGATTTTGTGGAGATCCACTGTCACGAAGGTTTGTGATGCAGCAGCAAACAACACTATTTTGATGATTTCAAGTGTCGATAACAACATTGCCGCAAGGAAAGAATTATCTGACAAGTCATATAGAAAAACCTCTGTCCAAAGTAAACTAACAGACTTCCTTCCAAAACACTAGTTCAGTATTGAGTATGTATAAAAAACCACAGATACTTCCATCATACATATATATTAACAGGTACATATATAATCAAAAGGTAGTACCGATTCAAATCACAAAAATAACATTATTTTTTAACGCTATAAAGTTATATTTTCAGGTACCAGTTTCAATATTTTCACAAAGTTGGTGAGCTGAGCATTCCCAAGGACTTTTCAAAATTATCGAAATAAAATTTCGTCAGAATGGGTAAACTCTGGTCTACCCATAGGTTCTCATCGAAATCAATTTTCTCTATGAAAAGATCCTTGGAGCTATCGACCATGAAATGGCACTTAGAGAGTCCTGTTAACGACATTTGCCCTTGGACCTGAAAATAATGGGAATGTGTTTTTTTGAGATGAATTTCTTCATGTCTGTTCTCTTCCAAAAATTCAAAATAAATAGCACGTTCAAAAATTGTAAATATAAATGAGTAATGACGTTTGACATTAAACAATGAAATTGATAACACATTGGTACCAACCCAAAGATGCTCAAAAAGCTGCAACCGATAGCTGATGAATATGGTCAATTATTTGCTGGGTTACAGCTCATATCCATAGAAAAATAAACACCTCAGTGTTCCACAGTGTTTACATGATTGTTTAAACTGAACAGCAAGGTTAATATGAGTGCATTATATGCTGTATGGTCCATGATAGATTGTCAATATAATCTCAACCCAATGGGGAACGCATTCTGCTTCCTTTTTCTCCACAAGAAAGGAGTCACATTTTCTATCAGAATGACAACCTAAGCAACAAAATATCCCGATTCCCCGTCTGAATTTTTTCAATGAAGAAGGATTATGGCAAATAATTCCCGGATTTGATATTCCGGTCATGAAAAACCACAATGGCGCTGAGCTTCAGGGTATAAGACACCAGCTATGTCACTGCCTGACTGAAATAATGACGCGAGGGCCGTTCTGTGACCGGACTCAACAATGTCTGCTGTGGACAACTCACAAGCTTTTATGAAGTTCTATAATAGTTCATTTTATATGTTGGAAGGCGGTGAAACTTTTTATTTTGTTGTTGGGATTACAAGATGTACGCTTTTGGAAAGAACGGATGGAGGAATTGTACAGGAGCAGGAGGTGTGGAAATTTTTCGATTATGTTCGGAGGTCGGAATTTATTGTCCCCGAAGTTTGAAATGCTTCATTACGTAATGGTATTAATTCGAATGCTTTCAATACTCCGCTTATTTTCATGAATGGTAAATATCAAAGTGCTTTGTAGCCTAAGGAAAAAAAATGGAAAGCATTAGTGGTTGGAAATTACTTCGGCTCTACAACTATTGAAGGTGTCGTAAAGTTCAAAGCTTTACATGTTTTTAACCTGAAGCCGGGTACCAATGCTGAGGACCTGCAGTTGTTCCTTTCAACGAATTTCTGGGGTGAAAAATGTGAATCCATACTGTCACATTACCAACTACTTGATTAATATGGCTCCAGATCAAAACAGCTTTTGGATGATCTTTTAATTTGTTTCAATCTGAAAATAACCTCTTCTTGTCCCACTCGTATAATTACTGATATATCAGTTAGATCTATCTCTACAAAGGTCGATTATATTGTTTCAAATTGTGACCTGAATTGTTGTAAGACAAATGTTTTTCCTAACCTAACCTAACCCAACCTTTTTTTTTTTGTTGTGCCCTGAGGAAGGAGGAAAGCATCATGCCTTCTTCAATGCTGGGATTCGTGTGGGACTCTAACCCAACTAAAACCTCCTCCTCGCCATCTTAGTCGGAATCCCAAGGACACCGATTCCAACTATGATGGTTTGCGCAGGCACCATACCGGATCACCAAGACGATTGGTATTTCACGGTGTAGTTTCTGCGTGGTAGTCCCAGACTCTTGCCCCCCTTGGATGTAGGGATTGAGGGGAAGAAACCTGCACCTCGACTGACTGTCTCACAGTTTGCGGTCTCACAAAGAACTTGTGAGGAGTCCACTGACTGTTGTTGACCTAGTTCCGTATTTTCACCTGGCTTTTTCGCAACGGAACTCAAACACCAGGGATAGATCCTCAGGAGGTCTTGGCCGGCTCACCATCAGTTTGTCAATTGCTAACACCCCGATAGCGAGCCGTTGGCCCTGGTCCTTCGGGGATTGAGCTATGAGAGTGCGGTTTCCGTCAGACATTAACGTTACTCCTTGGGTCTGCCCCGAGTGCGAGGATTCGGGGGGCCAAGTGGGTCATAGTTACTCTGATTCATGCAGTGGCCTTCAGCCCGAGGGGAAAAGTGAGTCGTAACTCCTTGTCCACGCCCGGGTTGCCAGTGTGGCGTAGGCCAGATGCAAGTTCTCCACGTTCGAAACACTAACGTTACTCCTTGGGTCTACCCTGTGTCTGTGATTACAGGGGGCCAAGTGAGTCATAGTTGTTCCCTACATGTGGTGCTAACATTACTTCTTGGGTCTACCCCTTGTCAGTGGATCCGGGGGGCCAAGGAAGCCATAGTTAACCACGCCACTCTCACATGCTCATCCCTCGAAGCCTTTTCTTGATAGCTCGGTCTCCAGCGTCTTCTAGGTCGTTTAGCCTAGGGGTGGATCGCGAAGATGTCACAATCTAAGCGCACGCTTAGACTCGAGCCCTTGGATTTGAAAGGAGTTTGGGTTCGGGAAGTGTGTTGTGAAGTACTAACGTTACTCCTTGGGTCTACCCAGAGTCAGCAGCCTCCAGGGGCCAAGTGAATCATAGTTACTTGTGAAGCACTAACGTTGCTCTTTGGGTCTACCCCGAGTCCTCAGATACGAGGGGCCAAGAGAGCCATAGTCACTCCTTGGTTTTGGTCTTACTTGGTTTTCCGCTCTTCCTCCATAGGATTCACAGCTACTTAAGCCCGTACAGCACGACAAGGTGATGACCACGTACGGGAACCTAACCCAACCTAACCTTACCTGAATTGTTGTAAGACCAATGTTTTTCCTCCTCATTTTGGAGATCACCTAGCTCTTCTGATGGACTATAATTTTGATCATTCTGGAACAGTGCTTGAGGAAAATACAAACAAAGTTATGCAGAAATATGTCCGCTGTTAGCTTGAATCGGCTTGTTGATACTGTTTGAAAAATCTCATTTGATAATTTCTGTAGGTTGCCAGTGGGAGTCAGTTGTTTTGAATATTTCATAAACATGATTAAAGTGTTGTCGATTTGGAAAGTCGAAGTATTGTTTTGAGCAAATCGAAGGGTTGGAAAACAAATGAAACAAGTGGGTGTTGGATTGAAAAATTTGTTCTGGCTCAAGTCAAACTGAAAGTCAGTCGAATTGTCGGAAATTTATAAGAGACATAATAGTATATTATTCAACGAGCGGCAATATAGGTCATAACACACGCAGATGAATTTTGCTGTACGAGCCATCAGGCGAGTGGTGTAATTCATCAAGTGTGCTATTACCATTACCGCGAATTGAATACTATAATTTATCTACGACTTCTTCAATGAAATTTGAATCAATCTGCATTCTCAAAATTGAGAACAATTGTGGTCGAGAATCGAATCGCGTAGAAAACGTCGAAAATTCATGTTTTCCAAATGTAATTTTTGGATATTCAGACCAAAGGAAATGTCGAAATGAATGGCGACAACTTTACCTTGATGTCTGAAATGAAGTTCCCGATAAATCTCCTTTTTTTTATTCATTTATACTTATTTATACTTGGAAAGATTGTGTTTATGCGTTTGAATGAATAAATTTTATTCTAATATAGTCTTGCTTCATATGTGATGAGGTTATTTTTGCATAAAACAGATGTCTTAATCAAATTATGTATATCATTTTCAGATTAAATTGTATTACGAGATTTTTTCTAGTTAAAGAAAAGGACATTTTGAAAATTCACTCGAAACCAGCTATATTCGTCATGAGGGATATATTTTTTTACATAAATACCATCATCATATCATTCTTCTATACTTCGACTGAAAATGCAAAATCACTTAATTCACCTTTAGCATAACATCAATATGTATCCATCTCTATACTTACGTTGTTTATATATTTCACAATAGTTTCATGCTTAAAATATTTCAATCGTTGTGAATCAATATAAAGCAAATCGAATATGGATGAACATATCTACATAATATGTTCGGCGTTCGCTTTTGCTAACATCACTCCTGCAATAAAAAGCGTTATAAAAGCGACTTAGGTAGGAACGAAATATAAATCAATACTACGCCTTGTTGTCATGAGGTCACATCCCCAGAATGATAAATTTCGTGTTCGTTTCTCAGATGTTGAATTTGCGAAAAAATACATAAATATTGCAAACGCGCATTAATATCGCATGAATAATGCATAATATCCCGATGTTTCCAGAGTTTTTGTGATTCTTCAACCTTGTAAGATGAAAACTGATGGCATTAGGGCAAATCTAGGTTATTTTTATAAGTTACCAATACATTCATAAGCGAACACTCAGACATTGTCATTATTTCCTTTGATGAATTCAAGATATTCTCATCGGTATCAGTTTCGATATAATTTCCACAGAGCTTTAATTCAATCTGAGAATTCACTAAAATTTTCAAACTGAAATTTTCCTTCAAAATAATATCTTGACGTTGGCCTGTATTTTCATTTTTAGATGTCTAGTATATGTTGAAGAAAATGAATTCAAAAATACTAAACTGTCTAGCTTTCAGGGCTATAATACAATGTTCCTAAACATAGAAATCATAAATATGAAATGTCTCCCATGTACCAGTGCATAAGAGTTTTCAACCATTTGCCACAATGTAGATTCAAGAAAGTAGTTGAGGCATGTACATATGTCTTAAAGGATTAATAAAATATAATTATTATTATCATTATTGTAAATCAACTCTTTGAGGCATGCTTAGAATCAAATGATGGAATCATGTGGAATGACTCACAAGACTAACTAACTGAGGTCATTTAGGACATTTGATCTGAGTATAAGGTACATTAATCAAGTATATTATGTATGTGTACTCGCTCCAAGAATTATTGACGCCCCGGGCGAAATTATGTTGGTGACGGCCCATCCAGTAACATTTTGATTCCCAAACTTCTTAAAGAGAGAATATATAGTCCGATTGTATTCAAATTTGATGTGAGGAAGTTTTTGACAACAGTGTTGTATAGACAACACTGAAAATTTTAGATCTCATAGGAGTTGAAACCTTCCAGATTTTTTTAGTGGTTAATTTCTTCAATTTCGATGCAGAAAAATTGTTTCTGGTCGATTTCATCATACAGGGTGTCCCAGAAGTCGATGTCCAGTCGGAATCGGGTAAAAGACTAAGTTGTGTATTTTTCCAATCCCATGTTATTCTGAACAGTGCACCTGTAACTTGTAACCTTCAATTTCAAGGCAACTTTTTCATTTTGGGAGATAATATCACTTCAAGTGTCATCATCAAGTATACAAAAATATTATTTCGCCCAACTCTAACTGACCGTACTGAAAACGAATTGTATTGCATCAGTTTGGCGAGTGATATTTAAAGTAGATTTTGTAGAGATTCTAAAATGTTATAACACACACTGCAGCATTCCTCAGATTGGGCAAAAAAAACTAAGTTTCGAATAATTTCTTTCAACTAGCTTAAAACGATTCAAGTGTGTCCGATGCATGTCTTGAAACCTCAAAGAATCTTATCATGAAAATTGAGGTCTTCGATTTTTGTTTTTATTTTTCTTCAAGCCTGTTATCCGATTCTGGCTTGACGTTGTTTTCTTGGACACCCTGAATATGTAAAATAATTTGAAGCCACCAAATATTAATCTTGTTCATTTGCAACTGCTTGAATTCTCATTGATGAAAAGTGCCTTCATTTACCGTCACTTCCGAAAATGAAGTGGCAGAAACCCCACTCAACATAATTGCTTCAAGAATAATATTTTTGAGGTATTTCTCAGGGCTGTTTCCATTTTTCGTTGATGCCTCTTACCTGCAGAATGTACCCACGGCAGTTTTATATCTTTTGATCCAGATCATAAAATCCGGTGATTCCAGCTTCAGTAATATTTTTAAAAAGATGGGGTTTTATTGACAGGTATCCGAAAAAAAACACACTTCCAGAATAGAAAATAAAGGGATGCAGAAACCATTATCAATATACCAACACCGGGGGCATTTGAAAAAAACAATACGTGCCTGATACGATTCTCTACAAATGCCTCAAAGTATATATTTCTGGATTTAAATTGAGTTAATACATTTAGGGAATACTCCAAGTACCAATCTTGTTTCAATAGGAATGTTAAAAACACGGTATTTCTGAACAAAAACACTTAGTTTTGTCCGATTATATCTGCAATTAAAAAGCAATATATTCCGCAGCAAAACGAGCTCCTTCTTCGATTTTCCTGAGGATTAGCTTGTACACACTAATAAAATGTTTAAATTTTTCTGGATATCTTTCAATCTATAATTTATCAACCTAACCTAACCCATTTTGTATCCAAAACAATCGAAGCAATATTATATTGATATTTTATAGAGCATTTGATGAGACGATGCCAGATTGTTGATTTTTCGGATTACCTAATATAACCAAAGATAGTCTTTGTTATATAATTTTCCTGTGATTCGATGATATTTCAAATCAAGGAATGCATCCAGGTTACTTTGGAAATTCATGATGTTTTCCTCAAATTTTATCGTATGCAATTAGGAATAATTCGAAAACGACGCGCTCAATCAAAAAAAACAAAGGAATATTTTTACTTTCTAAAATGATTGCTTTTTTCGAAAATATGAACTATTCATCTTTTTCAAGTGGTTTATTGCTGTTTGCGTGGATTCATGAGTCGACTACGCTATAACTTTCATACCAGGAGAAATATGGAATGAGTTTCAATTGAAGAATATGCACCATGAAAAGAGTAAACAATCAACCAGAATTCAGTTCATTTAAAATAGAAGTCCAAAGATAAGGAAAGAAAAGTATTTTTTCAATGGATTTGAGAAACTGTGTATCTTTCAAACAAAACCGAAATTGGAAAAATGTCACAGGAAAAAAGTGTATCGTTTGATGTAATAATCTACAGTTGAATATGTGTACAAGTCAACGACTTGGCCTGTTTACACAATACGTAAAAATTGGGACTACCTCATGCTGTGTTGGGTAGAGTTTCAGTTAACCAACTGAAGTGCGGTTCAATTTTATTTAATGAAAAATTTACCGTGTTTCTGAATAAAAAAATAAGAGATCTAATGGTCTGTATATAATTATAAGGTTTTATTGAAACCCAATACAAATGAAAGGATAAATGCACCCAAATCAACAATTGCAAGGTCTTACCTATTTCAGCGAAACGGTCAACCAGATCTTGTCGGTTACTCCTATTTCCATGAACAGAGTGATCGAGCTCGACAAACGAACATGGAATGGAGCTGACGTGAAAATCCGTTGCTAAAAATGTTAAATTAGGAACACTTATTCTTGTGACTGAATAAAAACCACGCCACTGGTAACAGTCTTTTTCGAGCGAAATTCGCACAAACGAATGTTCTTAATTAAATAATGTAAAATGTAATTCAAATGAATCGAAATCACTAGAATTGTTAATCACAAGAAAAACTGAACTCTTCTGAATTCTAGAAAGGAAACAGAGGAAATTTAAATAGGCGGTAGCAGATATATTCACGATTAAGGCAATCAATGAACTGAATGAAAAATATGAAAAATGAAACAAATATATGCGACATATGCACTCCACAGCTGACGATTTCTTCTCGCGCCTACACTACATATGGGATTTCCCTAAGTACGGAGAAATTAAATTAATCTTGAAATGAATGAAAATGAAAATTTCAGAAAAGTTATCTGAACCGTTTACTTGGCGTGAGTGAACATGCTGTGATTCTGAATTCAATTGCCCATGATATCTCACACATATTTTATTGCGGAAAAATTTGAAGTAGGGATTAAGGACTCACTTTTTTTTGAAAACCTCTCAAAACTGTGCCTTTTCTCGTCGGTGTTGGTAAACTGTTCATGAATTGGCTTCTGTTCGTTGCTACAAGTTTCGTCATTCGCATTCAAATTTCATTCAATGAGAACTAAACATAGCAAACTCATGTATTGTGGGTATGAATCTCAAATTGTGAATATTCTAATGTGAATTCCGGGACCTTTTTCCTCCAACTTATAGGGAAATGCCCAATCAAGACTTTGCTGACTAAGATTCAACAAATCAGAGGCATTTATTCCTAATTAACTCAGTCCGCTGAAGCCACCAAATATCACTGATAGATAGATTCTTTATGTTCCCGGACTAATTTACCTACTCTGGAGCGTCGAGGGAGGAAGGAATCGGGAAACGGTGCTCTTCCTGGCCATTTATTGATATTGACACACGACGGCTCTATCGCTGCGAGTAATGGAGTGCTGGAGTTAGCGCAAACAACTTATTTCCACAGGGAATTGTCAACAGAAGACTTCATTTCATAACTCAATTTTTATACCGACCCCTTATCCCAACAACCTGCTGAGTGAGATCTCTCCGAGCGAGCCATTGGCGTACGTTGAACTTC
This sequence comes from Adalia decempunctata, assembly GCA_951802165.1. NCBI lineage: Eukaryota > Metazoa > Arthropoda > Insecta > Coleoptera > Coccinellidae > Adalia > Adalia decempunctata. The sequence continues at coordinate 9,908,002 of OX637697.1, forward strand.
TGAAAGTCAATCAATTGGCTCCTAATTTCTCGCTCTGATTACTCTGGTAACGATTCTAATTGAGAATCATATTTCACGAAACTAAAATCATTCGATATTTCAATAGGAAACTTGAAAGGGAATACCAGTATTTGATCAAAATTGTTTGACCTGATTCGTTTTCTCTTATCGAATTGTTGTACTCATCCAATTTCGGCCTTTTAGTCTAATCTGATGCCATTCGATTCTTTATCAATACCTTGAATTCTTACTACTTGAAACTCATATTTTTGAACGTGAAATATTACGGAATTCCATCGAAAAATGTTTCCTCAACAAGCACAATTGTCGCATCTTGATCTCGGAAACTCCAAGAATTATTGTGGAAAAGCCTCTTAATCCTCTGGCGGGATCATTGGACCTTAGTTTTTCGAGAATCAGGCTAAAGCAACAGTTACGGTGAATGGATCGCGCTATCGAGAGATGATTATGATTTTTCATGGCCGAAGTTAGATTGTATTGATCTGACCAACGATACTTTCAACAAGACGGGGATACGTGCTACCCAAACAACTAAATCATTGATCTTTTACAAAAAAAGTTTTCGGTACGTGTTATCTCTCGAAGAGTCACAATTGACCACCGAGGTCTTGTGGTTTAACACCTTGCGACTTCTTCCTTTGGGACCGTGGCTGGGCTCCTGGCCCATGGAATTCGTGAGGCTATCGAGAACATGGGGCATCCACATTGCCATTCGGTTATAGAAAATTTCATGATAAGGTTATGGTCCTGTAGTCGTGGTCGTATTGGTCATTTGGCTGATGTTATACTGACTGACGAAAAAGCTCAATTTTTTTTTGGTAAATCATAGGTAGTACAGCAAGGAGTAAATGATTAAAATTCAGAGAGAAAAACGAAGTGTTACAATTTTTTTAATGAATTTGTAAATAATGTGTTTGTCTACTGCTATTATCTCTACATTCTGTAGCATTCCAAGTTTGTAAATCCTAGGAACATTATGGAAAGAGAAAATGGGGCAACCCTGCTCTGAAGGGCTAAGGGTAGATTTACGTTAAAGGGGGTTTCATACGTATATTTTTGGCTTGTGATGTGATCGTCTAGATTGGTAGAAATCTATGTTATGTCGCAGTAATTCGGATTTGTAATAACTCAGATTAGTGAAATATAGGATGGGAAATAATGAGGTAAAATAGATAAATAATACACTAGATTGGACATAAAGATGGAACAAGAGCCTTTATTCGTCCAGCACCATAATTCGAGGAACCATAGCCATATGAAGGGATAAAAACGAACCAAATCCAATTCCTCATTGGATTTGAAAGCAAAAACCCTTTTAGCATTACAGATGATATGTTTACAATCCATAGAATAATTATAATAAGAAGAGCACTGGTGATATGTACAATATGGAGCTTCCTATACTCCGGTAAGGTTATTACTGGCACAATTGTGATAAAAAGCAGAATCCAATACATCCAAAGTTATCCAAAGGTTATAGGCATATAGAGTGTGTCACCTGATTATTAATGAAATTCATAAGCAGTATCCTTGTAGTTCCTAGTGTGAGAATCCTTTCTTCCAAGTGTTATGTGTGAGATCCTAGCAGTCGCCTTGTTTTGGAAGGGACGATAAACTCCTTGTATTTCCTGTTAACTTATGAACGGTGGAACCAGATCGAAGCAATCCTTCACTTGTCAGGCTCGCCATGGCCCGAAGACGAGGCTATGTTTACTGAGGACGTTCGTTAGAGAACTCTCAGAGGAAGTCTCGTTGCCACTGTTGTGGGGGATGTTTTCTTGGCACAGACGATATAAACAGTTTATCCTAGGCCTCCAAACCAGTGATTATTGTACGTAAAATATTATACTAAAAGCAACATTTCCAAATGCCTACACCATAGTGTCGAGTGAATAGTTATGTACAGTAGGCCTTACGAACAGTATAAGAATATTCCAAATGGGTTGGTAGCAGAACAGAGTTCCACAATATTCAATAGAAATGCAATAATAAAATAGAACAAGCTTACATGAGATTAAATCCTGTGAAATGAAATAGAGTTATTTAAAATGGGGACCGTGTACATACCAGATAACAAAGAAGCGTCTTTAAAATATACTGAAATGGCGGATTTCTAGAAGAGGAACCCCATTTCAAAGGAACACCATTGTGAACCAAAATGAAAGTGAAAAACAGACAGCAGCAGTCCAGTGAAAGTGAAGTAAAAAAAAGCCCTCCCATTCGTTGTCGTTTCAGAGGTTAGTTTTTTTTCCACAGAATCGTATTTCTTCGATGGTCACAGAAGAACAAGTTCACTTCATGGTGGATCTTCGATATGATTAAAATCTCCTATTTATAAAGATGCGAATTGCCTAAAGTATTGCTTGAAGTCGTACTAAATTCATCATTCATAGAATTATAAAATAACTAGCTGGCCCGGCGAACTTTGTACCGCCTGAATTATACTTATAAGTTGTATAAACTTACCATTGTTTTTTTTCAAGCAGGAAATAAATGAGGCAAAATCAAAGTTCAAAATATACAAAATTTCAATAATTTTGTAATTCACATGGAAATAATTCTCTTAATTTAAGCGATACCCAATTGTTGAACATATAATAACTTTGGAAAAGTTTTCACCTCAGGCGTGAAAACTTTTCCGGAGTTCGAAAAAATCCGTCTGCATACCGATAATCATTCTCTCTTATATTTTCACAGACGTTAATTTCCCAACTATAATAACTTTTTGTTTTTAATTGTTGTACAGTTCTCTTTTTGCAGTACCTCAGGTGACTGGGAATAGCAGGAGTATAATCCATATTATACCTTTCCTCTAATATGAATCAAAATGTCAAGAATATGAACAAAAATTATTCCTTTAAAAAACTATCGACTATTAACACAGCCCCTCGACCAGAATTAAAAAATCAGTCATTTGTTAATAGCCCAACCGCCTCAACCTGAAGTGGCGAAAACAAAACTTTTCTAATATTCTCAAAATCTAATCAGTGGTCACATCATTATTTTAGACATCTTAGTTAAGCTGCTAAGCTCAAAATAATGGGTAAAAATCTTGACGATATCAAGCTCGTTAGAAGACAAATCGAGATGTTCAAATGTCCATAGTACGATCGACACGGCAAAATTATCAACACTGTGAATTGTGTTGAACTCATATTCAAATTTATTGATGGTCATTCGACCAGATCAGATTAGGCAATCCATGAAACATTATTGTATATCATAAGTGAAAGCTCGATGAGCAAACGTTTCAAAATTATTAACGCTTACAATACTGTCTCTGTGCAAACAGAAACACGAATATAATATGTCAATTACTAATTATGGGCAATTTTGGATTCAGTTATTTCCGAAAATATATCTATTACCCAAACAGAAATTCGAAAGCATTTCAAAAATAAAGAAAAAAGATGAAGATGGCCAACTCACGTTTGAAACTGATCGTCAAAATCAGATACTTGATCTTTCAGTAAAAATTCACTGTTCCACCAACTTGAGATGTTTACCCGCTTTTTGATCTGACTTCCATGTTACCATGAGTTCTATGCGAATCACATATCGCCATCTAACAGCGGTAATATCAACCTACGACTACGTACAGTAACAGACGACTACGCATCAACGGTAGCGACACCTAGTGGCCTTATTCAAAAGAAGGAAAAGCATTTCCTGCATAAGTAAAACTCTCATCAATTTTTTCGAAGTTTTATTGTATTTTATAACAACCAGACCGTAGACGATTCCATAAATGAAATTTCATAACAAACAGTCCAACCGATCTCGAGTTATAAATGGTGTAACCAACATCTTTCTTTTATATATATAGATATCAAATAAGTTCATTCAACGTAGTTCCACGTTTCGACAATAGACGTTGCAAAGTTGGAAGCCATGGAGTAGTCTGGCAACGGTGCATTTTATTTTATTGTAGGGTAGGAAATTCAGATATGTTACAATTCTACATTCGATTTTTTGCTCATTGTATCTTCATTTCACAAGATAGTCAACTGAAACATGGCATACATATGGGGACATGCCAATTTCGATCCCAAATCTACGTGGTAATATTATTTCTGTGAAACTGCCCCCTATATAGTCCTCTGGACCTCAATTTTGGTGAGCCACTGTTAATTTGAAAAATGTGTTGCCTCTATCAACTTTATGGTTTTTTGCAGTGTTGTCGAATCTGCTTCCGATTTCGAAAAATCTGCACTACTTAATCCACCTGTTTTCATAATATTTATAAATGGGTTTGACGTCTGCGAAATTATAAGAGAGAAAGCGTTAACGGCATACAGAATTTTTTTTTTGAAATCCCGGAAAAAGTTACAAACCGAGCAGGAATCAAAGGGAGACGCAGGTTCTATTCCTGCTCGGTGTGTAACTTTTTCCGGAATTTCAAAAAATTTTCTCTGAGCCGGTTATGCGTTCTCTATAATTCATAATATTAATAGATCACGTTCTTGATAGATAATAAAGTAGATTTCACGAGAACGAGGACAAAATCTTGTATAAAGCAAAACTATATTCGAAAGTCAACGTTTCGTTCGAATTTACAGACTTCATCAGGACTGTGAAGGAGACGAAAGGAACAATATGAGAAGACAAAATATCACAGATTCAGCAAACTTACCCTGAATAAACATTGCAAAATTAAGTTGTATAAATAAAAACAGAGTGAAAACTTGAAGACATAGGGAATAAATAAATTAATCAAAAATACAAAGACACGAAAAATAACGAAATATTGAATCAATATGAAGGTAAACAGTTCAGTGGAAACATATCCGACAAACCAAGCAATGGAAATCGACATGTGATATCTAGGTCGACATACGTTCTTTGAATAAGTTCCTTTTCTCTATAACTAGCTGGCCCGGCAAACTTTATTCCACCCTAATGATACTTACGGTGGATTTCACAAATCGCAATCACCGGTGATCGGATATCAACGGCTTGGTTCTCTGATTTTTGAACTGTCAAATGTTTCGATGGATATGAGCTATCACACAGAACAGATACACAAAAATGATATGTCATGATATGTCAATCACCAATAATGGCAATTTTGGATTCAGTTATTTCCGCAAATATATTTATTACCCAAACAGAAATTCAAAAATGTTTCAAAAATTCTTCTCTTTTTACTCTTCACGTCAGACCTGCCAGCTAAGGTGAAATCATCTTGCGTACTATTTGCCGATGACGTCAAAATTTACAGCAATCCATTTTTGGGATCAGTTCTTCAGGAGGATCTGGAAGCCATATGGCGGTGGTCCAACACTTGGCAGCTTCCACTTAATTTGGATAAATGCAAGGTCCTTCATATGGGAAAACATAACCCCAAACACCCCTACCACTTGTCCCACCATGTGATTGGATCAGTTGCATCGCAGTCGGATCTAGGGGTCATTATCACTGAGGATCTGTCCTGGTCGGAGCATATAGCAGCTGTTTTCAACAAAGCCAAGAGAATGTCGTTCCTTCTACAGAAAAACTTTGGACGTTGTGATCCTCGCACTTGCACCATACTCTACACCACATTTATTCGGCCCATCCTTGAATATGCAGGTCCAGTTTGGGCCCCGGTGCTGGCCCGGGATGTAAATCACCTTGTGTCCATCCAACGAAGAATTAGCAGGATTCCATATGGTAGAATATGTGTGATTACTCCTGAAGATGAGCTTCATAGAGCTCGAAACATGTTGAGGTATTAATAATCACCTAAGTTGTTTATCTGGTAGAGTTTTCTTTTACCCATTATGGATCACCCAGATATTAGGACATTCACTTCAAATATGGTAGAAGAAGACCCACCTACGAGGAGAGACTTTCTATAATGCGTCTCACTCCATTTGCAAACCGCCGTCTGAGGGGTGACTTGATTACAACATATAGAGCCCTTCACGGCTTGTTCAACATAGATGTGTCCCACCTCTTTCGCCTGAATGCTGACACAACTTCAAGTTGGCAAAGGAGAGGTTCCGGTCCACCAGCAGAGAACACTTCCTCTCCAATAGGGTTTTTATCTCCTGGAATGGTCTGTCGCCGGCGGCAGTGAATGCCCGCTCAGTGAACAGCTTCATGAGTGCTCTGGACGAGTGTCTTGGGAGTGTTCCCTCGTAAAACTGTTTGAAATTTCGGGAGTGTGTTGTGTACATTAGTTAAATTCTTTTTTTTCTCTTTTTTCATTATTCCTTACAATGTCAATTCGAATTTATTTTATTCTCTATGTGAGTTTAAAGATTTCGATCTCAACTCTTCTGTATTATCATAATAATAATAATGATAATAATTATGAGGAAAGCTGAGAACGGACAATTCACGATTGAAACTGATCGCCAAAATCCGATTTACTTGAAATTTCGATAAAAATTCACTGTGATATTCAACCGCTTTTTGATCTGTTAATAGCCTTTCATGGTACTATAAGCCCTATGTAAATTACACGGTAATTGATGTCATATGTTTTTTTTCGACCATTTCAAACCACGACAACCGAAATGCTCGAAGAAAGAACAGATGACATCAATCGATGGCCGCGAAAGCCTCAACAAATTCATCGTCATTTGATTGTGATAATGTCAAATATAGTACCTTCACGATTACGTTATTTGGAATGTATAAAACTATAAAAATAACTGATAATCATCAGTCATAATGAGTTAATAGCGCCATCTGAAGTGGTAAGAACGAAACTTTTTCCATATCTCAACGAAATCTAATCATTTTAGGCATCTGTACTCCTACGCTTAGACATTTTGCTTTTGCCCAACAGCGCAGAGTTGTAGGCAACTCAAACTACACACTATTACAGTGACCATAGAGGGAATATAGTCACTGTACACACTATTTGTTTATATCGCCATCTAACGCGGAGAATATCAAATGAAGTACCAACGAATAAGCGGTAGCGTAACTGTAACTGTAGCGACATCTAGTGGCCTTACTCAAAAGGAGGAAAAACATTTCCTGTATAAGTAAAATTTTCATCGATTTTTTCAAAATTTTATTGTATTTTATAATAACCAGACCGTAGACGAATTCATATATGAAGTTTCATAACAAACAGTCCATCCGATCTCGAGTTATAAATGGTGTAACCAACATCTTTCTTTTATATATATACTAGCTGGCCCGGCGAACTTTGTTCCGCCAAAATAGTACGGTGGATTTCACAAATCGTAATCACCGGTGATCGGAGATCAACGGCTTGGTTCTCTGATTTTTGAACTGTCAAATGTTTCCATGGATATGAGCTATCACACAGAAAAGATACACAAAAATATTATTTCATAATATGTCAATCACTAATAATGGCAATTTTGGATTGAGTTATTTCCGCAAATATATTTATTACCCAAACAGAAATTCAAAAACATTTTGAAAATTATGAGAAAAGATGAGAATAGACATCTCACGATTGGAACTCATCGCCAAAATCCGATTTACTTGACATTTCGATAAAAATTCATTGTGATATTCACCCGCTTCTGGATTTGTTAATAGCCTTTCATGGTACAAGCCCTATTTAAATTACACAGTAATTGATGTCATATGTTCTTTTTTCGACCATTTCAAACCACGAAGACCGAAATGCTCGAAAAAAGAACAGATGACATCAATCGATGGCCGCGAAAGCCTCAACAAATTCATCGTCATTTAATTGTGATAATGTCAAATATAGTACCTTCACGATCACGTTATTTGGAATAAATAAAACTATAAAAATAACTAATAATCATCAGTCATAATGTGTGAATAGCGCCATCTGAAGTGGTAAGAACGAAACTTTTCCCATATCTCAACGAAATCTAATCATTTTAGACATCTGTACTCCTACGCTTAGACATTTTGCTTTCGCCCAACAGCGCAGAGTTGTAGGCAACTCAAATTACACACTATTACAGTGACTATAGAGGGAATATAGTCACTGTACACACTATTTGATCAAATCGCCATCTAACGCGGAGAATATCAAATGAAGTACCAACGAATAAGCGGTAGCGTAAATCTAACTGTAGCGACATCTAGTGGCCTTACTCAAAAGGAGGAAAAGCATTTCCTGTATAAGTAAAATTTTCATCGGTTTTTTCATAATTTTATTGTATTTTATAATAACCAGACCGTAGACGAATCCATATATGAACTATGAGAATTTTCTTCTTGAAATTACCCAAGGAATCTCCCCTTTCCGTTTGTAACTTCAATTTAGCAACATCCTGTGCCTGTATATTCGTAGATTTAGTTCTCGGGAGGCGGCATTCCAGATGAATTTTTCAAGAAAAGTAATGAAATCATTGCATTTTCATGAGTTATGTGAGCAATTTTCAAGTCAATCCCTTGAGTGAATAGTCTAGCTGATAAAAGCGTTATAAACTTATATTATACATTTGCAATTTGGATTTCAGTTTCGACAACGACTGACGAGAAGAAGATTGGAAGTACGACACCAGACGTGAAACTAGGAATCAAAAGACAAAGGCCTAAAGCATCATCTCCTAACCGTCAGGGACCTCAACAATGCCAAGTACGTATGAACGTTCAGGATTTATCACTATTCAAAGGACAATTTGAGGTCAACATCGAAACATATTTTCCACTATATTTATTCCTATCACATTTCTGATGTGCAGAATGAAAACGCTATTCACGAAGAAACATGTTCGTTTAAGTTATAAAGGAGAAAGAAGACAGAATTTACAAAGAATCCAGAATATTACTGGAGGATCTTATATCCCCTTTTATCGTGTATAAACAGTGGCGATAAGTCATCACATTAAATTTAGTCTAGCGATATTCAGAAACTTTTTTTGAGGACTCATTTTACAACCAGGGCTATATCATTTCGTCACGGTGTCTGTATTGTTCAAATATTTGATCAGGGATGGTCTCAATTGAGTTCGACTCAGTAACACGAATCCTAGTGCAAATTCAATTCTGTCCGTTTGTCCGTCCGTGAAATTTTCAGGGTAGGTTCAGATCCCAAATGCCGCGGTCAAGTTCTTTATAGGGCAGGATTCGACCAATGCTTTAGTGAATATGGCCATTCGAAATTTTATTTTCCTGATAACCATTTCGAAACAATCTACATGCAATTTTTTTTTCTGTTGGATTCTTCTTTTTCCCTCAATGCATTAGCCTTTTCAAGAATTTTTCGATTGCAAATTTGTAACAACTTTTCAATACTAAGGCTTCGTTCAGATGCTTTACCACTTTATGCACTTCACCCATAACTTCCAACACGGTCTTCACTCCGAAACGAACGTCATTTAGAAATTCCTCAGCATATTGATAAAAAAATTGCAAAACCTTCAGAATACTGACATTTTATAGCTTTCTCCACCTAGTAAACGTTTGTCTAAGATGTCTTAAATGATGGTATGTAAGTACTCATAAGATTTTGTTTCCCCAAAATTGGGGATTTGAGAGAAGCTTCTCTCTTCACAAGTGGAAATTAACAAAATATTGCAATGCCATATCAACGAACAATAACTATAAGAAGTGTCAGTGTAGAGTTCGTCGTCAAAAAAGTGAACCAGAGTCACGCAATGAATAAAAAGAAGATGTCCACCGAAATTTTAAAAATCGAAAAATTGGAGTATCGAGCCATCATCAAGTACCTACCTGTATTTAAAAGGGTTAAGAGGTAAGCATATTTACGAAGATATGCTTAATACCCTTGGTGATCAATGTCTTTCGTATGCGACCGTGAAAAATTGAACTGCAAGTTTCAAAGTTTTCCATTGAAGATGATGACCGATCGGGGAGGCCAGTTTCTGTGTCAGTCCCCGAAAATATCGATGCAGTTCATGACATGATTTTATCAGACCGTCGAATTGGGCTAAAACGGATATCTGAAGCACTGACGATTTCATACGAACGCGTTCATCATATAGTTCACGTCAATTTGGACATGAGAAAAATTTCTGCAGAATGGATCCCCAAATGTTCGTATGTTGACATAAAGCGTGCAAGGGTAGAAGCATCGCGTTCGATCTGTGCTCGATTTGAAAACGATGTAGACTTCTTAAAACGAATTGTTACTATGGATGAGACTTGGGTACATTTCTACGATCGAGAAACAAAGCAAAAATCGATGGAATGGCGACACTCTGGTTCTCCATTACCTAAGAACATTCGTGTCCAAAAATCTGCTGGAAAAGTTCTTGCTTCAGTTTTTCGGGATTGCCATGGAGTAATCATGATTGTTTTTTTGGATAAAGGTAGAACAATATCTGGAGATTACTATTCTATATTACTGACCACTCTACCGGAAAAAATTAAAGAGAAAACACGACGAAAGCTGTCCAAAGGGATTTTGTTTTTACAATACAACGCCCAGTACACAAATCCCATGTTGCCATGCAAAAAATTCGTGATTTAGGTTTACAATTACTAGAACACCCCCCTCATTCACCAGATTTGGCTCCGTCCGGCTATCATCTCTTTCCTCAACAAAAAAAAAATTAAAAGGTCGTAAATTTTCTTCCAACGAGTAGGTAATGAAAGCTGTGGAGAACTGTTTTGCAGAGAAAGAAACATTTTTTTAAAGGTCTAGAGACGTTGCATGTTCGCTGTAATAAATATATTCAATCAAGAGGAGAATATGTTGAGTAATAAAACATTTTGACATTGAAATTTTGTTTGGTTCTATAGTAGGCTAAGAATTTTTCAATATATTCTCGTAAGAGAGAATTATTAATCGGTATCCAGACGAATTTTTGAATTTCGGAAAAGGTTTTCACTTCGAACGGGAGTCGAACCACGTTTCTTTGAATTTCCGGCCCAAAGTGCTAACCAATTCCCAGTGGACACACACACGTTGAATAAATGTTTTTTTAACGTTGATTTGTAGAAAAAAACGTTATCAGTTGATTCTTCAACGTTAATAAAATACGTTTCAATAACATATATCAAACGTAATTTTACAATAATCAGTTATAAAATTGAGTGCTAATACGTTTCCTTCCGAAATTATTATAACGTTTATGAAAGATGTTATTTTAACGTTCTTATGTAACGATTCCACAACTTCTAGTTCATTAGAATCGTTTCAAATACGTCTCCAGTCAACAGTACGAATACCTTTATGGCAAATGATATTTAAACGTTATCTGATGACAATTCCACAATTTCTCATTAATTTTTATAGTTTAAAATACGTATCCAGTCAACAATATGGATACGTTAATGATTTACGTATGTTCAACGTACTTTTCTTACTTCCAGAAGAATAATAGTTCATCTGAAAAAACGTTATTATGAAAAAGATTGCTAACGTGTGTTCTGAACGTTTTTTTAACGTCCATTTTTCAACTACTAGTCTATTTAAATTGTTGAAAATACGTATCCTGTTAACAATACGAATACGTTTATGAAAATCAGTATTTAAACGTTATCTAATAACAATTCCACTATTTTTCATCAATTTTTATCGTGTAAAATACGTATCCAGTCAACAATATGGATACGTTAATGACTTACGTATGTTTAACGTACTTTTCTTACTTCCCGAAGAATAGTTCATCTGAAAATACGTTATTCTGAAATCGAATTTTAACGTGTGTTCTGAACGTTTTTTCAACGTCCATTCTTCAACTTTCTAGTCCATTTGAATTGTTTAGAATACGTATCCAGTCAACAATACGAATACGTTTATGGAAAATGTTATTTAAACGTTATATAAGAACAATTCCAAAATTTCTTATTGATTTGATGGAAGGGTCATAAAAGTTGAAAATACTTCAGATGAAAAACAATATAAGGTGCAATTGAATTAGATGTATTTTTCCTTCACATTTCATTTCACGCTACTGAGGTAAATACGCAATTATTAAAAATGAAAAGGAGGATAATGTCACTAAGTTGGAACAAACTTAGTTGTTCCAACTTAGGGACATTATCCTCCTTTTCATTTTTAATAATTGCGGGCCCTTAACCGTATGAACCGCCGGTATTCGACTTCCCTCTGTAAATGCATGAGACTTCATATAAGTACTTGCGAAACTCCGTATGGGAAAAATGAATGTACGTAGAGATCTAGTTTTTGAGGGAACCTCCGGGATGAAGCGTAGACATTTGCCCCCTAGGTGGAACTACTATACAAAACTGTACTCAATAGTTCTTGGTAGGGAGTAATATAAGTTCTGCCGTTTCAGTTAGTTCTCATCTCAGGATAAGGCTATATGTATCTGATGGCGGCTAATAAGCCAGAAATCAGTAATGCATTGTCTTCCTGAGGTGGTGCCACCTGGTGGTGTACTTCGGAAACTAGATCTCTTCTAGTCCAATTCTCAAATATAGAGAGAGAGAGCAAAGTTTATTCACGGCCATCGACCTGAGATCCTTCAGCCAATCTCAAATATATATGCACGTTATAAATTAATGTTCAGACTGAGCACAAGGTACACTTTATATGATATGGTGGAAATAAACGTTATTTATACGTTATCGGTTAGACAGTAAACTTGTATGGTAGAATAATATACATACACGTTATAAATTAACGTTGATATTGCGCCCAATTTATATTTAATCAATACGTTGAAAAACTACGTTCATGAAGTATATATGATATGGTATAAATAAACGTTATTTATACGTTATCGGTTAGACAGTAAACTTGTATGGTAGAATAATATACATACACGTTATAAATTAACGTTAATATTGCGTCCAATTTATTTTTAATCAATACGTTGAAAGACAACGTTTATTAATAACTAAATTCTCGATGCAAGAAAACGTTTTTTCCCGCGACATTTTTACTGTTTTTCAACGTTTGGTTATGTAACATCTTTTCAACGTGCGCGTGCCCACTGGGTTACACTACCGAAGTTACTCATCTTTCCGAAATTCGCTGTGAGTGATGCCACGCAGACTTTTTCCGAAATTCAAAAATCCGTCTGAATACCGATTAATAATTCTGTTTTTCTCTTCATCGCAGGTGACGCTATTCACGAATTATGACTGATTTCTATTTGTTATATCAAAATTTCGAATTTATTCTGGTACACGTGTTTTGTTGATAGTCGATAGTTTTTTCAAGAAATCACCATCTGTTATGTGTGGTTGTTAAACCATTATTGATTGACCAAAACTTACCATACAAGAAATGTCTCCACTCCAACTAAACGAGAATCTCTTTCCACATCTGAAAGCATTAGAGATATCCCGAAATCAATTAAATAGAGAAAAATGAGCAAAAGGAAGAAATTAAACAAATTTTCCATTTATTCCGTCAGAATGATACTTGTATAATGACGGTAATATTTCTATTAAAACAATAGCTTCATTGAAATGAAGTCCCCTAACAAAGACGAGTCTCATTTCCTTGTCAGAAAAGACTTAGTGATGCTGATTACGGCATTATGCAGAACCTCACTTATTCGTAGGGAAACGTTACAGAGAGAATGGTTCATAATTAATCACACGAATAAATAAACCGTTGCTCCAGGAGAAATTTGAATTTCTGCCGTGGAGTTTCAGGGTCAGCTCATAAAGAAGTGGATACATACTCATTTTATTAATTCATTCAACTGAAAAGACCATACAGGGTGAGTCTTTGACTTGAACATATATCTTAACTCTGAATTCGAATACGGCTCTGATAAAGCAATTTCAAAGAAAGTGATCCAACTACGTGCCTGATAAGATTCTCTGCAAAAACCTCAAAAATCATATGTTTCGATTGGAATTGTGTTTATACATTCAGCGAATACTCAAGTATTAACCTTATTGGAATGAGTATGTTGAAAACACGATAGTTCTCAACAAAAACACCTAGTTATCTGCAATTGAAAAGTCATAATTCTCCCATAAAATAATTTCCATCTTCTATTCTCCTGACGATTAGTTTGTAAATTCTAATTACTTGTTTATATTTTCCTCGATATATCCCAAAAAACCCTATAAAAATGGTATTTCATTCAATTTTTGATTCATCAACCAAACCTAACCAATTTTGTATTCAAAACAATAATCTTCTTCGAATATTTCACAGAGCTTTTGAGAAGACGATGCCAGATTGTTGATTTTCGGATAGCATATATAGTCCAATCCAAGAATCATTGACATCTCGGGCGGCTTTGGAAAATCGAAATTAGGTTGGTAGTGCCCGTTCAGTGATACTTTGAGTTGCAGAATTCAGGTTGGTGTTGGAAGTAACACTGACGTTTTGTTCTGTCATCAATATTCGAACAAATTTGGCAAATAATTGAGCAAGTGAAATAAATATCTTCAGAATGAGGCTCTTGAAGAGTGTACAGCTAATAAATGGAAAGGCTTTCCACAGCACATATAAAAAGAAATAAGATTAGAAGATGAGTCGAAATATATGGGAGGTTGCTGATATAAAATCTTTCATCATGAACATGTTGAGGTCTGCCCAGATGAGGAAATAACAGTTGTGGTTGTTGAAAAAATAGTAGGAATATTTACATTTCATATTCTACACCTTCATTGTTCACAAATATTGAAAGGTACAATGTCATGACAAAATTCTTCATATATTAAATAAATCCATTCGTTAAGTTTTGTTTCTGTCTTGATATCTATTACAATTTTCCCAATCCATTCAGTTTGCAGGTAATCGTATGTGATAATTGGAAACATTTTCATGTTCAGATTGCCGCACTTTTAAAAAATACCATTCAATTCTCAGGTTATTTCTATATTTCTTATTGCTATGACGAAAGCACAGAAAACTTTTAGTGACTTTTTTGTGACTAGAAATCAAGCGGCGACTGGACTTCCAAGGCTTGCTCTGATGTCAATAATCCTTGGATCAACTAAAGTTAGTATTACCAGTTCAGTATAGTATAGAATAATGGTGTGTTTTGCGCGTTAGCAGGCGCGCGAACACGTGCGCGTATTTGGCATTCTGGGCCCGTATTCTCGGCGAGTGATCTTTCGGTGCGTAAACGTTTTCTGTGCTAATTATGTATGGCAAACGTATACGCACCGAAAGATCACTCGCCGAGAATACGGGCCCAGACAACGCAATATACGCAAACGTAGTCCACTTTTGCGTATTTAGTATCAATTATTTGAATGAGTAAATCTCACCATAAGAACTATGAATCGACCCACGGATACTCAAACACCGGTCAGCGCCCTTTCACCCCACCACTTTTTGGCATCCATGTTTGACGTAGAATTAGCCAACAGATACGGTGTTTACATTGTAGTGTGTACTGTTTTTGAAGTTTTCTTGGTTTTGTGGGTGGAAAACGGTACTTTTTGATATTATTTCAGTTCATTAATTAGAGTAGGACTCAGAAATAAAATATTTCCAATGAGTCTTGATTGAGAAAATACAAGAAAACTGGCTAGAACTATGTATAACCTTACCTTCCAAACGTAACTTTGGGATTTTTTATTGGAAAAACTAAAAGGACTGCTGACTTATCGTTTTCACTTTCGTAATCTGGGACCCAAACTTGGTGAGTAAATTTTTTCACGTCTCCAACACAGTTACTTAAGTTCTAAATAAATCGATTATTATTATTTTTATATTCTCATTCTAAATCTTCTCGTTCTTCCATCTGCAGGAGAAATTGATTGGAAAATAAAATACGAACAGCTGCTAGAAAAAATAGTCAGCAACAGAATGAAATTGAGATTCTAAGGCAGCTATTTCAATTAGTAAAACTTGTGACGAGCAGAAGCTCGAACAAATATCAAACAATATCTCATACACATGCTGCCTATATTTATGATCGATGTCAAAAATTTAATGCTCATTTGAAATAAAACATTTTTACAGATTGGTTTTTTATTTAAGATAAAATTTACCGAATCAGAACTCAATAACCAAGTTGTCATATTTTCAATTCGAATATACCTTTTTTTGAGTTTCTATGTTTGTACGAAACGTACAGAAAATCCTCAAATCAATCAATAAAATTACAATGTTGAAGCAGATTTTATATGAACTTGAAGAAATTTTTTTTAGTGGTGAGACATAAAATGTACCATCTTTCAACATAAAAAAATATTGCTGGTATTTATTTGCTCGTATAAGAGTACCTATTGCCCTACCGAAGAACTGATTTTCTTGATAAATGCAAACTACTTTTAGCAGAATTTCGTTCTTGAATCAATGAATTTAGATTTACAGTATTAGGTTTGGAATTTTCTGTTATTCTATTTGCTTACCTTAGTACCTACCTAGCTCATTCATGGACCTAATTTTCTTAATAAATGCAACCTACTTTTACCAATATTTTGTTCTTGAATCAATGAATTTAGATTGACAATATTGGAATTGGAGCACCCTTTCTACGATCGAAGAATCTTATATTTTTTCCGTGTAGTATAAGGCAAGAAGGGAGCAAAATAAGGTAGAATTTAATAAAAATATAGCTGCAGCAATTACATTTTCATTTTAATTCGTTTTTTAGGTCAATAAGATTTATTTTACAAACAAAATTATACTAGAAAAATCATTCATACGCGATAATTAGCGATAAAAGGAATTCATCTCATTCAAAAGTTCAAATCGTTGGCTAATTTGACGTCATCACATGCTTGCGAGAATGGAGGGGATGAAAGGGCGCTGACCGGTGTTTGAGTATCCGTGGAATCGACCCATCTTAAACGTGAGTGTCTGTGAACGCATGCGTATATAGCGACAACCGGCGCGATCTGTGAACAACCATGGGGGAAATATTTTCTCGAGCTTTGTTGTTATGTGAATATGTGTAATATTAACCGTGTAGTGACGAGTTTTAAAATTCCAAGAGGATATTGTTCAGATAGAAACATCGCCACAAATTATGTAGTGCTAAGTGTTATTTTATTCTTCATTAATTCCAATTGAATACGTGGTTTGTTTCGACATTCATCATTCATATATCTGAATTTTGTATTTCATTGGCATTCATTTCTAATATGGACCGGTAAAAACATATTTTCAATAGAGACTGTGAGTACTGAATGTATAATTTCAAGCTCCTTGTTGTTCAATATTATCTCCCAAATTGGTGGTATTTCAATTTTACATGTCGCTACATCAAACGTTTTTCCATCTTTCAAATTTGAATTTTAGTCTCGACCACATTCTGAAAACATTGTTAACTTGTACTGCGATCAGAAATATTTTAATTTTTCGGCGATTCGATGATATTTGAAATCCATATCATTCTTGCGATCTGATTTTTTTTTAATTTTATCGTATAAAATTTCGATCTCTGGAAAAGTTTTTTGGTGTACTATAATATAGTGAAAAGGGGTTACAGTCCACTGCGACCTTAAGGTCTATTTTGCCCTACTGTAATAAGTAAAATATCAAATCTCCAAAGATCCAATATGTTCAAAGTTCACAAATATAGGATTTTCGCACTCTACTCGTCACGGTAAGTGATGCCAATAGACAGTTCAGTCAAAAGTGTTGGGTCATGTAATTGTCTGAGGAAATTTACAAATACTTTTCACCCTATGAGTCACCATTCCGGAGATATCACTATTTAAGAGATATCACCAACCCAATCGATTGAGATCATTCTCGGCGCCAATTTAGAATCATGACGAAGTGATACAGCCCTTGTTCAAGAAAAAAGTGCGCTCAAACATACCCTGAGACATGCTGCTTGAGGATCGCAGAAGTATAGAAAAATATAGAACGAATGGTTGACCCTGAATTTCATTTCCATGATTTTCAACGAACCAGCTCGTGGTATTGTTGCGACGAAACAGCCGATGTTAAATCTACATATTTAATGAAATTTGTATTCAATTTCAGCATGAACGAGTACATTCAATATAGGTGTAATTATTTTGCGGATGGCTTGGCGAGGATGCAATCAATCGAATTGGCAGCGAATTCAGCGTTATATTTGATCAACATTTTTGAAATGTTTGTTCATAAATTTATAAATCTGCCGCTTCATCCTCGTATCGATTCGCTATCACAACATGGATTCCAATCCAAAGTCGCCTGAATTATGGCTTTCGGCAAATAAAAATATCATCATTTTTCGGGATGACCCATGTTACCACCAACTGAAGGGTTGAAAATGATACCTGTGGGTCACAAGAATTGGATCTGTTGGGACACTGATTTTGTGAAACTTGATGTTTCATGACTTGAATTTTTTAAGAGCTTGAGAACTCGAACGAAAATAACGAGGCAGGCATATTTTTCGACCGGACTTTTTTGCGTGCACGTTTTACTCAAGCGACGGCTATGTCTATCAAGTCTACGAGGTTTTTTCGTTATGAAGGAGTTGAGTCTTATATCAGACACCTCTCCCGAAGTTGCTTCTCATCTGTATATTTTCTCTTTCGCAGTTTTTATGCTGACCGAATGTGTTTATCCTTCAATTAGAAATCCTTCTCTGTCAATGTGAAGTTCTATTTCTTCATTTTCGCAACTGGTCTCTGGGTCTTCTGCAGTACATTCTCGCTGTTTTTGCATCGTCAGCGGGGTCATTATCAACTAACTTTCTGAGGTCGTCATCTGGATGTTCACTAGCTCTTTCATATAAAACTTTTGCAGGTTTCCGTTTGATGAATGTAGTAATGGACTTCCATTTTATGTCTCTTCGAATTTGTTCATTCCTTAAAAACCAGGGGCCCATCTCAAAAACTTGTTCTCTGGGCATTGTTTCCTCTTTATATGGGTTCTCGTTGCATAGCTCTTTGCTGTTGACCCATATGTTAGCTTTGGTCTGGCGACTGCTTTAATGAACCTCAACCTAGTGTTTTTGTTTATTTTTTTTTCTGCTCATATTCGGGTATAGCCTTCTCATTGCTTCATTCGTTTTATCCACTTCATACTAAATGTGCTGTTTCAACGTTAGTCCTTTGCCTTATATTACTCCTAGGTATTCAGCATTCTGCCATTATATTTCATGATCATCATATCATCATCCTCCTCACTGCCTCTAATAAAAAGGTGGTTGCCACCCTTGATGTCAGATATCAAGGTGGAAATAAAAGCCTTTGCGTGAAGAAAATGAAAAATGAATATTTATATTCACGAAAACAATGGAACTTACCTTTGATGTTGTGCTTGTGCGGCTTATATAGTGTAGGTTCTTTATCTGGCCCTGATCCCGAAACAACCGAGATTTGTCACCAAAACCTGAAAAAATCGTGGCCGACGAAATGTAGTATCAATTCCAAGATTATATTTGGAAAAATATCGCTAAAATTATCCTCCAGCAACTATCTTATACTTCCATTCGCAATTAACCATCTAAGAATGAATTTTTGTTTTTATGTGTTCCGATCACATCAGCATATTGTTATCTCAATTTGCAACTTCGTCGCACGCATTCTTCCCTTTATTATGATTCAAATTCAAGGCGGCAAATGAACCGTTACAGTGTGAGATCTAGTTCAGGGTAGGATTTCTTGTTAATATTCCCTGCGCCCCAACATTTGTTCTATTAAGCTGAATAATCCAATAAATAAAAATTAATGCACTGCACTGCCATCTGGCGGTATACGTTTCCTATTTCGAAGGCTGAAGACTCTTAACGCTCTCCATCCATTCCTATCCTATGTGATTCTTATCCACGGTAGTCCTGCTGATCTCTTGATGTCGTCATACGTTTACTTAGTGGATGAAAAATAGGGGACGTCATCTACCTGATATGATATTCAGAGCAACTGAAAATGAAGAAGAAAAAAATAAATTCTTCCAAATAGGCCTGAAATAGTTATTCAAACAGGAATGAAGAATATCTACATACGTTCATTTTCAGGCAGATATCAAGAATTATTATATTGATTGATACAAGAACTAAATTACTTACTTTCGATTTGAACAAAATAAATGGATATTTTCTATAATACCTCATAAATTTCTTCCATAAAAACGGAACGATCATTCTTCTCATGCTGTATATAAGGGTACCTTTCCTTTCCTCCACATTCAGCTCAGCGATCTACAATTTCCACTTACAGCTAGTTCATTATAGCAACTGGAGCGGGTTGTTCTCGACGAGAGCATTGTTTGATATAGTCTATATTCTGTTTAGATACTGTCGAGTGGCACTTGCCATCAGAACGTCCAGCCAGACTCCGGGAGTGGAAGCCGGTTGCTAACCAACAGCTCTGCAGATATTTTATTACTTCCATAATAAAGAGAAAACGGGAGCGCCCTACAATGTAAATACAATTTCAATGGAACTTTTCCCTACATAATAAAACAAGGAATTTTTCATGTAGCGACGATATTAAATTCGAACAGAGTTTCTCTGTTCGTTGGTTGAAAGAGGTCTGAAATTCGAATTTCGAATTACCCACCATTCATGTGGATCAACTGAAACAAGCCATTTTAGTGATATTTGAAGAGTCAAATGTAGAGGTTTCAAAATACTAACTAGGAGCACGGTAGGCGTCAGAAAATGGTTTCGAAATATGCACGAAAAATTTCGTGGTGTACATATCAATAAGGAATTTGTTATGATAATAGATCTCAGTATACAGATATGAAAAATGTATTTGGAAACACTGGGGATTCAGAACAAAATTCGAGCAGTCTTCTAG
This sequence comes from Adalia decempunctata, assembly GCA_951802165.1. Classification (NCBI taxonomy): domain Eukaryota; kingdom Metazoa; phylum Arthropoda; class Insecta; order Coleoptera; family Coccinellidae; genus Adalia; species Adalia decempunctata. The sequence goes on from OX637697.1 coordinate 9,928,525, forward strand.
TCCAGTTGAACAGTGGAATAATCGAAACCTCAGTGCGATTCGATATCGAATAAGCGGCTGGTCTAGTATAATATAGCAGTTTCGATCGTAGAGGGGAGGCCTGGATCTCTGCTCCTCTTCGGGGATCGAAGATCGAATTCAGTCGCAATCCGAACTTGGATGCGATAGGCCATACTGTTTGAAAATAAATTAGATTCCGCGTGAATAAAAATGTTTACTGTTCAAGAAGAAATTCAAATAATAAAATGGTATTTCGGTGGTCAATCAATTGCGGAGACAATAAATTCGTTTATTGTTGCCTTTGTTCGGCTATTTCCAAAATAGTTAAAAAATTCGAGCAATGTGGATGTTTACGAACATGCCGTCATTGCAGGATTGATAGACCACCGAAGACCATCAGTGAAAATCGTTCAGTGAAAGAAGTTGATATGTGTGCTGCTGTTGAAACCAGTGCACCTTGTTCAAGTAGACAAATTGCAGAACAAGTCGATTTGGGCGATAGAACTGTTCGGAATATTTTGAGGCGAAATGGTTACAAATGTTATAAGGTGCAAACCTCTCAAGAAATTTTTCCAGAAGACCATTTCAAAAGAATGGAATTTTGCGAAAGGATGATGGAAAAAGAGAATGAGGGTAGTTCATTTCTGAGCAATATCTTATTCACGGATGAGTCAACGTTTTCCTTGCATAGAAAACATAACCCATCCGTAGTAAGATATTGGTTTAGGGAAAATTCATCGATGCAAATTAATTCCCCCGATAAGCCTAGCCGCACATTGAGCGCAGCCCAGCCCAGCACAGCCGAGCCTAGCCTAGCAGAGGATTTTGTAACACACGCAATTGAATAGAACGTCGCATATTAGGGAATCCAACGACCTGTCAACTATTTTTTTGAGGTTAGCTGGTGGTCAAACAAACCAAGTTTAGCTTTGTTCATGTAGACATTAAAACCGTTTATTTGCTTGAAAAATTGTTTTATGTGGAAATTTTTTCGATATTTCTAGTCAATCTTACTCTTAGGAATATCAGATCAGTGAAAATTATTTAAATTAAGTGCATTTTCAATAAAAAATGCTATAAATGTGTGCCAAAGTTGGATGTGCAAGTCGTTCAAATTATGAGGATTTTCTTGAATGTTTTGGAACACCCAGTGTGTGTAACTTGGTGAATCATACACATATTAAGTGACTTATCAGGAAACAAAAGGAAATTGGGTCAGCTGTCATCAAGACTTGACAATATCGAAGATGAGAAACTGAAGTGAATGTGTCTTCGTAGACACTGAAATAAGCAGTATTCAGTTCATGTAAAATGTAAAACTGATGAATATTGAAATTTATATCATATAAAAGGATAAAGAAGTTACAGGGACAGAGCTCTGATTAATATTCCTTCTCCAATACTTTCTCTTGAATCTCATCGGGCTCCCAATACTATAAGTTGTAATCATATGATTGAGTGAAATTTTCTTCGTCAGTGATACTTCAGGATACTGTTTGATATTAGAAATCATAAAAACTCACTCGTTCACTCATGAAATGCATATAAGATAATAAAATTCCTCATATTTACTGCAAGCCAGCGACCTGTCAGAAAATTTATAGGTTATCTGGAGGCAGGGTGCCACGTGGTTTGGATTGCCTAATTGCTCTGCTACGTCCAATATGCGGCGTTCTATTCAATTGCGTGTGTTACAAAATCCTCTGCTAGGCTAGGCTCGGCTGTGCTGGGCTGGGCTGCGCTCAATGTGCGGCCGGCCTAAGAGTGGAATGAAATTGTCGTATTCATTTTCAACGGACATGATGACACCCATCACTTCGCGCGTTGGGAGTGTTACTGATTTCTTCCAATCCTTCCTCTAATCTAATTCGATCCGAGATCCCAGATCGTTGCGCTCTGGCCTCTGGAATCTCCACTACAAACTGCCATAAAACTAGACCAGCCGCTTATTCGATATCTAATCGCACTGAGGTTTCGATTCTTCCACTGTTCAACTGGACTAGATGACTGCTCGAATTTTGTACTGAAACCCCAGTGTTTCCAACTACATTTTCCATATCTGTATTATTGACCAATTTAATCTGAAAGGGAAGATGAAAGTGCAATTTAACTATAGAAAAGAAGAAAAATCACATGATCAATTTTGCTAAATGGCGAAGGAACTAGATTTTATGAAAGGAATTTGGACTTCATTGAATTTAACAAATAAGAATAATTATTAAAGATGGAGTTCGTGAGGCTATCGATGACATAGCCACTTTGCGATTTGGTTATGGAAAATTTCATGAAAAGGATATGGTCTTGTAGTCGTGGTCGTGGTGGTCATTTGGCTGATGTTATTTTCCATTATCAACGGCATACCTTCCTCTTTATAATGAAATAAACATTCAATAATGTATCTAAAAATATGGCAATTTTCTCTGAATGTCAAAATTACATCTTTATTCAAAAACCCTTTATATGTGGAGGGTAAGATGCAGTGGCATAGAGAGTCCTCTTTCAGAAAGTCGATCACTTTTGGGGTTGGTATCCTTCAGTTAATGTTCTCTTTCTTCTTCTTTCAATCCGTGTTTGCGTCAAGAGTTTCTTCAGTGTATACTTATATAGAGTGTAGGTGCTTTAAAGTCAATCGCGCATAGGAGCAATATTCACAAGTAGAAGGATTCTCAGATGCCATCAAGTATCTGTTTGTTACCATTGCCCTAAGACTTAGGGCAATAGGCTACACTAGTGTAAGGAAGAATCTTTCTGGCAGTTTTCTTCCTTAATTACCAAAGTTTGAATCATTTCTATCAAACATTGAAGAAACATTACACAGTATAACATTTTCGAGAAAGACAAGACCAAACTAAATACTTCTGGAGGCAGATCTGAATTTTCAGAATTGAGAAGAAGTTGGTTTCTAAAGGTAATTCAAAGCATTATTCCCTGAAAATTTTTATCGATTCAGGATATCCTTACGAAAAATAGGATATTCACCTGAGTAGCCTCTGTACGTGGTAGGAATATAAGTAAAAGCAAGGAGAGATTCACAGGAAACAGCATAAAATCGTATTATAATACAAGAACTCTCGATTGCATTTTACCAGTACATCGTTCAACCCTTACTGAGAGGAATCGTTCATTTATGCCTGTTACTTTTCAATAAACTTCCAGATGGAATTAAAGAGATCGGAAATAAGTAGTTAATATTCGTCAGAAGGGTAAAAACACTCTCAATAAAAGGAGAACCTCACAGCTTAAAGTTTTTCAATATGTAAATTTTGGTTTTGATTGAAAATGTTTTTTTTTCTGTATGAAATATAAATTGTTAACGGAGATATGATATTTTACGGCTATTTTGTTTGCTGTTTAGGTGTAGCTAATGACTCTTGATGTTATATATGGAGATCATTCAAAATTAAGCTCATTATTATTATAACTCATGCACAGGGTGATTGTTTACATTTTACTCAATAGCTATCTCAGTTAACATTGGTCGTACAAAAACGTTCAAATGGGCAAATTTGTAGTATTTTTTATGGACATTCAGAATTCAGTACTGAGATATGCATAAAAGCATCGTAAACCCAAAAATTTCATGAGAACTGTTATTTTTTAAATGGTATACCCTATATTCTAAAAATATAGGTTTTTTCGTCTGAATCTAAGGAAGGCAGCTGCGGAACGACACACGACAACGATACGATTTTTTCATATCAAGGAACCGTGGATAAAAAAACAACTGATATTTTTTTCATTTATTTATTAACTGAAACTTAAATCAAGTGTTCAAAATGACCCCCATTTACTGCATCACACAGTCGATATCTTTTTACTAAGTTTTTGAGGGTTTTTCTTATAATTTCTGGATTATTATTGAGGTTGTCAATTTCTTCCTCTATTCTGATTTTGATATCTTCAATATTTTGCGGACGGGTCATATACACTTTCAATTTCAAATATCCCCATAAAAAAGTGTCCAATGGAGTCAAGTCGGGACTGTTAGGAGGCCATAAAATTATCGAACAGGAAAATTCAATTGTTTCATTATCCATGGCAACTTCAACTTTGATACGGAAAAATCGTATCGTTGTCGTGTGGCGTTCCACAGCTGCCTTCCTTAGATTCAGACGAAAAAAACTATATTTTAAGAAAACTGCCGAAAAAAACTCCATAAAGTATATATTTTTGAAATAAGAAGAAAGAGCTCTACCGATTAGGATAATAAAATACAGGGTGTACCATTTAAAAAATAACAGTTCCCATAAGGTTTTGAGGTTTACGATGCTTTTATGCATTTCTTTGTACTGAATTCTGAATGCCCATAAAGAATACTACGAATTTTCCCATTTAAACGTCTTTGTGCGACCAATATTAACTGAGATAGCTTTTGAGTAAAATATAAACAATCGTCCTGTACCTACACTATACAGGGTGAGTCTTTGACTTGTACATATATTTTAACTATAGATTCCTCCCATCAAAAGAAACACTTTTTTCCCATACCATTTTTCAAAATTCGGTTCCGTTTGGAAGATACAGGGTGTCAAAAATCCATAAAATTAACACTATTCTTTCCATATATTCGGATCCGATATTTCGAATGAACTGAATTTTGGTTAATTGTCTACTCTATTCATGGTGCATATTCCTCAATTGAAACTTATTTCATATTTCTCCTGGTAAAAAAGTTACAGTATAGTCGACTTATAAATTCACGCAAAAATACTATGAAACCACTTAAAAAAGAAGAACGGTTCACGTTTTCGAAAGAATTGATTATTTTAGAAAACAAAAGTATTCTTATATTTTTTCAATAAAACGCGTCGTTCTCAAGTTATTCCTAATTGTATAAGATTGAATTAGAGGAAAAAATCATGAATTTCAAGAATTATCTGGGTGCTGTCCTGAGTTAAATCTTATCGAATATAATTTTTTTCTCTGGTCTCTCAACAAGTTATCAACGTTGTCAGGATGTTTATCAACTTTGTCAAGACTAAAATCTCTATGATGAAAAAACGTTTGATGTAGAGATATGTAATAATAAAATTCTACATTCGTGGGACATAAAATTGAATTCTAAGAAGCATGAAATTATTTTATAGGCAGTTTCTATTTAAAATTCATTGTTACCGGTCCTTCAGCAAAATATCTATCGAAACAATATAACTCGACACCAGAACGACACTATCACATCAATTCACTGAAAGTCATTTACATAATCATCACCTGTTTGCTTAGAATATTTGTTTTATATTCTAAGCCTGTTTGCTTCATTCTCTGTAAATAAATAAAGAGTGAACTTCGTCTATGGGATCACTGACTAAAGTTTTAGGTTGGACTGGTTGGAGCACAGAACAACGGTCTTGCGTCACGGCTACAATGGCTTCATCCACGCCGTGGATTCCACGGCCTTCTGAAGGGAACGTAGCGCTTTCTTGAGTTCGCATTGTTTGAAGAGAAAATCGGCAATCTGGCATCGTCTTCTCTAGAGTTCTGTGGGTGAATTGAATATGTTCTGTGTTGAATATCACAGAGGATGGGTATAGTTAGGTCATTGACACCGAAACATATGACTTTGGTTAATGGAGTTGGGATAGGTTAGTGAGAAACCAATTTTTATGAGATCGTTTTAGAATATCGAGGAAATATGAACAAATTATTAGTGTCTATAAACTAATCTTCAGGACAATCGAAGAAGGAACTTATTTTGGTGTGAGAAATATAGCTTTTCATACAGCCGAAATGATCGAACAGAACTAAGTGTTTTGTTAGGAAATATCGTGTTTATAACATTCTTATTCAAATAAGGTTAGTGCTTGAGTATTTTTTATATGTATCACCCAGAAAATCTAATAATCACATCAATTCCAATCGAAAAATATGAGCTTTGAAGTGTTTGCAGAGAATTGATCCAGGCACGCATTAAGCTCAACTTTTTTTTCAAATGGCTATATCTCTTCAACAGAGCCGAATTCGAAAAAATGGAAAATGAAAAAAAGGGTTTCCTTTGGCCTCAAGAATCTACAGTTAAAATATATGTACAAGTCATACCTATTTGTATCCCGAAATAAATAAATAAATTGGTTTTAGAACCATGTCTGATGATCTAAATGTTTGTATGATGTACTCGCCATATAATACATAAAAATAAATAAATTCCATCACAATGTTTGTACTTTCGATTTGAAACATTTTTCTCAAAAAGGTTGCCTGTATTTATTCAAAAATGACTCGCGTATTGTTATCGGATTATTGGGAGAGATTAGTTCTTCAATTATAGAAATTGAAAACCGAAATATCTGTTGTTGTAATCTGCAAACAACAGTCCTAAACGTTTCCTGAACAACAGCCAAATTAATTAACATTGCTGCTATTGACGTGCACCAAAAATACAATTTTTTGATTGATCATTCGCAATTGAAAATAAATTTGTTTTTTTTTTCAGATATGTGCCAAAGTGTTCGGAAACGCGTCAGCCTTGGCAAAGCACAAACTGACCCACAGCGACGAGAGAAAATACGTTTGCACCATGTGCGGCAAGGCTTTCAAACGACAGGACCACTTGTAAGTTTTGGACGATTCGTTTGATCGACGTAATAAAACGAAAAACCGAGAAATGTTGCTGGCAGACCCTCAAAAGAATTCCTGAAACCCGGAAAACGTACAAAGACGTTATCGAAGCGATTGTTTCATTTCGATGATGTCGCATTCGTCATGACGTTTCACTGGGTCTCGTGTGATTGTTGCTGAATTTTCCCGGTATTTATTTCTAGCCTTCCAAGTAAACGTTGTTTCAATAGGAGCGCAAGATTTCAGTGTTCAATAAAACATGATTTTCTGTAGCGAAGTTTTGAAATACAAGCCGTTCCAGCTTCGCCAGGGTAGAAATTTGTTTCACGCGGCGGTTGCATCTTCAACACTTCAACCTGCCATACCTTTTGATGTACTCGTTGTAATTGTATGATGTGAAGGGCAATTTCGTTCTAAATTAAATACTGGGGATGAATAACGTATTAGGTTGGATGAGGATCAATACCCAATTCATAAAAACTCACTCCCAAATAGTGCATAATTTTGGAAAATATCGGATTACCATAAACAGGTAAGAGCAAGTCAATCTTGAGAGATAGATATATGCTATCGCGGACATTTTTGTAGAACTATTTCAGAGGTACATTTCCGTCATACACTATATCCACGTAAGTCTTACGGTTTTGGCAGCGCACGTGAAAATAGCTGATTATGGCTGATTTTTTTGTTATTATTGAAGTTATAGTAGGTATCCTTTATTTGTTCGGGTGGAAAGTATAGCCTATGTCACTCAGAGATATTGTAGCTTTCCAAGGGTGAAAGAATTTCTGAAATCGGACCAGTAGTTTTTGAGCCTATTCGTATCAAACACACCAAAATACAAATCTTTCTTCTTCATAATATTAGTACAGATATAGATTTATTGATTTAGAAAATATACACTTGGGAATAATGTAAGAAACAAATTATCTTGTAAATAGCCGCCACGGCTGCTGACTATGCGTACGCTTTCGACGAGGTTATCAATAACGTTATTGACTACATGTGTTGGTATTTCATTGACACAGCGTCCAATTTCGTATTCAATGCTTCGATGATTGCATAATTATTGGCATCAACCTGTGATAACTCCACTTCCAGAAGTCTAAAGTTAGAACGCAAGGTGCAGAGGCTAATTCTGGTCACCAAATCGGAAATTACACGATCAGGAACAAACTCGTGCAAGATCGTCAATGTATTACGGGTGGTATGACATGTGACACCGTCCTGCTGAAACCACATGTGGTCCAGATCAATAGCTTTCAACTGAGGCACAAGAAACTGTGTTATCAAAGCACGATAACGTTCGCCATCCATAATAATTATTGACAGGACGCGTTATTTTACCGTGTAATGCTCCGAGCTAACTAATTCTCATATGTCAACTTTCGCTCTGTCACGTCATAATCATTCAAATCGACCATGAATTGTGTTTTTCAAATCTGAACATTATTCTTCTATATACGCGGTGGATTCTACGAAGAAAAATAATGATAGTGTTCGAATATACCTAAATATGCTTCTAAATTCAATGATTTTGAAGTTATTTGAGATAATCTTAATTTATAGTTTGAATCAATTTCATTCAGTATATTCGCAGAATGCTCTTCAGAACAATACTTCAACTGTGACAGGTCATATTATCATTAAATTATAAATATAGAGGTAGTGTCGAATAAGTATACAAAAATGTAGCCTTAATTCCAGCGCCAGTTGTCAGTACACGCATACGTCGCAAACTTTCGTGGCGAAGAGAAGGGGCATGTCATAATGAATTCATGGATACCTCATGGAATTTTCTTCGCCTTTTATCCAATTACAATATTTTCATCGCACGTGCGCTAAAGTTGTCACTGGAGTTTGGCAGAGCCCTCTAAATGTTTGACTTTCAATTCGAAGGATCAAAGTATAGGTGTGATGTACCCAGCTAGGGTAGGTTCGGTCAATCGTTATACAGTTGAGGGATGGTGAATAATATGTTGCAGACTCATCAAGGGTTTATTTCTTAACCATACTGGCACAGATGATAACTCACATTCAATTGGATATTATTTACGACGACAATAAATGTTGACTAATAAGCAAACAATACGTAAACGCTTCTAGACTCTGCACTATCTTCTCTGAATAAATGACCCTAGCCGCCTAGCGCCTAGCCAATTGTTATATATTCTTTATAAATGTTTACTTGTTGTAATAACATCATAATTGATAGACATAATGACAATGGCGAGACCTAGAGCTCTGGCTTTAGGTGCTTCTTCAGGTCTAAAGGGAGGTCGAATAGTCCTTGTTATCTCACGTACGAAATATACAGGGTGCTCGAACATACTAACATAATACATTGGTATAGAACTTAGAAGATAAAGAATAACTGGTCGAGCCACCCGAGGTTTCTCCATTCAAAGCGTTGGTCCTCCCTCACATATAGGAAAAGAGAGGTAATCTGGAGGCTGTGACTAAACCTTATATACATATACCTATACCCGATAGACATCGCATTCCCTTGTAGAATGATGATTTGAATTGGCTTGCACATTGAAAGTCATCAAAATGGGTGGAAAAAAATTAAAGATCAGATCTCTTTCTTTACCCCTATTTTGTGGCAACACCGCATGAAACCTTTGCTTTGGATGAACATGGGCGTGCGGTGATGGGGTCCTACTTTTCATTTCTTCCGAAAGGAGTCACGCTATTTTCCATTGCCGCAATAGCGCTAAAACCGTGAAATATTGCAGATTATTCCGGAAGTAGGACCCGATCGGCAATCTAGAGTGCAAGGTACATTATTTGATCACGATATTTATATAGGAGTTGTTGAAACAGGGATTCAATGCATCTATTTTTGATAGGAATTAAATAACAGTTACTTTATTTCCACTTTAAATTATTTAAATAACCATTGTTTCGCTACTCAGTAACTTCCATTAAAAAAAACTTAATCAAAAATGTGAAATCTGAAGAAGTTACTACTAGATTGTTATTTATACAGGATGGCCAAGAGATTGACGTCAAAAAGTCCCTCGTGTCATTGGCTGTTCGAATCACCCCCATGTATGTTATGCGATTTTTCACGGTTTTCGAGTTATGAATTTTTTTATGAACTTTGGGAATTTTCGACTTGACCATCTTGAAAAAATAGTACCTAAAAGACTTCTCTGTGAAATTCTTTTGTAACTTAATCTCCATGAATTGTACTTTTATATATCAAATAAGCAGATTCATAACTTTGATAAAAATTATGGAAATGTTGGTCTCAAGTAAAAAAGTTACGTGCATTGGATTATGATCTGAATTTTCGAATCAAAATTAAAAATGTAAAAAGGCTAATTCACGGTTTCTTAGTATGCTTCAAACTGCGCTCAACAGTCAGCTTTTAGAATCATTGATAAAAAATGGTACTTAACACTCTACTTTTGCTAGAATTAGCCTTCAAAGTCATCGAGGTGGAAAAAATCAAAGAACTAGACATTACCACAAAATTATTTTTTGCCATTTTAAGATTTTTCTGATCAAGTTATGATAGAAAAAGCTGAAAATTAATGAAAATTAGCTTTACATGTTGGTCAAGAAAAGTTCGAAAACGGCGACAGATAGGTATGGGGAAATGTTAAGAAAAGTTGTCGAGAAGTTGTTGGAGATTCCAAAAATAATATAATATACCAGGTGTTCCATTTGAAGAAGCAAAGTTGCTACTACTTTCTCAGGGAAGTGGCAAGACAGCATTGACCAAAATATTTTAGTTAGGTAGAGAATGTCCGATAATGCACTCATGCAAATTTTCAAACCGATCCGATATCTGGTTCACCAGAAACGTCCAATGTGCCATCCACCGTGAATCACCCTGTATAGTCTAAGGAGTAAACAGAGAGAAATATAGCTTGCTCACCATTGGTGGGCAAGAAGCAATACGTTTGATCGAATAACATCTTCAGTTCGGAGAGGTCATTGGTCGGGATACCGATCGAGAAACCTCTGAAGATGCTTACCGCAGTTGTAGGCGAAACGTTAGGTGAAATTCCTGTTGGACCGCGGCTAGAAAACTCGGAAAACCTACTCCAGATTTGAAGTTGAATGAAACCGTGAAAGCTTTCATCAACATAATTATATTCTTTCAAGAAATAGTTCATTAAAATTCTATTCAATTTTCGTGGGGAAAACCTATAAGATCCATGCTGATTCCACAAACTTAGCAGCTGACAGGCCGCAAAATGTTGCCTGCAAAAACAAAATAATACGTCATGGTTTTATGCACATTTTAAATTATGAATCTGCTTCGTGTTACTTCACATCAATGATCCCGAAGTCCGCTGCTGGTTAGTAGCATGAAAAAATAACAGTCGTCGCACAAAAAAAAATTATGCATAGAATAATATACGCTGCTATTCAACGGATCACGTTTCTCATTTTTCAAAAAAAAATATTTCCCAAACCTCGTTGTTAAATAAGTTGGATGAGTTGCATAACGTTCTATAAAAATACACGGCAAACAGTGTTTTGACATTTGCGGTACCTACGGGATTACTTTACCGCTAACGTCATAAAACAGAAAATAAATTTTTACAGTCCGACAGTGGCTGACATCTCGTTATGAGGATTTCTAGCAATGCATTGTAACAGAACAAAGAAAGAATGGATACGTTCATTGTGGAAGGCTAAGAGTGGAAGGTATGGAATTGGCCAGGAAAAACCGTGCGAATTCAAATCATGTAGAAACTAACGAGATTTGTGCAATTGGAGCGGTTTTAAATTCGTTTTCGGTTGAACATATAAAGCTTTTGTTCTATACTCTACTTAAATGTGGGTTCAGAAGAATCTTGAAGGTGAGAAAATGTTTATATGGTCGAAAAAAAGAATAATCGATTCTTACGTGGGTAAAATTCCGATTCTGTAGGCGATGTGGAAGTATTTTTGAAAGATTCGCGAAAATCGAGAAAAAATTCGGCAAAAAGGGCAATTTTAAACACGATAAAACTTTGTTTCACAGATATCCTGGTCATGATGTAAACATGGGCACCCGCAGGGTGGTGGAGACAGGGGGACCATGGCCCCCCTGAGATTTTGATGGACCTAACGTTTTTCAGCATCAATATTACCTTCTAATCTCTATTTTGGCCCCCCCTGAGAAAAATTTCTACGGGTTTCTGTGGGCGCCCATGGATGTAAACGGATCCTCGGATTCCTCGAAAGAGGAAAGGTCGATGCTATAAAATCACTCGATTTGTAGAGATCTACCGATAAGGATAACTATTTATAATAGGTAGATCTAGGTGCTCTACTAGTTAAGAAACCTTTAAATGTGGATTTGGAGATAATTATTTCTTTTCCTTTGTCTGAAAACAGAGATTTGAAATTTACGTGGGTTATAGGTTCAAGAAAAATTATTCAAACGAATGATCAATAATGAACCCATGTGGTCTCTCAGTTTGCATTCAGGAAGAGCAGATCTACCCTGGAAGGTGAACCAGGCGTGATTAATTTCTTTCTTCATCTATTTATTATTCATGATTATGGTCAGTCAGCTGCAGATTAGTTTTTATCTTCCTCCAAGTCATCTGATGTTTGCATTTGACGCGAAAGAAATGTCAAAACAATCGCACATAAACATATATCCCTATAGGCATCTGCCAAAGAATATACAATAAAATAGTATACATATGGTTCTAAAACCGCTACAGGAGCTGGCGCTGGGATTTACGGGAAATTTACCAAGTGTGGACTATCGTAAGGCTCCTGTACAAGCGTCCTCCAAACGGAAATACTAGCAATCGAAAGATGTCTAGACATAAATCTGGAAAGAAACTATCAGAAGTGCGATATAGCTATTCATACAGATAGTCCAGCTGCAGTTGAAGCACTGAGCTGCTATGTCATTGATTCAAAGCTGATTTGGGAGTGCCGGAACAAATCCAATGAGGTAGCAAAAAAAATAAAGTATTTTCAATCTGTATTCCCGGTCATTCGAGAATCATAGGAAGCGAAGAGGCCAATTCACTTGCCAGAAAGACCGCACAAACGCCACTCACTGACCCAGAACCCTTCTGTGGTGTAGGAGAATGCAACTATAAGAAGGAGTTCATGGTGGAAGAGAAAACCGAAGGGGAAAAACTCTCGGATTCTTCCAGGGATGGATCAGCCCAAAAAGTTCCTCCGACATTTTGAAACTGCTAGATCCAAAAAATATCTGGATGTCAGCAAGAACCAACTACACCTACTCACTGGCTTTCTCACGCGACATTGTCATCTAAAGATACATGTGTTTCGAATGGGTTCAGCGGATACTGACGAGTGTATATTCTGTGGGAAGGAGGAAGAAACTCCTATTGACCTGGTCAAGGAAAGCTATACCATTGCAAGCCAAAAGAAATAATGCTTTGGACAAGAAATGTGTAAGAGTGGGGAATTATCCTCGTTGAAGCCGTCCCAGATACTGGATTTCATCAAATCTCTGGAACTGGAGGCGAGCTGTAGGAGGCGCGATGAGTACAGCTCTGTTAGGGGGCACAATAGACCTCAAGGTCGCAGTGGACTGTAACCCCTCTTCAATATAAACTATATGGCGTGTGTTTAATTTCTTCTTCTTCCTTCTTCATCATAGGCATGTTTGCTTGTTCCTTCTTCGTTAATTGTCCGGTCTTTAATCGGTAGTCAGGTTATCACTCCACCTCTTCCAAGGTCTTTCCATACTTCTCTATCCCATGGGTGATTTATCACGAGCGATTCTAAATATTCTCTCATGATCCATTTGTTCTATGTGTGCATTCCACTCGTGCCTTCTCCCAAGGATCCACTCATTCACCTCGCACATTCTTCTTATGTTGTCACCGCACACTCTGTCCAATAGCGATTTTCCTAGGACTTTCATCTCACATGTTTCCAACAACCTCTTGGTTTTTGTTGTGTCTGGTCTGGTTTCTGTTGTGTACGTCATTATAGGTCTTATGGTAGCTTTGTAGATTCTTGCCTTTGTCTCTGTTCGCAAGTGTTTGTTATTCCATATGGTGTCGTTCAAGCATCTAGCTGTTCTCATTGCATTATTTACTTGTTGTCTTACCTCAGACTCCACATCATCGAATCCACAGAGCTCTATTCCCAAGTAATTACCTAAACGTCATATCTTGCTGTATAATTTGGTCATCAACGACGAGTTTACATCTGAGAGGATTTTTGGATGTAGTCAAACATTTTGTTTTTTTTTTTGCGGATATTACCATATTCAGGGATTTCGCTATGGAGTTGAGAAGATATAGAAGCCTCTGCAGGTAGTCATCGTTCTCTGCAATCAGCACAGCGTCGTCAGCATCGCGAAGAATCGCAATATTTTCATTAACTCTCTAAAGCCCATCAGTGTTGAAAGTAATATACTATAAGTAGTTAATGTAGGAGTCTAAACTGTCATGAGAACCACTGTTTATTGCTTAGGACGACATGTTTCGATTTTAACAAATCATCATCAGGTCCATGAAAGCTAAAAGATGATTCAACGTAAGTACAAAACTTAGCTAGTTGCCTGAAATAAGAGTGAAGGTGTAAAATCTTATAAATGTACGTACTTTTGTTCTCTTCATACTGAATATTTGGATTTATGATCAAAATAGTAAAATGACAATAAAAGGTGAAAGATGTCAAAATTAAAACAAGGACACAATCGTTATATTTTCGTTGCCCATGTTATATCCCCTGAGGCGACGAACTTGTTTCATTTATTCATCCATGACCACGTTTGAAAGTAATGGGCTCAAAGAATCACCCTTCCGAATTCCCTTCGCTCTTCTTTCATTTGATATAATGAAGTTGAGGTTCACTTGCAATATGAACATCAGAACCATGAGTTGTAAAACAAACAAATTATATTATCTCATATTACATTATCTGAAAAAGACCCTGTATATTGTTGAGCGAAATAAAGAATCTTAGTAACACACTCAAATTCCTTTCCAAAGGTTCGATATCCTGAAAGAGTTATCCCGTCGTATTCATTGCGTCTGCTCATATAAGCTTTCGGAACATTACGGAATAATGAAGATGAAATGTTACTTATTGCGATTCTCCATCTTCATATCAGACCTCCTACGTATGAATAAAAAATATATCGTAAATTTTCAGAAACGGCCACATGCTAACACATCGCAATAAAAAGCCTTACGAATGCAAGGCAGAGGGCTGCGGAAAAAGTTATTGTGACGCCAGGTCCCTAAGGAGACATACGGAAAATCACCACAGTTCAACAACTCTGAACACGGCGAGCACCACAATGTCCCCAGCTCAGGGAGCGGCTTCAGGAGATGCGGCCTCGCCTCATGGCTCCAGCTGTATTCAGTACGCACCTTCGCCCACCTCTACATCAGGAGGCAAGAGTCAATTGCAGCAGCTGCTATCCTCCGAACCGAAAGTAAGTAGTTAGTGGGATTGCTCAAGATGATTTTTAGCTAAGTGACGCTGGCGTTAGTCGCTCAGTGTAAAGCCCGCTCCACACTCATGGCAAGAACCTCAGTCAATACCGCTAACGTGAGTGTAGATGACTTTCTTGTGTAACGTTCGCGCTTCGCAGCCTTCCCCGTGAGTTTGCGGTCTCCTGTCCCGAGGCAAAGGCTTTACGCCTAAGCAAACATGTTCCATCCACACTCACAGGTGTTCGCGGTACCTGCGCAGTAATGATTCAATGCTTGTTCACTGACTTTATTCGCTTTTGAAATGAATGATTCATGTAGCAATGAAGTGAAATTAGAATAGATTCAGATTTAGATGAGTGAGTGGAATAAGAATTTCTTGATTATTACCGGAATAAACCCTTTTCAAAAGTCTTCGTAGACAGCGAGGATGCCGCAAACCAAAGTGCGGCAAGAATTCTTGGCGCAATTCGCGCCATGAGTGTGGAGCGGGCTTAAGAATTGAAGGGGTTGGTGCAAAAATTGGTAAACGCCAAATTGGTTGAAAATGCTTTGTATATGTTATAAAATAGCTCTTTCGATCTAAGAGCCGGAGATGTATCTCACTGAATATCAAATACATTAGGTGCTCAAACCGTTGACGTTTGTAAAAAATACTACATACAGGTTGAGTCTCTGACTCGCACTTTTATTTTAACTGTAGATTCTTGAGGTCGAACGAAACATTTTCTTTCTTTTCCATCTTTTCGAATTCGGTTGTGTTAAAAAGATAGCCATTTGAAAAAAATTGAGCCACATATGTGCCTAATACGATTCTCTTGAAAATGAGTTAATATATTTAGGGAATACTCAAGTAGTAACGCTTCATGAAATAAAAATGTTACAAACACGATATTTCTCAAATCACCTAGTTTTGTCCGATAATAACTGCAATTGAAAAGCCATGTTTTTCCTATCAAAATGAGTTCCTTCTCCGATTATCCTGATCATTAGTGTGTAAACAGTTTGATAACATGAATATATCACAGAGCTTTTGAGAAGATGTTACCAGTTTGTTGATTTTTCGGATAACAGTATATAAATATCTATGATCTATGATGCCCCTCTATACGCCGCAAAAATTCACGACGCTTATTCTCTATTCACTTTTATAATGTATCCCGGTTGGCCATGATTTAGGTTTATCAACACTCGATTCTGGATTTCTGGGCAAGATAGCATAACTGAATCTTTCAACTATGCTTGAACAAGGTGACAAGAAAAACTTCGGACATATTTTGCTGTGGTCTGGAACAAAAGTATTTCAGCGCAGCCAAATACATAATTTTTATTCTCTTGGTTTCCCTACACTTTCCTGTACTAATATGTGAATTTTCAGTTTGATATAATTTCATTGCACAGAGTTTTAGAATGTCAAACAAACGTAGTGCAATTTTGGAGCTGTTTCGTCAAGATAGGCGTCAATGCGAAATTGTTCGTTTGCTCAATGTGCCTCGCCCTCGACAAACCGTGTCCGATGCAATTCGTCGTTTCAAGGAGCTTGGCCATGATGGTCATCGTCCAGGGAGTGGTAGAAACCGCACTGTCAATACACCTAGCAATCGCAACATCGTCAAGAAGCGAGTCAATCAAAATCCGAGGGTTTCCATGAGGAAGATAGCCTGTGAGACCGGTATCAACCGCGAATCAGTCCGTCAAATTGCCAAAAAGGAGCTCAACCTCAAGCTATACAAGCCCCAAAAAGTTCAACTCCTCACGGAGGAAAACAAACACGTACGGCTCCAAAGGTGCCGTCAACTCCTTCGTCTCGCCGCCGGTCAGCAATGGGAGCGAATCCTCTTCACAGACGAGAAGCTTTTCACTGTAGAACAATCCCACAACCACCAAAACGACAGAGTCTGGTCCGTAGAGGCTCCCGGTGCATCGCCCATCGTCGAACACCGTCAAAATCCGCAATCCTTCATGGTCTTGGGCGGAATTTGCGGCAGTGGTAAAAGTCCCTTAGTTTTCGTGGATCAAGGGGTCAAAATCAATCAAGAAGTCTACCGCTGCGACATCCTCGAAGCCGTAGTACTTCCATGGGCCAAGCAGCACTTCGGCGATACGCATTGGACCTTTCAACAGGACTCCGCTCCGGCTCACAGAGCGAAAATGACGCAAGAATGGTGTAAGACCCATTTTCCTTGTTTCATCTCATCTGCAGAATGGCCGCCCTACTCACCGGATCTCAACCCAATGGACTACAGCGTGTGGTCGATTTTGGAGCACAGGGCTTGTGCTAAAAAACACAAAAATTTGGAGTCGCTGAAGCAATCTCTGCGCCGGGAATGGAACCGATTGACGCCCGAGGAGCTGCAGCCCATTGCCGAAAATTTCAAGAATCGTCTGAAGCTGTGTATCGCCGCCAAAGGAAGCCACTTCGAAACGGCTTAAATATATTATTAACAAAAATGTTCAGGCTATTATTATTTGTTGTTGTTCTGTTCAATTTCTTCTGTTCAATAAAGTTAAATGAAAAAGAGTTTGTCCGAGGTTTTTCTTGTCACACTGTATAGGTCAAATATTTCCAGTTTTAACAGAAAATAAAGTTTCTTCAACATTCGCCAGGTCTTTGGAATTATTGAATTCACATAATATCAGCTCAAATTCTTTATTTTCTCAAAGTAAATAAACATTTTAATGAATACGTTATTACCACGACCTCTATGTAGAAAGAACAACGTTGCTTATTCATCTGACAGGAAAATGACTATAACCTAACAAACACGGTGAAATACATGGCCAACCCGAATAAATTATAAAAATGAATGGAGTATACCTATGTATGTAAAGTGGTTGTTGGACATTGGCTATTTCAACTACCGTTGGTGGCGTTGCGGACTGTTAACAAACATGGAGGAAATCTTTTTTGGAGCTATGTTGTTATGAAAGGAAAAAGTGATTATTATAGGTGTCTTTCTTCGATACCGTGATGATTATTTGAAGGCTGTCAGTGAATGAATGTACTTTAACCATGTAGTGTCGAATTTTTGAAATTGATGTCTATAAATTGGCAAATTTTTTCGTGCAGAATTTTTTCCCGGTTGATAGTTGGTAGCAAATTATTACAGAGTTTAGATTGAAATATCGCCACAGATTAATTGAGTGCTAAGTATCATTTAATTCTTCATTAATTTCGATTTAATATGTGGTTTGCATCGACATTCATCATTCATATATCTGAATTATGTATTTCGTTGACATTTTTTAAATATTTGCTTGAATAATGGACCGGTAATAAATAATTCTTAATAGAAACTATGCGTATAAAATGTATTTCCTTGCTACTCAGAAGTCAATATCATCTCCCGCACTTGTGGGATTTCATTATAACATATCGAACGTTTTCCCATCATGGAGATTTTAGTCTTGACAAAGTTGATGAACATTCTGACAAAATTGCTATCAGAGAGTTTTTAATTTTTCTGCCATTCGGTGATATTCAAAATCCAGCAAAGCATCCAGATTATTCTCGAGATTTATGATTTTTTCGTCAAATTTCATCAGATGAAGGTTGGAATAACTCATAAAATCTAGATTTACTCTTTCAAATATATAAATCGTTTATCGCAAGTGATTTTATAGTATTTTTGCGTGGGTTTATGAGTCTGCTACGCTGTAACTTCTAATCCAGGGGTAATATGGAATAAGTGTTGATTGATTAATATGCACCATGTATAGAGTGAACACTCAACTAAAATTCAGTGCATTCCAAATTATGATTCCGAAGAAAAGTGTTTTCTTCATGGATTTTTGAAACTATGTATCTTTCAAACGAAACCGAATTTTGAAAAATGGTATAGGATAAGTGCTTCGTTCGAAAAGAGGTATCTAGAGTAAAATATATGTGTGTAAGTAATAATCACCCTGTATATGTGGTTTTTCGATTGAAGTCTGATAAACCATAAATCACAAGTTACTATCATACGCTAGTCTTGGACAAAGGAAATTATATCACAATTATTTCGACTGAAGTATCCTGCAATTCTCCACTGTGTATTCAGCATTTTTCCCAGTAAAAATTTTCTTGATTTAAATTATACAGATCGATAGTAAGAATTCGGGATGTTGACTTTTCTTTATTTTTCACTTCATATTAGTTTATTTCTTTCAAGAATTATTGGAAAAAACTGGGCAACATTTCGAGTTTCTTCCCCCGAGCTAGGCCATTTACACACAAAGAATAACATAAATAATAACAATTATAACATTCAAATATATTTCTACTAAGCGTAAATTCAAGATCTATCCACAACTTTCTCAGAACAGCACATGTCTCGAATAAAATAAAATTGATTGAGGAGGATGTTGAAATTTCTTCTCCTTGTCTGAAACCTCTATAATTCCGGGAAAGCCACAGAAAAACCTGAAATTAACCATTCAGCTCTCGACAATTGCGATTTCTCGAAACGCTGGAAGATGTTGATTCAGTAGAAATGGAATTACTGGTGGTAAATTGAATTGAACCTGCGACCTTTTCTCGACACGGTGAATGAAAAACGCGAAAGTGATGAAAAGTCATTTCAACATTTCGCCGTTTTTCCCATATTCCCTTAATTTGATCTGTCCGGGTATTCACTGAGAGCAAATACGTCTTTCTCAGAGGATCTGCCTCCCCAATTGAAGCAGGTCTAACTGGATTAGGTGAAACTAGCTTTGATTTTCAGAGCGGCTCGGGTAACAATGACGGGCTGACCAAACAACAACTGGATCTGATTCATCAAATAATGGAACAAACCCAGCGACAATCTCAATCCGGGAGTAAACCTGTTCAGAAGACGACCCCCAAGCTTGTTAACAAAACCCCTGCGAAAGTGCAGAGGACATGGTCTTCACCGGTGAGTAGAAAGCAAGACTTTGAGTAGAAAACATTAATACGATCAATTTTTGATTATCTCGAAAACAAGAGGAATCATTCTCATTCTTCTGCTGATTTATGCATATTATGCATATTTAAAAAAGCATAAAACTTGCCTCCTTCAACTTTTCTATTTCGAATTATTCATAAAACTATGATCTAGCATCTTTATTTCTGACGATGTTGAGGAGAGGCCGACAGCACTGGAAATCATCTATGTCGTAAATCTTAAACACGACATGATTTCTATAACGCTGTGTCTAGAATCCCGGTACCGGTAGTACATTTTTACCGGTAGTTTTAATGACGTCACCCACATGACGCAGTGGGTACCGGGATTTAGGTAAATCCTGGTGTTTTCATTTTGCATTTTATGATTATGTTGAAAATTTAAAATGAACTAAATTTTTATGGCAGTTAATTTTGAACGAATTTATTTATTTATTTCATGCCAATACGTCTGAGTGTTTTGAAATAATATTTTCTCGTTACTCTGAAAATTTAGAATTATGTAAATTTATGTGGCAGTTATAATGATTCAGATCAAACGCCAATACGTAATTCCATGTTTTGATTTTATGGTTATTTTGAAGATTAAAAATTATCTCAATTTATATGGCAGTTTAGTGAGATCGAATTTATTAATTTACTTCAAGCCAATACGTAACTATACAGCTTAGGATGTAACCTCAATGAAATCAGTATTTCAATCTTCTTTTATGAGTTTTGTAACATATTGGGTATTTTACACAAACAAGCATAAGTATGTTCCATTTTTTATTTATAATTTTGCATTCGGAATAATACCACATTTTGGATATTTTACACAAACTGGCACATTTCATATGCCTTTGTAACAAACATAAAGAACAAACAACAGTTTTGATGCCCTTAATAATTTCGTTTTGACAAACTGCACAAGGGATGGGATTTTCATGTTTTAATTTGATCCGTTCCATAAGGAGCTTCCAAGCTTCTTCTTTGGAGGATGGCGGAATAGTTATTTTGTATGCACGTCTGCAATGTGGGTATCAAATGAAAGGGCTTGTTGGGAGTAACCCTAAAACTAATGTGACGTCATTCTAAATCCAATTTGGCGGAACATCCAAGATGGCGGAATAGTTATTTTTATGCACGTCTGCAATATGAGTATCAAATGAAAGGGCATGCTGAGAATATTTAGAAATAATTAAAAAGTGAAAAATTAATTAAAAGCAAAAAAACCTTATTAAACAAAGCTTTTATTTAAAAATGCCCCAAAGAGAAGAAAATAAAATTTTCCTTTAAAATTTCAACTGTCAACTTATAACCTCATTAAACACAATTTATATGATCATAAAAGCTTGTCGCGTGATTTACTTTTGTAAATAAACTAGTGCCTATTCAATTGAGTATCTCAATCTGCTAGATGAATTTTTTTCATATCAGTTCAATTGAATACTAATAGGAACATACTTACACAGACCTCGCGACAAGCTTTTATGATCATATAAATTATGTATAATAAAGTTATAAGTTGACAGTAGGTCTTTGAAATTTTAAAGGAAAATTTTATTTTCTTTTTTTAGAGCATTTAAATAAAAGCTTTCTTTTAAAAGGTTTTTTTTGCTTGTAATTCATTGTTCAACTGGAAGCAATTAATCGGGCGTCCCTTTTCCAGTAGTTCTCATGCACACACAAAGTCTCCTTAACTTCTTTGAAACTAAACTTTCGAAGGTTTGTTCAACAATGAAAATAATTTTTGAGCGTAAATTCACGCAAACACTTTCACGCATCAAAATAACAACTGAAAACGTTAAGGTTAGGTTCCACTTTGAGACCGCCAACGACTGAATTTTTTACCGGGATTCGCTTGTATCCCGGTACTTAGTGCCTCATATGGGTGACGTCATCAGAACTACCGGTAAAAAAAGTGTTACCGGTACCGGGATTCTAGACACAGCGTTTCTATAATAGGAAACTCGATAAATCAATTTCGAATTATAATTTTATTCTCAGCTTTCTAAAGTTATTTCTTTTATTTATGTTATATCCACTGCAGAGCCAATTCACAATTTTCACGATAATTACACTACAAATGGAAGAATAGTATTTTATATAGGATTCGAACATAACAAAAGACAAAAAAAATTCGACATTGAATTTAAATCTCATACATTTTGGATCTGAGAATAGTTATTTGAAATATTCGAATATTTATTGTTCAAAAAGATTGATCATAGCGTGCCAGCGTAGTTTGCAGTGATATAATCTAAATTAAATAGTCAGGGCTATTCCCTAAGTGAAGTGGTTTCATAGTTGCTAACCATAGCAATTCTGATAACCACTGGTGACCACTTTCAGTATTCTCTAATAAACGGTTGGCAACTGTTGCTATCATAACAACCCGTGAAGATAGACGTGGCATCACCGCAGAATAGTTCGAATGTACTGGTCATAGATCTAAAATTACTATAATAGTATGTCTTTGGTGCGGATATATGCATAGAAATCATAATATATATACTTACTCTAGAATGCTAAATCAATTGGATCGAAGTGTTGTAAAAATTTCAGTGTGGTCCACAATGCGCATACGTGCCATCAGGTTGTTTCTGAACAGGGTCGGCTTCAATAAAATTTTATGCTGTTATTGTTGCAGTTGGATTTAATCAATTCATAATTAGTATTCGACACTTACTAGTTGTTTTGAACATATTGATAATTTTCAACAGCTATTTGAATGGTAAATTTGGAATCATCAGCGACTGGAAGATAAGCTGAAAATCTTTCATTATTCCAAAACCTCTTCAGGCGTTGAAAAAACCCGGTTTCGGTATAAAAATTAATTCAAGGATCAAGGAAGACAAATTCTGGTTAAAAAACAACGAATCTTCTGGTAAAGTACAGAAAAAAAATCAAATGAGCAAAATATACTAATATATCCCTTCAGGACAGTTCTATTCTTCGGTGTTCCTGAAAATAGTGGAAACATGAAAATGTATTGTACATCTGCCACTGCGTTACTCTGCATCGTTTCATGAGTGAATTCTGATACCTACATTCATTCTTCAAGTCATTTGTCTTTTTGAGTTCCGAGTATATTCCAAAATCAATCTGTTATCTTATCTGAATGAAACTGCAAAGTTTTACTCCAATATATTTTATTTTCGAGTTCGAATTATCCATTAAATGATGGTTTACTCACAAGATTTCATGATTTTTCATAATGAATTGCGTTCTTCTTCTGTATAAAGAACCAATCTCATGGTGCGAGTGGATAGATATGTGTCAATCGAATTAAAAGCAAAGCGTAAATCATAAATTTCTAACATTTTATATGAATGAAAAGGTGCACATAGTTTACATACTCAAGTGGGAAATGAACGGGTCAAGACAAGGACACCACAACACTATACAGTCCATTGTTTATCGGATACGAAAAAATCCAAATCGAACACAACACACAACAAAAGCAAAATGCACACGAAGAATATCAAACACGAAAATAACAGTTACGCACCAGTAAACTAGTTTGTCTATGCAGTAAAATAAACTGTGGCTGCAGACTGACACTAACCCGTTCCTGCCTAAACTTTCACTGAGGTCATTTCAAAGTCATTTGCCATGAGACAGAAAAAGCGGTGTTGCGCGGTCTATATCTATTTAGTGAAACCTACTACATTACTGCTCTGATTTTCTAACCCATTCCACAAATATTGCAATTCACTTATGATATTAATGTGTCTAATAGTCGTAGGAAGTGGCGCATGAGCTATAAAATAAGTTTGTTACTCAATGGAATATTTTTATTGTTTAATTATATTGAACTTGACATCGTTCTACGTGAAATTTCCTAATGGTGAGCATGCGCACATTGTGAATCAGTTGCCTATGCGGCACGTTTTTCGCTACGGAACTAGAAGGAATTAGCATTCTAGTGTAAGTATATATATTATGATTTCTATGGATATATGGCGGAAAATAGGTAAATAACCAAAGAGGAGTCTTTGATATAACCTCTAAATGTTCAATGTTTCGGCTTTCGGCACTGCACTAAATATTTCGATCAGGATTGACTGATTGAGTTATATTCTTTCAACGTGTTGATTTATTTCATTTTATTACTTGGGTTTGTTTAAATATATACCCAGAGTTAGCAATAAAACTCACAAATTTCCGATAGCATTTTATTTTGTGAATTTGAAAAATAATAAGAATAATTGAAACATGAGAATACATTTGTTACTATGTTGAATAAGATTCTTCAAAATCTTTTTGCTCCATATTTTCTCTGATGAAGGACATTGGCCATATAGCAGCATCATGAGTTGACTCCCTGGGTAACGGGTATTTATTGAAGTTATACTTGTACTAGCATACCCCTTTCGGTTATAATAAACAGCCCCAGGGTGAATTTCATTCTTCCCTGGAGGATTAATGATCGCAATATGAGTACTATCTATGCATCCTACAACAGCCCCACACATACCTTTGTATTAATTCCTGAATCATTCAAAAATTCCATCTGCACGAGAAATGCCATACCTATTTATATATTCAAAACATTTAAATGTTCACACAAATACAGAAAAAAACATTCCAAAATAGTGCCCAACGCACGTGGTTTTCGTTGGCAACACCTCTAAAGCTGTTGCCAGTGAACCACTTCTCATAGACGCTGGTTGTTGTACATAGCAACTTACACAAATAGTGAATACCAATTTCGCGCTTAGCAACTGACTGTGAACATAACGACGATTTACAGTTGCTATCCATAACAACTCGGCTCAGTGAATAGCCCTGATTGTTGGCGTTACATTTTTCGCATTGAATTTTACTTTGGATAGTTAACATTTAGGACCAACGGAATTATGGAGCCATTGCAAATAATCATTCAATCCTTATCTTGTTGATATTTCCATTTTATTTCATTTCTTTTTATTTACAGAGAAGAATGCAAACAGGTGTACAAACACCCAAAAATAGCATTCACTAATTCTAATATATAGAAAGTGCGAACAATAAACAATTCATATGTTTTTTCATTGATAGAGATGATACCAAAATTAAGTATCGAAAAGAACTTTTTATTGCAAACCTTTGTTTAGTCCAGTATTGTGTTGATAAAAAAAGTTTTCCTATAAAAAACTAAAAAGCAACATTGTGCATGAACGGATTTTCTGTGAATGGAATCGAGGAAATGTAGTAGGTGTCTGTTACGTTTCATTTATTTATTTCTTAATTTATTTATTCTCAAACCAACACAATTATAAACTGTAATTATAGGAAAGGGACAAAGAAAAAATATGAATATACAGGGTGTCCCGAAAACAATGGATAAGCCTGCAACTATAGATAGACACTGTCGTGGTCTAACTTATTCCAAATTTTGACCTCAATGAAAATTCCACGGTTTCGGAGATATTCATGGTTTTCGTATTTTTAGAAAATTTCCAAGTGCGATTAGTTTTTCTTGTGTCATTTCTACAAATGGAGAGGTATTTCGATATGGTTTCTTTTAATTTCACATGAGATAGTTCAGCTATAGGAAACAAAGACTTAAATTCATCAAACTAGTGTAAAAAGTTAGAAACTCGTGAATTACAAAGAAAAATTGAAAACTAAATGAAATTTCCTTCAAGTTTGATGAGCTACAGTGTAAAAAAAATGTAGGACGCCCCTGGTAGACATCATCTTAAAAACTTGCTCAGTTATTGCAGATTCCAAAAAGGTATCATAAGCCTAGGCATTCTGTAGTTTTTCATTTCATTTCTCTCAACTACTTGATTACCAAATAGTCGAAAAATTGTGAAAAACTGTTTTTGTTGTAATCGTTATTCTGAGCTCATGTGTTAATGTAAATGTATGATTATACCTAGCTATTCTGGTTTGTTTAACCTTATGGTTATTTTTCAATAGCAAAAGTATGAATCTTTCAAAGAACTTCAATAGTAATAGTAATAGTAATATTTATTTCATGTCTACAACTATTTCAGTTTTACATTCGTCAAAATAAAAAATTGAGCTTGTAACTACATATATACAATAACACTATGGATACAAATAATAATATAAAATTTTAGTTTTCCTAAAAT
Organism: Adalia decempunctata; assembly: GCA_951802165.1. Lineage (NCBI taxonomy): Eukaryota > Metazoa > Arthropoda > Insecta > Coleoptera > Coccinellidae > Adalia > Adalia decempunctata. Next base: position 9,954,444 of record OX637697.1, read on the forward strand.
ATGGTATCTGGCAGCACCACAGTAAAATCAAAATTTAAAAACTCATCAACTCCATAAAAGGCATTCTCCACTAAAAATCTTCTAATAAATATTTTAAAATTTTTTGGGGGCAAGGACATTACAAATGATGGTAGTCTATTAAACAGTTTGACTGACAAATAAAAAGGTCCCTTTTGAGACTTTGTCAATCGACAAAAATCATTTCTGATTAGCATTCTGCTTCATGTGTTATATTCGTGATAATCGCCATTAATACTATGCTCCACGGCATTCTTATGCACCATAAGCAAAGCCTCCAAGATGTATATACAAGGAAAAGTTAATATGTTTTTAGTGACAAATGCATTCTTACAATCATCACGATATTGGAGGCCAGACAAAATTCTAATGGCTCTTCTCTGCAACGAAAAAATTCTGGTGTGGGAAGCACTATTGCCCCATGCAAGTATACCGTATCGCAATAATGATTCAACCAGGGCAAAATAGGCCACTCTTAGAATATCCGATGATAATCTAGTTGACATATTTCTCAGCAGATAAACGTTCCTACACAATTTTGAGGCAAGCTGGTCAGCATGGACATCCCAACGTAAGGTAGTATCCAACGATATACCAAGAAAGGAATGGTGGCCAAGAAGGTCCTGATTATTTATTTCTCTCAAGGAGAAAATAAGCTTAACTGTTTTTTGCTCATTTACAACAAGTCTGTTGGATGCAAACCAATCGAAAGCTCTCGACTGCGCAACGTCAGCCTCACCAACAATGGCAGCCAGATCACCTGATGCAATGGAGACAGTTGTGTCATCCGCAAAAAGAATTGATCTATATTTATTCAAGTATGAAGGCAAATCATTGATGAATATCAAAAATAGAATCGGTCCTAGAACCGATCCTTGAGGCACCCCAAGTTCAACTTTTTGTAGAGTTGACCAGCTATTATCACTGAAAACTGCTTGATGTCTATTGCTCAAATATGATTCGATGACATCACAGGCGCCCCCAGAGCACCCATATGCAGCCAACTTACCAACCAGGACGAGACGCGAGACGCAGTCAAAAGCCTTCGCAATATCCAAAAATAATGTAAAAAGGAATTCACCTTTTTCAAAGCATTCCAGCGTAAATTCAATAAAATTCAAAATTGCATCTTTGGTGCTTTTATCCTTCCTGAAACCAAATTGCTGTGCAGAAAATAAGTTGTTTGATTCAAAATATTCCACCAGCTGACTACACAAGAGCTTTTCGAAAATTTTTGATATGACCGGTACCAAGGAGATTGGTCTATAATTCCCAACATCATTAACATCACCCTTCTTAAACAATGGAATCACCTTTGCAATCTTCAAGCAATCGGGATAGACATTTTTTGCAATTAATCTATTAAAAAGCTTGGCGAGAGGGATGACCAGACTACTGATATTCTTTTTTATAAGGTAAGATGATAAACCATAATAGTCTGACGATTTACTCAACTTAAGTGAGCCTATTGCATCCCTTACCTGATTATAGGTAACATCTGCAAATGAAAAGGAACTCTTCACATCAATACTAATACCAAATTACTATTCATTGGAAATGAATGAAGAATGCAAAATAAAACAATAAGTTCATTATTCATATCGAACATTTATTCATAATAAATGTTCAAATTGACGTCCTTGCGCCCTTATACACGCTCTACACCTTTTAATGAACGCACTTTTAATGCGACGCGCGTAATGCGACGTATTAATTTGAGCCGCTGCATTTTGGATACGAGCCCGTAACTCCTCAATCGAAGATATTGGCTTGGAGTAGACTAGATCTTTTAGGCACCCCCAATAAAAAAAATCCTGGGGGTTTTAGTCCGGTGATCTCGGGGGCCATGAAATAGGGCCAAGCCGGCCTATCCACCTTTGAGGGTATTTTGCATTCAGGTTATTTCTCACTCTTACTGCGTAATGAGCTGGGCATCCATCATTTTGGAGCCACATATTCCGCCTTATAGCCAAGGGAACATCTTCTAATAGGTCGCTTAATTGATTTTCTAAAAAATCGAGATAAATCTCACTATTTAGTGTGGCGGGAAGTTCATGAGGCCCGATCACCCGGCCATCAATAATTCCAGTCCACAAGTTGGATTTAAATGGATTCTGTGATCGATTTTCCCTCATGATATGCGGGTTTTCAGTTTCCCAGCTATGCAACACAGGGTATTTTTTAAGTTGATACCTTCCTTTTAACACTGTACAGAATGTAAGAAAATAAGAAATTTTGTCAAATACAATTAGGTCCGGTAAGGTTTTCGAGATACAGGGTGTTGAATGCAAATAATGCCATATTTCAATTCAACCAGAGAAACGATACGCTACTGCTTTTTTCAAATTAAAAATAATTTTCGTAATTTCCCACTAGATTCCAACAAAAATGGCCTCCTGACTTTAACACATGAGCTCAGAATAACGATTACAACAAAAACAGTTTTTCGAAATTTTTCGACTATTTGGTTACGAGAATGAAAAACTACAGAATGCCTAGGCTTATGATACCTTTTTGGAATCTGCAAGAACTGAGCAAGTTTTTAAGATGATGTCTACCAGGGGCGTCCTACATTTTTTTTTACACTGTAGCTCATCAAACTTGAAGGAAATTTCATTTAGTTTTCAATTTTTCTTTGTAATTCACGAGTTTCTAACTTTTTACACTAGTTTGATGAATTTAAGTCTTTGTTTCCGATAGCTGAACTATCTCATGTGAAATTAAAAAAAACCATATCGAAATACCTCTCCATTTCTGGAAATGGCACTAGAAAAAATAATCGCACTTGTAAATTTTCTAAAAATACGAAAACCATGAATATCTCGATAACCGTGGAATTTTCATTAAGGTCAAAATTTGAAATAAGTTAGACCACGACAGTGTCTATCTATAGTTGCAGGCTTATCCATTGTTTTCAGGACACCCTGTATATGATTAACAAACTGAACACAAAACTTAATAGAAAATTGTTCATTGCTATAAGATGAAGTGAGTGTCTTCAATTCCTTTGGTATTACTGACAACAAACAGGTCGATGTTAAATACTCTCAGGAATAAGTTACTCTGCTCCATCATTTTTGTAAATGGAGAGCAGTCACCAAAATCAATGTGAAATATCTTATTGTCTAGCATCCGCAAGTTTACTTCAGGAACTGATATTTTAATGAGTGTGTAGACCCTGTATTTTAAGTCATTGAATATAAGGTATTCAGAGAGTACCTACACTTTTAAATGATCTTCGGCTTTGCAAGGACACAACATAAAAATCTTTGAGCAGGCTTTTCAATGAAATCATAAATGAATAAATTTTATACTCTCTGAAGTATAGGTACCTAAGAAATCTTTTTGTACCTTTTCCATTAGTTTTATGTTCGTTTCTGCTTTCATACAACAGAAGCGTACTCAAGATGGGGTCTTACAAGATCATTATACAACTTTATAATACTACTAATGTCCCTGAAGAACCTCGTATTCGTTATAACAAAGCCAAGTAACCGATAAGATTTATTTACAATATGTTCATAATGAACATTGAATCTGACATCACTCTCAAAATAAACACCTACGTCCTTATAATTAGATTTTCGGACAAGTTCTTGATGAGCAATATTATAAGAGGCATTCATGTAGGTGTCACTTTTGAAGCTGTCATTTTTCGACATTTGACAAGTAGAACCTACTCCATCAATAAAAATGGAACGATTCGTAAAACTCGAACATTTTTGGGTCGTCGTGAAGCACCTTGTCGAACCGCAATACAGAATATGGTGGAAAAATTTGAGCTGTTGGGACAAGTTGGTGATGTGAAGATTGAAACCTGTCCACATCGCTCCAGAACAGCCGAAGAAAACCCCGGTTTGTCCATTCCTCGTCGTTCTTTGGAATTAGGCATTCCTCAAACGTATTTTGCAGAAAGATTTGTGTCTTAAGGTTCAGTTAACTCAAGAACTCATTGATTGGGTCCTTGAAATGCATGAAAATGATCAGGAATTCAATCGAAAAATCATCTTGAATGATGAGGCCCATTTCCACCCTGGTGGCTTCGTCAACAAGCAATATTGTTGCATCCGGGGCTTAGAAAACCCAAGAGTTAATGTTGAAAAGCCTCGTTATCATTGGGACTAACTTTTTCTGGAATGAGTCTGAACCAACAGTTGCGGTTAATGGATTGGAATCAAGAGATGACCTTGTGACTTCTTCCTTTGGGGCCATGTGAAGGAGAAAGTCTACGTCAAGAGCCCAGCGTCGATTGAAGACCTCAAAGATGCAATTCGTGAGGCTATCGAGGACATTGAGCAGTCACTTTGCGATTTGGTTATGGAAAATTTCATGAAAAGGTTATGCTTTAGTCGTGGTCGTGGTGATCATTTGGCTGATATTATTTTCCCTCATTGACGGCATACCTTCCTCTTTATAATGAAAAAATACACAGCCGATCGTTTATCTGGAAACTGCAATTTTTCTCTGATTGTCAAAACAACACCTTAGAAGAAAACCTATTATTTGCACAAATATGCGTGGTTATTCTGTTTCGGATAATTTATAAATTTTACAAATTGACTTCAAAAATATAAATAAACGTAGCAGTGACCTCGTAGACGATCAAACAGAAATTTATTACCGCCTGCAATGCATATACTGCGTTCGTTATTACCAATCCGGATAGAAAACGGACACAGAACATCTAATAAATACGGATCTCTCTCTCTCCACTTTTTCAGCCAGAGAGAGAGAGAGAGAGAGATCCGAATTATTGGTTGTTCTGTGTCCGATCCACCTCCGAAAGGGAATACCGAATGCGCCTATTATAGCATTATGAGAAATTCTGAATGCTTGTACAATTCTACTACAATAAAAAAAACTTATAGCATTCAAGATTTATTGATATTGAACTATACAGGGAGTATTTTGAGGTGAGGCTTTTCTTTTGATAGGTGATATAACACATCCAAATGAGTCATTTTATTGAGAATTTCTTATATGAAATGTTCAATTTAAAAAATTTATAATAAATGTTGGGCATCAATACCTTAATATTACTCTGGCTCGCATCTCTCTGTTCATAATATCTTTACATCCCTGCACCGGGTTTATGAGCATCTGCGAAGTTGGGTGATTTCTGAGAGGAAATCTTGTTCTGTACAACTTATACGCTGGACTGGCATTTTCTTTTTATTCAGTCGCCGTAACACTAGTGAAGATTACTGATCACAATCGATATTCTGAGTCATCTATGATAAGAAGACAAAAAACATGTTGATATCTACGGACGAGAAGGCGAGGGAACTGGTTCAGCCAGAAGAACTTTCAGATTCACCTAAAAACTAGAAAATATTCTTGTATCATTTTCTCGAAACAGTGGCATCATTCATATAAAAAATTTCTGGTGAAATGACCTATTTTGATGAGTTCTACCATCTGTCAAAAGATAAGCCTCACCTTTAAATATGCCCTGTATATTAATTTAACTGTCAGGTAGGTAGCGAAAACAATATTGCACATATACATTACTCACACATATATCATTTTCTCTTCAGTTATACAGTTCATCCAAGATTTATTGACATCAGAGCAAGCCTTGGAAGTCCAGTCGCAGCTTTATTTCTAGTTTCAAAAATGTCACTAAAAATTTTCTGTGCTTTCATCATAGCAATAAAAAATATGGAAATAACCTGAAAATTAAATGGTATTTCTCAAAGTAAGGCAATCTGAACATGAAAATGTTTCCAATTATCACATACGATTACATACGTGCAAACTAAATGAATTGGGAAAATTGTAATATATATATATATATCAATACAGAAACAAAACTCAAGGGTCTACGTCCCTGAAAAAGGGAGTCAGAAACCATTTATTTTTTTCTGATTGATGGAGGGATGTATGAGTGTATAAAGATTAAAATAATTAAAAAAATATTTAAAGTATTAAATGAATGAAATTAGTATATTTCATCCAAAAAGCCTTTCTGGACGTGTAATGAACGATATTTTTCATTACACCACTCTGAAAACAATCCAACGATATTTGTTCTTCGACAGGAAAGCATTTCGATATTGTAAAACAATAATTATTCGAAACACTGACGTCTACTGTCATCACGCAATCGTTGCTTTGTGTCTCAGCATAGATGCATCTATGTCTCAGCGCACGGAAAAGGGTCACTTTCGGTGCCCTGAATCGACATGTTTTGATAGGGTTTTCAGAGCGGTGTAATGAAAAGGATATTCCCATCATTTTTGGTAATTTTTCAACATTTCCAGCATCAAAATGAACAGATATTTTTGTGTTTTTTCATTTCTGTATTGAAGTCTATCATTTAGTTAATCAAATGTCTATCTCCTTTTTTTTCAAAATTTACCGTTTTTTCTATAAATAATATTACAACAATGTGTTGTTTTCGCGAAATTTATTTCCTAGAATTTTTCTATTCGAAATTGTTAACGCAGATGCCTAGTTATACAATTTTGTTTACTCTCACACAGAGGGCACTGCAGACACAGTTTAGTAGTTCAATATTCGAGTAGTTATATGTGAATTAATAGTAGGCGATATACATGAGAAATTTATTTTAAGTTAGTTATGTATGTAAGACGCCGGATGTATGTTCAAATAAAGATAATTAAGTGAAGATTCTGGAACTTCCTTTCATGGTAGCAGAGCGTGGTTTATCTGATTTGATTGAAGTATTGTTATAAACTATATAAATATGGCCAAGGAAAATACACTTGTGATTCCGTTCGATGAGAATATAAGCTACGAGGATTGGAGAAATAAATTTATGTATTTACTACGATTCAAGAAATGCTTGCCGGTGGTCCAATATGGAGAACGTCCTGGTTCAATAAAGGAAGCAGATTGGAAGGATCAAGAAGACAAAGTAATGTACTATTTTTCATTAGCTTTGAGTGCATCAATTATGGCTGATATGGAAAAGCCAAAGGAAATTATGGATAAATTAGATTCCGTATATTTGAAGAAAAGTGAATCTAAACAATTACTCATAGAGCGACAACTGAACTTGATGAAACTAAATGAAAATTCTAGCAAAAATGAAATAAAAAAATTCTTCCAAGAATTCAACAAGAAAATTAATGAGTTAAGACTAGCTGGTGGTGATGTTTCCAGAAAAAGAAAGCTGAGCTTCTTGATAATGGCTTTACCAAAGAACTGTCGACATTTAGTTGATGATCTTGATTCCCTGCCTGAACAAAATCGAACGGTTGAATACATTCAAGAGAAACTAATTAGTTGGAATGAAATATCTGAAACTACAGAAGAGCAAACTGAATCAAAGAGAGAAAACATAAATACATACTCACAAGCTTTTAGTACAAAATTAACAAATGGAAAAAAATCTAACCGGACATATAATGAGGAACCGAAGACATGTTGGAGCTGTGGAAAGATAGGACACATAAGTCAAAACTGTTATCACAGTGGGCAAGGCTCCAGACACCCCAGTCGTGGAGGTTTCCAGAACAGAGGACATCAAGAATTTCATCGAGGTCGTGGATTTCATGGAACAAGAGGTAGATATGGTTATGGTAGAGGTCGTGGAACATACAGAGGTGGATTTGCTGGAAGCTCAGAAATTCAAGATGTACAAGAAACTGCAGGGAGACTGGAACTTTTTAATGTTGATGTAAATGTCGGTAATGTAGAACAAGGTAAGAACTTAAATGTTATGGAATGGTTAATTGATAGTGGATGTACTGATCATATTGTGAAAACTGACAAATATTTTTACACCTCTAGAGTTTTAAAGAATAAAGTAGAAGTCAAGTTGGGAAATTCAAATATAATTAAAGCTTCAATGATAGGAAATATAATGTGCGAATTTAAATCTGGAAATCGTAATGTTATGGTGGATGTTAGAAATGTTTATTATGTCCCTGATATCGGAAGAAACTTATTAAGTGTAAGTGCCATAACATTAGCTGGTAACTCAGTAATCTTTAAAAATGAATACGTAGAATTTTATAACAGTCAAAATAGGTTTCTCTTCTCTGCAGAAGAAAAAAATAAATTATTTCTTGTATTGTGTGAAGTTCAAAAGAATAGAAATGAGGTTACAGCAAATTATATAAATAAGAATATGACAACTAAAGAAAAACTACATCGTGCTCTAGGTCATGTTAATTTTAAAGATCTGCATATAATGTGTCGTGATAAATATATGAATGATTTACCAGATATTTAAGAAAATGAGTTTATGACATGTGAAGTTTGTCTTGAAAGCAAATTGTCAAATAAAAAATACTCAACTGAACGAAGAAGAGCTAGATATTGTGGCGAGATAGTACATTCTGATGTTAAATACTTGGACATAGAAGGTTTTAACGGAGAAAGATATTTTGTAACATTCATTGAAGATTACTCAAGAATCGCTAGAGTTTTTCCGATAAAAAACGAATATGAAGTATTTGATAAATTCGTTGAATACTAAAATATACTCAAAAACTATGCTGAAGGTCCCTTATGTGAATTAAAATGCGATAATGGAAAAGAATACTTAAAAAAAGAATTTTATAATTTGGCAAAAAATGAAGGTTTCAAAATTTTTCCGTGCATTCCATATAATCATCAGTTAAATGGAGTAGCCGAACGCTATAATAGGACTATAATGGATAGGGTTAGATGTCTTAGAAAGGAATCAAATCTAGATCGCAAATACTGGCCGGAATTTGTCTTAGCAGCATGCTATATAGGAAATAGGCTAAGAAACAGTTCAACTTTCGAACGAAAAACCCCTTTTGAAATATTTTTTCAAAGAAAACTCAGCGCGAAAAATTTAAAAATTTATGGAAGTAAGGTCTATGTTAGAATTCCAGACGAAAAAAGAACAACATCGGATGACAAAGCGAAGAAAGGCATTTTAGTTGGATATTTTGATTTAGGTTATAGGGTCTTAGTTGATGGAAAAATAGAGTTAGCTAGAAATGTGGAAATTATCGAACCAGGGACTGATTGCATCCAAATAAGTGAAGACGAAGAAAATAGCGATGATTTAGTTGAAACAACTAGTTTTGATCAAAACCCGGTTGAAAGACCTGTCAGACAAAGAAAAGTGCCAAGTAGATATGACGATTTTGTAATTTCCGTTAATTTAGTCGATTTAGATAGTCCAAAATCTTTTGATGAAGCAATGAGTTCTGTAGATCAAGAATATTGGAAAAATGCCATGATAAAAGAGTTTAATTCACTAAATGAATCGAATACCTGGGAGCTGGTTCCAGAACCGAAAAACAAGAAAATACTTACGGTGAAATGGGTTTATAAAAGGAAGTCTGAAAATAATTTTAAAGCTCGATTGGTAGTAAGAGGTTATGAACAAAACGAGGAAATTGACGAATTTTATGCACCGGTAACAAAAATGTCCACCTTACGAATATTATTAAGTGTAGCAGTTGAGAGAGAAATGCATGTTCATCATATGGATGTAGAAACCGCATTCTTAAATAGCGAAGTCAAATCCGAGGTTTATATTCACCAACCAGAGGGTTTTGTTAAAAGGAAAAACATGGTCTATTATCTTAAAAAATCTTTATACGGTTTGCGCGAGTCACCTAGAAACTGGTATGACCTGTTTGATAAGTCTATACTGAAATTAGGATTTGCGAGAAGTAATTACGATTTATGTCTTTACTACAACAAGTTGAAAGGAATTTATTGTATCCTGTTTGTTGATGATTTGCTTGTTTGTGGTGGAAACCTGGAAGATATAAATAAAATTAAAACAAAATTTAAAACTGAATTCAAAATGAAAGATTTAGGAAAAGTTGAAAAATATTTGGGAATTAGCATTGACTATGATAAAAATTCAAATGAAATGAAGCTTTCACAACAGAATTACATTGAAGCTTTAGTTGATAAATTTGGAGTTGTAGATTCAAGGGTAAAATATACACCTATGGAAATCAGTTTGAAATTGCAAGAAGGGAAAGTAAATGAAAGTCCAAAATATAGAAATTTGGTAGGAGCCTTATCTTATATTGCTCAAGCAACAAGACCAGATATAACCTATGCAGTCAACTACCTAAGCAGATTTCAAAATTGTTGTAATGATACACACTATAAACATGCTTTACGAATTTTAATATACCTACCTATACCATTCCAGGCATTTGAGTTTGCACTTTGTCAAAAAAGGAAAAACATTAGTATTTGCTTATTCAGATTCAGATTGGGCTGGTGATCCAGTTGACTCGAAATCGACAACAGGGTCATTAATAAAGGTGTTTGGAAATCCAATATTTTGGAAAACAAAAAAACAAAAAGCAGTTTGCAGGTCATCCACTGAGTCCGAATATGTTGCTTTAGCTTTTACAGTTGAGGAAGTTTTACATGTAAGGAATATTTTAAGTGACTTTGATTTTTCTGATGATTTGTTGAAAAATATAAAAATCTATTGTGACAATACAAGTTGCATAATGTTGGCAAAAAATGGTAATTTCACAAAGAGATCCAAACACATAAATATAGCTTTACATTTCGTGCATGATTTATTCAATGAAAATTCAATTGATGTGGTTAAAATAGAAGGGAACGCTAATGTGGCTGACTCATTCACCAAGTCCCTTTGCCGTAGCAAGTTTGAGGACTTCAGATATAAACGGAATGTATACTGATTTGATATATTTTTGTATACGTATTATTTTATGTAACCAAAATTGTAAAGGGGGGTGTTAACGCAGATGCCTAGTTATACAATTTTGTTTACTCTCACACAGAGGGCACTGCAGACACAGTTTAGTAGTTCAATATTCGAGTAGTTATATGTGAATTAATAGTAGGCGATATACATGAGAAATTTATTTTAAGTTAGTTATGTATGTAAGACGCCGGATGTATGTTCAAATAAAGATAATTAAGTGAAGATTCTGGAACTTCCTTTCAGAAATGATAAATATCCATTTTTACCAAAGACATTTTATTAAGGACTTTATTAGCCGTCGACTAGTGAAAATTAATTGTTTCTTACAATTGTGGATTTTACATGGAATTGAATTTCTTTTAAATGACACGCCCCGCAAGTATCTGCTCCCAGATGACTGGTGAAGGAAAATTAGTGTATTATGTGTGGGTGATCAAATCACCCACATTTATCTGTTCTTCCATTTATTGGAAATTAGTGTATTATACAGTCAGTTTGAGATCTAGTTCAGGGTAGGATTTCTTGTTAATATTCCCTGCGCCCCAACATTCGTTCTATTAAGCTGAATAATCCAATAAAATAAAAATTAATGCACTGCACCGCCATCTGGCGGTATACGTTTCCTATTTTGAAGGCTGAAGACTCTTAACGAATTGAATTATTTATCATATGAAGAATTTTGTCATGACATTGTAACTATCAATATTTGTGAACAATGGAGGTGTAAAATATGAAATGTAAATATTCCTACTGTTGTTTCAACTACCACAACTGTTATTTCCTAATCTGGGCAGACCTCATCATGTTCATAATGAAAGATTTTATATCAGCAACATCCCATATATTTCGACTAATCTTCTCTCATTTCTTTTTATATGTGCTATGGAAAGCCTTTTTATTTATTAGCTGTACACTCTTCAAGAGCCTCATTCCGAAGATATTTATTTCACTTGTACAATTGTTCGCCAAATTCATTCGAAACATTAATGACAGAACAATATGTCAGTGTCATTTCCAACATCAACTTGAATTCTGCAACTCAAAATATCACTGAACGGGCATTACCAACCTAATTTCGATTTTCCAAAGCCGCCCGAGATGTCAATAATTCTTGGATGGACTATAATATGTTTTTGCATTCAAGTTTTTTGTATTTTTAAGTTCTCTTATTTCAATCTGACTTTCAGAGCTTGAATACGAAATATTCTTCCAAAAATATGGTCGAGAAAACATCACCCTCCTCTGGGAACAGTCGGGTAAAAAAGGTTTCGTCTAGAAGTATTGAAGAAAATGTGGGATTCAAAGAATAACCATGTGTATGGTCGTTTTATGTGATATATTTTATTCATTATTTGACTTTTTTTGGCTCTGCCTAAATTTTTGGTCTGTGTCAAATGTTTAAATAGAAATGGTGGCCATCCTGGAAGCCCCAAGAAGGCCACATACGAACAATTGAGTTTTCGGACCTAAGTTTGCTAAATCTTCTGGGTCTCCGCCATCAGCTATAAAGACACTTTGAGGTGTTTTTTTTCTCACTTTCTTCCATAAGCTATCTCTGCATATTCATCTACATAAAAAAACCTTTTTCTTTAGAGAAGGAACAGCGGAATTGCAGTGGTATTTACATTTCGCATTGAATCCCTTGACTTCATCCCAGAAGTAACATTTTAATGTGGGTCGTAATTTTTTTCATCCCTCACATTCAAAGCCTGTAGCTCACAGCTACGGCCGTTTAACGATATTAAAATCCCTTATTCCTCCCCTGACGAAATCGCCACCGCCAGAGCATCGTGTATTACGCATCTCCGCCTAATTCAAATGAAGTTGCTAATTGAACCTCCCGAGAAATGTAAACACCGAGACCATTTGCGGCTACCGAACTCCGTGTTTTATAAAAAGCAGACGAATGATGATTCGAGAATCTAAAAAGCTAAACCTGAAAACGCCCGCGAGGTTTTTGTCTGATGAAACATGACGGAATAAAAAGAGTATTCTGAAACTGGCGATTTTATTCGATAATGAACAGAGTTCTATTCGCGAAAATGCGGTTTCGAATTCGGATGAAAAAGGAAGGAATAACATAATAAGCATTCCCACGAATGCATCCGATCCCTCGCATGAAGACCTTCATTTCGGTTTATTCTTTTCTTGTTAGTTTCCAGTGATTCCTATTAATATTGGTTTCCACTGAACAAACTTACATGGCATGTAGATGATATCGGAAAAAACATTGTTGCCTCTGTTTTAGAAATGTCTATAAAGTTAGCAGTGCCACTTGCGAGAAAATCAATGAATTGTCGAATAATTGTCGAATTATTGTCGAGAATTAATATACAGGGTGGCCATTTGAAAACGAAACAGACGAGATTACAGACGAAATAAATTCTTTCGATAGAAATGCTCGGACAGGTCGATTTCTGTTTCGAGGGGGACAACTTAAGATGTAGGTTACGGACGCATAGCGCTTCAACCCTTGCTGCTACAACCCTCACCCCCAATTTTTGAATAGGGAAAATGGGGTGAGTGATACCTCATTTGAAAGGTATTTTTATACTGATTTCAGCACAGTAATTGTTTTTTCATTTTATGCATTAGTTCTCGAAATATTCTTAACTAAGTATTTGAAAATGAAGTGGTGTTTTCATGGCACTTGTAGTGTTTTTTTGTAAAAAATCGACATTTTGAGCTTCAAAACAACCATGACTGTGGCTTCCTTCCTCCAATCCACTGACATAGAAATCTTTAATCAAGATGTCGATTTTTCACAAAAAAACACTACAAGTGCCATAAAACACCACTTCATTTTCAAATACTTAGTTAAGAATATTTCGAGAACTAATACATAAAATGAAAAAACAATTACTGTGCTGAAATCAGAATAAAAATACCTTTCAAATGAGGTATCACTCACCCCATCTTCCCTATTCAAAAATTGGGGTTGAGGGTTGTAGTAGCAAGGGTTGAAGCGCTATGCGTCCGTAACCTATATCTTAAGTTGTCCCCCTCGAAACAGAAATCGACCTGTCCGAGCATTTCTATCGAAAAAATTTATTTCGTCTGTAATCTCGTCTGTTTCGTTTTCAAATGGCCACCCTGTATATATATATATTTCTGGAATTATCGCATTTTTGGCAACAGCGCATTTGTTATGGACTTTCTTTCTATTGCATTGATTGTCGAATACCTGTCCCGAATGTGTCGTGAAAGAAAAAAATTTGTCGCGTCCTTAATTTTTTTTCTACGGGGTGGCTTTGCTAACACAACGTTAAGTTAGCACTTTCTCAATATCTACCGAATATCATGAAAATGATTATAAATAGTTGTCGAGTAATTGTCGAAGTCCATAAAAAGTAAAAATAAAATATCATCACGATGATCATATAAGATTGTCGAGTAATTGTGGATGTTCAAATAAAGTAAAAAACACACAAAAAATTTAATCTTTCTAGCAATTTTTGGCAACAGCACCTTCGTTTTTGATTTTTTTTTCTATTGCATTAATTGTCGAATACCTGTCCCGAATTTGTCGTGAAAGAAGAAAAATTGTCGCGTCCTTAATTTTTGTTCTACGGGGTGGCTCTGCTAACTTAACGTTAAGTTAGCAGAACCACTTTCTCAATATCAACGAAATATCATGAAAATGGTTATAAATAATTGTCGAGTAATTGTCGAAGTCTATTCGAAGTGGACAAAACAAAAAAAATCAATTCCTTCTTGTTTATTTTACGTCTTTTCCCCGCGAGTTCGAGATATTTCTGGAATTATCGCATTTTTGGAAACAGCGCATTTGTTATTGACTTTCTTTCTATTCCATTGATTGTCGAATACCTGTCCCGAATGTGTCGTGAAAGAAAAAAATTGTCGCGGCCTTAATTTTTTTTCTACGGGGTGGCTTTGCTAACTTAACGTCAAGTTAGCAGAAGCACTTTCTCAATATCGACCAAATTTCATGAAAATGGTTATAAATAATTGTGGAAGTCCATATGAAGTGAACAAACACAAAAAATCCATTCCTTCCTGTTTATTGCTGGAATTATCGCATTTTTGGCAACAGCGCATTCGTTATTGACTTTTTTCTATTGCTTTGATTGTCGAATACCTGTCCCGAATTTGTCGTGAAAGAAAAAAATTGTCGCGTCCTCAATTTTTTTACTACGGGGTGGCTTTGTTAACTTAACGTTAAGTTAGCAGAACCATCTTTCTCAATATCGACCAAATATCATGAAAATGGTTATAAATAATTGTCGAGTAATTGTCGAAGTCCATATGAAGTGAACAAAACACAAAAAATCCATTTCTTCTTGTTTATTTTACGTCTTTTCCCCGCGAGTTCGAGATATTTGTGGAATTATGGAATTTTTGCAACAGCGCATTCGTTATTGAATTTTTTTCTATTGCACTGATTGTCGAATAACTGTCCCGAATTTGTCGTGAAAGAAAAAAATTGTCGCGTCCTTTTCTTTTTTTTCTACGGGGTGGCTTCTTAACGTTGAGTTAGCAGAACCACTTTCTCAATATAATAATAATAATAATAAATGGCCTTTATTGATTCGAATCGACCAAATACCATGAAAATGGTTATAAATTATTGTCGAGTAATGGTCAAAGTCCATATGAAGTGAACAAAACACAAAAAACTCATTCCTTCTTGTTTATTTCACGTCTTTTCCCCGCGAGTTCGAGATATTTCTGGAATTATCGCATTTTTGGTAACAGCGCATTCGTTATTGAATTTTTTTCTATTGTTTTGATTGTCGAATACCTGTCCCGAATTTGTCGTGAAAGAAAAAAATTGTCGTGTCCTTATTTTTTTTTCTACGGGGTGGCTTTGCTAACTCAACTTGAAGTTAGCCGAACCACTTTCTCAATATCGACCAAATATCATAAACATGGTTATGAATAATTGTCGAGTAATTGTCGAAAACCATATGAAGTGAACAAAACACAAAAAATTCACTCCTTCTTGTTTATTTTATGCGATAATTCCAGAAATATCTCGAACTTGCGGAAAAAAGACGTAAAATAAACAAGAAGGAATGGATTTTTTGTGTTTTTTTTTACTTCTTATGGACTTCGACAATTATTTATAACCATTTTCATGATATTTGGTAGATATTGAGAAAGTGGTTCTGCTAACTTAATGTTAAGAAGCCACCCCGTAGATAAGCCGAATTCCCGCCGGCGCCGCACAAGTCGTAACATGTTGGTGAATAAAAATGGACATGATCTTGCGTAAATTCTTGCACATATTCGTCAGAAGCAAATCAGTTAAAAAGATTCGCCAAGCATTAAATAAACAAAAACACTTTGAATCAATTCAATCCCGTGACTTTTTGGATTATTAATCACACTCATTCATCAGAAAAACTCTTAAAATCACAAAGTTCTTGGGAATCTACTATGTGAATGATAGGTACACCGAATTGAGAAGAACGTATTTCTAAACTGGAATGCACCTTAGCTTCAGTCTGTTATCTTTGGGAGTGATGACAAGATATCTGGATGAATTCTGCATGAAAACCATCTATCATGCAGTATTCGAGCTGAAAGCAGGATATGGAATTATAAGAGAGAATGATTATCGGTATTCAGACGGATTTTTTTCGAACTCCGGAAAAGTTTTCACCTCAGGCGGGAGTTGAACCCGCGTCCCAACGCGTTCCCAACTAATATGGAATTATGTTTTATGGACGCATACTTCGAAATCAATTCAAATATTCACTATCAAGGTGGGTGTTAAACTTCTTAAATGACAAATTTAATTATCGTATCAACTGGCATATAATGATTGGTTACAAAAACTCATGAAAAACGAAAAACATATTCAATAACCCCAGATCTAACGATTACCCTGGTTTTTTTAATTGAAAAACTAATTAAATCGAAAAAAGAAAACTATTTGCCCTCGGGACGTTCTTCAACTTCAATTAAAAAAAAAATCAAGTCTCTACGTCGTAAATTAGGGTACTTACTCGTGAAATAAAGAGACCACTGTTGAATGGAGATCTACCACGATTCAAATGGTGATACTGCCCCTTAAGTAATATGGTCACATTTGACACGGATTGCGCTATTTGGCAAACTAAAATTCATATATTAACTAAACGTTGTTTGTTTTCTCTATGATATTCATTTCCGAAGTTATCTATGAATTGGAGAAACGTCAAAAATTTTGTCGCTGGAGAACCAGCCGGTTTGAAAAATTCATCGAGTTGAAACGATCGTTGCTACGGAAACTTTCTCACTAAAAATGGAAGGAGTGGAATAGTCAGGTGAAAAAACTTGATAAACCTAAAACTTGAACAACCGCGATACTTTATAAAAGTGAATGGAGTATACTTGGCCATTTTTCAGCTCGTTTCATATAATGCAACTCGACAACTATGATTTGTCATAAGCTCCCCCCTAACGAATATCCTGCAGAGATTCGAAATGTTCAATTCGAATATAATACCATAATTCGCTAGTGGGTTGATTAGTTGGCTCAACCAGCTTTACTCTCCAAAGAGATAAAAGCAGGAAAGGATTAGTCGAACTGAACTTTTCTCTGTGAAATTATTAATGAAATAATTCATTAGCTTACTATCCTTTCATAATTTTCTATCTTCTTTAACTGAAAATTTTCGACCCATTTTTTCGCTATTCGGTCTGAATAAAAAAGGGTTCATACGATATGTACAGGGTACCCCATAATAGGCTACTCATTTAAATATTTGTATTAACAGCTAACCCTTGGGATTTATTATAACTTATAAATAGTTAACTAATTCAATCATAGCTTTTAAAACCCACGTCTTCTAAATGACCTCCACCAATTTCAACACATAAATAGTATATTGTTCAATGAGCGGTAATGTAAGTCATAACACACGCAGATGAATTTTGCAGCCCGAGCCGTCAGGCGAGGGGTGTAATTCATCAAGTCAAGATGGCGGACGAACCAGACGACAGTGAAAGTAGCTCCGTTAAAAGTGCGAAAGTTGCGGAAATCAAATGCTTTCATTGCCAAAAAAAGGTGGTGAACTATGTCAGGTGCATAAAGTGCGACGGGTTCTTTCATAGAAGTTGTATGGATCAGTCTACAAACTCTAAATCAACAACGTGTAAACACGAGCAGTGGAACGCAGATAAGAACGGCGACGATACAAACGAGCTCAAAAATCAGAATGTCATTTTGAGTATGGAAAACTCTTACCTCAAAGAACTGTTGAGGGAAGTGCAAGAAAAAAATACAATTCTTGTGGATAATAACGCTTTGTTGATGGAAAAAATTCTAAAGCAAAACAGTGAGAAAAAAACGAAGAAAACAAATCCAATGAAAACATCAAAAAATACATAGACAAGAAAGATGACAGAAATCAACAAACTGTCAAAGGAAAAGTCAGTAGTAGAGAAAATTCAGGGCAGGATAGAGGACCTACTTACGCTGGTGCATTGGCGCTACCATCAGGCAAGATTGGTCTACATAACCGCACAATAATTCAAGCTGAAAACGACAGTCATGAAACAATAACAAACGTGAAAAACATTGAACAATCAAGTACACTCAACAAGAACAATCCAAAAGAAGCAACGAAATTTCATTCAAACGGTGATAATGTGGAATTTCAAACAGTAAAATACAAAAAGAAAAGACTTCACAAACCTAAGAAACCAAATATGGGAACAAATGAATCAGATGAATCAAACCTCTTCAAGTCAGCCGAAAAGCCAAAGCTATGGTTGTTCATCTCACGAATTAATCCAACAGTGAAAAAAGAAGAAATTAACGCATACATAGAAAAAAGGAGTCATTCTGAGGGGCAGATTTCTGTCAAGCAATTGAATACCAAAAAGACAAAATTCAAGAGCTTCTTGGTAGGAGTTCCCATGCAGCTGAAGGAAAGGATCTACAACAGTGACTTCTGGCCGACAGGGGTTACTTTTGGGAGGTTTAATTTTTCCAGGGGACGTCATTTTTTGGAGGAAGTTCCAAGCAAGACTCCAAGTCAGACATAGTACAACAACAATATTTTTCCGTCAATGAAGTTTCAGTGAGAAACAGTGAATATTTAACCGTTACTAGTCCGGACGTAACTAAACCTCATTTTGTCAATTTAAATAAACAGACAGAGCTTTTGAGAATACTACATCTGAATATACAAGGTATTTCAAACAAAGTGGAAGCTCTCGAAGAACTGAATAATAACCTCAACATCGATGTCTTATGTGTCAGCGAACACTGGCTAAATAACAATAATAAAAGCCTGTATCAAATCAAAAATTACAATTTAGCTGCCTGTTACACCAGAACTGCACATGTTCATGGAGGTGTTGGCATATTTGTCAAAGCAGATATAAAATACATAGAACTGGGAGAAATTAATCAACTCTCATGTGAAATGAATCATGAGATCACGGCGATATACCTTCCTGACCAGAATTGCATTGTGGTGGTTTACTATACACCGAAGATGCCTAAAGAACCAGAACATTTCTGATGTCAGATTGCTGAGTATATGTTTTCAGCCTTCAATCCCAAGGTGGATGTTGTCATATTGGGTGATTTCAATGTTGACTTCAGCAGCAAATCTGAGCAGGTGCTTGATGTTCTCAATATGTTTGAGAGCTTTGGATTACATAGGACTATATTTACCTATACAAGAGAACATTATACAGGTAAGAGGTCTTGTATTGACAACATTTTTACCAATATTGAAGACTATCATGCAAAAACCCATGAGCCTAATATATCCGATCATTTAGCCCAACTAATAGATGTATTTACAGAACCGTTAAACGAGAAATCGTCAAAAATGATCAGAAAACTGTCTCCAGAGAATGTTGAGTGTTTTAGAAGAAATCTAGAAGCTGTGTATTGGGAAATAATTTATAAAATATCTAATATAAATGAAAAGTTTACAACCTTTCTCAACATATTCTGTCTACACTACAATAGTTCAATACCACTCCAATCAATATACACAGTTAATAAACACAAACCTTCCTTCCATCTTAAGCAAATTAAAGAAACACTAGATCTTATCAGGGAAGTGTACACCCAGAATAAAGATGATGAAACCTTGGAGATATATAAGAAATATAAAAGATTTTACTTGGATGGCGCACAATTGGATAGAAAACGTAAGAATGAAAGAATGAGATGAAAATTGCAAAGGCCAAGAACAAACAGAAGACAACATGGCAGATTATCAAGGCAGAAACCAGGACAGCAAAAAAGGGAACAATACAAAACTCCCCATCACCTGATAGCTTCAATGAGTACTTCACTAAAATAGGACCCTCAAAATCGAGCAATATTGAAGCAGATGCACCACCAGCTCGCACACATCTACAGAAGGTGAAGATCACCCAACCTCACTCACTATTTTTCAAGCCAATCACTAGGAGACACACATAGGTACCTGCAAAAGATGACATCGAAACCAACTATGGATATTTTTGGGATTAGTTCAAGCTTGGTGAAGTCAGTGGCTGATACTATCGCAGCCCCATTAACTGATATAATCAACACAAGCCTCCAAGAAGGAGTGTTTCCTGATAAAATGAAACTTGCCAAGGTATGTCCCATACTGAAAAAGGGAGACCCAACCTTATTTACAAATTACCGTCCTATATCGATCCTTCCTGTTTTTTCGAAAATTTTGGAAATGATGATTTCCTATCTAGATAAACATAATTATCTTTCGAGCTCCCAATATGGATTCAGACAGGGAAAATCAACCATTGATGGTATCAAGGACTTGTACTCACACATTTTGGATGGTTTCGAAGAATGCGAGACAATCAGAGCCCAATTTTGTGACCTATCTAAGGCATTTGACTGCATGGAACATGGGATATGTCTGGAAAAAATAGAACATTATGGAGTAAGGGGGATAGCTCTATCGCTATTCGAATCATATTTTCGAATCATATTTGAAAAACCGGAAACAAATGACCTCGCATAGTCAACAGAATAGTTCCATGGCAACTATCACACATGGAATACCTCAGGGATCCTAGGACCCCTTCTATTCCTAGTTTATATCAACGATCTCCCAAAGAATATTGATTGCCACACTGTACTATATGCAGATGATACTACACTGGTTATAGTAGTAACTGTGTTTTATTGTAGCAATACAAATGGCCATCGACCAAGGGTCCTTCAGCCTACTGGTTATAAAAGACCAAAATATTAACAACTTATCACATAGATCAGAGGATATCAACAAACAAGCAGCCAGTTGGTTCAAATCTAATAAACTATGTCTTAACCACGAGAAGACCAAAACGGTGACTTTTACATCATCCACTATGATACCTGCAAGCAATGCAGTGTTCTTGGGCATAAATTTTGATACCAGACTAACTTGGAAAAACCATTGTTCCCATCTGAAACAACGATTACAGCCAGCCATATATGCTATACGACGTGTAAGGCAAATTATTAACCACCAGACAGCCCTCCAAGTATACTATGCTTTATGTCACTCTCGCATGACTTATGGCCTACAGATATGGGGCAACTCAAATCATGTACAAGAAATACTGGTCACTCAAAAGGAAGATGTTAGAGCAATAGAAGGTGCAACAGTTAGGACTTCCCTCAGACCCATTTTCACTAAATATTAAATCCTGACTGTGATAGCGGAACTCATTATAAGACTGGTTGTTGATGTTGCTGAGAATAAGGGAGAATTCGAGAAGAGATCCGACTGTCATACATACAATATAAGAAAAAAAGAAGACCTTACCATAAAGGGAACCAGACTGAAAATTACTTCCAGAAAATCTACTGGATTGGGGCTCTACAACAAACTTCCTCTAGCATGGAGAGTGCTCGAGGTGAAGTTGATGAAGAAGAAGATGAGAGAATTCCTACAAGAAAATCCCCCATATAGCCTGACGGAATTCAACGTCAACATTTGATTGTTTCTGTTTTTTTTTTGTATGTGACGTAATCACTATGTGATTTGAATAAAACTATTTCTATTTCTATGACCATTACCGCGAATTGAACACTATACTTTATCTTCGACTTCTTCAGTAAAATGCGAATTAATCTGCATTTTCAGAATTGACAACAGTTGTCAAAAGCGATTTCTATGGTCGAAAATCAAATCGATATCGAATCCCGTAGAAAACGTCAAAAATTTAAGTTTTCCAAATGCAATTTTTGGATATTCAGACCTAAGAAAATGTAGAAATTGATGGCGAGAACGTTACCTAGATGTCTGAAATAGAGTTCCCCATTGACCCGACTTCTTTTATTCATTTCGTATGCTACATTTTTCCTATTTGTATTAGAGTGAGTTATAGGCGTGAGTTATCATTACCTCACACTATTGGTTTATAGAGACTATTACCATAGTATAAAGATACTATGCTATTACAGATCAAAA
The DNA here is from genome assembly GCA_951802165.1 of Adalia decempunctata. Classification (NCBI taxonomy): domain Eukaryota; kingdom Metazoa; phylum Arthropoda; class Insecta; order Coleoptera; family Coccinellidae; genus Adalia; species Adalia decempunctata. The sequence continues at coordinate 9,976,506 of OX637697.1, forward strand.
TCAGTTGAATAATGGATATATTATTCTATGGGAGTAGATAAAAGTGTTTTATTACACAACGTAGCACACCCTCGTCTATTCCTCCAACTTCTTCACGAATTTTGACTTTGACTTCCGCGATTGTACCTGCTCGACTCGCAAACACTATGGCTTTTATATTCTCACAGAAAAAATCTGGCTGGCCATTAACTATTTCTCGCAGAACCCTCATTGGGTTCCTGACGGTATGAGGCATGAGCTGTTGGTCTATCTTGCTGGAATAGTGAGGCATTGTTTAGTTATCCTAATCTAAAAGGCTTTACATGAAATATCTCCCAGTTGTTATAATTTTTGATGGTTTTGGCACTGATTAGATTTCGTTTAAGATTTTCTTGTCGACAGACAATTTGAGTATACTTCATTCACAATTATAAAATCACAACTCTGACCTTGGAAATTTGACACATTCCACTCTGTATCGAAGTTATGACGTTTTTCAAAATATTTTTATGTTCCAAGTCAACACTATGTTGCCCTTTCTACATTCTTAGCGTATTTCTCAGAATGTGAATTTATTCGGAAAATGAATGAATTGGAAAAGATGTGACGGACGAAAATAATTAACGTTTATATGAATTGATAGAAAGGATTCCTTTTCTACTTATTTGCATTAAAAATACAAGAGATCACTGTTGAAATATATTATTTTTCGCCATGGAGGAAAATTGCATTGCTTTCACATGATTTTCATATGCATGCCTGTGAAGATTTAATGTTTATTATCCTCTTGAACTGAAAGTTCAAGACTCAACATCAATTGTTGAATCAAGAATAATGGAACATTATATCCCTCTACTGGAATCCAAATAGTTGAAGGGAGTTCTGATGCAACAGGAACTTTTTCTTGGAACATAACCTTAATAGCTAACTTAATAAAAATAAGAGTAGAAGATATACATTTCATTTATTTGATCTTATGAATAAGGAGTAAAATATTCTGACTGTATAGTAATTTATTAGTTTAAAAAATATTCATACATTACAACCACAGTAGGTTTGTACAAATAATATGGAACAGGTCAAACATATGCTTCACATTTATCATTCACCTGTTCTAAAATAAGACACAAACTCCTCCACATTATAGGGTCCCTACAGCATTAAAAGCTTGTGTCTCTTTTGAAAGAAGTAGCACTAGATATAATATATTCTTTCGATTAAGAGCAAATACCTACCGTTGAATGTTACATACACAAATTTCTTCAAAATGGGCTTATACGAAGTGGTTCTTTTTCTGAAACATGAAAACGATCAACAATAATCATTTAGAGACCGATGATGGCCATCCAAAACCCGTTTACTTACGAAAATCGTGCAATTTCATTCTGCAAGTTCTTTCCTCATAATTCCTCGAAAATCCTACCTGAACCATATTTTCCGGTCGCTTTCGTGAAAAGATCGTATAAGGAAGCGTTTTTTGTCCATTTACACATTCCAAATAAATTTTGAGCACCAAAAACGATACCGAAACTAACCTAACTTCTGGGTGACCGGAATTTCGTTTGAAATCTTTCCAAACGGCCAGATACCTAAGAAAAACTTCGTTATCAAGTGTAAAAAAGGCGATTAGTACTTACTTTTGCTTTATTCATGCTTATAAATCGATTTTTGGTCCAATTCAAATTTGCCGTTTGTACCCACGTCAAAATATCTTTGATACGTTTACTTTGATGTAAACAAAGAAACTGGCAACGCCGTTTTGTCATTAAAGATATTCTCTGTACGCGCACAGATTTTTTATCAGGTGTACCAATTCCTGAAAACGAAACCATGGCCAGAGTTGTGATTTTATAATTGTGAATGGAGTATATTTGATATTGTTTTTATTTTTCCCGAGAGGGAAAGCGCCATCATTCCATTACCGCAATCGCACCACGATGGTTAAATATTGTGGATAATTTCGGAACTAGGCCAAATACTACTATCTGGAGTGCCGGTTTAATCTCCACTTTTTGGTCACAATTTTTAGTTAGAACTCGTTACACGCATCCATATTGGATTCTACAGGGTGAATCTACTTACAACGTTGATAAACGTGGGCTCAAAAGCTCCAGCCTTCACGCCAGTGCATAGGTGACCCATTTTTTTCGGTCATATTGAGATGAACTTACAATCAGTAGCTTGTAATTTAGCCGCTTTACGGACCAGAAAACGAGCATTGACAAAAAATATCCATACACAAATTAAGACCAGATACGCCACTGGTCTACCAGTCTTGTTTCAATTTTCAATTAGTTTTGTACGCTTGAATTTCTCGTGATTAATTATGCTGCCAAGTAATTACTTACATGCAAAAAGTTCTGCGACGAATCTTTCCTAAACGAATGTTCCATTCATTCCGGGTAGTCAAGTTCACTCTTTTTGTTGGGGACTCGCTCCCCTTTCTACGGAGATGGATTCTAACTCGAAACTCTCCTAGAATTTGCACAAACTTTATGTAAAGATGGAGCAGTTCTTGTCACGAGTAGCGCATTCCGGGTGAAAATCTCATCGTATACTAAACGTACAATGGAGTTCCGCCGTGTAAGAACATTTCCTGATCGTTTTCTAACAAAACTTACTTTATAGTTTCAACTCATATCGCTTCGACTTCAACTATTGCTATCTCATAGCGAATTGTTACTACCCCAAAAATTTTCTTTCGTTATGTCCGTACAATTTGTGATATGTATGAGGCCATGGGTGAACATTCAATCGAAATTGAACACTCCACCTCACATACTAACCTCGCCCTCATGGTCACAATGACTTCCATGAACTAACACTCTTAAAACAATTCGAGATTTTGAGGAACAAAGATGATGAACATCTACTCAAATTGTTGACTTCCTTTTCTCCATGACCACCGTGTACATGGGCATAGACCTCGATACCGTACATAAAAGTGTGTTTATGACAGTTGACTTGAAAGTCACTGTCAACCTATATTGACATTACCCGATTACCTCTTTCACGCTGATTGTTAAAACGCAGGAGATGATTGAAGACTAAATATCGAATAATTGGGGTATTGTTCTTCCTCACATTCTTCTGACCATTTTACTGATTCATGGCGGTATAAAATTTTGAATAGTGGGAAAGGGGGGCAACACCGGGTATAGGGGCATAACCGGGTACTCCCAATCTACCTCCTTTACGTTGGTTAAATTTTGTTCTCGTAGCATATGTTGATATCTCTTATCTACGCAAGTATTTCCACAAGTTCTGACAGGTGCGTGTGTTTCTTTATCGGTGTTGTGTAGAACGGTATGTTATCTCATTTTACCTAAATTTATCCCTACCTACAGATTGATCTAACTTTATTCTACGATAATTGACAATACATAATGTGATATGTAGGTTTTTTGGCTGTATGAAACTCTGTAGATAGGCCTAATTTTTCTCATGTGTTTTTTATTATTCAACATTGTTTAAAATATAAGCTCTGGGGCAAAACCGGGAAATCCACGTGGGGCACAACCGGGCGGTACCCATTTATGCCCCAGATGGATATTGACCAATGCAATAAATTTTCAGAAATTTGTTAGAGTGTTTCTTTAAAATAGTTTCACAGACATATGGTGTGCACCTATAATCGGAAGACCTTCGTCAACATTTGGGGTTCCAATTAATTCATTCAACAAAAATTTCAACAACTCCCTTCATTCATGATATTAGCCATAGCATAGATTCATAGAAACCTTGGTGTAACGACTCCTAACTAAAATTCGTGACCAAAAATTGTAGATCAAATTGGCACCCTTGATTGTAGATCGGGTCCTAGTTCCGGAATTATCCGCAATATGTCGTCAATGGAAAATAGCACGACCCCTTCCGAAAGAAATGAAAAGTAGGACCCCATCACAGATTTTCGTTTGACAAGAAAGTCTTAAACAAAATTTTGTCAGTGCCAACACCAGGTATTCTATGCATCTATTATCAGCCATACACCTTAAATTGAAGTTACAACCCAGAAAACTCGTAAAACTTCTAATTATTTCATTTCCTAGCCTTCGTTCCTTGATGTATCCATGTTGTCAATGGTTCAATAAATACTTGATTGTCAAATTTCGAAGTTTTTTTTTCTTGATATCAAGCGCGTTCGGCAATAGCATCCGAGAGCGGACGGATTTTTTAGTCACGTGATAACAGATTGTACAGATTTGTCAGATTTTTCTGTAATAAACGAACGCTACGGAGCATTTAGATCGATTTTTCTGTTTGACGTATGTAACGCCTTACCCGAGCCAGATATTAAATTAGAGCCTAAAGGTCTATTCGTCCGTAGAGGTAGTCTGGGTACTATTTTAATTCTTTTGTTATAGTTCTCAACATTTCTACCCCTTGGTTGAGATTATTCAATATTTTGAATCATTATTTTTTTAGCAAGCAACATTTTTTCATTTATTACTACACAACAAATAACATAAGACACGAAAATTCAACAGACTGTTCAAGAATATTCGAGGCGGGATAAAAAATCCATTCACAAAGGCCGAAAAGTAATTTCTGTTTCTGTTCTGTGGAAAATATCCGTTTCCTCCGTCGAAATACACCGAGCAAAAAGATCTACATCCGATTGATCAGATTTTCTTGCCGAACGGTCCAGATGTGTACTCCCCTCAATCTGGATGTAATAAACGAACGGTTCAGATCAATCCGACCAGTCAGATGTCATTGCCGAACGCGCTTTATGATGCAAGCGAGGATTGAAAGCCTAGGCGCATAGAACATCAATCTAAGTTCAAAATCATTGGAAAAGTAAAAAATGAAATTGATGTCCACCTATCTGAATCACCGGGGTATGACTTGCGCATTCATCATGCGTAAAACACACATTTGGAGTCTCAGAAAAAACAGAGCACGTGCTGAATATCCAATAGCAAAACGGAGGGCAAGTGAAGTCACTAGCGGTAGTTCAAATCATACGCGAAAGCTTCACGAATTTTTTGGAAATCGATATCTCACTCAAGGAATAAAAGTATAGGCAGAAGTATCAATGAGAATTTCGAGGAAGACAATTTCTTAGTCCAGCGAGCCCATATATTCTCAACTGTGACAGTCAACCGGGTGGCATTTTTCCGTTCCCTATACAGTGAGCGCGACAGGTCGCTCTCACCGTATAGGAAACGGAATGCACAATGGAACTCCGTTTCCTAGCAGATATGCGCGATGTGCTCACTGCCCTGTTATAGTCTTCTGGGTGCCGATGGGCCAAATTGCAAATTATTAATAAAGTTTTCTTACTTCCTGTATAGCTTTAATAGATAGAGTCTACCACATTTTCCTCTGTGTACATTTTTGTAGTCGCGGTTTTTTTTCAGCAAACGTCTCGTAAGTCGACCATATTTTCATTTTTTTTAATCATTTGTTCTCTTTTTTTGCAAAATGCAATCATAAAAACAATCTGGGAGAAATGAGAAAACATGATTGTCTAACAACATAAACATGACTGAAAATCGCATTTTTTCAAAGTATTAATACCCTCCCGAATTTTTCAGAATCGGTTGGTTCAACCATATGAAGCATGAAAATGCAATTGTCCGACAAAAAATGTGGCGATTTCCTTGTCCGACAAATGGAAAACGAAGATTTTTTGGGATAAAAAATTATGAATAATGTCTTTTTTTTCTGATTCTCTCTCCACCTTGAAAATACAATGTAGTGCACTAGTTGTCCGACAAAAAAAATGTGGCGTTCATTCAAAAATTGAAGAATTCACTGCTCTAATTTGGTTATGAATAGACTGTATGCCTTTACCGGATGTAACTTTGCTTATGTTCCGAATAAACATTCGATTTTTGGAGGGCCATTTAGGAAGGATGTGCTGAATAGTATCATCTAGCTGTCCGACGAATAAAGTTCGGCAATTTTAGTTGTTGCCGATATAATATTGCTAGTAGTGATGGAGTGTTTTTTGTGCAGACATTCAAAAAATATCCGTGGCTTTGAAACGAAAAAGGAGGAAGTGACATCCTTAAACTGTGCCAAATATTCTTGGCATCAAGAGAACATCATAATCACAAATATAAAGATGTCATTCTACCTGATGATTGGTGTGATACTTTTACTGGATACCATTCGTCTTGTTACAATGAATTCAATGTGAGGAAGGAGTATTTTCATTGTTTTGTTTTAAGACTTGAAAAAAATGTCAGTAAACAATTTGAATTATAAACTTTCAATCGAAATCAATAGTTTCATTTCAATAATAATCGAAAAAAGATTCTGAAACAAAACCATTATATTCAACTAGACTAAGGATTTGCCGCATTTTATATGGTGGACAGTTGTTTTTTCTATGAAACGAATCTGTCTAAAATATAAATTCATTCTTGTCCGACAAACATTAATGATTTTAAAAACTCGAAAAAATCGTCGATTTTCATCTGTCGGACAAGAAAACATCAACATTTTTTTTGTCGGACAATTGCATTTTCATATTTCATATGGTTATATAAACCGATTCTGAAAAATCAGGAGTGTATTAATAATTTAAAAAATTCGATTTTCAGTCATGTTTATATTGGTAGACAATCATTTTTTCTCATTTTTCCCAGATTGTTTTTATGATTGCATTTTACAAAAAGAGAGTACGTATGATTAAAAAAACTGAAAATATGGTCGACTTACGAGAGGTTTTCTGAAAAAAAACCGCGACTACAAAAATGCTCACAGAGGAAAAATGTGGTAGACTCTACCTAATAAAGCTATACAGGAAGTAAGAAAACTTTATTAATAATTTGCAATTTGTCCCATCGGCACCCAGAAGACTACAACAGGGCAGTGAGCACATCGCGCATATCTGCTAGGAAACGGAGTTCCATTGTGCATTCCGTTTCCTATACGGTGAGAGCGACCTGTCGCGCTGACTGTATAGGGAACGGAAAAATGCAACCGGGTGCCTGACGAGTTATCGAATTAACTCACATTAGTATTGAAAAATTCATTATTTTGCACCGGCGCGGCAGTTCAAAAATGATAAGTTAACCCGTAGCAGTTTTATTCAGCTTAAACACTGTTCATCAAATCTCTTCCGCGAATTACAGAAACTTTCACCCTCTCATACTGGGATCGTGGTTCATTTCGTTTTTGCGGTGCAGGATGTTAAAGTTCGAATTTTTTGCAAGTTTTTTTTCGCAGAGAATCTGCACTTCACAAAGTGTTCAAATAAAATTTGGCATAATATACAGGATGGCCATTTGAAAACGAAACAGACGAGATTACAGACGAAATAAATTTTTTCGATAGAAATGCTCGGACAGGTCGATTTCTGTTTCGAGGGGGACAACTTAAGAAGTAGGTTACGGACGCATAGCGCTTCAACCCTTGCTGCTACAACCCCCACCCCCAATTTTTGAATAGGGAAGATGGGGTGAGTGATACCTCATTTGAAAGGTATTTTTATACTGATTTCAGCACAGTAATTGTTTTTTCATTTCATGCATTAGTTCGCGAAATATTCTTAACTAAGTATTTGAAAATGAAGTGGTGTTTTTATGGCACTAGTGTTTTTTTGTGAAAAATCGACATCTTGATTAAAGATTTCTATGTCAGGGGATTGGAGGAAGGAAGCCACAGTCATGGTTGTTTTGAAGCTCAAAATGCCGATTTTTCACAAAAAAACACTACAAGTGCCATGAAAACACCACTTCATTTTCAAATACTTAGTTAAGAATATTTCGAGAACTAATGCATAAAATGAAAAAACAATTACTGTGCTGAAATCAGTATAAAAATACCTTTGAAATGAGGTATCACTCACCCCATCTTCCCTATTCAAAAATTGGGGGTGGGGGTTGTAGCAGCAAGGGTTGAAGAGCTATGCGTCCGTAACCTACATCTTAAGTTGTCCCCCTCGAAACAGAAATCGACCTGTCCGAGCATTTCTATCGAAAAAATTTATTTCGTCTGTAATCTCGTCTGTTTCGTTTTCAAATGGCCACCCTGTATATTAATTTGATGCGTCAAAATTAACAATGATTACATTCACCACAGCTCACTAACAGTTTTAATTTTTCGAGAATCTCTTTCTTTTTTTTTCTCGAAATCTCCCGAAATTTGATCTTTTTTTCGCATACCCTACGCCCTACAGAATCAATTTCATTCTACCAACCTCAAAGTTTAGGATAGCAACAGAGCTTCTTTTCACTTAACCTCAAACTTACAGAACTCACCCAAATAATGGTTCGTAGAGTAAAACAAGGAAGTGTGATTCAGAAAAAATATCACCCTATTTATCTCGAAATCGAAATTGGTTTATGAGATAGTGTGAACACCTGATCGTAATATCTTTGCCAAATTTCAGTTGAGTGTTTTGTGGAGTGCAGATACTAAGAAAAAACTTGAACAAAATAAATAAACTTTTGCGGTCTCATTTTTATGGGACTTTTTTCTTGAAATGATGCAATGAATCTGCCTTGTAGGTTCATGTCTTCAGTTGGAGAACACATTCATATAAATATGAATTGGTGAAATTTTTCTAAGTACTTTCTAAGATTCTAGAAAGCTGGAAAAAGGAATGTAGAATAAGGTTACGACATAGCCAAATGCTACTCCCACCCCCAAACCCTAATATTTGATATGTAGGTTAAAATTAGCACATAAACATCAGAAAGATCAATAAATCTAATTCTGTCTCTCTCTAACCCCTCATCATGGGAAATGTAGTGCAGTAAATAATCAGAATTCATTGGATAATTTCTTCCAAATATGCTGACATTCGGTATGCAGAAACAACGAAAATAATGAGAAATCTGTATTTTCCAACCCCCAAAATCCCGTAGTGGCGAGTGCAGGTCTGCATATGAATTAACAATGGATAAGTGTGTCTAAAATTATACTAATTTTCAATAAGAAAGATAGCTGAAGCTAGTTCTTTTCATTTGGTGAATTCGGCATTGAAAGGAACAGTAGAACGACAACAATGAAAAAGTAATACATGATGAGGCGGTAAGGAATAGACACAACCAAAGAACAACCATGATTGAATAAAAAAATGAAATGCAAAATGCAGCATTAAATCGCAGAGCTTAAATTTTAAACGACGGAAATATCTGCGCGTCAGCCACGTAGTAGACTACAACCTTTTCGAACAAAATGTAGGTTTTGTTGAGTTAGGGCTTTTAGAGTTAGGACTTGTGGATTGGCTCTACATGAGATCTGATAACTTTTTCACAGTGTTTAGCTGGATTTCCATGCATCCGTCATCCGATGATACGATCGTCCGATCGTCGTTGTGATTGGCAGAAATATTCAATTTTGAAAATTTCTGTCAATCACAGCGACGATCGGACGATCGTATCATCGGATGACGGATGCAAGGAAATCCAGCATTAGTCTTGGCAACTTCATTCTCATGGAAGTTTTTCGGTAGTTTTGATTTACCAGACATTTTGCGGTCTCCAGATTGAATATCTCATAATATTAGTTAAATTCGAACAACGGGCGCCATTTCGTTTATTCAAGAAATGCTCATTCTTGTGGAATTTGAAAACCTCAGTACATAATTTCGAAATCGACAAAGGAAGCATTGGAAATTCTCATCATGGCGAAAGGACTCTCATTAAAATTACGTTTTCCAGTGTGAAAGAGGAATTAATACTCCCCCTAAATGAAATCTCCTTAATGTGGCGGAAAATTACCACGTTTTTCAGTGTTTAGCAGACAATCCCTATTGATGGCAGAAATACAGAATACTTTCTGAGATAAGTTTCCTTCCAAAAATGCTGGGAATGTATACTTGTTTGGCCAATTCAAGAAAAGTAATTTATTGGACTTGATGCGGTATCATTCTTTTTTCAGTGTTTGGATATAAAGGGTGTTTCAATAAAATGTGTTATTTTAACATTCAAAGAAAAATGTCATTCTTTTGGATAAACAATTGGATGTTTATTTCATTATAAAGAGGAAGGTATGCCGTAAATAATGGAAAATAACATCAGCCACATGACCACCACGATCACGACTACACGACCATAACCTTTTCATGAAATTTTCCATAATCAAATTGCAAGATGGCTGCCCTATGTCCCCGATAACCTCACGAATTCCATCTTTGAGGTCTTGAATCGACGCTGGGCTCTTGGCGTAGACATTCTCTTCCACATAGCCCCAAAGAAAGCTGAAATAACAGACTAATCAAAATTATTCTTATTGAAAAACCCTTTACTACAACAAGCCTGAACAGGGTGTCCCGAATTCGATTATCACTGAGAGCATCTCGAGAACCATGAGGGTAACAGAAAAAAATGTTCAAGAACTCCTGATCTCTTTTTTCAAGATAATCAATTGCCAGCAAACAGATCCAAGATATCTGAATTGGTTCTCGAGTTACAGGGCGTTTCTGAAAAATTGCTGTTTCAAATACATATTTCGCTATATCTCGTTTTCTGTTGGAAATATCACGAAAATTCCGAAAAGTTTTCTTTTGTAATTTCCATTGCATATACACTGCTTCTATGTGATCCGAAAAATTATTCGTCGTTCAAGTGCTAGAGAGAAAAGTTTGTAATTTTTAAATGGGACACCCTATATTTTTCATCATTGCTTCTCAGCCGCAGATTCACCGAGTATCACCCTGTAACCGGTTTCTCGAAAATCTGATCCGTTTCAAAGATATTGAGTTTTTCGTCTACAATTGAATTGGGACAGCCAGTATATAAACATTTTTTTTTATTTGGAGATATTTCATTTTCAATTCTATGAAAACTAACCATTTCGAATAAAAACTTTGATACAAATGAATTCTGAAAAAAAACTACAATAAATGTTCGAATTGTATTTGATGATTTCTTCTTTCAAGATTATCATTTGGTTAAAATTATTCACTACACACTAGACAAATAAGATTTGCAAATGGAATATATCTACATATTCACAAATGAATATGTAGATATTTTATAGAATCGAAATTTTCAGGAAATATTGTATTCTTCTATGATATCTCTTTCATTCAAAAAGATCAGTTTATTCAAAAAAACAAACTAGACAAAAAATAAAAATAAAATACGTATCTCCAAATAAAAGGAAAATCTTTGCCCCAATTGAAGTGAAGACGAAAAACTCAATATCTCTGAAACGGATCAGATTTTCGAAAAACCGGTTACAGGATGATACTCTGTGAATCTGCGGCTAAGAAACAATGATGAAAAATATAGGGTGTCCCATTTGAAAATTACAAACTTTTCTCTCTAGCACTTGAAAGCCGAATTATTTTCCGGATCAGATGCAAGCAGCGTATAGGTGATAGAAATTTCAGAAGAAAACTTCTTGGAAATTTCGTGATATCTCCAACATAAAACGAGATAAGTATAGCGAAATATTAGAAAAAGCAATTTTTCAGAAACGCCCTGTAACTAGAGAACCAATTCAGATATATCGGATCTGTTTGCTGGCAATTGATTATTTTGAAAAAAGAGATCGGGAGTCCTTGAACATTTTCCTCGAGATGCTCTCAGTGATCGAATTTGGGACACCCTGTACATGATTCTCGAAATCAGCGTGCAGTTCCCTATCATATAGATCTTGGAGCTGCTAAACAACATTAATCTTGGAAACACAGAAAACTTGTGCTGCCTCTGGTATTTCGAATCAATTGTTGTGAAATCATAAGAAATAGTGGAAACATAATATTTCTATTATTGATAATTTAGAAATGTCCACAAAATCATCACGAATATGTCAAAGTAGTAAAAGTAGCGGACAATGTTTCAAGGCGCAATATTAATTCTACATTCGTCTGATATAATGAAACACAACATTTCACGTTAAAACACTTAAGTGAATAAAATAATGAATTTCGTCTTCACTTTCATTTCTTTTTGAAACCTTCAGGGGGATAATCCATAACATTTTTTTTTAGCTGCCTCAAGGTTCGAATAGTAAGATTAGCTCATGTGCAAGTTCATCTCAAGCAAAGGTAACAACCACAACGCCATCAACATCCAGTCCAGCCTCATCCACCAAACCAGAACCTAAGCCGGTAGAATGCAATCTGTGTCATCGAAAATTCAAGAATATCCCGGCGCTGAATGGTCATATGAGACTACATGGGGGATATTTCAAAAAAGTAAGGCCATTCTTTTTTATAATAAACAACTGAATAGTTGATTAGTTAATTTTTTGACTAATTCCAGTCTTTTGGAGAATCTTGAACAGTGCTCTTTTACAGGATACGGACAACAAGAAATCAGAAAAGAAGGACGCCAACACTCCCCCACTCCAAACAGCCAGCGTGAGCGTCCGAGCACTCATCGAAGAAAAAATCATCAGTAAACGATCAACGTCCAACATCACCCAACAAGCATCTCCAAGAATATCAGAGGAGCCGATCAAACGTTCGAACGCTCCTCCTCTCTTTCCATTAACCGTGCATTCCACAACCACATCAACCAATTTGGGAAAAAATACCTCTTTCGTAGTACCAGCTCCCCCTCAACAAACGAACGATAAAACGCGTAGACATTCCGATGCCGAGTCCTTTAATGGCAACAAGACAACTTCAACAACTCAACAAGAAGCCGATACTCTATCTGACTTATTTCTGAAGAGGGAAAAAGTATCGTTGAAAAGAGCAACATCAGATCCTGGTCAGCAACAACTTATCCAATTTCAAACATCTGAATCCTTCACCTTAACTTACCAAGGGGACGATGGCGGTTACCTTTCGCCGCCTCTTCAAGACGATGTGTTTACACAAGTTCAAGACAGTATGCTCCTGCAAGGTGTGGATACGCAACAGCTGGCATCAATTCAATTCCAGGCAGATTCTTTGCTTCAAGAGCAGAACGATCAACAAATACACGATATAGCTTTGGATGATTACACGAACATCCAGAACGATTCACCATCATATCAAACGAATCACTCTGTCAACCAAGATTTACAAGCCGTTCTGGATTCTCCATTGCCCGACAGTTTAGCCGATTTCAGTACGTTCCACACCAATTCTAGATTGGACATGCCTTCCCCCAGTTTTCAGAACCAATCGCCAGCTCCTTTCACCAATTCGCATTCACCACACACTTCAGTGCCAACTCCGAGTCCTTTGCAGAGTCCGTCGATACGACATGACTCACCTGGATTCGCTTATCCAACGCCTCCAGCAAGTCATGAAGCTCGTAGTCCCTGTTTTGGACAAAATGCCTCTCTTCCAATGGTTTCACCGAAGCAGAATGATTTCGGTCAAGTTCCTGAAAGAGGAATCGACGAACCACCTCAAGTATCTTCACCGCTATCAGCCGCCTTTTTTACGTCAACTATGTCCAGCTCAGCAGCCGTTGAGGAAGCGTTGGAAGAAGTTCTACCAGGAGAAAGTATAGCTGCCGATGATATTTACCCGCTTTCGGATTCACCAGACCCTTCCTCTCCGATTCCTGTCAGGCTCACACCTTCGCAATCTCCTTTAGCTAATATTCCTTCATCCTCAAAACCAACGACTTCAGCGAATACGAACAGTTTCAGTGTCCCCCAGAATTTCATCAATTTTTCAATGTCTCCACAGTACACTTTCCAGTCCCAAATGTTACCAAATTCGGATGATCCACTTCTTTCAAGCAACCCAAAAGACTTTGTCACGAAGAAGAGAATAGAATTGAATGGTGTTCCTCTTCGATTGATAAGTAATCATGGTTTGATCGATTTGAATGGGAGCAATTTTGCGGGTATCCTGGTAGATACTAACGGTGAAATTAAGTTAATTCAAACTGGAAATACTCCGATTCAACCAAAAAATTTTGTTATCACGAACAGTTCTATTATACAAAGTTCGGAAGTGAGTAGTGACGATAGGAACAATATACATGTGCAAAAAATCCTAAAAGGTGTTCAGTGTTCAACGAAACAAATAATCACGAGGCCTAAGCAAACAATTGAGTCTAAGAAGGAAGAGAGCAACGACGTTTTCCTGAGTCCTACTACGTGAGTAGATTAGTGATCATAACATAATCAAGCAACTTTAATTCATAAACTAATTTTTATACAAGCTTTTTGAAAAAAAAAATGACCCCGTCTCTAAGAAAAGTAGAAACTGAAAAATAATTGGGGTTTGCTTTGTGTAAATATTTTCGTAACGCCATTCGTATTCAAGATAAAGGGTGTAGAAGAAAAAAAAAGGTAGAAAACATTATTACGGTTTGCTACTGGCAACATTTAATGAAATTTCATACGAATATGTTTTGAAAGATGATACATCCCATGAATGTGTATTTAAATCTGAATCTTGTAAAGGGCGCTAGATACACGGTTTGTACCAAGTAGTATGGAACATAACTTTTTTGAGTTCAGACTAATTTATCTAAATTTCAAGTGAACTTGAGCATCATTCTATTTTACACTAAAAACATACTCTGGGTAGAACTCGGTACTGTGTGCCGTTTATACAATTATTGACACTAATTATTGTTATTGTCAATATTAACGTATTAGGCAATCCAACCCCCTGTCTGATATTTTTTTGAGGTTAATACTGGTGGGAATTTAGCTTTGTTCCTGAAAATTTTAAAAACGTGCAATTACTGAAAATTTGCTTCATGGGGACATATTTTTGATATTTTCAGTCAATCTTACGCTCAGTAATATCAAACCAGTGAAAATTCAAATTAAGTGTATTTTCATTTGAAAATTGAGAGGACTTCTCCATTATCAATTTATCAAGAGTCTTACCACGAAACGAAGGGAAACTTGGTCCACGGTCATCAAGACAAGATAAGAAACCAAAGTGGAAATTTCTTCGGAGATACTGAAATGAGCAGTATTCAGTTCTTGTCATACAGGGTGACCCTATTTGAAAAATCCACTGGAATAACTCCCTGAGAAGAGCTTGAAACAAAAAATGTTTCAAATGAAAGTTCCTTAGTTTTCGGGGGCACATCGAATCGAATGCAGGCACTCAATTGGATCTTGAAGTTCAATTTCAGTAGATTTTTTGAATTGGGAATATGCATTTTTCATTGGAGAATTTTAATATTCGTAAAAATCTGAAAACATTCTGTTCTTTTTTGTTTCTGCCATGATCTGAATGGTTGTGGAAATATGAAGTGTTTTATGCTCATGATGGTTATAATAAAAATCTCGGGGGGCTTTGGAGAATCGAAATTATGATGGTTACAGCCCATTCAGTAATATTTTGAGTTGCAGAATTCAGGTTGGTGTTGAAAATAACACTGACGTTTTGTTTTGTTATTAATATTCGAACAAATTTGGCAAATAATTGAGCAAGTGATGAATTTTTGGAATGAGGCTCTTGAAGAATGTACAGCTAATAAATGGAAAGCCTGCACGGAGCACGTAGAAAAAGAAATGAACATGACGAGTTCTGTCCAGCTGAAATTCAAAAACAAATTCAACTTAGCAGATTAAGTTACTCAATTAAAAAGGTACTAATTTATTCACACAAGTAAATAGCTCGACAAGCTTTCATGATCATTTGAATTGTGTATATGTATAGGTTATGAGTTGATAGTTAAAATTTTAAAAAAGAATTTTATTTTCTTCTTTTTAGAGCATTCGAATAAAAGATTTTATTCAAGAATTTTTTTTTATTTATTTCGAATATGTTCCTACGCATTACCAAATCAAATTATTCTATGAGAAATATCTTTGAAGTACTTCACCATACCTATCTCAAGCATGAAACACTTCATATCTCCATAGAAATTCTTTTCATGGAAAAACAAAAGAGACAGGATGTTTTTGTTTCTCCCGAAGATCAATATTCTGCAACGAAAGGAGTATATATTCCCTATTAGAAAAACTACTAGACCTTGAAATCAAACTCCAAGGTCGATGTCCCCCTAAAGGTGCGATTCCACCGGAGTGCCGCACTGTACGGCACAGTGGTGCACAGTGTACGCCACAAATGTTCGTTGCGGTGGACATGTAAACGTGAACAGCAACAAAATGTGCGCGTACTGTCTTGAAAAGTTCACGCACAGTTGCAAACATTTGTCGCGCACTGCTTCCACTGTCAATCGTGTTGCCATCGTTTTTAACCGCGTTTGTACTTCTCTTATTTTATTGTTCTGTGTTATGGAGTATACTCACAGAAAACAAAATAATATATAACCTAAATTTCCGCGATTTTTTCCGTTTAGCGCCATTTAGTACATTTTCGAAGGAATATCTGGTACAGAAAAAAATCTGGAACGGCAACACTGTTCGAGAGTGAAAACATTTATGTGTGCGCGAACATGGATTGGAATAACGAGAAAACAATCCAATTTATTAAAGAAGTAGAAATATATCCGGTATTGTGGGATTGTAATAATGAAGATTATAAAAACAGAAATAAGAAATATAATGCAGCTGGAGTGTTAGCTAAAAATTTCACTGCGGTTCCACAGAGATTCTGCGAATGTGGAAAATAATTTTATCGCGGTACTGGGTGTCCCAAATTCGATGATCACTGAGAGCATCTCGAGAACCATGAGGATTAGAGAAAAAATGTTCAAGGACTTCGGATCTCTTTTTTCAAAATAATCAATTGTCATCAAACAGATCCCAGATATCTGAATTGGTTCTCGAGTTACAGGGCGTTTCTGAAAAATTGCTGTTTCAAATATTTCGCTATATCTCGTTTTCTGATGGAGATATCACGAAAATTCCAAGAAGTTTTGTTTTGTAATTTCTATTGGCTATACGCTACTTCCATCTGATCCGAAAAAGTTCTAGAGAGAAAAATTTGTGTTTTTCAAATGGGACACCGTATATTTTTCATCATTGCTTTTTAGCAGCAGATTCACCGAGTATCATCCAGTAACTGGTTTTTCGAAAATCTGATCCGTTTCAAAGATATTGAGTTTTTCGTCTTCACTTGAATAGGGACAGCTTGTATATAAAGATTTTTCTTATATTTGGAGATATTTTATTTAGGCAATAGAAATTACAAAAGAAAACTCAAACAACAATTTTTCAGAAACGCCCTGTAACAGATTCAGATATCCCGGATCTGTTTGCTGGCAATTGATTATTTTGAAGAAAGAGATCGGGAATCCTTGAATATTTTTTCTCTAACTCTTATGGTTCTCGAGATGCTCTCAGTGATCATCGAATTTGGGGCACCCTGTACAGCTTTACTACAAAGCACAACATTTTCTTGATCTTCCATATTTGCAACTATTGACGGAAAGCGAAACACTGAGAACTTGTTCGTGCTACGGTTTGCTGCACTGTGCGCGCACAAAAGTTACACACAGCTGTACCGGTGGAAACGGACGCTAAATGTGTTCACAGCTTGTACGCGAACTATTGGAGTGCAGCACAAAATGTTCGTAAACATTTGTGCGGCACACGGTTTTGGTGGAATCGTACCTTAAGAACTAAGGAACTTTCTTTTGAAACATTTAATATTGATCCAGGCTCTCCCAGGGAGTTACTTCAGTGGATCACCCTGTATTTAAAACTAATGAACATTCGAATTTCATATGTTTTGAGGTTAAAACTGGTGGAATGATCACGGGGTTCGGATTGCGTAATAGTACGAATCAACCTGATCTCGGTCGAATGAGTACTCGCCTTTTTCTAAGCTCTACCTTTGTTTGAATTCTAACCAGAGACTTAATACTTATAAAGTTCAAGATTCAGACTCTTTCTTTGCACGTCCCAGGATGTGTAGTATAAATATAATAGGATCATTCCATAGTTGTCGAGAGATATCGGAGATTCTACTGCATCGAAATTCAGCTTGCCAGTTAGAAATTCACCCCAAACGTTCATTTGGTTGAACCCATTAGTCAACAGTGCAATGTCCATCTACGATCAGTAGTCCTTTTTTATACCTTCTTGCTATAGTCCTCATATTGTAAATTTAGAATTATCCTCAATATTATTCTTCCAATAGGATACCTTTAAGTCCTGCAAAAGTTTCCCGTAAACGGCCTAGATCAGAAGCGTTACAGCTGCCTATTTTGCATCAATCAAAACTACGAGCAAGCAGAAGTAAACCCCAAGGATGTACAACTTACACACCTCAACCTATTCTTAGTCCTAACAGATGTGGCACTGGACTCTATTCAAATATAAAGTCTAGAAGAGGCAAGTATTGATGGAATTTGTTTTCAGATCACTATGCCATTTGAAGATGGTTGAATTTTGAAGACATTCTCATTTGTCGTCCAAACTGCTGCAAACATTTCAATAGAACTTTTTCAGATGATGAAGGTAATAACTGGAACAACGAACCAATTCCTGAAACTGATTCAACGCCGCATATAAATATTGGTCATCAATTTCAATGTCAGATACCTTCTTTCTTGGAGGAACCTGATAGATACTATAGAGAAAGAAAACATGAGTTTCTACTATGGGACCCTGGCATCCAGGCAAACACGGAAAGTGAAGGTAAAAAAATAAAATTTCGCTTATTTTTGTGCATTCCAACCATATATCTGATCTTACCAATGTAGATCATAAGACTGGTATCAGAAACCACAAAGTGGTCAAAGTGGTGTTTAATCTCCGGTGAGTAAGTGATTTGTATGACGGCGTCAACTAGAAATTAAAAATGGCGGGAGATGTTGAGGTTATGTATTTTCAAAGAGACGAAATATATTCAATTCAATTCCAACATATGATTAAAAATTAACAACGACAAGCAAGACTTGAAGAAAACGCTTTGAGGCGATCGAAAAATGTCACTTGAATGTGTTAGTAATGTAAGGATATGGTCGAAAATATTCACGTGAAGTTATGAAAGACACGCGTTTCACAATATATTAGAGATGGCATGATTCAGATTGAGAAAGAGTGAATAAGTAGGTAATGTTTTTCTGAATATTTCTGCACATGGGCAGATCTGGATTCTAACCAGAGTCCAGCTTCAATTTTCATTGGCTCATTACTGATATTGGTATTATTATACTCCATTCAGTTTTATGAAGTATCCCGATTGGCCATGATTCAGGTTTATCAAGTTTTTTACTCAAACCCGACGCAGGTTGGCACTCGTGAAAATCAAGCGATTTTGCCAAGGCTAATATTTACTCTTTTTTAACTTTGTGAATGGAGTTAGTTCTTCTGAGGTTTAACTGTGACACAGGTGTCGTAGTACTACATTTTCATACTGAAGTATTCCAGGTTGTGCAAAAAGGTATTTCAAGTTCTTATGTAGGCTTATTTCTTGAAAATTTTTTGAAAGTGGGGAATTCCATAGGTCCGTCTGTTCTGTTCTTTTTTCTGGGTTATTCGAGTACTTCTATTCTTTTTCCGAATGAACTATCACAAAGTAACGGACTATTCTGTTCATTATTTTTCAGTAAAATTTCAACACTCGTTTCTTGATTTTCTTAAAAGAAAATAGCATAACTAAATCTTCCAACCATTTTCATATATGTGAAATATTTCCAGTATCAACAAGAGAAAAAGTTTCTTGCAACATTTTATTGAATTCACACAATATTTTCTCGAATTCAAGTAAATGGACATTTTGATAAATACGTAATTACAAGGATTTTTATGTAGAAACGCCAATCTTACGGGCGTATCTGACAGGGAAATGACCATAACCTAACATTTTCAAAATATACGCGGTGAAATGTGCCAGAATTTCGTGGCCAACCGCGATACTTTATAAAAGTGAATGGAGTGTAGGTATAATTATGTATTACTGTATACGGCGATTGTCAAGTTTATTCCAGACATGACAATAAAATACGAATCGTAATTCAGTTGATTTTTTGCAGTTAAGAATTTACCACAATTTACACATCATTTCAAATTTAACTGATACCTGCAATAATGATCTGGATACCATTTGCAGTATTTGGAAACTGTTTTGATTATTTTGAGTCAATTAAAATATCAGATATTTCACTCGAAGTCTTTTGGTTGTATAATTAGCGTTCTTTAGTAATGTAATTAAGAAATGAAAAACTCATTAATTATTCTTCCGAAGCTTCATTCTACACAAATTAATCTGTTACATCACCACGTGTCTTGCAACAACTGTCTGGTTGATGCCGGAAAACGGAAAGCGTTCTTCAACTGACAGGCAGTGTTACCAACATACATCTGGAAAGTAACTAAAACCAATATTTGATTGAACTATAACAAGTCTGAAATGAGATAAGAATGGTGAAGAAGTAGGTGCTGTGAAGTACCGAAAAGTAAAACATATCTCATGCTGTGGAATTTATATTCATGGTATTTCATACATTTTGTGAATTCTTGAGAAGTGACGCATCTTGAAAAACTTACTGAATGTGTAATTCGAAAAATTTCATTATACCTACATGTATACCTTATATGTATAATAAACTGTTTTCATGGTATTTGCATTTTTTTTAATTTGAAGTTTTGGATATCTCAATATTTCAAGAGTTTCATGCATTTTTTCAAGGCTGAATTATGATAGCAAGAAGTTCGCTCGAATTATTAGGAAAAATAAAACTTTGCTCTGAATGAGTAATTCTTTCATGGTATGTAGAATGAAAAATTTATCAAAATATGGAGAGTTCAAATTTTTTTCTTTATATTTCAAAAATTGTATTTTGGAATGCTAAACCTGATCATCTAATCACAAAGTTCCTATTATAGAAAAGTCTCTCCATATCTGAGGAAAATAGTGACCACAAATGGATTGAATTACAATGTAATGTTCATACAAACCTGAATTGAAGAAATTATCAATTCACTAATAAATCGAATATAAATCTAAAATTGTTTGTCCGAACTGAAAGAATTCGCAAAAAACGTCAGAACTTTCATGCCATTGTGAACAAGCCTTAATATAATAGGCCTACCATACGCTCAAGCTTTACGACAGTTTGGCTTGCGCAAACCGGCTTGAACACTTAACCCTGAGCGTGCGGTTGGGAAAACTGTATACAATTTACCCAAATACCCAACCGCACGCTCAGTGTTCAGCGTTCAAGCCCGTTTGCGCAAGCAAAACTGTGGTGAATCTTGAGCGTGTGGTAGGCCCATTATAGGCCTACTACACGCTCAAGCTTCACGACAGTTCTGCTTGCGCAAACCGGCTTGAACGCTGAACACTGAACCGCACGCTCAGTGTTGAAACAGATTCTGAGTTGAGTAAACAGAGTCAGCTAAATTCAGAATTGATAACCAAATGTTCCACCCTCAATAACATTAGGGAATCTGAAAAATGAAATTCTGAAAATCGAAGAATCTACGCCAGTGTTATTTAGAACGATAAGGAGAACATACCTGTGTAAACTCAAATCAGGATTCAAATAGTCCAGTTTACCACAAAACAAGACACATACGAACCGTTTTTTCAACGTCTTTTGCTAATTATATTCATTCAGAAATAAATCCAAATATCACTTTTTATACGCGATATCGTGTTGACAACACTGTTCAAAACGTCATGAGTAACACAAAATCAAGATGAGTAAATGAATTTCAATACAATACATTTTGATTCCGTAGTAGTACAGTTACCCAGCGTAGTCCTGATGATTTTGAAAATTGGCTTCACTAGTCATTATCCACATGGCGCGTCTTGTGTTTCAATAGTCTGAGGCTTTCAAGAATGTTTCGGCTGATGGAAATTAGACATTAATGCTTTTAGAATGATTTTTGCTATTTCCAGCAGTATTCATATTTATATAAATGTTGTCAGTTGGCTTCATATGGAACTCTCATTTTCCATAATATCATGGAGAGGATCTTGCAAAACAATGATAGAAATCAAAGCGGAAACTATATCTATGATGCTAAAAAGGATCGTTATTTTTTCAGTTGATATGTATCTAGAATTCGCATGTTGTGCAGCAGTTCCTGGTGGTGGGAGAAACAAAGAATATGCAATGCATTTGCTCCATTTGTGTGGAGGAAACATTCATGTAAGTTTGCTCCTAATTTCACTTCAAGGTTCCAATTCTATACAGAGTGAATTAGTTTAACTCCGGCAAATTTCAATGGTACCTTCTAATGTCAACATAATTCGGGAAGATGAATATTTTAAACTAAGTATCAACCTCAAAAAATTATACAGGGTTTGCAAGAAAAAAATCTTTTTGCAATAATTCATCTAAGTTATTTCGAGGAAAATTTATGACGCTGTAATTCATTCAAAATAAATAAAAAACTATTGCATATCTTTTTCATGTGGCTGTAAAATTTGCGTTTGCAGAACAAAAATTCCAGTTCCACCGATAATTTCTTTCCTCAGAAGAATTTGAAACCTGAAATACTGAAATTAAATACAAATCAAATTGTTAGTCTTGAGTCGTTGGATGTTTGATTGAAGACAATCAGCAATGGTTATGTATGTTAGAAATAGTCAGGTTCACAATGAAAAAATACTCGCTTCAAGCGTAGCACTCAATTTTTGAACGAATTTCACAAAAAGGAATCAGATATTTTCAAAAAAACTATGAGTCATACTTTTCTTTTCGAAACAATCACGATGAGGCACTTCACTGGTGAGTCCCAAACTAAAAAACATCTTCATGAAGTTATTCTTAGGGGGGAGAAGATGCTTGTAGAATTTTATTTCATGCAAAGACTCTTAGGGAAGTTATTACAAAAAAGTACTCTTTCTTGTAATCTTCAACACTCTATCGGATAGACGTTTATGAAGTTGATTTTTCAAATCAAGACTCTGAAAGTCCCATTCAAGTTTGCTCGGTTGGAACTGATACACCCTGTATCAAATACAAATACTAGGTTCCAATTTTATGTGCATGGAATGTGATCTATTTCATTCAATAAGTTTGAAACAATTAAATGAAAAAACAGTTGAAAAATCCGAAGAGATAACCATTTCCATTATTCATTTGGAAATTTCAGGAAGCAATGTTGAAGTTGATGCAGCCATTACCGAGATCGCTGTTGGATGAACCTTTAGCGCGCTTCCAGAACAGCGAGAGTGACAAATGGTCTGTAGCTGAGACTGAAATTTTCTACAAAAGCTTGCTCAAATTTGATAAAGACTTCCGAAGTATAGCTCAAGAGGTAATTTGTCCTATGTCAACCCGCCAGAATATAATTAATTGAATAGGATAACTGCTTTTACTCCAGAGATCATCTTCATTTTTAATATGGGTCAAATTTCTATAATGACGTTGAAAACTCAAACACTGATTATAATTAATTGTGTATATTCTATTGCCATGTTAAATCTTCAACTGAGGATAACGAGATGACCTCATCAATTAAATCCCTTCTTTTAGCATTTTTGTAGTATATTGGTGATCTAAAAAATAACTGATCGACTTATTATTTTTTAATTGGAATTAAATCCAAGCTAATTTAAAATTTATTGTTTTCAGATCGGCACAAAAACGATAGAGCAGTGCGTGCAATTTTACTACTTTTGGAAGAGGGTATGCCTAGATGAATATAGAAGGTTCAAACAGATGAGAGAGCAAAGGCAGAACACGAGAAACATCATGATGGAACTTGATTTCGAAGATAAACTATTTCCTGACTCTAAATTATTGGGGGTTAGTTGCAAGTGAAAAATAGGTACTACTTCATCTTTATTTTTTTTTCATTTTCAGATTGTGGAA